>CM043115.1:61335906-62697642 GCA_023701765.1 Hylyphantes graminicola
CCTATAAACATTAATTATGTGCTAAATTATTCGTTTTGAACCGATACATGCAATGACCCTCTAGAGTTACATACAAATTACAAGAAAAGAAGTTATTACGACAAATGTTATAAATTAACAAAAAAAAAAGATTTTTTTCGATTAACTTTCACTTGGACATTTAAAAGAAACTTGTATATTTACACCAGATGTTAGAGGTTCATGGCACAGATATATATTGAAATAGCATCCGTAAAAAATGTCAGATAAATTAATGTAAAACTTTTTATGCTAGAAGTGTTAGCGTAGACCCCTTTTTTTAGTTGAAAAACATCGTTTAAAATAAAACAATTATATTTAAATAAAAAAATTGCCCAAAAAGCATTGCTCATTATATTTGTTATCACTACGCCAAATTTGGAAAAGCTTAAAGTAATAGTAAAATTTTTAGAATTTTGGGAACTTGTCTACCTTAAGAGAGATAATTCTCTGTCCGGTCAATTAAAAGAGAAAACTGTACTTCGAAATGTATTTTTTTCTGAGACACATTAATTTTGTGTGGAATTGGCTCTGAGTGAGTTGTAAAAGAAATAAGTCAAATATTAATTTACCTGTATCAGAGACCTGTATCTGAGATAAATTGAGAATTTTCCAGAGAGAAATTGGCCTTACTAATCTTAAGCATTTCGTTGCTTAGACCTTTTCGTTATTTAACTATTCAACACAGCTTTAAATTTTCTTCATTTTTGTAAGCAAATTTTATTTCGCTTTATGGTAGCGAATAGTGGGTTCTTCAGTGAAGCATTCGTAATAATCTTCATCTTTGTGATACGAAATAAATGTTTGTAGAATTTTAAGTAGTATTCATTTACCAATTAAAACAGTTGACATTTGCCTTTGATCTCGATTACGTCAAGGTTGTTTGGAATGATTAGACATCTATAATAATAAAAGAAAGAGTCAGTGTGTATGTCTGTGGATCGCAAAAGACCTACATAGACTGCACTAAAAAATTCGAAATTTTTAATATAGATTCCTTTAAATACCTACGTGTGCACCTGAGGCTTAGTTTTTTCATATTTGATTGTGATTTTTAATTAATATAATTAGTTTAAAAAAACGTCCCCCACGTAAGAGTGCGGGACCATAACAGGGCTTCAAAACACAACTACCGGGCCGTAACAGGGACTTGACACCATCCTCTGTTATTATTTGTTTTTTTTTTCTTGAGCATGCACCAACACGAATTGAATTTAGTTTATATATTGAGTGTATTTTCACAAGTAAGCATGCCTCTAAAAGAAAACAATGCGAAGTTAAAGGGTTCCCAGCAAGGAGGGACCATACTGCTAGTCATAAATATATTTATGCTTGATTCGGATAGATAAACATTCAATAAAGTTGCCAAAATTACGAAGCCCGTCTCCAATAGCTCTCCTGTACACTCTTAAAACAAAAGAGTGAAATCCACTCCAGTTGGAGAAGTGCATTTTCGACACTGGAAAGGATTGAATATTAATTCAGACTGAGTTAAAATCACTCGTTTGGAGTGATCCTGTCGGAGGTTTAACACACAAAGGATCCCCTCCAAAAAGAGAAGTGCATTTTCCAGACTGGAGGAGTGGAAATTATTCAGACTGAGTTAAAATCGCTCGTTCGTTTTAAGAGTGTAGCTATAGTACGCCGTTATTTTAAACTTGTGTGCTATATCAGAGACTCTCTTTATATATGCCTTCGTCAAGTAAGGCAGACTCATAGCGAATTTTTACTGACACAGAGAAATGAAGTACACCCACGGCCAAGGCGTTAAACGAACCCTCACCCGTTACAGCGCGCAGACTGCTAGCGTAATGGTCCAAACCACTCTTCCATCCGGGCCCCGTAGACTTGTAGAAAGTCCAATAACAATTCTAACTATACAGTCCGGCACTCAACTATTCGGACTCTTTCGTCTGGTAATCTACTCATGGGAGGATAATAAAATAAAATTCCTCCTTCTCGGAAGAAAGTACTTTCTGATATCGAAGAAATGTGATTCGTCAGAACAGAAGTAATGCAATGTAACTTCTGAAGAAGATTTACTGTCTTCATTCTTTAGTTTGGCATAGTCGTAGAGATAACTGTTATCTTACTAATATTTTTTTTTAATGTTTATTTTACAGAAAAAATGTTTATAGAATTATAGGGGGGCAGGCATTGGTCGCGTGGCCGGGCATATTCTATAAAGGCCTAAATCGTGGCCTCTTTTGTTACTTCGTTTGGTAGCATGACTATTTAACAATTTAGGACTTGCAGCTGTTTAAAACATCATTTTTAATTAACAATAAAAAGATTCATTTATGTACAGTGAGCTCAATGGCCCCATTCTTCGTTCGAACATCTCACACGAACGACGCGACGCTTCTTCCTCGACCTTCGATCTTTTTTTCTCTTCACTCCAGTTCATTTCACTTTTACAGAGGGCTCGCGGGTAGCGATCCCTACACGCCCCTCCTAAGAGAAAAATCAGTCTGAAGACGGACGAGGTGGAAGACTGACCTTTTTCTCTTACAACAGTCCAGTGTCCTAAGATCTAAAACACTAAAAAATATCTTGAGTCCAACTAAATTAGATTAGTCCTCAAAAAAAAAAATTAACTTGCGAGCGGATGCCAAGTAACCTAGGATAAACGTAAAATATAGGATCCACCACTAAAAAATATATAATACTTGTATAATAATTACAATAAGATACAATTGTAATAAGAAACAAGTAGATCCTGAAATATATACATACAAATTTATCCTATACCAACTTTGATCCATTTTGGCCAATTTAATATCTTTAAGCCAAATGATCCCTTGGTCATCCTCGCAGTGAAAACAGATTCACTCAAAATCCTTGAGGAAATATCAGTCACAATATCCTCAAATAAAACCTTCCAAACAGCAGGATGAGCAGGATGATCAACAGCAGGATGCTGTTCACCATGGACTGTGATGTCCACATCTTTGAAGAAATCGTCTTCTTCCCGATTTTTACTTCCTCGTCCGTCAAGAGGCCAAACAGCATGGCGCTGTTCACCGTACACTAGGTTGTCCACGCCATTCAAGAAACTATCTTCTTCTTGAACTTTTCCCACTTTTTCATCAAGTGGCCAAACAGCAGGATGCTGTTCACCGTGTACTGGGCCGTACACATTATCCCCGATCCACCTTGGTGGTGTATCGTCATCAGGCGATGTCGACTGCTCATCTTGAACCGGTTGCACGACTTTCAACCTTTGCTGGGCACCATCGTCTCCACCGTTCACAAAAAGCCACTCCGGAAGAATATCGTCAGCATCAGCCATCTTCTTATCAAGATTCTCAGAATTTCCGCCCAAACCTTCCAAGTTTATCTTCAAACTTGCATCCTTGCAAGCCGACCCGTCCACCAATGTCATACTGCCAGACTTCCGAGGGATCCCTCTATTTTTACCGGCTTCTACCTTGACACTGGAATTTTCCTTGACGTTGTGGCTAGCCTTGAATTTGTTTGGGCAATCTCGTCTCATGTGAGTATTCTGGTTGCACGACCAACATTTGAGAATCTGACTCCTTGGCTGACTTGGCTGTCTCCCATCGACATCTCTGATTTTTTCCGAGTGAACTTCAATGCTGCTAGAAGGTTCACTCAACCTTTGATGTAGGTTTCTGTCCTTTGAGACTGGACCATAAAGTTCTTCGTATTTTTCAATACCCAAGTAAAATAACCTGATTTCTGCGTGCTTCTTTTGCACTTCTTTCATTTGCCGCTCCTTGTGTTCTTTTTCCATCCGCATTAGAACCTCCTTGCGTTCCCTTTCACACCGTTGTTTCTCGGCCTCCTTTTCCATATCTTCCATAGTAGTTTCTAAAAATGATTCAACGAACTCCTCTTCATAGTATTCACTATTGATTATGGCTTCTTTCAGTTCACCAATCGTTACGTGAGTTGTCACATCGACACACATTTCGGTTGCAACGTAGAGCACAACTTCATATGAGTATTTTTCAATGAATGCCATATTTGAGAATTTTGCCTAACACCATAAATATGAGCAATGAGTGCCAACACTGGCTAAAAATGAATTTTTGAAAAAAAAAATTCAAACTGCTCTTCACTGCGAAGATTACCAAACCCTAACCAAGTGCTTCATTAAAAATATTACTTGAGAATATTAATAATATCAATTAGGCATGACATTCACAATTAGCATAATTAGGTACACCACTAATTATAATTTCCACAACTTTTAACGTAAAAGGAATAACAATAAATTTACAACCAAATTTATCTTCAGAAAATATTATCGATAATAATTTCAAAGCCATAAAATAATAAAATATCAAAAATCAATTCCAAGTTCGACTACAACACATTTTTACCCAAAACTACTAAAAGGAACTCGAAAAACATATCATTTGCAAAAAGATCAAACAAGAAAAACATGACCTAAAAGAACAACAACTAAAACTTTAGTTATTCATAACCTGTTATCCATTATAAAAGCAACATGATAAAATGAACATTATCATCAAATATCTGTTATTCAAAAAGAACTGCTTCTATAATCCAGCAAAAGTTTTGCCTTTTTTTAAAACCACCTGTCACGATAAACAAGTTAACAAAAAAAAAGGAGTTTCTTTTATTTTACTATTTTTTTTTCAGAAGCAAAATGCGAAATGACATCAAACACAGAGTTATTACTGCTGTATTTCTAAACTCCACTATCATATTCTACTTGTACTTGTAGATAAACCACAGAAAAGAAAATATTCATTGAAACAATACAACTTTTCTAACCATTTTAAATTCTATTTTGCTATTAATCGACCGATTTCTTTAGCACACAACGAGAATTTTAAAACACATCTACAATAATTATACTTCGCAATAAATCGAACGATTTTTCCCAGAAGCAAAATACATAGGACTATTTTACTACAGCATTACACACTTGTTCTGATAAAACATTTTGCTTTGCATTTTCTTGGAAGAATTCCAGAATCCTTAAATTTAATTACCATTAAATTTACTTTATTTTTCATGAAATAAGAACAATATATTTGCCATACGCTTATATAGAAACTCATATATAAAATACAAATATATTACACAACTTAAAAAATGCACCAATAATATATGTTTTAAGCACAAACATTTTCAGACCAATAATTATTTCAACCAATTATTGACACTTAAACTATAAAAGAATTATAGACACTTTTCTTATTTTTTGTTTTAAATATACAGGTACTAATACGATCGTACAACCAATAACTATTTTTTTTTAACTTTACAAATATGACTTGTAACTACAAAGATTAATTACACTTAAATATTTTGCCGCCTTTAGCATGACGCAAAAAGGCAATTTATTTGTACACATTCTGGTTATTCAAAACCAGAACAAGAACTAGGCACTAGACGTGCTAACTTGCATAACACAAAAATATTACTTTTGTTTTGACAAAAATTTACTTTATGCTTGATAAGCCAAAAACACTATGCGACACATATCATAATAGAAATACAGTTAAATAGTTAACTAATTGGTGGATCCTGTTTTAATTGAAATAAAAACAATCTTGGCATCCACTCACCTGATTAAAACACGCCATTCGCGTTGGCACTTGGACGCTCCACGTTCCTGTCGCACAGTTTCTCGGTACCGCGGTCATCTCTGGTACAGGAAAGTACCACCTCGGAGCTGCAGAACACTCCATCGGACCTCCAGTACGCACCATTCTCGGAGCGAAAGGTGTCGGGCGTCCCACTTCGGGATCAAAGTTGCAGGTTCCAGCCGAACCAATTTCACTGGTACTCTAGCGAAGGCTGTACCACATCAGAGTCAAGGCACTCAGCATACAAGTCACTCGGCATTGAGTTCGAATCACGACGCTGCCGCCAGTTATAGGGGGGCAGGCATTGGTCGCGTGGCCGGGCATATTCTATAAAGGCCTAAATCGTGGCCTCTTTTGTTACTTCGTTTGGTAGCATGACTATTTAACAATTTAGGACTTGCAGCTGTTTAAAACATCATTTTTAATTAACAATAAAAAGATTCATTTATGTACAGTGAGCTCAATGGCCCCATTCTTCGTTCGAACATCTCACACGAACGACGCGACGCTTCTTCCTCGACCTTCGATCTTTTTTTCTCTTCACTCCAGTTCATTTCACTTTTACAGAGGGCTCGCGGGTAGCGATCCCTACAAGAATAATAACATATTAACAGAAAAAAACATATACTTACAGAAAAATAACATATTTACAAAAAAAATAATATATTTACAGAAAAATTCTGTTTTTTTCTTTCGTAAAATTGTTTTTTTGAAAACATGCTGTTTAAAGTAAAAGCAAATTTGTCTGTTTTCTACAGCGTCAAGAGTAATAGTAAAAATAACCAAACAGGCATTTTAATTGTTTGTTGAAATTCTGTGGGCAGAAGTAGCTCAGTTGAGCGAGAGATAGACTGCAGATTTTATCTCTTGCGACCTGGCGTCCCCATGTGGGGAAATTTTTTAATACCTACCCACAAAAATTAACACGTTAATTAGTTCCGAAGATAGAAGAAGATCCAAATATCAATGTTCAGCCTTTGATTACAGGTATCAGTCATTTATTTTCATAAAAATGAAGTTGAACGGGGGTCAATGCGATATTAGAGTTCTTAAAAAAATAATTTAATTTTTTCTTCAAACTTTTCAAAAAATTATTTTACTTAGTTAATTTTAAAGGCATTTTGCATTAAAAACAATGTTAAAATAATATGTTAACTACAAATAAGTAATACTGCCTTTTTTGCATTTATAGCACACAAAAAATGTGTATGTTTACAGTTCAAGGCGGGTCCCTAAGTACTATTAAACATATTTTTTAAAAAAATGTAGAAGAAAATACGTGTAGTATTTTGCTCGGGTCTTAAGAGGTTAAGCGCTGGCAAAATAAAAATAAAAAAGATTTTTCCCATCGACAACTATCATAGGTCATACTTTTTTTATATCTTTATCTTAAAATTTTCATCGTATGATTAATACAAAATAGTTTTTGAGGTGCCTGAACGAGCTTGAGCAGTCCGAAAAATACTTTTTATTTAATTTCGAATCGATATAGTGCGGAAAAGTTGCCATCGGTAAAAACATGAAAAATGCTCTAATTACAATGTTTTAATTCATTTAGCTGCCGTTCGCGCAATGCCAAAGTTGGCAAAAAAATAGTCAAAAACAGTAATTTTTTTAATAATTTTTTTAAGCATGATAGATGTTTTTAAGTAAGATGTTTACCATGTCTAAAACGTGGGATGATTAAAATGTAGTAAATGGTAAATTTTTAAATTTTGAAAAAATGAAGATTTTCCCTTATTTTGAACTCCGTTGCGTGGCCAGAGGATATGGCGCAAATGTATAATAATTATAAATATTAATTTTACATATACTTTTTGTAGTTAATTCATGATGTAAGAAAGCAATTAAAACAGACATCGTGTTTAAAAAAATTACTGTTTCTTAAAAAAAAATTTCCAACTTTGATGGCATTGCGCGAGCGGAAGATGAATGAATAAGAAATAATAATTGGTGCATTTTTCATGTCTTTACTAATGGCAGCTTTCCCGCACTATAGCGATTCAAAATTAAATAAAAAGTATTTCTCGGCCCACATTATTGAGCAGCTTGGAGAAAAATATAATTATTAAAATAAAGTTTATGTTCTCTATTCAACTCAATATTGTTCGCAGACGGTCAAGCTCTTGTTGCAACTTTATCTAAACGAGAGTCATTTTATCTAAATAACGAAGCTATGTATCGCCAGAGGTCAAATTTGTATTGCAATTGCTAGTAATTTATATTGGTCTCAGAATTTGTCTTTCAATGTGGAAAATTGCTTCTTTGGGACCTCTAAAGTATGAATTTTGCGGCGCAGTTTTTCAGTAATTTTCAGAAATGCTGTCAAGTTTAAAGCGTAAACTGAAGTTGAAAACTTTCTGCAACTATATTACTTGCTTTACATTTTTTTTTGGTCTGACGTACAGTAATAAGTTTTAGATTGTGAAATATTTTCCACAAATGTTAAATTCCAAAATATAATAAAAATAAATTATTTAAATTTTCTAGTTTTGTGATTCTAATCTCTAAACCAATTAGAAAGGAAGTTTAAATAATACATAAATTAAATAAAGCAATGGTTATTTTTTTTTAAATGCCCTTAGAATCTAAAAAAAGTTGCATTTATAATAAACGCTGTTTGGTGAATTTGGACACATGACTCCTAAACACAATATTGAATTGATTCCCAAACCCAGTACATCATTTTGAATTTTATTTTTTGTATATTTTCAAAAATTAATTAAAATAAATAGCTCTCAAACTTAATTGTTCGATTAAATCAATGAAAAAAAGTACAATGCATCCGAGTTAACATGCAAAACTCGTAATCTTTTGCTTAATGAAGTACTATTTAATTTACTGTAAAGATAACAAGCTTTTGAAAATGCACTCATTCCGAAACTCCCCAGGTAAAATCGATTGTCTGTTTCCGAGAAGATTTATTGTTAGCCTGAACTTGGTAAAGTGGAAACTATTGCTTAAACTACCTGAACTTTTGGTCCGATAACTCCGAGTCATTTAAGAGGAGCTTACTTGGGGTATAGAGATGTATGGTATCAATAAAAGGTGGTGGGTGATAAGAATTAGTCTTTATCCTGCACTGTTAAAAATTTTGTGCTTGTTTTCACCATAATAATGGTCCCTAGTAGCTGCAACGGCTGTGTGGTTAAAAACGTGTGGTGTTTCACCAAATTTTTGGTATTGGGTCGGTTTCTCAGGTTTTTGTTTCCAAAACTTGAAAACTGGTTCGACTGAATACCGAAAATATGGTGAAACACTTCATCACACAGCCGTTGCAGCTACTATGAACCATTATTATCGTGAGAGCAAGAACAAAATTTTTAACAGTGTGGACTATAGTTTAGGTAGAGTACTAAATCATTTAATTTGTAAGAGAAATGTAGGGTGATTTCATTAACGTGCAAGTCGAGTTTTGTGAAAATTGGTTTATTTAATTGTGAATCCATTGATCCTGCATAAACGATTAAATTTACTAGCTGTATGACGTTATTTTTTTTTTAAACTTTGGTTACAGAATCATAAGTACTTCTAGTCCTCTGAGAGGTAAGCAATTTGGAAAAAGTGTAGATTTGTTTTTTCTGCAATGGCTTAAGATTAAAATCTTTAACTGCATTAAAAAAATATATAAAAGTTTATTTCTTAAGTACAGGAATAAAAAAAATTCATTGACTCGTATGAAATGACTCTAATACACTTAAAATTTTAAAATTTAGTTAAATTAAACAATTTGCAATTTTTTAAACCATGTGTGTTGCTGAAAAATTAAGCATATAGGTGACGGATTTATACTTTTGTATCACTCAGAGGGTTATATTTAGATGCCATTTTGGAACTTACCTGCTGGTAACATATTCACCGACGTGGCTTCACAAGTGGGAGACATTTTCGAAGGCGGGTATTTTCCAGATCGCTAAAACTGTTGTGGGAGAAAATGTTTACTATGCAATACACTCGCTAGATAAATTGTAGGGCCTATTTGGTATAGAGGATGGGGTGCCTGAATCCCAACCATATTTGCCGATCCTACGGCGTAGTGGTTAAGGCATTGGCCTCTGGAGCTGCTGGGTCCGGGTTCGAATCCCGTTCAGGCATGAATGTTTGTGTTTGTCGAGTATATGGGGAGTACGTGCTCGTAAAATCTGTTGGGTCCGAAAGTCCTGTGGGCGGTCATTGCACAGTTTCCCATGGGTACTGGTCCCTGTAGAAAATTTCCCTCCCTTTCAGGGACACGTCTAAATTGCGGAGGTGGCGACAGATGGCAACATCTGTCATATGTGTTTGTGTGTGTGTTCTGTTATCCTACTTGACGATGGTTTATAAGTGGGTCCTTGCGACCAAGCACACAAGCCTGAAAATATATGTCAACCAAACAACCATATTCCTTGCGATATCCAAGAAGAGGTGTATATGATAATTCATCGTCTCCGGCTATCTATTTCTGGCCATCCTTATAAGGAGCTTTAACGCAGCCAATTTCGCCTCTTGATTTGAAACCCTGGTCAAGTGACGAGGTCGACACCTGACCGGACACCCAACGTAACTTCGAGCGATATCGTACGCTAACACTGTTTTGATTTTGGACTCCACCCTTAACGAGCACGTCTGTCTCTGTGTACAACGGATAACTATAGACAAACACACAACACAAATTTCCTTGCGTGTGCTAGGATTTGAATCCGGGACTTTCTGACTGCCTAGCCAGCTCCCGGTACCATTCAGCTGGCCATCTTCCGTGGGATATCCACGACCACGACTGCAACGGGCTGTGAGGCTCCCTGTGGTCAAGGTAGCGATCTACGGATCGGAAGGTCCCGCGATCGAAACCTGGTCGCTGAAAACTCACCGAGTATATGCGGAGTACGTGCTCGTTAAATCTGTTGGGTCCGAAAGTCCTGTGGACGGTCATTGCGCAGTTTCCCACGGGTACAGGTTCCTGGAGACTATTTCCCTCCCCATCAGGGACGTGTCTAAATTGTGGAGGTGGCGCGTGATAGATGCCAGCATCTGTCACGTATATGTGTGCATGTGGGTGTGTGTGTTGTGACTGTCTTACTTGACGAAGGTTTATAAGCTCCTCTCTAAGCAAGCACACAAGCCTGAAAATATATGTATATCAACCAACCAACCAACGAATGCAACAGATAAATTGTTGACTTTGTTTTTAATAACGCTGTTAGGGGGGGGGGTTCCTTTAACACAGTCAATGTGCAATTCCTGTTTTTGAACCTTTTGTCGTAGGACGAGCTAAACATCTGAGCGTAATTCCAACGTAGCATGATTAAGGGTTGAGAAAAAATGTGGACAATACAGTAGTAGTAACTATACAGTAGTGATCTTTAAAAATTCTTAATTATAATATTTTTTTTCACACAGTTTAGGAAAATGAATTTCAAACGGAAAAGTACCCAATAATGAAATTGCAAATCAATACTTTTTGACTGATATTGAGATTTCAAAAACAATGCATTAGGTTCTGGGGCATTGAGTCAATGAGGCTGACAATATCTCTTAAAAAAAACTATATATACAAAATCTAAAAAGACTCATAATACATCCGAACCCCATATATGATTGATCACATCCATCCGATCCCACAGTTGTGTTGACATTCTAGGGTGATAATAATGACCCACTCCGGCGCCAATAACCGGATTAGGTCGCAAAAATAACCGGGAAAAGCAGTTTCCGGGAGAATAAAAAAATGCATCCCAGAAATAAATATGCGGTGAAAGGCTGTTGTTATGCCGTAGCCATAATCCGCAAATGGCGGGAAACGCGTTGATGACGTAATGAACACGAGCCTATCTGGGAAAGGTGCGGGCATGCATTATTTAGAGGGTTGTGGTTTTTATCACTGCATCGTCTAAGAAGATTGTTTTGGTTGTAATAAAGTTGTACTAGAGTAACTATATTTTACTTCGAAAGATGTAGGAAGAGTTGTGACAACCATGATGGAATAGCAACCAAATATACACGCCAAGTATACTTATAAATTATATTTTTAAAAAACTATTACTATTTATCATTTAAGTTATTTTACGTAAAAGTAACCTCAGACCATTTTATATTTTTAAGTTTAGTCATACTTATAAATAATGTATAATATAAAAAGAGTGCCTCTAAAACCTGTTCAAATTATGCCCTATGTCAATGTTTCGATTACAATAGAATAATTTTACTGGAATATAAATAAGTTTTTGAATACAAATTAGAATACGATAAAGCAATAGTACACAAAAGTCCGACAGCACATTATAGCACTATGAGTAGAGTAGAAAACCTTTTTAAACATTGCAGAAATTTTAAAATACTAGACATTTAAATATAAGTATTTATTAATAAATATTTTATGGGATTCATTATTGTTTCTTCCTATTTAGTGATTTTTTCTACCCGACGCAGATTACAATGAATGTACTGTCGGAATGTATTCTATAGTTTCCTGGAGAATAAAAAAATACATTAAAAAAATGTGTTTTGTTATGCGCCGGCCATAATCCGCAAATGGCGGGAAACGAGTTGATGACGTAATGAACATGGGCCTATCAGTGAAAGGTGCGGGCGTGCATTATTAAGTGGGTTCTGGTTGTTCTGTTTTTATCACTGGGGCGTTGTATAAACAGTGTTTTGGCGTTGTTAGGAGTTACGTTGTACTAGAGTGATTGGATAGTGTATCTGATATTGTAGGCCGAGTCGTGAATAACATTATGGAACGGCAACTGATTTTTGCCCAATGTATATTTAAAAATTATTTAGTGGTATATTATATTTAAAAATATCAAATGGTCTAAGATTAACTAAAAAATGACTGTTTCTAAAACTTTCTTAAAATCTGTCTGATGTTGATGTTTTGATCACAATAAAATATTTTTACTTAATTCCATTTAGAATAGGATAAAGTGTTAATGAGTATAGTCCAACGCACATTTATTTCGCTGTAATTCTTGCAAACAACATTTTTTTTTAAATAGCCATTAAAAGAAAGTTATTAAAATTTCCAATAGAACACATTTTTATTATTTTCATGATATTTATAATTATTTCTTTTTTCTGTGCGTTTTCCAATGTTTCTAGCTGTCAAGAGAGACATGAATGCACGGTCAGACTACACAATATTCATAAATGAAGAGTGCACGATAAGAACCGATTGATTTCGTACAAGGCTTTCCTTATTAGCCTCTTTGGGGATAATAGCGAGAAATCGCTTAAACTGGTGTAAAGAATGCAGTTACTCGCTTTGTTTATCTTTCGCGGCAACCCTAATTCCCGCCAGAGTAGAGTGGAACGAGTCACATGTTTGTACCGCAAATGAAGAGCCATAAGAAAAACCGGTTTCCAGTCGCCAAGCAGAGACAATTACGGAAAGACTCTAAAGAAATCAATCGGTTCTTCCCGTGTACTCTTCAAATAATAAAAATAACTTACAATCAATATTGGGAGGATTTATTTGTAAATATTTTCATTTTATACCATATACAATGATCTTAGGATATGTTTATTCTATTATAAATAGAAATATTTTCGAGAGTGAAATAACGAGAGTAAAATAACATGTTAAGTAAATATTTATAAGCAAAACAGTTTTGTGTGTTCATGCTAGGATTTGTACTTTATTTACACGCATTTCTCTAAGCTGAAAATAATTTTCATAGCTTATTAATAAAAAGTTAATAGCGTTCAGAGTTTTTCACATTTGTTATTGCAGACATGTATAGGAAATAAAAAAGCAAATATAATGATTTAAAGATATTTCAGTTAGGGTTTGTATAAAATTTTACAAAAAAGATTGCTTATTTTCATATATGAAGCATGATAATCATCCATATATGTTTAAATACTATTTACAAGACAATTCCACGTATCTTTTTTTTAAACCTTATAGTATCAAATCGTCACTTAAGCTCCCACATGTGCTATCTAACTTTGCAAAATGGTTGAAATTTACTGAATGGTAATCCTTGGCGAACTTTCAAAAATCGCGCCAAAATTCGGCCAAAAACCCAACAGAAATGGTAGGATAGGTTAGAATAGGTTTGAATTATCGTCACATTAGAGCTACACGAGGGAGAGCTAGAAAACGTGCTTGTTAATTTAACACCGGCTGTTCGGAAATCGTCATCGTTGCGAAGTCAAAGAATTCAAATCATCGGTCGAAGTCAGACGGTTGCCACAAAAATATAATTTATCACCCAATCCGAAAACATCGTGCCAAGGGTAACCGTACAGTAAATCTGATCCTTTCACAACAATTAGATAGCACAAGTGGGAACTTAAGTGACGACTACAGTACTACAGTATACAGGTATGACGGTATGCAGTAGGGGAGACCGGGGCACAATGGACCACTTTTTCATTTTTTGCGCTATAAGTGCAAAAATATTCATCCCACTTGTTTAAAAAAAGGTGTATATATTACATATATATCCTGGTTTAAAAATACATTACCTAAAAATATAATTTTAAATATTTTTTTCTGAATTCACTTTTTTATTACAAGTGAGAAAGTGGTCCATTGTACCCCAGGTTCGGGGTACAATGGACCACATCATGGGGTACAATGGACCATGGTATTTTTTGCTGAAAAAAATTATCTGCACTTTTTAAAGATAAACATACATATAAAATAATGAATTTCTTTTGACTTTAAAGTATCCAATTGCATTAAAATTTCTCTTAGAGAGAAGCCTGTTCCATCACTTCTTTTGGCTCTGTTCCTTTACTAGTCTTTCTAATTCTGTTACATGGCATTTCTGATTAAAAAAAAGAAAAATCATTAAATTTTATCTTCAAACTTATACGATCATTTTAAAGTTTAAAAGCTTTTTATTGTTATACTAAACAACACCAAAAGTGTAGGACCAAACTGTGGTTCAAAGAATCTTCGTTTTTACGTGAGATTAATTTTTTAACCTTTTAAAGCCTTCAATTAATCAATGTGATGAAACATTTTACTAACAAAATTTCAATGTTGTATTCAATTTTACCAATTCTGAAAAAATTTGTTTGTTAGGTACTTAATTACTTATAACTACAACATATAACTCACATTTTTGTTAATAAAAAAACAATATTAATTAAAAAAAATTATGATATTGTTCTTGTACATCTGTTATGTAGATG
Source organism: Hylyphantes graminicola (assembly GCA_023701765.1). NCBI lineage: Eukaryota > Metazoa > Arthropoda > Arachnida > Araneae > Linyphiidae > Hylyphantes > Hylyphantes graminicola. Next base: position 61,350,636 of record CM043115.1, read on the forward strand.
TGTAAATTTATTTTTGTGCCAACTCAAATTTCTAAACTTCTTGTTGTAAATTATTTAACACTCTAATATCACATGCAATTTTAAAAATACTTTTCTCATGCAAAACACTTATTGTTTGTAATCATATATAAATTAAAACATCAGTTCACTAATAATGTGTTACTTCTGGTTTAAAAAAAAAAAAAGCACTATTAGTAGATGGGGAAAAAATCTATTACATTCAGAAGTGAATGTTAGAATATATATTAAAATATTTTACTACTAGCAAATTTAACTTTTAATAATTAGGAAGGACTTGCATCAATATTTTTTTTAATTTTGAAACTAAAAGTATTTCTAAAGTTGCATGGGGTACAATGGACCATGGTCCACTGTACCCCAGATTTTGTGGTCCATAGTGCCCCATATTGTAGTTGAACAAAAAACAAAATTAAAATATGCTGTATTTTGATTTCAGAAATTAATTTATAGATTATATAGAAAGACAAATATCTTATCTTTCAACTCTTCTAAGCCACCTTGTCCAACTAATGTTACTTTAATGATGAGAAGATAATTTCTAGGTGATAGCTTTTTTACTTTCACCTGGTTAATACACATCAAGAGTAAAATATGGCAAATGTGTGAGTTAAAAACATGGTTTTTCATAATAACTAGATCAAGACTATTATGCCATCTATGGATTATATTAAGAACTAATTTGGAAAATATACCAAATAAATAATAGGGGGTGGTCCATTGTGCCCCGGTCTCCCCTACTTTGCTTCAATATTTGTTTCATTTTTGAAGCATTATTGGTTGGTAACATTTTAGGATTTTTTAAATATACAAACAATTTATACAAAAAGATGTTTTTAAGAATTATTAAAATTATAACAATGCAAAATGCTTGTTGTTTAAAGCTATTTACATAGTAAAATTTTAACATTTTATTTTACATGGTATGAAAGAATATGATATTTTAGTCTATCGGACTAATAACTTTTTTCTAATTCTAAATTTCTACTATTCCAAAGTTAAAGTAAGATTTAATGTCTTTTGTAATGTCGAATCATTAGTAGTTGGTAACATTTTGGGAAATATTCAAAAACTTATTCAAAAACTCCCGTAACTGTTTTTACAAAAGATGTGTTCCCAAGATTTTTTAGAATTCTAACAGTGCAAAGTTCTTCTTGATATTTAAAGTTGCTTGCATAATAAAATTTTTATAGTATTTTCCATCTTATGAAAGCATATGATATTTTTTTTCTAACGACTAATAATTTTGCTATTGATCTGTTTTAGTTAATCCAAAGTTATAGTAACATTTAATGCATATCGTAATAGTTATAACCATAAATAGTTTTGCTAACATTATTTGAAAAAACAACATTGCCCTTTACAACATGGTCAATATTATCACACTTCAAACATTATTTGACAAAAAATGCATTCCAAAGATTTATTTGAACTCTAACAGTGTAAAATTCAAGATGCTTATAAAATTATTTACATAGTAAAATTTAAAAAGTATTTTACAATATATGAAATAATTTGATATTTTATTCTATGGCATATAATAGTGCAAAAAATTTAGTGCAATTTTGTTCCTTGAGAGATCTTTATTTTTTAATTAGCCGAATCTAATAATGGTTGCTATTTGTTATGAAATAAACTTATAATACGTCAAAATATAAGATTTGTAGTAGTAACAACTATTAATAACCGCGTTTATATGAAACTTCCGCATGCAACCATTTTTCTTTGTCCTAAGATGAATGGTCAGTATCATAAATCTTATGCAGTGGTTGGCAACCTCTTTTTTATGGAATGGCCCAAAAGTTGGTTTCGGTGTTATTTTTAAGACGCTACAGGTCACGTTTTTTTGGGAGGTGGAGGTAAAAATACACATTTTTGTGCTATAAATGCTAAAGAAAAGGCCGTATCACTTGTTTGTAGTGTACATTTTATTTTAACATTGTTTTTAATGTAAAATGCCATGAAAATTATCCACTAATCCCACTTTTTGAAAAGTTAAAAAAAAATTACATTTTTTTTTAAAGAACTTTAATGTTGCATTTACTCTCGTTCAACTTCCTTTTTTATAGAGAATAAAAGTGATACCAGCAATCAAAGGCTGAAAACTGATATTTGAATCTTCTTCTTTCGGACCAGGTCAATATCGAAACTAATTAACGTGTTAGTTATTTTTGTCGAGGTTTTGAAAACTGTCTCCAAATGAGGACGCCAGGTGGCAAGAGGTTTAACTCGGAGTTCCCCTTACCTTTTGTAAATAATGGGAACCCTTTTTCTGAGTTGTTTGTTTCCTGCAGTGTGACTTGTTAGCAGTGTTCGAAATTGGATACAAAAATTTAGTTGGAATTACTTTAAAAAACAAGGTATAAATGCACATTACCATTTTTTTTATTAAATATTATTTATTTATATAAATTATATTATTAATTGTTATTATAATTATTAAAAATCTATGGTCTAATTATCTTGTTCATTGTTTGTGAGAGGGTTTTAAAAAATGTCCCCAAATGGGGACGCCAGGTTGCAAGAGGTTATATTCTAATTTCCGAATATAATAATCAACAACAGTTTTAAAAATATGCAGCAATAGATTTGTTATAATATTGTAAAAAAAAACCTAACAATTGCAAAGCTGTTTTAAATGTGTGAACTCAAAATTATCAACTTACAGAGTTTCTAACATAATTTTCCAGAAAAAACTTACTAAGTGTATGAAAACCTATGTATTAAAAAAAGAATTATTTCGTAGGAGCTTTTGTGGTAAGACCACTCCTATGGGACATTTTACATGTTTGGGAAACATAATTAAAATGTAAATTGAATTCTCCAGATGGTTAAAATTGGTACACACTTTTTTATGTATTTTCAACTCTGCGACTGAATATCGTTACTTATGTATTTTAACCAACGTAACCGCTAAACAATCAAAAGGATTATCTGATCTCAATCAACCTAGATATACTACGTACTGGTAAACTTGTGATGTAAGGGTTTTTCTTACTACCCCCAGTTCCATTATACCTTTAACCTGGACAAGCTTCAATTTGTACTTGGTAGGACATGAGGACATGATTGAACATTGAATATAATTAGGTCACATTATTATTAGCTAACTAAATAAGTTTTTTGTTTATAAGAAAGAAGTTGAATTGTCTTCCAATAAATATCATTACCCGTTGCAAATTGAGCAGTCATCCTGTCATAAATTCAGTGATCCAGTAACGCCAGGGAATACATAGAACTAATTACACGAGCATGATTAAGGAAACATCAGTTAAATAGCAAGGTAGGGGTATTGCATATTTGTCGGTCATTGCCTTTTTATAAGACTGATATCATATAAAGAGTAAAACACTGCAACGAGAGTAATGCAGGAATTGCACACTGTGAAATTGCGAAACTTCACCAGTTACTTCCAATGTTCATCAAGCATTTTTCTTCATCTCCTGCCATTCCATCAGTAACCATTCTCTGACAAGTACATTTTGTTGCTTCAAAACAACAAATGGCTTCTTATTTGATGCTTATATCTTTCGATATCCAATCAAAACGTGCCAAGATTCATCAAAACTCTTTCCACCTCCCAATCAAACCACGAACTCTGGAATAGCCACTAACGCCTGCTTCTGTTCCCCATTTTTGGACTCCGCCTTCTTTTCCTTTCTGGTCAATGGAATTTGCTGTTGCTGGGACGCCGACACGCCCCCTTCGGATTTCCCCGCCCTATTCGTGAACCTGTCCCTTGACAGGAACTCGTCGTACAGTCTCGTGAGCCGGTTGTCGTATCGTTCGGTGCGCAGGTACTTGGCGAGCACTGCGACCAATGCGAGCACATAAAGGGCGAGCACGACGACCACGTAGAAAAGAGCGCTCGCCTCGGAGTTAGCGTGCATTTCCAGAATCGCCTCGTGGCCGCTGCTGCTCTCCAGGACTCTTGGGTTGGATGAGTTGTATGGGTCTTTGAGGGTCATCGGGATCGAGGGGGAGTGGATGAAGTACACTGAGGATTCAGTGACGGCCATATTTTGTTTCTATTTGTCTTTGAAGTTCAAACCTCAATATCTGAAAAGAAGAGGTTAATAAGCGTTAGTATTCGTTTTCCAATCAAACACATGACAATTTAAAGCAATATTTGAAAGCATAGGATTTGTTTTTAACTTCCCTATTACGTTTTCAAAGTAAATAGAAGTTATTATAAATAATCTGCCCATATCTGCCGCCTTCCATTTTAATGAGAGGGGGAAAATATTAGTCTTATTTTCATCAAACATGGAACAATTAAAGGTTACCACAGATAGAGACATTTAGTCCATCTGTCCACAGATAGATTGGGCAGATGAACTAATGACATACCCACCACGTCATTGGAACTCTCTTTTTCTCTTCTGAGATAAACTAACATGCCACGGGAATGAGCGGGGGAGGGGCACAACTACAGTCACTGACAATAAGACGATAAAAGACTACTTCAAATTACGTTTTGAGGAGATGATTCATACTTTCAGGAACATATTTATCAAGCACAGTACAGTAAAGCAATGTCTCAGTTATTTTTTAACATAGCCACGGTCAGAAATGAGACACTTGTTGAGTCGTAGGATCAACTTTTTGTATCCCTTCGTCGCAGAGAACTGCTGTAACTTTTTGATGAAACAAACGGGTGACGGACGTCTTCAGCTCTTTGTCGTTGGCAAAAGGCTCAACGGTGGACGGAATTTCTTAAGGTGCAAGAAAACGAGCAATTGTTTTGATCATCCACCAAACAGTCCTCACAGTGTTAAGACGTCAAGACTTATGTTAATGGAATGGAATGCAAATGCACCCTCTAGAAGGGAAGGGCTTAGGCTATGTAGCCCATTACCCCGCTCGCCAGAAGGGACAGTCACAGGAGACACACAAAGAAAGGACGACACAAACACATAGACAAATAGACCTCCCAGTGCCACAAACACATAGAACTCCCAGCGAATTTCGAGTTTTCTTGCACCTCAAAATATTCCTGTCATACGTCGAGTGTTACGGTAACCAAGAAGACCTGAAGTCTTTATATCAATGTGGTTCCATTCACAGGCGGCAGAGTTCTATTACGAAGAAATATGAAAGTTTGTTCCAAGGTAGGCAAGGCTCAATTCTGTAGGTGGCTATGTTGAAAATAGCCGTAACATTGATGTACTTCTAACCTATAAATATGTTGCTGAAAGTGTCAGTTCTTTTTTTTTATAATATTGAAACTTTTTTTTCTGGATTCCCCTCCTATGAAATGCTTTTATGCAATTACTTCTCACAGCAGCCATACGTTACTTATTCAAGATTGACATGTCATTTTCCCTAGTAGTGCAGAATTTTTAAAATAAAAAATATGTTTTTGTGAAACCAGCATTGTGTTACTAAATTATTTTTACTATAAAAAAACTCAACAAAATAATTTTTCTAGTTTCTTATACTTTAAGTTATGTGCTGGAATACCCTTCCAAACGAAAACTATTTTCAATTTCGTAGTATATTAAAGAAAACTTAATATCTCACGTTTTCCCTTTAAAATATTCTCTGACAGCATTTCAGTGATTTCCGCACACCAAATTTTCGAACTTTTTCACGCTTAAAATGCATTCCGTTCTCTCCACTTCATTCCGGTAACCGGAATTCTTTCCCGTTTTATTTTTCACTTGTTTATTCCCGATTCCCTTTCCGGTAATTCGTACAAGGAGAATTTTCGGTAATTACCATTTCGCGTTCAATCAAAAGGACAGGCAGTGATATGTTCAAATTTTTCGTCTTCGTTTTTTAAAAATATTTGTGTTGGTTTTAATGAGTAGTTATGTCTTTGTTCTGTTCCCCTTGCATGCGTTGGTTTGGTTTGGATTATCGTCGCACTATAGCTACACGAGGGCTATTGGCGACGGGCGTCGTCCTTTAGAACCATAGTCAAGTGACGAGCCGATACCTGATTAGGAACCCAACCATTAAGGGCGACATCGGACGCAGCGTTAGGACTTTGAAGGATATTTAACTTGCACTCCCTCCACACGGGTTATCCTTCTGACATTTTTGGCTGCACGGGCAGTAAAAAGGTCGCCAGTTATTTTGGCGATGCCCGGGCCCGAACCTGGGACTTCCGCATGCTAGGCGAATGCCTAACCGACTGGCTCCCCAGCCCTTGCATGCGCTGGAATCTTAACAATTAGTAAGCTTTTTTTTCATGTACTACGGTTTGTTGTCTTTTAAAAAAACCTATGAGAAACTGAAAAGAAAGACAAAGAACGTCAATACCCAGTTGAACCTGATTAGAAGAATACATATCCTTTAAATTTTCATCTAGTTGTTTTTTCTTTTCAAGTACGTACTAAAAAAAGTTTTATTTTCAGAAATGTGTACTAAAAATTGAATGATAATAAGAAGCAAATTTTTTTCTTCTAAATCATAATTCTAAAACAGCAAAAGAATAGAACGCATTTAAATCCTATTTTTAAAATTTTACTTTTATAGATTGTTGTATAAAAATACTGATGGTACTGTAATGAAAAGCAATTAAAAATAATTAGAATTTGATCTGATTAAGTGTGTGTGATATTTTGCCGCAATTATTACACCTTTTTTTTGCCAATTATAATCTCCAACATGAGCCTCGGCGAAAATTAAAAATTATTTTCTCAAAAATATTTCGATCCAAGTGTGAAACTATGTACCACAACCGAATAAAGAATTAATATTTTTCTCGTATATTTAAATCAATGACAAAAAACCTTTGGAAAAGTAAACAAGCGCCAATCTCAAAAAAAAAGAAAAAAGAAAGAAACCTAACGCATTTATTTTAAAACAAAAAACAAGTCATTATGAATTGTCGCTAAAAAAGCTGTGATATACAAGAATGCCAATCTCTTAGCCACAACAACAACACAACATTTGTTAAGGTATTTTTTGAAGTACCCTCCGTTACTTTGATTATTTATTAGTTTAAATTCAATTGCGTGATTGAAAATTTTTGAGGGGGATTAAGATGGACTTCAAACAGCACAATTTTTTTTTATGACAGGGGATCTTAAATAGTTAGAAACATGTGTTACATAATTTATTGTTACATTCTAAACATCCATAATGTGTCGCCGAATATCTTTCTTAAATAATGGAAGTTTTCGTGCTGTTAAATAGATGAAAAGTAATTGCAACGCGATACTTAATCTTTTGAAAATGTCTCGGCTCAAATTTCGTTTGGAAGAGGGCAAAAGCAAAGATCGCTGTAAGGATTTATTTGAAGTGTTTATTTGAAGTTTTCTCGAAAACTAATTAGGGTATCTCAGATTAATTTCGTGTTTGGGATTTAGAATCTTTATTGATCTAGCATATTTGTTGGGGTAAGATTATGAATGTTGCTGTGTACAAACGCACCAGTTTTTAACACTGATTTTTAAATTAAAAATCTATTTAAGTTTTGTAAACATTAATTTCAATTTTTGAATTAGTAGTCTATAGTAAAAACTATCTTTTGATTTCTCTCTGGGAAAATCTTGGGCACGCATGTAATATGATTATGTGGCACGTAAAAGATCCCTAAAGGGCCTATTTGGCTTGGGTTCTCTCGGCAAAATTAAATCTCGGCATACTTTAGCATCATCTCAGATTCATCGTAATCTGTGCGTCAAAATTGGTAGCGAGAGTCGCCTAGATGGTGCAATACAAAAATGGTTCTCAGTTCTGGGGAATATGCCGAGTCTGCAAATTCTTGACCGCTAACATCGCAGCCAAATTGGAGAAAAAAAGTATTAACTATCTATACCTAAGATTATCTGATTTCTTAGAATCAAGTAAATTTTGGATTCTTCCCGGCCATTTTAGCATCTACTTCCCTCTAAAGAAACCTCCAATTTACCATGACAGTGATATGCTAAAAGGGTTGCCCTGCTCCCTGTGCTATAAATTTGCACATGATGTAAAATTTATTATGTGGTAATGACAAAAATGTTTGCTTCATTGCCAGGGATTGGATGCAAATGCGTAAAACTGCATCGTTGCTTTCGCAGGTTTATATTTGAAGTGAGGATCTTAAAAAAAAAATTTCAAGCTAAAAATGCACATTAATGAAAATTTATTATATATAAACTTTTGAATTATAATGTAATTGCAAGAAAAGCTGGTGTACAAAATACGAAAAAAGCCGAGTCTAACGCTTAGAGGGGCATTATTGGAAGAAGTCTGAATGTGTCTCAATTAATCATTAAAACGTTAACTACTTTACGGTGATGTAAAAAATTAACTGTAATTTCACAGATATTAGTAATGGTACTGTAATTTCACAGATATTATTTGACGGATATTAGTAATGTTACTGCAATTACACAGATATTATTTAATTTCTCTGATTTTAAGAAACTATTTTAAAGTTTTAGTTTATTACTCCAGAAAGTTGATGTGGGCAACACACGGACGGTAAACTGAAACAAGTAAACGAAAGCTGTTAAATAAAAGTGTTGTACGCGTTCACATCTTTAAATTAGACGAATAACGTTATATATATTTCATGATTTTTTTTTTCAGATCCTTCCATTGGAAAGAGAAAATCTATCACAATAAACTTTATTAACTTTATTTGTTCATCGATTCTGTAATTAAGAAGAGATTTTGATGATTTCATTTATTACTCCCAATTGCAAAAGAACAAAGGAATAAAGAAAAGAAATGACAATGCTACTAATGATTTTAAACAAAGAAATTATCTTCCTCAAAAGAAAAGTGCAATCGCCACATTATTCGGTTTAATTACGATTTGAGGCCATTGGCATGCATAATAACATTGGCATGATAACCTTACTCAAATTTTACTACTTCAGTACATTATTTTTATTTCTATTATTAATGGATGAACCATAAATAATTGGAATTAAATTAACGAACTGGAGTAATAGAATTGTGTTTGATATAGAAAGTTATTACAGACTAATGCTCGAATAGGAATTCGAGCTTTGAAATCATTTATTTACATAGAAGTTTTATATTAATTATACTAAAGATTCCTTCGTAGACACTTATTTATTGTTTTTAGTTTCCTTTATTGTCGTTAGGATAGTTAAGGTTAATAATTTAATTAAAGTAGAAGCTTTTATAAAGGCTCTCTCCGCCCCGGTCTTTCAAACAATACTTAATGAATTCCGTAGAAAAATAGTTTAATTTTGGCATTTAAAAGTTTAATATTAAACAAAGTGCTGCATTTGGAGCTTTTTATGAGCATTAATTTTTGTACGGTAGCAGTTGAATGTGAGGTTAAACAAAAGAAGCCGAGATGGTAGCCACTTCCAAAGATGGTTGTCATCTCGAAATGACCAAAAATACTAACTTATTTCAAAATGGCCGACTTAACCGAATGTGAAAGCTTTATTTGACTTAACACTGCCACTATGATTCTGTAGCACCATGACATTCTGTGGCACCTGAGTGTGAAAAAGACTAACACTTTTATCAAACCGACTGAAGCAGCGAAGTCGTTATTGAAGCCATCTTCACAACTTCTTTGAAGTTCCCCACTACAAAGAACAGCAACTTGATTGCCTTTACCTTTTCTTCCGAAATAAACGTTTTCTGATGGCGTAAAACCCTTTTCATTGTGACAAAACACGCCAGATCAATATTAGAGCCTTTTCCATTTCAGTATTCGACTTTTATTATTGGAGCTCTTTTCAGATAACAAGCAATAAGGAAAAAGCCGCCAAGTGTTTACTGGCGACTTTTCATCGAAATTCAGTGGCAGTTCTTGACCACAAAAGAAGAAAGAATTGAAGAAGCTTTTTCTTTTCTTTTCTGCTGTCTGTTTCAGTGCGATTCGGAAATTGATTCACTCAACGGATGTCCGTGTTTTAGAATGGATGATTGTTAAGTTTTGGAACAACTAGAAATCGGTGGATTTTTTTTTTACCACTATAGCTCCCAATTCATCGCCAAAACACAAAACATTGTTAAAAAAGGATGCAACTCTAATATTGTTACTTATACAAACTTATACAAAAATACTTAATCGTAGAATAACTGGTATTGCACTTAAAATATCTGTCGTAAATGAATCGTAACTCATAAAAAAAAAGAACACACCACTCGAAGATGAAAATTACATTTATTTTGTAATGCTGCCAGATTCACTGTTGTAGCAGTACCAGAAATGAGCAATATTTGAATGAGTGGCAACATATAATATTCGTAAAAACTCAATTCCTGTTTGTTTATTCCCCAATTGTATACAGAATTAATTGAAATAGAGGCGTAGTAAACTTGCTTAATTTATTTAGAGGGCATACACTTTAACCTGAGTCCCATTAACACCTTCATTTCCGAATAAAAATGTTAACTTGAATTTTCAAAAGTCGTTTTTCGAGTAACTTATTCCATCTTAAATAAATTATTCAGAACTGTGGCCTTCATTGGTCTTATATTTTGTTTATTTAGATAAGCTTAACCTCTTGCGACTTGGCGTCCCCTTTTGGGGAAATTTTTTAAAAGCTCTCCAATAACAATCAACACGTTAACTAGGTCCGATAGAAGAAGATCTAATTATTAGTTTTCAGCCTTTGATTAAAGATATCGGCCATTTATTTTCTATAAAAGAATGAAGTTGAAAGAGGGTCAAACGATATTAAAGTTCTTAAAAAAGTTATTTTACAATTTTTTTCAAGCTTTTTAAAAAGTTCTTTTAATAGTTAATTTTACATCCATTTTGCATTAAAAACAATGTTAAAATAATTTGTTAACTACAAATAAATGATACGACCTTTTTTGTTGCATTTATAGCACAAAAATGTGTATTTTGAGATTTAGGCGTGTTCCTAAGTAACTATAAACGTAATTTTAAAAAAACACCTTTTAGCATATATGGGCAGTTCTACCATAATTTTTAATTTCAGGTATTAAAAATTTGTAAAATTTATTTTTTCAAAATCACTTTAAATGTTTATCAAAAGGTTTATAATTGTTCTAGAATTACGAAAAAAAGTTTAGCAAAGCTTATTTGCAAAAAACAAAAAAATTATAATAAGGGACGGCAGTTTTTTAAAAACACCGATTCTAAAGAAACCGGCCCACGAAACTAACTGTTTATCAATGAAACCGAAATAGTAAAAAACCGGTTAGTCTTAAAACTGGTTTCGATTTTCCATCCCTAGATTCTAACGACGGTAAGGATCGGAAGGTCAGGAACGGAAGGAAAGGACATTCACGCTGTTTTCCGGTCTTTCTTGTGTTGAAATTAACTCCAGTTTAATAAAAAGGGATTTTTTTACTTCTTGTACTCCACTTAAACATATTTATAGAAAAAAAAATTCAATTATCAAGCAAAAATTAACCTTAAACCTGGGAGACTGTAAGGAAAGCAATAAAGCCTCGCAGGCAATTTCACTAAGTTTTTTTAAATTTTGGGCTTATTGGTGAATTTTAGCAATAATATGTGGCTACTAACTGAAAAGTGAGTTTTCTGCAATACAGTTTTCAAGTTGAAGAATCACTGTAGCTCAATCCAGTGCCTCTCTTCACCACTTTTGGAATGAGGTCAGTGAATGTACCAAAACCCAGGGACAAAGTTAGGAGACAAGAAAAACGCATTATAAATGTTAAAAGCCAAAATTCAATGGAAGGAAATCGTTAAGCTACTGTATTAGTTCAATTTAAAATCCAAATGAATGTAATTTTTAGCTAAAAAAAGTATTAGATTGGGCCCTAAACTTAAAATTTGACATTCGGGACACACGATGGTAAGGACTTTTCTGCATTGTTTTGTGTTCTAAAAATTTTTTGGAGTTTCTTTGCTTTAAAATTACGTTTTGCAATTATAAAAGGACCAGTCTTTTAGTATAATAAGAAAAAATGGTAAAGAAATATTAATTTTTTTAAAAGTTATGCCCAAGGGACATAAAATTAAAAATTATGGTAGAATTGCCCATATTTGTATGAAAAGTATATGTTTAGATTAAGAATGTACGTGTAGGATTTTGCTCGGGTCTTATGAGGTTAAGAAGAAAGCTCATTTTCGGATGGCAAATTTTATTACCAATCTTCTTTTAAAGGTTAACTCTATCATTGTCGCAACAACAAAATAGATTTATTTTTAATGGAAAATTCTTAAACTTGTTAATTACCTTCAAATAAAAACGTCGACAAGCAGGGAAAGCCCCGCGACACGCTTTAAATTGCAGCTCTCTTGAAAATAATTATTTAATTAAATCCCAAATTGGTCATTCATAAAAGCTTCTTAAAATTCATTAAAAAAAGGCTTAATGAGGTGCACTTGACAAGGTTATGATTGATTATGGAAGGGAAATTTGAGCATTTGATAAGAGGCAAAATTAATCGTGTTTTTTCATTAATTATCAAGGAATTTTTTATTTAACATTTAATGCGTTTGGACCCGCCCACAAATCCCAAAACAATTTTTTTTCCCTAAAAAAATAACGTAAGAGCCCATTCAATAAATTATCGATTGGCTTGGTTCACGTGGATCTTGAAAATAGCTCTGTGGATTTGTTTTCGTTTTTCTCGAATTACTTTTGTTGTTATTCGAAATTGAGTTTTCTAAGAATTAGTTATTTTAAATGTTATTTTAAATATTATTTCGTAAAATTACAACTTCTTGCTATGCTGCTGGTTTTTTAATAAATTGTCAAAAAAGAACTTCCATTAAAAGAAGTTGGAATTTTTAAGAAAATAACAACTTAAATATTCTTAGAAAACTCAATTCGAATACCAAGGCAAAAGTAATTCGAGAAAAATGAAAACATGACAGCGGAGCTGTTGCCAGATCTCTCGTGAAACAAAATAATTAGTATTTAGTAATAAATAATTAGTATTTAGTAATAATTTAACTTACATAAATACATAAAAGGTTAAATTCTTAATAAACTGTTTCATAGTTTTGAATTTTATAGTTTTTTAAAAAATTAGAAAACATATTGTTTCAGGTGTCAGTGACTGTTACAAGCCTACCTGTTCAGAAATTAAACGTATCGGAACAATCATACCTATGATATAAACGCATCGGTTAGTTAGTTTGAACCATCGTCGTACTTGAGCTACACGAACGCTATTGGCGGCGGAATTAGGAACCACGGTCAAATAATCGTGTTGCTCAGTTAATGGAAACATTTAGTAAGCTTGCTGTATATATGAAGTTTTGGTTTGTGAAACAGAATGTTTATCTGATTTGCATTATTAAAGGTCCTTGGAACGCCAAGTATATAAAGTTAGTAATATTTATTTAAAAAAGTACAATGTTTTAATCTACATTTAATTTCGTCTTCATTAGTTAAAAGCTAACAAATTATTCAACACTTATTTTATTCAAATTCAATGCTTAAACATATCCATTAAGTAACACAAAGTACTCTTTAAATAGAGATGATCAATCCCAAGACACCAATTAAACAAACCGAGCATTCGCATTACAATTATACAAATGGGAGAGTGCTTATGGAGGCTGAATAAGGTGGACCACCAGCCGGAAGAAATACAATGCTAAAATAAGTTTGCCAATTGAAGCAATGAGTGCTTCCTTGATGCACCAAAAAAAAACGATACGAACAAACATAAAAAACGCAATTGTAAGGAAAATTTCTTGTTACTAAAAGTACGATCCAAGCCACCTATTATGATGCTGTAAAGCGGCACCCCTGCTTGTTATCGCAAGCGACAACTTACCCGTTTAAAGTAATAATAGTTAAAAAAACAGTGATGTCAATGTGTGCAGCTTAATTAGATCAATGGCACATCAGCAATCGGTATGCATTTATCATATAAACCAAATCTCTGTGTGGGGGGGTCAAATACTTAAAGTTGCAGACACACATAAGTAAAAAAATATAGGTACAAAAGAAACAAATTGCTATACTAATTAGTATTTTGATTAATGGTCGGTTGACAACACGGTCACTACCAGCGAGCTTGCTAAGTTGCTAAGGCTGACACATTTTCGTTCTCCTTCGCAGCAATGTATATTTCTGCACCCTTGTTTCCCTAAGTTGTATTAAGGTTTCCGCTTCTACACTTATCCCACTTTTATTGTTGCAAATATCCCCTAGTTATATGGTAGGATGGGGGGGGAGCCTAGTTGGTTAGGCGTATGGCTTGCATACAACAGTTACCCGGTTAGGGAACGGATGTTACTAAATAACTGTCAACCTAAAAACAACAACAACCAAAATGCAGCCAAAATGTTCGATGAATAACCCGTGTAGAGGATGTGCACACTAAATATGCTCCAAAGTCTTGACGCTGAGTACGATGTCACTCCCAAAAATTGCGCCGGGTCAGTGGGGTGTCGCTCGTCACTTGACTGTGGTTCTAAATTACGAGTCGCCAATAGCCCTCTCATGGAGCTCTAGTGCTCAACTTGTTCTATGGAGACTTGGCGATTTCCAGAGGCTACATTTCTTTTTCTCGCCAAATATCTCCATCCTATTACAACCTCCATGAAATGTGTCATCTTCCGAAATTCCTTCATCTTGTATTTGGCACATTTCCCAGTTACTGACTCCAAAATATTTTCAAAAATGAGATGTTTCAGTGTTGTGGCTTTGAAACTGCAATTCCGAATGGAAAACCGGAATTTTTAACAATGTTAATGGAAAATTGTCTCGGTTAGTACTTCATTTCGAAATACTTAAGGCGGAAAGAATGTTTTTAGATGAAGTTAAATTGTTGTTGAGTTTAGAATTACATTCTAGCTATTATGAATGTGTTTAATAAGTGTTTTAATTTAAACATTAAAGCTTAGTTGTTAAAATTAAGTTTTAGTTGTTTAAGTTAAGTTTATCGAAATAAAGTTTTAGTTAAAACTTTAATTTAGATTCGGAGTAAATGGTTAGAATGCGTGCGCTTATTTTATCATAGTAAGACGATTAAAAATTTCAGTTTTTTAAAAACGTGATAAAAGTTTTTGGACTGTAAGAAAGAATTAGAAGTGCGATGGCTTGTTAAATCATAAATGCAAAGGTTTTTTAATGCATAAATTTAGTTTTAAAAATTATTTACATGTTAAAAATTCCCGGTCCGTCTTAAAAAAGTATAACATAGTTAAATTTGAAGCCTACAAAATGATGAGTCGTTATTATAAATCATCGATAAAGTTCATAAGTTATTTAATCACACTTTGTGTAAAAAAAATAATGACCAACAACAATATGTTAATGTTAAACAGATAGTATTTTTTATACTTTTCTTAGCATCATTTCTTAGATATCTCGGAAAGCAAATTCGTAATAATACAACAATACGTATCATATTTCTGATTCCTTAGAAATACAATAACTTTTCACTTTTAAAATTAAATTTCTTTAACGGCTTCAGCCAAACTATCCGATAATGTAATGCGTTAGCCGATTAACGATGACCGTCAAGAAATTGGCCAAATGAGCTTTCAGCTTAACCCTCTAATGCATAATGTTACGTTTGGTAACAAGTAACATAATCCACTTTATTCTATTAAATTAGAGCTCCTCCAAGACAAATCTATGTTTTTTTTCATCTATTACATTTCATTTTAAAGTTTTAGTTACTAATAATCCTCATAGATGACAGTAGTAAAAGTGAATTCAAACTGAAAGAGTGAGGTTATTAACTTTGTGAAATTGCGTTTTTGGCAGTATTCAAAGAATAATAATATTAGTACACTAAATATTAATAAATTGTTTTGAAAAATTAATCATAGTTAAAAAGGGTTATTTTGAAATATTTTTAGTAGTTTTCTAGTCATTATTATCAAAATTGGAATTTTGCAAATGGTTTTTGTCATATAGAAATTTTTTTAAAAATTGAATTTATTTAAATTCTAATGCAGTTAATTTTTTTTCAGTATTTTTCTCATAATGTGTGAGTATTAAAGATACATATATATTTTTTTGGGATGAAAATAAAAATTCATGCTTTGGAGGGTTAAGGGGGAATGGGCGCGTGGGACCAGGGGTCTCCAAACTCAAGTGCCACAATGTTAAAATCCTATGGGAAAAACTATTTTCTCTGCACATTTCTCAGGCTGTATTGAATATTTTTACAAACGTTTTTTTTTAAATAATAAATGCAGATAACTTACAGGTCTCTATAATCCCACTTCTTTAAATTGCTTCAAATGCTTTTTGTAAAGTTATTTATTCAAAATAAAAAAAGTCGAACCAATTTCAAAAAGTTCGATTGTCGGGGACTTGCAAGTCAGCTACATTTATCACATAAAAAATCTGTTTTTAAAAATATCTAATACAGCAGGAGAAATGTGTGCAAGAAAATATTTTTCTTCTCCATTGGGTTAACACTAATGCAATTTTCTTTGGAGACCCACGATATAGCGCGCCTATTCCCCTTAAGTTAATCGATACAAACAAAATATAAGACAAATGAAGTGAAACCTTGTCTTGCATTAAAAAAATTAATTCAAACAAATCAATAAACATTAATTCAAACATTGTCAATAAAAATTACTTCAAACAAATTAAAACTAATTTTTTATTCGGAAATTAAGGTGTTAGTTGTCACGGTTAAAGGGTTATTCAAAATTCGATTATTGATATCTTTTGA
Organism: Hylyphantes graminicola; assembly: GCA_023701765.1. Lineage (NCBI taxonomy): Eukaryota > Metazoa > Arthropoda > Arachnida > Araneae > Linyphiidae > Hylyphantes > Hylyphantes graminicola. The sequence continues at coordinate 61,367,184 of CM043115.1, forward strand.
AGAAAAAAAATATTCAATATTTTCTGGGTGTCATTCATATAAGTTTGAACATGTATTTCGTCTGCTTTCAACCTTTTTTTCCTCTGTTTCGCGTTTTTCAACTCTTGTGTTTAATAAATCCCTAAGGCATTTTTTCTAAGTAAGAATTTTGAAATTTTTAACCTGTGTTCTTATAGGATATGGTGAACTAAATAGTTCATGGAACAAGGTCTACTACGTATAGTTTGTTTTTTAAATGTTGAATTCAATAATTTGTATATTTTTTTTTTTGGGGGGGGGGATTTTCAGTATAAATGCATGCTACTTTTTAACTGTAGCTCATATTAAAAAATCCATGCAAATTTCTGGAACAAATATTTCTAAAAACAAACTACAAAAGTTTGGTGGAGTTATTCTCAAAATTGAAAGAGGAGTAGCTTTTTAAAAAAAGTCCAAATTTTTGATTTTTTTAATTAAATGAAAAACTACTTGTAAAATTTGTTTCTACTGCTAGAAAATGTTAATTTAGAGTGAACATTATAATTAAACCACTATAATTTACAAGTTTATGTTATTATTTCTAGAAATAATGTTTTTGGGTACCGTATCCCCTTAAAAATGACAAATCCACAAAGATAACTGTATCACACGTTCACAATAAAAAAAATATCATTTTATCCTGTTTTCGTTACAGTTCAACACACGCAGCGATCTAATCCCCAATTAAATTAAAACCGATGTTTGCTTTGTCTAATTGAAACTGCTCCGGAAATCCTAAAAATAAAACCTTGGGCGAAATACCATGTAATCGTTAAGCAATACAACATTCAATTTAATAGATAAAAGGCCGATATATTATTTATATCGTTGAACGGTGGGCCCATTTTCTAGGAGTTCTGTGCAATAGATTAGGTTTTTTTGCGTCGACAAGTAGCTTTGAAGCTAATCAATGACGAACTACATAAACATCCACAATACAACAGGCAACTGAATAGATAAAAGGCCGATGTGTTTATGACCGTGAGCCCATTTTCTAGGGAGTTCTGATGTGCAATAGATTAAGGGGTCATAGGAGTCTTAAAAATGTGCAAAGAATGGTACTACAAAGTATAGTTTGATCTTTCATGTAATTTTTTTAACTACTCAATATATAAGTATAATATTTTTATATGTAATTCTATAAGATGTATTTGATATAAAACAAATTTTAAAATTTATGAAACTTAAGAAAGACTTAAGCCAAAACTAAAATAAATGATATTAAACATAAAGCTATTTGAACACATTGGGATTAGGCTTGCGCGGCAAATTTTGAGGTCAAAATTGAAAAATTTACCAAGATATTGACTTTATATTGTACATATATGTACAATTATTTTTAAAAATTTAAAATCAAAATTTAAAAAATTTTATTAATTTTTTTAGAAAAAAATTTCTTAAAATAATTTCTAATTAAAATTGAGCTGAGAATTTAGGTATAATCCTAGTTTGTACATATTTGTACAGTATAAAGTCATTATCTTGGTAATTTTTTCAATTTTGACCTCAATAACCTCGTGACCTCAAAAACCTCGTCAATTTTGACTCCTCCTTGCCGCGCAAGCCTATACCAATGTGTTCCCCCAAATAGCTTTATGTTTAATATCATTTATTTTAGTTTTTGCTAAAGTTTCATAAATTTTAAAATTTGTTTATATTAAATAAATCTTATAGAATTACATATAAAAAATTATACTAAAATATTGAGTAGTTAAAAAATTACATGAAAGATCAAACTATACTTTGTAGTATTTTTAAGACTCCTATGACCCCTTAAGTTTTTGGGTTTTTTTGCGTCGACAAGTAGCTAGGAGCTAATCAAGTGACGAACTACATTAAACATCCATTTGCTTAATTGTATACACAACAATCTTGTCACAACCCAATAAAGGTAAGGAAAAAATATGTGATTATACACTTTTTTTCCCACAAACCTCGAAATGAGCAAGTTATTTTGTCTAATTTATTTATATGCTACGTGGGTTTTATATGTGGTTTACAAAAGAAAAATTATTGAAAGAAGAAATAATTAAATTTGGACACCGTGAAGTACTCGACTCGAACGTTTAACCCTCTAATCTAATGCATGAATTTTTTTATTTTCATCCCAAAAAAAATATATTTTATATATGTATCTTTAATACTACTCCAACCACACATTATGGGAGGAAAAAAAGTGCTAAAACAAAATTTCTTTATGACAAAAAACAACTGCAAAATTCCAATTTTGATAATAATGACTAGAAAACTACTAAAAATATTTAAAAAATAACCCTTTCTAACTGTGATTAATTTTTCAAAACAATTTATTAGTATTTAATACTATAATATTATTATTTTTTAATACTGCCAAAAACGCAATTTCACAAAAGTTAACAACCTCACTCTTTAATTTTGAATACACTTTTACTACTGTTCATCTATGAGGATTATTAGTAACTAAAACTTTAAAATGAAATGTAATATATGAAAAAAACGCAGATTTGTCTTGGAGGAGCTCTAATTTAATAGAATAAAGTGGATTATGTGACTTGTTGCCAAACGGTTTTTTTTTTTTTTTAACAGTATGCATTAGATTAGAGGGTTAACAAGTGTTTTGGTTTTCAGAAACAACGTAAAGACATCGCCTTTTGAGGAACAAGCAAATTACGCAAAGCATCATCCTTTGTTCTCATGTTATGAGATTTTACCAATTTAAATATTCGACTCATCATTCATATTTTTTATATTTTGACATTTAATTTTTGCTTTCAATGGTTTTAAAGGACAATTTTGAAGACTTCAGAATTTTAAATTTCGTATTTTTATCCTACTAACATGTTGCTTCAAAGCATGACATTCCTTAAACGTGTTTATACTTCTTTTAACTTAAATTGAAAATTGCATTCAGTTCGAAGCACGAATAAAACGAATAAGAATTTTAGTTATTTAAAAATTTTAGCTCTATCCTTATAGTAAAATACCTCAATTTTCTGCAACTAAAATGTTAGGTTAAGTTAGATTTGAATTATCATCGCACTAGCTACACGAGGGCTGTTGGCGACGGTGTTGTCGTATTTTAGACCAGTCAAGTGACGGAGCCGACACCTGAATAGGCACCCAGCGCAACCGTTAAGGGCGACATAGTACGCAGCGTTAGGACTTGAAGGATATTTAACGTGCACTACCTTTAAATGGGGAAGTGAGTTTTTTTTTACGTTGGTTTATTTTGGCTGCACTGGCCGTTTATAGGTCGGCAGTTATTTTGACGATGCCCGGACGCCGAACCTTGGCCCTTTCCCATGCTAGGCGGGTTCCTAACAGACTGGGCTCCCCAGCCCCTGAAACTAAAATGTACATATAGTATTCTACCACACCATTTTCTTTAACAAAGGAAACACACAAAATTAGTTTTTCAAGATTCGTAAAAAGAAATGGATGGGGGGACTATTAAATCCGCAATTTTACTAGAGACCACAATTCTACCTCAATAAAAAAGGTTTATCGGGAAATTGCCACCAATTCAAGGAAAAAAAAAGACAGTGAAAAGTTCGAATCTGTTCATTCGTCCTGTTTATTGCGTAGACTTTTGCAGGTACTTATTTGAAATTGCTATTTGTGTTTTGAAAATTGCGTTTACAGTGTTTAAAATTGTTTTTTTTTTATTTCGAATGAAATTGTTTTTGAAGGCAAACGAACGGTTTTATTTTAGGCCTGTCGAAAGTGTGGAAAACTTTATATAAATGTGACGTTTTATTTTCAATGGTGTGTGTAAACGTTAATTAGCTAGATGAGAGCGTTAATCTGCTAGAGATGACTATGTCCAAGATGGTTAATTTATATTATTTTTTTTTAATTTACCTTCCTCTTTATATAGAAGTAGTAAGAATACTTTTAAAAAAGCTACTTCATAAAACTAAGTTTATATTAATTAACAGATTAAAAACATAACGGTTCAGATAACTAAATAAACATTATATAAATTAGTTAAGAAATAATAAAATTTTAATCGTTGTCTTTTGTTGCTTCAATTGAAAATTAATTAGTAATTATATAAAACAACTAATAGTAAAATTATACTTTTAAAAATAAAGAATGGTATATTATTACAACTAATTAAGGACTAAATTATTTGCGTCGGCACTTGTTTTTTTTAATCCCTTGTTAAAAATAATTTTATATTTTAAGTAACTCAGCAGTATTATAGATACTTTTTTTTTGTCTAAGGAATATTTCCATAATTATTAAGTAATTAATAAGAATATTTTATCAAAATAATTATTCAGTAAATAATTTTATAGTGTTTTTAAAAGTTAAATATTTTTCATGAGATCAAACATTTATGTTTATGTTTAAAATTACAATATTATTACTCGTAAATTATTTAAGAGTATGACACAAAATAATGTCAAAAAATAGCTGACTGAATAATTTAAAAGCATAAAATGTAAAATAAATTAGCACAGTCAATTGCGCCTCGTAATTTAGAACCCTGGTCAAGAGACATGTTTCTTTTTTTCTAAAAAGAATGTAATCATAAAACGAAACTCGTTTTTTGACCATGGTTTTTAAATTACGAGGCACAGCCTAATTATGGCTAATTACGACCCCCCCATAACCATCACATCCAATTACGCCAATTTTAGAACCTGGTCAAGTGACGAGTTTGTTTTTCATGATTCTATTATTTTCCCACCTTCTTGATTAGTAAGTGTCTCAAAGTTTTTTTTTGCGTTTGGATTATTCATTCAAGCTACAGACCACTCCGAATAGCGAGCGTTATTTTATAACCACCCTATAATACATTTCGAAGAAACAAGTAGAACTCCAATCGGAAAGTTCAATTATGCCAATCACAAATCAATCATTAATAGTGTATTAGTTCTAGTTCCGTTCGACACTTTGGGGGCGCTAGGCATCAGATTGAGTTCTCGGTTTAGAAGATTCTTAGTCTATGGTAAGTTTAGCGCGAGTGCTGCCGGGTTTAAGGGTGACACTGTACACTCTAAAAAATGATATGCTCAAAAACGACGAAATTTTCCTTAATTTTGACGATTCCGTTATTGGCAAATGCTCTGAGTTTTCGTTTCCTCAAAGTGAGGAGTATTTGAATCGTCATTTTTATGAGGATTTGAAATGTCGTCCTAATCTAAAAGAAATAATTCTTCATTTTTGAGCATGTGAGTACAAATACAATGAGATTCAGTTTCCTAAAAATCAAGATAAAGAATAGTCAAATCACGATCGTAAAAGTGAGGATACGCGTTTACTTAAAAGTCACGTGATAGTTTGACGAAATCAATCCTCAAAAAATTAACGAAATGAAGGCTTGAGGATTTATGAATCGTCAAAAATAAAAGTGTTATTTCTGTGAGTGTACGCTGTTAGCGTTAGGAATTTGAAGGATATTTAACGTGCGCTCCCTTACACGGGGTATTATTCGTCGGACATTTGTCTTCACGGGCCGTTTGTTTGCAGTTATTTCTTGCAATGACCTGACCCGAACATGGGACCTTTCGCACATGCTAGGTGAGGAAGTGCCTAAACCGAGTGGGCTCCCAGCCAGATATCAAGAGTTAGTATAAAAAAATATACATTGTTCTTATAGAATTGTAAGTAAAATTCATAGTATACTTGATTGGGAAAAAGTGGAAATTCGTTATTATACTTTATGGGTTGTATAGTAAGCAATAAATTTCGTATGCATCTAGGTAATATATTTTCCCAACAGAAGCCAAAACGAGAAGGAAACTATTCAATTTTTATTGTTATTATTATTTTTGAGAACTAAGTCTTAACTAGATTTATTCAAATATTTCTTTATTAAAGGCTAGACTATTTTAGAATTCAAATATGACAAATTTATATATCTCAAGGGGGGGATGCGTTTTATAACAGATTTTTTCAAAAACGCTAGAAATACAAATTGAATTTTTTACCTTTTAAGTACAAAAAGAAAAGGAGTGAATCTTAATAAACCACTTTAGAATTTTTTAGCTTGTTTGTTGAAATCGTTCTTAAGAAGAAATTTTGAATTTTTAAAATGAATGAATACTTTTGTTATTTCATACCGAGAATTTTCTTGCATAGAATTTTGTAAGACACGTGAATTCTAATTTATAAAATTGTTTATTTTGTGAAAATCGATTTAAGCAGTATATATATTCCTTTGTCACTGACTAGCTTAACCCTAGAGAAATATGTAAATACAAACTTTCTTATCTATTTACTGTTTGTCTGTTCTGGGGTTAATGCCTAGCTAAATACTACTTAACTTATATCTTATCCAATTAAATAAAATCTTAGACAAAAAAATGTTTGGTCTAGGCTAGTATGTTTTGCAACAAACTTGGCGCCGGAACCAAGCTAAAAAAAAAAAAAATTGTTTATAGCCTCGATATAAGTTGTGAAAATAATTTAGTAGAAACGTAGTTTAAGCATCATATCTTTTAATTAAAGAATAATATCTGTTGACTTCAAAGAATAAGCATGCAAAATTGGTTCTGCGCTTTCTAATGTTAAATTGAAGCCGCCATATTAGTGGTATTGTTTAGTTGATATAGTGAGTTGTAGCTTCCAGCGCTTCTTAGTTATTCATTAAAAATTGTTTAAAAGCATTATCGACGTTATTCTGAAGTATCTATTTCCTTTGATGTACATCATAAAGCAGTGATAGTTTTAAATGTTCTTCCTCATAATAATTTACAATTTTATTTAGTTAAAGATACTAGATATGCTGAGTTGGAGGTTGTAATATTCTAAGCTTTTAATTAAACACAACATTGGTAATGAAATTTATTAAAGCATTTGTCTTAAGTCTCCGAAAATGTTTTTTTAAAAACATACGCTAATGCAGTTGTTTTTCTGTATTAAAAATTTGCTACTTTCCAATTAAATAGTGGTTTAATCTTACCTAACGTCAAAAGATTCAGCTTATCTACGCTTGTTAGTTCAGATACAACTTGGGAAGTGTCCTGAAGGATATGAATACATAACTTTTATGCATTTTAGTTTTTAACAACGATCAGAATACGAGAAATAGTGTTTAACTGTCCATGAAATGCTTTTTAGCCTTGAAAATCGCTATTATTCAATGAAAAGTATTTTACATTTAACACAGCGACCATCATAAACTTTACTGAAATAAATTGTATTGGTCCCCCCCCCCCACCCCCCCCCGACCTTTACCAATTCCTTTTTTTAAATTATAACACCCCAAATCCAAATATTAAGTTGACCTTCTTATGTATTTTTTTTTGGATATCGCTTTTACGTGCGCGTCGCCAATTATTTGAACAAATATTTATTTTTTCTTTTCTCGAACGAATTCATCCATACCGCGCATTTAATTTTGATGGGAATTGCCTTGTATTCTATTCAGTCTAAAATGCTATTAAAATACATAAGAATGATTTCCTCTCCATACGTCCTTTTGGGAATGCGATATTAATCCATCTAATATCATTTTGCATTCTCGAATAGAAGTAGCATTGCAACATTTATGGAGGTTTCAATGAAGGATTGGCTTGCATTTATTCAGCATTTGATTGTATGAAATATCTCAAAGGATATTGGATTCAGTTTGAGTTGATGGGTATAGGAATTAAGCCCCTGCAGTTGATTGATTCTTTGTATGTGGAGAGAATATTGTTTGGCTGTGTTGTAGTTCAGAAACATTGATGTGAGTGATGAAAGACGAGAAAAAAATTGGACAATTTTCTGTATGTATTTTGCTTTTTCGTCACATCCACAAGCATGAATAAGGTTTTTTAGATATGGTTTTTTAGGTTTTGCACTAGAGTTACAAATGAGCTTCCCTCGCGGACGTCCAAAATTAGAAAAAATTATTTTATCATGTTTTCTCGCATGTGTTTAATAAAGTTACATTTAAATCAAGCTTTCGAAAAAAATATTAACCTTTTTAATAAACGGATGACAATGGACGTTGCAATGGACGTTTTAAACGTTGCAAACAAACCATTGACAAAACTGTACTTAAATAAAATTGGTTATTAATACCATTTTTTAAAAATTATAACCCTCACTATCAAACTTAATATTATCTTGACCCATTTTATGGACTTTCTTGGAAATTGTTCCATTTTCTATGTATGTATCGCCAATTATTTAAAATAATTTTTTCTCTTTTTCTCGAACGAATTAATCCATGCCACGCATTTCATTGTGATAGAAATTGGTTCCCGCTCTTTTCTGCCAAAAATGCTATTATAAATACATAAATGATTTCCTTTCTATAAGTTTCCATTGGGATGCAATATAAAAAATCCAAATATCATTCTTGCATTCGATTAGAATAGCATGCAACATTTATGGAGTTTCAATGAAGGTTGGCTTCTAGCTGCATTTATTTCAGCACTTAGATTTGTATGAAATATCCAAAGGATATTGGATAGTTGATTGATGGGGATAGGGAATTAAGCCCCCTGTGGTTTGATTGATTTCTCTTGTATGGGCGAGAGAATATTGTTTGGTTGTGTTGTAGTTCAGAAAGGCATTGATGTGAGTGATGGTAGATAGAAAAAAAACCTTTGACTATTATCTCTATGTATTTTACGTCACTTCCGCACAAGCTCGAATAGGTTTTGAAAGGATTCTTAGGTCGCACTAGAGCTACAAAATGAGCTTCTCCCGCGGGAGTCTAAAATTAAACCTGTTTATCCTTTTCTCGCAGTGTTTAATTAAGTTACATTTAAATCAAACTTTTAAAAAAAATAACGTTCGAACGGACGACAATGTTTTGGACGGTTGCAATAGTACGTTTTAACGTAGCAAAAAAAAAAAAAAACTCCCCCCCCCAAACAAACTTTACTGAAATTAATTGGTTCCAATACCTTTTTTTTTAAAATTTATAACCTCAAACTGTATTTGATTATCTTGACATTTTATGCAATTTCTTGGATATTAATCATTTCTATGTGCATCGCCCCAATTATTTAAAATAATTGTTCTTATCTCGAACTAATTCATCCATGGCCGCGCATTTTATTTGATAGAAATTGGTTCTCGCTCTATTCAGCCTAAAAATACTATTAAAATAACATAAATTGATTCCGTTTCCATTTACGTCCCTATGGGATGCAATATAATCCAAATATCATTTTAAATTCTAAAATATAGAATAGCATGCTACATTTATGGAGTAGGTTTCAATGAAGGTTGGCTTAGCTGCATTTATTTAGCATTTGATTGTATGAAATATCCAAAGGATATTGGATAGTTGATTGATGGGTATAGGAATTAAGCCCTGTAGTTGATTGATTCTCTTGTATGGGGGGGGTTTGGAGAGAATATTGTTTGGTTGGTGTTGTAGTTCATAAGCATTGATGTGAGTGATGGTATAGAGATAAAAAAACTTGACTATTATCTGTATGTATTTTACATCACATCCACATGTATGAATTTGTTTGGATTCGGGTGTTTATGTCGCACATTAACAGCTAGATGATGTTGAGTTGTTGTTTTTAATTTAAAATACTATTTTATATTAATTAAAAAATTTCAATGAAAATTTAATTAAATATGTTTACGCGGTATATATGTTCTTATGATAAAAACTTCATAGCAAGCCGGACTAAAAAAAAAAACTTCTCATGTAAATCAAGATGTTTTTTAATTTAAATAGTCATTATAAATTATCAATTGACAGTTTAATTAAATATGCTTATTAACTAGAAGGTGCATTTATTTAAATAAGATTCAGTGATGTTTTAAAATACGATTAATGTGAATCTTAATCAACAAAGTTCAATACTTAAGTGCACATATTCAGTAGTTCGTGAAATTTATTGGCGACTTTTATTATTACAATTTAATTTGTTGATTGAATTTTATTGACCAAACCTAATCTCTCCCCCCTTTTTGTGGGTCTTTTCTCCCGACTCATTGGCACACGCTGATCATCTTATACAGCTATTTGCTACCAAGACAACATAGAGTTTCCAAAAAAACTAATCTGGAGTACATCAGCATTCAAACATAACCAGGACTAACAGAATAATAATTACATCTAAAAAAACCGAGATCCGAGCAATCAGAAGAACAAGATTACCATTAATATGCGCCCCATTTATGACACTGAACTTCCATCGATTTTACATATTTAATTGCATATAAAATATTTGTTAACGCAGAGTTTGTCGAAAATGAAATCACTGCTTTTGGCATAAAAAAAATACTTGTTTGACACTAGTTTTCAACAACAATTTGCTTCCTAAACCTACTGCAAATTAAAAAAAAAGGGCGTATTGAACGAGTGTTTTTCTCTAAATCGTATATTTTCTAGATTTGTTTTCGAAAATCTTTTAATCGAAAAAGTTTTTACCTGGATATACATTTCAGAGTGCTCGCTTGTATTGTTTTATTTGAAGTGATTTTTGTGTTTTTCCCATTATCTTACACAGCCTATTTTATCTTTGTTTGGTAAATATCTCGTTTTGATTGACTTTAAAAATAATCATTACTTCATTTTTATCATTTAAAATAAAATTAATGATCAATCATTTTAAATAAAATTAATTAATAAAAATTATATAATATCATGAATAAAAACAATTTCGAGAGGAATAAAATGCTTATCGAGAGTGAAACAAAAACAACCAATGAAATTTCAGAAGATATCTGAAACAAGCCCTTTGTATTTCTTTATGAAGTCACTATTTTCTTACTACGATTTTCATTGGTTGTTTTGTGTTTTTCTTTGACAAAAAAGTTTTAAAGCAAGTCATTGTCTAGCATTTTTACAATCGATCATTTATAAAACAATTAAAATATTTTTTAAGCTGTTTAAAAATATTAAATTTAATTCTTTCGCACTTTATCTTCCTATCTTCGTTACCACTAATTTAATACGTTTTAAGCTAGCCAAGTTGGAAAGAGAAACCAGACAAATTTAATTAAATGCTTCCTTTTTTTGTATGCTTCTAAATACCTTCCCGTCTTATTAAAAAGCTCTACTTTCCTCGTGGAAAATTAGCTGGATAAGTTTTAATTAAGGACACGTAGTTTAAGTTGTGGTTTTTCTCTTAACAGAAGCTGTAAAAAAAAATAAAAATAATTTTTTTATAAACGACCACTGAGCACGTGCGACTTTGGTAGGGGAGTTTCGTGACAGTGGTTATTAGGTCATACATTGTAAACATTTAAGCTATATCCATTTTGTGAGTTTGTGTTACCCCACGGACGTGACCACTAATTGAATTATGTTTGTATAAAAGGTGAACAAAGAGCTATGTATCTTAATGTACTCGGATATAAAACTGAAATGTAATTTTTTGTAATTTAAATCAATAAAATAAAAAAAAGATTAAGATTCTATTGATAGTTTTTTTTTTCATAAAGCGATTGGTGGGTGGTACTTACTGTTAAGACTCAACTAACATCTGCCGATTTTTCTACCAAGGTTAAGGCGAGTTTGAATTATCGTACTAGAGCTAACAGGTGATATTGGCGATGGGCGTTCGTAATTTAAAAACCACAGTCAAGTGACGTCTATTCAAGTACTAAACAGACACACAAGCTTCCAGAAAAAATATTTTATTTATAAGAGTTATAACTTATAATTTTTATTTTCTATAAAAAAAATATTTTGATAAAAATGATTTCAGGCGTTAATTTACTCAGGACAAAACGAAAATATGTAATATAATTTATGAATGTCATCTTTGTGGAAATTATTTACGAACAACGAAACAACATCTGAAAATTTATTTATCCCCCACCGTAACATTGCTATAAACTCTTAGCCAGTTCTATATGAGTTAAAATTCAATTGATTAGGTCCTGGGCCACTCAAAATCCAAACATCAGTTGTTACATCTTTTAGGATTATTTTTTATTATTATTTATTGAAAAATTATTATCTGAAAATTTTATTGATCTTAATTTTTTTTATATAATTAAGTCCATTCCTTCAAGAGAATCAAATGTCCAACTATACTTAAGTCCATTTCAAATACACAAACAAACACTACAAGCCGGAAAAAACCAACAAATTCTGTTGACAAATAACATATCAACAAACATTCCATAAAGGTCATCATCCAAAAACGCAAAAGTGCTTTTAAGCCTCGTTGGAATGAATTCTCGCGAGGGCAGTAAAAACCATAGGGCAACAATATTTTACAGAAGTGTATTCAGTTTGTTGCATTGCTTTGAGAAAATTGTAACTAGGGTAGACTGACAGTGAATGAACAGTTGGTAAATACATTTAAAAAGTAAGGATTATTTAAAAAATGATTCCACTGGGTGGATTGGCAACACTGACTTCCTCTTATCTAGTAGGAAGCCATCTGACATCTGATTAGTTGTCCTGGTCATTAATTAAATCCAACGTGTTTATTGACTGGACATTTTTGTGTTCATTTCCTGGTAAAAGTTACTGTTTCATTCACTTGGGCTTTTGTACCACTTTGTATTTGGACCCTTAAAAGACCCAAAGCAATGCAATATAAAGTCACCTTTTTTTGTAGAATTTACATATTAATGGCAGGATGTGTTCACATTGTCATAAACCCACAAGCTATATTTTTCTTTAAATGTATGAATTTTCTTATAACAAATTGTGCTTATTCACTGGTTAGTCTACCGTAACATTTGATTTATTTTATTAAAATTTTGTATTTGTTGAAAAGAATACATTTTCTCTGATATAAAAATGTACGTATGACAAACATTCGATATGAAAAACTTTACAGGAAGAGTTTTATATACGAAGTTGTTTTAAGCACTCTGTTTAAGCTCAAATAGGTATGCTCTAGAAAGGTTTCAACCAAAAAAAAAAATGCCAAGCATGAAGTCAAGTTTTAGTGTTATGGTTTTTTATAGCATTTTTTGATGGAGTAATCCAGTGTTGTTTTCTCTTGAATACCACAAATGATGACAAAAAAAGGTTAATTATTTTCAATAATTATTTTCAATAAAAGACTAATGTTTAGTTTAGTATAGCTCCTGGTTGTCCCTTTAACGTTTTTAAAACATCCACATACACGCATCGTAAATTTATACCACTTTTAAGTGAATAAAAAGATATTACTAGCTCAAAATGAATTTAAATGTGGTACTATTTTTATTTAATGAGAAAGGTTAATATAATCAAAATATAAAAATAATTTGCAGAGCAAATGTCAATTAAGATTTTTGTAAAGCCCCAGGTAATAGATTTATAGATTGCTGACTACAAAACAAGGGACTACAATAATAACGATAATCGAATCAAGCTAGCACTAAAATGATCGAACGAAAACAATTTTACATTAAAGAGTTTTAGTTACGAATGGGGGTATGTTTAATAGATATCATGTCTCACTATAATCAAAGAAAAGACCCTTTCATCATTTAATCCAATGGAAGAAGAGTCCTTTTTCCAGGAGGGGGGGGGGGGAGGAAAGAAACTTTCTACTTGACTACATTATAAATGCAATATATTCTATGCCGTAGGAGAGAGTCCACAAAATGACTTTTTCCTTTTACAAAGTCAACATCTAAAAATAGAAGTGGAATGAAAAAGATTTGGATTTGTTAAAGTGGAGGTCAGTGAAACATAATTCTTGCTTATTATCTTTGCTAGCCTCTGATGAAACGATATTTAACATGAGTATCCTAATGCTACCTACAATTTATAACAGATGATAATTTGCTTATTTTATAACGAACTGGAATCAAAAGTGTTTTTGGTTTTTAAAGTCCACATCTAAAAAAAAAGGATTGAAAATGGAATTTTTAGTTTTTGGGGATTGGTTGGTTGATATTACCATATATTTTTCAGGGCTTGTGTGCTTGCTCAGAGAGCCGCCTTATAAAACCTTCGTACCAAGTAAGGAACAGTCACACACACACAGTCACATGCACACATATACGTGACAGATGCTGCCATCTATCACGCGCTCTCCTCCACAATTTAGACATTCTCCCTGAAGGGGGAGGGAAATAGTTCCAGGAAAACAAGCAGGGAAACGTCTCCAGAACCCATGGGAAAACTGCCGCAATGACCGCCCACAGTGACTTTCGGATCAATCCCAACAGATTTAACGAGCACGTACTCCCCGCATATAACTCGGATGAGTTTTCAGCGATTGCGGAACTCCGATCGCGGGGACCTTCCGATCCGTAGATCGCAGAATACTGACCACAGTTATTGCGGGGCGCCTCACGGCCCTAATTTTTTGGTGATTTCTTTTCAGACGTTTAATGGTCAGGTGTGACATAATTCCTGCCGCTGACCCTCGCTGGACTTTGATGGAACGAATTTAACATAGCTTAATATAAGCTTTATAATTTTCTGTAATTTGCAGTCAATTGACTTATTTATTACCAACTAAAAGTGAAATTGAAGTTGTTGATAATAGCGGTGGAATGGGGATAATGTCTTAAATGAGTGCCAAGGGCCTTTTAAGGGGCATAGGAGTCTTTAAAAAATGTCGCAAAGAAGGTACTACAGAGCTTAGTTTGATCTTTCATTGTAAATTTTTTTAACTACTTTCAATATATAAGTATAATTTTTTTATATAGTTAATTCTACAAGATTTATTTATTTATGAAACAAATTTTAAAATTTATCAAAACTTTAGCCAAAACTAAAATAAATGATATTAAACATAATGCTATTTGAACACATTGTGATATAGACTTTGCGCGGCAAATTTTGAGGTCAAATTGGAAGGACATGACCAAGTAAATATGATTTTATATTGTACAAGATATGATACAAACAAAGAACTTTATACCTAAGGATTCTCAGCTCAATTTTAATTAGAAATTATTTTAAGAACTTTTTTCTAAAAAAAATTATTAAAAAATTTTAAAATTTTTGATTTTATAATTTTTTTAAAAGTAATTTTCTAATTAAAAAATTGAGCTTGAGAATTTAGGTTATTAAGTCCTTTGATTTGTAATATTTGTACAATATAAAATCATTTTCTTTGGCTTGTCTTCAATTTTGACCTCAAACTTTGCCGCCGCGCAAGTCAAATCACATGTGTTCAAAATAGCATTCTGTGTATTAAAATCATTTATTTTAGTTTTGGCTACTAAAGTTTGATAATTTTTAAAATTTGTTCATAATAAATAAATCTTGTGAATTACATATAAAAAAAAAAATATACTTATATTGAGTAGTTAAAAAATTACATGAGAAGATCTAACACTGCTTTTTAGTATCTTTTTGGCACATTTTAAGACTCCTTATGGTACCCCTTAAGGGCTAAAAGATCCTATTCACTGCCGAATAAATTCTTATGTATATATTCCATATAAACACCAACAATTGTATTATATTATAAATATATGCGATATATATCAAAAATCTCTATAAAAATTAATATTAACCACACATAATAAAAGGTTCTTTCTTAATAACTCGCATAAACTCTCAGTTAACTGCTTCCGCTCCATTAAAAACAGTTTCCACGTTTTTTTTAATTGGCGTCGATACATTCTTTCCGTAGAGAAATTGCAGAAGCAGTAGTACTTGTTTTGTCTTCTGAGCCACTCTTCGCACAACATTTTAAAAATACCGTTCACTTCTTAATTAGGACCTCGGACATGGTGAGGCTGTGTGCTCTTGGTGGCCATTCTTGGCAATCTTTAAAAGCCGGAAAGGCTACATTTTAATGCATTTTAAATATGAAATAATAAAATCTCGTTGGACGCTCCAATCTCAATCATTCTGAAGTTAAACTAATATCTCCAATGAAGTTGGTGATGTTATTCTATTTATTTCCTATATTTATCGCTAAGTAATTTTTTCAAAAAAATTATCTTTTTAATTTGCTTGGGGTAGCAATTGAGTGGAATTTTAATACACGAGTCTTAGTGAAGAAACGTGGCTAAGTAACAAAAAGATGAAACAAGAAAATGAACTTCACGTTTTATCGTTTGCACTCAGATTTGTGGAAAAACTGTTACTTTCCAAACCGTTAAAAAAATTACTAATATCTAAGCTTATGAAAATAGAGGAAATTTGATTATCGTTAAAAAAGTTTGTAAATGTTCATTGACGGAAAAAATTATTACAAAAATGTTACTTTGCACGTTTTTCCAGTAACTTCTACAATTGTTTCTAATATTTAACCACAAAATAATAGTCAATCCCTTATTTGTTTAATTCTATTCCATTACTTAGGCTTAAAATGTTACACCATTAAGAAGTTTTGCACCAGTTTTATGGAGTAAAATTACACAACACATTTTTACAGTGCGGAAACAAGCGAACTACATCCTTGCCCTTGTGGAAACGCCATAGCAACAATGCTGGAGATGCTTCAAAATATCTTTTATTTTTTATCGTAAGTTTAAGTTACATCATCTCTATTACTCGACTGGAAGTAATTGAATATTTTGGATGTCGACGGAGAGAAGTCAAAAAGTGTTTTCGTTTTATTAGAAATATGCATCTAAAAATAGCCTGGTAATGGGAAATGGAAAATTGGAAAATGTTATTTTTTTAACATGGGAATGTTGCAAGATTGTTTTTTACAAACATTTGTAGAATACAAGTGTATATACATCTATCTAGGGAGTTTGTCAGTTTTTCTAATATCACCGATCATAGTTTTAGTAACATATACATTTTTGTTATCTTTCAAAACGTAGAGGAGTTGAAAAAGATTATATAAAATTATAATGTTGTTTAACCCTTTCAGTCACAATGACAATTTTTCAAAATCATTTTAGAAATTTTTCTCTGATCGTTTATGCGATTTAATATTCTCAAAATTTTTTCTTTTTTAATTATGATCAGAAACATGATGATGCCAAATAGCATCACTGAGACAGAAAGGTTTAAATATTTCGTTCACAAAATAAGAGTCCTATACATGTATCCATGCAAAATTCCAATTAGTTATATACCATATGTTTAAGTCTTTATTTCGTACAGTACACCTTATGGTGCATTTACGAATGTAGCATCACGTCTAATTAATAAAATTGTCGAGTAATATTATACAGTATTTAAAGATATAACATATCTTTTAGAAGTAATAGTTAAGATTGTCTGTTAATTCATAGTCTGACATATTTTCTAGTTGTGATAAATTAAAAGAGCGCGTCGCGTAATATTTCCCCAGGTAATTTCATAATTAAACAAATGACTGCGTAGAATTATGAGAAACGTTTTAATAAAGCTAAAGCTCTCTCGTCTGTAATTAATGAATATGAGAAGTTTTAATGAAACAACATTCTAAAGTCTTTACATATTTTTATGCTTCTAATTAAAAATAAATATAGGAAAGATATTAATTAAAAAAATATGTATATTTTGGCAGTGAAACAAATGTTTACTTACCTTTTTTCGGCATTGCCTTCTAAACTGTGGCAGCATTGATATAAAACGAAACTTAGCAGTAAACTTAAAAGTGTTTTGTGTGAGACGTCTGATTGTTATGAAAAATTAGTTTATTATGCAGATATACGTTGTAAACATTTGTTGGACAGTAATTACCAGCCAGACCTGATTTTTTCAGTGACTAACTGTTCAACTATGTAATAAGCTTTAAATTTTCATACATCATATTGTATTTAGGTTATTCTGTTTGAGAAACTATATGAATCAATAAAACAGGGATGAGGCAGGGATAGCCTGGTCGGTAATGTCACGGACTGACATCCCCAAAAACATCTGGTCACCCTTGTAATTACTGTTATTTTTTGTCGAAATTTGTTGATTCAAAAATTATGTTAATTAGTCCAATATTCATTGTAAGTTAAAAGTTTTGAAAAATACTTAATTAAATTTTGTTAAAAAGTACTTTGTATTATATAAAGCTATATATTTTTTATTTTTTTCTATAAGCTTTAAAAAAATTCAATGCAAGATACATTGCTACACATCCAACATAGATCAACACTTAACAGATTAGAAAAATAGTTTATTATAAACTACACGTTTAATTATATTTTCTTTATTAGAATTCCTTTGTAAACTGTGAATTCAGAGAATCAAAAATAGATGCTCCAATCACCATGTATTTTTAAAATTAAATTTTAATCCTTCTATATCATATTCACAAATTTGATTCATTCTTTTTAACTTAAAGAGCAAGCAGTAATTAATGTGAATTTTTATATTTAGATGAAGAAATTTATTTTAAAAAAGGGTTAAATAACTGGAAGTAGTTTTAATTAATAAATCAATCATCCTTTTATGAATAAGAACTTCAACGCTTTCACATTTAATTTGATAAAAACATTTTTATTAAATTTTCTTTCAAATAAATTTTTAAATCTTACTGCTGAATAGATGAAGTCTATATTTTTTTAATGAAAATAATTATTATTTCGTATTCTTTTAAGATTCAAAGAAAAAATTCATTCTTAAGGGGGAATGGGCGCGCCGGATCGAGGGTCTCCAAAGCAAACTGCATCAGTGTTAATCCAATGGAGAAAAACAATTTTCTCTGCCACATTTCTCCGGCTGTATTGATTATTTTTACAAACGGATTTTTTATGTGATAAATGTCGCTGATTTACAGGTCCCGACAATCTCACTTTTTGAGATTGGTTCGATTTTTTTTTTAATTTTGGAATAAATAATTTTACAAAAGGTATTCAAAACAGTTTCAAAGAGTGGGATTACAGAGACACATACATTTATTATTTAAAAAAAATATTGCACAATTTTTTCAATGCATCCGGAGAAATGTGGCAGAGAAAATATTTTTTCCCATTGGATTAACATTAAGGCTCTTGAGTTTGGAGACCCCTGGTCCAGCGCGCCCATTCTCGCTTAAAGTGGGATTCCAAGATAAATAGTTTATTTTTAATGTAGCATGCGAAGCATATGGGGAGAAAAGTTGGCGTAAAAACATAAAAATTTTGGCACTTGAGGTAAAACAGCAAAAGCAAATTCAAAGTTTGTGGAAACTCCTCATTAAAGCAAAAGTTTTGTTCTGTATCTACTCAAAACGTTCTTTAAATTTGAAAATACAATCTGCATTCTTTATTTTTTTGTTGAGGCGTGATGACCGGTGTTGTTGTAGATGAATAAATGTTTGAATTATCAGAAGGTTTTTTTAAAGACATTTAATATAACTAAAACCAGCACTAAACTACATAAAAATAAATAACAAGTAAATATATTGTTCTAGACAGTCCAAGTCCTTTTGACTTGGGAGCAAAAGTGATGTCTTGTTCGTTTCGAATCTCACTGGGAACTAATGTCTACCGCCTTTATTGTGCAGGGATTGGATAAAAGAATATATTAGAATTTAAACTATTGGGCGAGAAATTCGAGTGACGGATGTTTAGTTTTGGATCTTAATTTTACTGGATTCGGATGCAAAGATAAGTACCGAAGTAAAAAAAAATTTTTGAGTGCGAGTAAAAGTTCTTTTTTTTAGTAAAGTTAATGTCACCAGTAGATAAATTAAAGTGATAAGTGATTAATAATGTCGGTAGGTATTAACTTTCTTTTTTAAGTGTGTTAAGGGAACAACACATGGTTAATTCTTTTATAAAGCGAAGCTCTAAAGAGATTTTTTTCGACACAAAGCACTGTGTTATCTAATAGTCTTTGATAAATTTATCGGTTTTCTAACAAGATTGAGGATTTTTAATTCTGAAGAAAGCTTTAACAATATATTTTGTTCTTTCCTTCTCATATTAAAATATACGGCTAAAAATTAGCGTTATAAAATTTAATTTCCAAACTTAAGTTTACATTATTTAATTATTTATATTATTTTTTATATATTATTTATAGAAATGCCTTGATAAAATTTTTCAAGATTTTTGAACAAAATTTTAAATTCCTATTATTGCATTAAAAGTTAAGAATAAAAATGTTCTTTTGTGCACCTATCCTGGTATTTAAAAATTCCTTATCC
Source organism: Hylyphantes graminicola (assembly GCA_023701765.1). Lineage (NCBI taxonomy): Eukaryota > Metazoa > Arthropoda > Arachnida > Araneae > Linyphiidae > Hylyphantes > Hylyphantes graminicola. The sequence continues at coordinate 61,387,022 of CM043115.1, forward strand.
AGGGGCAATCTTCGACCAAAGTATTAGGTTGAACCATTTGTCAGGTTTCTAAAACCTGAAAAAAGGTTCAGCATTCAAAACCGAAAATATGGTAAAACAATTCACCACATTGCCGGTGCAGCTTCTAAGAACCTTTTTTTTTTTTTTTGGTAGAACCCAGCACAATCCTTTTTATCATTCCTCGTGTAAATAATATTTTTTTTTAGTTAATGTGCATATAGCCTTATATCCATTTAGCTTTCAAACAATGAATGTCGTGTGTTTTAGACAATAACTGTTCATTAACTCTTTCAGTTCCAATGCCAATTTGGCATCATCATTTTAGAATTTTTTTCTGATCGTCTATAGCCATTTATAATATCAAAAAGCACATCATTCGATTTTTCAAAACTTTTTCTATTAGAAAAAATTCTTTTATTAATCCCAATAGTTGTCAGACCTATTATTTTTTAAAAATTATGATCAGCAAAATTATGATGCCAAACGGAATCACTGGGACTCTGAAAGGGTTAATGAAGAAAACTTACACTTTTAAAAATTTTGTTATTGGTTGCACCAGAAAGAAAATGGTTCCTTCCAGCTGCATCGGCTGTGTGGAAAAATATTTCAACTTATATTTTAAATTGGTTTAAACCAATTTTTTTTCAGTTAAGATTTCCGAAATAAAACATGTTCGCCTTAAAATTGAAAACATAGTAAAATGTTTCTCCACACAGTGATTGCAGCTACTAGGATCCATTTTTTTGGGTGAAACTAAGTAAAAAATGTATAACAGTCCACCACATAATACAAGTTTCATAATTTATTAATTCCTCCAATGGAAATTTTTAAAAAGAGTAATAATTTAGAGGAATTGAGTAACTAATTAAAACATGAAACATACACTTTAAACGCAAACAAGAAACTAATCTTTTATCCTGGCAACTTTTTTAAGTCGAGACCTTTTTGAAAAATACTTAAAGAAATATGGTTCCAATGTTAAAATAAAGTATATAGAAATGATTCTTTTAATTTGAGATATTTGAACTCCAGTACGAGGAATTTAGCTTTAAAAAAGTACCAGGGCAATTTAATATTTGTAATTTGTTTCAGGATGTGCTTTAATCCTTTTAGTCTCAGTAATGCCATTTGGCATCATCATGTTTCTGATAATAATTTAAAAAAAATAATAGGGCTGGCATTTATAGGGATGAATAAATAATATTTACTAATAGAAAAAAAGTTTGAAGAATAGAATGATCCGCTTTTTGATATCATAAATGGTTATAGGGAAAAAGAAAAAAAAAATCTAAAATTATGTAACCAAAATTGAATCGGTGAGTGCAGAAACCACTTCAGTCCAAAAAATCCGAAAACTCGTTTTCAATGAAAATAAGCGTAGAAAGGCAAGATGCGTGTTTGGTGAAAAAACTAAGTTAGTCTGTTGAGTAGTTCCGTAAATACAGGACGTTTGTTTCGAGTGTTGAGTGCAGAAACAACATGAGTCCAGTGACTGACGTTGTTTCTGCACCCACCGCCTGATCGCGTGACCAGTCTTGTCAGGTTCCTTGCCGAGCATGCGGAGTGTGATTAACACCCTAAGGTGAGGCTTGTATTGAAGCCAGTTCAGTCAAGTGTTTCAACGTGTTCTAAGTTAGTTTTCAACGTCTACTGTCAGTCTTTTGCAATATGAGCAAGATATTTTCTTACAACAACTGATCGAAAAACACGCCATTAACACGTTGCGTGCCACTGACTCCTTAGGGAGTCGCGTGGTTCCGATTCATCGATAACAGCACATTCTAATGAAATTCATAGTGCAATTTTGCCAACAGTTCTTATGAGCCCAGGTTAGTTTGAAAACTTGATAAGCATGATGGTCTAGTGGTTGCACAAACTACGTGATCTAGCTCTGTCATCGACCCTTTTGTGTGATATTTAATTGACACCTAGTAATGTGGGCCTCTGACCAAGCACACAAGCCTGTACATATTTATGTCCTACCAACCAACCGCCTAGTAATCCCAGATGTGACTGATGAATTTCCATACATATATTTTAATGTTCATGCAGTTTTTGTGTTATTGCGAAGGGTAATCTTTCGCCAGGAACACTTCCTCGTATTTTTAGGACTAGCTGTCGTGTAGCTTTAGTTAGCAACTTAATTCAACCTAACCTTGCAATTTTATGACATCGAACTAGGATTTGTACTTGTTCGAAAATGAAGAACAGTTAATTCATTTCATTGTAACGAACATGTTTTAAAAAACAGGATGTTCTTCTACTTCATCAGCCTCTATCGATGAAGCCTCTATCGATGATATAGTGGCAGCGAATGTGTTAAGCGCAGTGTGCCAAAAGAAGCAAAATTCAAGTTTGCTCCCACCCGATATAAAGAGTTCCGCTATAACTCTGAAGAAAACATACATTTTCATTGAAGGATTACAATAGCACAGCTATCAGTTGCTGAGATCTGCTTTCCGTAACGTCGATATTGATTTTCCTTCAAGTATTGCAGCCTACCCATCAGGGAAAGTTCCAATCAACATAAAGAAAATGGAAGACATCCAGAAAATGATTGTTCATATTCCTGAAAACTTCAAAGTTTTTTTTATGATACTATTTACCAGGTCAACCACTGAACATGACAATGATACTATCGTCGAGTATGATCTATTTTAAGAGCGTTTCAGTTTGTTATATTCCTGTCTTATGACTTTGCAATACTGTAACTTCATTTCTCATGTAATATGGAAAAATATACATTTGTAATTTTTGTGTGAAATTAATTAAAATCAATATTATTAACAAAAATCGAAACAAAATTAATAACAAATACAAACTTTTAACGAATGGTTATCTTTTTCCAAGTTTCCTACTGTCTGTAAAAACAGTTGAGTGCAGAAACAGCATTAGTCCAAATCATAGTTTTAATTCTCCTGAGCTTAATTTATGTGGAAATTAGGTAATTTTTTTTATAACAGCAGCATAAAAGCATGTTATGACAAAGGGAAAAAAAGTTCTCAAATATTTTAAAATTTGGCGGAGTTATTACTTTTTTCCTCCCCCCCTGAAAAATTTGAAATTTGTGACTGACGTTGTTTCTGCACTCACCGATTCAATTGTAATTGGGACTGAAAAGGTTAAAACCTTTATGTCGAACTGAATACGTGTCTTATAAGCCCAATCACTTGGAAAATCTAAACTAAAAAGGCAGATAACAAAAAACAGCACCTAATTTAAGAAGAGAAGAACATTAAGAAGCTGAGGAATCCATCGATTCGTAAGTTTCTAATTAGCTGAGAAAGTAACTATGGAAGACAAATAAGTGAATTTGTAAATGTGAAGAAATTTTATCGGACAATAAAGAGATTTCCATTTTACCCATTTTCGACGCCTTTTGTGAATACATTAACATTTTATCCATTAACTATTTATCCATTATCCATAACATCCATTAACACTGTTATTGTCCTCTGCCTGCCACATCCTCGAGGGACAAGGATGGTCGAATGGTTTGGACCATTACTCTAGCTGTCTGTGCGCTTTAACTGGTGCGGGTTCGATTCCCGCTTTTGCCCTGTGCGTATATTCCTTTCTCTGTGACAGTAAAAATTCTTTTTGTGTCTGTCTTACTTGACGAAGGCGTCATAAGCGGGTCTCTGACGAAGCACACAATCCGGAATATTTATGTACCTACACTCTTAAAACAAACGAGTGAAATCCACTCATATGGGATAAGTGAATTTTCGACACTGGAAAAGAGTGAAAATTAACTCGAACTGAGTTAAAATCACTCGTTTGGAGTGATCCTGTGGGAGTTTCAACTAAACAAGAGAGTGAAATCCACTCCAATAGGACAAGTGCATTTTCGACACTGAAAAGAGTGAACATTAACTCAGTCTGAGTTAAATTCACTCGTTTGTTGTAAGAATGTAACTGCCGTGGACAGGTAAATTGCAGTTATCGCAACAATAAGTTGCACCATTCTGCTTCAGTGCTTGCAACAGTGGTCCAAGTCTTTACGGAAGTTACTGCAGTTTACCTGCCCACTGCAGTATTTCCAGCTTTGTGAGAGTCAAGCTCATAACCCGGAGAACATCAGGATGATTGCTTGGTGAACATCAAAACTACCACGTATCTGTCTACGTTGGGAGTTGATATCGATACATTCTTAGAAATAACACTTTCATTTTTGACGATTCATGAATCCTCAAGCCTCGTTTCGTTAATTTTGAGGATTATTTCGTCAAACTATCAGTGACTTTCGAGCAAACGCGAATCCTCACTTTTATGATCGTTATTTGACGATTCTGTATCTTGATTTTGAGGAAACTGAATCTCATTGTTGTACTCACATGCTTAAAAATTGCAAAATATTTCTTTAGATTAGACGACATTCAAATCCTCATAAAAATGACGATTCAAATTTCCACACTTTGAGGAAACGAAAACTCCGAGCATTTGCCAGTAACGGAATCATCAAAATTAAGGAACATTTCGTCGCTTTTGAGCATTCATTTTTTAGAGTGTAAGGTTTCTACAATTTTAAAAGGGTTTCGTCTTTGTCCAATACGCCCGTCATTTACATCCTCGTCATGACGAGGCAAAATTAAGTTAAATGACCGTTCGCTTTCGCAATTATTTTACTTCGAAGCGACATTCAAGAACGTGCAAGATAAAGCATACGAACTGTAAAAGCATGCCATATTCAGAAAGGAGTCGAGATTTACAGCACCGCATTATCCTTCCATCACCGTAATCCATTTATGATCACCAAGATATATGATTAAGAGAAGGAAAAAAAAGGAAGAATTTGGTTTTTCACAATTTGTCAACTCAGAAGAAAATTGGAAGCAACGAAACATTTCTTGAGTTTATACCTTATTTTTTGTTCAGTTTAGCTGGAATCAACTATATAAACAGTTTCAGTTGAAGCTTTATATACCTATTAATTACCTTATTACGACTATTTATTTTTTAAATTTTGTTTAAACAAAGGTATGCAGATTTTTGTTTATTTTGTCACTGCTTATATTGTTATTAAGTTAGATATACAGTGTCAATCAAAAATTTTGTTTGTTAAGGATTAAGTTTAAAATGATTTTTTTACTAAATCAATTAATTTTTTACATTAGTGTTATTTTTTTAAGGTACTTTATATTTTTTATTAAAATATTTTTTTAGTGAAAATTTGTTTCAAGACACGTTTCAAGTACATGTATTTCTTGCGTATACATCCAATATCTGTGCTATCTAGTACAGAAGCAATAATCTAGCATGTACCCCCTACTAAAAATGGTCAGTAGAGATCAATAGAAAATTTGTGTGCGGAAATGGCCAACTGGTACCAATGGAAATCTCTCTTGATCTCTATTGATATCCATACAAATCTCTACTGATCTATATTGATATCAGTGCAGGCCTATTGATGTCATTTGAGATCAGTAGCTTACTGATATTTTCTTTACTGGTGTCTATAGAGCTCTATTGATATCAATAAGAAATATTATCAGTAGGTTACTAAGATCAATAGCTTCTACTGATAACAATAGTGACATCCGTAGAAATAAGTAGACATCAATAAAACTGCACTTATGTCAATAGATTTTTGTATTGATCTCTATGGGTCATTTTTAATAGAGCCGTTACACTTACATATTTATAAATTACCATATTTTTTTCACAGTTGTTCCTTTTTGCAAAATGGATACTCAAAAGAACGGGAAGACAATTGATGTGTACACCCTCTCTACAAAATCTGCTGAACAGGATCAAGAGAAACTCAAAAGTCCTAAGTCATTTTGGCATGTGGATAAGGACATGTTGAGGTTTAAAATACACTATTTCCTATACGTTGGAGGTAAACTTTTAAACATTTGAACTTTCTTACATTTTACATTTTTGGCATTACAAATTTACATTTTCGTGTTATCTGTATACGTTAAGGCGATACGGTACCCAAAACATTCTTTCAATAAATTATTACATAAACTTGTAAATTATAGTGGTTTTGTATAATGTTCACTCCAAATAAACATGTTCTAGCAATAAAAACAAATATTTACAAGTAATTTTTTATTTTTTAAGTCAAAATTTTGAACTTTTAAAAAACGCCTCTCCTCTTTCAATTCGAGAATAACTGTACCAAACTTTTATAAATTTTTTAGAACTATTTTTTTAAAGAACTGTGCATGGAGAGTGCGACGAAATTTTAACAAACTTTTTGCAGCAATGTGAATGAAACAAAAATTTGCATAAAAATTTAAAAACATAAATGTAATAATCATGTTTGTCAATCTGATTGCAACTAATACCATTTGAAAATCTGTTCGTTATAAATAACCGTGTATGCAACTTAATTTAAAATTAAAACTTTTCCTCTTCTAGCCTTTATTTTATTTTTGAATTTTAAAATTAAAAATTAAAAAAAAACACATTCGAAATATCTTAATATTAGTGAAGAAGGTTAAATTCTAGCATCCGTTGTTGAGATTATGCTAACCCTTTTTTAGTTTGTCGTTTTGAAAAGACGCAACCTAAATATTTCCTGTTTCATTTAGGAGATTTCCCCCTATACAAGTTCAAAATTAAGACTTTAATATATCAGCAAATAATGCAAAATAAATAATTCTTTTTTATACATGAGGTATTTGGAAGGTGCTGAACATTTTTATGTAAAAAAATTGGGTGTTGCCATTGGAATTTTGAAAGTAGGTACTTATTTCAATATGTAGACGACCCCTTCAACAATTTTCGCTGCCAGTCCTCAATTCTTTACATATTTCCTGAAAATTGACACCTTACACAAAATTCCTTGATCAATAGCAGCCGAGAAACGAGGGGTGGTTCGTTTTTTTCCTCAGCTGTACTGACAGCCCCTCTTTATTATGACACACTTTAATTTTTTTACTTTAAACAATTGTACGTGTTTATACGGCGTTTATACACACGCTCACTCACATACACATATATTCACGTATATATCGGCATATACGTAGGTATCTATTTCAGATTTTTTTTATGCAAGTGCCTAAAGTGGGTAGTATCGTTCCGTTGTGGGGGGTAGGGGGAGAACTTCTATACCTATAGGGTCAGACGTACGGCATTTCACAGCACATCTTAGGGAGGGGCATCTTATTAGGAATTTCCATATGGATATATATATTTTTAATGGACATCGGTTTTATTATTTATTTCCATTTTAAGTAAGTTATATAAGAAAATTTATTTAAAACAATTTACAGAGATTTTACATACAAAAAGGTATTCACTAAAACAAGTTTTGTCAGTCTGTTTATACCTAAATTAGTTGATAAACCAATTTATCTAGAAAATAAAAATTCTCCATTTTTGATTGTCGACACAGATCGCAACAATCCAATTGCATTCTATTTAATATAAAGCAATTGAATTTGAACAATTTCATATCTAAAACCAATATACATACTTTCACGTATATATAGATATATGCGTAGATATCTATTTTTAGATTGTTTGATGAAAGTGCAGAATTAAACGGACGACAATAAACGAATTTATTTACAGGTTAAAAACTCAATTTCCCCGGCACAACACGGTTTCAAGCCAAAACAATCCACACTAACTAATCTTGTTTGCCTTACAAATAAAATTTATTCCTCTTTCGAAGATGGGTCTCAACTAGATGTTATGTACACCGATTTTTCAAAGACCTTTGATTCTATCGTCTTTGGAATTCTACTTGGGAAATTAGTTGGTTTTGGTTTTCATGAAAATCTCATTGAATGGTTCTTTTCTTATTTAAGTAATCGTTCACTCTGTCCATATTTCAAAAATGCTATTTCTTATAAATTTACGAATAGCTCAGGTGTTTCTCAGGGATTCAATTCGGAGATAGCCTTAGTTTTTAATTATATTTACTAATGATCTTTGTGATCACTTGCAATTTTGCGACTTCTTGTTATTTGCCGACGACTTGAAATTGTTTGGGCCCATCCATATCTCAGCTGACGCTAAACTTTCACAATGGGATCTTAACCCTTTCAGTCCCAAAAATTCTACTACACTACAGAAACATCTGATATTCGCAAAATAAGCTTATTTTACAACAAAATAAGCTTATTTTACAACAAAATAAAAAATATATATATTACCTAAAAACACTTCGAGTTATGTATTTTAAGCTCTCTGACCATTATATCAACAAAAAAAAAAAAAAAAAAAAGAAATTATATTAGCCGATATAGTTTAAATTGTGTTTTAAATATGTGGAACTGAAGTGAACTTTTCAAAAATCAGGTGAAACGTTTGTTAGCTTTTTTTTAGTTAAAAAAAAACAGTAGTTCTGACTACTATTGAGATTAATGTAAAATATTGTCGAATAGAAAAAAGTGTGAAGAATCGAATGATGTGTGTTTGGATGTCATAACGGGACATAAACATTTGGAAAAAAATATTGAAAGTGATGAATCCAAATAGCATCACTGGGACTGAAAGGGTTAATCACATGTGTGATTGGTGTATTGGTAATAATTTACTTTTCAATAACTCAAATGTAGTGTTTTTAGTTTTAATCGAAAGTCAGTTCCCTTTGTTTATCCTTATCAAATCAAAACAACGATTTAACTCGATCTAATTTCATTAGGGATCTTGGTGTTACCTTCGATGCAAAGCTAGATTTTTCACATCATATTAATATCACTGTTTCTAAAGCTTATAAAGTTCTTGGTTTAATTAAAAGAAAAACTAAAAAAATCACTAGTCAGAAGACCCTGAAAACTTTATATTTAAGCTTAAGAGGTCACAGGAGTCTTAAAATTGTGCAAAGAAGGTACTACAAAGCATAGTAGTTTTCAATTTCATATAATTTTTTAACTACACAATATATAAGCATATTTTTTATATGTAATTCTATAAGATTTATTTATTATAAAACAAATTTTAAATTTTATGGAACATTAGCCAAAATTAAAATAAATGATGACAAACAATTTTTTTTACAAAATTTGAAAACATTGGGATTAGGCTAGTGCGCCACATTTTGATGTCAAAATTGAAGAAATGACCAAGAAAAGGACTTTATATGATAGAATTACAATTATATTATAGAATCTTATGGAATTACATGTAAAAATTGTACTTATATATTGAGTAGTTAACAATTATATGAAATTGAAAACTATGCTTTGTTGTACCTCCTTTGCACTTTTTTAAGACTCCTATGACCCCTTAATCCGGTCAAATTTAGATTATCGTTCGATAATCTGGGATTCTTATTATAACAATTAAAGTTCGATTCTTAAACAAATTCAAAATAACTTCCTCCGTTATTTATATTTTAAGAGTCATTTTTTTAAAGGGGGACAACTTGTGATAGTTGATGCATTCGATTTTTTTTGAAATTTTCAGGATATATTAATAGTACTACGATAAGAAAAAGTGAATTTCTGTTTTCCTTAAATCCAACTTGTTTGACCTTGAGATGAGTTCAAAGTTCGAAGTCATGGACTGATGGTGTACAGTATATCATCTTTCTACTTCTAAAGCCATGAGTGATCCATGATTTTTTTTTTTTTTTGAAATGTGGATACTACTTGATGCTAGGTATATGTCAGCATAATTAGTTTGGGGGAAGGGGGGTAACTCATGGGTTTGAAAGTCAGGGTCCTTTGAAAAATGCAATTTTCATCGATTTTTGTCATTTTTCTGCCTTAATTATCTGCTTAAGCCATAAGTGACCCACAAAAATAATTATGGAATCAGTTGCACTGACTAAGTAGTAGAAAAATATAAAACCCCATGGGTGACCATACCGAAAAAAGGTCATATTCAAAGGCCAATTACTCGAGAAAGCAAGAGTCAATAACTTGGAGATACAGTTGTAAATACACTTCAAATATTGTAGTTTAAGACCCTGGTAAAAAACCTATGGCAACTCCTTTACTTTTTTTGTTACAGTAAATTTTATGCAATCCATTTTGAACGTTTCCAAAAAATATTCAAATTCAGAAGCCGATTACTCTAGAAGGAAAGGATCAATAGCTTGGAGACATGGTTGTAAATACACTTACTTAGATATTGCAGTTTTAGACCCGGGTTACAAATCCATGGCACCTAACTTACTTTTTTTGTTGGAGTCATTTTTATATATCCATTTCGTAGCTGCGTTCTTTCAAACTATACTTAAGTTCGAAGTTGACATTTTAGATCTTGAATTTGAAAATTCTTTGGAAATGTTCATAATGGAGTGCATAAAATTGAATGTAATAAAATAAGTAAATGAGTTGCCATAGGTTTTTCACCTGGGCCTAAAACTACAATCTTTGAAGTGTATTTACAACTGTGTCTCTAAGTTATTGACTTTTGCCTTCTCGAGTAAATGACCTTTGAATATAAATTTTTTTCGGAAATGGTCATCTTTGAGACCCTGTAACTACGAAAGTAAAGGGTCACCCATGAGGTTTTATATTTTTCAAAGTAATACCCTAGTGTAATGATATGGTACTCCACTGGTCCTTGACCTCGAACTTTGACCTCCTCTCAAGGTCAAACAAGTCGAATTTAAGAAAAACTGAAATTCACTTTTTCTTATCAAAGTACTACTAACAGATCCTGAAAGTTTCAAGAAAATCGAAGACATCAACAATCACCCCTATTCAATTTGGCCCAGTTTTTTTTTTTTTTTTTAAATGGCTCTTAAGTATTATCACACACACGGGTTTTCAATTCATACCATCTACCTACTTGAGGGATACTTTCGATGTTCCAAACCTTAAATCCCAACGTGATCTTTAAGGGGTCTAAGGAGTCTTAAAAATGTGCAAAGAAGGAACTACAAAGCATAGTTTGATCTTTCATGTAATTTTTTAACTGCTCAATATACAAGTATAATTTTTTTATATGTAATTCTACAAGATTTATTTAATATGAAACAATTTTTAAAATTTATGAAACTTTAGCCAAAACTAAAATAAATGATATTAAACATAAAGCTATTTGAACACATTGTGATTAGGCTTGCGCGGCAAATTGTGAGGTCAAAATTGAAGACATGACCAAGAAAATGACTTTATATTGTACAAATATGTACAAACTAGAACTTATACCTAAATTCTCAGCTCAATTTTAAGTAGAAATAATTTTTAAAATTTTTTAAAATCAAAATTCAAAAAATTTTATAATTTTTTTTAAGAAAAAAGTTCTTAAAATAAATTCTAATTAAAATTGAGCTGAGAATTTAGGTATAAGTCTTTGTTTGTACATATTTGTACAATATAAAGTCATTTTCTTGGTCATGTCTTCAATTTTGATCTCACAATTTGCCGCGCAAGCCTAATCACAATGTGTTCAAATAGCTTTGTGTTTAATATCACTTATTTTAGTTTTGGTTAAAGTTTCATAAATTTTAAAATTTGTTTCATATTAAATAAATCTTGTAGAACTACATATAAAAAAATTATACTTGTATATTGAGTAGTTAAAAAATGTCATGAAAGATCAAACTATGCTTTGTAGTTCCTTCTTTGCACATTTTTAAGACTCCTTAGACCCCTTAATGTGTTTTGTTCTTTTATAAAAGTTTTAAACAATGAAATAGATTGTGTTGATATTCTTAACTCTGTTCATTTTGCTGATAACCATGTAGATTTTTTATGAAACCATCGTTTATTTGTTAAAGTTATTACAAAATTAAATGTCACAGAAAATGTTTATTTATATAGATTTTAGAAATTATACACTAAGTTCTCCGATGATCTGGATATTTTTAATATGACTTGTAACGTTTTTAAAGCTACTTGTGTTTGATTTTTTAACTGATTATATGTCTTAGAATTCTTTTGGTGTATTTGCGGTTTTATTTCCGTGTATTATATTTGATAATAAAATTAATTTGCTAATTAAGATTAATAATCCATAATTTGATTTAAATTTTAAAACCTTTTTCTGAAAAAAGGAAAGGAAATAATGTACCTACTTTACAACCATTAATTAATTAAATGTTCTTATTTACAGGTATTGCAGCTGCCATGCCTTTCGCCGTTGTGTTAGCCAAAGATCGACTTGGAATATCCGCTTCTTCTTTAGGTGCAGTGCTCACAGCTCAAATGTTTGTATTTATTTTTACGAAAATTCTCATTGGATACTTAGCCGATTATTTTAATAAACTTAAAGAAATGATAGGTGCCTTAACAATCATCTATATTTCATGTTATTTTTTACTTTTAACCATTCCAGTCATTGAAATAGAATATATTCCTAATTTAAATACCGTATCATTGGAAAATAGCTGCACGAAGTATCATGATATTTTTTATGCCACAAACTCAAAGTATACTAGCAATACCACTAGTATGGAAACTTCAAATGTGAGCAATTCTTTATCATCGTATGAATTTCATAAAAGTGCTTGCTATCCACTTTCAGAGAGTGAGTTTAAAAATTTGATTATGGGCAACACTAGCGAGTATTCATACAAGAAAACTTATAAAGAAAGTTCTCAAAATAGTTCCGACAATTTTGTGATAATTATTTTATCTCAAGAAAAGTTTTGCTTTATAAGTTCGGATTCTCAAAAAAGTTATAGTATTGAAAATATTTCGTGTAACATCTTCAGAAACCGGTGCATCAATGAATCATTAGCAACAGCAAATTTTAACCCTGGAACTTTTAATGATGTAAAATTACACTGTTTTAAATGCAACAAAGGAAACAACACTCTTTTGAGAAGTCAAGACAAAATTTCCAGAAAGGACACGGACACTTATCAATTTTGGTTATTCGCGTTACTGTACACGGTTGCAGGAGTGTCTGCAAACGCTGTTTTTACCCTCTCCGACACTGCCTGCAACGAAAGTATCCAAAAGCACGGGGGCAGTTTTGGCCAGCAAAGACTATGGGGCGGCATAGGTTGGGGCTTGGTGGCGCCCCTTGCAGGATTCATAAACGACTGCACTGGCGGCTTTTTAGCGTCTTACATTCTTCAAGGTGTCATGCTCGTGCTGTTTTTGTGGAACATGTCCAAAATAGACCTCGTGAAACCGACGTTTTCGAAAAACATCCTTAAAGACGTCGGAACTGTCCTCCAATCGAAGGACTTCCTCATGTTTGAAGCGATGGTGTTCTTGAATGGACTGGGGACTGGCATGATTTGGTACTACTTGATATGGTTCCTGCACTCCATCGGAGGCAGCGACCTTCTGTGCGGGCTCACGTTGACTGTCCAATCCTTCGTCGGTGTGATCCCGTTCATGTTCTTCTCCGGATACATCATCAAGAAACTTGGACACTTCAAAATATTGATTGTGGGTTTGGCGGGATACTCCATCAGATTTCTGTGGTACAGTTATCTTCAGAACCCGTGGTTGGTTCTTCCGGTGGAGTTTATGCATGGAATCACCTACGGTTTGTATTACACAGCTCTTGCCTCTTACGCGAAGTTGAGTGCCAAGCCTGGAACTGAAGCAACTACTCAAGCAATAATTTTTGGCACACATGAAGGATTGGGTAAGTGTTGCTTCAATTTCAAATATCTTAATTATAAAAAAATTTCGCTTTAATTTTTATTTAGTTCGTTTAATAATTTTATGTTTTGCTGGGGGACAATCTGTTGACTTATTCAGAATTTGGCTTCACTTACAAAAAGACCGTAATAGACCGGAGTCCCCCCAGCACTCCTGGTATTCCGCTTAGAAACCAGACGAGATTTTCTAAATTGCAACTATGCAGGCAAGAACAAACAGCTCTCTCCAGATTCAGGACGGGATATACAAAGAGTTTGAGGTTTGATGCTGGAGCCAAACTGTTCCCTGACTGCCCCAACTGTCGTGGAGGTGCTCAATCCAGTCCCTAGGTAATATTCCATTGCCTCGGTGTGACGTGGAAGGACATCGACGGCGACCCACTTTTCTTTGTAGACTTTCTCAGGGTCACACCACCATGGAACTAGTCTAATTTTGACCCAGAGCTATGTAAAAAAACGTTTTGCTGCTCATTACTAGCACAGGCAGAGTTCTTATAGGCTAGCGCTTCGGAAGTTTAATTCCCTTGCAATTGGCAGAAACGTAGACAAGTGGTTTGGAACAGTGACAATACAGTGGTGGAAATTGATTTATGAACTAACATTCTTTTCACCAGATATCGCTTTGTATTAAGTGCTAACAATTCAAATTTTGTGTGTTGGATATTCAGAGCACAATAAATGAATTTCACACATAATTTTTTTCAAAAAATGATATTAAATAAAAATATATATAATTTTAGTTTTTAAGCATGTCAAATGATGGAAATTGATTTATGAACTCAAATATATTTTGAACCCAGGTACCAAATATTTTAACTAGTTCTTCATTTGAACTTCAGGGGAGCTTACTATCAGTGTTAATAAATAAGATTAAGGCCAAATTTGTTGAAATTTATCTGTTTTATTCCCATTTTACTAAATAGGAAAGCTTGCGGGACTGCCTGAAACCAAAAAGGTAAAAAATGACCCTTATATAATATTGTAACAAATCTGTAAGAGAAATTAGCATATTAATTAAAAGATCAATAAATATAATTCATAAATATTTGAAGAATCATTTTGACTTCGGCAAAAACCATCATTAAAAAAGGTGCAACCCTCGTGGGACGAGGGACAAAAGCAGGATTATTGGACTGGTATCCCAAAAAGTTACCATTTGTGTCAGCATTTGTGCATTACAGAGAGAATTTGTTATGAACAATCACTTCCTGTAACTCCCAGAAGAATAGGACAAATATTGACATCGTCGTCGAACTTGAAATGTTCCAAAATGAAGGCTGGTCCAAAGCTTACTCTTCGCCATAAGAACAGGCTATTAAAATGTAGTCGTAACTACATGAAAATGGATTGGGTGGGGGTGGAGGGAGAGAAATAGGAAAAAAGTGAACTTTGCTGATGAAAAAATGTTCAATATGGATGGACGTGATGGTTTAAAATGTTATTGAAAGGATCTTCGGAAATAACCAAGATCTGTCTTCAGCAGAAATGTTAGTGGTGGAAGTTTGATGGTTTGGGCCCCGATATCTTATGATTGAAGAAACAAGGTTATGTTTCTGAATTGCTGACAAACATAACTTTATTGCAGATTAGTTCTAGAAAATTCTTTAATTCCTTTTTGCGTTGCAAAACTATGCTTTTGATTAGATTTTTATGCATGATAATGCAAGTATCCACATTTCAAACGAAATTAAAGACTGTTTAATGAACTAAGTGTTGTTCATTTAGATCACCCTGCCAATAGCCATGACTTAAACCCCAAGAATAATGTCTGAGATCAATTGGTTTGAGTAATTTACTCAAATGGAGTATGGTTTTAATGAAGTGCGCATCAGTTATGGAATAGAAGGACTTAATCATTAAAAACTGCAAATTGCTTGACCAAAACTTGACCCAAAGTTTTGTGTTGTCTATGAAAAACAAAATCAAGAAAGCATTAGCGACAAAAAATAGTTTTAGCAATTATTAATTGAGATTGAATGCAAAAGTTCATAAATCAATTTCCCTATGCTAAAACTAAAATGTCAAAAAAATAAATTGTTTACGAATTTATGTAAAATTTTATTTACGTGTATAGTTTATAATGCAAAGCCTGTATAGTATACAAAATTTAAATCGATAAAAATGCATTTAATAAAGAAATACTGTTAAAAAACTGTCAGTTCATAAATCAATTTCCACCACTGTAGGAAGCTTGCATGTCACTTACGATTCCCTTGCATATTATCATGATACACATGATATAAAGCTGAATTAGTGGCTTCAGCTTAGGAAACTCATGCTTAATCCGTCAATTGCTGCCATTTTAACCCTTCCCGATGATTGGCAAGAAAATTTGCGAAAAAGAGATTGCTGCTTAAGTTTATCTAAATATACAAAGTAAAGGACAAATGAACATCTTGGTGACGAATAAGTTATGTAGGAAAAATTACGAAAAACGAATTTAAAAAAAAAACTCGAAAGTTAACATTTTTATTCTAAAATGAAGGCGTTAATGTTATTCCTAAAATCATCATTAACGTGTAAAAAAATTAGGTGATAAAGCTCGAAGAGCTACTTTATTAACTTATATATACTTTGTGTGTTTTTAGGTTCTGGCATCGGATGCGTTGTAAGTGGAATAGGTTTCGATTACTTTGGTGGGCATCAGACGTTCTTCTATTCAAGCATGGCCGGCCTTGGTGGAGCCTCTCTTGGCCTCTTCCTCTCATTGCATCTTCAAAAACGTAAAGGAGTAGTCGAAGTGGCTGCTGCACATATAAAATCTGAAAATACTGCCAAATCCTCGTCGATTTGAAACTCAAGGGACCTAAGATTTCGTTCGTCTTAAGAGGACTCCCTTGAGATTTCACATCTTGAAAATCGTAATGTTATTCCTATGGAGAATATTCGCAAGTCAATTACCGCCACAATTTTATTAAAGGGTTACTAGTTTCTTGTATCATTGTAAAGAACGAAAGGGACTAAAAGGCTAAAATTAATTTGTTTTGTGAAAATCACGTATTTAGTATTTTTAATATTTTTTTTAAATTATAACTTAATGCTTACTCCGTTTTTTACTAACTTCAAAAAAATATTAAAAATACTAAATATGTGATTTTCACAAAACAAATTAATTTTAGCCTTTTAGTTCCTTCCGTTCTTTACAATGATACAAGAAACTAGTCACCTTTTAATAAAATTGTGGCGGTAATTGATTTGCGAATTTTTTCCATAGGAATAACATTACGATTTTCAAGATGTGGAATTTCAAGGGAGTCCTCTTAATCGTGATCTGACTTATCCTTATTTGGGAATTTAACACTTTACAGTTCAAGTTAATAAAAAATCGTACTTAGCATTTCCAACATTGTCCTCTGTCGCTTTCCCACATCTTACAGCTGGATTACAAAACATGGCAATATTGAACCAATGAACAAGATTCTTATGATAACGTTGAGAGACTAATCAGCACTTACGCAGCTTACGACTTTTCAAAATTGTTTTTGAACGAAATACCAAATTTTATTAATTTTAGAACAAAATTATTATTAATACAAAGTTGTAAAACATAAGGATTACTTTAAATTTTGCACTCAAAAAAATTATTCTAGTACCACTATTTTGAATAAACAATTTAGTAAAAATTATTCGAAGCAATTTTAAAAAGTGGGACTATATAGACCTGTTAGTTATCCACATTTATTATTAATTTTTTTTAAAATATTCAATACAGCCAGAGAAATGTGACAGCGAAAATAGTTTTTCTCCATTAAATTAACATTGAGGCAATTGAGTTTGGAGACTCCCGGTCCAGCGAGCCCATTTCCCTTTAAGGGATGTATTGACCCAGAGATAACCTATTCACTCCCCAAAAAATAACTATGTATACATTCAAAGTTTAAACGCCAAACAATTATTTCTATTTTGAAATATAATTTGCAAATAAAAAAAAATTATCATCTAGCATTTACTGAGGGTCTTATTAGTTTAGTGGAATTCAATTCAAGGCGATTAAGTGAGCTTTATAACGTTGCACCGTAAAATAGGAGTCAACAACGCCGTATTAATGGTTCAATGTTACACCATTAAAATGGAGACATTTATGCTCCCACCGGTATTATGGAGTAAAGTTACACAACACATTTTTGCAGTGAAAAAACAAGCCCCCTATACACTCTTAAAACGAACGAGCGATTTTAACTCTGATTAGTTTTCACTCCTCCAGTCTGGAAAATGCACTTCTCCTTTTGGAGTGGGTCCTTTGTGTGTTAAACCTCCGACAGGATCACTCCAAACGAGTGAATTTAACCCAGTCTGAGTTAATATTCATTTCTTTCCAGTGTCGAAAATACACTTCTCCAACTGGAGTGGATTTCTCTCTTTTGTTTTAAGCGTGTACATCCTTCCCTATGTTGAAAGCAATAGCAACAATTCTGGAGATGCTTCAAAATAACTTTTATATTTTTTGTCGTAAGTTTAAGTTACATCATCTCTATCAATCGACTGAAAGTAATTGAGTATTTTGGATGTCGATGGAGAGAAGTCAAATGATGTTTTCTTTTTAACAGAAAAATGCATCTAAAAAGAGCTAGGTAAAGGGAAATAGAAAATTTGAAAAATGTTTTTTTTTGTCATAAGATTGTTTTTTACAACCATTTGTAGGATACAAATGTATATACATCCATCTACAGCTTGTCATAGAAGAGCTTAGTGGAAGAACGTGCTAAGTGACGAAAAGGTAAAAACGAAAAAGTGAGATTTAAAGATTTTCGTTTGCATTTGGATACGTTAAAACGGCATTTACAAAAGGTAAAAATGTACTTAACTTAAAGTTTATGAAAAATAGAAATCTTTTTGTCTTTATAAGAGGGAATATTGTGTTCGTTGACTCAAAAATCTTTTTTTTTCAAATTTGTCACTTAGCACGTTCTTCCACTGAGCTCTTCAATTTTTCTAATATTACCTATCATAGTTTAAGTAACGTGTAGGGCTGGGGAGCCTAGTCGGTTAAGCACTCGCTTAGCATGCGGAAGGTCCCAGGTTCGGGTCCGGGCATCGCCAAAATAGCTGCCGACCTATAAACGGCCCGTGCAGCCAAAAATGTCCGACGAATAATACCCCGTGTAAGGGAGTGCACGTAAAATATTCTTCAAAGTCCTGACGCTGCGTACGATGTCGCCCTTAACGGTTGCGTTGGGTGCCTATTCAGGTGTGGCTCGTCACCTGACTGTGGTTCTAAAATACGACGCCCGTCGCCAATAGCCCTCGTGTAGCTCTAGTGCGACGATAATTCAAACCAAACCAAACCTAAGTAACATGTACAATTTTGTTATCTTTAGACCTTATCTCGAGACCTTATTGAAAAATTCTAAAAGAAATATGGTTCTAATGTTAAAATAAAGTATATAGAAATGATTCTTTTAATTTGATATTTGAACTCATTACGAGAAATTTCGTTTAAAAAAGTACCAGGCCAATTTAATAGTTGTAATTTGTTTCAGGATGTGCTTTAACCGTTTCAGTCATAGTGATGCCATTTGGATTTATCATGTTCTGATAATAATTAAAAAAATAATAGATCTGAAATCTATTGGGATGAATAAAAAATTTCTAGGGCTGACATCTATTGGGATGAGTAAAATATAATTTCGAATAGAAAAAGTTTGAAGAATAGAATGATGCGCTTTTTGATATCATAAATGGCTATAGGGAAAAAGAAAAAAAATTCTAAAATGATGATACCAAATTTTCATTGGAACTGAAAGGGTTAAAACCTTTATATCGAAATAAATACGTGTTTTATAAGCTCAATCATTGGGAAAATCTAAACTGAAAAGGCAGATCGCAAATCAAAGCACACAATTTAAGAAGAGAAGAACATTACGAAGCGGAGGAATCCATCGATTCGTAAGTTTCTAATTAGCTGAGAAAGTAACGATGGAACACAAGGACGTGAATTTGTAAATTTGAAAAAATTGTATTGGACAGCACCATGAGA
The DNA here is from genome assembly GCA_023701765.1 of Hylyphantes graminicola. NCBI lineage: Eukaryota > Metazoa > Arthropoda > Arachnida > Araneae > Linyphiidae > Hylyphantes > Hylyphantes graminicola. The sequence continues at coordinate 61,406,479 of CM043115.1, forward strand.
TGAATTCGGCAATAAAAATATATATTTTATATTAACTAAATAAAACTTTTTACCAGTTTTGCTAGCATAAGTTTATAGATGGATACGTATTGATAATTTCTAGCAGATATGAGGTACATATTTATAAAAGAAGCATATTAAAAATGCAATTTTTATTGCATGTAACTTTAGCCAAAGCAGTTTTTTGGCAACCAGTATCCCGTGATGCATTGCAAAAACGGCGAAAAGTGGCTTCATCACACAATTGCGGAGTTTGTATTGCGTTGTACGGGATTGCACAATCGATGGGCATATATGCTTCTTTCTATATCTATGCATCTCTGTCTAAGTTAGGAAAGCTGATATCCAAGGTCTCTTAAATTATAACAAAAATGTCTCGTTTTTGTCCTATATGCCTGTCACATCCTCCTCATGACGAGGCGAAAAGAAGTTATAAGAACAATTGGCGGAAATTAATTCATAGCTTTGTGAACGTCAAGCTCGCAGCCTGGGAAACACCAAAGTTATTGCTTGGAGTACATAGCTTATTATGAACACCAAGGCTTCATCTTCTCTGTCTGCGTTAGTAGAGCTGATTACTAGAGACTATAAATAAAAAAATGTCTCAGCATTGTCATATGATGGTCACATATCCTCGTCATGACGAAGCGAAATGAAGTTAAATGACCGCTCGCTTTCACAATTATTTCATTTTGAAGCCACATTCAATAACGTGCAAGATAAAGCACAGACGTACTGTAAAAAGCATGTCACATTCAGAAAGGTGTCGCGATTTACAGCACCGTATTATCCTTCCGTCACCGTAATCCCCACTTCATTTAGGACTATCGTGATAAATGGTGAAGAGATAGATAAGAATTACGTTCCTCACAATTTTTGAACTCCAATTAAAATCATAAACAAAGAAAACTTCCTTGAGTTTATACCTTTTTTTTAAGATTTAGTAAGAATCATTTTCTTTTTTCAGTTTAGTTAGAGTCAGTGTATAAGCAGTTTCCATTGAAGCTTTATCTACCAACGATTTTTTTTTTTTGTGTGTGTAAACATAGGTACGTATATTATTGTTTATTTTGTCACTAGATTGTTACTGTTATACCCGACGTTGCACGGGTAGAGGTGAAAAAATAATTTAATAGTCAATTTAACTATTTTTTTCTTCTTTCATTTGAGTTACACAAGATATGAAGATTATCCAGAAAATTTCCATTTAATTACCCATCTAGGATATAGTAATGATTAATATTAATTTCTCAAAAATACCATTGATAAGAAGGTTAAATTAAAATGAATAGATATTTAAGTAAAAAATAATTTGGCATTAATTTCATCTTTTTTTTTAACGTACTTTATATTTTTTTTTATTTAAAACATTTTTTTAGATGAAAATTTGTTTCCCACATGTTTCAAGCACATGTATTTTTTGTGTATGCATGCAGTATCTAGTATAGAAGCAATAATGTTATGTACGTTACGCATACATGTTTTTAAATTACCATATTTTTTCACAGTTGCTCCTTTTCGCAAAATGGATACGCAAAAGAACGGGAAAACCATTGATGTGTACATCCTCTCTACAAAATCTGCTGAACAAGATCAAGGGAAACTTCCTAAGTCATTTTGGCATGTGGATAAGGAAATGTTGAGGTTTAAAATACACTATTTTCTCTACGTTGGAGGTAAACTTTTTATATATTTGAATTTCCTTATATCTCACATTTTTAGTATTACAAGTTTACATTTTAGTGTTATGTATATACGTTAAGAAGGATTGTTAGTCCCATTAGGTTTGAAATAGCAACTTTCGCAGAAGTGTTGCTTTGCCATATTTGCCCTTTTGCCCCAGGTTCGGGAATCATCATAGCATCAAGATGGAACAAATTTGAAACGAACATGTTTACTATATTACGTATTTTTAAAATTTGAAAATGCCCCAAATATTCAGCAGATGGCCACTCTACTTTAAAATTTTATAAAATAATAATTAAATAAGCGGATTTTATTTTATTTTCCATTTGTTTGGAATTAATGTTCAGATGATTCCCATACCTGGTGAAAATGGGATAACATGGCAAAGCAATTCTCTTGCTAAAGTTGTGATTTCATAACTAATGCATTAGCTCTATGGTACTGACAGCCCCTCTTTATTATGACGCACTTTTATTTTTTACTTTGTGCAATTGTACATGTTTATACGGTGTTTATACACTCCCAGAAATAACACTTTCATTTTTGACGATTCATGAATCCTCAAGCCTCATTTCGTTAATTTTGAAGATTGTTTCGTCAAGCCCTCACGTGACTTGAGTAAACGCGAATCCTCACTTTTACGATAGTGATTTGACGATTCTGCATCTTGATTTTAAGGAAACTGAATCTCATTGCTGTACTCACATGCTCAAAAATGACGAAATATTTCTTTCGATTGGACGACATTTCAAATCCTCATACAAATGACGATTCAAATTTCCTCACTTTGAGGAAACGAAAACTCGGAGCATTTGCCAGTAAACGGAATCGTCAAAGTTAAGGAAAATTTCGTCGTTTTTTAAGCATTCATTTTTTAGAGTGTACACACGCTCACTCACATACACATATATTCACGTATATATCGGTATATACGTAGGCATCTCTTTTAGATTTTTTGATTAAGCGTCTAAGGTGGGCATTATCATTAAATGGGGGGAGGGAGATATGGAGAACTTCTATACCCGAGGAACAGAAGCGTATACTGCATTTTACAGCACATCTTATTTTGTTATTCAACTATCAAATTAGGAAAATTTCCAAATGGATATGTATATTTTTAATGGACATTGGTTTTATTATTAATTGTAATCTTAAGTAATAAAAGAAATTTATTTAATTTTTTTAATTAAAAATTTATTCAATTTTTTTTGTCTAACAAATTAAAAAATCTTTCGATTGTCGACCCCATCGCAATGATCCCATTGCATTATTCCATATCAATTTTGTTAACGTTATTGTTAATGTTATTGTTATTATTATTAGTAGTAGTAATTAGTATTTATTATTACTTATAATTATTATTATCAGAAATAATGTGCCGACTGTGCCTGTGTACTACTATATAACTAAATACTAATTAAATGCTCTCTTTTTGCAGGCATTGCAGCAGCTATACCTTTCGTCGTTGTGTTGGCAAAAGATAGACTTGGAATTTCAGCTTCTTCGTTAGGTGCAGTGCTCACAGCTCAAATGTTTGTATTTATTTTTACGAAAATACTGATAGGATACTTAGCCGATTATTTTAATAAACTTAAAGAAATGATAAGTGCATTAACAATTATCTATATATCATGTTTCTTTTTACTTTTAACCATTCCGGTAATTGAAATAGAAACGTTTACCAATTCAAATGAGGTATCATTGAAAAATAACTGTACTAAGTATTATGACATTTTCTTTGCCACAAATTTAAAGAGTACTAACAATACCACGAGTTTGGAAACTTCAAATGTGAGCTATTCTTTATCATCAGATGAATTTCACAAAAGTGCTTGCTATCCACTCTCAGAGAGTGATTTTGAAAATGTAGTTATGGGCAGCTCTAATGAGTATCCTTACAAGCAAACTCATAAAGAAAGTTCTCAAAATAGTTCCAACAATTTTGTGATGGTTATTTTATCTGAAACTTCTCTGGAAAAGCTTTGCTTCTTAAGTTCGGATTCTCAAAAAAGTTTTGGTGCTGAAAATATTTCGTGTAACGTCCTCAGAAACCGGTGCATCTACGAATCGTCATCAACAGCAAACTTTAACTTAGGAGCTTTTACTGACATACAAATACACTGTTCTACATGCAAGAATGATAACAACTCTCTTATGAGAAGTCAAGACAAAGCATCCGTAAAGAAGGACACGGAAACTTATCAATTTTGGTTATTCGCGTTACTGTACACGATTGCAGGAGTATCCTTGAACGCTATTTTTACCCTTTCCGACACTGCCTGCAACGAAAGCGTCCAAAAGCATGGGGGCAGTTTCGGCCAGCAAAGACTATGGGGCGCCATAGGTTGGGGCTTGGTGGCGCCCCTTGGAGGATACATAAACGACTACACTGGCGGCTTTTTAGCGTCCTACATTCTCCAAGGTGTGATGCTGGTGCTGTTTTTGTGGAACATGTCCAAAATAGACCTCGTGAAACCGACGTTTTCGAAAAATATCCTTAAAGACGTCGGAACTGTCCTCCGATCGAAGGATTTCCTCATGTTTGAAGCGATGGTTTTCTTGAACGGACTAGGGGTAGGCATGATTTGGTACTACTTGATATGGTTCTTGCACTCCATCGGAGGCAGCGACCTTCTGTGCGGGCTCACGTTGACTGTCCAATCCTTCGTCGGTGCGATCCCTTTCATGTTCTTCTCCGGATACATCATCAAGAAGCTCGGGCACTTCAATATATTGATTGTGGGTTTGGCGGGATACACAGTTAGGTTTCTGTGGTACAGTTATCTTCATAATCCATGGTTGGTTCTTCCGGTGGAGTTCATGCATGGAATCACCTACGGTTTGTATTACCCGGCCCTTGCCTCTTACGCGAAGTTGAGCGCCAAACCAGGAACTGAAGCAACTACTCAAGCAATAATTTTCGCCACACACGAAGGATTTGGTAAGTGTAATTTTAACTCAATATTTATTTAGTTTGGTTAGTAGTGCAATTTTTGCCACGATCAAAAGAAACGTTCTTATTGCAAGTGATCCCCGTGTTTTAGTTTACCTTTCATTTGAGTAAAAATAAAGGTGAGGGGTTGGCCACAGTAAGAATGGGCATCAACAGTACATACTAGGCGCGTTCACATGAGCCATCGAATCCATGGATTGAAGAGCGAAGTCAGCAATTCTTCCCTCTTGTTGATTTTCTTCCAGATAGAATCGGAATTGCTGGATTCATTGGGGAGGAAGGGGTTCGCAAACCCTGAGGGTTTGATGCTTCATACCATGGATTCAGCCACAGACTGTCATTTGGGTTAGAATTCCTGCTCGACCTCTTTTTCTTCTAATGGGGATTTTGGCATTCCATGAATTCGATGGCTCATGTAAACGCGCCTACTATCTGTATTTATAATTGAAAGATTTGGATGCACTTAGGGTTACTGAAACATATGATACAACGTTGGCTGAGTAGCTTCAGTTAACGTTACAGCATCATAACACCAAATTTGCGATATGAAAAGAGTCAGTAGGATTTCCTAATGGGACATTTGGAATTATGTATTATATATCTGTCTATATGATGATATTTACCAGCAATAATAAATCTTTTATAGTAAAAATCATTAAAGTACCTATTTGGCTAGGGTACTCTCAAAATAATTGAAACTTGAATAGTTTAACATTCACAAATATCTCAGATTAATTGCAATCTGACATTCAAAATTGGTGACAAAAGCCTCTTAGATAGTTTCACATAATGGTTCTAGGATCAGGGTAATTTGTAGTATTCAAAAACTTAATCCGCCAAAATGGAGCCACGTTGAAAGAAAAAACATAAGGCAATAACATCTACAATAATAAAAGAAAGAGTCTGTCTGTCTGTGTGTATGTCTGTGGATCGCAATAGATCTACTTAAACTGCTCTAAAAAATTCGAATTTTTTAATATAGATTCCTTTTAATACCTACGTGTGCACCTGATGCTTAGTTTTTTCATATTTGACTGTGATTTTTGATTAATATAATTAGCTTAAAAAAAAAAAACGTCATCCACGTGGGATTGTGGGACCATAACAGGGCTTGAAAATACACGGACCGGGCCGAAACGGGGGCTTGACGCCATCCTCTATTAGTTTGATTGATTGATTGAGTTTGGTTGAGATATGCGCTCGCCCTAAGGCTGCTTCATCCTCTATTAGTTTACTCTTTATTATTACCTCTATTTGTTTTGATTTTGAGTGTATTTTTTTACAAGTAAGCATACCTCTAAAAGGAAGCAATGCGAAGTTAACGGGTTCCCAGTAAGGCGGGACCATACTGCTAGTAGATGATAAAGCGGAAGTAGCTATTTTACCAACTAAACATATTCTCTGTGTTTTTTAGGTTCTGGCATCGGATGCGTGATAAGTGGAATAGGTTTCGATTACTTCGGTGGGCATCAGACGTTCTTTTATTCAGGCATAGCCTGCCTTGGTGGAGCGACTATCGGCCTCTTTCTCTCCTTGCATCTTCAAAAACGTAAAGGAACAATCCAAGTGGCTGCTACATAGCATAAATAATCTGAAATTACTGCCAAACCACGTTCATTTGTAACCAACGGACCAGAAGAATTTGTTAGTCTTAAGGGGTCTCAGTACCCCAAAATCGGTGAAAAAATCAAAACAAAAATTATTGGCTTTAAATACTATTACAACCTTTATTAATAATGTCACAAAGTATCAAGACGATTGGAAAAATATTTTTGACATTAAAAGCCATTTTAATTTCATGGCTTCGAAAGGAAATGGGTTAACAATAAAAACTTTAAACTCGTTTTTCACAGAACTTGATTTTTTGAACTTCGATGTACCTTTTCTCAAAAACTATGCTATGTTTTCTCGTAAACTTTTTTATACTATGTAATACATAGTATAGATTAATCTGAGGTTATAAATTTTAATAAAACTAAAGTGAAAAAAATTTCATAGGGCAAAAAAGTGAAAAATTTCATGATTTTTTTTGGTACTTTAAAACTTATTTTATTTAAAAAAAATCTAACAGTTATTTACAAAAAACTTTCAACCACAGATTAATATATAAGGTTGGTTTAAGACACACAGAAAATTTTAAGATGATCTGATCAGTAGTTTTTTTGAAAAGGTACATTGCAATTGGTCAATTTAACATTACCGATATACAACATACTGAACCCCCTTAAGCGTAATTCGACTTATTTCAATACAGCATTTGAATCGGTGAGTGCAGAAACAACGTCAGTCACAAATTTCAAATTTTTCAGGAGGGAGAAAAAACGTAATAACTCCTCTATTTCTGCACTCAATACTCGAAACAAACGTCCTGTATTTACGGAACTACTCAGCAGACTGACGTAGTTGTTGCACCCAACACGCATCTTGCCTTTCTACGCTTATTTTAATTGAAAACGAGTTTTCGGATTTTTTTGACTGAAGTGGTTTCTGCACTCACCGATTCATTTTTAAATTTTACAAGTTATAGTTCGAATTAATAAAAATTCATATCGGGAATTTAGAATTTTAGTTTCCTGGTGTCTTCCCCACAACTTACTTCTAGAGAACTTCAACGTTTCATGGTCTTATTGAATCCCTTTACAGGATTGTTATGGCAACGTTCAGAGACTAATCAAAATTTTGCTTTTGCACGATATTCTAAATTTTAATAATTTTAGAGCAAAATTGTTAATAACTACAAACTTTATTGACAATGTAAAATATATAGAGTACTACATTTTTTTCTTGTACTAAAAACAATTTCTACTACCACTATTTTTGGGGTTACCACGGATGGATTTCGAGCAAGTTTAAGGGGCTAAGCCAAACTTGGTCATCCATGTATGCTGTTGAAAAAGGTTGCTATGGTAACAGCTTGTCAGGTGCTCGGAAAAGCTCTATTCCACTCCTGTTTCGAATTTATGAGGTTCTACTGGGTATAGAAGTTTAAGAGGAAGATACCATTTTTTTTTTGTTTATTGAAAAAGTTAGACAAAGTTATCACAATTTCCTACAACTTGTAAGTCATCTAGATATAGTTATTTTTATATATTTCTTTTCTGTTTTTAACGTTCTTTTGCTAAAAAATATAGATTAGGAATAACTACAAAATCTTACATTGTAACACCCATATTTAGTTTAAAAGGTGCACTGTTAAACATTTTGTGCTTGGTTTTACCATAATGGTTCCTAGTAGCTGTAACGGGTGTGTTAAATTGTTTCACCATATGTTTGGTATTCGGTTGAATCATTTTTCAGGTTTTAAAAACAAAAACCTGAGAAATGATTCAATCAAATACTGAAAATATGATGAAACATTTCATCTAACAGCCGTTATACCTTCTATGAACCACATTTTTGGTGATCAAGTGCCAAATGTTTAACAGTATATTACATGAGAAACATATATCTTATTATTTTTGTCCGTCTATTTGTTGATCAAAAAGTCTGCAATATTATAAGGATTTCTGTGAGTATCAAAGTAACAGAAAATATGATGTGCTAGTTCTTTCAATTTTATCACCATCTCTTGCATTATCCCTGTATATAATAGACTAACAGTTTTCGATAATTTCTATAATTATAAGCCTTTATGCTAACAAAAAACCATTTTTAAAATATAACTAATGAACTTCATTTTTAAAAACGGAATCATGAATTTTATGATGAAAATTTAAGTACTTTATTTTAACACAAATAAAATTCTAAATATATGGATAACTATTTCATAAATATCACAATAGTTCAAAAATAAAAACAATGTGTATAGGTTATTTAAACCTAGCTAGTTCTTTCATTTTTATCGCCATCTCTTGCATTATCACTGTATATATTAGAATAACAGTTTCCAATAATTTCTATTATTTTGAACCTTTATGCTAACAAAAATCCATTTATGAAATATAACTAATGAACTTCATTTTTAAACCCAAAAACATGAGTTTTATGATAAATATTTAAGTACTTTAAAAAAAAAATAAAACTCTAAATATATGGATAACTATTTCATAAATATCACAATAGTTGAAAAATCAAACCAATGTGTATAGGTTATTTTTTTTAAATGCATTTTCCATATTCCCACCTAAAATTATCTGTAGAAACATTGTATGGGAAAAGCAATTAATTATTGACCATTATAGAATATTTCGACGTAAATAAAATTGCAACATTAATAATTTTACTGGACTTGTGCCAATAGTAATGATTTTTTTTCCCTCTCAAAGAATTATGCCTCAAAATGCAGGTACATTTGGCACCCTTTCAACACAAAACAGATAGTGAGGGAGGAAAAATTTCGCGGTTACTTCGAAGGGGTTGTAACGAAATAGATTATTCTTGCGGGGTTTATGGGGTGCATTTTTATGCTTCAGAAACAGAGTGGAGTAAGGCGAAAAATAACGACAGTGCTGGGATTGTGGGTTGGTCAAATTATTGCCACACTTAAGTTATTGAAGGAGACGGGCGTCATAATTTGGAACCACAGTCTTTTAGATACACTTTTAAAAAAACTGTTGTTTTTACAGTTAAAAACTGTCAAATTTGATGCCAGTTAATAACTGTTTATTTTACAGTTTAAAACTGTAATATTTTACACAGTTTAAAACTGTCATTTTTTTACAGGAATACTGTAGTTTTAACGGGGAGAAACTGTTTTTTTAACAGGGAAGAACTGTTTAATTAGACATGCAAAGAGTCACGTGATTGCAATCATCGTTAAGCACAAATACCCAATATACTAGCCCTCACGACCAGTAATTACTTCGTCGCAGGCGGATCAGTATTGGACTCGTACACAAAAGGTTTCTGGATTACAACCGGGCCAGATCTATACCTCTTGCATGCGAGCCCAATACTGCGCCGCCTGCGATAAAGTAATCACTTGGTCACTAAGACTAGCAGGGTATTTTATTTAAACAAGGAAAAACTGCTAAATTAACAGTTTTCCCTGCTAAATTAACAGCTTCTCCCTGTTAAAATTACAGTTTTAAACTGTAAAAAAATTGCAGTTTTAAACTGAAAAATAAACAGTTATTAACTGGCTTCAAAATTGACAGTTTTTTACTGTAAAAACAACAGTTTTTTTTACAGTTCTACTAGTGTCCTTCGGTGAAGTGAGCCACGCAGACTAACAAGAATTTGAGACTAATTCATTGGCAAGCGATATTTTTATTCGGCAATCACATACTGTTTTCTAAGCGCCCGTGCTCAGCACAGCACAACTGGAGTTTATATGTTGTAGGCCCTCTGGCGATCGAATCCAGCCACGCTTGGAACCTTTTCTCAAGCAGAGCAAGCGCCTTACCAACTGGGCTACCCAGCCTCCCCATTGGGATTGTGATAATAGCTCTAAGTATACAGTGTTCAGGTGTATTGACGCAATTCAGGATGTTCTATAGGAGACTTAACTAATAGTAGACTTTCTGTTAGTAGTTTCGAACTTTTAGAGTTGCTAGAAACTACTAACAGAAATAAACCGAACATGTTAAAATAAGGGATTGCCAGATCTAATTATTTTCGCTATTTGGCAAACGAATCTTAATTTCTTACTGTGCCAAACAGTGTATTTAATATCTCTACCGTGGTTATTGAGCCGTGATTGTTAGAAACTACTACAGAAATAAACCGAACATGCTAAAATAAGGGATTGCCAGATCTAATTATTTTTTGCTACATAGCAGACAAATCTTAATTTCTTACTGTGCCAAACCAATGTGTTTAATATATCTACCGTGATTATCCGCCACTTAACTAAGGTTCAAATATGTAAGGCTCGTTGCCATTTATCTCTAGTAAGACGTTAATCCACTCTAATTTCCCAAGCGCATTGTGTAATTGGTAATAAAAGTTCCTAGTAAAGATGATTGTTAAATGAGAATCATTAGTCTAAGGAATATAAAATTTGAGCAATGGTATTCGGTTTTGTAAAAAGTAATAGAATTCGGCTAAAATTTAGCTGACAATCACAGATCAAGTGTACTTGAAATTTATTTTCTTAATATTAAAAGTGTATGTACCTTTACATATGTTTGCATCTAGCATCAAATGGGGAAACTTTGGCCCTGAAGAGTAACTTTGGCCTTATTATAAAACCATAGAACTGACTTTCTTATTGAATTTTTTTAAAAACATAGATTAAGCCAGAGTTGTCCCCCAATAGAAAAGGGCAATCATATATTTAAAGAGTGCATTTAATGAGAAAGTTAATAGCTTGAAAAACTTGGGCCTCAGTTACCCCATAATAAGCTCTTATGTCAATCACTGTTCTAGATAAAAAAAATATACCTAATTCCCATGTACATTTCTTATGAACTATCACGAATAAAAAAAATTCAATATGCAGTGGTAAGTTATTCAACATTATTCATCAAAACTAAACAAATATTAGTCGATAAAAATGGAATCCCACCACTTTCGCTCGTACACACAGATATTTGTATCTTTTTTTAATGGCTCCGAATCCAGTAGCATGTTTCCTTTCCAAGCGTGAGATGCAATAACGTCCGCATCTTTTTATTTTTTTATATATCCAATCTCTATTTCGTTTAACTTTGAGAATTTATTTCCTGTTCAGTGTCCGGCGAGGAAATTCGGTCTTTTGAAATATTGCCCCAGCGAGAGTTGTGGTGGGGAGGTTAAATTTAGCGTGATGTTTTTTCTAAAAATAAACTTATCTTTGAAATATTGCTGCGTTTGGATTTTGCACCTCTTTTTTTAAGGCTGCTTGAAGTGTACTAGAAGTAAAGATAATCTTATAGTAATTGTCCTTTCCAAATAAACCAATCTGCTTTATAATCAATAAGCTCATCATTTAATCGGTATTTTACGATAACCTGAATTATTATTTTTTTGCTAGTTTTTACCATAAAAAAGGTTACTACACTCTCAAAAATAACACTTTCATTTTTGACGATTCATGAATCCTCAAGCCTCATTTCGTTAATTTTGAGGATTGTTTCGTCAAACTATCGCGTGACTTTTGAGTAAACGCGAATCCTCACTTTTACGATCGTGATTTGACGATTCTGTATCTTGATTTTGAGGAAACGGAATCTCATTGTTGTACTCACATGCTCAAAAATGACGAAATATTTCTTTAGATTTGACGACATTCAAATCCTCATAAAAATGACGATTCAAATTTCCTCACTTTGAGGAAACGAAAACTCGGAGCATTTGCCAGTAATGGAATCGTCAAAATTAAGGAAAATTTCGTCGTTTTTGAGCATTCATTTTTTAGAGTGTAGTAAAGCTATATATTTGTGTTGTGAAACGTTTCTCAAAATTATCGGTTGTCGGTTCAACCATTCATCAAGGTTTGGTAGGTAGGTAAGCATATATATTCCGGCTCGTTTGTTTGATCAGAGATCCGCTTGTAAGCCTTCGTCAAGTAAGACAGACACAGAAAGAGTTTTTACTGTCACAAAGGAAGGGAGTACAACCAGGGCGAAGGCGGGAATCGAACCCGTTAAATAGAGCAGACTGCTGGCCTGCGATGCTAACCACTCGGCCATCCGGGATCAAGGTTTGGAAACAAAAAAAAATGAGATATGGTTCACCCAAATACCAAAAAAAGTGGTAAAACATTTTACTACAAATCTATTGCTAGGAATCATATTTTAAGTGAAATCAAGCGCAAATGTTTAACAGTATTAGAATTAAAACGACCAGTAGAAACCTTTAACTAGTAGAGGCTACCTTTAAATTTTTAAGGTAACGACATTATTCTCATTTAAAGGGTTAAGATAAGATTCTGACATTTACCCTTTCAGCTCTTTAAAGGTCTTATGTAACACTCTCGCAGACGACATAGAAAATTGTGGTCCATTCAATTTTCCACTGTTGGGGAGTCTGCGCGTGTATCAAAAACTGTCTACAGCAACTTCGGATCTATCTTATTTTTGCACATATCAACACGACAACATCAGCAACTTGAAAAGTAGTATATCCCTTAACGTTATATTAGGATAGTAAAAACTAATACAACTTAGGATATCACTACAATCAATAACACCATATAGGAACACGATATTAATATTAATTATATCCCCTAATCAATTGAGTCGCGTATAATCCATCCGGGCGTCAAAATAACACGTTGCCGTAACCGGAGTAAGAGCTTATCGGCTTAACCAATTAATCATAACTCGAACAATAATTAGAGAATGGCTCTTGTAATTCAATATCTCTCCCCATCCGGTATAATTATCCCGAGACTCCAAAATAGATTCAAAAGTTAATTATCTTCCAATTAGCACTTCGAAAAGATGCTTTTCTCAGTAATAAAGCCGAGGAAGTTACGGTTTTAATTTACGGCAAGCTATTATGTTTTTTATTGGTATAAAACGAGTGTTAAATGATGTTGGGGATATATTTTATTGGGATTATAATTTTGGGAGGGGATTGTAAGGTTTGTACATTCTCATAACAATCGTTCTGATTCTTAAATCATTAAATAAATTATTGTGTGTTATCCCCGGCTGAGTCGTCGGGTTTACCGGATGGGAAAATCTTGGGCACGCATGTTTTATGATGTAATACGATGATGTCACGCACGTCATATGTGGCAAGTAAACGTTCCCTTGAGGACCCATTTGGCTTGGATTCTATCGGTAAAATTAAATCTCTGCATACTTTAACATACTCAGATTCCTAGTAATCTGTCCGTCAAAATAGGTAGCGAGAGTCGCCTAGATGGTGCCACAAAAAACTGGCTCTAAGTTCTGGGGAATATGCCGAGTCTGCAAAAGGCTTGCCCGCCAATATTGCAGCCCCATTAGAGGAAAAACAATTTAAACGATGAGCTTATAGTCTCTCAAACACAAATTTACCAAAAATTGACGGAAGTTTTACACCGAGTTTTTTAAAATTTATTTTTACTTATAAAATTGCTTTTCAAATGTGAAGATTGATTTCTAAGTATACACTGAAAAGTAATTTATGAACATATCCCCAGACTTAATAGGTTTATTTAAGTGTTGGTTTGCATTGCAATTGATTCATAAGATATCATAAACAGGATTACAGACATCCATAGCTATTGTAATTGACACATAGACATTGATCATATTGAATTTTAGAAAAAAAGTTTACAATGATTGAATTCGAAATATTGAGAAAAATTAGGAACAAATTGAAAAAAAACTACCTGGATTCACATAAATAATGTTGTTTTTTTTAAGCCAAAAATATTTTTAGGAGGTTGAACTATATAAATTAAACGCTGCTAAATATTTGTGTGACAGTTTTAGAAATTAGTTTTTAGTAAGCTGTAATGTTAATTTGTGTTGTTTATTGATGTTATTTAATACATAAAAAGTTTGGTACAAAATATTGCTTCATATTTTGTCGAAAATTGTGTATAAAATGATTTATATTATAGGTGATGTTAAATTCCAAACAATTAAATATATTATGTATCTTATAGTTATTGACAAAAAAAAATAAAAACCATCAGTGTAATTTATTAAGGTCTTACCTTTTAGTTTGCATTCAATAAAGAATTTAACCCAAGCGTTGTTTTCATTTTTAAAAGTTAATTGTGTTAACATAACCCAATTCCAGTCCTCCACTAAAACCCCTAACATGAAACAAATTGCTTTTTAAAAAGACTTAGGTATTTTTCTTGTCGGTGAAATTTACTGGAAAAAAGCCTGAGCAAGCTTTAAACACATTGCGAAGGAATAAAGTCATGGGATGCAACTCAAAAAGTTATTAACTTTAATAAAACGATACATAATACAGGGCGTCCGTAAAAGAATGTCCGAGTTTTAATGGTGTATTACAAACGTTTATGTTATACTAAATATAACACGAAAAACATACTAAATATACAAGAAATTGAAGGAAAACTAGCCTAGTTTCCCTTATAAGTGCTCAATGGTTGCGCTTTTAGTAATAAGGCACACATCCAAACGAAAATGCAATTATTCCCATACTGTCTACAGAAGGTCCGGAGTGATGGAATCAACAGCCTGTGCAACTGTAAAAACGAGCGCATGCGTTTACCTGAAACTGTTGAAGTTATTCTTTATTCGTCACCTTCAACCACAACTGTCGAACGATTACAGGTGATACTATTACAATTGGAAAGTCTGACATTTTGTTTCAGACACCCTGTATAATGTCGTTATTGCAGAATTAATGTAGCTAGACTTGTCTAAACATATGGCATAAACATTTGAAAAATAAATGTAAAAATTACTTTTCAATGAACAGATAATATTTAATATTTAATTGGTTGCTTATAAAAGAAAAAATAACAATTAGTGAGAATTTTTCGAAAATAAATGGAAAAAACGACTTCAATATTGTTCTCCTGTGGGATTATATAAGCTGCAGTTAATTTTATTTGTATTCAAATTAAAAAAGAAAATACTAAAGTTGTTCTAGCGTTTTTTTTATTTCATTATTTAATCTAAGACAATATTTTAAAATGATATTGACTATTAATCTTATTCGTCTCAGTAGTGCAGATAAAATTCGATTAATTTTTACAAAAATCATTCTTACGATGTTAAATTTCCAAAAGTAAAAGCAACTAAAAGCACAAATTTTTTATTATTCTCTATTCTCATAGAGATTTTCACAAAAAAAATATAATTTCTAGGTCTCTAGACGTCTTATAATTAATTTTTATTCATCAGGCAAAACAAAGCTATTTCTGCATCGATCGGGAATAATGTCTGACGATAATAATAGAGAATATTTTTATCTTTCAAATAAAAAGAAATGTGTCGCAATCTGAGGTAATACGGTAAAAATAAGATTGTTTACTTAAGTAAACTTCAGATTTTAAATTAGATATCCACAAAATAAATCTCGAAGTAACCTGCGCAATTGGCAGAGGTACAAAGTTTATCCCCTCAGGAAAATTTTAAAATGTGGTAGTTACTTCTAGACACCAGTTTCTCGTTTTACGTGAGCACGCAAGTAACACGTTGGTATAAAGATTTGTTTGTAGTGGGTTTATCTACGGAGGTTGAACAAGAGGGAGGTTGGTCACAGGGAGACGAAGGTTGAAAACAGTGAATAAACACAGAATAAAGTGGATTATGTTACTTGTTACCAAACGGTAACAGTATCATTAGAGGGTTAAAGGTATCATAAGGCAATTTCATTACCCTAAACCTTAGCTATACATGTAACCACCTGAATTTTGATCGTTTTTCAGAGGCGTTATTAAAAAAAAGGAAGAAATATTGAATCGTTCTCAAATTCAGTATGTTTATACATCAAAATACAAAAATTATTATATATTTTTTTAGTTTTTTCAAAACGGCCGTTGCAGTAACTCATCTCCTGAGACCCTCGCGGATAAAAGTATCAATCTGCAGGCGACACCCGACTCAATTCAGAGACTCACACGTTGATTCTCAAAATTCTAGGTGGCAGAACACCATACAGCATCAAATTAAATCAGTTTCAAGCTGACTTAGCAATGCTGATACCCTATTGTCCCTATATAGGGCACGTGTCTGACCCAGATAGTCCAACACAAAGCCGTACGGAGAGAATAACGGACATTACATAAGGCTGACCCCTTCAACCCTTTCAGTCCCAGTGATGCCATTTGGCATCACCACTTTCAATATTTTTTTTCCAAATGTTTATGTCCCGTTATGACATCCAAACACACATCATTCGATTCTTCATACTTTGTTCTATTAGACAATATTTTACATTAATCTCAATCGAAGTCAGAACTACTATTTTTATTATTTAGAAAATAGCTGTTTCACCTGATTTTTTAAAGTTCACTTCAGTTCCACATATTTAAAACACAATTTAAACTATTTCGGTTAAAATAATTAATAAATTTTTTTTTTAGTAATGTCTTCAGGTACCTTAAAATATATTGCTCGAAGTGTTTTTAGGTAATATATATAGTTTTATTTTGTTGTTTTCCACAGAATTTTTTTTTTTTTTTTGCATTATTACAAAAACCATATAAAAAATGAAATGATTTTTTTTCTTATGGAACTCTTATATTTGACCTAAAATAAGCTTATTTTGTGAATATCAGATGTTTCTGTAGTGTAGTAAATTTTTGGGACTGAAAGGGTTAAGCATTGAGGGATTTCATATAGTACGTACCAACATTTGGCAACGTGCATCAAAATGTTCGTTGCCAAATGGCCACAACTTGCACTAGAGTGTTAAACATGGTCTTATGAGCAGTAGTGTAAAAAAATGGCTGCATAGCTCGAAAATGATTTCAAACACTTAAACATTTTCTTCAGTTCAATTAAAAACGGGGAAAGAAAGGTATACTTAAAATGTGGTATTTAATTCCTTAAATAAAACATGTTTTATGGAAATATCATAACACCTAACTCAATTCAGAGACTCACACGTTGACTCTCAAAATTCTAGGTGGCAGAACACCATACAGCTCTGTAGCTCAAAAATGAATTCAAACAATCAAATATTTTCATCAGTTTAATTAAATAAGGGATAGGAAAAGTATACATTTTTAAAATGTCGTATTTAATTACTTCAATGAAATGTGTTTTATGGAAATATCATAACACCTGACTTAATTCAGAGACTCACGCTTAGACTCTCACAATTCTAGGTGGCAGAACACCATACAGCTCTGTAGCTCAAAAATGAATTCAAACACTCAAATATTTTCATCAGTTTAATTAAATAAGGGAAAAGAAAAGTATACATTTTTTTAAATGTCGTATTTAATTACTTCAATAAAACGTGTTTTATGAAAATATCATAACACCCGACTCAATTCAGAGACTCACACGTTGAGTCACAAAATTCTAGGTGGCAGAACACCATACAGCATCAAATTAAATCAGTTTTAGGGTGACTTAGCAATGCTGATACCCTATTGTCCTCTTATATAGGGCACGTGTCTGACCCAGATATTTCAACACAAAGCCGTACGGATAGAATAAAGGATGTTTCGTGAGGCTGACCCATTTAAGCATTGAGGGATTTCATATGGATTAAACTTTTTTAAAAAATGTTAACTTAAAATATTCTTATGCCAAAAAATGAAGCCCGTATTATCCCCTTTTTTTTCAAATATCCATAAAATGGGAGAAAAATGAATTTTAAAATTAGGACGAAACATTACATCCAAAAACGCTTTGACGTCACTAGTAACTATAAACAAACCTTGAAACACCATTTTGGGATATACTTTACGAAATTCCTCGATTTCATTCTGTATAACCTCCTTCCATTATCTATATAATTCTTATTTAAATAGTAAATTTGATTAAATCCAATTTAATTACAAGCAAAAAAACATCACATCGGTTTGTATATATAAACTAGTGGACATCAGCCAAATCGACATGTTTGTGATCACGTGATGTACCGACGAAAAACAATTCAATTTAAAATGATTTTATGTTTGATTAATGATTATGTTTATTTTGGAAAAAAATATATACGTTTGTTATTTTTGGGTTCAAACTTTAATTAATTTAATATTGGAAGATATTTTAACAATACGCGCAACGGATTTTGTCTCCGAAATTCTGAGCATTTTGTCTCTTTCAATTCTAGATGGCAGAACATCACACAGCATCAAATTAAATCAGTTTCAGACTGACTTAGCAATGCTGATACCCTATTGTCCTCTTATATAGGACACGTGTCTGGCCCAGATATTACAACACAAAGCCGTACGGAGAGAATAAAGGATGTTACGTGAGGCTGACCCATTTAAGCATTGAGGGATTTCATATAGTACGTACCAACATTTGGCAACGTACATCAAAATGTACGTTGCCAAATGGCCACAACTTGCACTAGAGTGTTAAACATGGTCTTATGAGGAGCAGTAGTGTAAAAAAAAAAGGCTGCATAGCTCGAAAATGAATTCAAACACTTAAACATTTTCTTCAGTTCAATTAAAAACGGGATAAGAAAGGTATACTTAAAATGTCGTATTTAATTCCTTAAATAAAACATGTTTTATGGAAATATCATAACACGGGACTCAATTCAGAGACTCACACGTAGACTCTAAAAATTCTAGGTGACAGAACACTATAAAGCTCTGTAGCTCAAAAATGAATTCAAACACTCAAATATTTTCATCAGTTTAATTAAATAAGGAAAAAGAGAAACATACATTTTTTAAAATGTCGTATTTAATTATTTCAATAAAACGTGTTTTATAAAAAATATCATAACACCTAACTCAATTCAGAGACTCACAAGCAGACTCTCAAAGTTTAAAGTGGCAGAACACCATACAGCGTCAAATTAAATCAGTTTAAGAGGGACTTTAACAATGCTGATATCCTATTGTCCCTAAATAGGGCACGTGTCTGACCCAGATAGTCCACCACAAAGTCGTACGGAGAGAATAAAGGATGTTACGTGAGGCTGACCCCTTTAAGCATTAAAGGATTTCATATAGTACGTACCAACATTTGGCAACGTACATCAAAATGTACGTTGCCAAATGGCCACAACTCGCACTAGAGTGTTAAACATGGTCTTATGAGCAGTAGTGTAAAAAAAAGGCTGCATAGCTCGAAAATGAATTCAAACACCTTAAACATTTTCTTCAGTTCAATTAAAAACGGGGAAAGAAGGGTATACTTAAAATGTCGTATTTAATTCCTTAAATAAAACTTGTTTTATGGAAATATCATAACACCTGACTCAATTCAGAGACTCACACGTAGACTCTCAAAATTCTCGGTGGCAGAACACCATACAGCTCTGTAGCTCAAAAATGAATTCAAATATTCAAATACTTTCATCAGTTTAATTAAATAAGGGAAAAGAAAAGTATACATTTTTTAGGTTGGCGAATACCCAAAATTCCCCCAAATTCTAAAATTTTTACTATTACTTTAATCTTTTCTAAATTTGGTATAGTGATTTCAAATATAATGAATAATACTATTTAGGAATTTTTTAAAATTTAAATATAATTTATTTATTTTAAACCGTGTTTTTCTACTAAAAAAAGAGGTTTACGCTAACAAGCCTACCACATTGAATTTTCATCATATAAACATTAATTATGTGTTAAATTCTTCGTTTTGAACTGATGCATGCAATGACCCTCTAGAGTTACATACAAAGTACAAGAAAAGAAGTTATTAAGAAAAATGTAATAAATTAGCCACAAAAAAAAAGGATTTTTTTCGATTAACTTACACTTGGACATTTAAAAAAAAAAACTTATATATTTACACCAGATGTTAGAGATTCATGGCACAGGTATATATTGAAATAGCATCTGTAAAAATTTTCAGGTAAATTAATGTAAAACTTTTTATACTAGAACTGTTGGCGTAAACCCCTTTTTTTTAGGTGAAAAACACAGTTTAAAATAAATCACTTATATTTAAATAAAAAAAAATTGCCTAAAAAGCGTTGTTCATTTTATTTGAAATCACTATGCCTAATTTGGAAAAGATTAATGTAATAGTAAAAATTTTAGAATTTTGGGTATTCGCCTACCTTAAATAAAACATGTTTTGTAGAAATATCATAACACCTGACTGAATTCAGAGAGAGTCACGTAGAGTCTCAATATTTTTAGGTGGCAGAACACCATACAGCATCAAATTAAATCAGTTTCAGGCTGACTTAGCAATGCTGATACCCTATTGTCCTCTTATATAGGACACGTGTCTGGCCCAGATATTGCAACACAAAGCCGTACGGAGAGAATAAAGGATGTTACGTGAGGCTGACCCATTTAAGCATTGAGAGATTTCATATGGATCAAGATATCAATGTGGGGTTCAGGAACTAGTTAAGAACTTAAAGGGTTTAGTTTAAGGTGGAAAAGTCGTGGTATTTAATTATTTCTTCTTTGGTGGTTGATTTTGATAAATAAAGTTTTTTTTAAACGATTTCATTTTTTCCTTTTTACATACATACTTTCTATATACTGTGAAAATTCCTAGAATTTGGTTATTTGTATAGAAAACTAAACTTGATTTTTGAAAATATTTTGTGATTTTTCAACTATCAATGATTCAAATGCTTTTGATACTTTTAGAGATTTTCTATCGTTATTTTGAAGTAATTTACTATTACAATTGTGATTATTTTTTTATTAACACAAATAGTTTATAATAGCAACTTTGGCTTAAGGTCTAAAAACCTCTTTCACTTAAGATTTAAACTTCTCAAAGACAAAATTCTCCCAAATAATGTTTCGTTCAAAGTAAAACTTTTGGCAAAATTGTTTTCCTATTTTAAGCAAATTTAATTAATACTTCATTCTCTAAACTCTTTTGTAGTCCTAAAAAGATAATTAAAAATGTAACATAAAAATGGGTTTATAACATTACTGCTTTTGGGATCCAAACATAGTAAATATTTCAATATCAAAACAACTACAACTTAATTATGCTTTGCATCATTATGAAATAAATAATCAATGAAGTTTTTGAAAAATGCATTATTTTACTTAAATTACGTAAAATATGTGGATATTTTCACTTAGTTGTAAGCGAATAAATTTTTTGGAAGCATTTTACTTGATTTACAAAGGATAGCAATTCCTTTCTTGGTAATTCTCTAACTTTAAAATTCTGTAAAACTCCTTTCTCCTTGCATGTATACTTATAGAAGCAAAGCCAACATATAGGGTGCACACATACTTTCAGCTAAAACTTGCTCAGATGGTAATGGTAATGTAATCGATTCTGGCTGCCTATGTCTAGCCACTTTTAGGAGCCTTAAAACAGCCAATAACACCTCGTAATTTAGAACCCTGGTCAAGGGACGAGGTCTACACATGAGCGGGCACCCAAAGGAACTTCGATACGCTGTAACATCGTACGCTGACGCTGTCGGGACTTTGGACTCCACAGATTCAACGAGCACGTCTGTCCCAGTGTACTCGGGCCCATCCGTCACGAGTAGGACTCTTCTACTCTTTCCCAGTACAGATATCCAATTTATAGGATGACTGGTGGTAGGTGGAATTCGAACCCCCGCACTTCAGAGAAGGTTGAATCTTGTGGCTGATGCCTTAACCACTCGGCCACGGACGGGCCTTGCTCAGATTATTGTCTTCTTATACACAATTCATACACATTCAGAAAAAGAAATTTTACTTCAAAAACATCTAAACTATGATACTTATATCATCTCCGTCTTGGACCATGGTGCTGTTGCCAGGTTCCGTCTCTACCCTACTATAGAACTCTTTGTGATAAACGTATATTCGTCCGTTTGAGAGTTAGAATTATTATCGCACTAAAGCTAAATGTGGAAAATTGGCGTTAGGCGTAGTAATTTAGAACCACAGCCAAGTGATGAGCAGACACCTGAGTTGGCACCCAACACAAATTTTTAAGGACGCCATGTGGCTTCAGGACTTTGTAGCATATTTAACGTGCACTCTCCTACACAGGGTATTATTTGTCGGACTTTTTTCAGGGTTTGAGATAGCTGCAAAGACCATTTTATAAATCGGCAGTTGTTTTGGCAACGGTCGTGCCAGGACCTGGGACCTTTCGCGTGCAATTTAAATGCGTTAATGACAAGGACCCCCAGCCCCATCATTTTGAGAAATTTTAAATGGGACACATGTTTACATGCTCACCCCACACTGTAAAAAAGAAACCCTGTTTTTGCAGTTAAAAACTGTCAACTTTGACGCCAGTTAATAACTGTGTAATAACTTTTTTTTAGTTTAAAACTTTAATTTTTTTACAGGAAAATCTTAATATTTTTTACGATAAAACTGTAATTTTAACATTGATTAACTGCTATTTTAGCAGTGAGAAACTGTTAAATTATACGGGCAAAGAGTCACGCGATTGAGATCATCGCTAAGCACAAATACTCAATGTTAGCCCTCGCGATCGAGTAATTACTTTTTCGCATACGGTTCAGTATTGGGCTCGTACACAAGAGGTTCCTAGATTAAAACCAGGCCTGGTCCATACCTCTTCCAGGAACCTCTTGCGTGCGAGCCCAATACTGAACCGTCTGCGACAATGTAATTACTCGGTCGCGAGGTCTAGTATTGGGTATTATTATTTTAGCAGGAAGAAACTGTCAAATTAACAGTTTTTGTTACAATTACAGTTTTCCTGCAAAAAAATTACAGTTTTGCCTGCAAAAATCACAGTTTTAAACTGGAAAAAACAGTTATTAACTTTCGTCGAAGTTGGCAGTTTTTAAATGTGAAAACAACAGTTTTTTTAATAGTGCAATTATATGATATTTTTTTGCAAATATGCTTTTTTTTCCAATGAGATGTTAAGTGCATTGAAAAAAGTCTAGACTTGAAGGATCTTTGTCGTACAAGATAGGAATAAAAAAAAGCAGTTATGCGTAAAAATGCAAAAGTAGAAAATGCATTCATGAAATATGAAAGCAAAATAATACTCAGACATAACAAAAAAAAACTTTCTTTGAAAGTTCATTCAAAAACATTTATAAAGCGGAGAGGTCTTTTTAACAGACCCATCTGGCAAAAAAAAAATGCAAAGATCTGAATTTTAAGCTTGAAGTTATGCTTTCAACAAAACTTTTTAACGTATTCTTAAACGTAAAAAAGAGAAAATAAATTGAAATGACTCTATTTGCATGATTGAGTTTCTCTACAGTGTTAAAATTCTAGTTCTGCTTTGACATAAAACTTACTTTTTTTCTGAATCTAAAAGCTTAACGTTAAAATTATGATGACTAATTTTTTTATGGTACAGGACAGTGTTTTTTTAAAATGTATATTTAGATACAGAAATGTTAGTTTTTTTATCAATTAGCTAAAGATAAGTATTTTCAAAAATAATATATTCTCAAATATTGCAATTGTTACGAAACAAAAAAAAATCGCCATTTTGTTGAGTATTAGTTAAATTTCTATTAAAATAATTTTTTTAAGACCATAAGCTGTTGGGCTTCATGCTTTTATTCTTTAATTTGAATTAACATGATGCGAAATGATTTTTACTCTTTTGACATTAAAATTTTTCACTTAACAATTTAAATAAACAAAATTTACCTATATTCCAGCTGAATTAACTGCGCCACCCAATAAGACCTCTTATCGAGTACATTGCCCCAACATGTATGTTTAGTTCTACAAGTTATTTCAACAACTTTACCACCCACACAGGTAAAATCCTTTTCAAAACTTGAGAGATGAACTACTAATAATATTTCAAAGTCCGTGATGTCATAATAACATTGTTGGATTAAAATAGTCTAGCGTCAATGGGGGCTTGTTATTTCCGAATTTCCATAGAGTATTAATTCTTCTTCAGTAAAGAAACTGATGTTGAAATTAAGTTGTTCGGTGTTAACCGTGGGTGGACATTAAAATTATTTAAATAGAATTATATGTTATTTTTAGCCTACATTTCTTTTTATCTGATTTTTTAATGAAAAAGTAGGCATTAACATACTGGCGATGTTTGTTTCCCATATCGCTCTTCTAAAATCAAACTTTTAATTATTTTTTTTTTGTTGGAAAGGTATATCTCAGGTTAGGTTAGGTTTAAATTATCGTAGCACTAGAGCTACACGGGGGCTATTGGCGGCGGGCGTCGTATTTTAGAACCACAGTCAGGTGACAAGCCAACAACTGAATAGGCACCCAACGCAACTGTTAAGGGCGACATCGTACGCAGCGTTAGGACTTTGAAGGATATTTAACGTGCACTCCCTTACACGGGGTATTATTCGTCGGACATTTTTGGCTGCACGCGCCGTTTATAGGTCGGCAGCTATTTTGGCGATGCCCGGACCCGAACCTGGGACCTTCCGCATGCTAAGCGAGTGCTTAACTGACTGGGCTCCCCAGCCCTAAGGTATACCTCAGAGACCCAACTTTCATACTTTTTGTCCGTCTGTCTAAGTCTGGACGGCACGGTCTGTCGGTGAATTACTCATTGAATTAGCATTGAAATTTAATTTCAAGTCATTTAATGGCTGTTGCCACGTCAACAATGGCATGAGAAACTTTATCATGATTGTAATAAATTAGTTTGGGTTACATGTCTTTAAAATGCTATTATTTAATTGAACTTTATTTGTTTACTAAAAAAGCGATATGGCATTATATTTTTGGCATAAAATTCTGGTTTGTTTTTATTCCGTATTTTTTAAAGTACCGTATGTAGTAGTTGCATGTTTTTCATTTTCAATAAATATTAAGTTATTTTTCAACCTACAAATAAATTCGGCAAACTATAAATAATATTAATTTAAGTTATAAAAGGACATTCAGGTGTAATCGCATTTTAGGTGGGGTTCTTTACTAACAGGAATACGTTCATAAACTGGCAAGAAGCTGGCGTCCAGTCAACTAGAACACTAAGAATCTAACTATATCACTTCGAACACTATTAATTTTACACAATACTTATACGCTAAATAGCTATTGCGTATTTAACATTTTGTACTGCAAATTTTATTACATTTTAAAATGGCTATAAATTTCAAGAACGATTATCTTTTATCCACACAGAAGAATATTTAGGAACTTCAAATCCAGAATTGCGTTTTGTACCAACATTTTCAAGAAAATCTTCAGTGATTGCTTAATTTTTATCAATTTAACTTTATTTTATATTTAAAAAAATATTGTGTATACAAGTTAATATTTTTTGTCAAGCACGTTTGCACAGTACTTTTCTGACGAACAATTATTCTTTTTAAAACATGCCAGACTTTATGGCCCATTTCCAAACAGGGCGAATATTTTGCTACGAAAAATATATTTGATCATCTATTTGCAAGATTCACACACTATATTTTGAAAAATAAACTAAAACTTAAAAAATTCTACAACATATCAACAGTTTAAAAAAAAAACTTTAACATATGCATCACAAAAACTCAATATATCCAAAAAATCATGTGAAAATTCCAAACAAAAATAATCCAACAATTCTTACCGAATTAAACGAGTTCTTGCTTTATTCACTTCAGTTCACTCATTTCCTTGCAGACGATATGGATTGATAAATGAAGAGGGATCGCTTCTCTCAACTGTTGCATGTTCGAGAGCTCATTTCGCTGTTTCGTCTGCTCTTGAGAACCCAGGTTGTGAAAAGATTCTTCGCACTCATGCGCTTCGAATCCCGGAGTTGCGTCGCCATGGCGACCCATCTTGGCGATGGACTTGGCGTGGGATTTAGTATGAGTGTTCTTAGAAGAGCCGTTTTGAAATTGAGCAATTTCAGTATTTTATTTGTGAGGAAAACTTTTAGAGGATACGAAAAAAAAAGAAACTAAATTATTGTCACTGAAAGAAGTTGTTGCAGACGGGTTTCGTAGAACGGCAAAAAATATCATTTTTTTTTATTGTACAGACTGTTGATGTAATTTTGTAAAAATAAAGCGAACAGACGTATTGCATTTTCCACTCAATTTGTTATTCAACTAGTTAATTATAAAAATTGCCTAAATAGTTATAGTTTTTTTCTTCATAGTTTTACGTTATACTTAACAAAAGCAGCATAAATAAAGTGCGATTTATGAAAATTTTACAATGACTTTATGGTCAAAAATGTAATCACAGAAACAAATTTGGTCAGTCTACTAAAAAGTAAATTTGTCCGTAGCTCCTCCCCCTTCCATAATATAATAATCCACAAAATACACTTATTTTTGGTTCAATTTTATTTTTAAAAGGACTAAATTTATAAGTAACAATCGATTCAGTGCCAATTTAGTGGAAGGATCTTATTTCTAATTAAGGCTTAAAATTTCCCCAAAGTAGAGTTTTTCAAACAAAAAGCCCTGTCCACAAAATTATTTAAAATACATTATACTGAGACTGCAGTTTCGGTAGAATAGGATATAATATTTTAGGTACTTTTCCGATTGCGGGTGCAAATCGCGCCAAACTGATGGTTGGTTGGTTGACATGAATATTCAAGTTTGTGTGCTTGGGGTCAGAGACCCGCTTATAAACCTTCGTCATGTAAGACAGACACAACACACACATAAGTGGATCCATCCAATTTTGAGAGACAGAAGCCAACTAGAGGATCCCCAGAATTGACTTGTCCCCCCAGAAGAATTTATTTGGTATGGGTAAGGGGTAATGTAGTCGATTCCGGCTGCCTATTTATAGCCTCCTTTAGGAGCTTTAACACAGCCAATTAAGCTTCGTAATTTAGAACCCTGGTCAAGTGACGAAGTCGATACCTGAGCGGACACCCAACGGAACTTCGAGCGGCATCGTGCGCTAACGCCGTCGGGACTTTCGACTCCACATATTTAACGAGCACGTATATCGCAGTGTACTCGGGCTCCCCGGTGAATTTTAGAGATTTTTTTTCCACCAGCACGAATACGTCTATAGTACAGCTAGGACAAGGACAGAACCAAGAATTTTTTTTCCAGTAGTGTAACTCGTCGTTTACACATCTCTGCCTCCCAGATAAAGGTTATCATTTGAAATAGCTCGTTTGAAGGTGGTTGCCCAGTTTTAGCGACATTTTCGCTTGCGCCCCCGAAATTTGAAAGCACCATATTTTGTCCTATTGATTTTTTTTCCTTTCATGAAGTGGTATTTGTCTTGAATGTAAATTTGTTTTGAATGTAATTAGGAAGTATTAATATGCTCAAAAACGGTGCCGAAAGTCACTAACTTAAAACTGATTCTAAGGATAGAAAATTGTTTTAAATATATTACTGAGAAAAAATAATACAACATGCAAAATTCAAAGTATGTTGCTTAGTACTAAATTTTGTTTCCCATCGTTGCTTTTTTAGGTTCAATGCTTCCGGTTATCAATTTGGGCAAGAAACTGAACAAAATAAGCCTCATTTGGATTCTAAATTACGATCCTTTTTGGCGCAAGCCTTCGAGTAGCAGTAGTGATACGTTAATCAAACCAACCAAACCAATCCATGAGCCTATTATTTTATTTTCTAATACAGTGGGCTGGGGAGCCCAGTCGGTTAAGCACTCGCTTAGCATGCGGAAGGTCCCAGGTTCGTGTCCAGGCATCGCCAAAATAGCTGGCGACCTATAAACGGCCCATGCAGCCAAAAATGTCCGACGAATAATACCCCGTGTAAGGGGGTGCACGTTAAATATCCTTCAAAGTCCTAGCGCTGCGTACGATGTCAACCTTAACGGTTGCGTTGGGTGCCTATTCATGTGTTGGCTCGTCACCTGACTGTGGTTCTAAAGTATGACGCCCGTCGCCAATAGCCCTCGTGTAGCTCTAGTGCGTCGTTAATTCAAAACTTAACCTAACCTTTTCTAATGCAAGATGGTAAACTACAAAGTAACGCTGTTGACGCCTTATTCGCTGGCCTCAACTAACGGTTTCACCATCGCTCTTTTTGCTCCCCTTCAGGGACATGTGAATTTTGGAGGTGGCAATAGATGGCAGCATCTATCACGTATGTGTGTGTTGTGTCTGTCTTACTTGACGAAAAATTATAACCGTTTCTCTGACCAAGCAGACTAGCCTTAAAATATATGTTTACCAACCAAACAACCAACCATCGCTTTTTAACGTCATCGACATGTACAGTGGTGGCCAAAAGTGTGGACATTTTTTGAAAGTTTCATGTTTTTCAACATTGTGTGCTTGTAGAATATATTAATTTTCTTCTTTGGCAATTTTTATTAATAACTTCTACATTAAATTATCTTCAATTTAATGTATAAACATTTTTATTTAAGTAAAAATTTATATATTTTACAACCACACAAAGTTACATGAAACTTTAAAAAAAATGTCCAAACTTATGGTCACCACTGTAATATCCAAAGAAGACACATGCTCTGTAAAAGTTGTTTTTCCTTTGTATTAGTTATCTGACAGTGAAAGCCAAAGTCTGTGATGGACTCAACTCGAAGGCAAAGTGATTAATTATAGTATTTCGATAAACGGAATTCTAAACACTATAAATTAGTACATATATGGTCATGAAATTATAAATAAGGTTGGCAAATGTTTCTAATAATGATATAATTCATATAATTCGTTTTTAAAGACTTGGTTAGCCTAAAAGCAGCTCAGTTGATGAAAAATCCTTGTCCGTCAATACCCTTAAAAACTAAAACATTCGATGGCAGCTGCACTTTGTGCTCGAGTTTTATTTTTACAAACCACTTATCCTCCAGTCCGAAGTGTAACTGACTTGTTATAGGTAAGAGTTACAGCTTTCCTGTTGTGTGTAAGAAATCGTAATGGAACATTATACCTTAGCATTACGTATCGATGTCTTCTCGATATTCTCTTTGCCAAATTGATATCATACGATATAGTGTTCCTTTGTGGTTTTTAAGCTAATAAAATCATTGAATTTTTATATTTTAGGGTGGAATGAATATTTTTATTCGCTTTTGTGCATCAAAATTCATAAATTCCCCAACTCGGATATTTTAGAAATATTTGTAATTTTCAAGTGAACAATTCTTTTTACCGGAACGTATTCAGCCCGTCTCAAACACCTGACCTGAATGTACTTAAATACCCAGAATAATTCATAAATTCCTGACAATAATTTTAAAGACATTCATAAATTCCCCAACTCGAATATTTTAGAAATATTTGTTATTTTCAAGGGAACAATTATTTTCTCCGGTACGTATTCAGCCCGTCTCAAACACCTGACCTGAATGTATTTGAATACCCAGAATAATTCATTAATTCCTACCATTAATTTTAAAGACATTCATAAATTCCCCAACTCGAATATTTTAGAAATAAACGTTATTTTCAAGTGAACAATTCTTTTCACCGGAACGAATTCAGTCCGTCTCAAACACCTGACCTGAATATACTTAAATGCCCAGAATAATTCATTAATTCATGACAACAATTTTAAAGACATTCATAAATTCCCAAACTCGAATGTTTTAGAAATATTTGTTATTATCAAGTGAACAATTCTTTTCTCCGGAACGTATTCAGCCCGTCTCAAACACCTGACCTGAATGTACTTAAATACCCAGAATAATTCCTTAATTCCTGACAATAATTTTAAAGACATTCATAAATTCCCCAACTCGAATATTTTAGAAATATTTGTTATTTTCAAGTGAACAATTCTTTTCACCGGAAAGTATTCAGCCCGTCTCAAACACCTGACCTGAATGTATTTGAATACCCAGAATATTTCATTAATTCCTACCATTAATTTTACAGACATTCATAAATTCCAGATCGCAAATAATTTAGAAATAATTGATATTTTCAAGTGGACGATTCTTTTCATCGCAACGTATTCAGCCCGTCTTAAAAACCTTACCTGAATGTACTTGAATACCCAGAATAATTCATTAATTCCTACCATTAATTTTTCCAGACTTTCATAAATTCCAGAACTCAAATAATTAAGAAATAATTGATATTTTTCAAGTTAACAATTCTTTTCATCGCAACGTATTCAGCCCGTCTCAAACACCTTACCTGAATGTACTTGACGACCCAAGAATAATTCATTAATTCCTGACATTAATTCTAGACATTCATAAATTCCATAACTCGAATATTTTAGAAATAATTGATATCTTCAAGTGAACAATTCTTTTCACCGGAATGTATTCAGCCCATCTCAAAAACAAGACCTGATTGTACTTGACTACCCAGAATATTTCATTAATTCCTACCATTAATTTTACAGACATTCATAAATTCATGAACTCGAAAATTTTATAAATAATTGATATTTTCAAGCGAACAATTCTTTTTCATCGCAACGTATTCAGCCCGCCTCAAAAACATGACCTGAATGTACTTGGCGACCCAGAATATTGTCAATTTCCACCCATGATTTATGAAGTTCTATTTATAAAATTATTCCTTTCGAAAACTGTTCTAAAGCGAGATTATTCAAATATTGAACCAATTAAACGTGCAGTATTCCAGCTGTAAGTTCAATGAACCTTTTCAAAAGATCAAATTTACTACATGTTCGAGTAAGTCAGAAAAGCGAAGTAGTTCGCCGCTTCAAATTTCCAAATGTATAAAATATCAAATAAAAATTTCATTGGGTCTTTTTATTAGAAAAGAAAATAACGTTTCTTTCGAAAATAGATAAATTCGGAAAAAAAATATTTGACATAACAATTGTGACTCAACGGGAAATTGGAAATCATTTAAGATATATAAGTTTCGAGTCAGTAATAAAAAGGCTTAGGTTTCCTGGGTATAACAAAGAACATCGGTTCTTTTTGTAATAAGTTAATGTTGTAAGGGATTTTTTTAATACATATTGTGTTCAAGTTCTTTGAAAAAGTTTTTGATATAAAAGTAAATGATAAATAATAAAATTTATCAAAGTTTTCAGCCTTTTTAAAGTGATAAAATTCTGTTAAGGATATTAAAGTTTGTACTGCGTTTTAAAATTATTTTTTAGAAATTCTTTTAAATAACAAAAATAGCTTAAAACAGAATATTAAAAAATTATATTTTTATTGACGAGATTATTGTAAATAAAGTAATTAGATAAAAAAAATTAAAACCTGCAAATAACGAAATGAATTATTTTTATGAGCATGATGTATATAATATCATTTGTTTTTACATAAAAAAAACTGTGACTTGGTGTGCCGAAAAAATACCGTGTAATTTAAGGAAAAATAGTTTTGTTTTATAAAAACAAATTGTACACTCTTGAAACGAAAGAGTAAAATCCACTCCAGTTGGAGAAGTCCATTTTCGACACTGGAAAGGAATGAATATTAACTCAGACTAAGTTAAAACCACGCGTTTGGAGTGATCCTGTTGGAGGTTTAACACACAAAGGATCCACTCCAAAAGGAGAAGTGCATTTTCCAGACTGGAGGAGTGAAAATTAATCAGACTGAGTTAAAATCGCTCGTTCGTTTCAAGAGTGTAATTTTAACGCAAAGTTGTTTGTTTAAAAAAATATGTTAAAAAAAAACAATCACATCTGACGTGTAATTAGCATGCTTCATATGAGTAAATATTATTCAGATTTCTTTCCTACACGTCCTTTGATAAGTACTAATCTTGGTACTGCCGTGATAAGGTAAACTGCAGTACCTTCCATAGTGACTTGGACCATTGTTGCAAGCACTCAATTACTTTAACCGGTAAGAAAACATACTGGAACTTTTTTTTATTTTAGAGCAAAAATAGTGCAACTCATTGTGGCGATTACTGCAGTTTACCTTATCACGGCAGACGGTGCTACCACTACTACATATATCCGGCTTGTGTGCTTGATCAGAGACCCGCTTATTAAGCCTTCCGTCAAGTAAGACAGACACAGAAAGAATTTTTACAGTCACAAAGAAAGGAATAACACATAGACAAATAACGGCATTTATTGACAAACACAAACATCCATGTCTGACCGGGATTCGAACCCGAACCCAGCAGCTCCAAAGGCTAACACACTAAACATTGAGCCGGCGGGTCGGCAACCGATTGGTGCTGTGTCATGATTTTGCATTATCATGCTTCCAGATGAGTAAATATAATTCAGCTTTCTTTTCTACATTTCCTTTGATAAATACTCCGATAGGTGCTTTGTTCCTATATATTATAGATTCACCATTCGAAGCTAAAAAAAAATAATTTTCATTCATTATTTCTATTGCTACTCAAGACCTTAACAGTAAGTAATTTTTTTTACTATTTTACGTGATTTAATTGTCCCTTATAAAACAAAGAATTTATTTCCTTTGCATTATGCGATTGACAGTACTAGGAACTCGCGTGCAATATTTGAAGTATACTGAAGGAATATTTTCAAAACTTACATTCTCCAAAGTATAACTAAGATATATGGTCCGCTTTATACATTGGCGACCTCTGATAATGGTAAATTCAATTGGCCAAAGTCGCCAACGAACGAGCCGGACCCTATAGTTTACTTATGCTTTGGAGAATGTGAGTTTTGCAACTACATCTTTCTTTTACTCCTTTAGTATTAAAAATTCCTCTCGTTTTATTCAAGTGCATTGGAAAATATTAAAAACTAATTGCAGTTCGAAATCATTAAATTCATTTCCTCGGAGACGCGAGATACGGGTATTATGAGGAGAAGCAATAAATAACTTCAAAGCCCACCGCAAATACATTTAAGAGGGAAATTTTCAATATCGGGGATTTGTCGCCAAGTTTCTGATTTGATGCCAACGCATCGGTAATGTTGCCAAGTTTCAAGCCTGAAAAGTTTTATTTAGAATTAGATTGATTTTTTTAAATCTTTTAGAAAAATTGTCTCCCTAAGTAAAAAGTAATAATTTCAAAGAAGTATTAGGTCGAATCGTTTACTTAGTTATGAGAAATCGTACATAGTATTGAACAAACGATGTTTTATAATCAAGTTAATTCATAACCACACTTAATTTAAGTAAAATATTTTGATTAATTCGTTTAAAAAATTATATTTAAAAATATATCGAATTTTAATAATACCCTAATCCCCCCTCCCCCAAAAAAAATCAATAACTTTCAAACGCACGAAAACGAGAACAAAAGAGCAAAAAATTGCGATACAAAAAAAGAATTGGCTTTTTTCAGGTGACGTATTTTCAAATTTTTCATTCCTGCAAGTCCTTCGATCGGTGCTCAGATTGGTACTCAAGAAAAATCTATATTTTAATACAACATTTTTATTGTTTGAACATCATTCCTTTCTTTGCCGAATAATTCCCACACGTAAGTATTTTTTTTAGTATTATTTCACGTGCTTTAAAGAAGTGAATTTAATAGCTTTTAAAATAATAATTATTTTGGCAACATTTTGTAATATCTTCTTACGTTTGAATTACATAAAAACGAAACAATTTCCTTCTGTTGTAAATTTTTATTATTTTTAAAAACTATTTGATCAAAAAAAAAATTTTTTTTTCGTCCCAATTAGCAATGAGTTCTCACCTATTACAAGCGAGAGAATTGAGAAAAAGGAAGAAGATTCAATATGTCAATAAGTAAGGTTGCTCTCTTTTTAGAATAAACTGTACACGATAGTTAATTAAAACTAAATGTAAGGTACTTGGCTTTAAAATTGTGCACCGGTTTTAGCATTTCTATATAAATATCGTTAGTTTATAGGTAATTGCAAATGCATTTTATTTTAAAATTATGCTTAAAGTAGTTCCATACTGGATAGCAATAAGAAAATTGTTAACGTATGTATAATACGATTTATTCGACTTACAAAGGTAACCGGTTTCTTTCGTCAGAAAAATTAGTAAAATCGTTCCCATAAATCCTAATATCGTACACAATAATTGTGCCGATAATGTCACTTTCAAAATTACTTTGGCTTATGTAGACGTTTACAGGTAAGAATTCCAAAGCGTAACGAACAATTTTCAAGTTATACTTATAACTAATATTTTGTTGGCGTTCAAAACTTGGATAGTGCGCCAATTTTATTATTATTATTCACATAGGCATAATGCATCGTTGAAATATCAAAAATAGCTGTTTAGGTTTGGAGTTTCTTTTTCATAAAAACTTCCAGTTCTCTAAGATACATGGAAAAGTTATGGAATGTGTCGATTTGGCGATTTGCGTTATATTGCCAAGCAACAGAAATACCCAAATGTGACAAACGGAAATGCCCAAATGGGGTAGTCATTCTACTTCATATTTCATACAACTTCATATGAATATCAACCCAACGTAACATTTTCAATTTCGCAAAAGTCGCCAACGAACAGACCGGTCTGAGCTATATCAGAGATTGGTTGGTTAGTAGACATATATTTTCAGGCTTGTGTGCTTGGTCGAAAGGACCCGCTTATAAGCCATCGTCAAGTAGGACAACACAAGACACACACATACACAAATGACAGATGCTGCCACCTGTCGCCACCTCCACAATTTAGACATGTCCCTGAAGAGGAGGGAAATTTTCTCCAGGGACCTGTACCAGTAGAAAACTGCGCAATGACCAACCACAGGACTTTCGGACCCAACATATTTAAAGAGCACGTCCTCTGCAATACTCGACAAACACAAACATCCATGCCTCAACGGGATTCGAACCCGGACCCAGCAGCTCCAAAAGCTAACATCTTAACCACTGCGCCACCGGATCGGCGCTATATCAGAGATGTACTAGAGTTTAACCTAAAAAAAATGGTGAACAGATTTGGCTATCTTTAAAAAATCTCGCCAATTCGAAATGACAACAAACAAAATGGCCGACCACGAAAATAAACTTTTACGTAACAAACGTTAAAATGCCGAAAAATTGATTTTAAAAAGTAAATAATTATTTAAAATCATTAAGCATATAATTACTAAAAGATTGGTAGAATGAACAGTATTGGTAGAATGGCAGAAATTATATGCTAATTTCGGTATCTGTAGTGTGACGATTAGAGATCTTAGGATAACGTATCGAGGTCTTCTTGGCGTTTGGTGGCGATCGGAAAACGGTTTCTCCCTTTGTTCGTCTTATGCAGTTCAATCCCCAGATTATTGCCTGCACTGTAAAAAATTTCCTTAATTTCCGTATATATACCAGGAACTTTCCTGGCTTTTTCAAGTATACATCGCTTCGTGATAAGTTCCTGGAATTTTTAGGTTTTCTCTTTCAAATCTGGCAACGTTTGCTAGGAACCGCCACCTCGCTCAAAATCAGTTGTTTTGTAACGTCGTTGGTATAACTAAGTTCATGAAAAGCCCG
Source organism: Hylyphantes graminicola (assembly GCA_023701765.1). Taxonomy (NCBI): domain Eukaryota; kingdom Metazoa; phylum Arthropoda; class Arachnida; order Araneae; family Linyphiidae; genus Hylyphantes; species Hylyphantes graminicola. Next base: position 61,441,718 of record CM043115.1, read on the forward strand.
TCCGTGGCCGAGTGGTTAAGGCATCCGCCTCAGGATTCAGCCGTTTCAAGAGTGCGGGGGTTCGAATCCCACCTACTACCAGTCATCCTATAATTCGGATATCTGTACTGGGAAAGAGTAGAAAATACAATTCGTGACGGATAGGCCCGAGTTCACGGGGACAGAAGTGCTCGTTAAATCTGTGGAGTCCAAAATCCCGACGGCGTCAGCGTACGATGTCGCTCGAAGTTCCGTTGGTCGCAAACTCAGCTTCCAGATCGGTTCCAGGTATTTTCTAGAAGGGTTCCAGGTATTTTCCAGAGAAGTTACTGGCTCTAAGTGGGATTGTTTCTATGTTTTTGAGGAAGGTCACTGATATATTCCAGGAACATTACTGGTAAAAATTGGGCAGCTCAGCTGCCCATTATTTCCCAGTAACGTTCCTGAATTTTTTTTACAGTGTGGGGGATGAATCTCAATTATAGAGATAGTAAACCCATGCGCTGCGTGTTAAAAAAAACCAAATAAAAACTGGTTTCTTCACACCAGTTTTGGCAATGACTCGCTATTTTCGATAAGCTGACCTGATGCAGACGAGATTACCAGACGATGAAGGGGTTGTTCCCCTGTTCTCTTCATTTGTAATAGTCTACAGCCAGCTTTTTTCCTTCTGATCCACAGCTGCAGTTTCCACCACTACATCCACGAGGTACTCAGGACCAGCTTCGCCGTGGACGCCAGCATATCGGCACAGGCGACCGCCATCGTGGACACTCTGCTGAAAAGCGTATTCGAGGACGTCGGCGACGAGGCGAAGCGTCTTCTCGTCACGAGCAAGAAACGAACTCTGGACGAGCGGGACGTGGAAAGCGCCGTCAGGATGATCTTCAAAGGCCAACTCGCCAGTCACGCTGTCAACGCCGGAAAGCAGTGCCTCTCCAATTACATGCAAGTTGTGACCCAAAATCCTTCAGATGCCTAATGTGTATTATTGGTGTATAAACTAAATTCTTTTAAAATCCTGCACATGACAAATGTGCATCGTTGTTGTATCTGGCACATGAACTAAATTCTATCAAATTTGAGTTTAGGACTTCAAATTAGTTGAAGAATATCGAGTAGAATTCTGTTGAACTTTCCGATGTGTATCATCTTTGTCACTGGTGTAAAAACTAAATTTTGTAACTTTGGACTAAATATTAAATATATGATTGTAGCTAAAGGTCTCTTTTACTGTTCGTGATATTTATGGCGCAGTTTAATGCATGGTTACGTTACTTGCTAGTTCTGACCTAAAGTCTTAATGATTTAACAGGATGGGATACAGACGTGGCGATGCGTCTTCTCGTGACCAGCAAGAAACGAACTCTGGACGAGCGAGACGTAGAAAGCTCCTTTATAGGTCAACTCGGCGGTCACGCTGTCAACGCCGGAAAGCAGTGCCTCTCCAATTACATGCAAGTTGTGACCCAAAATCCTTCAGATGCCTAATGTTGTATTTGGTGCATCAACTAAATTCTATCAAACTTATGAGTTTTGGACTATTATATAAAATTGAGGCTAATGCAGTAGAATTCCGCGGAACTTACCGATGTATACCATCATTGTTACCTGTTTATCAACTAAATTCCATGAAACTTGAGTTTTGGAACTGAGTTTTGGACTATTATATAAAATTGAGGCTAATGTAGTAGATTTCTTTGGAACTTGCCTACGTGTATCACCATTGTTACTGGTGTACAAAATAAATTCTGTTTATTTGAACTTTGAGTTTAAAAATGATTGACAAATTCTAGCTAAAGTTAGTTTTCACTGTTATTTATGGCACAGCTAAATGCATGGGTAGGTAGGTTACTTGCTAGTTTTGACATAAAATTTTACTGGTTACTAATATGAATCAGCATTAGCACCACTGTTATACAGGGGAATTCTGTGAAACTTAAGATTTAATGTTGAAATGAAATGAATATACAGGTAGCACAACAATTTTGGCCAATGTCGCATGAGTATCGGCTAAACTTGAAGAATATTGGATAGAATCAATCATTTTCTACCGATTTTAACCAGTGTTCCCTGTTCTTTGAGGTATTCCTACCGGAAATTACGAAAACTATTCAGACGGAACGGTCGTTCCGCCCGCCAATCTCAAAATGACGCCAAGGGCTAAACGGCAGTTATGTATATATACAGAAAACATTTCGCTATGTTAACAGCGAAATTGATTTTATTTTCTACCAGGCAAACTAAACTTCGTAGAACAATAAAAAAAATACAGTAAAGAGGTTTCGTAGATTACTTTCAATAAAAAAATTTTGGTTATTCTAGAGTCAAAAACAGCGGAGGAAAAAAATGTGGAAATTTTCGAAAATGAAATCTTTCGAGCAGTTTTAGTCAAATTTTGACCTAATTTTTGAAGTGACCTACAGCCATTACTAGACCATTAATCTGGAAGCGGTTTTTACTAAAAGATTCAGAATGCTCCAATTAAGCCCCTTTCATAGGTTTGAAGTTTCAAAAAGAATTCGTTCTATTTTTAATTAATTAAAATCTATATTACCTTTGGCGGTATGAATGTGCGATAAACAAGCCATCCTAGCGGCCAGGTGAATCCGAAAACGAGCCAAGGTTTACTGTATTTTCATCGAAGAGCCGCATAGCAGCGCTGTTAACTATTAAGTTATTATTACAGCTTCTAAAATAATTGATTAATTTAATATCTGAATCGACAGATTTAAAAAAAAATCTAATTAATAAACGGAAACTCTTCATTTCAACTTTTTGGCGTTTTTATTTAAAAAACTAATGAATAACTCGAGTTGATGAATCAATCCAGAAATGTAAACAAACAGTCATATTTGCCAATTTGGTTGCCATATTCAGTTACCAATACCATTAAAAAATAGTTTTGTTGGTTTTTTCTTCATAAAAAGTAAGAAATATATTTTATCCCTAAAAATTATTGAGGAATAATGAATTATTTCAAAGTAATCTTTGCTTATTTTTTTATGAAAAGAAATGATATTTGTTTCAAAAATTTATTGAGGAATATTTTATTTTGCCAAAGTAATATTTAATTATTAAAGTTATATTTCTTAACCTGAGCTGTTACTAAATGTTTGTATTTTAATACATAACCAACCGCAATCTAAGAATTGTATTTGGTTATTGTTTTTTCTTGAATAGGCTGGATATTTTTTAGTTTAATAAAAGTAAATTGAAATTAAATATGCCTACAAAAGTGAAAAAAAACTAGGCATAAAAGACGGATGTGGTACACTAAAAATAACAGCTGCGATGTAATCTCGAAATGTGTCGAAAACAATACATCTGGAATAAAACGTCATCTAGAAACTGTTTCTGAAAATAACAAACGGGAACGTTACGATAATGAAGATCCGGTTATTAAAACTGTTCCTATTTTTCAGTTACAGATGTGACAGGGGAGATTTCTTCCCTTAAGCTGTTTCCACTAAACGATTGAGAATGCACCAATTCAGGTCCTTTCGTAGGTTTGAAGTTTCAAAAACATTTTTTTTTCTATTTTTAAATCGATATTATCTTTGGCGGTACGGTTGCGCGATTAACTAGCCATCTTAGCGGCCGTATTACCTCCCGAGACTGCGCCAACCGAGGTCTGCTATATTTTCATCAAAGAGCGTCAGAGTTCAAAAACACAACGAGCAAGCCGATATTACAGTTTCTAAAATAAATGATTTATCAAATATATGAATCAGCACACTGAAAAAGCTTTGGAATTCTAATTAATAAACGGAACGCTTCATTAAAAAGTTATGGCGTTTATTTAAAATATATATATCAACAGCGATAACGGAATGGTTGATCTTGATCTATAAATGTAAACAGTCATATTTGGTTGTCAGATTCAGTTCATATTAGCTCAAACTTTTTAAACACTTTGCTTTTTCTATGAAGAGTAAAAAATAATATTTCTTTGGTTCTCAGAAGTTATATAACTCTCTATAAACATTGAAATCATGTCGTCAATTTTGTAGTCGTATTGTGTCTGTATCTTTTGTTATTTAAAAAAAAAAACTACTGATATCCCCTCAAAAAACTTCGTAAAAGTAAACAAACGCCAATCTTAAAAAAAAAAACTATTTTATCAAAAAGCAAGTTCATTATGAAAGTTGTGGCTAAAAAAGCCGTGATATAAAATGAATGCCAATCTCTTGTGTAAAGCTTCCTGGTCATAATAAGTAGTATAATTTAAGTTTTGCTGCCATAAAAATATTGCACTGTTTGAGGTTGGGGCACAACTTAATCCCCCTAAAAATTTAAATCACGCAAATGAACTTGAATTACTAAATCAGAATAACGAAGGATACTTTTAAAGAAAACTTTAACAAATGTATGATCTCAATACATTTATATAAAGGTATAGAGGGTGGTTAAGATGGGGGGGGGGGGGGGGGCACCAACCTCAAACAGTGCGATATGTTTATGGCAGCAAAACTTAAATTATACTACTTATTTTGACCAGGAAGCTTTACACAAGAGATTGGCATTCATTTTATATCACGGCTTTTTTAGCCACAACTTTCATAATGAACTTGCTTTTTGATAAAATAGTTTTTTTTTTAAGATTGGCGTTTGTTTACTTTTACGAAGTTTTTTGAGGGGATAATACCTAATTTTACAGCAATCTTAATAGTATTTTGCAAGTGTAAAATGCAAATATTAGGTTTCACAATATTTTTCAATCAAGAATTTTAGATTATAAATTTTTTTCAAAAAATATTCTAACCAATATTGCAACCCGACATTGCCCAGCGACGTTAAAACGTAGTCCATTATGGATTGGGCGTTGGGTATGAGCCGAGATTGACCAATATTGCTTGCTACCTGGGTAATTGCTAAAATAAGTATTTAAATTACTATGAAAAAGTTTATCATCCTCTACTATTAATCCTATTTTATAGTCGTAGGTTGATCGACAACATTTTTTTTTAACTTTAGTAGATTATTTTGTAAAAACTTCACAAGAGGTAATTTTGGTGCAATATATTTACAGTAATTTGTGAAATCAAAATAAAACACTCAATTTTTAAGCTTAAAAACGTAAAGAATTTTATTAAAAACTAAATTTAAAGGAATTTTTTTCAATCGATATTCGTAGCCATATCACGATTCATAGAAAATTATAAATAAGATTAATGGGTTATTGTCAACGAAGGATGCATGTTAGAATTCCTTAAAAAAATACAATTCGGAAAAATTATCAAATATTTGATTTTTCCGGAATTTTTTTTAAAAAAATTTTAAAACATGTTTTTATCTATTTCTAATTAGATCTTCTAGGATATCCATATTGAATTATACATAATCTGAGAAAAAAGTAATAAATAACGATAAATGATATTCACACTGAACAAAACAATTAGACGAGAGCAAAATTTAAACGGTTTCAACCTCTATGAAATAAATTGACCCTTGATTATTCACGCTTATATTTTTAAATATTTAAAAAAAAGGTTACATCTTTTTAACAAATGAAGTTTTTAATAAACTATAATTATAATTTTATTCAAAAGTTATCATTCTAATCCCCTTCCCCTCCTTAAATTTTAGTTCAAAGAATTACGATCCCCCCCTTGTTTTCTGATATTTCATTCTGGTTGCATAATGAATCTATTTTACAAATTTCAGATTTTTGAAATAAAAATAGAGAGTAGAAACTCAAAGAGTTAACAAAGTAAGCAAAGTGCCAACCTAATTGTTTCCAGCAGTGTATAATAGAACTTTGGGGTAAAATGACGACATCGGATAGCATTTGGCGGCTAATTGGAAACTTGGCGAAAACAAACCCCGATAACTGAATGGTCCCTTATTTTAGTGGTTTATTTCCAAGTGCATTCCGTTTCCGGTGCACATTAAAAGGCACTGATTAGAAATGAATAATTTAATTTATGTCTTCCAGCTTGTATTACCAGTCATAAAAGATGAAATATTCAAATATCGGTTGATTTTAGTATGCGCCAATTATTTCTAAGCTCTAACTATCCCGATTATCTTGATAGACTTAGTTTTGCATAAATTAATAAGCAATATTATTTCGATATGTGGTCATAAAATTTATTTACTACAATCAATTTTTCGAAGTACTTTTGCTTATAAAATAGTTATTGGTGTTACCTAAGAGTTTCTGGTGGTGTGAGAACCCCTGTTGGTAAGAAGTTGACCTTCTGACATTCGGCATCGTTTTGAATGGGGTCCTCGACACTGCATCATAGCAGAACCGAAAACAAAACCCTACTAAAAATGATCCATAGAGATCAATACAAAAATCTATCGACATAAGTGCAGCTTTATTGATGTCTACTTATTTCTACGGATGTCACTATTGTTATCAGTAGAAGCTATTGATATCAGTAACCTACTGATAATATTTCTTATTGATATCAATAGAGCTCTATAGACACCAGTAAAGAAAATATCAGTAAGCGACTGATCTCAAATGACATCAATAGGCCTACACTGATATCTATATAGATCAGTAGAGATTTGTATGGATATCAATAGAGATCAATAGAGATTTGTATAGATATCAATAGAGATTTCTATTGGTACCAGTTGGCCATTTCCACATACAAATTTTCTATTGATCTCTACTGACCATTTTTAGTAGGGAACACCGTTATTAAGGGAGGTACAACCATTCAACGCCACGTTCTTAAAGCTAATATAACAAAAAGTTAACTTTTATAAGTCACAAAAGAGCCAATTGCACTCTTAAAACAAACGAGCGAATTTAACTCAATCTGAGTAATTTTCACTCCTCCAGTCTTGAAAATGCACTTCTCCGAAAGGAGTGGATCCTTTGTGTGTTAAACCTCCAACAGGATCACTCCAAAAGAGTGATTTTTACCCAGTCTAATATTCACTCCTTTCCAGTGTCGAAAATGCACTTCTCCAACTGGAGTGGATTTCACTCTTTTGATTTAAGAGTGTACCGTTGCTTCTAAAAACATTCAAATCATAGAGATAGTAAAACCGTGCGCTATCACCCAAGATGGGAAACGGTGGGTCAAAATCTGTTTCATTTGAACACCTCAACATGGCGGCCAGCTGCGTAGAAAATGACAGTACTGAAATTGCGCTGTTTCAGTAGCTGTTATCTTGGAGCTGGTGGCTCTTTGAAATTTTTTGTGGACGTGGATTATACTTTTTTGATTCAAGAATCAGGATCATTTTTGAGCAGTTCTATTTCTAATCAGTGATATAATTTTAATGTCAGTCCCAATTTTGAATGACATTTTATGATTGGTTAGAATTAACGATCAATATAAAATCAATATTTCCTCAAATTATCAATAAACAACTATTTAAAATTTCGGTTAATTAATAATATTATTTTTGACACTCACAAAAGAAAATTCGAAATATTTGCAGTTATCAACTAGAATCAAATCAACAATCATGATTTAAAAAAAAAAAGCACAATTTTAGTAATGATTTTTCTTACGCCAATCGCCGCCATGTTAGGTGATGCTTCGGCACAAAACTCCCTCTTGTTTCAATATTACGTTTCTCCTCTAGATAGTGAGCCATAGAGCACGGTTCCTTCCGTGGCCGAGTGTTTAAGGCATTCGCCTCAGGACTCTGCCTTCTCAGGAGTGAGGGGGTTCGAATCCCACCTACTGCCAGTCATCCTATAAATCAGATATCTGTACTTTGAAGGAGTAGAAAATCCACTTCGTGACGGATGGCCCCGAGTACACTGGGACAGACGTGCTCGTTAAATCTGTGGAGTCCAAAGTCCCGACGGCGTCAGCGTGCGATGTCGCTCGAAGTTCCGTTGGGTGCCCGCTCAGGTGCCGACCTCATCACTTGACCAGGGTTCTAAATTACGAGGAGTTATTGGCTGTGTTATAGCTCCAAATGGAGGCTAGAAATAGGCAGCCGGAAACGAATACACTACACTGCTACAATACACGGTACGGGCGCGAAGTAAAGATAAGATCATGCGACCTGAGAGTCAACGGCCGAAAGGTATGACTTTCTTGGTGGGGGGCAAGATCGCCAAGCACTGCGACTTTAAGTCTATTGTACTAAGCCCCAGAAATGACCCAAGCACAAGAGACGCACAAAGAAAGAGACGACACAAACACATAGACAAATAACAACATTTATTGACGGTCACAAACATCCATGCCTGACCGGGATTCGAACCCGACCCCAGCAACTCCAAAGGCCAGAATCCTAACGAGTGTGCCACCGGGGCGGCGGTCGAAAGGTAACCCGACCCTGTCTCTCTGGTCATCCCTCTCGAGATCGACCAGGGTGGGGGGGGGGGATGTTGCGGACGAGAAGACGTGAGAGCGAGATTAATGCTGACTGACAACGAGATTTTTGTAATAAGTTTCGTTGCCTAATATGGCAACGCCAGTTGTGAAAGACATTTTGGTTCATTCAAAATAAACAAGAAAGATGTGTGATATACTTCAGTCTAATTTAATACTCTAAAAAACTAATTTATTTATTTATTTATTTATTTGTTTCAGATGCACATAACAGAAAAAATCCAATTACAATGCACATCATGACAGACAATGTAAACAACAAGAACACACAAAAAGAAGACATTAAAATGACGGACATGTTAAAAAAGACAGTGTTACAAAGAAAATAACCTCCGACAATTAGCTTTAAAAACATGAAAAGGCATAAAAAATATATCCAGTTCCTCAGACACACCGTTATAAGTTTTATAAAATTTATACAGACAAAAATTTTGAACACAGTTATTCCGATTTGAATTCAAATAAAAAACACAACGATTACGTGTAACTCTAGAAGGCACGTTAAATTTTATAGTACTAGTAATGTAATTAGCATCAATCATATTATGAAGAACTTTATAAAAAAACAAAAGACAATAAACTTGACGTCTAGACTTAAGGGTACAGATGTTGAATATATTACGGAGTTCACTGGAAGGCATTTCACGAGAAGCAGCGTTGAAACTCTTAAAATACAAAAAACGTAAAAAATTATTCTGTACACGCTCAATGACACTATTGCTATTCTCGTAGTAAGGATCCCATATAGGGGTGCAATATTCAAGATTAGGGCGGACCAGGCCAAAATACAGAACCCTCAAGGCCTTAAGATTGGTGAAATTAATAATAATAAAGTATAAGGCACATTAACAAATTATACAAAATTACATAAGGCTAAATTGATACTTTAAAAAGTTGTGCACGCATTACATTGATATGAAAACTTGGCATTAGCACACTAAAATGTACAGAAAATTGCACCCTTCTGTGATTACACATTTTGATATTTTAAACAAGAAAAGGGTAGGTGTTAATAGTAGACTAAGAAGTCAAAACATTTGGTGTATGGTTAAATTCAAAAAATTGGTAGCAGTGATTGCTGTCTTTATATACGTACTTCAAATATACATGTTAATTAGTCCTCTTTATATGGGCTTAGTTGTACAAGAATTAGTCCGTAAGTCACCAAACTCCCAATAACTGACACCAGTTCCCGCTTGGTGAAGTACAGCAGTCCGCAGCCGCACAGCACGCAATCCGGTACGTCAACAATCTGCTGGATGATATAGAAGTGGACTCGATCTGCGTCACAGATTCCTTGCTTTTCAAGGTTGCCAAACTTGTTATAGATACTTAGTTTCAGGTTTTTCATCTCCGTTGGAACACATTCAGCAAAATGGAACAGTAAATACAGGGATAGAGACATGAGTGCAGTAAGATATGGGTACTGGAACAATTCTGAAAGTTGGAATCCTTTTGATGTATACAAAATAAAAATGGTTACTGTTGTGAAAATATGCAACAGGTAATGAACACACAGGCAGAAAATAGCTGTGGAATATGAATATTGCAAATCAGTGACAGCTTCAAGAAGTTTAAAGAATTTGTTGAAAAACTTGGTAGAGTATTGCAGAATAAAATTGTCTTTCTCCTTATTGATTTCTTTCGAAAATTCTTTTACATGCTTCGAAATTTTGTAACACAAAACCGAATGTTGAGTTTGAATCAGTGACATGGCTAATAGTGGTAAACATTGAAAGAAAACGATTTTTAGATAGAAAAACAAATTCCTGATCCATTTTGGTTCGATTTTAATATTGTAAAGATGAAATTTGAACTCGAATAAGTCTTCATCATAAACTACAATCAAAGTAAATGCAACAGAATAAACAAACAATAACACTATCAAACCAATAACGGCTGAATTCCAATACATATTTTTTGAAGGCTTCGAGGATATAAGTTTAATTTTTTCCATTGTTTCAAATACAGCTTTGGATTTTCGTCGCAAAGTATGCCAAACTAGCAACCTCACAGTCAAACTTAATACATCGGCCAGTTCTACCTTCCACATGAACCAATCTTCGTTGGCGTATTGGAACGTCATTACAACGCGTTCAATAAAATGTAAATGCAAAACTGCAGGAACTACGATTGTCAAAATGCGTTCATAACTTTTTCGTCCTCTTGAATGAAATATTCCAAAGTATTTGATGAGTACAAAAATAATGCCGTAATCATTACTAGCATGAACAGCGGAACTGGCCTCAGTGAATTGCTCAACTTTATTCATATTTTTTTCTTTCTATATACTTTTATATTAAATAGCTTTAAACTTTCTGTCAGGAAATGGTATATTTTAAACAATTAGAGCAAGTCTTGTGTACGCAAAGACATTCCCACTGCGCATTGAACGATTTGAAATAACTATTTTATAACTAAGTTTTGTTGTAATTATAACTTTCCTGGAAAACAACCAAACTATCCAACGCTCGAAAGATATCTGAACGAATCGTCGGTCAATTTTTAAAATAAAAAAAAATGTCATCGTGACAAAATTCTAAAACATATTTTCAGTTTTTGAATACATTTTTCTGACAAAATGCCATTTAGTAATTGAGTTATTTAGTCGTTGAGAACTAAATAAAAGTTTCATACTAACTAATCCCTCCTTAAAGGTGTTTAACACGCAATGCTGCACGTGTAAAAAGAGTTACCACCAGTGATTTATCCTAGAGAATCGAACCTTTTTGCTTTTGTTGATACGCAACACTCTGAGTTTATTGCATGACAAAATTTGCACAAGGAACCGCATTCATACAAAATTGGTACTAACATTCTAATGACAACACCCAATTTAATAGCTTTTGAAACGTTAAGCACTCTCGAAAACCTAGAAATATAAGTTTAACATACATATTTTAGGAGTTGTTCAATCGAATCACCTGATGACCTTTTGTATGGAGAATTTCCAAAAGTACAATTGTATAGTATGTGGGTCATTCCTGACAAAAAGTACAAAACCATGTCCTAGGTTGCTGTGGGGAGCCCTGTGGCCAGAGTCTTGATCTCCGGATCGAAAGGTCCCGCGATCAAGTCCTGGTCGCTGAAGAGTACATGCGAAGCGGAGTACGTGCTCGTTAAATCTGTTGGGTCCGAAAGTCTTGTGGGCGGTCATTTCGCAGTTTCCCACGGGAACAGGTCTATGGAGACTATTTCCCTCCCCTTCAGGGACATGTCTAAAATATGGAGGTGGCGCGCGATAAATGGCAGCATATGTCACGTATGTGTGTGTGCTTGTGAGTGTGTGTTGTGTCTGTCTTACTTGACGAAGGTTTATTAGCGGGTCTCTGACCAAGCACACAAGCCTGAAAATATATGTATACCAACCCACCAGCCTACCATGTGCTTGCAAGATATCTTTCACGTTGAGAAAGGTTATATTACCAATTGGATAAATTTTAAAAAATGAATGTTTTATCTACTTACTAACGGTGAATAAATAAAGAAAGTCAAATATTTTGAATAAAATTTTGTGCGCACTGACTATGACAAATCATGTCCGTAGACTGTCTCATCGTCATGTCCGTGACCTGTTTTGGTTAGTTAATACAAATTAAATCCCAGTTTTTTTTGTAATAAATATTGTTTTATAATTACATCAGCATTAAGCGTAAACGTACAAAGCACAAAAAAGCGATCATTTTAGATTTTATGTCTTATTTTTTTAACAAAATACGGTGCCAAACTTGCTAAAATATTACCTAAAAACAGGGCCAAATGGGTAAAATTTATTTTGTTTAAATAATTAAGCTGGTTGGTTGCTCTATAGCTATATTTTCTCGCCAAATTATTACCAAAATTGTGCCTAAGACCTAAATATTTCTTTGGGTGTTTTTTTTTCTGGCTGTTACCAAGTTCGAGAGTTGTAGCAAACTATCAAAGACTGTTGAATAGTCAATATTTATTCACTATTTTCACTGTTGCCATTACATCAAACGTACGGTTTAGTTTGGTATGAATTATCGTCACACTAGAGCAACACGAGGGCTAATGGCGAAGGGCGTCGTATTTTTAAACCACAGACAGGTGCCAACACCTGAATAGGCACCCAACGCAACTGTTAAGGGCGACATCGCACGCAGCGTTAGGACTTTGAAGGATACTTCACGTGCACTCCCTTTCACGGGGTATTGTTCGTCGGACATTTTTGGCTGTACGGGCCGTTTATAGGTCGGCAGTTATTTTGGCGATGCCCGGACCCGAACCTGAACCTTCCGCATGCTAGGCGAGTTCCTAACCGACTGGGCCCCACAGCCCCTACATCAAGCGTACGAGAAACTTTATTCAAAATAAAAATAAAACTCTTGTAAAAAACTCAACGAGTACTCTTTCCCAAATTGCTGTTCCATTTAGGGGCTGGGTAGCCCAGTCGGTTAAGCACTCGCTTAGCATGCGGAAGGTCCCAGGTTCGGGTCGCCAAAATAGCTGCCGACCTATAAACGGCCCTGCAACCAAAAATGTCCGACGAATAATGCCCCGTGTAAATGAGTGCACGTTAAATATCCTTCAAAGTCCTTAAAGCTGCGTACGATGTCGCCCGTAATGGTTGCGTTGGGTGCCTATTCAGGTGTTGGCTTGTCGCCTGTCTGTGGTATGCCCGTCACCAACAGCCCTCGTGTTGCTCTAGTGCGACGATAATTAAAACCTAACCTAACCTAATGATATTCCATTTAAATAAATTCGAGTATAAATTAAAGTTTCATGAGCCCCTTGCATATCATTAAATATTAATGCCCTCAATACTGGTTCAGTTAAGCTAAAGGTTTCGGTAGATTCAATAACTTAATATTACTAATGGATATTTTAGTTAAGGAATTCTTGTTTGACTGTAAACAAAACTTACGTTATATGAACAGCTATGTAAGCATAAACAAATGTATAATGGTAGTTTCTATAAAAACTAAAAAATTGGCGTGTTGAATAATTTATGCCTTTACTTGAAATTTTAATGTACTAAGGTTTAAGAGCTGTCCACTTTCAAAATTATGCTTCGAAGTTTATAATACATATCACTCAATATAAGACAAAACATCTGTTTAATATGGTGCTCAAAGTGGTTCAGTGGATAACTATTTCTAATTCAAATTCCATAAATTACGCACTCATAAAAAACATGGTCATTTTTCGAACATTCACATTTTTATTCTAAATCGAAAGTATTTTTCTGTAGCCAATTTCAATTTTGGAAATATTAGAAAACAAAGATAATATTCGTATTAAGTAGAAAGTTCACTTCACCGTAAAAACAAAGACAATGTTAGGACAAAGCGGATAGTTCATTTTTCAGCAGAAACAAAGACAATGTTAGGACAAAGTAGAAAGTTCATTTTTCAGCAGAAACAAACACGCCGCCCCCAGTTGAACGGAGTTCAACGTCGTTGAATGGAAGAAGACAAAGGCTGGAAATTGCCCTCTTTATGTTGCCTGTTGAGGTCTTCAGTTGAGCAACACGTACAAGTCCATCATTTCCTGGAAAAGTCTGCAACACGCTTCCAAGTTTCCATTTTTGGGGAAGAAGATCCTTTTCCTTGATGATAACCAATTGTCCTGGCTCCAAATTAGCAGTTTTACGACCCCATTTCAAACGTTGTTGCAGTTCTGTCAGATAGTCTTGATTCCAACGTCGCCAAAATCTATTTTTTTGTAAAAGAGTCCACCTTGACGTCAATGTGATCTTTTCTGAAGTATCTTCTTCAGGAGTGGACAACAGTGGACCACCAACAAGCAAATGTCCCGGCTTCAAAGGCAGTAGATCTGTTGAATCTGTAGAGATAGGTGTCAAAGGTCTCGAATTCAATTATGCTTCAATTTGTACAATAAGGGTATTTAGCTCTTCATAATTCAGAATGATCGCTTGAGTTGCCTTGACTAAATGTTTCTTCATAGTTTTGGTGCTTGCTTCCCATAATTCACCGAAATTTGGTGCCAAAGGAGGGATTAAAGTGCCATTTGATTTCTTTTTCGAGACTAAATTCTTGTACTTGCTGAGCTTGACAACATTGGTATAGCTCTTTCAAGATGTTATTTGCACCATCAAAGTTTGTCGCATTGTCACTGTAAATTTCCGACGGCACAGATCTTCGTGCTATGAATCTCTAAAGGCTGGCAAGAAGTGCTTCAGTTAATTTCCTTCTTGCAGTTAATTTCCTTCTTGAACTCTTGACTTTGTACAATTTCAATTATTTTTAGGTTGCTGATTTAAGTTCTGACGCCTGTAAGTTTTTCTTATTTCTATTATCTAAGGTTTCTTTGCAGTTACTGATGAAACGAAGACACCAAGCCATTACTCTACAAGTCTTGTTGAAAGAAGAGAATTTATCGAACGGAAACTAATTATCTGCTGTATCATATTCAAATTGGGTTAAATTAATACTGCAATTTTTTTCTCAGTTCTAGCTCAGTGGGTTCCTGTGTTTCTTGGGGATCTTCTTTTGCTTTGCAATGTCTTTGGCCAGTCTTCTTTTGGTTTGGATAGCCACTTTGGTCGATTCCACCACAGTTTATTGTACTTCAAATTTGATGCTGTTAAGCCTCTTGACAATAAGTCGGGTTAAGGGTCACACAATTCTTTTAATCAAGAAAAATCCGTTCAATGCTATTTACGATATTTGCAAAAATAATTTTAATAGCATGTTAAAGGAAATAGTTTGTAATATTTTTAACTGTAACGAAAAGAAACGATAACTACTAATGATTATAGGTAACTATTAATTCCAAATTGATTAATTTCATTTCTTTAGTATATACCTGATCAATAATTTTTAGTTCTAAATCGAAATTTTTTTAAAAAAAATTCACTTCATAAAATATTGTGAGTTGTGCATGAAAACACAAATGGGTGTTATTTATATTTTATTCAGTTACTTAATTTAAATTTAGGTGTTAAGTAATATTTCCTAAAAAAAGTCG
Source organism: Hylyphantes graminicola (assembly GCA_023701765.1). NCBI lineage: Eukaryota > Metazoa > Arthropoda > Arachnida > Araneae > Linyphiidae > Hylyphantes > Hylyphantes graminicola. Next base: position 61,456,969 of record CM043115.1, read on the forward strand.
TAAATCATAGTTTTTAATGTATAATTTTTTTTTCATTACTTTTTTACTGTTTTTTTCTTATGTTAAACATTATTTATGCTTTATTGAAAGATTTCGTGAAAGTAAATGTCAAATATGAAGCACATTAACAAATTATATAAAAGTACATATGTACGTTAAAATTATATCTTAATTAATTGAGTACACTCGTAAAACAAACGATCGGTTTTAACTCAGTCTGAGTTAATTTTCACTCCTTTCCAGTGTCGAAAATGCACTTCTCCAAGGAGTGGATTTCACTCTTTTGTTTTAACAGTGTACGCATTATTACATTTATGTGAGAAATTGAAATTACCACACTAAAAGGTACAGCAAATTAAACACCTACAATATTTTTAACAGAAAGGGTATGTGTGGGAAGTTCAAAACATTAGGTGTAACGTTACTAAACAAAACTAGTTTCAGCAATTGCTGCATTTTACTAATATAGAAAATGTGTGATAAAACTCATTAGGTGGCCGATCACCTTTGACAGCATGTTTCTGAAAATTTCATTGTAATCATGACGTTGGAGCGATTTTATTATTAGTTATGAATATAAAAATAGTTTTAAGAAAGTAAATCATAAAAAAACAAAAAAAAATCAGTATATGTGGATAATTATAGTAAAATATGCTCCAAAAATCGCGCTTACGCAAAACCTGATATCTTTAAAAAAATATATTATTTTTTTCCAACTTTTAAATTTAAATATGCAATTGCAACCATGACGGTGAGCGACATTAATACAGGTCATGAACTAAAATTATTAAGATACCAGTGCTCAGTTTTTTTTATAGGCAAAAGTTTGTAGCATTGTATCGAAAACACATAGATACAAAAGAGAAACAAGCATATAAATACTGTTAAAATATGCAATTCTTAATAGTTTTACACAATTCTAGTTCAAAACTTTCTTCATACTGTAAAAATTTGAAAGCAATTGATAATAAAGAACTTCAATTTTTGATGTTTTGCGTAATGCATAATGCGTTTTGAAAAAAATGCAAAAAAAAGCTTTTTTAGAGTGCTATTTTGGTTCTATTAAATTCTATTTAAAATTTTATTCTATTAAAAGCTAGAAACTAAAATGAAACAGATTTAGAAAGATAAACGTTTATTTTATATTAAAATGCAAAAAAAAAACACATATGTTTGATATTTAGTCAATTTTTGATGAAAAAAGGTGATCGGATAGCTTAAAGTAGTTCTGTACCTTATTCGGCTTAAATTGTTATTTCTAAATATTTTCACTTAAAATTTTCATCACAAGTTGAAAAATATGAATATTAGAACTATTTTTAAAAAAATATCAATTTTCAAATATTTAAAGCCCTACTCCTCCCTTAATGTTATAGATTCAAGTCTAACTTTTTTTTATATCTTTGTTTTTGCTAAACAAAATAATTTAAGTTTTGGGGGGTCAAAGTTGAAGATCGTCCGTTTTTTTTTTAAGAAAAGCCAACCAACTTACATATGGCAATACTTTTTGTGTCATGAGTTAAAATTCGCATCAGTGACAATTTTTTCGTGTTCTACTTGCTCCATAGTACATGTTAGGACTTAAAAACTTATGGTTGATATTTGTCACAAAGGTTCAAGGTCATTCACAGCTATTCGATTTTTTTTCCTTAAATTTTAGCCTTTAATATTTTCTTGTGCCAACAGCAACCAAAAGTGTATATCTATTATACTAAAAGAAGGAGTCTGTGTGTCTGTCTGTATGTCTGTGGATTGTAAAAGACCTCTGAATACAGCAATCCGTTACGTCAACAATCTGCAAGGATTTACTTCATCTGCGTCACACATTCCTTGCTTTACATAGTTACCAACCTTGTTATAGTTACTTATTTTCTGGTTTATCTTCCTTGTTTTTACACATTCAGCAAAACAGAACCTTACATGCATTAATGACTGCATAATAGGGTGTATCGAAAAAACCACGTTTTTGATATTAAATTTGTAATAGTGCGGAAAAGTTGTCTTATGTTATTGTTAGTATATGTGCAGAATTTTATTGATCTGAGTTAATATCTTCAGTTGCGGGTGCTTATTTGGCCAAATTCCAGATAAGCAGCCCCCTAAAGACTACTGAAGAAATTAACTAACATCAATAAAAATTTGCACATGCTCTAAGGAGTAATATGGCAATTATTCGGCACTGGTAAGACTTAAAAATTCAATTTCTTAATTTTTTTTTAAATTATATTAAAAAACGATAAAATTAGCGAATTTTGCATAGTTAATGGTCGCAAGAGGCAACTAAAGATATTAACTCAGATCAACAAAATTTTGCACACATACTAACAATAATATAAGGTAATTTTTCCGCACTATTAAAATTAAAGATTCGAATTTCATAATTTTTAAGAAAAAATATGAAATTAGCGAATTTTGCATAATTAATGGTCTCAGAGGCAACTGAAGATATTTACTCAGATCAATAAAATTTTGCACATATACTAACAATAACGTAAGGCAACTTTTCCGCACTATTACAAATTTGATATCAAAAACTTTTCGATACACCCTACTGCATAAGCACATAGTGAGATATGAGTGCTAAAAGAATTGAAGAGTACAAAGGAAGAACCACTTATTTTTTAAGAAGTCTTACCTTATGTGTATGCTTGGCCTACATTGGCGACATTAAACCGGTTTTCCTCTCAGTTCTTCGTTCGCGGTACAAGCGAGTTACTCTTGTCTACTGATATTTAATAAAAAGGGATAGCGTACTTAAAATATACATAAGTTATTTAGCCCTCTTTCTGTAGATTTAGCTGTACTAGAATTAGTCCGTTATAGTCACCAAACTCCCAATAACTGACACTAAATTCAGCTTTGTGAAGTACAGCAGTCCCCACCAGCACAGAACGCAATCTGTACGTCTACAATCTGCTGGATGATATAGAAGTCGAAGTGGATTCGATCTGCGTAAAAAGGGATAGCGTATTTAAAATATACATAAGTTATTTAGCCCTCTTTCTGTGGGTTTAGCCGTACTGTATTTTTCCCATAATGAATGAGTTTTAGAGATACAAACATTTTTTTAATGAAAATAAAAATTCATGCATTATAGGATTAAATACAGGGAATGCGGAATAAGCACATAGTAAGACATGAGTGCTAAAAGAATTCAGAATGATTGAATTATTCCGGTGTGTAAGGGAAAAAAAATTATAGCGTACTTAAAATATACTTAAGTTATTCAGCCCTCTTTCTGTGGGTTTAGCTGTACTAGAATTAGTCCGTAAGTCACCAAACTCCCAATAACTGACACCAAATTCAGCTTTGTGAAGTACAGCAGTCCGCAGCCGCACAGCACGCAATCCGGTACATCAACAATCTGCTGGATGATATAGAAGTGAATTCGATCTGCGTCACGCAATCCCTGTTTTGCATGGCTACCAAACTTGTTAATGATACTTATTTTCTGGTTTCATCTTTGTTGGTACACATTCATCAAAACAGAACCTTAAATACAGGGATGGCGGCATAAGCACATAGTGAGATATGAGTGCTAAAAGAATTCAGAATGATTGAAATATTCTGAAGTATACAGTATGAGTGTGTAATGACGAGACTTTCTTGAAAATAATTTATATTTTGTAATTACTGTATTTTTTTTAACTAAAGTGATATAAAAAGAATGTTAAAGAATTGGTGTTCACCTTGGTGAGAGATCTTAAACAGAACTTGATAAGAATTTGACTGTTAAACATCGTCGGTCGAATAACTCTTGCCAAATTTCTACCGTTATCTCTTGTACTTTGTGCTGTCAGTAATAAAAAAGATGTCTCGTAATAAATGCAGTTTCTTCAACGCAAATTAGTACAGTGTGCAAGAAATAAAATGGGTTAGCGTACTTAAAATATACTTAAGTTATTCAGCCCACTTTCTGTGGGTTTAGCTGTACTAGAAGTAGTCCGTAAGTCACCAAACTCCCAATAACTGACACCAAATTCATCTTTGTGAAGTACAGCAGTCCGCAGCCGCACAGCACGCAATCCGGTACGTCAACTATCTGCTGGATGATATAGAAGTGGACTCGATCTGCGTCACACATTCCTTGCTTTTCAAGGTTACCAAACTTGTTATAGACACTTAGTTCAGGTTTTTCATCTCCTTTGGTATACACTCAGCAAAATAGAACAGTAAATACAGAGATAGGGACATGAGCGTAGTCAGATATGGGTACTGAAGTAATTGTGAAAGTTGCAATCCTTCTGACGCGTATAAAATAAAAATGGTTATTGTAACAAAAATATGTGACAAATAATAAATACAAAGGCAGAAAATAGTTGTGGAATATGAGTTTTGCAAATCGGCGAAAGCTTCAGTAATCTTAAAGAATTTGTTGAAAAATTTCGTAGAGTTTCCCAGAATGAAACTGTGTTTCTGCCTATTGACTTCTTTTGAAAATTCTTTTACATATATCGAAATTTTGTGACACAAAACCGAATGCTGACTTTGTATTAGTGCCATGGATAATAGTGGTAAACATTGAAAGAAAACAATTTTCAGATAGAAAGACAAATTTCTAATCCATTTCGGTTCGATTTTACTGTTGTAAAGATGAAAGTTAAACTCGAATAAGTCGTCATCATAAACTACAATCAAAGTAAATGCAACAGAATAAACAAACAGTAACACTATTAAGCCAATAATGGCTGAATTCCAATGCATATTTTTTGAAGGCTTCGAGGACAGAAGTTTAATTTTTTCCATTGTTTCAATTACAGCTTTGGATTTTCGTTGCAAGGCATACCAAACTAATAACCTCACAGTCAAACTTAATACATCGGCCAGTTCTATTTTCCACCGGAACCATTCTTCATTGACAGATAGGAACGTCATTACAACGCGTTCTATTAAATGTAAATGCAGAACTGCAGGAATAATGAATGTCAAAATGCGTTTATAAGTTTTCTGTCCTTTTAAATGAAGCATTCCAAAGTATTTGATGAGTACAAAAATAAGGCCGTAATTATAACTAACACGAACAGAGGAACTAGTTTTAGTAAATACCTTAACGCCCTTCATCTTCTCTCTTGTGTAATATTTTTCTTTATATATTTTCATATTAAATATTTCAACAATCATTAAACTTTCAGTTTAAAAAAATTGTATGGTAGACTTTAAACAATCAGAGCAAGCTGTATATACACAAATCCATTCTCACTTCGTATTAAATTTGTTGAAATAACAATTATTAACTAAGTTCTGTTAAAATTAGAACTTTCTTAGAAAACAAACAACGAATCCAACGCTCAATAGACATTTGAACTCTTGGTCTGAATCGAGTTCAAATCGTTAGACGCTTTTTAAAATAAAAAAAACAGATAAAAATATAATCGTGACGAAATTCTATAACATATGTTTAGTTTTTGAATACATATTTGTGATAAAAACCCGTTTAGGTAATTGAGTCCTTTAGTCGTTGAAAAGTATAAATAAAAATGCCATTCTAACTCAACCCCTTCTTAATGTTTACACACGCAATGCTGTGCATATGAAAAAAAGAGCTACCAACAGAGTTAGTTTTTCCCAGAGAATCGAACCTTATTGCTTTTGTAGTTACAAAACACTCTGAATTGATTGCTTGGCAAAATTTGCATAAGAAACCCCCTTCAAACAATAATGGTACTAACTTTCCAATGGCAGCCCCCAATAATTATTTATCTAATTAATAACTTCAAGGCCAGATTTTTAAATAAGCTGAGCAGGCTGTAGCCTACACTCTTAAAACAAAAGAGTGAAATCCACTCTAGTTTTAGAAGTGCATTTTCGACACCCTAAAGGCATGCATATTTTCTCAGACTGAGTTAAAATCACTCGTTTGGAGTGATCCTGTCGGAGGTATAACACACAAAGGATCCACTCCAAAAGGAGAAGTGCATTTTCCAGTCTGGAGGAGTGAAATCCACTCAGACTGAGTTAAATTCGGAGTGTTTGTTTTAAGAGTGTAGAGCGGCAAAATTTTACGACCAATTAAAGCGGCATTCGGCACAAAAAAAATATTATAAAAAAACTAATACTTTTAAGGAAACGAAATAATTTACATTAATGCTTAAACCATAAACGTATATATAGTGCTAGTAGTATTTAGTAGCAAAGATGGCCGCTTCGAGAGAAATAGCACCCTCTCTCATCGGATTTGGAAGTTGAAAGAAAAATAGTAGAACAGTTTAAAAAAAATCCGTCCATTATTTTGCTTTAGGTTAAGGTATACGTATACCATTTACAACTTTTTTTTTATTTTCTTATGAAAGAAATTAAAATTTATACCATAAATAAGGTACCCATAGACTAAGTGTTTATTGTTAAAAAATTACAAAAAACTCAATTAATTACTTAATTAGCAATTAGTACGCTAATTAACCAAATTTTTGATTCGAAATTATGCAAATTCTATTATTCTTAGATAGCTAACTCTTTTTGGAATACGTTTATTAAACCTTTTTTTATGTTTTGAACCTCAATCAAGTTCTTTGTTTAAATAGAACATATTATATGAATTTTTATCCTAGAACACATAAAAAAAACAAATTTTCCTCCAACTTTTTTATAGTTAAAAGATTCTAACAAATTTAGTTACAAACACAAACAAAAGTCTGAGGTACAAACATGCTCCAAACATTTCTGATTACTAAGTTGAAAACCAATTTAAAAAATTTTAAATAGAACTTGAGATATCACTGCTTAAGTGAAGCGCAAATGCAGAAAAAAACTTTCTTCAGAAAATGAACTCAAAGTTTTCAACACATATTTTTTAGGAAGTTGTTCATTTCAAAAGGGTTGAGGCATTATTGTTACAAAACTTGATGTTAACCATCAGTCCATACATAAAAATTATTGTAATTTGCTTATTTAATGTTAATAAAAGGACAGAAAATTATTGAACAGCACAAAGAAGGAGGGTTTGTTGGCTTAAGTGTGCGTGTAGTGAAGTTGATACTCAATTGGTACTGTAAGGGTCGATCCTATAATAAGAATCGACCCTTCAAAATTTGTTTACATGCTTGTATAAAAATATCCAGCAAACGCAAATAAAGGATGGGGAAAATTATGGGTTTGTTAAAACGTTGTATTTACCTATTTTTCAGGGGGAACCTCCTCTATGGGGGGGGGGGCACATAGAACGACGGAAAATCTCTAGCACCATAAGTTGGACCTTCTTCTTTGCAAATCTTGTCAGAGTTGCTCTTCTTGACCACTCGGATATGTTTGCGCCTCAGTTTTCTTGCAGGAGTTGAATGACGAGCACATTCCGATATTCTGGTTTTGTCTTGCTTGGCAATGCCGTTCACCATGAAATGTCCATGGGTGATGCCCAGGCGCTTCATGACTTCCAGTTCAACTTTATTTCCAGAACTGATGTGGATTACCGCATCGTAGGCTCACAACTTCAATACATGGATGCCAGCAAACTTGGTTTTAGGGCATCGCTTCCAAATGGTCCCATGGAAGCTCTCATTCGCGTTCTGTGTCATCCCGTGTAAACACTTGGCAAGCATTTTTTCATCTGTCAGCCGTTCGTAAACATGCTTGATATGCTTCAATATCTCCAGGGCTAAGCCGTCCTTGTGATTGTATTCATCAACACGTCCTGCAGCAACGGCCTTTTGGTAGGTGCACCAGCCCTCCTTTCCAGTGGGACATTTGATATGAAGCGGATTTTCTTCTGTGGAGGACAAGTGATAGAATGTACTCCAAATTGCATTGTACATTAACCTTCACGGATGAAGTATTACTTCGTAAGGCCATGCCAAAGTAGTTTTGCATTTTGTTGACTTTCTTCAAGGTTAGGTTACCTTTTCCTCTCACAGTCGCTTCTTCTTTCCTCAATTTTCGGAGGGCAGTGCCGAAACGCTTTTGGTAGTGACCAACACATTCTTTCTTGACAATTTCCTTGTCGTCGTACGGGTCTTGGGCACACACATCCACAAAAGCCTTGCTGTCGCCATCACCGTAGAATTCTATGTACTCCAAACCACGTAGTGCTTTGGAGCGTAGAAAGATGCGTGTCGCACAGCAGGTCTCCATGCCGCCATACGATCCGGTGTAGTAGGCTGAGCACACATGGGCAGCTTTCCATTTTCGAAACCTTTCTGTGGTTTTATCCTCCTTGTTCATTTTCTGACAACCGTGGCAGTGCTTGGAGAGGACCTCGACATCCAAAATCTCTCCGGTGTTGATGGATATTGTGGTGATGACACCGTTGAGGGAGCTGTATCCTCTCCTGTGCCAGGTCCCATCGACGGAAACGCCACACTCCGTAGCCTGGGTAACATCCTTCACACGATGAGACGCCATCCGCATCACTTCGTCAGCAAGTTGTTGCACCACCAACAAAATCTTCCTTGCACCTGCATTGTAGGCAGATTGGTTTGGTGGAGGAGGCAGGTTCATCACGGACATGAGGGTTGATGCTTCTCGGTGACCACATCCAAGCTGTCGCATGGCATATATCATCCTTCGATTTACATCTGGCGCTGGTCCGGTCTTTTTTGTTGACGGAATGGGATCCTCGCTTTTGTACTCACTGTTGAAACATAATATGAAAAACTCGGTGTACCCACCATTCCTGGACTCAGTGACTTCGTATACAAACAAGGTTTTCGAAGTGCAATGTGGACAGTCAAAACTGCTGACCAAACTGGTTAAACAGTTCATAGCCACAATAAAATTCTTCCCATCATGGTCTTTGGGCTTGACTTGAGCTTGATTGCTTCGAAGTTTTCTTTCCGAGGCGGATTCAGTGGTTACTGTTGCCGGTGGAACATTTTCAGTTTGTGTTTCAACAACATTTTCTTCAGCAGCCGTTTCATTTCTTTCAATATTATTATTGGAATTATGCTGGTTGCTATGGTATTTTCTTCTTTTACTCCCTCTTCGAGAAGATGAACCCATATTTTTAACATGGAATATCAATTTTCGAGAGAAAAAAACGTGTAGTTGATTTGAGTTTATTAAAACAAACAACTCAACTTACAATTAAGATTACAGTAACCTGACGATTTACAAAATAACATATATTTTTGTAATTTATAAAAATTAATAATGTATTTCTAAAACGTTTTAATTTCAAAACTGAAACTGAAAAAAATAACAATAAGCCTAACTTCCATGAAACCGAAACTAAACCATTTTTCAGAAAGGCTTGCACGAAAATATTTGTAGATCAAAAACTATTGCATGGATTTTTATGATTTTGGTACCATTAGAAAGCTGGATAAACAGAGCTTTTTTATCAAAAATAAAAAAAATTGTAATTTTTAGTCATTTTGCACTTTTTCAAAGGTGTACGTATACCTTAAGGGGGAATGGGCGCGCAGGACCGGGGGTCTCCAAACTCAAGTGCCTCAATGTAAATCCAATGGGGAAAAAACTATTTTCTTTGCCACATTTGTCCGGCTGTATTGAATAGGGTAAGGGGTAAGGAGCAGCTTGCCTGCCTGAACATATGCCACAGTATACCATTAGTCATCGCATGACATTAACCCTACCAGAGGCCTCTATTACTTTTTGACTGTCAAAAGTAGTTATTTGTATTACATTTCTTTTCATAACTGTTATTATATGTGCACAAATAGAGCAATGAATTTTTTCCTCGTTATAAGTTAGACTTTAATTAATGAAATACCAGTGATTACTTTGAATGCAAATTATTTTGTATTGTCATGGCGATTGTTTTTGTGCAAAGGAGTAGGCTGGGTGCGGTTGTGACAACACAGTAAAATGTTTTTTTTTCTCTTTTAGATGCCTTTAAAACGCCTGAGGAAGGCAGGAAGGGAAGGGCACAGTGTGGCCTAAGGAAATATGAAGAAGCTTTTATAGAAGTAAAACGCGGGATTTCATTACGAAGAGCTGCAAAGAATCACCAAATTAATCGTATGTCTGTTGCGATACATTTGTATCGATACAAGCTTCAAATGTGCAAATGTTATTTTTATGATAATATGCAAATTGTTATGTGCATACACACCTATGAACCTATGGATATATACATTGTTGACGAAACAGGTGCAATCAAAAATATTTATTTGTGTTATTTAAGAACATGTATATTTTTTTATGTAGATAAGATATTTTGCGCATTTTTTAAAAAAACACACGCATTTTTACTTATTTGTTTGTATTTTGACCTGGTTACAGCAATGCATAATTATAAATATTTAGTTAACTTTTTGATGCTAGTGATAATATCAAGAGTTGTTATTAATAATTATAAATTTATTTATAACTATTGAATTTATTAATTAAATGATGAATTAAGTGTTATTATTACAAATATTAAATTTTTAGTAACTAAAGATGCAGCAAAAAGAGTGATTTTATACCATTTTGGTGTCTTTTTTGACTCTGTCACAACCAACCCCAGGGTCGGTTGTGACACTACTCTTCTTTTTTTTTAATTTGCTCTTATAAGCTAACTATTGTACTTAGGGACACAATTTTTATTTTATACGTAGACCAATGTTGCACTTTACTATTAATGCAACTTTCATCCAGCTACTAGTCATACTAAAGAATTTATAAGCGATTAAATGAAAACTGTCACAACCGTACCCAGTCTCCCCTACCCATGGCAAACTGCGCAATGACAGCCCACTGGACGTACTCAGAGACATAACATAGAGTGGACTGCGCATTCATAGTAAAGCAGCTTAGGGATGGAAAACCAAAACCGGTTTTCAAAAAACCGGTGGTCCCGGTTTTGATTGAAAACCGGTTTTTTTGTATGAGGCCCTACGGTACCGAAAACCGGTTTTTTAGGGAAAAACCGATGGAAAATGGAAAACCAGTTTTTTCTAAAAAACCGCTATCCCTTGCAGATTAGCATTATGTCCTAAACATCATAAATCGCCAAGAGGGGAAAGGTTGCTACATATGGCAACTTAACGCTACCGTTTCGTTACGAACAATTCCAAATTGTCACAAGACCTGAATATCAGCTAGCAAACCGAAGTGGAGACTACCATCAATGCCCATGTCACGTGGGTTTCTACCAATTACGGCAGCTTGAATTTTTTTTTAATGTTTTTGCAGACGATTTTTTGAGCATTGTTGGAATTTTTCTCTTTTGGCTTAAATAATAAATATTTAATTACATTCTTTTAATCTCTGAGCATGTTAACAATCGTGAATGTTGTACTCTTAATTCAGTAACGTTTTGTGCAAGATGCCAAATGCTTGTGAATTCCTAAAATTGTAAAAGAGGGGTATAAAAAAGGATTAGTCACACTTTCACGGGTAAAATTTATTTAGTTCTGCATACATTTAGTAATTGTGTGTTCGTCATAAACTATAATTTCTATCGAGGGAATTTATTCTAAAAGCTCTTTTATACTGAAGAATCATATTCATGATTAAATCAACGTTGTTAGAACTCTAATTATAATAAATATTTTGGGCCAAGTCAATTAAATTAATGGTCTGAACATTGACAGCTTAGAAGTAGAATATTTTTTTTAAAATTTGGTCAAAACGAAACCTGTTTTTGCAATCGTAGTTTTTGAGTTATTTATATTTAAAAAGTAGAGCATTTGTTGAATTTGGAATATGTTGATGTGTTTTAGAAAGTTGATTTATTCCAGGTGAAACAAAGGAAGAAGCAATATTTCAAAACATATATATATATTTGATTTTTTTTTTAAATAAAGGAAGAAGCAATATTTCAAAAAATATATATATTTGATTTTTTAAAAAAAAAATCGGACCGTTAGAACGAAAGTTATAGAGACGGCAGAAAATATTCACCATGTCAATACCAACTTATATTACAGCAACACTCTACATAAACCTACTAATGTTCTTTTAAATTAATTTTTAATAAAGAGTCCACATTCAATTGTTCAAGTAATCTTAAATCGACGCACAAAATCAAAGAAATAATCTTAAGAGGATCTCAAAATACTAGCGATTCATCCTTGCTCCTTTCCAAGCTTCTTTATCATAACATTAGATTGTCGGCCTCTGTGTTCAGGTCGTTGTGGAAAAACTCGCCAAATGGTAAACTCGCCATAGATGCGAGCCAAACGCGACACAGTCATGTGACTGTGTAAGTTAGATGTTTAGGACACTTTAGGTTTGCCAATGCGCAGTCCACTCTATGTTATGTCTCTGGACGTACTCCGCATATACTCGGTGGATTTTCAGCGCGACCAGGACTCGATCGCGGGACCTTCCGATCCGTAGATCGAGACTCTGACCACAGGGCGCCCCGCAGATCTCAAGAACAAAAATTAAAAACTATAAGACTGGAACTGATGCCACCCACATAAAAAAAATTAGGCGGATCTCCAAACCAAAGTAACTTTGGTTAATCCAACGACAAATGAATTCTATGTCACATTTATATGACTGAGTAAATAATTATACAAACGGTTTTTTAATGATAATTGTAGCTGGCTAACGTAAGGGGCAAACCCACATTTGAAAAATAGAATCGAATATTTTGTTTAGTTTTCGATAAATAATTTTACAAAAGAATTTTCGAAAAATTTCAAAGAGAGGGATTGTAGAGCCATGTAGATGAGTTACATATCTTATGAAAAATCGTTTTAAAAAATTATTCAATGAGGTTATTTCACGGATAATCTGGCAATAGCTTCGCATTCATGTTTTCCTACTTTAGAATTTTTAGAAACTTTAGAATTTCTTTTGTTTTGGTTAAATTAGTTGGTTGGTTGGTAGAGATAATCAGGTTTGTATGGTGACCAAGCACACTAGCCTGAACATAAGTCTACCAACCGACCAAATTGACCAAAACAAAAGTAATTCTAAAGAGTGTCCAGACTACGACATCAACGACAGCACCTGCGCGCGCATGCATATACATGCGCGCATGCCTGTACAAATCAAATAAGCATGCGCGAGAGTGTTGTTTGATGTCGTAGTTAGGACACCGCCCATTAGAACTTCTAAAGTTTCTAAAGTAGGAAAACAAGAACGCGAAGCTGTTGCCAGATTCTCCGTGAAATTCTCCCACAGCTTTTGAAATGTGGCTTAGATTTTTTTTTTTTTTTTTTTTGCAATCAATTAACACAGCGGTACTTATGTTTGGAGACCGGAAGATCATTTGGTCTCTTTCGCCTTTACGCTTTTATTTCTTTAGAGAGATTTGCTTTAATGTAGGTAAATAATGAATTTAATGTCATAATGACAATAATTCTGCTGTCATTTCAGGTCTTGAAAATACATTTTTAATTTGATTCTTCTTCTCGGTATTAAGTAAAAGACCAAAATAATGAATAAAAGCTATTATACATTTTAATCGTTTCAACTAAATACTGTTTGTCTTAAGAATACAAAACTTCAACAAATCCCGCTGCTGTTGCATAATAAACTGAAACATCCAACATATTTTGCGCAACAGCATGACATTTTCCTGTAACGAAATTAGAAACTGAAGTCTCCTACAAACAAAAATTAAATTAAGTAAAGATTCGAATACAGTCAAAAAAGAATTGACATTTCTCTTCCCCTGAGAACTCAAATAAAAAAGACACCATTTTAGGTGTCCGAACTCTGAAAGCGATCCAGACATTTACTTTGAAGTTTATGATAATGTCTGTTTCTCGTATATAACCCTCTAATGAATGCATACTGCATCCATATGGCAACAAGTAACGTAGTCCACTTTATTCTATTAAAGTAGAGCTCCCTCTCGACAAATCTGTGTTTTTTTCTCATCTGTTACATTCTATTTTGAAGTTTTAGCTACTAATAACTCTTATAGATGACAGTAGTTAGATTAGATTCGAATAATCGTCACACTGAGCTACACGGGGGCTATTGATGGCGACGGGCGTCGTTATTTTGCAGTACGTATATTTAGTTATTTAGTAGTTTTCTAGTCCTTATTATCAAAATTGGAATTTTGAAGTTGGTTTTTGTCATATAAAAAAAATTGTAAAAAAAATGAAATTATTTCAATTATAATGCAGTAACTTTTTTCAGTATTTTTCCCATAGTGAATGAGTAATAAAGATACATATAATATATTTTCGGGAAGTGAAAAAAAATCATGAATTATTGGGTTAAATTACATGGTTCATTTCTGGTCTCGGAAAAAAAAGATGTAACGTTAAACTTAAAAATGTAAAAGATTGGTAACATTCTGGTCATACCCCATTACTTTTTATTCGAAAACTACAAAAAATGTATATTTTTTCTGAGTTTTTTTGGACCCATTTTACACCCGAAGGCAATAGTTCCGGTAAATTATCTTCACGCAAGTATAACCATTTACAGTTAGAGTACAAAAATATATTATTTTTTATTGGTTATTTCATGAACACCTTCTGTTAAAAAAAGACTGAGGCAGCGGCTCGGTGGCTGAGTGTTTTAACGTGTCCACCTCTTAAGCTAAAGATCACGGGTTCGAGTCCCGGCAAAGTCGTCGGATTTTCTGGATTTGAAAATCCTGGCCAAGAGAGAAGGAGGGCCATTTTCTGGAAGCCCGCATGTCATATGATGATGTGGCATGTAAAAGAACTCTGGAGGACCCATTTAGCTTGGGTTCTCTCGGCAAAATGAATCTCGGCATACTTTAACATCCACAGAGAGCTCAGATTCATTGTAATCTAAGCGTCATAATTGTAAGCGAGAGCCGCCTAGTTGCTGCCACCAAAAACTGACTCTCAGTTCTTTGAAATATGTCGAGTCTGCAAAGGCTTTACCGCCAACATTGCAGTCCCATTGGAGAAAAAAGTATGATGCTACCAAACCAATTGCTGATTATGTCAACAAGAGAAACTAAACGATGTTTTTAATTTGAAATTGTGGTGTCACAGCTGTTTGAAAATCGTAAGACCACCTTGGTATTTTTTTTGGCTAGGTTAGGTTTGAATTATCGTCGCACTAGAGCTACACGAGGGCTATTGGCGACGGGCGTCGTATTTTAGAACCACAGTCAGGTGACGTGCCAACACCTGAATAGGCACCCAACGCAACCGTCAAGGGCGACATCGTAAGACCTCCTTAGTATTTTTTGGTAATTTGACGGTTTACTCCTTTATTACATCTTTTTTTTTCAGGTTTACTCCTTCATCGAAATATGCCCATAACGGAATAACTTGAAATTCGAATGATGACAGACTGGGGTAATCGAACTATGTACTTGTCTTCAGGATTTTCATTTGTGTCGGTACACAGTCAGCAAAGTGAAACAGTAGTACAGGGATATAGATATGAATGTAATGAAAGATGGGAGTAATACAGCTCAATGAAAACCATTGAAGGTTTTATTTCTCTTAGAGGATACATAATGTTGGTTGGTTGGTATACATATATTTTCAGGCTTGTGTGCTTGCTCAGAGAGCCGCTTATAAACCTTCGTCAAGTACGACAGTCTCAACACACACATGCACATATCTACGTGACAGATGCTGCCGTCTATCACGCGCCACCTCCACAATTTAGGCATGTCCCTGATGGGGAGAAGGATACATGGAAAGAATGGAATCATACTGAAATAGACGTGCAAAGCAATGTGCTAGAACAGAGGTTCCCAACCTTTTTGCACCTGTGTACCACTTGACTTTTTGAGAAATTTCGGCGTACCACCAGCCCGAAATATTTTGATAAACCTATATTTTGATAATATACTCCTCTAAAAATGTTCAAAGACTTTTTGAATTAAATTCCTGAGAAAACGTCACAGTTGATGATAAGATATTTATTTATGTTTTGATTCTGTTTATTTATGTTTTGATATTAGATTTTGTTTTTTAGTATGCTTATAATAAAGGATGAATAAAAAGATTAGAGCTGTATTGATTTACAGTTTTATTTATTACCCGTAGGTCTAAAAACATACAAATAAAAAATACTAAAAACTCAGCAAAAAAATTAAGCATCATACAAAATATACTTCTGTAGTCCTTTTCAACACTTATTCTTCTTCTATGTTTATTTTTTATGTACCAGTGTTCAGAAAATCCACCTTTACACAAGTAACTCGTAACAAATGATATCAAAAATGGCAGAGCTTACCGAAAGTTGAAAGGGTATTAGGTTTTACGTCCGATCCAGAAGTTAATTAAACATTTTTCTTTCAAATAATGTTAATGTTTAAAGAATGAGTCATATATTTGCGAGCTCACTGCTCATGTATACAGAAGCTATTATTAACATTATGTTGCTCACATCACTTACGCGTATCACCTGAAATTTTCCCGCGTACTACCAGTGGTACGCGTACCACCGGCTGGGAGCCCCTGTGCTAGAAAATGAATTTTTAAAACTGCGTGAAAAAAAAACGACTTTTACATTATAATTTCGATATCAAACGCGTGCAAAAAGTCAAACTTTTTGAAACAGTGACAAAAAGCACTTTTTTTCTCCCAAAAGCAGTGAAAAAAAGTACTTTTTTCACTCTTTTCATAAGATGCCAACATTTCAAGTAAAATTTCGCTTTGACAATACTCATAAAATCCAAGGATTTATCGATCTGCTTTATTTAAAAATACTATTATGTGCGTGAATTATTTTTTAATCAATGAAATTTTCTCTCGCGATGGGAATATTTTTTAAGTCAAGCTCTTCGAACAGCCAGTTCATTGGTTGTTTTCTTTGACAAAATGTTGAAATACGCTTATTGGTTTTGTATAGCGTCACGCGCTCCGAACTGCGCGTTCATTCGTTGTTTTCTTTGACATCTCTTCTGGAAGCTCAAAATTCATTTAAGTCTAATTAGCACGTGAATTATTTTTAACCAATAAGATTTGGTTTTTTTTCACGTAATTATAAAAAATAGTGTATGCAACACGTGCAAAAAGTAAACTTTTTAAAATACGTATCATTATTTCACTCGCTCGTACCTCGTTCGTGAAATAAAATCCGCTAGTTTTAAAAAGTATTACTGTTCACACTTGTTGCATAAA
The DNA here is from genome assembly GCA_023701765.1 of Hylyphantes graminicola. Classification (NCBI taxonomy): domain Eukaryota; kingdom Metazoa; phylum Arthropoda; class Arachnida; order Araneae; family Linyphiidae; genus Hylyphantes; species Hylyphantes graminicola. The sequence continues at coordinate 61,473,879 of CM043115.1, forward strand.
TAACTATTGTAAGTCTTCGATGGTATCAAGAATTTAAAAAAACTTTTTAAACAGTGTTGTACGGATTTTGACAATCAAATATTCATTCTTCTCACTGATTTCCTTTGTAAATTTGTTTATGTGGATTGCAATTCTGTAGCACAAAACCAAATGCAGACCTTGTGTTAATGTTACTTACAATGTTGGTATGACTTATGACTTTCTTGGTAGGGGGCAAGATCGCCAAGCACTGCGACTTTAAGTCTATTGTACTAAGCCCCACACAGTCACAAGCACAAGAGACACACAAAGAAAGAGACTGCACAAACACATAGACAAATAACAACAATTATTGACAGTCACAAACATCCATGCCTGACCGGGATTCGAACCCGACCCCAGCAGCTCCAATGGCTGGAATAATAACGAGTGTGCCACCGGGGCGGCAACAATGTTGGTAAACAATGAAAGAGAGAAATTTTCAAAAATAAAATAAAATTTTGACCCTCTTTAGTTCAAACTTAACTTTTTAAGTTGTATTTTTTTAACAAATTCAATGGCATTATAATCAATAATCAAGGTAAATGAAACGAAATTTATAAACCAATATATTGTTTAAAAAAACACACTGTGAAAAAAAGTCTGTAACCATTACAAGAAAAAAATTTGTAAAAAATTCTAGTAAATAATTACTAAAAATAGTAACATCGAACCCCGGTCTTCCGCGTGACAGGCGGAGGTACTGACCACTATACTACAGAGGAATAGCAGACGGCCGAAACTCGGGATCGAACCACCTTTAGAAGTTCAGTCTGACGCTCTCCCAACTGTGAATTTCGGCACACAGATCGTCAGGAAATGATAAGTGAAATTCATTTGAAACAATCAATTGGTCTCGAATCACGATCGAAGGCCACGATTGGTTTGAAACAATTGCAAATACTAGAATTTTTTTTTGTAATTGCAGAAATGAAGATTTCGGTTCAGAATTACAAAAACTTTTTTTGTAAAATCGGTTACTTCTGTAACATTACTAAAAAAATTTCTGTATGTTTACAGTATTTTTTTCTCAGTGCAGTACTAAAATTCAAATACAGTTTTTTTGAAGGTTTCAAGTATGACGTTTATCCATTGAAACAATTACATTTTATTATTTTATTTGAGCAAGATATGCCAAACTAGAAATTTCAGAGCCAAACTAATTTTCATTTACAGTTCCATCTTCCATCTAAAATAAACACCGGTGGCAAACTGCAACAAAAATGTCTAGTTTTTGCAAAGAGTTGAACGTCATTCATATTTTTTAAATAATGTATATTTATATAAAGTATCTTTAAAATTTTTTAACTTTAAGTAAAAAAAAATCAGATTTTAGTCAATGAATGTTCTATAATACATAAAAACCAAAAATTAATTATATTATTGTAATTAGAGATTTCTGAGAAAATAACCAAACTATTCAACATTCGAAAGACAATGGAGTTGTTTCACGGCGAATCTGGCAACACCTCTCTTCCTCAATTAGAATTTCAAAGATGGCGGCCTCCATGCTCGTTTAATTCGAGATAGCCACTCATTCATCAATTCAGGATCAGCATGGGGAAATGCGTGTAATGAAACTTTTTTTCTGCACAATTTTGCGTTAATGAATTATTCGTACAGCCAACAACACAGCAAAAACTTGGCATTTAAAAAAATTAACTTCAATATTCTCAACGAAAACTCACTGCCGAATAACAAAAACAAAACATAAACAGTAATTCTAATGGGGTCGGTCCGAAATGAACGGGTCCGATTCTAAAGTTGGTTGGTTGGTAGACATACATTTTCAGGTTTGTGCGCTTGCTCAGGGATCCGCTTAAAACCTTCGTCAAGTAAGACAGACACAACACACTCACATACACATACGTGACAGATGCTGCCATCTATCGCGCGCTAGTTTCCTAACCGTTGTGCTGCCGGGTCAACACGGTAATTCTAAAGCAGAAACATTAAATTCTAATTGAGGATGACAAGTGTTGCCAGATTCGTCGTGAAACAACCCCATTAAATACTTTGAGAATAAAAACTCCAGCTACTTCGGTGACCAACAAATAATACAAATGTCATCACAATGCAATTCCATAAATTATTTGGTTTTTCAACACATCACATTTTTGTTGCACAAAGTTCCATTTAGTATTGCAACTTTGAGTACTCTAAGCAGAAATTTATGTTTTTTATAACCACTTATTGTGTTGCGGAGCAATTTACACGCAATAATTCTGGTTCTTTTTTGCCACACGTATTATCACACCGTCGAAGGCTTCTTTGAACAAACGTTGCAACTATGGATCATGTTTCGTTTCTATGACCACAAAAGTAATGCTCTAGACTGGGAATTTTTAATAGTAGCCAGTGGCTACCAGAGTGAAAAAATATGGTAGCCACATTTGGATTTTTAGTAGCCAGTTTTAAATTTAAGTATATATACGGCAAAAAGAAGAGCGACTTTCCACAAAACAAAATTTTATTGAAAACATTTTTGGTACGAAAAGATTGACAGTAAAAAAAGGATCATACCAAATATGTAAGTATTATGTAATTGACCATTATTGAAAGGAGAAAATTATTTTATGTACATACAGTTCAACTTCTATTGGTTTCGGAGAATTCATGTTGTCGTCCACGATCGTTCATTAAATTTTCTCATATTAGAATTGTTTAAATGAATAGTTGAGATCTTAATCAGCTGTAAATCAATCACCTGTAAATTACTAATATCGTAAAGCAAGATTAAAAAATCAAATTGCATTTCAGATTTTCGTCGCCCAGCTCCATTTCCGTCACACGGAGGCCGACTCAGTGACATCACACAAAACACCGGCCAATGATTAGGGGAAAATTTCACCGATGAGCAAATTTGTAATTTTTTTCCATCGTTTAAATTTAAATACGCTTAACAAACATTAATATAGGTCATGAACTAAGATATCAGTTCCCAAATTTTTTTATAGGCAAAAGTTTGTAGCATTATACCGAAAACACATAGAAACAAGAGAGTAAATATCATAAAAATAGTTTTAAAATATCCAATTCTTAATAGTTTTACACGATTCTACTTCAAAACTTTCGTCATACTGCTACAAAGCTACTGTAAAAATTTGGATGCAATTGATAATAAAGAACTTCAGTTTTTATGTTTTGCGTAAAGCGTAATGCGTTTTGAAAAAAAATGCAAAAACAAGCAAAAAAAAGTTTAAAGTGATAGAACTTTGGTTCTATTAAAAACTAGAAACTAAAATGAAACAGATTTAAAAAGCAGAACGGTTGATTTTATATTAAAAGTCAAAAAACAAATGTTTTATGTGTTGTAGATTTTTTCTGAAGAAAGGTGATTAGATACCTTAAGTTTATGTAGCATTTTATAAATACTGTGATAATGAGGTTTTATTAAAGCTATAAAACTTGTGCAACGAAGAAGGCTTCAAGGCAGCATGTGCCATTCTTGACGAAATTACTTCTTACGAAATGTCTAGGTAGGGGCTTGGCCACTTGTTTTTTTTTTTTTTTTGTCTTCTTTTTTTAATTTAAGGGAGATTTCCTATGTCCATCCTTGGTAAGTGCGATACATATCTCATCACGCGTCGGAGCGGCAATGAACGACACAATTTAGCGGTTATGTTTTTGTGCCAAGGGCTTAAAAAATGCAAAATTCGCAGAGAGTGATTGCATGAAAGCTAATAATTCTGAATAGTAGACAATAAAATAATTCAAGTTTAAGATAACCAACATATACTTAGAAGTTATTCTTTTGTTGTAGTTACCGTAGCCTCATCTTTTAAACTAGTAGTGTCAGCTCCCTCTTGGTTCAATTGTAAAAGAATAATTCCGTATGTCACTACAGATCCAAAAACAGCTAGAAAATTCTTTCTGGTAAAGTGCAGCACTCCGCAGCCGGACAGCACACAATCCGGTACACTTATAATCTCCTGGATGAACAAGAAATTTACGCGGTCCTCAAAAGATGAACCCTTCGTCGTCAATTTACCGAACTTGGTGTGCACACTCGATTTCAGATTGTTCACTTGTGTTGGTATAAAGTCAGAAAAGTAGTATAACAGAAAGAGGGATACGGTCACAAATAAAGAACGGTATATGTAGTCAAAAATCAGGGATTCATCTATTATATCTTCTTTGTACAACAGAAAACCCGATACCGTGCTGAATAAGTGCGTTGAATGAAACACACATAGACAAAATGCAATGCTGGAGAAAGAACTTTGCAGAGAGTTTGTTGCGTCAAGTATAGTAAAGAACTTGGTGGAAATCTGTTTAGGATTTTTAAGAATTAAATGAGATGGTTGCGCATCGAGTTCCCGACATAAATCTTCAACAACGGACGAAAGCCTGTAACACAAAATCAAATATATGCCGAGTATCAGTGTTACTGCAGTTTCAGGGAAAAAGTAATTAAACACCATTTTTAAAAAGTAACAGATAGATCTGACCCACTTCTGATGATATTGTACATAGTAAAGCTGACTCTCAAACTGAAATTCGGCTTTGAAGAAATCCGCAATCCAGGTAAACAAAATGCAGTGCACAAAAATCACTCCAGCTATCCCAAGGACAGTCGAATTCAATCGTCGGACATTTAAAGGTTTTGAAGACATATTTTTAATTTTTCCCAAAGTTTTAATTACATTTTTTGAGTTCCTTCGCATGGAATGCCACGCAAATAATCTCATGATGTAACTAATTAAGTAGACGCCTTCTATTTTCCACGTAAACCAATCGTCTTTGAAGTACCTTAAAAGAAATCCAATGTATTCTCCGAATTCCAAATGCAAAAGTGTAGGAATTAGTATTTTTAATATGTCTTTGCGAGTTTTCTTTCCTTCAAACTTTAGCATTCCAAAGTATTTGACGAATATAAAAATAATTCCATAGTCTCCGATGGCATTTTTGTAAGTGTAAAATAGACTGACTTTACCCATCTTTCAATGCTACTATTTGTAGATTTTTTCTTCAATTTAGGGTCTTTCTCATTTCTGCTCAGACGGTAGAATGACTATATCAATGAAATATTTGAAACAGACATTTCAGACTGTATTTATAAATTTGTAGAGTTTCGTCGAAGCGTTGGAACAGAGAAATGTGTGCATCCAGTCACTTCCAGTAATGTGATTGGATTTCAGCGGCGGTAAATTATAATAAAAAATATGAAATGAACTAAATCTAGTAATTTGCACCTCGCGTTTAGGCCTATAGTAAAACATAAACGGGCACCAACTTTTAAGTCTGACATAAGAAGCAGTATTTAGCAAATTTTCGACAACGTACCAGACCCTAAGAGCCAAACCAATCGTCCTCCAATCAAAATATATCTATAATGAGACTCAGCGACTAAACTCCGTGCCAACCTAAGTTGGGAAAACCAAATAGTAACAAGGAAGGGGGAAAAGCGCGATTGGTCCGTTAGTTGGAAACTCTTGTAAAGTAGCATTTATATACAAAGTTATCTTAATATACAAAATTATGTAATTTAATTTAAAATTAATTAAAAATATAGAAAACCTTGAAGAAAAATAACTATTAAAATATATATTAAACTAAAAATAATATATTAACCTTGAAGAAAACGAAACTAGCACTGAATGGGTGTGGCAAGTCAGCTGATTGTTTGTTTATGTTTATTTGAATTAAAATTTTACTAGGCTAAAGTTGTCTGAATGACTCACAAAAGGGCATCGTTGGAAAGCTCTTGAATCGTATTTTAAACAAATACTAAAATCAAAAAATCGATTATTTGAAGGTGACATGGTACCGACCGGCCTTAATTCTTCTTTGACCAAACGTTGCAACTATGGATCATGTTTCGTTTCTATGACCACAAAAGGTGGATCCATTACGCGCAAAATTTAAATTACAATAACTGTATCGTTACTAAATTATTTAACAAGAGTCATCCGAATCCCTTTTATGTTAAAAAAATATTCGGTAAAAGCTAGAATAACACTTAGTAATACCTGCATATATTTGGTTGGTAGACACTAGGGGAGAGTGTTGTACCTTGGGACGCTTGTACCTTGGGACACTGACAATTTCTAAGAATCTAATGGCTATATTCATACGTTGTTGATTTCTAATAGTAGCCTTAACCAACAGACATCATCATAATTAAATTTAACACTAGAATCATTGAATTGATGAATTGGTGACAAAAAATAATATTTCATTACCCCAAAGTAAATATTTTTCTCATTCTAATATAATTTTTTCCCTTTGTACTTTTACAAAAAGTCAACTGCATTTTATTTTCTTCATAAAAGGGAAGAATTTAAAATATTTTGGTGATGAGAAAATAATGATAATGCATTTAGATTGGCCACTATCTTGCTTTTATTTAAACCATGTAGTGTGTTGTACCTTGGGACAGTAAACATATTGTATCATCATATATTGTTAAATAATTTGGACTTGCAATTTTGCTGTATAATTTAAATTATTCTTGAATTATGAAGTTTTATTTGTGTATTTCCTTGAAAAAACAATAAAGTTTGTTCCCTGACACAAATTAGTTCAAGTGTATGACTATTGACAGAATTATAAAGTATGTCCCAAGGTACAACATCATATTGTACCTTTGACAGTTTATCCTCTCTTCTTTAAATGAGTGGCAATTTTTTAATTTCAAGCTGCCAGAATTTAAAAAAATATATTATCGAAGAATATATTGGTGTGTTGAAATGCTGCTCCTAAATTTTTATTTTTACTATAATTATCGAAGAAAAAAATTAAAATGTAAAAATTGTCCCGAGGTACAACACTCTCCCCTATTTTCAGGCTTGTGTGCTTGGTCAGAGGCCCTCTTATAAACCTTCGTCAAGTAACACTGACACAACACGTACACATACGTGACAGATACTGCCATCTATCACGCGCCACCTCCACAATTTATACATGCCCCTGAAGGGGATGGAAATAGTCTTCAGGGACCTGTACGTAGGAAACTGCGCAATGGCCACCCACAGGACTTTTGGACCCAACAGATTTAACGAGCACGTACTCCGCATATACTCAACAAACACAAATATCCAGGCCTTATCGGGATTTGAGCCCGAACCTACAAACTCCAAAGAGCTCTCTAACCATTGAGCCGCCGGGTCGGGATCTGCATGTATAAAGTTTCTTTTGTAACCAGATTCATTCAAATAACAAAGGAGTGTTTTGTTTATAATAATTGTCTGAAATGGGATGATTAAAACAAATAATATTTGTTGTTTCAAGTATAAAATGAATGTTATTTTATAATCATGCCAACTCTTTAACTTTCAATTACCCTATATGAATATATGACACATTGAAAGTACTCAGGGCCCAGTGGAGTCCGAGAGGTATATAAGCGCTTCTCTCACCGAGAAGATTCTTGGTTATGTCCTTGTCCTAGCCGTACTACACTGTAAAAATCTGGCTTGAATTTACTAACGATTACTTAGTAACTTTACAGATTTTCACCATTTACTAGAAAATCATCTGTAACCTAAAGAAACTACTGTAGTAATACTAAGCAATACTAAGTAAATTGATGTAACGCTTACAGCGCCCCCTGGCTATCTTTTCTAGAGATTATGACGAATCGATATCGCAACAATAAAAACCTAAAAACGTGGGGTTTTTTTATTTTAGTATACAAAAATTACGTTAAATTATTTCGAAAACTTCACATCGGCATTGATCCCCCCAAAAAAAATGAATCTTAAAATTTCTTAATCAATAACATAAAACTCCTTTAACGATCAAGATTTTAATCTCTTTATTTACACGCAATCAAAATGCAAGTCCCAGATAGCAGCGAGGACTAACGCGCAGTTCTACGTTGCGAGACATGCGGATACCGAGGATCTTGGGTTCGGTCCTTACTCCTTCTCTGGAAATTCGATATAAAACCTGACTAACAGAAAAAATAGTGGTGCCCTCTGGTTTTAAACTTTTGTAACCAGTTTACTACCAGTCTCTTTGTAAACATACAAGAAAATCCCTTGCAAATCTACTACAGTTTTCTTAGCATAACTTACTAAGCTTTAATTAGTAATATATACACATATTTCTTATGTAACATTGCTAAAAAAACTTATGGAAGCTGAGTTTCCTAGATAATTCTTAGTAACCTTACAGATATTCTTTTAGAGTGTATAGACGCATTCGTGCTGGTAGGAAAAAAGATATACAGGTTAAAAATTAAAGGAAAACAAAATATCGACGTTTTTGACCCCAAAACCCATCCGACTCCCCTTAATTTGAAATTTTTTTGGACTTCTTCATGAGCAGAGAAACGTTCTCGGGCCCTAACAGTAAAGTTGTTTGTGAACTTCAGGCTCTGTCATCTAGAAGTTCCTACGGCTGTGATAAAAGATTATCTTTTTATAAATAAATAATTAAAAAATTTCAATTATTTCATTTCTTCATTTGAATGTTTGATGAATTTGCATGCATTTAAAGCATTACTTATGAGAAATGCAATCAGACACAAGTTTTTTCAATTATATAACTCAATTTTTTGTCCATTTAAAAGAACCATACATACTATTTACGAAATACAAATTAATTAATGAAAGTATTTTCAAGTTTCAGTAACATTTTATTGGATTTTTGAATATCTGAAAATCTAGCTGCTAATTTTATATTTATTATTGTTGAAGTGCGATAAATATAAAAAAGCAAGTTGCTCGTTTTGATTTTAGCATTTTAATTACCGTGTTGGTTCACAAATATAACAAACTAAGTAAATCCAATTAAACGAAGTAAATGGTTATGGAACCATCGGGTACTTCAACAATCTACTGTATTTTAAAGAAGTTCACATGATCGTGACTAGACATGCCTGTTTTGGCCACTTTACCAATACTTCATATGGAAAGCTCGGAATACAAGTTCATAAAATGCTTCTAGTACGGACGTTTAAAGTTAAAGCCGCTATACACTCTCAGAAATAGCACTTTCATTTCTGATGATTCATGAATCCTCAAGCCTCATTTCGTTAATTTTGAGGATTGTTTCGTCAAACTATCACGTGACTTTTGAGTAAATGCGAATCCTCACTTTTACGATCGTGATTTGACGATTCTGTATCTTGATTTCGAGGAAACTGAATCAAATTGTTGTACTCTCATGCTCAAAAATGTCGAAATATTTCTTTAGATTAGACGACATTCAAATCCTCATAAAAATGACTATTCAAATTTCCTCAATTTGTGGAAACGAAAAGTCGGTGCATTTGCCAGTAAAGGACTCGTCAAAATTAAGGAAAATTTCGTCGTTTTTGAGCATTCATTTTTTAGAGTGTAGGCAGTAGCAATTACAAACATTTTTAATGGAGTTGCCTAGCGTATTTTAACTGAACCATTAGTTTTTTTTTTTCATTTTTGCACTGAAATTCTACATAGATAGTACATGCAATTGCGCAGCTAACTCAGAAAAGACAAAAAGTGGACTTTGTACTCTTTTATTCTGAACCCTCCGCATAATTACTTGGGTTCAGGTTTTCCATTTGAATTGGTACACTGTCAGCAAAGTGAGACAGCAAGAACAGGGATGAAAACATGAATTTAAAGAGATAACAAGCCCTTAAAAAGCATAACAGGTTTTATATTTGTCAGAGCATACATACGAAAGATTGAAATCCTACTGAAATTAAATTAAAGGTAATAAGTACGCAAACATAATAATGTTCTAGAAAAAGAATTTTGTAAGCCAGCGGTAGGATCAAGAATAGTAAAGAACTTTCTGAAAAAATCTGTAGGGTTTTTTAGATTCGAAAGTTTATATTCTCCACATTAATACTTTTTGTTTATTCATTTATTAGAATTGAAAGTTTGACACATAAAACAGAATACAGACATGTAATCAGTATTGCTAACAATGCTGGAAAACAGCACAGGCAAACAATTTTCAAAAATAAAAGTAAATTTCTGACACACATAATTCAAGTTTAAGATAACCAACATATACTTAGAATTTATTCTTTTGTTGTAGTTACCGTAGCCTCATCTTTTAAACTAGTAGTGTCAGCACCCTCTTGGTTCAATTGTAAAAGAATAATTCCGTATGTCACTACAGATCCAAAAACAGCTAGAAAATTCTTTCTGGTAAAGTGCAGCACTCCGCAGCCGGACAGCACACAATCCGGTACACTTATAATCTCCTGGATGAACAAGAAATTTACGCGGTCCTCAAAAGATGAACCATTCGTCGTGAATTTACCGAACTTGGTGTGCACACTCGATTTGAGATTGTTCACTTGTGTTGGTATAAAGTCAGAAAAGTAGTATAACAGAAAGAGGGATACGGTCACAAATAAAGAACGGTATATGTAGTCAAAAATCAGGGATTCATCTATAATATCTTCTTTGTACAACAGAAAACCCGATACCGTGCTGAATAAGTGCGTTGAATGAAACACACATAGGCAAAATGCAATGCTGGAGAAAGATCTTTGCAGTGTGTTTGTTGCGTCAAGTATAGTAAAGAACTTTGTGGAAATCTGTTTAGGATTTTTAAGAATTAAATGAGATGGTTGCGCATCGAGTTCTCGACATAAATCTTCAATAACAGACGAAAGCCTGTAACACAAAATCAAATATATGCCGAGTATCAGTGTTACTGCAGTTTCAGGGAAAAAGTAATTAAACACCATTTTTAAAAAGTAACAGATAGATCTGACCCACTTTTGATGATATTGTACATTGTAAAGCTGACTCTCAAACTGAAATTCGGCTTTGAAGAAATCCGCAATCCAGGTAAACAAAATGCAGTGCACAAAAATCACTCCAGCTATCCCAAGGACAGTCGAATTCAATCGTCGGACATTTAAAGGTTTTGAAGACATATTTTTAATTTTTCCCAAAGTTTTAATTACATTTTTTGAGTTCCTTCGCATGGAATGCCACGCAAATAATCTCATGATGTAACTTATTAAGTAGACGCCTTCTATTTTCCACGTAAACCAATCGTCTTTGAAGTACCTTAAAAGAAATCCAATGTATTCTCCGAATTCCAAATGCAAAAGTGTAGGAATTAGTATTTTTAATATGTCTTTGCGAGTTTTCTTTCCTTCAAACTTTAGCATTCCAAAGTATTTGACGAATATAAAAATAATTCCATAGTCTCCGATGGCATTTTTGTAAGTGTAAAATGGACTGACTTTACCCATCTTTCAATGCTACTATTTTTAGATTTTTTCTTCAATTTAGGGTCTTTCTCATTTCTGCTCAGACGGTAGAATGACTATATCAATGAAATATTTGAAACAGACATTTCAGACTGTATTTATAAATTTGTAGAGTTTCGTCGAAGCGTTGGAACAGAGAAATGTGTGCATCCAGTCACTTCCAGTAATGTGATTGGATTTCAGCGGCGGTAAATTATAATAAAAAATATGAAATGAACTAAATCTAGTAATTTGCACCTCGCGTTTAGGCCTATAGTAAAACGTAAACGGGCACCAACTTTTAAGTCTGACATAAGAAGCAGTATTTAGCAAATTTTCGACAACGTACCAGACCCTAAGAGCCAAACCAATCGTCCTCCAATCAAAATATATCTATAATGAGACTCAGCGACTAAACTCCGTGCCAACCTAAGTTGGGAAAACCAAATAGTAACAAGGAAGGGGGAAAAGCGCGATTGGTCCGTTAGTTGGAAACTCTTGTAAAGTAGCATTTATATACAAAGTTATCTTAATATACAAAATTATGTAATTTAATTTAAAATTAATTAAAAATACAGAAAACCTTGAAGAAAAATAACTATTAAAATATATATTAAACTAAAAATAATATATTAACCTTGAAGAAAACGAAACTAGCACTGAATGGGTGTGGCAAGTCAGCTGATTGTTTGTTTATGTTTATTTGAATTAAAATTTTACTAGGCTAAAGTTGTCTGAATGACTCACAAAAGGGCATCGTTGGAAAGCTCTTGAATCGTATTTTAAACAAATACTAAAATCAAAAAATCGATTTTTTGAAGGTGACATGGTACCGACCGGCCTTAATTCTTCTTTGACCAAACGTTGCAACTATGGATCATGTTTCGTTTCTATGACCACAAAAGGTGGATCCATTACGTGCGAAATTTAAATTATAATAACTGTATCATTAATAAATTATTTAACAAGAATCATCAGAATCCCTTTTATGTTAAAAAAAATATTCGGTAAAAGCTAGAATAACACTTAGTAATCCCTGCATATATTTGGTTGGTGGACACATATTTTCAGGCTTGTGTGCTCGGTCAGAGACCCTCTTATAAACCTTCGTCAAGTAAGACTGACACAACACGTACACATACGTGACAGATGCTGCCATCTATCACGCGCCACCTCCACAATTTAGACATGCCCTGAAGGGGATGAAAATAGTCTTCAGGGACCTGTACGTAGGAAACTGCGCAATGACCACCCGCAGGACTTTCGGACCCAGCAGATTTAACGAGCACGTACTCCGCATATACTCAACAAACACAAATATCCAGGCCTTATCGGGATTCGAGCCCGAACCCAGAGGCTCCAAGGAGCTCTCTAACCATTGAGCCGCCGGGTCGGGATCTGTATAAATATTCACTCGCAGTTTCTTTTGTAACCAGATTCATTCAAATAACAAAGGTGTGTTTTGTTTATAATAATTGTCTGAAATGGGCTGATTAAAATAAATAATATTTGTTGTTTTAAGTATTAAATAAATGTTATTTTATAATCATGCCAACTCTTTTACTTTCATTTAACCTATATGATAATAAGACCCACTGAATAATCTACCCAGCGATGGCCGGGAGGTATAAGCGACAAACCTCTCACCGAGAAGGTTCTTGGTTATGTCATTGTCCTAGCCGGGGGAGAGTGTTGTACCTTGGGACAATTTTTACATTTTAATTTTTTTCTTCGATAATTATAGTCAAAATAAAAATTTCAAAACAGCATTTCAACACACCAATATATTCCTCTATAATATATATTTTTGAATTCTGGCAGCTTGAAATTAAAAAATTGCCACTCATTTAAAGTAGAGAGGATAAATTGTCCCAAGGTACAACATGATGCTGTACCTTGGGACAGACTTTATAATGCAGTCAATAGTCATACACTTGAACTAATTTGTGTCAGGAAACAAACTTTATTATTTTTTCAAGGAAATACACAAATAAAACTTCATAATTCAAGAATAATTGAAATTATACAGCAAAATTGCAAGTCCAAATTATTTAACATTACATGATGATACAAAATGCATTACTGTCCCAAGGTACAACACACTACATGGTTTAAATAAAAGCAAGATAGTGGCCAATCTAAATGCATTATCATTATTTTTTCATAACCAAAACATTTTAAAATCTTCTCTTTTATGAAGAAAATAAAATGCAGTTGACTTTTTGTAAAAGTACAAAGGTAAAAAATTAAATTAGAATGAGAAAAATATTTACTTTGGGGTAAGGAAATATTATTTTTTGCACCAATTCATCAATTCATTGATGCTAGTGTTAAATTTAATTATGATGATGTCTGTTGGTTAAGGCTACTATTAGAAATAAACAATGTATGAATATTGCCAATAGATTCTTAGAAATTGTCAGTGTCCTAAGGTACAAGCGTCCCAAGGTACAACACTCTCCCCAACTATAGACGAATTCGTGCTGGTAGGAAAAAAGATATACAGGCTAAAAATTAAAGGAAAACAAAATATCGACGTTTTTGATCCAAACATTCATCCGACTCCCCTTAATTTGAAAATTTTTTAGACTTCTTTCCATGCAAAAAAACGTTCTCGGGCCCTAACAGTAAAGTTGTTTGTGAACTTCAGGCTCCGTCATCTAGAAGTTCCTACGGCTGTGATAAAAGATTGTCTTTTTATAATAAATAATTAAAAAATTTCAATTATTTCATTTCTTCATTTGAATGTTTGATGAATTTGCATGCGTTTAAAGCATTACTTATGAGAAATGCAATCAGACACAAGTTTTTTAATGATATAACTCAATTTTTCGCCCATTTAAAAGAACTACATATACTATTTATGAAATACGAAGGAATGAATGAAAGTATTTACTAGTTTAAGTAACATTTTATTGGATTTTTAAATATCATAAAATCTTGTTGCTAATTTTACGATTAATATTGCTGATGTGCGATAAATATAAAAACGCAAGTTGCACGTTTTGATTTTAGCATTTTAAATACCGTGTATGTTCACAAATATTACAAACTAAGTAAAATCAATTAAACGAAGTAAATGGTAATGGAACATTGGGTACAATCTGCTGCATTTTAAAGAAGCTCACATGATCGTGACTAGACATGCCTGTTTTTGAAACTTTACCAAACTTCATATGGAGGGATGAAAATACAAGTGAACCAAGTCCATAAAATGCTTCTCTGTGCTACAGACGTTTAAAGCTAAAGCCGCTAGGCAGTAGCAATTAAAAACATTTTTAATGGTGTTGGTTGGTATACATATATTTTCAGGCTTGTGTGCTTGCTCAGAGAGCCGCTTATAAACCTTCGTCAAGTAAGACAGACACAACACACACACTCACACTCACATGCACACATATACGTGACGGATGCTCCCATCTATCACGCGCCACCTCCACAATTTAGACATGTCCCTGAAGGGGAGGGAAATAGTCTTCAGGAACCTGTACCCGTGGGAAACTGCGCAATCTCCGCCCACAGGACTTTCAGATCCAACAGATTTAACTAGCACGTACTCCGCATATACTCGGTGAGTTTTCAGCGACCATGACTCGATCGCGGGACCTTTCGATCCATAGATCAAGACATTGACCACAGGGCGCCTCACAGCCCCTTAATGTTGCCTAGCATATATTAACTGAACTATTAATCTTTTTCATTTTTGCACTGAAATTCTACATAGGTAGTACGTGCAATCGCGCTGCTAACTCGTAAATGACAAAAAGTGGACTTTGTTCATTTTTATTCTGAACCCCCCGTATAAATACTTAGCTTCAGGTTTTCCATTTGAATTGGTACACT
Organism: Hylyphantes graminicola; assembly: GCA_023701765.1. Classification (NCBI taxonomy): domain Eukaryota; kingdom Metazoa; phylum Arthropoda; class Arachnida; order Araneae; family Linyphiidae; genus Hylyphantes; species Hylyphantes graminicola. The sequence goes on from CM043115.1 coordinate 61,488,892, forward strand.
GTCACCAAAGTAAAACAGTAAGTACAGGAATAAAAACATGTATTTGATGAGATAACAGGCCCTTAAAAAGCATAACATGTTTCATTTTTATTAGAGCATGCATACGAAAGATTGAAATCCTAATGAAATTAAGTTCCAATCAATAAGTAGACAAACATAATAATGTGCTAGAAAAGGAATTTTGTTAGCCTTCTATAGGATCAAGAACTTTAAAGAACTTTTTGAAAAATGCTGTAGGGTTTTTTAGAATCAAAAGTTTATTCTTCGCAATAATACATTTTGTATATTCATTTATTTGAATTGAAAGTTTGACACATAAAACAGAATACAGACATGTATGTATCAGTATTACTAACATGCTGGTACATGCTGGTAATTCTACATAGATAGTACATGCAATCGCGCTGCTAACTCGTAAATGACAAAAAGTGGACTTTGTTCATTTTTATTCTGAACCCTCCGTATAAATACTTGGCTTCAGGTTTTCCATTTGAATTGGTACACTGTCAGCAAAGTGAAACAGTAAGTACAGGGATAAAAACTTGTATTTGATGGGATAACAGGCCCTTAAAAAGCATAACATGTTTTATTTGTATTAGAGCATGCATACGAAAGATTGAAATCCTAATGAAATTAAAATCCAGGTAATAATGCAAGTACACAAACATAATAATGTGCTAGAAAAAGAATTTTGTAAGCCATCGGTAGGATCAAGAATTGTAAAGAACTTTCTGAAAAATTCCGTAGGGTTTTTTAGAATCGAAAGTTTATATTCTCCACATTAATACTTTTTGTTTATTCATTTATTAGAATTGAAAGTTAGACACATAAAACAGAATACAGACATGTAATCAGCATTACTAACAATGCTGGAAAACATTAAAGGCAAACAATTTTTAAAAATAAAAGTAAATTTCTAACACATTGTAAATCAAACTTAACGTTGTTTAAATAATTTTGGTAAACATAATAAATTTTATAATAGCCCACCATCAGTGTAAAGTAACATAGGGACCCTTGGCCATAAGCTGGTAAACGGTAAAAACAAACAATTTTCAAAAATAAATTTTTGACCCATTATAAATCAAACGTAACGTTATATGAATAATTTTGGTAAACATAAAATTTTTTATAATAGTTCACAATCAGCGTAAGGGATAAGGGAGGGTTGACCCACATTTAAATTTCAGCATTTTAAAATATTTTATCATTTTTTCAATAGATGGTAATCAAAGCTACTGTTGTCAGCAGATTTGCACCTTATAGTTTCATTAAGCTAATTCTTAGCATTGAGGAGAAAATAAAAAAGGAAAGTTTCTCATCCTAAAAAGTAAATATTTTAGACTTTATTTGTAAGATTTTTACAGACAAACCAATTCAATTAAGTGGCCGATCACCTTTGACAGCAATTTTCTGAAGAATCTATTCCAACCATGAAGTTGAGGTATTTTTTTATAAGTTATGAATATAAAAATAGCTTTACGACAATAAATCACAAAAAAAAAAATTCAGTATTTGTGGAAAATAATAGCAAAATATGCTTTGAAAATCACGCTGACGCAAAACATATCTTTAAAAAATAAAAAAAAATTCTATCTTTTAAATTTAAATATGCTTAACAAACATTAATATAGTTCATGAACTAAAATCATTAAGATATCAGGTCCCAAATTTTTTATAGGCAAAAGTTTGTAGCATTATATCGAAATCAAATCAAAACTTGATTAAAAACTTATCAATTATATCAAAACTTGTTGAAAAACTACTGTAAAAATTGGAGGCCATTGATAATAAAGAACTTCCGTTTTCCATGTTTTGCGTAAAGCGTAATGCGTTTTGAAAACGTTGATTTTATATTAAAAGGCTAAAAACAAATGTTTTATGTGTTGTCGATTTTTTCTGAAGAAAGGTGATCGGATACCTTAAGTTTATGTAGCATTTTATAAATACTGTTATAATGAGGTTTTATTAAAACCAAAAAACTTGTGCAACGAAGAAGGCTTCAAAGCACCATGTGTCATTCTTTACGAAATGTCTTCGTACGAAATGTCTAGGTAGGGGCTTGGCCACTTGTTTTTTTTTTTTTTTTCTTAATTTGAGGGAGATTTCCTATGTCCATCCTAGGAAAGTGCGATGCATATCTCATCACGCGTCGGAGCGGCAATGAACGACACAATTTAGCGGATATGTTTTTGTGCCAGCTAGAGTGTCTAGACCTAGTAGTGTCAGCTCCCTCTTGGTTCAATTGTAAAAGAATAATTCCGTATGTCACTACAGATCCAAAAACAGCTAGAAAATTCTTCCTGGTAAAGTGCAGCACTCCGCAGCCGGACAGCACACAATCCGGTACACTTATAATTTCCTGGATGAACAAGAAATTTACGCGGTCCTCAAAAGATGAACCATTCGTCGTCAATATACCGAACTTGGTGTGCACACTCGATTTCAGATTGTTCAGTTGTGTTGGTATAAAGTCAGAAATGTAGTATAACAGAAAGAGGGATACAGTAACAAATGAAGAACGGTATATGTAATCAAAAATAAGCGATTCATCTATTGCATCTTTTTCGTACAGCAAAAAAACCGATACCGTGCTGAATAAATGCGTTGAATAGAAAACACATAGGCAAAATGTAATGCTGGAGAACGAACTTTGCAGAGAGTTTGTTGCGTCAAGTATAGTGAAGAACTTGGTGGAAATCTGTTTCGGATTTTTAAGAAAAAAATGAGATGGTTGCGCATCGAGTTCTCGACATAAATCTTCAATAGCAGACGAAAGCCTGTAACACAAAATCAAATATATGCCGAGTATCAGTGTTACTGAAGTTTCGGGGAAAAAGTAATTAAACACCATTTTTAAAAAGTAACAGATAGTTCTGACCCACTTTTGATGATATTGTACATAGTAAAGCTGACTCTCAAACTGAAATTCGGTTTCGAAGAAATCCGCAATCCAGGTAAACAAAATGCAGTGCACAAAAATCACTCCAGCTATCCCAAGGACAGTCGAATTCAATCGTCGGACATTTAAAGGTTTTGAAGACATATTTTTAATTTTCCCCAAAGTTTTAATTACATTTTTTGAGTTCCTTCGCATGGAATGCCACGCAAATAATCTCAAGATGTAACTTATCAAGTAGACGCCTTCTATTTTCCACGTAAACCAATCGTCTTTGAAGTACCTTAAAAGAAATCCAATGTATTCTCCGAATTCCAAATGCAAAAGTGTAGGAATTAGTATTTTTAATATGTCTTTGCGAGTTTTCTTTCCTTCAAACTTTAGCATTCCAAAGTATTTGACGAATATAAAAATAATTCCATAGTCTCCGATGGCATTTTTGTAAGTGTAAAATGGACTGACTTTACCCATCTTTCAATGATACTATTTTTAGATTTTGTCTTCAATTTAGGGTCTTTCTCATTTCTGCTCAGACGAGAAAGATTATATCAATGAAATATTTGAAACAGACAATTCAGACTGTATTTATAAATGTGTCGAGTTTCGTCGAAGCTTTGGAACAGAGAAATGTGTGCAACCAGTCACTTCCAGTAATGTGATTGGATTTCAGCGGCGGTAAATTATAATAAAAAATATGAAATTAACTAAATCTAGTAATTTGCACCTCGCGTTCAGGCCTATAGTAACCCGTAAACGGGCACCAACTTTTAAGAAGCAGAATTTAGCAAATTTTCGACAACGTACTAGACCCAAAGAGCTAGTCCAATCGTTCTCCAAACAAAATATATCATAATGAAACTCAGCGACTAAACTCCGTGCCAACCTATGTTGGGAAAAACAAATAGTAAAAAGGCAGAAGGAAAAGCGCGATTGGTCCATTAGTTGGAAACTCCTGTAAAGTAGCATTTACATACAAAGTTATCTTAATATATAAAATTGTGTCATTTAATTTAAAATTAATTAAAAAATATAAAAAATTAACCTTGAAGAAAACGAAACTAGCACTGAATGGGTGTGGCAAGTCAGCTGATTGTTTGTTTATGTTTATTTGAATTAAAATATTACTAGGAGAAAGTTGTCTGAATGACTCACAAAGGGTATTGTTGGAAAGCTCTTGAAACGTATTTTAAACAAATACTAAAATCAAAAAATCGATTTTTTGAAGGCTACATGGTACCGACCGGCCTTAAGGCTTCTTTGACCAAACGTTGCAACTATGGATCATGTTTCGTTTCTATGACCACAAAAGGTGGATCCATTACGTGCAAAATTTAAATTATAATAACTGTATCATTACTAAATTATTTAACAAGAATCATCAGAATCCCTTTTATGCTAAAAAAATATTCGGTAATAGCCAGAATAACACTTAGTAATCCCTGCATATATTTGGTTGGTGGACACATATTTTCAGGCTTGTGTGCTCGGTCAGAGACCCTCTTATAAACCTTCGTCAAGTAAGACTGACACAACACGTACACATACGTGACAGATGCTGCCATCTATCACTCGCCACCTCCACAATTTAGACATGACCCTGAAGGGGATGGAAATAGTCTTCCGGGGCCTGTACGTAGGAAACTGCGCAATGGCCACCCACAGGACTTCCGGACCCAACAGATTTAACGAGCACGTATTCCGCATATACTCAACAAACACAAATATCCAGGCCTTATCGGGATTCGAGCCCGAACCCAGAGGCTCCAAGGAGCTCTCTAACCATTGAGCCGCCGGGTCGGGATCTGTATAAATATTCACTCGCAGTTTCTTTTGTAACCAGATTCATTCAAATAACAAAGGTGTGTTTTGTTTGTAATAATTGTCTGAAATGGGATGATTAAAACAAATAATATTTGTTGTTTCAAGTATAAAATAAATGTTATTTTATAATCATGCCAACTCTTTAACTTTCAATTACCCTATATGAATATATGACACATAGAAAGTACTAAGGGCCCAGCGGAGTCCGAGAGGTATATAAGCGCTTTTCGCACCGAGAAGGTTCTTGGTTATGTCCTTGTCCTAGCCATACTATAGACGCATTCGTGCAGGTAGGAAAAAAGATATACAGCCTAAAAATTAAAGGAAAGCAAAATATCGACGTTTTTGACCCAAACACTCATCCGACTCCCCTTAATTTGAAAATTTTTTGGACTTCTTTCCATGCAAAAAAAAACGTTCTCGGGCCCTAACAGTAAAGTTGTTTGTGTACTTCAGGCTCTGTCATCTAGAAGTTAATACGGCTGTGATAAAAGATTGTCTTTCTATAATAAATAATTAAAAAAATTCAATTATTTCATTTCTTCATTTGAATATTTGATGAATTTGCATGCGTTTAAAGCATTACTTGTGAGAAATGCAATCAGACACAAGTTTTTTAATGATATAACTCAATTTGTCGTCCATTTAAAAGAACTACATATACTATTTATGAAATACAAAGGAATTAATGAAAGTATTTACTAGTTTAAGTAACATTTTATTGGATTTTTGAATATCTTAAAATCTAGTTGCTAATTTTACTTTTAATATTGATGTTGAAATGCAATAAATATAAAAACGCAAGTTGCAAATTTTGATTTTAGCATATTAAATACCGTGTATGTTCAAAAATATTACAAACTAAGTAAAATTAATTAAACGAAGTAAATGGTAAAGGAACATTGGGTACATCAACAATCTGCTGCATTTTAAAGAACTTCACATGATCGTGACTAGACATGCCTGTTTTTGAAACTTTACCAAACTTCAAATGGAAGGATCAAAATACAAGTGAACCAAGTCCATAAAATGCTTCTCTGTGCTACAGACGTTTAAAGCTAAAGCCGCTAGGCAGTAGCAATTAAAAACATTTTTAATGGTGTTGGTTGGTATACATATATTTTCAGGCTTGTGTGCTTGCTCAGAGAGCCGCTTATAAACCTTCGTCAAGTAAGACAGTCACAACACATACACTCACACTCACATGCACACATATACGCGACAGATGCTGCCATCTATCACGCGCCACCTTCACAATTTAGACATGTCTCTGAAGGAGAGGGAAATAGTCTTCAGGAACCTGTACCCGTGGGAAACTGCGCAATCTCCGCCCACAAGACTTTCAGATCCAACAGATTTAACGAGCACCGCTTATACTTGGTGAGTTTCCAGCGACCAGGACTCGATCGCGGGACCTTTCGATCCATAGATCAAGACATTGACCACAGGGCGCCTCACAGCCCCTTAATGTTGCCTAGCATATATTAACTGAACTATTAATCTTTTTCATTTTTGCACTGAAATTCTACATAGGTAGTACGTGCAATCGCGCTGCTAACTCGTAAATGACAAAAAGTGGACTTTGTTCATTTTTATTCTGAACCCTCCGTATAAATACTTGGCTTCAGGTTTTCCATTTGAATTGGTACACTGTCAGCAAAGTGAAACAGTAAGTACAGGGATAAAAACTTGTATTTGATGGGATAACAGGCCCTTAAAAAGCATAACATGTTTTATTTGTATTAGAGCATGCATACGAAAGATTGAAATCCTAATGAAATTAAAATCCAGGTAATAATGCAAGTACACAAACATAATAATGTGCTAGAAAAAGAATTTTGTACGGTAGGATCAAGAATTGTAAAGAACTTTCTGAAAAATTCTGTAGGGTTTTTTAGAATCGAAAGTTTATATTCTCCACATTAATACTTTTTGTTTATTCATTTATTAGAATTGAAAGTTTGACACATAAAACAGAATACAGACATGTAATCAGCATTACTAACAATGCTGGAAAACATTAAAGGCAAACAATTTTTAAAAATAAAAGTAAATTTCTAACACATTGTAAATCAAACTTAACGTTGTTTAAATAATTTTGGTAAACATAATAAATTTTATAATAGCCCAACATCAGTGTAAAGTGACATAGGGACCCTTGGCCGTAAGCTGGTAAACGGTAAAAACAAACAATTTTCAAAAATAAATTTTTGACCCATTATAAATCAAACGTAACGTTATAGGAATAATTTTGGTGAACATAAAAATTTTTATAATAGTTCACAATTAGCGTAAGTTATAAGGGAGGGTTGACCCACATTTAAATTTCAGTATTTTAAAATATTTTATCATTTTTTCAATAGATGGTAATCAAAGCTACTGTTGTCAGCAGATTTGCACCTTATAGTTTCATTAAGCTAATTCTTAGCATTGAGGAGAAAATAAAAAAGGAAAGTTTCTCATCCTAATAAGTAAATATTTTAGACTTTATTTGTAAGATTTTTACAGACAAACCAATTCAATTAAGGTGGTCGATCACCTTTGACAGTAATTTTCTGAAGAATCTATTCCAACCATGAAGTTGAGGTATTTTTTTATAAGTTATGAATATAAAAATAGTTTTACGACAATAAATCATAAGAAAAATTTCAGTATTTGTGGAAAATTATGGCAAAATATGCTTTGAAAATTACGCTGACGCAAAACATGATATCTTTAAAAAATTAATTTTTTTTCCATCTTTTAAATTTAAATATGCTTAACAAACATTAATATAGGTCATGAACTAAAATCATTAAGATATCAGGTCCCAAATTTTTTATAGGCAAAAGTTTATAGCATTATATCGAAATCAAATCAAAACTTGATTAAAAACTTATCAATTATATCAAAACTTGTTGAAAAACTACTGTAAAAATTGGAGGCAATTGATAATAAAGAACTTCCGTTTTCCATGTTTTGCGTAATGCGTAATGCGTTTTGAAAACGTTGATTTTATATTAAAAGGCAAAAAACAAATGTTTTATGTGTTGTCGATTTTTTCTGAAGAAAGGTGATCGGATACCTTAAGTTTATGTAGCATTTTATAAATACTGTTATAATGAGGTTTTATTAAAGCTATAAAACTTGTGCAACGAAGAAGGCTTCAAAGCACCATGTGTCATTCTTTACGAAATGTCTTCTTACGAAATGTCTAGGTAGGGGCTTAACCACTTGTTTTGTTTTTTTTTTTTTTAATTTGAGGGAGATTTCCTACACTCTAAAAAAATATCTGTAAGGTTACTAAGAATTCTCTAGGAAACTCAGCTTCCATAAGTTTTTTTAGTAGTGTTACATAAGAAATATGTGTATATATTACTAATTAAAGCTTAGTAAGTTATACTAAGAAAAATTAGTAGATTTTGCAGGGGATTTTCTTGTATGTTTACAAAGAAACTGGTAGTAAACTGGTTACAAAAGTTTAAAACCAGAGGGCGCCACTAATTTTTCTGTTAGTCAGGTTTTATTTCGAACTTCCCGAGGACAGAACCCAAGATTATCGGGATCCGTGGAACAGCGCGTTAGTCCTCTCTGCTATCGGGGACTTGCATTTTGGTTGCGTGTAAATAAAGAGGTTAAAATCTTGATCGTTAAAGGCGTTTTATGTTATTGATTAAGAAATTTTAAGATTCTTTTTTTTTTCGGATATGAAGTTTTCGAAATAATTTAACGTAGTTTTTATATACTAAAATAAAAAAAAACCCACGTTTTTAGGTTTTTTATCGTTGCGATATCGATTCGTCATAATCTCTAGAAAAGATAGCCAGGGGGCGCTGTAAGCGTTTCATCAATTTACTTAGTATTGTTTAGTATTACTACAGTAGTTTCTTTAGGTTACAGATGATTTTCTAGTAAATGGTGAAAACCTGTAAAGTTACTAAGTAATCGTTAGTAAATTCAAGCCAAATTTTTTACAGTGTATGTCGATCCTAGGAAAGTGCGATGCATATCTCACCAACCGTCGGAGCGGTAATGAACGACACAATTTAGCGGTTATGTTTTTGTGCCAAGGGCTTAAAAATGCAAAATTCGCAGAGAGTGATTGTATGAAAGGTAATAATTCTGAATAGTAGACAAAAAATAATTCAGGTTTAAAAGATAACCAACATATACTTAGAATTTATTCTTTTGTTGTAGTTACCGTAGCCTCATCTTTTAAACTAGTAGTGTCAGCTCCCTCTTGGTTCAATTGTAAAAGAATAATTCCGTATGTCACAACGGATCCAAAAACAGCTAGAAAATTCTTTCTGGTAAAGTGCAGCACTCCGCAGCCGGACAGCACACAATCCGGTACACTTATAATCTCCTGGATGAACAAGAAATTTACGCGGTCCTCAAAAGATGAACCTTTCGTCGTCAATTTACCGAACTTGGTGTGCACACTCGATTTGAGATTGTTCACTTGTGTTGGTATAAAGTCAGAAAAGTAGTATAACAGAAAGAGGGATACGGTCACAAATAAAGAACGGTATATGTAGTCAAAAATCAGGGAGTCATCTATTATATCTTCTTTGTACAACAGAAAACCCGATACCGTGCTGAATAAGTGCGTTGAATGAAACACACATAGGCAAAATGCAATGCTGGAGAACGAACTTTGCAGAGAGTTTGTTGCGTCAAGTATAGTAAAGAACTTGGTGGAAATCTGTTTAGGATTTTTAAGAATTAAATGAGATGGTTGCGCATCGAGTTCCCGACATAAATCTTCAACAACAGACGAAAGCCTGTAACACAAAATCAAATATATGCCGAGTATCAGTGTTACTGCAGTTTCAGGGAAAAAGTAATTAAATACCATTTTTAAAAAGTAACAGATAGATCTGACCCACTTCTGATGATATTGTGCGTTGTAAAGCTGACTCTCAAACTGAAATTCGGCTTTGAAGAAATCCGCAATCCAGGTAAACAAAATGCAGTGCACAAAAATCACTCCAGCTATCCCAAGGACAGTCGAATTCAATCGTCGGACATTTAAAGATTTTGAAGACATATTTTTAATTTTTCCCAAAGTTTTAATTACATTTTTTGAGTTCCTTCGCATGGAATGCCACGCAAATAATCTCATGATGTAACTTATTAAGTAGACGCCTTCTATTTTCCACGTAAACCAATCGTCTTTGAAGTACCTGAAAATAAATCCAATGTATTCTCCGAATTCCAAATGCAAAAGTGTAGGAATTAGTATCGTTAATATGTCTTTGCAAGTTTTCTTTCCTTCAAACTTTAGCATTCCAAAGTATTTGACGAATATAAAAATAATTCCATATTCTCCGATGGCATTTTGATAAGTGTAAAATGGATTGACTATATCCATCTTTCAATGCTTTCTATTTAGATTTTTTCCTTCAATTTAGGGTCTTTCTTATTTCTGCTCAGACGGTAGAATGACTATATCAATGAAATATTTGAAACAGACATTTCAGACTGTATTTATAAATATGTAGAGTTTCGTCGAAGCGTTGGAACAGACAGTTGGTGTGCATCCAGTCACTTCCAGTAATGTGATTGGATTTCAGCGGCGGTAAATTATAATAAAAAATATAAAATGAACTAAATCTAAGTAATTTGCACCTCACGTTTAGGCCTACAGTAAAACGTAAACGGGAACTTTTAAATCTGACATGAGAAGCAGAATTTAGCAAATTTTCGACAGCGTACCAGACCCAAAGAGCCAGTCGAATTATACTCCAAACAAAATATATCTATAATGAAACTCAGCGACTTAACTCCGTGCCATCTTAAGTTGGGTATAAACAAATAGTAAAAAGGCAGGGGGTTAAGCGCGATTGGTCCGTTAGTTGGAAACTCTTGTAAAGTAGCATTTGCATACAAAATAATCTTAATACAATTTAACAAAAATACACTTTTCATTACGATAAAAATGCCCAATTTTCTCAAATAATATTCAAATCTGTTAGACCTTAAACGAAATTAATGTTTTAGACATGTTTTCTGGATGGATTCACAAATAATTTATGGAACTCTTTACATCCGCGGAAGGATATCCTCCATAGCATATTTCTATTTACCCAACTTAGGTTGGCAGGGAGTGTAACTCTTTAGTAGATTGCTGTTGCATTCAATTGACGAGCTTAGTGAAAGATCGTGCTAAATGACAAAGAGGTAAAAAACGAGAAAATGAGCTTTAAATTTTATCATTTGCACTTAGATCTGTTGAAAATGGAACTTGTAAAGCGTAAAAAATATACTACATTCAACGTTTCTTAAAAAGGGGAAACTTTTGCTATCGTTTTTAAAAAGTTAGTACTATATTCATTGCGACAAAGATAAAAAAATTTCAAAAATGTCACTTAGCATCTTCTTCTACTAAGCTCTTCAATTCTATGGTGAATATAATTAATTAAAGTTTCATGAACACATTACAACGCATTTTTAGCCTACTTTTCTTTTTTTTTTAATTCGAAGAATTAAAAAAAAATGAAAAAGTAGGTATTGACATGCGGTCGATGTCCGTCCGTCCGTCTGTCTGTCTGTCTGTCTGTCCGTCTGTCCGTCTGTCCGTACCCCCCTTCCAAAATCAGTTCTATCTATCCGATCTTAAAAATTCTTTTTTTATTAGAAAGGTATAACCTCAGACACCCCACTTTCATACTTTTTGTCCGTCTGTCTGTGCGATAGGACGGACATAAATCTACTATTTGATGACAAATTTCCCATTGAATTAGCATTGAAATTCAATTTCGAGTCATTTAGATCGCTGAATTTAACTACAAATGCTACGGACAAGTGAGATACGTCAAAAAATTCAGCGCATCGAAATTAGAATACATTGAAAATTTCAGAAAAGAATTCGAATTCGAAGTACTTCAATTATTTAAAAAACGTCAAAATTTAATGCTCATTCAAAAAGCATAGGAAGCCATTTTTATAAGAAATAAATCACCATTGCCATCACAACAATTGCTTGAGAAACTTTAATTCTTTTAGACAATAAATTCAAATAAATTTATTTTTGAGACATCGATCAATTTAAGATGACGTCAAGTATATATTTCACTACGAATCTTTGTATGGTGATATAAATTGTGTTCATTCTATTTAAAAGCGAGGAATATTACATATTTATTCTTTGAAATATAAATTTTTGCAAACGATTTAAGTTATAATTATTTAATTTTCGAAATAAAATAAATGAAACCAGCTGAATTTAGCAAGTAAATGTTTATTGATGAGTATTTTTTCGGTTTTTGTTCTACGAAAAATTAAAGATTTATTTATAATTGCAAATAAAGCTGTGTTTAGTGAAAGATGCTGTGTTTAGTTAGATGCTGCATTTAGTGAAATTTATTTTAAATTTAATGTGGAAAAACGGTTGTTTATGTCACTTACTGTTACGAACCCAGTTTTTTCAAGATAAGAATTTTAGTAAGTATTTAAGTAACAGGAAAGTAGGCTATTTTAGTTCTTTAAGAACTTCTTGTTACATAAGTGTTTTTAATACTAGTTTGTTAAAAGCTTTTAGAAAAATCCTCAAGTTAAATGAGCAAATGGATATACTAAATGCTAATAGATATTTAAATTAGAGAGTATGTTTTAACTGTTATAATGTAAGCAACATTTAAACAAAAAAAAACAATATGTTAGCTAACAAATGTGTGATGGTAATTTCTATAGAAACTAAAGATGGGCAATGGGCATGCTGTGTAAAAAGTTTATTTAACTGGAATTTCAAAGTGCTAACGGCTAATAAGCGTAGGATTAAAAACAGCGCAAAATGCTTTTAAAAAAACTTTTAAAGGTTTGGAAGTCGTCAAACTTAAATATTTCTCATAAACTGAACAAGTTGGTTTGTTCCAGAATCTGTCACTTACATCGCTTCCACACAACATTTTACGCTCAACCGGAAACACACTTACACCTCAAAAAGAAATTCGGAAAACTGTATGGTTGGCTAGTTCTAATTCAAACTTTTATAAGCAAAAATTAATAATTTTCTTTAATCTTCTTTTGCAGATTTGATAATAAATCTTTATCGTTTGCTAACTTTTTTGAACTTAAAAGAATAGTGATTGATTTTTTTTTATAAATATCTTTTTGCATTCACAAGTTTACATTTCGAAAAATAAATTAGTAAAATTGTTGCTTTAAAAATAAAAGCGAAAATTTGCATATTTTTTATGCAAATTTAGAATTTTTTATGCATCTTTCTTCATTCATATATAATGAACCTTCAATATAACTTTATTGTACCATTACTACAATCCAAATTGAATTATTACACAAAAATAAATATTTTCTTCAAGAATTTTATTTTTATTTTATATAAAGTTTCACGTACGTTTAATGTCATGGCAACAGTGAAAATATTGAATAAACAAGTTGGTTTGTTACAGAATCTGTCACTTACACCGCTTCCACACAATATTTACGCTGAACAGGAAACACACTAACAGCACCTCAGAAAGAATTTCGCCAAACAGGACTTTTAGCTAGTTCTAATTCAAACTTTTATAAGCCAAAATTAATAATTGTCTTTAATCTTCTTTTGAAGATTTGATAATTAATCTTTATCGTTTGCTATTTTTTTTAAAGTTCGAAGAGTAATGATGTATTTTTTAAATAAATATCGTTTTGAAGCCTCAAGTTTACATTTCGAAAAATAAATTTGTAAATGTTGCATTAAAAATAAATTTTTTATGCAAATTTAGATTTTTCTTTAGATCTTTCTTCATTTAAATAATGAACCTTCAAAATAACTTTATTGTACTATTACAACAATCCAAATTGAATTATTACACAAAAATAAATATTTTTTTCAAGAATTTTATTTTTTATTTTAAATAAAGTTTCTCGAACATTTGATGTCATGGCAACAGTGAAAATATTGAATAAAAATGGAATTCGCATGTTATTTCATTGTAGATTAAATTTTTAGTTATTTAAATTTTAAATAACCCTCTAATTAAAAATTTTTAATGAAATTTGGAATGTAGCCTAAACTGATTTTTGGCTTCAAAATGACGTATCCCACTTGTTTGTGAGACGTTTGGTTCGTTCTGTGAAAGTGGGTGACGGACAGACGGACGGACAGACAGACGGACGCGACGGACGGACTGCACGATTATAAGACCTTCCACTTTTTACGTTATAAACGTAGTATGGAAGCTAAAATGGAATTTGCATGTAATTTCAATGTAGATTAAATGTTTAGTTATTTAATAACAAAATTTTAAATAAACTTCTAATTATAAATTTTAAATAATATTCTAATTAAAATTTTTAATGAAATTTGGAATGTAGCCTAAACTGATTTTTTTGCTTCAAAATGAAGTATCCCACTTGTTTGTGAGACTTTTGGATCTTTCTGTGAAAGTGGGTAACGGACAGACGGACGGACGGACTGCACGATTATAAAACCTTCCACTTTTAACGTTATAAACGTAGTGTGGAAGCTAAAATCTATATGATGCAATTATAAAATCTATATACTACTTTATGGCTGTGAAACTTGGAAAATTATAAAACAACAGGAAAATAAACTAAACGCATTTCATACTAAATGTTTAAGAAAGATTCCAAAAATGTGTTACCCAGAACCCAGAAAAAAATTTCAAACCATAATCTATGCATCGAAACAGCAGACAAACCCTTGACAATTGACATAATGATAAAAAGATGGCATTGGGTTAGTCGTGTGCTAAGATGTTTCCATTCTTAACTTGGTCTCCTGACAGTAAAAGGAAGGGAGGCCGAAAAAGGCTGACGTATCGACGAAACATCTTGAAGGATATAGGAACCATCCTGGTTGGGTGAGCTGGGCAGTTTCCAGGGAGGCCACACTGAACCGGAGGAACTGGGTTTCAACAATTGCGGCCGCGTGCGTCTATATAAGGCGTCATCTAAAATAATAGCGAAGAGAAAGCTAATCTGTCGCAAAAATTTATTTTAATAAAATATTTATGTAACTATTCTACTAGAAACAGTTATCGTCAAAAAAACATTTATACTACTTTAGTATAGACTGGCTTTGGTGGGTAAACAACACTCAGTTGGACCATTTTTGCCCTGAAATATACAGTATTCCAGTACATTTTTTTTATAGGTTAGAGTTATTGAGTGCTTGCAATAAAGGTCTAAGTCAATGTGTTAGTTGTTGCAGTTGACCTGCCCACTACACTCTTAAAACAAAAGAGTGAAATCCACTTCAGTAGGAGAAGTGCATTTTCGACACTGGAAAGGAGTGAATATTATCTCGGACTGAATTAAAACCACTCGTTTGGAGTGATCCTGTCGGAGGTTTAATACACAAAGGATCCACTCCTTTCGGGGAAGTGCATTTTCAAGACTGGAGGAGTGAAAATTAACTCAGACTGAGTTAAATTCGCTCGTTTGTTTTAAGAGTGTATATTTCTACGTCGTTTATTCTTATAATTACTTAACAAGAAATGTATGGTAATGGAAGTATAGGGGATGAAACACCAAAATGGAGATTTTATGATTTCAATTGCGTCGATTTACGTGCTAGTCACCATGTTAGGATTTGTTAAACAAATGCGTGTTCGCAACGGGGAACTATCACGTAGCTATAGAAATATCATAATCATTTTTTTTATTTTGTAATGCAATGATGTGCCAACACCTGAGCTACCATGTATTGACTCAAATATACAATTAGTACTTAAAACTTAACTCTAACCCCCCCCCCCCCCCCCCCCAATTCAAAGCCAAAAATTTTATATTGCGTGCCTTCTAAATCTCATTTTAACAATAACTTTTTGCGGCAGTTTAAACTACAAAATAAAAAAAATTGTTATCAATTACCCTTCACATTTTATCATTATGCAGTAATAGCTATGCTCCAATATAGTAAAAGAGGACTAACTTGACAAATCAGTACTGTTAAATAAGATGAGATTTACATATTGATGCACTATCTCTATGATGGTCGAACTCATAGAGCTAATGCATCAAGGTATACCATACCACTTAAACATCACAAATCAGAAAAACACTGCATTTTGACGCACAACATTAATTGCAAATCAATGTTTCCTAAAAGTGTCTGATAACAACTTTAAAAGGAGGTTTCTGTTGTGTTTTAAATTTTTTATAAACTGATTTTACTGAATAATTGAAATAAATAAATGGCTAAGAGTTAATGAGTATTAAAAAAAGCAGAGGTACTCTATTGAGATTTGAAAGAAATTACCGTCACAATTTACATATAAATCTGTAGAGGGGGTTAGAAACGTTTATTTCAATTGACCGTAAACATAAAAATGTCTATACAAAATTGTAATTAAGTTGATGATTACAAAATGACAAGATAACATGGGGAACATTCATGTAATGTCACGCGGTTTGTTATGCATCAGCCCTTGACCCAAGTGCTATTGTTATCCTATACAGCTATCGAAACACGTGCTTATGTGTTCCTACTGCTCAAACCTGTCTGACTGCTTTTTCCCCCACAGTGATTTGGAGTTGAAGCTCAGGTGGATATGGCGTGAATGTCCCCCATTAAGTTACATATTATTAATGCTACTTCTAAGAAGAAATGGATGGGTGCGATTCTTAGAATTGCAATATGCCTGCAAATCTTTGGCGAGATTCAAAATATAATAAGGAAAAAAACATGTAAAACAGTATTTTGCTTGGAGCTTGAATAACTAATTATTATTCACTACATTAAGCTAATTAAAAGTAAGTTTTGTATACTATAACAATAATAATGCCGGTTTAGTAGCATAAATGAAATCAATGGCAAATGCCTATGTATTTTCTATAGAGTTCAAAATTAAATCTGCGGAAATTTATTCTTCAAAAAAATTCTAATCTTAAACTGATTTACAAGCAACCTTGCGGCCTTACAAATGAAGCACTTAGAATTTATTTTCATTCCACACATTCCCTCAAATAAACCAAGCTTGACGTCACAAAAGTTCTTCCTTTTAGATTTATACGACAAAACCTTCACGGTTCATTGTTCAAGGTAACCCGGTAACCTTAACTGTAAAATCTGTTCTGCTTTCGATCTTTTTTTTTCCGTGTTGCTGTTGTAAACTAAGGTCGCGATCGCACGGCAATCCATGTGTTATCGCAATTAAAATATTTTAAATATGTATACTGTTTCCAATAGGCCGTACAAATTATTAGCAAACACTCGAAGAGGTAAACTCCAAAAATTATGTAAAATATTACAAATCGGGTTATTTATGATCATTTGTTTTATCGATGCTTCTTTTCAATTTTTAGGTATCGCACAAAAAGTTGATCCACTTGAAACATCCTCTGGTACTCGCGAATTTGTAAAATGTGGGACAAATGTAAATATGAGGTAAAATTAATACAAATGCCAACGTTTCCTTATTAAGTATTGGCTTTCAGAATGTTTGTATGATTTATTAGCTATTTTGAATAAAATTTAGAAAGATTTATTCTCACGTTTTTCTGATATTGCATCATTCCTTAAAGTACCTAAGTTAAGCTCTGAATGAATATAAGCTACATTTATAATATTTTATTGGAGCAGTAAAAAGAATATTTTTTATTATTTCAATATTTTCTTGTTTGTGTTATATTAATATTCAATAAAAATTTACCCTCTAAAATTATAAAATATTTTGGTAAAATTACAAGTTCAAAGTAAGCAAGTTTCAGAACTGGGGATAATTATATGTTTAAAGGGGGGGAATTTAATTCTTTATTTCTAAAAAATATTAGTGATTATTTATTTTTATCAGAGAAACAACTGTTTTTCTACCAAAACTTGCCAAATCAAGGGAAACCATCAATTAAAGTGTTTCAATTTTCATAGAAAAATATTGCTAGGTCAGAGGGGGGAATTTCATTTTACTGCTATTGAATGTATTTTTTTATTGAACATGAAATTCAAACAATGTTTAAGTTGAGTAATTTGTTTGTAACATGTCTAAAATATATCCATCACCTAAGCAAATCCTAAAATTTCCTTATTAAATATTGCAGCATGCCTCGGCCAGTCTTTCATCAAGTTAACGGCAGAAAACCACAATCTCCAAAAGCGCCCCAAGATATTTACCCTCCACAATACGATGAATTAATTAAATACATAAATGATTGTAAGTATAATTTCTTTTTTCATGGGTTGGGCGAGGTTCACTTATACCTTCATACCTTCGGTGGGTCAATAAAATGAGGACCAAGCATCTTGGGAACTAAACACTGGGGTCCGCAACCGGGGCATAAGCTTAGCACCTCAGAGCAATTGGTCATGAAAGTAAAATTTGGCTTGGCAGGCCTTGGCCCAGTAATGGGCTGAAATATATAATTTTCACTTTTGGAAGTTGGAATTTTTACTATGTGGACAAACTGTAGACATCTATTGTTGAACTTTGTAAATAGTTACTTATCTTAACCAGGAGAGCTGGGGATTCCACTCGGTAAAGTGTTACCTTTGCATGCGAATTTTCTCAGGTTCTGGTCTGGGCATTGTCTATATAGCTGCATCTTACTATAATATTTATTGTGGCTTTCCGAACATTGCTTTATAAGTGTTATAGAAAATGCATGGTCAGTTCTTTTGTATTGATTTGATTAGCATTTGTTACTTTCTATAAACAGCGTTTGCTGCAATTGAGTAGAACAAATAATGCACCATGCAAAGGGAGTGCATGTTAAAATATGTTTTCAAAGTCACGATGCCATAAAACAAACTTTGTCTTTGATTAAAACGGAATTTCGAGACTTTGAGTTGAGCGGTCCTTATTCCCTGCAGCCAGATTTTTCCTTAAGTCATGCTGCATCCACATTCAGAAAGTTCTGCTACTGGGCCAATTTCAAAAAGTGGGACTTTAAGAGAGAGTTGGCTGCATATTGTCATAATAAAAACCGTTTGTAAAAATATTCAATGCAGCCACAGAAATGTGGCTTAGAAAATCGTGTTTTTTTTCCCCTCATTGTATTAACACAGAGGTACTTTTCTTTGATGACTCACGGTCAACATAATAGTATTGTTTGAAATATTTCTTAATTCTATTAACTTATACTCAGGGCCGGATTTTAAGATTTGCCGCCTGCAGGCCACAATCGACTTGCCGCCAGATATAGTTTTCTTAACTACTTTTTTCTTTCTACATATTTGAATCATCTATGTACACTCTAAATCAAAAGAGAAATAATCGGTGAATTTTTAAACTGTTCTAATATTTGTCTTTCATCTTCCAAATCAGGGGGGGGGAGTGCAATTGCCCTCGCAACTGCCATTTTTACTTCTAAATATTAGTACTATATATACGCTTACTATTTACTCTCAGCTAAGTAAATTATTTGTTTTCTTTCTTAAAAATATTAGTATCTTTATAATAATTTTTTATGCCCAATGCCGCTTTAATTGGTCGTAAAATTTGCCGCTACAGCCTATTTAGAAATCCAGCCCTGCTTATACTTATTTCTATATTCACATAATTGTATATTTATCTCGGTATATTACTTTCAATGATAGTTAAGCAATATTTTAATTGAGATGCAATTTCCTAACCTGTGTAATTTTGTATTTTTATATTGAAATGCTTTTATTGTCCTCAATACAGCATGGAGTGGCACACAAAAAGAATATGAATTATCAAAGCTTTCACCTGACAACAAAGGTAAATTTTTGTCTTTAATATGCCTATTCTATTTACTATTTTAGTAGTAAATAGAGTAGGTAGTATTGTTAATCAGTAAATCTGCTTATTATTTTGTGCTGTTAATTTTTGTAAGCATGTCTAAATCAAGAAAGTCTTGCAAAATGCTTTTTTCTAGCTCAAATAATATAGAATGGTCAGAAAAATTTCCAAATTCTAATTTTTTTTTAACCCAACTTTTTCTCTCGCAACTATTCCTTGAATACTGTACAACTATTTCTTGAATATAACACAAGATGTACAACTAACATACCGTTCAAATTTCTTCTTCTTCTAGCTTGTTTACAGCACTCAAAATTATCTCATAATTGACTTCTATGCCTTTAAATATGTGCTGAACTTGTGCTGTCCAGAAACATGTTTTTTTTTCAGTGTTTTTTTTTCATCTAGAAGTTTGATCTCAATAAAAATATATATATAACTTTTTCAGCAACATAGCCAATTTTTAACTTTTCATTCCGTTTATATCAAATTAGCAAAATCATCCATGTCTTCATTTTTGCAATGACAGTAGATTGGTATTTTTGGCACCATAACAATGGACCCCTATGATTCAGCTACATAGTATAGTAGCGTTAATGATGCTCAAAATTATTATTGTCTTTTTTTTACTAGCTTTTTTATGAACTTAGAAGTTTTATAGCTTAATGATAAGTAAGTATTTTGTGTGTGTATTGAGATAAATACAAATAATCTGAGGTCTATCTGCAAAACTGATACAGAAACAAATTTATTGTACAAAAATCTACAATTTGTGAACTACTTTTTTTACATAACTTCCAAAATTTTGTAGGCACGTGCCATAGCATGGCACAAGTTTTTTGTAACCCTTCTACTTCTATATAGAAGGTTGCCACCTGTGTTTTCAACTACGTGGAAAAATGTTTTTTTTCACAGAAAATTCAGTTTCCTTGTAACAATTTCACGAATTAGTGATTGCGATTTGTGGAAATTCCATAGTAAGATACTAATTGTAAACTTACTGTTTTGCTGAAGCTTCTCTTCAATTGTGTAAACCAGTTCTTCATTAACCCGGCAGCACTCGTGCTCCTAAGAAAAACACCATCACTTGCAAGAGGGTACTTTAAATAGACCCCAGCAGTGAATTCCATTCAAATATCACCTTTATGTTCAAAACTTGCTTGATTTTTACTTAGATGCTATTTTCTAAGAAATATTTAAGGTATTTATGTAGAAGTTTGGTATCGAAATTATAATTATTAACCGTGTAATTTATCGCTTCATAGATCGTATCTACAGCATTCACCAGTAATGTCTTCATTTTCCGAAAACTCATTAGTCTCAATATCAGAACAGGGACGATAATCAATTGTTATATCGTCATCTTCCATAGCATCACTAGTTTCTTCTGATTCATTTGTAGTTTCAACATACGAAGAAACTTCAGCTGACAATTTTACGCATATGTTCCATCTCCTCATTGTATGCCCAGTAAAGTGAGGATTTGTACTAGAATAAAGAAACATGGACACTCGCATGGTGGGGTCTTTCACACCTCCCAAACCACAATTCTACTAAAACTGCTTTTGAAATGTGAAAGATAATCATTCCTTTCTTTAGTGGTTGACCTTGAAGGCAGCTACTCAGGGTTTGACTCATTTTAAGAAGTGAGAAGTTGGGTTATTTGAAACATGATTGTGTACTAGATAGACCCCCCCTGCGAGTGCTGCCGGGTTAACTAAAGAGGGGCATCCACTTCATTCTTAATTGTGCACTTTTTCATGTCCATTGAACTGTCTGACCCATATTCTAACTATTAAATCACTCGGAGCAATTTTTCCATAACATTTGTAGATCTGCTCATAAATTTCCATTGGTTTAACTTTCTCTGAATTAAGCTTACAATTTAAAGGATCACTACAAAGAACATGTTGCCAGCAGCCATCTGAAAGTAGCATACATTTCTTCTCCTTCAGTCAAGAGTAAATGCCACTCATAAATGTTTTTCTTTATTTGTACACATTTTTAATGTTAACCAATCGGAACTTACTTTGTGTATATATGTACCTTGTGTTTGATTATTGATATTTAAAAATAATTATTTAGTTTTAAATTCTTATCATTGAAAGTTGTAGGAAATAGTAATTTATTCAAATAAACAAAAAATGCATATTTTAATATGTAATTGCATGAATTATCTAATGTATCTTTCTTATTTAATCTTGCAGTGCCTAAAGTTGTTTATTATCAAGACGACAGTGACAAATCACACTTGGCTAGTAAGTTGTCTTTTTATTTAAAGTTTAACTGACATAAGTAGTATGAAAGACCACAGTTAAAAAGCTTAGTTTAAGAAATGTGCTATGTGACATTTTTGTAAACATCAAGATTTTTGTGTCAAGAATCGTATTATTCTGTCCTTTAAAATAACAAGTTTCCTCTTCTTCATAAACTTAAAGCTAAGTAAATTTTTTACTGTTTGTAAATACATTTTGAAAAATCTTTTAATTGCAAACTAAAAACTTTTAAGCTTATTTTCTTGTTTTCACCTTTTTGTCACTTAACACGTTCTTCCACTAAGCTCTTCAAATATGTTATCAGCCATTATTACTCTAATTGAAAAATTTTGTGAGTAATATATTTAATACACTGCTCAAAACAATTAGGGGAGCACTTTTTAATTCCAACTTTAACTTCACTCCCAATAATAATTTTTAATGTTTGTCCTATAAATCTAAAATTTGTTAAATAGGTTCACTATGCATTCGAAATGAAGTAAAAAACAGGAGAAAAAATCTTAAGTTTTTAATACTTAAATTTATAGGGGGGAAATGGAATAATAACTTTTTAATAAATTATAACAATAATTTTTTTCAAAACTTTTTTTGTTAAAAATAGTTGAAATATATTTTTAAACATCTAAAAAATGCAAGCATGAAAAATTTAGAGTCAATTTATTTTCTAAAACTGTTTTAAAGTGAAATTTATTTTAACATATTTTTCATATTTTTATTAATAAAAAAAAATATTAAATTCTTCAAAATACGTTATTCTTCCATCTAACGATGCATAAGTGGCGAATTTAACTTAGTCAGAAAAAAATCACAAGCTGATGATTCCCAAATGAATTATTGGGAGCGAAAGGGTTTAAAACATGTGCTCCCCTAATTGTTTTGAGCAGTGTATATTGTTAGCATCACTTTTTATATCTACAGTCAAACCTCGGTAACTCGACTTCCTATTTAAGTTGAATAATTCTCTAACTCAATCTTTTAATATTTTCCCGAATAATTTCTGTATTTTTCTTTAAAAAACTTTCTCAATAACTCAAAGTAAACATCTTCTAAGTCGAAGTTTTTTTGTTGGATTTCCTCGATAAAAGCACAATTCAGTTCAAAATTTCGACTTTGTAATTGTCAACAACCTTAAAAAATACAAGCAAGAAATAACATCTTTTTCAAATAAGATTTGCATGGTTATGAATGCTACATAATATGTAATGAGGTAAAATTTTGTGAGTTTTAATAAATCTTTTGATCCCATTTTTTTTCTCTTGTTTATATAAGTTATTAAAAAGTTGAAATGCTACAAATATAGTGTTATGGCACATATAAAGCAGTTTAAACCAAGTCGACCCATCGTAAGTGCCAGTAGATAGGAATGGGAGATAACTTCTATAACTCGAACTTCAGATAAGTTGAATATTTTTGGGGGTTCCGTGAGATTTACTGTATGAGGAGAATTCACTGTATGTGTGTATTACAGTCTGCCCCGGGCATCAGTTCTATTAAGCTCTTTAAAACAAAGTAGAACTTTCTTGTATTACCAAAGTGGCTAGCACACACCATTTTTTTTCTTCGTATCGTTATTCTTTGTTCTTCGCTTGGAAATGGGGATTGGGAATATTCGTTATTTTCAGTTGGAGACATCCTCTGCCTTGATTGGATAAAAAGCTGTTTTTCCGACCCCTCCCCCTTGCATGAAAAAGAGGGAAATTGGTGTAATAGGCCATCACTGCATTAAGCATTCGCCATCAAGGTGGCTTACTTTAGGAGCAGCGGCTTGTTTGAAGTAGTACTTAAAAATACTTTTTGAAACATTTTTATCTGCATGCAACATATGTGTACAAATGCAATACAACCAATACCAGACCATTTCAAACATCTAAAGTCAGACATCATAGCTCAATTGATTTATGTAGCTGAGAGTTCTACTTTTTTTTCAATTATTTAACGTTATTTCAAAGTGAAGATCCAATGGTGCATAAATTATATGGTGAAGGGATAAATTTACTTTTAAGAAAAGAAAGATTACTTCATAGGTTCCCAATAATGCGCGACGGTACTGCTAGTATTCTTTAAATGTTTAATGGTTATATCTTTTTTGATAGATTTTTTTTTGTAGAAAATGTATTTGGTAATCTTAGTTGTCATCATATTGTGATAAATGCAAAAGAACTTGTTTTTAACTTAATATTTTTTCCCCAAACATTTTTTTTTTCATTGCTGGTAAGAAGATGAGCCAGTATGGATTTTTTCATTACTGAAAAATTTCTAATGTTTCAAATATTTAAAGTGTTTTTTTTCTGTTTTTGAATAGTAGAGGAAAGTAGCCTTTCATTGCAAACAATTGTATTTATATTTTAATATTAAAAATTTAAAAAGTTTAATGGAGAGGAGTTACATGAGCCTTTTATGCAACTCATCAGTCAGTCTTTTATGCAATTAAACACAATGTGACATCTGAGGAGAAGTTTCGTTCTATTTTCTCAACCTGATTCCCACTAGCTCTACCAGTATTTATAATATAACAACTAGGGATGCACAGAATATTCGGTTACTATTTGGTATTTGGCCAATTAAGCCGAATAGCTAAATTTAATTTTTTTATTTGTTATCTTTTTAAACGTTGAAGAATTCCCAGACATTACTTGTTTACTTTTTTGATCGGCTCAAATTCTTAAGGGGGTTCAGTATGTTGTATATCGGTAATGTTAAATTGGCCAATTTCAATGTACCTTTTCACAATAACTACTGATCAGATCATCTTAAAAATGTCTGTGTGTATTATACCAACCTTATATATTAATCTGAGGTTAAAAGTTTTTTTAAAATAACTGTTAGATTTTTTAAAATAAAATAAGTTTTAAAGTACCCAAAAAATCATGAAATTTCACACTTTTTTGCCCCATAAAATTGTTTTCACTTTAGTTTTATTAAAATTCATAACCTCAGATTAATCTATACTATGTATTACATCATATAAAAAAAATTTACGAGAAAACATAGCATAGTTTTTAAGAAAAGGTGCATCGAAGTTCAAACAATCAAGTTCTGAGAAAACCGTGTTTAAAGTTTTTATTGTTAACCCATTTCCTTACGAAGCCATGACATTAAAATGGCTTTTAATGTCAAAAATAGTATTTTAAGCCAATAATTTTTGTTTTGATTTTTTCACCGATTTGAGGGTATTGAACCCCTTAAGTTTTTGTTATTTGTAATGTTAAATCAAGCCTATACTCGAGTTATACTAAATAAACATGTCTCTGTAAGGGAACAGTTACAGTGAGTGGGCTTTTATAAAAAAATCAATAATTACTATGTACATCACAATTGTAAGTTTTTCACTAAAAGATGAAAAAAATAATTTTGTAATTGTATTATAATATTGTAAACCATGGTTTATATTATTTTTTTCTTTGAATTACACTTTCTCAAAGGCTTGTTTTAATAACAAACGTGTACTTTTTTATTGTGTTACTGTATACTTAAATGTTTATGTTGAACTGAAATTGATGAATAATAAATTCAACTTACTTAAAATTGACGAAAAATAAAAATTGTTTTAGTTAGGCCAAATATTCGGCTAAGACTTTGGCCGAATATTTGTCAGTATTCAGCCATTCAGCAAATTTGGTATTCGGTGCTTCCCTAATAACAACTAATGATCAACTGCTACTAAACAAAAAGCATACAAGGCCAACCACCCCTCTCTTGGTAGCAAAAAGGTTGTTTTGCAATTGATATTTCTGATTCGCTACTGTAGTCCATGTTTAAAAATACAACAGGAAGATTGAAAAGAAATAACATAGCCTACTTTCCTGTTACCTAAATACTTACTTATATTCAAATAGAAAGACAAGTAGGTTTGTAACAGTAACTGTTGCCATGACCGCTTTCACGCAAGATTTATACAACCTGACTGACCTAACTGATTGTTTAAATTCTTTCAAACTACAAAAATGTAGGCCAAAATAATTAAATCCAGTGTTTTCTCTTCCAGACTTTGAACGATTCGACCTGGAGTCCTTCTGGGGCGAGAGATTCCTGAAGAATATTCAACAGTCGACCTAAACCCAGGAGTTCCTAGAGTCCATATTTATAGTATAGCTAAAGGACTAGTGTGATCAAGAATTAGGACCGAAACCCTTAACTGGGAAGTGCAATACAATTGTGCTTCTTCGACCACTGCCTCATTGAACGCGACTGAATAGCGAACAACGTTAACTTTATTTTTTAACCTTGTTGAACTAGTGCCGGATCTTGTTTTCCATCCTTCATCGGACGTACAGACTGGTTTATATGTTACTGGAGCCTCTTTCTTTTGCTGATTTGTTTGCATTTTGTATTTGATGGCAGCATATAGTACAATTCTGTGATTTTTACAAGATGCATTGCAATAATCTCAGCAATAAAAGAAGTCAAATTTTGCTTAAAAGTGTTTTTTTTTAGTTTATTTCTTGTGATTTTGTGGTTGTTTCTGCAAAGGTTGAATTAGTTGGGGAAAAAATGTAAGAGCAGAAATTTAATTATTCATATTTTAATCATTCTTGCTACTTTAAATGGAAACTCCACTATCTGCTGTGTTGTTGCTTTTTTTATGAAAATTTCATGATGTTATTTTTTTTAGGCATGGGAAACCTGGAGTCTATTTTATTAGATTTTTTTAAAATTTAATAAGTGTGTGTGTGATTACCATGAAAAGAGTTACACATTTGAAGAGCTTAGGGGGGAAAAGTGCTAAGTGACAAAAAAGTGTAAACAGGCTTGAAAGTTTTTTATTTGCTCTTACACACGTTAAAAATAGCACTTACTAAAGGTAAACAATCTGCTTAACTTAAAGTTTTCGAAACAGAGGTATCTTGTTATATTTAATTAAAGGAGGTAATAACAAGTTCATTGTAACATTTTTTTATTTTTAAAAATGTCACTTAGTATGTTCTTCTACTAAACTCTTTAATTATGAGTACACAACACACGCAAAAAAAGAAACTAATGGCCAATCTATTGCTTTAAGTGATATTCTATATAATTTTCGGAAGGCTTTATAGTGGAATGTCAGTTTACCATGGTACAGTTTACCAATGCTTGTATATGTGTCATCAACCAACCCAAAATTGTGTTTAATTACTATAACCTCTTTCGACCTGGCGTCCCCATTTTGGGATGTTTTTTAAAAGCTCCCCACAAACAAATAACACGTTAATTAGTTCTAAAATACACCTGGACCAATAGAAGAAGATTCAAATGTCAGTTTTTGTTAAAAAGGTTATTTACAAGTTATTAGTTCAAAAAGAAAGTCACAAAAAATATAATTTTTTAACCGAATCGTATCAAATTGAAATTTTCTAGAAATCTGTTGCATCTAAGTTTTGGCTCATAAATGTTTAATTGAAAAAAAAATAATGATAAAAGACAAGTTTTGGAATTGTTTGTTTTTATAATTCCTGAATAAGTGTTAATTTTTGGTCATTAGAATGATTTTAATGTATCAAAAAAATATTGAAACTCAGTTTCTGAAAGGAGGTTTTATTTTTAAAATATAATAATTTTCCACAGAGTCAATGCACATTAATGATCATCCTTTTTTCATAAATAAAAGGATTTTATGCCGCCTTTAATTAGATATTCTAGCAGAATACAAACTTGGCTTGCCATGTGCAAGTAAACTGCAGTAATCGCAACAATGAGTTGTACCATTTTTGATCTGAAAAAAAAAAACATTTCCAGTATGTTTTCTTAATTGTTAGAGTAATTGGATGCGCAACAAAGGTCCAAGTCATTATGGAAGCTACTGCAATTTACCTGCTCGCAGCAGTATAGGTTTGGGCAATTAACTCTTTTCTTCTGGACCTTTTGTATGTCACCTCTTTATATAGATGGTGGACAGCACTATAAACGATACAGATTTAGCAATCAAAACGTTCCCACAATTTCTCAGCTTTTGTTCCCGAAAGTTTGGCCTTGAACTGCTCATCAAGTCTCCTGGACTGTTCATCAGAAAAATGTGTCCTCCAGTCTCCGACTTTCCCCTTCCTGATGAAAGCCTCGAACTTCTTGGGTCTCTCTGACGACCACATCGACGGGGTCGCCTTCATCTTCTCGAAACTGATGTTGGCCACTATCCGTTCGAGAACGGCAGAATCTTGAACGTTCCTGAGGAAATCTCCTCCGAGGAACTCCCCGATTCTCCTGACGCTCCCGACCGCGTCCTCCTTCATCTCCTCGTACAGGAGGAACAGGACGTTGGGGTCGTCCCTGCGCTCGAACCAGGACAGGAGATGGTCGAAGTAGTCGCCGTAATCGACTTTTCCTTCCAGGAAGAGTTCGTAGTAGTCGTCGAATGTGCCGTCGCCGAACTTGTAGTACTTGGTGAAGCCTTTGGTGTGGTGGTAGTAGGACACGCAGCAGTCTTTCGGGTTCCTGGCGACGCAGATGTACTTCGCCCTGCTGCTTTTTGGAACGAAATTGTAAGGGAGGTGTGTCTTGATGATCCGAGGTTCGGCAAGGGCCTCGATGGCTTCCTTCCCTACTTCTTCTATGTGCGGAATGAACTGGTTTATGTTCTGTCCTGGTTGTAGGGGACATCCCCTATGCTTCATCAGGTAAAGAATGTACTGGGCCCATGTTGTGCCGCATTTAGGGTAGGTTGCAATGAAGATGTCGCTCTCTGTAGGGACGTAGGCCTGTGCTGAGTAAAAGTGCTCTGGTTTGAATCCATCAGGCATGATAAAACCATTTTCATGCACGTAATATGTAGGTGTTTTGGGGGGTGCAGCTGGTTCCATGTTAGCTAAAAAAAAAGTTAATTTAAAAGTTAGTTATAGTTAATAGGTACACTCTTAAAACAAAAGAGTGAAATCCTCTCCTGTAGGAGAAGTGCATTTTCGACACTGGAAAGGAGTGAATATTTTCTCAGAGTGAGTTAAAATCACTCGTTTGGAGCGATCCTGTCGCAGGTTTAACATAGAAAGGATCCACTCTTATAGGGGAAGTGCATTTTCGACACCGGCGAAGTGAATATTTACTCAGACTGAGTTAAAATTGCTCGTTTGTTTTTAGAGTGTAGTGAAAAGTTTTTTAAATTAAGTCATAACTGGAAATTCATATTTATTGAGTTCATTGTATAAGAACATTTATAACTAGCATGTAAAAAATTCATTTCTGAGCTTTTTAAATTTCTTGTGAGGAAAAAGGGCTTACAAAATTCTTTGTGTTCTCAAAAAGGAGTTTTATTCAACACTAGCAAAGAAATACACGTTCTTCACATGGACTTAAAATAAAGTTTTAATCGATCCAAGTATATGTACCATTTTATGCATTATAGGTTAAAAAAAACTGATGCTATTGTTCCTGCTCAAAAAAAAGTATACAATCTTGTTACTTATACTTACCTTAAAAATTCAAAATAAAAATACACTATTAAATGCACGCATAAAAGTCCTCTCGTAACTCATTGGCACGTTTTTTTTTTTTTTTTTGGTTAACAATTTGGGAAGAAAAGAGATTTATCTACAAACACACTTTTTTGGTAAGTATTTGGCGAAAAAATTAAAACATGAAACCCTAATATGCAACTCTAGTACGATGGCTTTAAACAACCATCATAGTTATAATCCACGAAAAAGCTTAAATCTACTTATTTGCAATTAAAAGAACCATCAATTAATAAATCATCACCTAAACCCCCAAATAAAAAAAATGGAATGGAGGCTGACCGGAAATACGCAATTTGAAACTTGTCAAATATTTTTCAAATTTTGAATGTAGTTTCTGAATGTAAAGGGCAACGGAATGAATGAAACATTAATTTGAATTTTTTCGTAAAGGTTTTACAGTTGAACCCGGTTAACACGAACTCGAATTGAGCAGCGTAACATTTCGTATTAACTGAATTTCATGCTAAACTGTCAAGCTTTTTTTTTACATTGAAAAGCAGTAAATAGTTTACAAAATAAACATAAAAAATATTCTTATTTTATAATTTAGTACACTAATAATACAAGCATGCAATAAGAAATTCAATTTAGAAATCATAGATATAAAAAAAAAATGTTGTTCATTTTATAACTTTTCAACCTAATAGAAGATCATAAAAGCCCCCCCCCATAAAAGGTTTATTTTGTCATTCAAAGAAAAATTGGCCCTCAAAGGACTATACAGCTACCTTAAAAGGAGCCAATATTTAGGGATTCGAGTTTTCGAAAAAACTTACTGGTTTGCTCTTTTATTTTTAAATGATTGTATTATAAACTTTTGTACTTGTAATGCACGGGTGAAATTAAAGAATCGGAATTTTGATACTCAAAAATATATTTTACATAGCTTTTATATATGTAAATATGAAATGTATTTCGACACTGAAGTTCCCACATGTGCTTTCTCATTGTTATGCAAGGATCAGATTTACTGTACTGTAACCCTTGGTGCGGAATTTTCGGATTTGGAGATAAATAATTTTTTTTTTGGCAACTGTCTGACTTCGACTGATGATTCGAATTTTTTGACTTCGCAACGAGATCGTTTTCCGGCAAGCCTATCTGACCGTTATTTGCTCATTTCGGTTGGGTTTTCCGTCGACTTTTTGCGTGGTTTTATAAAGTTCGCCAAGGGTTACCGTTAGGGTGGGCCGAAAAAAACCTTTTATTTTATTTCGGATCGCTATAGTGCGGAAAAGTTGCCATTGGTAAAGACATGAAAAATGCACTAATTTTTATTTTTTTATTACTTTATCTTCCGTTCGCGCAACGCCATCAAAGTTGGAAAAAATTACCAAAAAACGAAATTTTTTACATTTTTTTATACACGATAGATGTTTTTAGTTGCGTTCCTATATCATGAATTAACTTCTAAAAGTACGTAAAATCCATTTATATGCACTTTTCATACATTTGCGTCAGATCTGTCAATTTTGCAAAAACTAAGAATTTTCCTCATTTTGAACTGCGGTGGGTGGCCGGAAGATCTGACACAAATGTATGAAAAGTGCATATAAATGGATTTTACGTACTTTTAGAAGTTAATTCATGATATAGGAACGCAACTAAAAACATCTATCGTGTATAAAAAAATGTAAAAAATTTCGTTTTTTGGTAATTTTTTCCAACTTTGATGGCGTTGCGCGAACGGAAGATAAAGTAATAAAAAAATAAAAATTAGTGCATTTTTCATGTCTTTACCAATGGCAACTTTTCCGCACTATAGCGATCCGAAATAAAATAAAAGGTTTTTTTCGGCCCACCCTAGTTACCGTTCAGTTAATTTCTACCATTGTACAAAGTGAGATAGCGCATTTGGTAAACTTAAGTGACGATTTACTGACTCACCCGGTCACTTGTTTCTTCCAATGCAAAAATGAAATGAAATTGTAATCGCCAAGTTCTCCCACAAATGCGTAGCCTCTCCAATCTGAGATTAGAGAAAAACCGTTTGAAGGGTAGCATCATTATCTCCTTGACGATTACGATAGATTTCTTTTCCAGTTTACGAAATCCTGATATCAGATGACCTCGATATCAGATGTAGGATAAAATTGTAATCGTATTATTTAATTTCTTATCATTATCTCCATTCTGACTTATTCCTCTATTGATTTTTGATTTAAATATTGCACTCAAAACTATACTTGTCTTAGTAGGCGAGTTATAATTTATTGCTGTTTATGAAAATCCCATTGTTTTCTATGACGTAAAATCATTTCTGCTTTGATTGCTGGATTTCAAAGGTGTTTTCGGTAATTGGTTATCATTAGGTTCCCCCTAAGGATACCTTGTATAGCAATTGGAGCTAGCTGGTGGGCTCGGGTTCGAATCCCGGTCAGGCATGGATGTTTGTGACCGTCAATACATGTTGTTATTTGTCTATGCGTTTGTGTCGTCTTCTTTCTTTGTGTGTCTCTTGTGCTTGTGTCATTTCTGGGGTTTAGTACAATAGACTTAAAGTCGCAGTGCTTGGCGATCTTGCCCCCCACCAAGAAAGTCATAAGTCAAGGATACCTTGTATATACAGGGTGGTTATAAAATAACGCTCGCTATTCGGAGTGGTCTGTAGCTTGAATAAATGATCCAAATGCAAAAGACTTTGAGACACTTACTATTCAAGAAGGGGGTGAAAGAATGGAATCATAAAAAACAAACTCGTCACTTAACCAGGGTTCTAAATTACGAGGCGTAGTTGGATTTGTTGGCCGTAATTAGCCATAATTGGCTATGCCTCGTAATTTAGAATCGTGGTCAAGGGACGAGTTTCTTTTTTTATGATTTCATTCTTTTTGAAAAAAAAAAAGAAACTCGTCTCTTGACCATTGTTCTAAATTACGAGGCGTAATTAGCTGTGTTTGCCGTAATTAGCCATAATTGGCTATGCCTCGTAATTTAGAACCTTGGTCAAGAGACGAGTTTCTTTTTTTATGATTTCATTCTTTTTGAAAAAAAAAGAAACTCGTCTCTTGACCATTGTTCTAAATTACGAGGCGTAATTAGCTGTGTTTGCCGTAATTGGCCATAATTGACTGAGCCTCGTAATTTAGAACCCCGGTAAAGAGACGAGTTCGTTTTTTTTTAAATTATTTTTTAGCATTGTCTTTTTTATGATTCCATTCTTTTTTCCCCTTCTTGATTAGTAATGTCTCAATTTTTGATGCATTTGGATTATTCATTAAATCTACAGACCACTCCGAATAGCGAGCGTTATTTTATAACCACCCTGTATTTTATATGTATGTAAAAGTCTTTTAATTTCTATATTTATGGTTTTTAGTATAAGTAATATTCCTAATGGGAATCTATTGGTCTAGTGATATCTGCCTAAAAAAAAAGAGTAACGGTTTGCGACGAGCGGTTACATTTAAAAAACTTATTACATTTAAGGTTTTAATTAAAGCATTCGGTACTATTCGTAGCAATAAAGACGCCAAAAATTTACAACCCCCGTCTAAAAACTGAATATTTTCAATGGTAACCTTAAACTGTTGTGTAGTCGCTAGATAAAATAATATTTTGTTAAAATTATACTTTTGGGATATTGAATTGGTTTTAGAATTTATAATGTAGTTTAATCAAATTATATTTTATGCACTAATGTTTGTAATTTTGAAAAAAGCAATCAACATTGGTTTACCAAAACAAAAAAATAACATATTTATTTCACATCAATACAAACGCAGGATTACAATGCGACCTTGTATAAAACTTCTCTGTCATGTTAATTTTATAATGCGGGTAAATCATGCTTTTAAACCATTGTTAAAACCAACTGAATCGGCAAGGTCAGTTTTGTGCTTCTCACAGGTTCTGTGTAGAATATGTTTAGTCTTCTTACATTCAAAAGTCTATGGAGCACCATTTTTTCCGATCTTTGTCTTCTCAAATCGTCTCTTTGTCGATTAATGTCCAGAAGATTATTATACTAGGTAAAAGAAAAAAGAGATGATGAGCTAGATTCTATATATTTTTAATCAGTAGAAAGAATTTATTTAACCCATTAAGACCCTTTCATGTGGCGCTAATTTAAGGTTATGAGACTAAAATGTCAAGAGTTTTACCGGAAAAGTTGCCTTAAACAGCGTCAATGCCCTTGGGTCAGTTGAAATGTACACCATTGAATACAACGGAGCAATTTTTTAATTGAAAAGTAGATTCATTAAAAATCGCGAATTTTTTTTTTAAAGTGTCCCTAAAAAGGGACGCCAGGCATTAATGGGTTAATATCTTACTTTAGAGGCAATAATATACGATAACTGTTATTGTCAGTTATAACTTATATTGTAACGTATTAGACGTAAAGAATGGAATTATTGTGTAGATTGATTTCATTTTGATGAATTGGGATTAAGTATTTTAATTAATTCACCCCTAAACTTTAATTTCTGAAATATAAACTAATCATATACTTGAACTGAAATAAATCATTTTAGTTCAACAACATTTCAGAAATTTTTATAATGGATTCCCATCTTTATGCTTAAATTGTCAATGTTCTGTTTTAAAAAAAAAATATTCAATTAAAATTGGGCTTTTTCTTTTCGTGAACAAAATACTAATTTGGAAACGCAATTTTTAAACGTAAATTGTAACTACTAATTAATTTAGATACATTTTTTTTTCAAATTATAATTAAATTTAAAATAACCTCACACTAAGACTAACAAAAACCAACACATTCTGTGTTTCTTTTTTGTGTAAAATTTACTTACATATGAATTTTTATTTTCTGGCAACATCGATTAGGGAAAGGTCATTTTATCTTTTACTGTTTTTCCTTTCTGGTGTCGCCTCTGACGAATTTGCGAACTTTAACGAACTTGGAGCGTATCCAACGGACGACTCTTCCGCCACGCCTAGGAATTTTTTTACCTAAAAAAATAAGTACAAAATAAGACTAAGGATGTACTTAAATTTAATGTTCTGTTGTATTGCAGCATTTAACAATAATTAGAGATAAATTTACTATCTGTTTATAAAAACTAAGTTTCGGTTTCATTTTATATGGAGATGGTAAACATAATCAATCATTTATGAATTATGATTGTATTTTTAATTTTTTAAGAAAAGTTATAGTAATATAGCAATATTTTTTTTTAGTTCAAATCAATTATTTGTTATAATGGTTCAGCTCCTCATCGTTTGGTAATGATTTTATTCCATATACATCTTTATTCTTTAGTATGTAACTAGTCTTTCATGATCACTTTTAAATTATGCAAGTTTACAATTCAATTATGATTGTATTTTTAATTTTTTAAGAAAAGTTATAGTAATATAGCAATATTTTTTAGTTCAAATCAATTATTTGTTATGATGGTTCGGCTCCTCGTCATTTGGTAATTATTTTATTCCATATACATCTTTATTCTTTAATATGTAACTAGTCTTTCATGATCACTTTTAAATTATGCAAGTGTGTACACAAAAGAATTACTGTACTTACTTGTGGTGGTTTCAATTCTTGCTAACGATTCACTGGTTTTCACGTCTAAAGGGGGAGTTCTTGTTGTTTTCTCAGTCTCAATACACTTAACATCAGCATGTCCCACTTGATCATTCGGACTTGTCGGACTTGGTATCACATAATTTAGTGTTAGAGACGGCCATTTAATGAGTGCCGCAGTATTTTTTGCAATTTTTTCTATATCCTCTGGTGTAATAACGTATTTGTTGGGACAATGTTGTAAGACATCTTGTCCAAGGTTTCCAAAAGCCTCCCTTGTAATGCTTAAACAAAGCTTATTGATGCAATCGCCAACAGGATCTTTTTCAGCTGCTTTAATGCAAATCTTAGAATCATTTTCAGGACCAAAAGATGGTTCATTGATTTCGTCGCATGTAGACGATTTTAATGTTTCTTTTTCATCAGAAGTGCCCTTTTCTTCGTTTCGAAGCACTTCAATGTATTCTCGAAACTCTTGAGAGTCCTCGGGCACTGAAACGTAGTAATAAAAATATTAATTGATAAATGTTGTGTGTAAGTTTTTTTTATTGAAAATTCATTTTTATTGAGAGTTAAGCTGCGTAATTCTCAATCCTCAAATCTTTAAAAGTGTTGACTTACGTCATTTTTAAATTAGCTAAAATACTAAAGCAGATATAGAACAATATTTGGATATTACACCACATTTCTTTAACTAAAAAAATATTCAAATTGTTTGAAGTAGTAAATAAAGAAAGAGTTTTTAAAAAATATTAAAAGTGATAGGAATGAAAGAAAATTCATATTTAGGAACTTGGTTTCCGGATGCAAACGTTTGCTCTCCTAGGTTTGCTCTGACTCAAAGCAAGTTTTCAAAGCAACATGGAAATCATGATACACTAACTTATACATTCTATAAATTAAATTATCCAAGTTCTCGTAAGAAATCGCCATTGCGAACGTCAGAATACAAATAATTTTCAATAATATGTTGTGTTGGTATGACTTACGTTTTCGCTTCCAAATATCATCAGGCTCAGATACACCGGCTCTGCCTTGCCCTAAAAACGAATGTTGCGCAGCTTCTGAAGCAGAAATTCGCTTGTTGGGGTCCAATCTTAGAAAGCCATAAATGAAGTTGAGGGCAAATTTAACATCCTCAATGTCACTGAGATTTGAATTTGGAAAAGTGATCTGCATCATACTGGAAAACTTCTCTTCCTAGACGAATACAAAAACAATATAAGAATATTAACTGACGTTTACGGTTGTTTACACTCTTAAAACAAAAGAGTGAAATCCACTCCAGTTGGAGAAGTGCATTTTCGACACTGGAAAGGAGTGAATATTATCTCAGACTGAGTTAAAATCACTCGTTTGGAGTGATCCTGTCGGAGGTTTAACAAACAAAGGATCTACTCCAAAAGGAGAAGTGCATTTTCCAGACTGGAGGAGTGAAAATCAATCAGACTGAGTTAAAATCGCTCGTTCGTTTAAAGAGTGTACATGGGTTTCACAGCTGACATATAAATTTAGAATCCTGCGTAACAAGTCGATTAGTCGAAACTTAAAAACTGTAATCACCAAGATGGCAGATAATCGATTTTTCATAATAAAATGTTTGTATAACTTGGACACTACTCTTCAAAACGGATATAAACTAGCTTCAGGAAAAGAGTAATACAAAAAAAATTTTGTATAAGAAAAAAAATTGGAATAGCTATTTACTAGCTAATTCACGAATTCCCATGCGAAAACATTAACTGCTTAAAATATAAATTAATTATGAGGTTTCTGCACGCACCATACAAATTTGGTGGAACGTTACTCCATAAAACTGGAAGCAACCTCAAGCGTCATATGCGGCCTTTAGATTTACGGAGTAACATTCTTTCACATTTGAAACATTTTTGAATTGAGTAGCTATCCTATTATTCATATTGTATGCAAGAGCATGAAGTTTTTGAGTTGAGTAACCATCCTATAATTCATATCGTATGCAAGAGCATGAAGTTTTTGAGTTGAGTAACCATCCTATAATTCATATCGTATGCAAGAGCATGAAGTTTTTGAATTGAGTAAGCATCCTATAATTCATATCGCATGCGAGAGTATGAAGTTTTTGAATTGCGAGATAAAATAGTGGATGAGGATTAATAGTTCTTCTTAATTAGTACATTCATGTTGCAGTACGTCTTAAACTATTTTACAGTGGAACTGTGATATCGTTCATTTCTGGTATAACTATTTTATAATTGTAATGAATATATAATTAAATACATTGAAAAAAATAACAGTTGATCTTTTTAATTTCTATTACGTTCTTTTTAAAATTTGATTCTTTCTATTCGTAACGGATGGTAAGAATTAATCGATAGTAGAACAATTCGTCACAAAAAAACTTTTCGTACATTGCATTACGAGTGGAACCAATTTTTACGAAATTAAATAAATATTTGACTTACCTGTAACATTTCGAACAAAGTAGGATAAACGCCTACTGTCCAACACTTGTCTTTAGCTGAAATATTGCGGGACATGTAGTGGCCGGTTAGAATTCGTAGCGTCATCATTCCAAGGCCCCAAGAGTCGACAGATTTCCCATTGATCTCAATGCGACTACCCGACTTTCGGCAATCATCGCAGCGGCATACTTCTGGCGGTGCGTACATATCTGGCATACCCACGTGTTTTCTGAAAATGAAAAAATATATGTCTTGTGAAAAACTGTTTCATTTACTTTTACGACCCTCCAAAGTCACTTCGCTGTTAATTTACGAACTAGGATCTGGGTTCTATCTAACTATATTTGTAGTTGTGACACTAAATGTACAGTTAATTGATTATCAGTTTTCGGAATATATTTACAGGTATTGGATAATGGCCTATTAATCTTATTTACAAAAAAAAAGTTACTGTTTCTTGATGATGTATTGATCTTTACAGCGTAACTGTATAATCAATAAACTAATTAACTCATTAAAATAGTAGCATAGGTATAAAAAAGAAACAGGGTCAGTTCTAAACAACAGTATTATTTTAACATGTAGGTTTTTAACAGAAATTGTCAATTATAACTGCTTGCACGGAAAATAGTTTAATGCGTCTATAAAGGAGCCAAACACAGCATATAGTTCGATATTTAACTTTTAAACATAAAAATTAAACTATTTTCTAAGATTGACAAAGGCTTTTATAAGAGATTCGACTTTTTACGTTATAAGCATAGTGTGGAAGTTAAAACTAGCACCATATTTTTGAACAGCTATAATGCACGGTCGTAATTTGGTGATTTGCGTTACGTTGCCAAGCAATGAAAATATCTAAATGTAGTAAACATTCCCTTTAATGTTTCATGCAACTAGATAGGTATATCAACCCTACGTTAAATCTTCAAGCTCGCCAAAAATTGCCAATGAACAGACCGGTCATTATATCATAGTTGTATTAATACTTTAAGCTTGCATTACCTGAAAGTAGGCTCTGTGCAGTCTTTCAAGAAAGTGAAGTCACACAGCATTGCCCTGGAGGAGTGGGATATCAAAATGTTGTTGGCCTTCAGGTCCAGATGGCACAGGTCCTTGGAGTGTAAGTACTCCAGGCCGCATAAAATGTCTCGAAGCCAAGCCTTTACTATATCCAGAGCTTGTGCACCATTTCGGAATTCCTCATTCATGACATCGTCTAGGCTGCCGGCCTGGGCATCCATTACGAAAACTCCGACATCACCCAGCGATAGGAAATCAAGAAGTGAAAGGACGTTTTCGTGGTCAAGTTTTGGCCACAGAACAGTCTCGGATTCATCAATTTTTTCACTTTTGACGATTTTCACGGCGATGCTGCGCTCGTACTTTTTGTCGCTCATCAGGAACACGTCACCGAATGTTCCATCGCCAAGTTCCTTCATGAGACTGAATCCGTGTTGCTCCTCCAGTGTACTCAAAGCCGCTTGCGCCAATCTATTTCTTGGTGAAAGACTTTCAAGATTTTCGAATGGCACAACATCTTTAGAGACTTTTGGATGTGTGCTAGACCCAGGATGTGCGCTAGTTTTGGATCGTTTTTCAGAGCTGGGGTTGTTTTTACCCATTTTGTTATTAATACAACCCATTTTTACTCAATAATACTCAGTATTTTATGTATTCTTTGATATAAAATCAAAAGTTTATCAGGTTTAGATTTTAAAAGTTTTTTTTTTCACTTTCAGATATCCGCAGTTTGTTTGAAGTAACAAGAACTTTAACTGTGCTAAAATATTTTATCTATTTTAAATGTATTGTTGCACTGTTTTGTAATAATTATTCAAATCTTATACAACAATCGAGTAAATTTTATATAAAAATGGCATTTTAAACAATGGTAAAGTTTTTGCATCTAAGGTTTCATGCTAAAAAGCATTTAGCTTTTAAAAATACACTATCAACTCCATATTCAATTACTTTATGTTATTTTGGAGCAAAAGCATCTTTTATTAAATGCACAATTTCAAAGATTCAATACTATTTAGAATACTAAATAGAATTTTCATACAAAAACCACGAAAAATTCTACGATTCATACTCTGCATGAGATTTTATGTTCTTCTTATTATTTTATTACATTGTTTTTATAATAATTGTATGTAACGAAAAGAAATATTAAGGTTGTTAGGATAGAACAATAATAATAAAAATATATATTATAAGTGATTGAAAAAAAATTACGATTTTTAGACTGTTATATGGGTTTGACTCCGCAAAAGGTTAAAGAAAATCCAGAAATATTCTTCATTTAGTAACAATCTAAAATTTGTATTTCCAATTTTAAATTTATTTGTTTGAGCAAATAAAGTAGTTTAGTAATTAAAATCAAATAACTATGCGATCAAATATTTCCCCCCTCAATAAATTATTTCACAAATACACCCTGAAAGCTGTTTTTACTGCACGCAAACTACATGCATAAAGAAACTGGTTTTACAGAATTATATTAGGAAACTGAGGTAATAAGAAGATAAAAATGAAGCCTTTTATATAACCAATGGATAGTTGGAATTGATTTTTTTTTCGGGAACCTCACTCAATGCTAGAATTAAGTATTATTATTATTTTATTAATTCATTGTCTTAAACATGATTTTGGAGGGTTGCAAAAACTTGGGACATCATAATGTATAATTTCTATAGTTAGTACAAAGTATTGTTACAACCTTTTAAAGAATGTACTTATTTGTTTGTCTGCTATACAGAAAGAGAATTTCCAATTACATAGCAGCAAGACACTACAATCGGACAAACAAACATTGAACATACAATGATTAAAAATGACTGAGATAAAAGCATTAAAATTGAGTAAAATGCACACCATTAAGGAAAATATATGTATAGCAAATAGGAGTTATAAGGTCACTGATAAAATATCTCTTTTTTCATTTCGTAAAATTGTCAAAAAATAAATCACTACTTATTGGGAGTTTATTAACCAGTTTAATGGATTGCATATATGGCTGATTTTTAAGATAGTTTTTAGTGAAAAAAGGGCCTTCCCACCAGCGCAGTGGTTAGTGTTATAGCCTTTGGAGCTGCTGGGCTCGGGTTCGAATCCATGGATGTTTGTGCTTGTCAATAAATGTTGTTATTTGTCTATGTTTGTGTGGTCCTCCTTTGTGTGGGTCTCTTGTGACTGTCTCTTCTGGTGAGCTGGGTAATGGGCTATAAAGCCTACACTCTCCCTTCTAGAGGGAGCAATCACTGTCATTTATAATAGTGAAAAATGGTTCTTTAAGAACATATTTATTCCTTGTATTATAATTAGGAACAAAGAAATTAAATTCTTGTAATATGTGAGGACATTCAATTTTGTAGTTTAGGATATTGTAAAAAATTTAAATACAGACATTGATCTTCGGCATTTAAAGTAGTAAAACTGGAAAGTCTGATAAACTCATGGGATTTATGTGCTATGAAATATAGAATTTTTTTCTGGATTTTTTCAATCGATACAATTGATGTGATAACATTAATTTATTCAATAATTTTCGGATATTATGATTTTCAAATGGTAAAAACTAATGCAGTTAAACTGAGCGTGAAATGCGGAAGTTCTGGTTATTTCACACTTGTTTATGATGTTGGCCTAATAAATAATCCAAGTTTTCGACCTCGAGCGCCGAACGCAACTTTGTAAAAGATCGAAAAAAACGCAAAAAAATCGATTTTTTTTCATATTTTGGCTATTATAACCCTAAAGGACTAGCTTTTGAAGAATCTTTCAAAAAACTTTTTTAAAGAACACTAAATTTTCTACAATATAATACTAGAACTGTCTCTATAGATCCAGTAGTTTCCGAGATTCATTTTTTTCGAACTTCGCTCATTCAAACTAATGCATCTTTAATTGGATTATACAGGGTGGTTATAAAATAACACTCGCTATTCGGAGTGGTCTGTAGCTCGAATGAATAACCCAAATGCATCAATAATTGAGATACTTACTAATCAAGAAGGGGGGAAAAGAATGGAATCATAAAAAAGATATAATCATAAAAAATAATAATAAAAAAGAATAAACATAGAAAACAAACTCGTCTCTTGACAAGGGTTCTAAATTACGAGGCGTAGCCAATTATATCCAATTACGTCCAACACATCCAATTACGCCTCGTAATTTGGAACCCTGGTCAAGGGACTCGAGTTTGTTTTTTATGATTCCATTCTTTTACCCCCTTCTTGACTAGTAAGTGTCCCGATGTTTTTTTGTATTCGGATTATTCATATTATTCATTCATGCTACAGACCTTTCCGAATAGCGAGAGTTATTTTATAACCACCCTGTGCACTATCGAAGCCCTGCACTTTTATGCTGGAATGTCAAAAAAAAAAAATTAGGCACACAACAATGAGTGCAAAAATAGGTAATAAGTTTATTTGTAAGGAAATTAAGTAACTTCAAAGTCAAAAAATTGAATTAATTTCGTCCTCTTGGAAGGTCCCTGTTGAGGTTCAGCCATACATGGATCGACGCGGGGCTGGGGAGTAGGGTGGAGTGAAAAAGAAAAGTTTTTTATTTAACATTTCTAATAGTGAAAAAAGGTTGTTTCACATCTTACTGAAACATGATATACAATTTTTTTTTAAGTTTAAGTTAAATTATCAGGGTCCACATCGAATTTATAAGTACGAATATGCTTGCTATACAGTAGTGTAGGACGAAAAAAAATAATTTTTGAGTACTAACTTCTAATAGGGCTCAATAGTTGCGTATTGTAATGCTGATTAATGGAAAAATAATAAAAAAATTCCCAATTAATATTAAGTGTTGCCGCAAAGCGGTTGAAGTTTGAAAAAAATGCCAAAAAATTGACTTGCCGCCAAAATTTACAGATTACACTTCGAGCTTTAAAAAAAGAATTTATATCATTCAGTTATGTATCGTTATTATAAAAAAAAATTAATAAAAATTCTCTTTAAAATTTTAAACTCCGGAAAAAGTGTTTAAAATACCCGATTTTTCATAAAAATCGTGTATTTTAAACACTTTTTCCGGAGTTTAAAATTTTAAAGAGAATTTTTATTATATTTTTTTTTATGATAACGATACATAAACTGAATGATATAAATTCTTTTTTTAAAGCTCGAAGTGTAATCAGTAAATTTTGGCGGCAAGTCAATTTTTGGCATTTTTTTCAAACTTCACTTGCTTTGCGGCAAAACTTAATATTAATTGGGAATTTTTTTATTATTTTTCCATTAATCAGCATTACAATACGCAACTATTGAGCCCTATTAGAAGTTAGTACTAAAAAATTTACTTTTTTCGTCCTACACTACTGTATAGCAAGCATATTCGTACTTATAAATTCGATGTGGACCCTGATAATTTAACTTAAACTTAAAAAAAATTATATATCATGTTTCAGTAAGATGTGAAACAACCTTTTTTCACTATTAGAAATGTTAAATAAAAAACTTTTCTTTTTCACTCCACCCTACTGGGGAGCCCAGTCGGTTAAGCACTCGCTTAGCACGCCGAAGGTCCCAGGTTCGGGTCCGGGCATCGCCAAAATAGCTGCCGACCTATAAACGGCCCGTGCAGCCCAAAATATCCGACGAATAATACCCCGTGTAAGAGAGTGCACGTTAAATATCCTTCAAAGTCCTAACGCTGCGTACGATGTCGCCCTTAATGGTTGCGTTGGGTGCCTGTT
This sequence comes from Hylyphantes graminicola, assembly GCA_023701765.1. Lineage (NCBI taxonomy): Eukaryota > Metazoa > Arthropoda > Arachnida > Araneae > Linyphiidae > Hylyphantes > Hylyphantes graminicola. Next base: position 61,531,608 of record CM043115.1, read on the forward strand.
CAGGTGTTGGCTCGTTATCTGACTGTGGTTCTAAAATATGACGCCCGTCGCCAATAGCCCTCGTGTAGCTCCAGTGCGACGATAATTCAAACCAAATCAAATCATGGATCGACGTATTAGGATAACAAATCCCCATCAAAAGGGGTGATGAAAGGCTCAAATCCTTATGTCATTTGGTTTCCTACGACATTAAAATGTTCTTAAAACTGCTTCTCTAAATGCTTGCAACACGCACATTAACAAGCCTATATGGGGTCATAGGAGTCTTAAAAATGTGCAAAGAAGGTACTTAAAAGCATAGTTTAATCTTTCATGTAATTTTTTAACTACTCAATATATAAGTATAATTTTTTATGTGTAATTCTATAAGATTTATTTATTATGAAATAAATTTTAAAATTTATGAAACTTTAGCCAAAACTATAAAATAAATGACAACAAACATAAAATTATTTGAACACATTGGGATTAGGCTTGCGCTTCAAATTTTGAGGTCAAAATTGAAGAATTGACCAAGAAAATGACTTTATATTGTACAAATATGTTGCCGCCTCAGTGGCTGAATGGTTAGTATACTAGCCTTTGGAGCTGTTGAGGTCGGGTTCGAATCCCGGTCAGGCATGGATGTTTGTGACAGTCAATAAATATTGTTATTTGTCTATGTGTTATTCATTTCTTTGTGACTGTAAAATTTCTTTCTGTGTCTGTCCCACTTGACGAAAGCTTATAAGCGGTTCTTTGAAGAAGCACACAAGCTGGAATATATGTATCATACCATACCATACAAATATGTACAAACAAGGACTCATACCTAAATTCTCAGCTCAATTTTAATTAGAAATTATTTTTTAAAAAATTTCAAATCAAAATTTAAAATTTTTTATTATTTTAGAAAAAAGTTCTTGAAATAATTTGTATTAAAAATTGAGCTGAGAATTTAGGTATAAGTCTTTGTTTGTACATATTTGTACAATATAAAGTCATTTTCTTGGTCATTTCTTCAATTTTGACTTTAAAATTTGCCGCGTAAGCCTAATCCCAATGTGTTCAAATGATTTTATGTTTGCTATCATTTATTTTAGTTTTGGCTAAAGTTTCATAAATTTTAAAATTTGTTTTATATTAAATAAATCTTATAGAATTACATGTAAAAAAATTATACTTATCTATTGAGTAGTTAAAAAATTGCATGAAAGATCAAACTATGCTTTGTAGTACCTTATTTGCACATTTTTAAGACTCCCATGACCCCTTAATGTGCTCACAAAGGGCAATCATTAGCACTACAGTGGGGCGTCAACTGCACGGCTCATAAAGTGGACGAAAATCTCCCAGTTCTTTTTAGAATACTGTTATTTTACAATTCAATTTACCGAATTTCTTGTTACAAAAATATTTACAAGATTTTTTCACAAAAAGTAATTATAATTCATGGAATTTAGGTTTGATAAAACCATTATGATTTCTAAGAAATATTAATTAATTTAAAGACGTCCGTTTTTATGACGTAATGAATCATCCTACACTTGCCTCCTCCTTGATTGGATTAAAAGTGACGAATCATGTGAGATCTTGTGGTTTTCTCTAAAGTAAAAAAACGTTCGGTGCCGCTTTTCTAATGTTTTGTTTTATTTGATCTTCGAAACTTTGAAGAAGAATAAAAAAAAAGAATATGATCAAATTCTAAATTTTTGTTTCTTTCGTCATCTTAAAATGGAATTTAAAAACATGCGTATACTGTTTAAGCGAACAACTAATAAAAAGAACAATCTGCTCTTTTCTTAAGGCCAGTGGAGTTGATCAGTGCAGTCGACTAAATGCCCTACAGTGAACCTTAATTTGGGTAAAACGAAGACACAATAGAGCTACACGATTAAATTTGAATTTGGGGTCCGGGGGAGGAAAGGGCCTTTGATGGATTTGGAATCTGTTTGTACTCGGGTATGCTTGGCGAGAAAACTGGTTTCTCTGTTGGTTCTCCCACTGTTCAAGACTTGTGTCTTGCGTGAATCTCGGTCGGTTGTTAATTGTAAGTTTAAACTTCCTTATATACTAAAGATTTTTTTTATTTCAAAAAATTTAAAAGTTTTGCATATTTGCTATTCACGTTATTAAATCTGCACTTTGAAAAATAAGTATTTTCCACAAATATCGTTGTATTTCACGAGAATAAAATATATGCTACTGAAGTAACCGTAAAATAAATTCTTAATATAACATACGTTATGTTGGTTCGGCGTATTAAATCGGAAGATATTAAGATTAATAAATTAAGAAGTTCTACACTATTTTTCAAATGACCGAGATCCGCGAATCCGACGCTCGAGCCGCGTAACAAGAACGGAGTTAAAACTGGTTTCTTCACACCAGTTTAGGCGATCCTCGCAATATCGTCGCCAAGCAGACCTGCCGACAACATATTCCTAGACAATGAAGCAGTTCTCCCACCAAATTAGGTTAGATTTGAAATATCGTTGCACTAGAGCTGCACGAGGGCTATTGGCGATGGGTGTCGTGTTTTAGAACCACAGGCACATAACGCAACCGTTAAAATGCAGCGTAGGACTTTGAAGGATATTTAACGTGCACTCCCTTACACGGGGTATTACTCTTCGGCCATTTTTGGCTGCACGGGCCGTTTATAGGTTGGCGGTTATTTTAGCGATGCTCGTACCCGAACATGGGACCTTCCGCCTAGTGCCTAACCGACTGAGCTCCCCAGCCCCTTTTCCACCAGGACCCTCCAACTTGGAACCACGATCGAGTGACGACACTGACAATTGGATACGCACTGAAAGTAGCCCTAAATAATTTCTAAATAAACACTCAAGAAAAATTTAATTTTTTATAAGCTTTTTAAGAAAACTTCACATACATCCTCATCAAAACAACGAATGCCATATAAAGGCAATTATTTGTCGCGTTCGTTTCTAGTATTTTATAGGACAATACTAGAAACACTAAAGAATGATTTTACTTACCAATGATAGTCTGGGCATATGTGGAAGAGGAAGATCTTAAAACTAACAAGTTCAATGACATGCCTAATGATACCAGCACTCACAAGTATTAAATTATGTACCCAAATGTGGAGAATAATACCATGATTTACAATAATATTTTCTTCTAGATGTTAATATTTCTTTAATACTTTGCAGTAGTATGGAACTATTCAATAAATTCATATTTTCATGAACCCTAATGTTCGACAGTATGATATGGAAACTTTTTAAAAGAGCATTAGCGTAACTCGAAAAAATCTTAAATGAATAAAACATGTTTCTCTATATGTATTTTTGATAAATTTTTCATTTATAAAAATATTTGTGATGATTTTTTGTAATGTATATGTATTTTTCTGGTTTAAAGAAAATGTATGTATCATATGAAATAGTATAACACTCAGACTTAATGCAATAAAAAATACAGCTTTTATGTATGTTAAAGTTTTTTATTGTTATTCATTATCCTACTTCTAAAAAAATTTAATATTGTAATAAAATTAGAATAATACTTCGACTCAAAGCTGATCAAAAATATAATTTCTATTCATTATGATATTTTCTTCATAATATAAAATACTAATAAAATTTTTATGTGAAGAAAACAAAACTTATTCAATAATTTTCCCACGTCAATGTGATTACAGGACTTTTCTTTATTACATGTTTTTTCATTGGTGTCACGACGTTATTCATAGAATTCTTTTCAATTAGTTGTTTATTAGTTTTCCATGATTTTGGGATATTCAAATCATTTATAGCTTTATTATAAATATTTTTTTTATCTGATACAGCTGTTCTTGAATTAAAGACATATTTAATGAAGTCGGTAATATTAGAGTTTTTAATGTGTTCTCCTTGTAAGGAGATTTCACCGCGATTATTGTAAAAGAGCACATTAGGTTTCTTCTTAATAATTGCAAGAATATTTTCGGCAGTATCTCGTCTAGACTTGGGTATAGCAGCTAGAATGATACCATCGTAGTCATTATCTGTTTTTTCCACTTTCATTTCTTGAACATCTTTCTTTTCGCTGCAGGGAACTTGTTTAGAAATGTGTTGTTTATGTCCTTTTTTTTTTAATTTCGAGTATAGGTTTATTATACTCCTCCAGATTTAAGCTTGCTTGGAGTATCTCTTGATAACGGACCAGTTTCTCATGATTCGGTAAGTTACTATTTAATATTTATATCATTAATTTATCCAGTTCACTTAACCTTTTGCTTGAAACAGCATTCTTAAACTGCAATTCTTCAGGTATGCTGATAAACTTGCTAACTTGAGCCATGGATGAGAGTGTAATTGCGCTTAGCACACTTGAAAAAGAATGTTAAGAAAATCTTCCCCATCTGACTTAATCTAGAAAAATTAGATTTGAAGTATGACTTGCATTTAAAACATCGGAGAATCTCATGCAGGAAGAGAAGTCCAATGAATACTGATTAAAACATATGTGTTATATGTATTCAAAGGTGTATATATGGTTAAAAATATATAAGAGGACTCAAATTTGAAGTTTCGTAAGGGAGTGATATCTATCTGTTTGTTTTGGAGCAAACTGTATCACGAGTTACCTTTATCATTATCTAAAATATTTTATTGATTTTTATTTACGTTAGTCTTACCGTACTCTGATTTTTATATACTATGAAGGCAATGTTTAATTTCCGATAGGGATACTTTTGGTTAACAAAATCAATTTTTAAATAATGTTTTTACAAAAGACTACTTTATACTTTTAACTTGAATAATTTTTTATATACTTTAAAATTTGTTACTGATATATTTTTTAAAATCCATATCTGTATTATTTAACGTAACTGATAATTATGTTTCAGCTTAAGATCTCATCAATTTATGTTTGAAAAATGATTTTTATACTAATATATTTTATTAAATTACTATATAATACAATTCTATAAATAGGATTTTATAAAAACTACAAGTGTAGAAAAATTAAACATGGTGAGTAAAAAGCTTGTAAAAATAGTTTTTACATTATAGATTTTTTTTTTGTAATTTATTTTTCATACTGAAGTGGTACATGGGGTCTTCAAAGAATTTCTTATCAAAACAATGTAAAACGTTTTTAGTTTGGAATTCTCGTTCTAAATTTCTAACATTCAACATAAGAAAGGCTTCAGCACCGTGTAAGGAATATTTTATCTCATATGACATCATCATACAGTCATGGTTGAATTGTGATGGATGGTTAATTTTACATGCATTGCATTGATATAGTTATATAAAATTCATTGATTTGTAATATAAAATTCAAGCATCGTAAGAATTTACTTCGTCATGAAAGAACTATCCATAGAAATGTAGGGTATAAGTGTTCCCTTTGTAATGTGAGCTTCAATGGACTAGACAAACTGAAATTACATCTTCAATCTCATGAAAAGAAATCGCTGAAAAGGAATAGTGGGAAGGATAAGATAAAACCTTCAAAGATAATTCCTCCCTCTAAGAAGAAGAAGCTTAATCATCTCGTGAAAAAAAGAAGCTTAAACGCTTTTCAAACACTTTACATGCATCCATGTGTGGGAAAGTGTCAAGACCCTCAAGCCTTTCTTCAAAGTACTCATTCTGGCCTCATAAATGCTATAACAGAACTGATTGATCATAATGGCATCATCTACTGTATTACAATACTTGTTGAAAATGTGAAAATGTTATTCAATTTCAAATTCGAGCTTTCGAGAAGCACGCGAAAACGCTGTGACGTCAGTTTTTACAAAACTCGTTCACATATTCCGATCAGCTCTGGTTGATATTGACATTTGTGTGAAACTGAAACTGTGAAGTATGCGATACATTAGTTTCGTTTGTTAAAACTATTTGAACATGTCATATCGGTATTGCATAGTTCCCGAGTGCCATAATACTACAGTTACTATCCCAAAAAATATTTTTTTTAATATTCCAAGTAATTGTCCTGAAAGAAGAAAACAATGGATAAAGGCTATAACGTGACCCTGTTTCTCCTAAATCGTAAGCTGTAGACAACTTTGCAGAAAGTATAGATAATAGTTCATTCTAAAAGTTTAGAAACAAAAGAGAGTTTTTTTTTAAGTTTTCAGCTACTTTTCTTTAATGTTGGAGTTATTAATTGCACAACCGTTTGTTGTTCAAAAAGTTATAGTAAAAAGCGACAATGTAAATATCTAAATAATAGATGGCAGCACGAGTGCTTTGGAATCAATGTTCTAAATACATAAAGTAATTAATTAATAGCTTATATTTAGTTATTTTTGGGTTTTTCAATTGGAATTAAATTGAAAAAAAGAATGTATAAATGGTACATGCATTTGAGTTCTTAAATAAAATTATAAACTTAGATACAATGATTTTACAAAACTTCAATTGTGTTAGATAATAGCGCAGCTTTTGGGTAAGTTGTCGCTCTGCGCTTTGAAAAAGCCTGGTTCCATCGAAATAAATTGAAGAAAAAAGACAATTAGAACAAAAAATAATAGTAAATTAAAAATAAAGAATAAAAATCCGAACGTTTAAGAAATAAAATAAATTTAATAAGAAATCAATTGAAAACTCTAGATAGGTCGTCTGCACGCCGTTGTAGACTTTAGTAAACAAACCCACGAACATAAATGGTGACGTCACAACCGCTCCAACCAATAGCAGAACGGTTAAAACAAGAACTAATTTCTGCGAGTTTTTAAAATTAAATATTAAATTAAACAATTTTTTTTCGATATTTTAACCAGGATATTTGGAATCAGCGTTGTTTTGCCTATTAAGAAAAAAAATTTTAAAGTGTTTTTAAAAAATACGGGAATTGTCCATTATGTCATAAAATCTTATTCCGTTTTCTATCGATAGATGACAGCACTTACTTAAAATATACCCTATTTTTTAAAATTTATTTTTCTCACCGATAGATGGCAGCACGACTTGACATAGAACCGTGTCGTCATTTTAACCTATCAGCACTCAAACAACTCAACAATCAGCAACCAACAACTCCACTTACGTCATAGGCCTTTCCAGAGGGGTGGGTGGGTGATCGGATCCCTGATCCTCCTGCGGGGGCAGGCCGTTTATAAGTCTGTAGTTATTTTGGCGATGCCAGGACCCGAACCAGGGACCTTTCGCATGCTAGGCGAGTGCCTAACCGACTGGGCTCAATTAACATTCTGATTTAATTGTGTACAATTAACATTCTGATTTATTTGTACGATACAAAATTTGCATAAGGGGCCGTCTTCATATTAAAAATATAACGAACTTTGAAATTTCCAATGGCAACACCCAATTTTAATAACTTAGAAATGTTAAGCACTCTTAAAAAACCCTTAAATCTAAGTTTGTGTTACATTTGGATGAATATTTGACGAGTTATTTAATCGAATCACTTGTGGACTTTTTAGGGACCATCTCTAAAATGACAAGCAAGCATGCATGCAAGGCCGTCTTTATTTATCAATTACACATGTAATCATATACACAGTCCCCTAAAGGGTAATTAAAAAGCATTTTGTGATTTACGCAGCAAATTATGAATAAAATTTTTTAAAAATTGGGATTTCGCTTAATTTTCCTGTCTTAAATTTATTTCTGTAAAAATATTTAGGGGTTTCTATTCATATTTTTTAAAAAAAATTAATTAAAAAATTATTTAAAACTATAAAAATTTTTTAAATACCCCAATATTGAATGCATTTTGTTTGGGTTGCTATAATTTCTTTTCAGTAAAAAATTCGTTTCATTATCTTAATTATTTATAGATTGGGATAGTTTTTTTTACGTGCAACTCATTTAACATTATGGCACCTTAACTTTGCACATCTCTAACTCTCCTAATAATGCTTAAAAACTAACAAAATTTGGCATTTCCTATTAATATAGGTCATAGATTTGAAATATGGACTCGAAAAGGGGTGTTGCTATTGAAAATTTTAAAGTTAGTAACATTTTTAATATGAAGACGGCCCCCTATGCAAATTTTGTGTCATGCAATTAACTCAATGTTAATTGTTCACAATGTCAAAAAGGTCCGATTCTATTGGGTGACTAACGGCTGAAATAATCACCAGTGGAACTTTTTTTATTTCCGCAGCTGTACAATAAAAATGCTACTATTTTTGTATTATTACTCTATTGTTTAAACAGATTGGGAATTTAAGTTCTCATCGAAAAGTATGCAACGGTGATACATTACCAAAACATCCTCTCAAAAGTTAAAACAAACAAGTTTTCAACAAGATCTCATTAAGGTGATCAACATATTAAATACTTTCTACCATTCTTAAAAAAATATGCAATCTGAAGAACAAAAATGAAAAAACATCAAAATAAACATTTTATTTGACAAACCATATTTGTACAGAAGGTATATAAAAAAATGAGCACCTCTTAAGCCTTCTCTTCCACACTTAGCTCATGTAGGTCCTAACCTTATCAGTGATTTGTTTCCTGCACATTGGGCAATTTGAAATTAACTCAGCGCATATTAGACAAGAGACCAGATGTCCACATGGCAAGAAGACGACCCCTACTTCTTCGTCCATGCAAATTGTGCACGGTGGGCGGCAAACTGTTTCTGTCTCTTCAACTTTATTGTCCACTTTGGTTTTTTTACCTTTTTGGTATTCTTTTTGATCTTTTGGTCTTTTTGTTCTTCTCACTTCTACTTCAGTTTCTTGGGCATTTGTTGCACCATCTACAAAGAAAAATAGGCATGTTTTTAAGAAAAACATGAATATAGGTGTCTTTTAAGCGCAATTGCTTAAGGGTAACTTTTGGCACTGTTGCAATGCAAAAAACATATTTTAATGCATGTAACAATACAAAATAACCATGAAACATGTCGCTAATTTGGCATTAAGATTTCTTTGGAACACCAGCTTAAAAGGTGGGAAGATTAGGTAAGGTTAGATTTTGACTATCGTCACACTAGCGCTATTGCCAATTGGCATGGTTCATACACTTGTTAGGAAAATTCAAGGAATTTTCCAGAAGAATTCAAGGACTGAATGTTGGTGCCAGATTTGAACAATAATTTTTATATGGTTAAAAATGAAAAAAAACAAAAACAATTTAGGTTTCAGGTAATCAATATCATCTAGACAACTCTATGCTTTCAGTCAGTTTAAAAAATAGTCATGGAAATTGTATTAAATTTTTTACAGGATTTAAAACACAAGTGATTAAATCATACTAATACTCTGTAAATTCTTAATCAGAAAGTCTATGAAAGTGGGTGAAAGACGGACTGAACAATTATAATACCTTCCACTTTTTACTTTATAAACGTAGTGTGTAAGCTAACAAGTAGGTAGAGTATGTCACACAATAAAGTTTCCTTGTGCAATTGCTAGGCACTGGTGATTTAATTTGAATAAAAAGGGATTCTTATGCTTTTTAAATAAGCATTGAATTATGCAAGTTCATAAAAAAAAATTGAAGCACATACTTTGAATTTTAATTTTTAATTGAGATTTTCAACGTCTTCTAACTTTAATGCACTTAATTTTTTGATGCATCACGGATATCAATAACATTTGTAGTTTGGGCTATGATAGTGGATGACAGACGTAGCCATTGTTTGTAAAAGCTTTTAATTTTTTTCGTTGTAAACATAATATGGAAACTAAAAAAGGAAAGTGTACTAAATATATATAACTAAAAACCACTTACAAGGTGTAACAGATTCTGGCACAGATGCAATGGCAAGACCGTTATGAGGGATGTGAGGTTCCGATTGGAGCTGTGAAATTCTAGGAATAACAGAAGTCGAAGGTGCAGCAGCCTATTTTTGAAAATACATAACAGAACAAAATTGAATACCCAGAGATCAGAAAGCTACTTTTATAAAGTAACTCTGGTAAAATTACTTAATTAAAAAAGTAACTATGTTACACTTACTTTCTTACAAATAAAGTAAAATCTGATTTTTATTTTGATATATTTTTTATTTTGAAATATACGAAAACTTCCTTTTTCTCTAAAAAGTGTGTGTGCACTAAAAATTTTTCTACAAGATACTCTAACTTCAAACGACCTTTCCCAAATACAAGACATTTATACGCAAAACTTAACATTTTGCTATTTACACCAGTTCTTCGGCAAATAAAAAAAAAACCTTTTGAATAACTAAGAATTTTTTTTAAAAAATATGCCTCGTAATTTCCATTTTGCATGTCACCTCGCTTAATATTAGATACTTCAAATCCAAATTAACATTATTAATCAGTCGTAATATTATTGAAATTAGTTAAATTTACGTTTTAGGTTTGATTGAAGAACATATACCATACGCACGTGGGAAAAAATCGGATGTGGGGGTCATGTGAACTTGATGGAAAAAGCGCCTATTTTTTAGCGTACAACGATCCACGAACATACAGCAGTACTGTAAAAACCATTATTTGATTCGTATTTTCCATTCATTAAACCAGAACAGGAACAAGGCACAACTGTTCTAAGCAGGAAAAATGTTAAAAGATCCACTACCGAGTTGGTACTTAAAAAAAAAAAAAAAGATTTATGGTGGGAACATGAAAACCGATTAAAAAAGTTCCCTTTAGAGAATTTCCACTAGAAAAACAAATATTTTAAAAAGTAGATCCCTTGAAATACAGCACCAATTAAAAATTATAACGTTTCAGACCAGCCAAGATTCCAAATTGGAACTGAGGATAGAAACAATAGCAAACATTATTTTAAAAAAAATTAGTACAGTTTATGCAATAGTCTATACTCTAGATCGAAGAAAATTCATGAATATTTTTGGTTATTGAAAATCACACCCATTGCTCTTCCTTTTTAAAAAAGTTTGCTAAAAATATTTCCCTAGGTATGGTATCGATGGAAATTTTTAATTTAAAAACAAAGAAATACTTTTTCTTTTTTATTTATGCAATAACAGCCTAAGAGGAACGATGTTATTTGTCCTAACATCTTGGATTGTCTTAGGAAAAGGGGGTGGTGCTTTTAGGGGCCTATGAGTGAGAATACTTAAGGGATTAATCCCTCCCCTTTTGGTCAAAACGTTGGGGGTCGTCTATTTTATTTTAGTTCAAGGTTCCTATGATCCTGATCATGTATATTTTAGTGTTTTTATTTTTGCCCACAGAAGATTTCTACAACCTTGTAAGTTCTTCTTTGCATACATTATTATTTAGACACTTATTTTATTTTAACATTTCGATAGCCAATTTAACTACCTACGCTCTTAATCCTGCAAATTAATGTTTTGGTGTCAATTTTGGCCAAGCGCGATCACTCTTTTGCTAAAATTAAATAATAAAAATGATTTCTAACTTCAAAACCAACCTGCTGATAAGGGTTATATGTTATATAAGTGTATTTATATTGTGGTCAATTGTTACTTTTTGTTTGAATCGTAAAACTATTTTAATCAATCAATTATAATCGAAAAATTAAAAAAGTATATGCACACAAAACTAAACTAGCAATGCAAAAACTGTCTACAGTATCTAAAAAAACTGTCTTTGTAAAAAACAACAACAATGGAATAAAATAAGAATTAAAAATTTATTTCATGTTATGGGTGGCCGAATTAAGTTTCTTTTTAAAACTCTTAGTTGTCTAAGAAGCGCGTTATTTTGAAGGCCCATTTTTAATTTATCTAGTCAATGGTTAGGATTTTAAACTCTGGTGTTAATGAGATGGATCGTACCTGCTAACAATGAATAAAATATGATCAAAACCTCATAACGGAAGACTTAAATTACGCTACCGCGTTATAAAACAGTTTTAGTTCAGGACATCACTCAACCATACTTCAACAATCAACACCTCGTAATATTTTTCAGTCGCGGCGAAAATCGCAATATAAACGTATCGTTATATTTATAATTTTAGTCCACGACGAATCTGCCAACCAAACTACAATACCAATTATTTTTGAGTAGAGTTCAATCAATCAATCCTTTCCTTGACACCTCGTAATTTTTACTTATTATCGACGATATCACCGTGGTGTACGTTCTATTTAAGACCAATCCGATAACTAAACCTCAACGTTTTGTATTATAGTTAGCGGCGCGTAATAAATTATGTCGTGTTTTCTGTTTGATGTTTTTGCATGAGGGAATGGAATTTTGAATTTGAGTTCTTTCTTTGAGTCTCTTATGTAACTCTATGGTCCCTTCCTTTACTTTCCATCGGCAGCAAAAAAAAATATCGTCCCATCGGCCTAAAAGCTCAACAAAATACCTTTTCCACTAGGCTTTTGGAATTGGCAAATGCTCTGATGATGATTCAATTTTATTATATTAGAAACTTAACTTTTAATTTGAAGCATGGTATTTTCTAAAACATTATTATTAAAAAGAATTTAAAAGGGTAATATAACAATTATTTGATAATATTTACACATTTTTCTACAAAAAACCCTTTTAATGCTTATAAAATTTTATCACTGGTGTTTTAAAACTCCTAATTTTTTTAAAATTATGCCGGATATTTGTTTAATATGCATATTTCTTTGATTTTTTCTTTTGCCACACATTACAACAAAATTCTACTAAAATACTTTGGCGCATAGTACTTTATTTTATATAAAACAGTTGCTCTTGAAGAAATCGAAATTATTTTTTTTTTGCCTGTTGTCAAGATAGATTTTGTAAAATTTATGTTACAAATTGTCTAAAAATTTACTTATATGCTTATGCACATGCAAAATTAGTCTTAGATAGTTGGGCAGACTCCAATTTCATCTGATTTAATTAAGTGCAATTGTATCATATAGGTTTTAGGGAATAAAGGCTAATATTTCAATCATGCCTTTTTTTTGTTAAAATGTATTAAAAACTATACACGATAACTTGCTTTTCCTAATTTAAGAATAATATTTTTTTTTAATCTTTAATAATTGTTCAAATCGTTTTATTTGATGTGCTTATGCATTTTTCATTTTGGGCAATACATTAATACATTTCTTCCCACTTACAAGCCCACATCTAAGAGTTTCACCAAAATATACTCGCATCACTAACTTTACAAAATGAAGAAGGTAGTGTGTTTATGAATTTTTCTATCGGAAAAAAGAACTTTATCCCTACACAATATAATGAACTTATGCACCTTGGAGCATTAGGGGAACACTGAGAAAAAAATTCTGTAAACATACAGAATTTTTTTTAGTAATGTTACAGAAATAACCAATTTTACAAAAAAAAGTTTTTGTAATTCTGAACAGAAATCTTCATTTCTGCAGTTACAAAAAAATTTCTAGTATTTGCAATTTTTCCCAACCAATCAAGTTCTTCTACATGAAGTGTCGTGCGCATCGCCACTAAAGTTTGGCCTCGATCGTGATTCAAGACCAATCGCCATTTTAAATTTATAACTTAGTTGATTGTTTCAAATGAATTTCACTTCTCATTTCCTGACTATTTGTGTGCCCAACTAGTACAGCTGGTAGAGCGTTAGATTGAACATCTAAAGGTTCCTGGTGCGATCCCGCGTTTCGGTAGTAGTCTGCTATTCTTTGGTAGTGTAGTGGTTAGTATCCCCGTCTGTCACGCCGAAGACCGGGGCTCGATTTCACGCCGGGAAAGCAGACATTTTGTTTTTTTTTTCAGGGTGGTTACAAAATCGTAGAAAAAAAGTTCCCTGATATTTCCATGATTTCCCTGATACTTTCACAAAAAATTCCCTGATTTTACAATTACCTAGAAAAAATGCAATACACACAGTTCAATGCAGTACAGAAAAATTAATCCGGACATCACGGGAATTAAGACTATCGATTATGGGTTAGAATATCTAACTTTTCTACATTTCCGAAAATCTGAATATGTTTAGGGTAATCATGTAATCAGAGAATCATGTTATAACATGACTTGTGAGAGAGATTGATCCTTTCCCCAAGATTAGTCCTTCAGGCAAATCGGATCAACCAGATTATTATTTTTTCCCCTTTGATTAAGTGTCCGTTAGTAGTGATCACAAGAACCTAAACCTGCTGTTTAATTAATCCCAAATGGAAAAATTCCCTGATATTTTGCAAAATTTGAAAAGTTCCATGAGAATTCCCTGATATTTCCAGGTTATGTTACCACCCTGTTTTGCAATTGCACAGAAAATGTGGTATCCATAAAATTTTCTTGTATAGTTACAGAAACATTACTTGTGCGAGATACATAAAATGGTCCCGTAAATCTCCAAGATATAAACATGTAATGTTAACAAAAATATGTGTTTTTACAGCACTATTTTTAGTAATTATTTACTAGAAATTTTCTAGGAAAGCTTTTTACAATTTTTTTCTTTTTGTAATGGTTACAGATTTTTTTTCACAGTGAACACAATACGTTTGCAGCCTATTTTTGCCCTTTTACGGTAGGGTGCCCCCTTTTTTTGGTTAAAAGTTGCCCTTTTATAATTTGACAGCACCCTGCCCTTTTTTTATTTCTAGGATGATATCTGCCTAAGCTACAACCGAAACCAGCATTCTGGTGATAAATCAGTAATACTAGCAATTAGTAAAAGCTGCGTAGTAATTCTGTTTAAGAAAAGCTTGTTACTAATTACCATGCTAACAAAAATGGTGAGCGGTTGCAATTTGAGATTCTTTCCTACAATAATGATTTTGGCCAAGCAAAAAAAAAAGAAGACTTTATCAAAGTAAAAGAGGAGGGGGGGGGAACAATTACTAACTTCATTAACGATACACACACAAGTTTCCCCCTTTTTATAAACTAAGTTTGGTATATTTTTAAGGTTTGTAAGTAAAACTTTAATCATTTTCTCGTTTTCACCTTTTTTTGTCACTTAGCATGATCTAATACTAAGATCTGCAATCGGCCTGATGCCAAAATTTTGATTTAAAAAAAAAAAAGAACTAAATAAAAGTTGTTTACTTTTACAAAGATGAAATTTTAGAAAGAGATGTAAAATATGTTTTTGAAGAAAATATTGATTTTTTTTGGGGGGGAGGGGGGTTGAAGCACCGGTGAACCTTTAAAATCATGGTGGAAACGTCCACTGCAAATTCATCATTTTTAAAAACTCCAATTGCAATTTGTTTCTTTTATTAAAAATATTCTGTTCAAGCACGTTTCTTGATTTGTCACTTTGTCAAGTTTGATTCAACCATAGAGATCTTAATAAAAGTATTAGAGTGGAGATCACGTGACCTATCTATACTAACGACGGGACGAGCCTGGGGGCCGCCATCTTGAGTCCGAGACCAACTTTTTTAAGTCGAAATTGCTTAGAAAAAAATAAATTTAATTCTAAAATATTAAAAAATACCATAAAAATACTAGCTGCATTTTGGAATATTTTTAGTGACTTTAAAAGAACTTTTAACGCTTTTCTAGTATTTTTATAATATTTATTTTGTAATTTTAGAATTAAATTTTATTTTTCACGTATTCTTCTTCTTAATGTGACGGCGATGGCTGCAAGTTGCCAGTGTCGCCATCACATAAAGAAAAAGAATGCTAGGCTAAAAGTAAAATTTAATTCTAAAATTACAAAATAAATATTATAAAAATACCAGAAAAGCGTTAAAAGTTCTGTTAAAGTCACTAAAAATATTCCAAAATGCAGCTAGTATTTTTATGGTATTTTTTAATATTTTAGAATTAAATTTATTTTTTTCTAAGCGTTTTCCACCTAAAAAAGTTGGTCTCGGACTCAAGATGGCGGCCCCCAGGCTCGTCCCGTCGTTAGCATAGATAGGTCACGTGATCTCCACTCTAATACTTTTATTAAGATCTCTATGGATTCAACAGAGTCCTCTAACTTCGCTCTACGGCGCACTCACCCGTTCAATGTTCATTCCCAGCGAGGACCCCAGTGGGCTCGTACCAGCAACAACTAGAGGTGGTAGGTTGTTCAGTGAGGCGAAATCTCTCTTGAGGTCCGTTTGTATGCGCTCCAACTCCCCCCTGTTCTGCCGGAGGAGTTGCAGGACCCGGGGGTTTTCTTGATCCCTCTGGCGGATCACTGCGCGTATCAGATCGGATTTCCGCTGGAAATGCCGGAACTCCGGCTGGGCGCGGAGGATGGCGAGGAAATGCCCGGCTGGAAAAGGTGTTGGTTTTGAACGTGTGCGATGATGCTTAGAATTATCACATAGCAAACAAATCTACACGGCTCAAAACAATTAGGGGAGCGCTTTGCGAACTTTTGTTTACCCGTTCAGTTCCAACTTCTTATTTTATTTTTTATAATAAAAATCTAAAATTTATTAAATAGATTCCTTATACATCCAGATTGAAATGGTAAAATACAGGAAAGCAAATCTTAATTTTTTTCTTTTAAACTTTTAAAATTTAAGGGGCATAAAATCGTAACTTTTGAATAAATTATAACAATAATTTTTCAAAATTTTTATTCTAAAAAAAAGGATAAAATCAAATTTTAGACTTACAAAAATGCAAGCGTGAAGAATTTAGTGTCAATTTATTTCATAAAAGTTTTTGGGAGTGAATTTTATTTTACCCTGTTTTTCATATTTTCATTCAATTAAAACAAACATTATTCATTTTTTTCAAAAGACATGATTCTTCCATCTAACGATAAATAAGTAAGAGTTCAACTTGGTGAGAAAAAAATCGGAAGATGATGATACCAAATGGAATCATTGGCGGTGAAATGGTTTACACCATGCATTCCCCTAATTGTTTTTGGCAGTGTATTTAATACAGAGTGACACAAATAAAAGCGGCCCCTTTTAGAAGTAGGGATAATACAGGAAATGCTGCCAATACAAATAAAAAAGGTTTCCCCAAGTGATGCCATTGACTGATTCAATAGTAAGCCCAAATAGTCAGTTGTCGAATTATTTGTAGGTAACTATACTACCTTCATGTGCGGCAGGGTTCATACTCTATCTATGATGGTGAAATCCAGGAGTTTCTAAGGATTCTAAGGATTATATGGAATCAAAACTTATTAGGGAAAGTTGAGATGACACAAACAATTAAACGTTAATTGGCCTAGTTTCTCAAATTTGTTAGGATCCAAACATCGATGACAAGTCGTCCAATCGCGATTCTTAATGAAGAAATCGAAATTTACACAAATCGAATCAGTGCTTAAAAACTAACAAAAGGTATAAACCTAAGCAAATGAAAATAATTAGTTGGAACCTTTAAACTGTGCATGTGTTATTATATCGGATAACCCGTTTCTTCTTAAAGAATATTTAATGCCCCCTTCCGTCTTGTGCTGTGTAATTAGATTGGCACCTTTATAGCCAGTGTTGCAGTGCTAAATTTTTTTCCCCGGAACGCTCTTATACAGGCGAGTCTGGGGGGGGGGGCACTTTTTATATTTTAAATCAATCGTAATGATTCACTGCGAATTTTAGTATTTCTTAAAAACTAACATTTCTTAAGAATGAGATTTTATAAGTTGGGAGGATGAGCAATCACATATATATTTTTTTTACTTATCTACAGATATTCATCTATGCGATTATCTCTTTTAAATCATCATATATGTTATGTAATAAGTTTGACACATAACTTACCATTTTTAACTTCCACACTACGTTTATAACGTAAAAAGTGGAAGGTTTTATAATCGTGCAGTCCGTCCGTCACCCACTTTTCACACTTACGAAAGTTCACAAACAAAAGTTTACATCATTTTGAAAAAAAAATCAGTTTAGGCTACATTCCAAATCTCATTTAAAAAAATTAATTATTAATTTAAAATTTAAATAACTAAAAATTTTATCTACATTGAAATAATATGCAAATTCCATTATTAAATATTTTCACTGTTGCATGGCATCAAATCAAACGTAAACTTTATTTAAATAAAAATAAATTCTTGAAAAAAAATATTTATTTTTGTGTAATAATTCAATTTGGATTTGCAATAGTTTGCAATAAATTTTGTCGGTCAACAATTTTACAAAGGCTTTTTTCCAAAGGCTGTTTTTTAGCACTCTCCAAAATCTTCACGGTGTTTCACTCACGTGGGCTGATTTTAAATGTTCGAAGATTTTCTTCCTTAGCGAAGTCAGTTTTTTCCCCCCGATCAGAAGCCAGCAACAGACAGTAGTGTTGAGCCCATTTCTTTTGAAAATGGCACGCCCTTTTGACTCATTTTTTTCCAATGGCAACGCCTTGTGACTTCAGTGCAGTAAGAAGCCCTAATCTTTTGAAATGGCAATGCCCTCATTTTTCCATTGCTGGAGTTAAGCCAAGGGTAAAGCTTTCTCTTTTCATTCCACATTTCATTGGTCCAGACATCGGGCCATGACACATTTTCCGGTTCGGTTGGGATTTCAGGGGTGCTTAAAACAAAACTTGTTTCAGAATTTACTACAGCAGGAGCAGACTCGACAGCGGCTTCCTCTTCGATACGACGTCTTTTTTTTTAAAGAAAGGATGCATACTTGAATATGGAAACTGCATGTTAGAATAAAGCTAACGTTGAAAGATAGCTATCACTTCGTACACTACGCCTCTTTATTTACCTAAGTAGTTAGGGATGGGTCGTTCACCACTGAACGAAGCTTAAGGAACGACTCTTAAAAGCGAAAAAGCTTAAAACTCTTAAAGCGAACGAATCAACTGACTTTATTTAAAGAACGATCGTTCTTTAAAAAGAGTCGTTCTTTCTAAAAAATCGCGCATAAAAGTTCCGGAACGCCGTTCCGGCTCGTAAAAAAGTACCGGAACGTCGTACCGGCGCGTTCCAGCCCCACTACACCACTGTTTATAGCTAAAATACATCGTACTTTATACAGAAATTAAAAGTTACTGAGCACTGATAGCTTGGGAAAAATGCAAACCCAAAATAGTGTCAATTCAATGTTCGTTTCAAGGATAGTTTTCAGCGGTTCTCAGCCGAAGGTAATGAATGTTATCAGACAGAAAAAGGGGGATCAGCGCGGCGTCGACAAATGGTCCCCTAATATTTCGGAGAATCCCATCACAGTAGAAAAAAATTCTGTAGTATTTAAGCTTTGAACAACTACCTTTTACTTTTTCCTACTAAGATACTTTGATTTTTTTTTTTTGCCGTTCTCGCATGGTTCCATGAAATTCCAATCCCTTCCAATGGGAGTGATTGCGCCAAGCTTGACCACTGCTAAATTAACAAACCTGATGTTCGATGGTCAGTTTCGGCTTGTAGTGTCGCTCATTAAAGATTAAAATAATGACTGATGCCTTAACTGATTAACTTTAACAAGATTTAAATATATAGAAATAATAATTCTCTGATTTGACCCACAAAGAACGTTTTTCAAATTTTACAATATTTTTGAATTTTTAAGAATTAGTAAACAACCCTAATCCAAAGTAAGTTATTTTTATAATTTAATTCAGTAATTATTCTATGTATTTTTGTTTGCATTTTAAAATATCCTACTAGTTTTAAACCATGGGTTAGGCGATTTATGCGTTTAGATTTTTAGCGCTTGAAAGTGAAGATCAATATTTTTCTTTATAAATATTAATATTTTTAATACAAAATATTGTAAAGTAACTATTATATATTATTATAAATGCAACATTGCCTATTTGCATAATATAAGATGCAGTCATTATCTTGTATTTTCCGGAAAAAATCAGCATTTTTTGGTAACCTTATTTGGCGACTTCCGATTAACCGGAAAATGCGATTATCCGGAAGAGTCAATTTCCCGAGCATTCCGGATAAACGGGAGTTTACTGAACTTTGAATTTGAATTCTTTTCTGAAATTTTCAATGTATTCTAATTTCGATGTGATGAAATTTTTGATTATCAAACTTGTCTGTAGCATTTGTAGTTTGGGCTGAAGGTGGTTGACAGACAGACGGACTGAACGATTATAATGCCTTCACCTTTTTATATAATAAACGTAGTGTGGAATCAAACAAGTAGGTTTGTAACAGAATATGTCACGCAATTCCTGCAATGTAAGTAACCTTGTGCAATTGTTTTGCACTGGTGATTTAATTTTAATGAAAATGGATTCTTATTCTTTTAATAAGCATTGAATTATGCGTTTTTTTTTTTTTTTTTTTTTTTTTTTTTGCAAATAGAAGTACTTTGAATTTAAATTCTTTTTAAAGATTTTCAACATCTTCCAACTTTAATTAGCTGATTTTTTTGACGCATCACAGATATATATATATATAGCATTTGTAGTTTCTATGAAAGTGGGTGACAGACATTGATTATCAAAGCTTCCAATTTTTTCTTTAAACATAATATGGGAACTATAAAAAGAAAACGTACTAAAAAAAATAACCACTTACTAGGTTCAGCAGATTCTGGCACAGATGCAATGGCAAGACCGTTACGAGGGATGCGAGATTCCGATTGGGGCTGTGAAATTCCAGGAGTAACAGAAGTAGAAGGTGCCTATTTTTGAAATTACACAACAAAACAAAATTGAATATTAGGGATGCACCAAATACCAAATTTGACCCAATACCGAATAATGAATATTCAGCCTACTAAAGTCAATTTTTATTTTTTGTTAGATCTAAGACTAAGTTGTGTTTATTATTCATCAATTTCAATTCAACACAAACCTATAAGTACACAATCACACAAAATCAGAGCCCGAAAACATAAAAACAAAAATAGAATCAGGTAGATCCGATGTAGAATGAAAATGAGAAAAATATAAAAAAACTGTGACTTACAATACTACACAATTACAATATGAATATTTTTTTAATATGTTAGTGAAAAAATTACATTTGTGATATAAATAGTAATTATTGTTTTTTTAAAGCCAACTCACTGTAACTGTTCCCTTAGAGATACACGTTTGTTTAATACAATTTGAGAAAAGATTGATTTAACATTTTAAATAACAAAACTTTAAGAACTTGTAAACAAGTCCGGTTTGGGAATTTTTCGACGTTTTAAAAGATGATAACATGAAGAAATTTTCATTCAAATTAAAAAAATTCAAATTTCACGATTCGGCCAAACCGAATATTGGGCTAAAGAGGACGAATATGCCGAACACTGAACAGTAACCCAAATATTTGGTGCAACCCTATTGAATATCCCAGAGATTGGAAAGCTACTTTTATAAAGTAACTCTGGTACAGTTACTTAATTAAAAAAATAACTATGTTACAGTCAAGGCTCGAAAAATCCATATTTCCGCGGAAATGTACCATGTCTGGTATTTATAAGTAACAGTAAATACCCAAAATACTTAAGTATTAATTTCCTGATATTTTCCGCATATTTTATTTAAAATGCTTTATAATAGGGTAAAATTTGAAAATTATTTGACAGAAATTTAAATAAAAATAAAGAAAAAAAAACTTATGGAACAATGATGAAGTAATGTAAAATTTGTCATCCCCTTCCCCAAAAAATCGAATTTTTTAATGAACAAAATTAAGTATTATGTCTAGCAACTAAACTCTTGTCTAATGTATAATAACTCTCCCTCTCCAAGCAATATATTTTATTAAAACTTGGTGCTCTTTAGTGATCTAATGCATTGCATTTTTTCTAAATCGTGGAAAAATACTGATTTTTTAAAATCTCTGATAATAAATAATTATTGATTGCATGAATTTTTTTGTTTAGATCAGTGTTTATGATATTGAAATAGTTAAGAGGTATTCAAAAAATTTTATAGAATAAAAATTTGTTTTTCTGCATTTAAATGACCTACAACACATGAGCGTGCAGAATGCGTTGCGACTTTTGGCCGAAAATGGTCAGCCAATGATTATTTGCTGCTTGGGAAGTCGCTGCAATGGTTAAATCGATCGATAACCGACTATTTGCGGTCGCAAAAAGGGTGGTAACTAGTCGCCGGCGATTGGCGAAAGGTGGTGTTTTGTACATCGGCCCCATGTGCTGCCGATTGTCATTTCCGACCTTTTGCCGACTACCAAAATGAGTCGGTAAGTGGTCGCACCTGATTGGCAAATGGTCGCCTGCCAAAGGCAAAACGCAGCCGCTGCGAAGGACATCAGCAATCAATTTCCAACGCGTTGGCTCAATGTCGCAGTATTTTTTGCGATGTTTGGCTGATGCTCGGCCAACCGATCATTTGCTGCTTGGGACAGAGTTCTCTAACTTCGCTCTGCTGCCGCTTTTTTTTTGTCAGGATGTGTCTTAGTTCAGATTTAATTTTTTTATATATTTATCCCTTACTTTATAAGCTATTATTTTTGGTTTACAAGCGCTCTGGTGAAATTTTATCTTTATGTGAATTGACAGATGTAAGTAGTGGATCAGAAAATTAAAAAGACAGCAGAAGCAAACCAGGCAGAAAACCTAGAAACTTGCCTATATCGTTATAGGGTTCGCCTTCACTGGCTCTTAGTATCCACATGGTTGTTTCTTAAAAAAGTGGGAATTAAGGAGTTAATTCTTATGAACTTAAAATGTTTAAATTCAATTAGGAGCAAAAGTCAATATGATAGAGTGGTCTCAAACAAGCATTCCATACAAATGTAGGGAAAACGGCCCTTTTTTGCCCTGCTCCAGTTTTCCTTCTAGCTCAATGAGAATATAGAGTTGTCTAACTTCGCTCTGGGGCACACTCACCTGTTCAAAGTCCCCTCCCAGTGGGCTCGTGTCAGCAATGACAAGAGGTGGTAGGTGGTCCACTCTATCAAGGTCCAGTGCAATGCTCTCAAACTCTTTCCAGTTCTGGCGGAGGAGCAGTGCGACCCGGGGGTTTTTCCGCTTCGCCTGGTCCATCACTGCGAGCAGCAACTCAGTTTTCTGCCGGTAATGCTGGAACTCTGGCTGGGTGCGGAGGATGGCAAGGAGATGTTCGGCTGGAAAAGGTGTTGGTTTTGAACGTGTGCACTTATGGTTAGAATTATCAGTTAGCAAACAAATCTAATTAATACAAAGTGACAAAAATAAACGCAGCCCCTTTTAGAAGTAGGGATAATGCAGGAAATGCTGCCAATGCAAAAAAAGGTTTCCCCAAGTGATGTCATTGACTAATTCAATAGTAAGCTCAAACAGTCGATTGTCGAATTATTTGCCAGGTAACTCTTCACTGATCCGATCAACGTACCCTTAAGTATCCCAGCACCCACTAAGATACGATCATTGTCCATGTACAGCTTTTTTTTTCAGCAGCCATGTACAACCAACGCAATAAAATTTTTCCCAAATGAAGCCATTAAACGCTGAAATAATTAATAAATTCCACTTGGAGGCTCTCAGGCGGCTTCAATAGTTATTTGCCCCATCAAACATTTCCCTGCACATGTAGCTCAATGCCAGAGCCACTTTTATTTGTGTCACCTTGTACATACATTGTAATGTGATAATTGTTTGATTCTTCTTAAAATTAGCTTTGAAATTGAATGGTGTCAGGGATTTTAGCACCAGCCTTATTTGTAACTTGCTAAAATATATATTAATGACAGTAAATACATACAAATTTAGAAGTTTTCTTAAATTTCCTTTCTTAAATATAAGGTTAAAAGTTATAAAGTACATAATAAAATAATAACAAATTAAATATTTTTAAAATTTATCACCTATTTCAGCATTAGTTGTTATTAATCTATTTGTTTTAATAATTTGGGGTAATGTTTGGTTAGCTTTTTATTTCAGTGTTTGGGTTTCCTTTACGGCCTCGAGGGGGTACCCACTTTCTTTTAAAGAATATCACGGCTGGAGTAGCCATAATCGACGCCCGGAGGATTGCTGAGTTGAGTACCCATAATCGGCCTAGAGAGTATGATGAGAAGAAAGTATGATGAGAAGAAAGTATGATGAGTAGACACAATCGACGGACCGGAGAGGATGCCAGCGTTTTTTTTAAAAGGATATCACAGTCCGAGTTTCCATAATGGACGGGTACCAGCTTTTTATAAAAGACAGGGGCTTCGTCCCATGGCTTGCAAGCTAGCACTCTTGTATGGCTGCTCAATCCCAGAAGACTCGCAGCGCTCGTAAAATTATTAAATCTCAGCCCATGACACACTTTAAAAAAAGCTGATACTTTCCCGGGCAGTTGATTGTGGCCACTCAAGCCGTGATATCCTAAAAAAAAACACTGGTACCCCCTCCGGGCCATCGATTGTGGCGACTCGGAAATTCCCTGGGTCATTGATTACGGCTACTTTGGCCGTAATATCCTTTAAAAAAAACAGTGGCCTCAAGGCCGTCGATTGTGGCTACTCGGTAATCCTGCCTCTGGGTCATTGATTACGGCTACTTCGGCCGTAATATCCTTAAAAAAAAAACAGTGGCCTCAAGGCCGTCGATTGTGGCTACTCGGTAATCCTGCCGTCGATTATGGCAACTCGAGCAGTGATATCCTAATTAATGCTGAAAAGTTGTCGAATGGCGCCGGACCACAAAGTTGGATTTTACCAGAAATTCTATTAATTATCAAGAATTTTTCTTAAGAAAAAAAGTTAGTGAAAGGAAAATTTGTTTTAGTTAAAACCTACTACTTTGTGGTCCGGTGCTTGGAAATAATTATTCGAATCACTCATTGAAAAGTGGCAAGTTCGGAGAATCCCATCACAGTAGAAAAAAAGGCTGTAGTATTGAAGCTTTGAACAACTACCTTTTACTTTTTACTACTAAGATACTTTGAATTTTTTTGCTGTTCCCACATGGTTACCTTCTATGGTTCCCACATGGTCCCTTCTAATGGAAATGATTGCGCCAAGCTTGATCCCTGCTAAATTAACAAACAATCGATGTTTGATGGTCAGTTTCGGCTTGTAGCGTCGCGTCGCTCATTTAAGATTAAAACAATGGCTGATGCCTTAACTAATTAACTTTAACAAGATTTAAATATATAGATCAAATAATTCTCGGATTTGACCCAAAGAACGTTTTTCAAACTTTAAAATATTTTTGAATTTTCAAGGAATAGTAAACAACCCTAATCCAAAGTAAGTTATTTTTATAATTTAATTCGGTAATTATTCTATGTATTTTTGTTTGCTTTTTAAAATATCCTACTAGTTTTAAACCATGGGTTAGGGGATTTATGTGTTAAGATTTTTAGCACTTGAAACTGAAGATCGATTTTTTTCTATATAAATATTAATACTTTTAATACAAAATATCGTAGCAACTATTATATATTATTACAAATTCAACATTGCCTATTTGCATTATATAAGATGCAGTCATTATCTCTTGTAGTTTACGGAAAAAATCAGCATTTTTTGGTAATCTTATTTGGCGACTTCCGATTAATCGGAAAATTCGATTATCCGGAAGAGTCAATTTCCCGAGCATTCCGGATAAATGGGAGTTTACTGTATCAGCCAATTAGCATATTTTAACCTTTGACCTCGAATAAAAAAAAATTTGCACCACTCAGAATCATGGGGACTTTTGGCAGGTCATTTATAAGGATGTTCTTAAGATCCCCACCAACTTTCAGCTTTATGGGAATTTTTCCGAGGTTTGACCTTTTTTGGCCTATTTTGACTGGACTATAACTGACCTCGTACAATTCACATGTCTACAATTTTGTAGCCATTTTAATGGCTCTTAAAAGGCCAAATTTCTGATAATGTTATTCCTATCAAATATTACGAGGAACCAAAAATCCTTTGTAGCGAAAGGGTTAAATAATTTAATTTAAAAAAAATCGGATAACTCTTAGACTAGACAAATATAAAATTGATGAATTACTCTTACACTAGACAAATATAAAATCATAACACAAGTACAGCTGTGGAAATAAAAAAGTACCCACTAGTGATTATTTTTGCCGTTAGTCATCCTATAGAATCGGACCTTTTTGGCACTGTGAACAATTAACATTCTGAGTTAATTGCATGACACAAAATTTGCATAAAGGGCAATCTTCATATTAAAAATGTTACTAACTTTAAAATTTCCAATGGCAACACCCCTTTTTGAATCCATATTTCAAATCTCTGACCTATGTTAATACGATATGCCAAATTTTGTTTTCCTTTAACCATTATTAGAGGAGTTAGGGACGTGCAAAGTTTAGGTCCCATAATGTTAAATGAGTTGCACATAAAAAACTATCCCGATCTATAAATAATCAAGATAATGAAACGAATTTTTTACTGAAAAGAAATTATAATAACCCAAACAGGCGCGCAGCCAGGATTTTTTCAAGGAGGGGGCTTAACTTCAGAAGGGCAGTTTTACACAAATTTATGGGGGCCAGGAGAAAATTTTTGAAATGTTAATATTCCAAAACGCTATGTTTGAAATAACTTTAATATGCTAAATTTACATTTTTTCCAGCAAATTTACATTTTTGCTAAATTTACATTTTTTTCAGAAAAAAATTTCAAAAAATTCTGATATCTATGTCGTTTTTTGACATAAGATTATGACATTTCTAATAACGATTCGTTCATATACCAAGAAATCGAATGAACTCCAAAAGCTATAGGAGAAAGCAAAATTTTACGCATTGCCATTTCCGTCAATTGTTTAAAACAAACCCTCGTTCAAAAAGATACATTTAAAATTCAAAAGCATCCTTTTTTTTTAAAAAAATTAAATAATTTACAAAAGATAAACAGTTTCTACTTTTCTTTTTTTATTACTTAATAATCACTAATGATTAAAAATAATAAATATAATTTTTTGCCTGAAAGTGATTTATTTTGTGGGCTTCAAAATAAACAGGGTTATGATACCAGGATTGGAACACTTAAAGTTTTAATCACTGATGTTAACTTTTAAAATTCGTCAATACTTTTCCAAAGATCGACTTCTGATAATAATGAATGAATCGCTGATCCAATCACTAGAAATAAAATTTCACAGCCCCATTTCTTTCATCGAAAGTAGCCTTATTGCAGTAACATGGAACTAAATACTGAAATTTTGGTGAAATGATCATACTCCTGCAAACCTCCGCTCCAGCTACTTATTACTTGGTCAATGTACGGAATAAATAAAGATATATGATTTGGCAGTTTCAGCAGGTTGGATTTTCCTAAATTTTTGTGTTTCGCCTTTCGGAGATCATTGATTTCAAAATCGTGATTTAAACTAAGCGCTTCTGCCTTTTTAACCCTTTCAGTTCCTACTTCCAGTCCCAATGGCAATTTGGCATCATCATTTCTGTTTTTTTTTTTCTGATCATCTATATAGCCGTTTATGATATCAAAAAGCATATCATTCGAATCTTCAAACTTTTTTTCTATAAGAAATTATTTTTTATTAATCCCAATAGATGTCAGCCCGATTATTTTTTAAAATTATAATCAGAAACATGATGATGCAAATGGAATCGCTGCTACTGAAAGAGTTAAAGATAGAGGAAAAATGCTCTAATACCTTTTCGCACCCATGCCTAAAAAACACGTTTAAAATCTTTCACTAGTTCTATAGTGTGAATAAGTTATAGAACTTCAGTTATAGAAGCCTAGAAACAGGCAAAAGCAACTTTTTAAAGCTGTCGTCCGTTTATTTAGTTGTTTGCATGCAGTGCCAAAATTGGGACTTATGGGGCCAAGGGCACAAGTGAATTTAGGGACCCTACAACGTTTATCAAATTTATAAAAGTGTAAAAATTTTAACAATTATCTTAAATACTAGTGTACACACTGCTTATATTTAACATTTTTGTAATAAATTTTTAATGCATACTTAAGATAGAACATAAGAAACCTATAATATAATATCATGCATGCCATATTATATTTTACATAAATAATTTTATTCTCGTTACCAGGACATAATTTAGAAAAATAATAAGTGACATAATTACTATTGTGGCTTGCTTTAAAAAAATCAATGGCACTGGGTTCAATTTCATTATATTTCATATAAATTTTTATGGCAACTATTTTTGGCACGCATTTCTTTCAATATTATTCTTAAGTAAATTTATGACAGTGGGTGCCGTGGGCACGTGTCCCATTTGCCCAGCCAGAAATCAGGCTCTGTTTGCATGACAATCCGTTTTAATACATTTTGGAAAGTTGTTATGAGCAACGTTTCGTTTTTCAGGAATATTGCGCAAAATTGTCTTTTTTTTTGTCTTAAAATACATTTTTGATTATTTTATTTTTTAAAATTACACAAGTTTGGGCAAATTAATTTGGCAAAAGGGCACTTTGTCACAATCAGAGGGGGGGCTCAAGCCCCCCGAGCCCCCTCCCTGGCTGCGCGCCTGAACCCAAACAAAATGCATTCAATATTGGGATATTTTAAACAATTTTTATATTTTTAAATAATTATTATATTAATTTTTAAAAAAAATATGAATGGAAACCCCTTAAAATTTTTAAAGAAATAAATTTAAGATAAGAAGTTTAAGCGAAATCCCAATTTTTAAAATTTTTTATTCATAATTTGCTGAGGAAATCACAAAATACTTTTTAATTACCCTTTAGGGGACAGTGTATAAGATAACGTATGTAATTGATAAAGACGGCTTTGCATGCATGCTTGTCATTTTAGAGATGGTCCCCAAAAGGTCCACAAGTGATTCGATTGAATAACTCGTCAAATATTCATCCAAATGTAACAAAAACTTAGATTTAAGGGTTTTCAAGAGTGCTTAACATTTCTAAGTTATTAAAATTGGGTGTTGCTATTGGAAATTTCAAAGATCGTACTTCACTATTCCAAAAAAAATTCAAGGACTCGAAATTCACTAACAACCTAAATATATAAAGCGCGTACAAGCGGACGCTCCAATTTTTTTAAAACTAAAAATAGTCTAAAATGAGAAACCCTAGTAAAGACCGAAGTACAAAAAAAGGTTCAAACGTAAACAAAAAGTATTTTTTAATTCCAGCTGTTCTTGTGATCATGACTCACGGACACCTGTGCGTCAGACACTCGATCAGAAGAAAATGTTCTGGTTGCTCGACTGGTAATAAACTGGAGCTACAAAAGTAACAAGACACTCTTCCAATCACAGAGCCAGAGAACTGTCAATCTTTCTGATGCAATGTGACGTCATTGGTAGAAAATTACTAGGCAGCAAAATAGGTAAATCAGGAATCATTATTGGACTGCATATTTTCGGTCAGGTGAAGATGATCCTCTTCTAATGGGAGATATTTGAAGATATCTTAGATAGTGTAATCTAATCGTAATTCATCTTCAAATTTCAATTATATTTTTTATCTTTATTATTAAAACTTATTATTTAAACGTGCCCTTCATTGAAATTTAAGCTTAGTTTTCATTCATATAGACCGAGAATGGAGGAAACTATCGGCAATTTTTATCTTCATTATAAGAATCTGTTTTTTAAACTTATTGTTAATTAAATATAAAATCTGAGTATAGTTTCACCTAAATACGGTGCAAAGAAAAAGTAAACAATTGTTTTTTGTTTTTTTTAAATTCAGTGACATATTACGATAACATTTGAAATATTTTTCGATTCTTAGCCTAATTGCATGTTTGTCTAGTTATTTTTATAATATAATTCTGGTTCAAGACGGATCTTTGAACCAAACTTCAACGAATCGTAATGTTTACTAGTTTCGCAGCGAAATCGAACCGCAATGCCTAGTAATTTTTACTCGCATATATGGGGAGAAATTGCAGTAGATTTCGGTATTTTTTTAGTTCAAGATGGATAACCAAACATCGAGCCCTCATAATGTCTTGTTTTGTCCCGCCTAGTTTGATCATAGGACCGGACCCCCCATATATGGGTCACAATTTCTTAACGGTTCTGCATCGATCTCAGGATCACTCAAAATTAGATTCAAAAAGGCGGAATTCCGCCGAAAGGCGGAAAACTTTCATGCCTGAATGAAAAATGTATATAATGTAGCAGGGCAGGAAAAATCACCCGTCCTCCGATCGTAGGCGGTCAAAAATTCCCTGAGGACAACTAAATTTTTCGAATCCGAAGACCTCATGGATGGTCATTTCCCTGTTAATAGCCATCCATGAGGTCTTCCGATTCGAGAAATTAGTTGCCCTCAAGGAATTTTCGACCACAGGACGGGTTATTAATGTTCATGATACATTTTAAATTTTTTGTTATCTAACAAGACTCTAGTATTAGGGTTACTATTAGTAACCTAGTACATCTTTTATTACAGTATAATGCAATCCTACTAATTAATTGTGCATTTTGTATTTGCAATAAATAAAATGATTTTTTTTATTTATATTGAAGTTATTTATATAAGTTAGAGTTTGATGGGTTAGTTTCAAGGAAGGACAGGTACATTGTTGGACAAGCCGTCCTCGAGGACGGGTAAAATTTCGGAGGTTTTTCAAGCCATGTAATGTTGCCCAGTTTAACTTTAGTTCTATATAATATTCCTAGTAAAGCACAGAAGTATTTCTTACCGTCAGATTCATCAGGATCTTCTCTGGGCCACCCATAGGCCCATTCTACAGTAAGAGGACTTCCAAGGAGGTAGAATCCATCAAAACATTCGATGGCTTTCTGAGCTTGCTGCAAATAAAGAAAGGTAACATTAACCCTCTAATGCATACTGTTGTCGTTTGGCAACAAGTAACATAACCCACTTTATTCTATTTAAGTAGAGCTCCCTCTCGACAAATTTGTTTTTTCATCTATTACATTCCATTTTAGAGTTTTAGAAAAGTATAATAATATTCCTAATACTAAACAAAAATAAACTGTTTTGAAAAATTATAGTTAAAGAGAGGGTTAT
The DNA here is from genome assembly GCA_023701765.1 of Hylyphantes graminicola. Classification (NCBI taxonomy): domain Eukaryota; kingdom Metazoa; phylum Arthropoda; class Arachnida; order Araneae; family Linyphiidae; genus Hylyphantes; species Hylyphantes graminicola. Next base: position 61,562,138 of record CM043115.1, read on the forward strand.
TTTGAAATATTTAGTAGTTTTCTGGTCATAATTATCAAAATTGGAATTTTGTACTTGGTTTTGGTCACATAGAAACAATTTAAAAAATTTAAATTCTATTGCAGTTAAATTTTTTTCAGCATTTTTCCCATAATGTATGAGTATTAAAGATATGTATTTTTTTTCGGGATGAAAAAAAATTCATGCATTAGACTTTAGAGGGTATAAATAAATAAGGCTTTGTGCCTTAATTTGGGGGCCGTTTCGGAGGTGTTAGGACCGGATTTCCTGACTTACCTCAGAGTCGGAAAAAGTGATGAAGATGGGCATAAGAGTTTTTAAAAAAATTAAACTAAAAATAAGCGAATTCATAACTTACCCTTTTGCTCCAGTATGAAACAAAGCCAAATCGTCCTCTATCATAGAGATACACTTTACTAAAAAAAATTATTCATTTATAAAATAAAAGCATCAAGAGACTTGGAAGTATAGAACATAAACTGTTAAAAATGTTCTTAAACTTCTAATAATTTGCTATGCATTAAAATAGAGGTAGAAACCAGGTAACATAATATTGGAGAAAAATAACTTAATTCAAAACAATTGCTACAAAAAAAAATATTAAATAAAGATAATAATAAAGATAGGTACATGAAATGTACAATTATACACTCCAATATATATATGTTTTTAAAATTTAGGGATACAAATTAAAATGATCTTACAAATACGGTAAAACCCATATTATCTGTATCTCTTTCATACGGAACTCTGTTAACCAATTTGCTCCAGTATGAAACAAAGCCAAATCGTCCTCTATCATAGAGATACACTTTACTAAAAAAAATTATTCATTTATAAAATAAAAGCATCAAGAGACTTGGAAGTATAGAACATAAACTGTTAAAAATGTTCTTAAACTTCTAATAATTTGCTATGCATTAAAATAGAGGTAGAAACCAGGTAACATAATATTGGAGAAAAATAACTTAATTCAAAACAATTGCTACAAAAAAAAATATTAAATAAAGATAATAATAAAGATAGGTACATGAAATGTACAATTATACACTCCAATATATATATGTTTTTAAAATTTAGGGATACAAATTAAAATGATCTTACAAATATGGTAAAACCCATATTATCTGTATCTCTTTCATACGGAACTCTGTTAACCAACCGTCCTTAAGGCTGCTCATCACCCCCATACCCCATCCTCCTTCGATCACGCTTGCTAATGTTAAGTCTATGGGGGAAAATGGTTTTGTTCCAAAAAAAGTCAAGAAATTATAGGAATATTTTGATGCGGTTTTTTTTAAATTCATAAAAATCCAATAAAGTAGTGCTTTTAGAGGTTATTTTTTTAAAAACGTTATTTACTTTTTTTGAATCCAAATTTTTTTCTATTCAAAAAAGGCAAGTAAGGTTTTTTAAAAAATAACCTCTAAAAGCACTACTTTATTGGATTTTTATGAATTAAAAAAAAAAAATGCATCAAAATATTCCTATAATTTTTTTAAAAATTTTTTTTGGAACAAAAACCATTTTTCCCCCATAGACTTAACATTAGCAAGCCCGATCGAAGGAGGACGGGGTATGGGGGTGATGAACAGCCTTAAGCATCACCTCCTACAACTAGGGAAGATGGCGCACAGGAGACTTCAAGTGATCACATGAAGGCCTGTGGAGCAGAACATTTTAAAAGACGCAGGTCTGTGCAGCTTGTTTTCTACTCGTGTTAAACCACACCACAACAAGCTCGTCATTTTGTGGAATTCGCAATTCACATTGATTCAGTACTTTGGAAAAAAAAAAAACTAAATAAGTCTTCATTTTATAGATATACAAGGTCCAGCATTCAGTTAAAGGATATGCCATTGAAGTGTGCAGTTTATGGTTGCAATGGCAACTACCGCAATGGAGATAAAGTGTAGGTCTTTAGATTTCCTAAAGAACCAAAATTAGCTTCCATATGGATAAACCGATGTAGAAGAAAAAACTTCAGAGTAAGTAATGAATTTTATTATTGTATATATTGGTGCTCCAATTTGATGTATGCAACGTGAAATTTTAAAGCCCAAACTTTTGCTAGGTAATTTGAATGTAAACAACTGAAATTTCTTATACAGTAAACTCTTATTTTCTAAAATATACCTAGTTGGTAAATGATATATTTTTAGTAATGTAAACAATTACATTTTTCTATTGCAATAATTTCATTACAAACATATTCATTTTTTTAGTTTGAAATGAAATAGTATACGAAGAATCAAATACCAGACCTATACTGTTTGATCATTCAAACAATCTAACCTAATCTTCAGAACTATAACAGCCCTCCAAATCAATAACTAATACTGTAAAATATTTTTAGTTTGTACTAAAACTTCTTAAATTTAATTATCAGTCATTAAAAAGGTAATTTTCTAGAAAACTAGGCAAATCCATGAATATTTACTCAGAAAAAACTTGTGTTCAAACAGCACAAGTGGAACACAAGTACAGTAAACTCTCGATTATCAAATATAAAATTTAAAAAAAAAACACGATAAATGAATATATTTGGAATTATATTTGTTTCAAAACTTTTTGGAAGAATACATTCCAAGAACAACGAATTCCTTTCTATAACGGCGAATACATTTAACAAGAACAATGAATGCATTAAAATAAGAATGACTATAGGAAACCTGGTGTTCAGCCAGGTGCACATCACGAACAGGATTTTGTCAAAAAGCGTCACTTGTAAAATAAACTTCCCCGCTACTTTATGCTAGCGAAATGCGTGGGAAACTAACAAAAGTTGTCTTGACAATTCAAGACGAACTACAACTCATTGAAAAGGTGGAAAACGGATCCTCTAAAAATCAAATGTGCTTGTAATATGCATAGGAGAAACGACAGTAACAGACATTTCGAAGTAAGTAAATTTTTGCATGCTATATATGATTACTGTAATTTACTTTAAAACCCAGAAGAAATATTGTTTATAGGCATTTTCTTCATTTTTGCGGATTATCCGCGAATTCACTTATCCGCGGAAGCCGCGCCACCCAATTCCGGGGATAATCGGGAGTTTTGTTGGTCACAACATAATTTGTATTATTTCATAACACAACATGCAATAATTAGGAAAAATGAAATTCTTTATTTTTTAAAAATTCAACGCAGGTTTTTTTCTGAGCTTACAATTTGCTTCTTCTATCCCAATTTAAACAAATTTTATTCATTTCAGATTTGAGAAAGGCACTTTCGTAAGGAAGATATTCTACACGAAGCAGAAGTCGGGGAGGCTTCTCAAGTCACCACTTCCAGGGGTCGTAGTGGGACAATGCAAAATTTCAGAACAAACATTTAAGAAAAAATCAGGACATTATTTATGCAATAAAATGCAGTAGAATTTCAATCAACAATTTTACTGACACTGCTATACAGGGTTCATACACTAGATGGGGGGAGGAATCAAGTCGTCTTACTCAAGTACTATTAAAAAAATCAGGAAAATTAAATAATTACTACTCGCATAATATCAGAATACTGAAATCGTGTATACGATGACTCCCCATTTTTTAAAAAACTAAAACCTGTTATAAATTAGAAATCAAATCCCAGAATAGGCCAAAGTAATAAAATAAAAATGCTTATACCGCATTTACATACCTCTAGCATTTGCTTCTAGCAGCGGCCTTGAGAATCTCAAGGTAACCGCTTTATACGTATTTATTCGGACATCCGCTGAAGCCGGCTCTCAAGGCCACCAACCCATCTTTTTTCGGTTTTCTGCCCTGAGATCAAAGGAAATGGTTACCATAAGGTAAATGGCAACTATCTTGGCGGTTTCTCTCTTTTTTAATTGATCCTACATAGTGAATTCAATTTAGTCACATCATCAAATCGCTGCGCTATACAATCTCTCGCCAACCAAAGGTCGAATCGCTAGAGGTCAAAGTGCTTCGAGCGTCTGCTTCCAGCAGCCGCTCGACGTATGTAAACCCAGTATTAAAAAAGTTTCAAAGCTAAATCAAAATATTTTATAACATTCCAGCTGAGTTTTGTTATCACAAGCTCAATCCCTTTAATAGGCTAAATAGTCTCCAGCAGCAACAAAAAAAATACTAAGTAGTGGGCCTTGACATCAATCACAGGCCATCGTAAGTTTTGAAAGGGCCTAAAATTTGGTTGACTGATATGTCCTGAACTAAAGCAAAGAAAGAAACGGTGGCTGGTTCTACGATGATTACGCTACCAAATAGTAAATATTACGAGGAGTTGTGGTTAGATGATAGATTTTTTTCAGAAAAAAACCTCTGAACAATTTTTTTTGAGACACTACTGGCGATAACTAGCAAATAGTATTACTAGGCGCTGAGGCTGGTAGACAAATCTGATCTGATCATACCTAGACCTCTAACCTACTGCGATCACGTGGCTACTTAGCAAGTGTTACAAGTCTTTGTGGGTAGGTTAAGCTTAGTTCCTGCACGAACAAAAAACTTTGATCTGCATTCGAGCCTTTTACTTCCAGAAACCATTGTTTGGATTAAAAAAAATCTTATTAAAACCAACGGAATTGTTTTTCAATGATGAAGAACCGATTTTTTCAAAAACAAATCTCAGGCAAAAACTAATCTCAAAAATAAAATTTTATGTAATTATGGAAGCTTATCCGTACTAGTTTGCATGAATGAAATTATATTTGTTAGTACTTTTTAAAAAAAATCAGGAATTTCAGGACAATGTGTGAAAAATAAGGACAATTCCGGACACAATTTTTTTTTCAGGAATTTCAGGAAAATCAGGACAACTACCAAGAAATAGACGACTTTTGGACAATATGTTTAAAGGAAGATTTTATTTTATCTTTTATATTTCTAAAGTAATCCCAGAACCACCACCCCTGCACTTCCTTACCCTTGCCTGAAAAAAGGTGCATTGCCAGAAATCCTGCAAGAATGTCCAGCTTACCTACAGCTGACTACATCAGCTACAAGAGAATCTCCCAACTGGAAAAGAAGGCGGTTAAAAGAGTCGAGAATTAACAAAAAGCTGTACAGGCCAGCGAGAAAGCACAACAAGAGAATCTGAAGGAAACAACATTTTCAACATTACGTGAACTTGATGCGTGCAAACAAGAAATAGACGACTTTTGGACAATATGTTTAAAGGAAGATTTTATTTTATCTTTTATATTTCTAAAGTAATCCCAGAAATTATTACTTGCATTCAAATTAATTCAGATTTAAATGTATCTTTTCATAAAAAAAATAGAATTGAAAATATTGGTTTTGTAAGTTAAAATTTCCAACCAAAAATTGCAAATATTAACTTTGCATTACTTGACATAATTGCTTCACTTAAAGTAATAATGATTATACCACTGTTGATGACTTTAAAAACACATGCGTTTTATTACAATACTGTTTGAGCAGCTAAAAAGAAATCCTCTGTCGAATAAAAAAATTTGTGATTTTGTAATTGTTGAATATTTTAAATGATCAAATTAATCGACGTAGATATTCAACTGCTATGTAAATATTTGGCAGTCTCTTGAAATCCATCTCCCCTCATTGTTGCAAATTTTTGCAAAATTCAAATTTTTTCATTCTTCCACATCCTGGAACTCTGCAGAGAATCTGCTCAGAATGTAGTGTGAATCCATGTGACGAACAAAATGATGAAAACTTCCTGACAAATATATCACAAAAGTTTACTACATTGGAGTAAAAAGAAAAATCCGTAACTTTGATGGTGGATGAGATTCATTTAAAACCCTGTTTTGATTATGGGGGAGGAAGAGTGTCGGGCATGGCTTTCAATGAGTGCAAAGCTGCTTCAAGTGCCTATGTATTCATGTTTCGAAGCCTACTATCTTCATACAAAGATGTGGCATACATCTTGCCCGTCCACACTATCTTTGCGGAAACATTTTAATCTATCATCAAAAAAGTCATTGTTGGTTTAGAAGGAATAGGATACAATGTTCTGGCAGTAATAACAGATAATAGTGCAATTAATACAAAGGCCATGAAATTCTTTGCAACTCCTCCGAAGTTAAGTATAGCTAATGATAATAATGCTTGTTCAGATCGACCGTTGTATTATTTAATTGATTCGGTCCACATATTAAAGTGCATAAGAAACAACTGGCTTAACCAGAAAAATGTTGGTAAACGTATGTTTTTCCCAAATTTTAGCACATGGTACCCTTTCAATACAGCGTCTTTCCAAGTAACAAAAAAGTTGCATGAAGTGGAGAGTGGAAAAGTTATGGTTTAACCTTAAAAGCTGTCTCTCCATCAAGTTTGGAAAGGCAGAACTTGAAACTTGCTTTACAGGTATTAAACAATGTTGTTGCAGAGGATAATATTTATTGTGCTTTTTTGAACCACACTTAAAAGTGCCAAGGAAAAATAATGGTCCACTCTTTAACTTAGATTCAATTGATATTCGTTTCTTCCTATTCTCGTTATTATTTTCAATTCATACCTAAGAACAAACAAGTATTTTCATCCTTCACAACAATACTTTTCGACCATGATCAGATGATGCAGCTGCTGTTTGTACTAGCCAAGTTTGAGGTTGTGCATCAATTACATACTTGCCAACATTGAGATTTTGAAAACCTTACAATTTCAGTAAGGGGATTCGAAGTAGTGATGCCCGCCCCGGAGTCGCGATGGGCAGTGCGCCTTTGAATCTTAACATTTGATATTTTATTATAATTTTAACATGTTATTTCAGCTATTTTTGTAAAACATGCAACTTCTAAACTTTGATTAATGGTTAGAAATAAAATCACTTAAAAGAATGTTACTATATTAAATGACACTTTTCATAACATACATTTCAAAAAATTTACAACACTCATTTGTACCTATAATGATTTACCTGAAATCTTATCAAGGTTTGAAACTTCTGCATGTTTAAACAAATCACAATTTAAGTAAAAAATTTGTCTTATATAATAACAACAGTTAACATAATACTTCCTCACAGATAAGTAAAAAGTAACTTTTTCATCATCTTTTAACACTTTAACGATGTTAAGAGTAGCAGTACCAATTGACAAGTCCTCATCAATTTTCTGTTTGCTTTTATCAGCATACTCCACTTTCAATAAAGAACAGCTCTTATCGGCTAACTTTTTAATAGCATCTGGACTCACAAATTTTGATACAACAGGGTGGCTACAGAAATTGAAATGTAAAATTCCCTGATTTCCAGAATATTTTCAAAAAATTTCCTTGATTTCCAGAATATTTTCAAAAAATTTCCCTGAGATTTAAAATTTTGTTTTAAAACTAATTTTTGAAGTAATACATATAAAAATAACTTAAACACAAAAATAAAATGACTAACTTTGCATTTATTTTTTCCATAGCAAAAAAAGAGGCGTGATTTTCATATTTTTATCCCAAAACAAAATATACAATTAACGTTTCCTACAGTGGTTCTTGACATTTTCATAAAGTAAACGTTTCAAACATTCTGCATTTATAACTCCACTATCGTTTTCGCCAAAACTTTAAAAAATTCCAAACTTTGGATGTTTTTTCAATACTTACAGCGTGTTTCTTCAAGTTGATGTGATTTTTAATGTCACTTAATCCACAATGAGCAATTTTAACATCTCAAACACAAACAGCGCAGAAAGCGAAATTGGGTCCTTTCTGAGAAATTCCGATGCATGGGAATTGTTTCGAGTAAGAGTCTAAAAAAACTTGATTATATTGTTTAGTATTCTGACATCCTGACGCGTACATCTTTAAAATAATACACGAATTTTAACGAAAGCTGAATTCACTAGCATTTTTATAGCATGCATACAAACGAAACCATAGAGAACGAAACAATAACAATAAACAAACTCATTCCAATCCAAGAGCGCTACCGCTAAAAGTGGGTAGGTCCGGAGTGAACTGGTCCAAAAGAACGGATCTACAAAGGGAATGATTATCCGGATCCTCTACATCGCGTTCCGCCTCCGAGCGTGCTGGTAACGGGTCAATCCAGAGTGAACGAGCTCAAATGAACGGATCCACAAAAGGATCGGTTCCTCTACGCCGAAAAAAAAATCCGTTATTTTTAAAATTAAAAAAAAAAATAATAAAAATCTATAATTCTTTAAAAAACCGTACAATTTACAAATTGTCCGTACAATCTTACTCTAAAAATCCATACATTGTACGGCCAAACCGTACATGTTGGCAAGTATGCAATTAGTATGTGTTTCAAAGTTTTAGGATATGAAACGCCCAAATCAACTTGAACGAAATGAAAATATCAATTTTGAAAAATTTCAAATGAGATTACAGGGAGAGGGGTGGAGAGGTCGAACCAAATATAATATCTCACCATGGGGAAAAATCATCAAAATTGCATATCTTGGGAATCGTTGAGGTCCCTTAACACGTTTTAATCCTTTAAATATATATCAACACTGTAATGCAAAAAACTAGTGATGCAACAGATACCATTTTGGACGGATACCGAATATCCGGCCTAACTTTGGGCCGGATATCCGGCACTTTTAGGCTTCAAAAGTATTTTACAATGTGACATTGCGTAAACAACTTTGCAATCGTAGCAGTTTTACTTTGGATAACATAGTATAACCACTAGCCTCTTCTACTTCTACTGTCTGAATCCGGAACCAAAACCACTAATAATTAAAGTTTTATGGCCAGTGTCCTATTCATAACTTGTCCCATTCAAGCCACATCGCCCCTACTTACAATAAATCCACACATATATATATATTTAGAAACAATCACATTCGTAAAATTGGAGTTCTTTTTACCACCCAAGAAGTGGAAGGAATAGCTTTCTAAACTGCCGTTGACGGGAAAAGTCTGTCCCTTCTCATGGTGGAAAATCAATGCCACTAACTTCCCAATCTTAGCAAAAAAAGTGAACAAGAACCTTCTTCACCAGCTAGCAGCATATACAGTGCGCGACTGTTTTCAGAAGCTGGACTCATTTGCGAAAAAAAGCAAAACCGTATTTTACCAAAGAGCGCAGAACTATTACTTTTTTTACACCATAATTTACGTATCTTGAAACAATTCTAATATGCTTTATTTATTATTAACATAATGTGAAATGTAAATCCAATAAAATGTATTAAAATTTAAAAATTACCTGTTGACTAAAGAAAAATAGTCAGTTTAACAATTAAAACAATAAAAAATTTTATTGAGAAAATTCAAGTTTTAACAGGCCCGATAGTTATATTATTCCCTACAAAACACATTAATATACTTACCAAACTCCCCCATGCGCTGAAAAGATAAGTTTAAAAAGCTGAAGGTCTATCTTCGGGTCAATACCACTAACAAAAATACGATGTTCTGAAAATAAAATTAATAAATAATAATTTTCATAGAAAAAAAAACAATTTATGAAAATCCCTAAAAAAACATATCGAAAAACTTACAGCGCAAACTGCTAGCGTAATGGTCAGCGATCCAAACCACTAGGCAATCTGCGCAGAGTTTGCAGCCCCCCCCCCCCCCCCCCACACACACAAAACCAGAAAAAGCTGGGCGGGTTTTATTAGAAAGAAAAACTATTTTAAAAAACCCAGGCTCAAGTGGGTAATATTTTCACAAAATTATTCTTTTAGAATGAGTTTTCTTTTTAACTGAAATTGTTCTTTTCTAAAATATGTACTTAAAATTTAAACCAAACAGTGACATTATAAAGTTGAATCCTAAAAAATAGTACCCAAAAAAAGCCCAATAAAACCCACCTGGGCCACTATGGTAATGGAATAACTTGTTTATCGTAGTAAAGGTAGACTTGAAACTTTGAACTGAAACACATTTCATAATTTTGTACTAAATTTGACGTCGAAAATTAAAAGAAATATTAAACATGATAAAAGAATTTATGCTTGTATTGCAAAACCATAACCAATTTTGAACAAAACTTTTCAAATAAGCCAAATCTGATTATTTAATGATACGACTAACGATCATTATTAAATAATATCAACTAGAGTTAAATACAAAAACAATGTAAAAAAATGCCGAAAAATCTAGTTCTAACAAAACTATCCTCGGTGATCTTCAACATCATTACTGGAAGCTTATAAACAGCTCGTCGGATTCGGTCAACTCGTCGTACCAATGTGCTGCCTCACTTACGGTACGGTTCGATTTAGCGAACTTTCCAAAATAACGCCCAAGTCTGTAGTTTGGCGATATTTTTTTAAAAAAAAAGGGTCATTCCATGTGAAATCAACCAATGGTCTGGACCTTGACCTCTTGGATTTCAATAATTTTTGGTATATAGTTTGTACTAATGGAGTATATGAAAAATCCAAAATTTTAAATTTTTTGACCCAACCGATATTTTTTTACGGAATTTTAAAAATCGTAAAAAGTGACAAATTTACCGTGACTACCATATACAAAATTGTTAATATCTCACAAACTAATCATGCTAGAAAGTTATCTTATATGTCTTTTTAAAGCTAATGTTTAGGGCTTTAATATGATATGCAACATGAATATATAAATAATATTGTAAAATTTTCACAAAACAATTTATTTTTTAAATTTAAAAATTTCAAAATCGAAAATTTTAATTTTTTTGAAAAAAATATATGTTATTTCTACACAATTTTTTAACATGTGTACCAAATTTCAAGATGGTATTCCTATGGGATCATATTAAAATAAATTACAATGTTCTGTTAAGTACAATATTCATCACTTACGCAATAAACATTAACCTAGGTAGACAAATTTGAAATTTAAAATTGGGGGAAAAAACTGTAAACCCAGGATAGTCTTATTTTAGGACACATGTAAAAACTTTAATTTTACATTTCAGTTTAAAAAAATTACTTTTCCATATTAACAACATAAATATTATTACATAAATGAACCATATATAGCCTGAAAGAAAACTAAAATAATACTTAATCTTACCTTTACAATATAAATCCATTATTTTTCTTTTAAAAATCACGAAATTAGGCATTATCCAGTACAACAAAGTCATTTGAGAAATTAATTCATTTAAAAACAAATAAAAAATTCTCTAATGTCTTGTTAGTGTTCAAAATGACATATTTAAGTCTTTGTCTGTTAAATGGCACAAATAGGAAAATCTGCTTATTGATTTGGTGTGATGTACAAACACATACAGAGTCGGCCTGATTTCAGCAAATTTTGAGAACCCGATTTGAACCTCTGGGTAGCTTGATTTAAAAAGCTTGTACACTTCTCTTAAGTTTCCTAAAATTAATTGCTTTTGAACATGAATAAGCTGGCCTTCACTATCATTGCCTATAGAAACATAATCCTTTTTGCCAGGCATTTGTCTGCTCACATCATCATTAAAATAAAACTCTTTAACTAACAAGGCTTTTTTTTTCGGACAATGAATGTCCAGCCTTGGGATCAGGAGTAGATAAAATACCCTTTTCTTCCACTAATTTTTTTACTTTTTCTTGCAATGTAATTACTTACACCAAACTCTTTTTCTATGCGTGCACAAGCAAGACCAACTTTTTGGTAGTGAAGTCAACACTAAAAACTTTTCGTTCTTACTTGAAATGCTAAATTTTTCTTTAAACTGATCAATCATTTCTGTTTGCGCATCATCACAATCACATAATTTGGGCTTCTCCATGAAAAAATGTTTCATTTAGTTTGCATTTAATTTTTTCAGCCTTGTCTTGGCAATATTTTGTTGAGCTGCTACATTTTTTTTAATTATTGGAGATTCACCTATTGAAGTCAAAAAGGCATTAAGTAAATTAAAACCTTCATCAGTATCCATAAACTCATTGTCGTCAGACCTGCTGCAACTTGGTTGCACATTTTCACCTGGATCTGATTCTTTCTTTAGTTTAGATAATTTCACTCGACATGAAGTGCAGATTTTCATGTTTTCTTTAATACTATAGTTTAGGTCAATCATCCATGAACTTGTATTTCTCAGATCTTTACTAACCCAATAAGACTTTTTTTTTTAAAGGATTGCAACAAAACAAAGACCATTTTTTATCCATTGTAATAAACAGATCCAAGTAATTGAATGTACAAACTATATAACTATATTCCAAGCACTCCAAAAAACACAAACTGAAATCACTCTGACAAAAACACAAACTGAAATCACACTGACATAAACACAAACTCAAACTACACTGCTCAAATACAAACCAAAACTTTTTTTAGTTTCAGTTTGAGTTCAGCCTTACTCAAGTAGTAAAAAGTTTCAGTTTGTGTTTTGTATATAATACTTTCAATGGTGAACCTTGCAATGTATAAAAACTAGTCTAAGTTTTGTTGATATCACTTTAAAAGCTACACTTGAATTGTGTAGTAAAAATACTTTTGGAGACAAAACAAAATTTATAAATACATACTTTTTTTAATATTCAATCGCTCAAATTACATTATTAAATGATGGCAGCTAAATCAGTTTTTTAAAAAAAGTTTGGATACATAATACAAAAGTAAGATGCACTACAACCAGTTTTGACTTTATTCGGATAATTTTTTATGGTATAATATTTCTGTTTTTAACATAGAAAAACAAAAATTTAAATCTAGAAATTTAAAAATGTAAAACACATAGCTACTCTTAAAATATTCTGAACAAATATTTTGATTTTACTGATTTTTTTACTACTTAAATTTAATTTTTTAAAATTTTAATGCTTATTGCCTAAGTAATGAATGTTGTACTTAACAGAACATTGTAATTTATTTTAATATGATCCCATAGGAATACCATCTTGAAATTTGGTACACATGTCAACAAATTGTGTAGGAATAACATATATTTTTTTCAAAAAAATTAAAAATTTCGATTTTGAAATTTTTAAATTTAAAAAATAAATTGTTTTGTGAAAATTTTACAATATTATTTATATATTCATGTTGCATATCATATTAAAGCCCTAAACATTAGCTTTAAAAAGACATATAAGATAACTTTCTAGCATGATTAGTTTGTGAGATATTAACAATTTTGTATATGGTAGTCACGGTAAATTTGTCACTTTTTACGATTTTTAAAATTCCGTAAAAAAATATCGGTTGGGTCAAAAAATTTAAAATTTTGGATTTTTCATATACTCCATTAGTACAAACTATATACCAAAAATTATTGAAATCCAAGAGGTCAAGGTCCAAAATTGTTATTTAATTGGTTGATTTGACATGGAATGACCCAAAAACACGATTTAAAGAAAAAGCTCGTGTATTGATCCGGGCAAACGGGGCACGTGCCCTGGGCCCCAACTTTAAGGGTGGCCCCAAATTTTTCTCCTGAACATTTATGCATTATACAACTGCCCCAAACTTTTTGATATGAAGTATGCGAAAAAATTAAATTCATTAACAAAAGTTGACTATGAAAGTGTGTTTAAACTCTGAATTAATGAATTCACAAAAAGTTTAAAGTAAGTTATAGCCGTATACATATAAGTTGGCGATTTTCTGAAATCGTCGCCAAGTCGAAATGACGCCACCATAAAAATAACATTTTAAGAGCATGGTTGAACAAAAAAAAAATCGCCAAAATAATGGGTTTTAAATATTATCGAAATATGCTACTAAGCAACATAATACAGACAAAAACGATTGAAGAAACCGGAAAAATGCTATTACCTAAACAATAGTCTGGCATAAATGAACGAAGCGATATTTTGAAAAAAAAATCGGCAATTATTTTTTGCATGACCAAAACAAAGCTAAAAATTATCATAACAGGTTCTTGAATAATGTATGATTATTTAAAATAATATTAATGCCATTTAAAAACAATTAATAAGGAAAACGCTCAACATTAACAAATAAACTAGTATGGTAGAACTGTATTTTCATTCTCAATAGCAAACAAAATCTATAACAGTAAAAGAAAGTGTCTGTGTGTATGTCTGTGGATTGCAAAAGACCTACTTAGACTGCTCTAAAAAATTCAAAATGTGCACTCGAGACTTAGTATTTTCATACTTGATTGTGATTTTTAATCAATATAATTAGTTTCAACATCATCCACTTGGGAGTGTGGGACCATAACAGGGCTTGAAAATACATGGACTGGGCCGAAACGGGGGCTTGACGCCATCCTCTATTAGTGTTTGTTCTTTTAATTTAAGTGTGCATGCGCCAGCACAAAAATAATTGTGATTTGACTGTATTTTAATAAGTAGGCAGACCATAACAGGGCTTCAAAACACAACGACTGGGTCGTAACAGGGGCTTGACGCCATTCTCTGTTATAATTTGCTTTTTTCTTGCGCATGCGCCAACATGAATTGAATTTAGTTTAGATATTGAGTGTATGGGGAACATTCATGTGATGTCACACGGTTTGTTATCCTACACCTCTCGAAACACTTGCTAATGTTTTCCTACTGCTCTAACCTGTCTATCTGCTTTTTTTTACTACAGCAATTTGGAATTGAAGCTCAGGTGAATATGGCCGTGAATGTCCCTCATTTTCACAAGTAAGCATGCCTCTAAAAGGAAGCAATGCGAAGTTAACGGGTTCCCAGTAGAGCGGGACCATACTGCTAGTATTGAAATAAAATATAGAGCCATTTACAAACCATTAAAAAGATACATTTTTGAAAAATAAATATTTGATGAACACTACATACCAGGAAATTTACCGAGGTATCCTACGAGGACAAAAAAAAAAAAACGTGGATCAAAATAACGCAAAGCCAAACATAAATAATAAGAATAATTACTTAAAACTGTTAAATATATAACTAGAAATAGATCGATAACAAAAAATCTTTACTTTTAATTAAATATATTAAGATTAATATAGATTGATTTTTAGAACCCCGCATTCACGTTAAAGAGCCACTTTACTGTAGCGCGAAAAAATATAAATAACAAGTATGGCTGCTTGAACAACTTTTTTTTTTGGTAAACACTGTCAGATTGGAAAATACAAGCAATTTTTTTTTAAATCGAAGTATGTTTTGTGGCTCCCAAATCTGCTCTTGCAATGGGCTCCTGAAGTTGTAAGTCGGGCCCTGGAAATACGTACAAAACAACCAAAAGAAAGTTGCGTGGTTACGTATATTCAACATTCACTTATTTGTTACATGGCTGGACTCTATTGTTTACTGGTATAAATATGAAACAGTAGTGATAATTTACCAAGAATGAATAAAAGAAAGAATATTTAATTCGAACACACTTACCAATTAGTACCTCAGCCATTTTTCAAACTGTATGATTTAAAATAAACCAAAGAAAGGCGCCTAGAAAGAAAGTAAACACTACAGCGTTGCCAGATTTTGAAATTGATAAATACTACAAAACTACGATCGCTGAACTCTAGGGTTAATGGAACGCGGATAAATCTTTCCTTCTACATGAGAGTTCGAAGTCATCTTTTTCTCCCAGGTTAACCCCGATCATCTTGCAATGTGACTCTTTTCATCTTGCAATTGGACTCTTAGGGAAATCCGTCATTTAAAAAAAAATACTGCGCATTGAGTTTTTTTGTTTAGAGATTGTAGAAAAAAATATGCTGTAGGTATGCTGAAGCTGGACGAAAGATTGATTTTGTCACGTGTCGATGCATTTAATTTTTTTCCCGCATTTTTCCTGTAATGTATGAGCATTAGACATATTTTTTCGGGACGAAACAAAAATTCAAGCATTAGAGGGTTAACTCTCAATTTGGTACTGCGGACAAGATACAACCATATGCATTGGATACTGACCAAAAATTCTCCATAAATGCACAGAAAATTTAACCCTCAAATTTTTTTTTAATCTATTCTGCTTACGAAAACTGGCATCTTATATCAACGCCTTTTAATATATTTTTGCGCTCGTTTCTAGTATTTTATAGGACAATACTAGAAACACAAAGGAAGTATTTTACTTATAGTCCAGTGAATAAAGGAGTTTTACCATACAAAAGGTCCGGTATCGCTGATTTTTGTATATGTTGTTTGTGACCCCTAGGTAGTAATAAATGTGAGTTTTCGTCATCCTCGTTCTATTGCTTTTTCCGCCATCTTGAAAAAACGTTCAAAATTTCGCACATTTTCCAGTTTTTGGCCTATAACTTTTTTCCTAAGCACTTTTGAATGTAACTTTTTGACACAAAGTTGTAGAAAATAAAATTTTCTTTAAAATAGGTATGAAAAGTTTTTTTTGTACGACAATTAGTTAAGGAGCTACGAATCAGCAAAAAGGGTGTAAAATCGAGTGTTTCGAAAAAATATTAGGTTCTAACGACTTTCTATCGCCGTAACTCACATAAAACTTGATTTTATCAATGGACAATGATTTAACAAGTCATAGAAAATTTAATTTCCTATAAAATACACGTATCAAAAATAAGTTTCTTATATATTCCAAGAAGAAAGGTTAAATTTACAGAAACCCAAAAAAAAGTTCTATTTTCACCCGACGATACAATGTTTTATTTTTTTGAAGGTAGCTCTTTCCCATTGTAATTTTTCACTATTTTTGTGAATACAAAACTAGCAGAAAATAATTTTTCCTATAAAATGGTTCTATTTTGTGTTTCCTACGATAGAATGTAACGGAAATACGTGGTTCCAAAGACGGCTTAAAATCTTGAATTTCGCCAAAAGAGCTTTATATCACTTTAAATTCCAATAATTAAAACAAAAAACTTCATTTAAGTGGAATATAATTATTGTGGAACTTGAAGACATCATTTATTATATTGGTACGGTCATAAAAGTTATTTCAGATTCAATACCAAAGAATTTAGTTACATTAAAAAAAACGAAGATGTTTATTTATTCAAATGAAAAATACTTGTGATTTGATAAAAGATTTCAATTTAATTTCAACAAATAGTTTAAATAAAACTACTATGAAAAAAGTATGGGAAGTGTATAATAGAAAATGGTTAATTTTCTATTGTACACTGCATTACGTTACAATCATTACGTTTTTCAACCAATTTAAATACTGATGTTTTACCCCCTCTGAACATTGCTGAATGCTGACGTAGTATCGCAGCCAGTTATTGCACATACACACACACATGTAATAAAAATATATGATTTTGACAGTTTGGATAAGCAGATAAATTCTTCGATGAATATACTTTTGATTATTCATGAGTATTACTAGGTTTCAAAAAATAAACAGTCTTTATCAAATGGAGTTCGTGCATTCAGTAGTATTTTCTATTAGTTTTATTAGATACTTTTCTATTCAATAAAATTGGTAGGAATAGTTCACATAAAGATGCATCGGTTATCTCCTATATAAGAATCCTCATCTGTTGCATTTGAATCAACATTTAAACAAGATTGGCCATGGCAATTGGTACCTACTAAAGAACAATATAATCCGACTTTTTTACAGCCACAGTTTGCACTACAACCCTTTTTGCAATTACAAAATATAGTATATTAAGCAGTTTTTCTGGAGCAGGTGGGAGTAAAGTTTGAATTGGCTCCAAAATATTATTTAATAATTTAAAACCCCAGTCTTCAGGGTTCAGTTGATTGCCTAGCCATGCTTGAACTTGATAGTATACTCGATACAAGTGTTGATAAGCAGAAGCAGATGTTGGAGGAAAGCAAGATAGTTGAACTCTTTTATTGTTCCCTGTCTTTTTTTTTTTATAAAACTTAAATATCTATTATTAACTGTTATCCATATATACATATTATTAAATATCTCTTTCCTGCTGAATAAGTCATTTAGGCTGTATTCTAATGAATGGTTCCTTGGCCACCGGTTGATGTTCACTTCGAGTTATATCGGGGCAGTTTTTTTAAGAAAAGTATTGAAATGAATCGAGACTCTACAAAGAAGTTCGAGTTAAGGTATCCAATGACCTTTTTTCAGCAAAAATCGACTAAATATCAAACATTTGTATTTTTTTTGCATTTTAATATAAAATAAACATTTAGCTTTCTAAATCTGTTTCATTTTAGTTTTTAATAGAACCGAAGTTGTAGCACTTTAAAGCTTTTTTTGTGCTTGTTTTTTCATTTTTTTTTCAAAACACATTACGCAAAACATAAAAACTGAAGTTCTTTATTATCAACTGCTTCCAAAATTTTACAGTAGTTTAGTAACAGTATGAAGAAGGTTTTGAACTAGAATCGTGTAAAACTATTAAGAATGGGATATTTTAAAACCATTCATATGCGTGTTACTCTCTTGTTTGTATGTGTTTTCGATATAATGCTTCAAACTTTTGCCTATAAAAAAAATGGGAGCTGATATCTTAACGATTTTAGTTCACGACCTATATTAATGTTTGTTGAGCATATATAAATTTAAACTATGGAAAAAATTAAAAATTTGTAAAGATATCATGTTTGATTTGTAAAGATATCATGGAAGCGTGATTGTTGAAGCATATTTAACTATAATTATTCACAAGTTCTGACTACTTTCTTAAAACTATTTTTATATTCATAACTACTCAACGTCATGGTTGTAATAGAATTTTCAGAAACTTGCTGTCAAAGGAGATCGGCTACTTAAATGGATTATTCGACTTATAGGAAGTCTAGTTATCGAGGTTAGACTGTATTTGCGAACTTTGACCTAGAATAAATTTTTTAGCAAACATGGGATAGGTGAGGACTTTTTATTTACACTATAATAGCGTACCAATGACCTATACCAAAATTTAACTGTATGCGAATTTTATTTAATTAAAGTGTCTATTTTGACAGTACGTGGTAGCCATCAAATGCATCAATTACCGTACCATAATGCTTAAGAATGTACTTCCGATAATCAGTGTAAATTTCAGAAAATGTCGCGTTTCGACTCAACACCATTTGGTGGAGTAGATATCCACCATCAATAACAACTATGCAACGATATCTAATATATATGTTTTTTTTTATTAAAAGCATCGATATCGTAAGATCTTTGGGGCTAAAATTATTTCCCTTCTTTTCTCAGTGTCTTAGGCAAAACATATAACGGCTTCTACTCATGCTTTTCGAAAAATGTACCAAAATTCTTTAGTTGAATCTAAAATTTCTTTGAGATCTTGCTAATATAATAAATGATGTCTTCAAGTTTTAGAATAATTACGTATTTTAAACTAAAATGAAGTTTTTTTGTTTTAATTATTGGGATTTAAAGTGATAAAAAAACTCTTTTGGCGAAATTCAAGATTTTACGCCATCTTTCGAACAACGTAGCTCCGTTACATTCTATCGTATGAAACACAAAATAGAACCATTTTATAGGAAAAATTATTTTCTGCAAGTTTTGTATTCACAAAAATAGTGAAAAATTACAATGGTAAAGGGCTACCTTCAAAAAAATTAAACATTGTATCGTCGGGTGAAAATAGAACTTTTTTTGGGTTTCTGTAAATTTAACCTTTCTTCTTGGAATATATAAGAAACTTATTTTTGATAAGTGTATTTTGTTGGAAATTAAATTTTCTACGACTTGTTAAATCATTGTTCATTGATAAAATGAAGTTTTATGTGAGTTACGGCGATAGAAAGTCGTTAGAACCTAATATTTTTTCGAAACACTCGATTTTATACCCTTTTTGCTGATTCGTAGCTCCTTAACTAATTGTCGTACATAAAAACTTTTCATACCTATTTTGAAGAAAATTTTGTTTTCTACAACTTTGTGTCGAAAAGTTACATTCAAAAATGCTTAGGAAAAAAGTTATAGGCCAAAAACTGGAAAATGGGCGAAATTTCGAACGTTTTTTCAAGATGGCGGAAAAAGCAATAGAACGAGGATGACGAAAACTCACATTTATTACTACCTAGGGGTCACAAACAACATATAAAAAAATCAGCGATACCGGACCTTTTGTATGGTAAACCCCCTTTTTGAGTCTCTATTCACTGGACTATTACTAATGATGGTCCCAGCAAATATAGAAGAGGTAAAACACATGCCACCTGAAAAATATCAAGATTAACGCAATATTTTTTAGCTTCCAATGACAATTGAAATCACCAAGAAGCAGACTTACTAACGCTTACACATCGTATAACCATCAGTATACACTAATACGAATCTGATAACCTGATATACGCACAGTTAGCAAATTTTCAAGGAATTCTAGATCATTCTCGTGCTGGGTCTGGAAAAGCAATTCCATATGCAAACAAAACCGAACTAAGTTTTTATTCTCTAAAAATAACTTGTATAGCCTTACAAAAGCAGTTTTGGTCTTATATAAACAATTTTCAATAAATTAAAGCACACAATCGATAAGCAACTAAGCAGTTCTCAAGATCCGCCTGAGGCAAGTTTGAGTTCTTACGTTAAGGCTTTCGTAAATGAGCTCTTAATACGCACATAAATTTGCCCTAAATAAACTCCTTTAACCTAGGTGTGTAACTCTACACAACTTTCATTTACCGCTAAAAAATCTATGCACAAATTTAAAGATAATTTTGTCCTTTTTTTAGGTTTTAAAGCTATTGATACTAACCTACACTCTTAAAACAAAAGAGTGAAATCCACTCCAGTTGGAGAAGTGCATTTTCGACACCCTAAAGGCATGCATATTTTCTCAGACTGAGTTAAAATCACTCGTTTGTAGAGATGTGAAAAAAAAAGAACACTATGTTCTTTTGAACAGGTTCTTTAAAAAGAACTGGAGCAGTATGCTCCTTGCTTTTGGAAAAACCTGTTCTTCTATAATTAACAATTTTTCATCAGAGCTTATTTTTACATTAACAAAAAAAAATTACATTCATCTTCTAATTCTAATTCCGTTACTCGGTAAATCATTAATCATAAAGTTCCTAACAAAACGAGCAATAGCCTCTCCTCATAGTTAGTGAGTGGGTTTGGACGAAAAGACTTCTTCTCATCTTACGTCACCAATGCCTGAAACGCTATACCCACTATTCCAGCAATGAAACAGATTTCAAAACGATTTCGATGAAAGAGCACTGAACAGGGTGTTCTTTTGTATGCTCTTTGATACTTATTCGCAATACGATAGCTCTTTGATGCTTTTTCGTAGAGAGGTAGCTCTTTGCGTTTGGGGGTAGTTCTTTTTGTACGGGACAGTTCTTTTTCGTGTTTCACAGGTTGCTCTGGGAGACGTTCTTTTTGCGTAAGCTGCTTTTTTTCACAGCTTGCTCTGGGAGACGTTCTTTTTGCGTAAGCTGCTTTTTTTCACAGGTTGCTCTGGGGAACGTTCTTTTTTTGCGATGAGCACAGCTCTTTTAGCATTGTTTTGAACGGTTGTTGTTGAGCTCTTACATGCGTTTAAATAGGAGGATCGGGTATTATCGTACTTGTGTTTTGGATGCGTGCGTGTGACATTTTTTTGTTTATTCATTTATTTTTTTTTAATTTTCCTTGAGTTTCAAAATTTAAGTTTTTGGATCAATATAAGTTTTTTTTAGAGAAAATATAAGTATCAGATTTAAAATTAGCAATTGGATTTTTTTTTGAAATTGTATACATTTTAATACATTTGAGAAGTAATATTTATTTTTTTTTTTAAATGTGCTGAGTGGCATGGTTTCCTGAGCCTCAATAATTGTCGATTGTCGCAAAGGTTTAAGAAGTAAAACTTTATATTATTTTTCGAAAACTTATAAAACTAGACAAGTAGTTTATTATAAATTTTAAGTACCTTAATTTTTTTAGCTGTAAAATATTTGAATTATTCAGATATTTCTTATTAGTCATAATACCCCCCCCCCCCTTCCAAGGATCGATAGAGACATATTTTTGTTGTTAAAAAATCATAAATTCAATTAATTGGTATAGTTAAGTTTCTAGTTTGAACAAGCAATTTTTTAACTCTCAAAACCTACCAAATTTCTAACTAAAAATTTGCATTTTATTTTTTTCTGGCTCATAGTAAGCTTTTTTTTTTTAAATAATTCTAATTACGCTGATATGGGCGGTAAACTTGCAGTATCTAGGCTAATGGTTTGGACCATTGTTAAAAGTATTTGATAACTCTGACCTATGAAAAAGTTTACTTATAAACGGATTATTTCAGAGTCCAAATTGACCAATTCAAAGTCGTGGTTGCTGCAGTTTACGAGCCCAAAGGTAGTTTTATGTAAGTTTTATTTTAAATATTTAATTCACCGAAACTTTTTATTTTATTTCCATTATTTTAAATGTCGTTAGAATACCACTTTCCTACAGAAAAAAAACCCGGCTGAAACCGGAAACTACTGGTAGATCGGGGAGCGGCATAAAGTAAACAATTCTTACATTTTACCCGTTTGCGGTTTATTTATGTGTGGTAGAAGTACTATACCTAAACCGACCTTAAGTTTGCAGTATACAAATGTTCTACGAGAAAAAGGGTAAATAGTTCTCATTTTTGAGTGCAAGAATCGAATACAAAAAGGTATTTCACATTCAATAAACAAATTTATTTGTTATTTCAAGACATAAATTTATTATTTTTATTAGTTAAGTTTCAGTTAGAGTGTTATTTTAATTATTTTTTTCCTTCGATTTTGACGTAACAGGGCGCACGAATATCAGGGTCGAAAGGAGCAGCCAATCAGAGTACGCGATTTTGCGGCGCCAGCCGGGTTGTTTACCAAGTTTCCTCCGCTCAGTACATTTCTCTGCTGCAAACTTAAGCTCGGTTTTGGTATAAGAGAATGGAAGGGCTGCGTTCAGGGTTGTTAGATTATGGCTCATTGCATTCGTTTTGACTAACATTTGAACCGCACTGCTGATTAAATTTTTTAAAAAGTAGCCGAAATTGTTCTTACAAATGATTTGGTTAGGTTTGAAAATCTTCAAATTGTTATTTTATTACTAGTTCAGTTTTGAATATTTTTTAAACAATTTGTTAATTTTTCGCTTTTGAATTTGTTTATTTGTGCTTTTTACCTTGTGGGAAAGGACTTAATAGAAGATATTATTTTGTAATTTTGGCTTCTTTTGAGTCGCAGTTTAGCTATTTTTTAGAAATTTCATCTGGTGATCCTGGTAGCAGCTCTAATCAATGTAACACTGTTTTGACTAGAGAACGCATTTCTTGGCGTCTTTGCGGAGATAGTTCGTTCCAAGATTCTTCTTCACTCGTATGGAATTATTTTAACATATCGGACTTGGAGAAACGTTTAGTAGGAATTTGAAATAATTTTCTACGTAATGCAATGGAGCAGTCCCACGGAAACTAGCCAGATTGTATAGATGAGCATTCCTGCATCGACAGTATCCTCATATTAGTCTTGCATGTTTGTTTGCGGAGCAAACAAATAATTGCGTAGCAATTCCCGGGGGTTGGCGAGCAGTAGCGAGCAGGAGGCTTTGCCCCTACTTTAATAATAAAAATTTTAAATTCAATTGGAAATATAATCGTTTGCATGTTTCAAGTTCGTCCTGAATTTTATTGATACTTTCCTAAATTCTTCCCCATATAAAGCAACTTCTGTAAAAAGAACAGGTTAAAGAACTGTTCTTTTTAAAAGAACAGGAGCAGAGAGCTACTGCTCTTCAAAAAGAGCATAAATATAACATCTCTACTCGTTTGGAGTGATCCTGTCGGAGGTTTAACACACAAAGGATCCACTCCAAAAGGAGAAGTGCATTTTCCAGTCTGGAGGAGTGAAATCCACTCAGACTGAGGTAAATTGGGAGTGTTTGTTTTAAGAGTGTAGAAGTTCTAGGGAAGCTACCCTTATGCACTCAATTTTCTCGGTAAACCTCTACATGACGGACAAAACTACCACGCACCAATCCTTTCAATAACCTACACATATTTATGGACCCTCAATGTGAACTTAAATTGGCTCTTGGTGTGAATCGAATGTCC
The DNA here is from genome assembly GCA_023701765.1 of Hylyphantes graminicola. Lineage (NCBI taxonomy): Eukaryota > Metazoa > Arthropoda > Arachnida > Araneae > Linyphiidae > Hylyphantes > Hylyphantes graminicola. The sequence continues at coordinate 61,585,868 of CM043115.1, forward strand.
GAATCATTCTTAAATAACCCTTAACTCGCAAATAAACCTTAAACAGGAAATAAAGATCCAAATATGCTTTAAAGAGCACTCAAAAAAAGTATTTATAACGCAGCTCATGATGCATTAAATATGCACCTAAATAGGTCATTGCTGCGCACTAAAAAGGCCATTAATATGCAATTAGAATTTTTTTTTGCAGGCATTAGTTACTTAACCATGTAATGTGTACTTTCCTAAGCAACTTACTTACTCATAGTAAGATTTGAAATACGCACTTAAATACCTATGATTCAACAATAAACATACCCTTAAATCTCGGTCGAACAATTCGTAATTTAACTATGCGACTCATAAATTGGAATAGCGATAGACTGACGACAATTTGCTTTAGATACGCACTAAATTTGACCCTAAGTAGACATCTAATCAAACCATCATTAGGATTTTTTAACATTCTACTTAAGGGGGGTGCTGTTCTACTAATGGGGGGGGGGGGGGGTGCGATACATATAAAAAGATGATTTGTATTCTTTCCTAAATAGTTAAAATAGCATCTCAAAAATATACCATGTAAATTTTTAGAATAAAATTTACATTAAATACAGGTTGAAAATTCATTTGTGAGCTAAAACAGACGTTAGCGCTCTGTCAAAACCTTCAATATTCAGTCGGTTACACGGATCCCTCCCCTTACGAAAACTTCACAATCTTTTATCAATACATTTTAATTTATTTTTCGCGTTCGTTTCTAGCATTTTATAGGACAATACTAGAAACATTAAGGAAATATATTACTCACCAATAATGGTTCTCAGCATTTATAGAAGAGGACGAACACTTGACTTCTGAAATACATAAAAAAAATTACGCACTTACGTAGATATAGATATTTCCCGATTAAAGGATCTCCCGAGTTTTCTGTTTATAGAAGCTCCTTAGTTTGTCATATTACAATCGCCTTAGTTTCCAATTCTAGAATTTCTGGTGTTTCTGTAGTATTGGATCCTCCGAATTTTTTGGATCCTCCGACATGTGTTCACATTGTCATAAACTAACAATCTGGTATTGGGACAGAATCCCGCGGCCGAAATCTCGCATCCCATAAGCTCGCATCCCATAAGCTCGCAGGACAGAATCTCGCAGGGACAGAATCTCGCATCCCATAATCTCGCATGGACAAAATCTCGCGGGACAAAATCCCGCATGGACAAAATCTCGCGGGACATAATCTCGCAATTCTTAAAAAGTGCAGGATTTGCAGGTTGTGTTTAAGATATTTTTTTTTGAATTTGAAAGTTAATTAGTTTTGGTACAGGTGTTGTTATAATTTTGTATTGCGTACAATTCAAATCAAGGAATTGATTAGCAGTTATGATTGTGTATTTAAGATTGAAAAAAAAAATAGCTATCGAAAAATTAAGTTGCATTTGATTTGTATGTATCGATAGCTGTTTTTATTCATTTATTTAATCTTGGTAAAGGGTGAAATAAAATATTTCTTAAACTTATGAATAATTTTGAAATGGTGAAGAGCGGTGATAGTAATGCTATATTACTTAATTAACGAATTAACTAGTAGTTGTGAACGTATAAATAAGATAAAAAAATTAATTATTGGATAATTAAGTTAAAAAATTTTATGAATTCGTTATATTTTTTATTAATTTATTCAGTCTAAATAAAAGGTAAAATAAATATTTATTAAATTTTGCGATAGTGAATAGTGATGGTAGAGTGATATAATTCTGTTGGATTACGCACTTAACGAATTGATGTAAAATAGCAATTGTGATTAAGATTAAATTGATTCGCTAAATCAAATCTTATTTTTATGAATTCATAACTGTATTCATTATTTTTTAGTCTTGCTAAAAAGGTAAAATACAATAATATTTTGCTTTCTATTTTTTCTTTGTTTTACAACTTTTATTATGAGTTTTGTGTAAGTATGTTTAGGAATTATTTGAAAGAGCAAAATAATACTACATAAAACAACTTCATTATTCATAAATGATTTGTAATTAATAATCTATTTACTTTTCTCGTTAAAATTTTACTGGTTGAAGACTTTTTTGTTTTAAAAAGAAGTTTTTGATTTCACCCTCTTAAAGTAGGGGAAGTCGGGGTACAATGGACAACGGGGTAAAATCCACCGCGCCCTATTATTTATTTTATTTATTTGTTTCATATTGAGATACATAGGAGGCAGCAGAGCATTGATTATCATAAACTTGCAATAGTGTTTTTATCTGAAAATTTAGTCATTTTATTCTTGAAAGTTCATTTGTGCAGGCAGGCCAAAGTAAATCTTTATACCAAAGTATTTATTCTTTTTTTTTCTTTCAAGAATTGTGATTTGGAGGATTTTACTTGGCGCATTAAAAAGATAAGATCATATATTCTTTTAGTTAATCAAAGTAGAACAGTTTAATTTAGGGTTAATTAGTGTTTGAGACATTTTTTTTTGTCTGACTTCCACACGGGGTAAAATGGTCCATTAGAACCTGGGGTACAATTGTCCACCAGAACCTGTGGTACAATGGACCATGGTCCATTGTATCCCAGTTCTGTTTATCATATTCTTTTCTAAATTGACAGTATGTGTGGAATAAAAACTTAATAAATTATTTTACTTTTAGTGAGTGAGTAAATCGGTGTTTAAGGTAATTTACATATTTGAAGTGTTGTCAATGCATTAGGCTTAGAAACTAAAAAAATCCTAATTAGACTTCAAAACAGAGTAAAGAAGTATTTTATTTGAACTTTCTTTTTATTTAGCTTTTAAAATTAAATATTCAATTAGTTTTGAATTAATTGAATTCAATTTTTACAAATTGACGATATAATGAAATAGTTCATTAAAGATATAATGAAATAGTTCATTAAAGATATAATGAAATAGTTCATTAAAGATATAATGAAATAGTTCATTAAAGATTTTTTTATTTTTTAAAATATCTGTTTAATAAGAAAAAAATTCCCGAAGCTTTAACAATTCAAACTGATACACCGGTGAAAAGAATTGAAGAAGAAGCTAAAATCAAGGAAGAGAAAATATTTAAACCAAAAACTGCTGCTTTGATTAGAGCTAAAAACAAATTGGAAATTTTTTTAGCTTTTAGTACAAAGAAAAATGATGAAATCGAGGATTCCAGAAATTCATATTAAAAAAGTAAATGCAAATATTATTTGTAATGTAGCATAAAGCCTAATGTTTAGGTATATGCATGCATATTTTCAAATTAAAAGAAATATTAGTTTGAGAGTTAGCATTGAAAATTCACAAAAGTGGTCCATTGTACCCCAGACTCCCCTACATTTTACCATCTTTTCTCTTTTCCATGGAAAGAAATTCCTCAGAAACAAAGAATGGTTCAGTAGAAGGAATTAAGAAAAGTATACAATCATTGCTTTATTTGTTTATTTTAATTATATCCAAAAACAATGTCCTATTTTTCTACAGTCCACATTTAAGAAAATTTTTTTAAATAAGAAATTTCTATATTTTTCGATTTTTCGGAAAGTACCTCATATTTCAATTTAGTGTTAATTTCAGAAAAAAAAGAGACTTTATTGAAACGTCTTTTGTGTTTCGCTTATTATAACATTCCAAGATATTCAGCTCCTTGCTTGTGTGAGAATTGAAACTGCCTAGTGATTTGTTTTTGGAAGGGCGTGTCCAAGCGTTACTTCAGCTAGGGATGTCAACGTACATAATTTATGGCCCTACAGTGCAATTGTTAACAGCAGGTAAAGCGAAAGAAGCTTCCTATTGTTAACTCGGACAATTCGTATGGAGGGTTCTTTCGAAATAACCCTTTTAACAGCAAAGGGTAGGGAGGAAAGGGGTTGGAAGACTTACAGCTGATAATTTGCACCTCAAAGCTTAATTCTCCCATTGGTGTTTATTAAAAAATTTAGGAGCTAAATAATAAAAATATTTTCTTAAGATTTCTTTATTAAATTTAAGAATTATGTAAATTTCTTGGGTCTTCTTGGAGAGATAATGTCCTTAAATTCACAAATATCTTTATTGCGACGCAAATAAAGAGAAATACGGAATAAGTAATCATAACTGAAAGGTAGAAGATTAATTGTTCTAAAATTAAAAGGTGAATTACATTGAGAATTTAAAATTTTAAAACATTTATTTTGAATTGAAAACAAAGAATTAAGATTTGACTTATATTCTACACCCCATATTATAACGACATAATTTAATGTAGAGTAAAACCATGAATAATATAAAGTTATTTAGAAATTTTTATTAACTTTATTTTTAAGTTGTTAGAATTTTACTAATATAGAACGCAGTCTGTAAAATAATTCATTGACATGACATTTCCATTTCAAATTGGAATCGATGTGCAGACCCAAATATTTTGTACATGATACAGATTCTAGGATATAATAGTTACAACTCAAGCCAAGCCATTGGTAATATGTATTAGATTTACATAACGAAGAGTGGAATTTGAAGATCAAATCGAACCTAGTACGTATTAATTATTTAACCTAGCACAATCAAACCTAGCACTTTTCGATAATAATTAGATATCTTTCAATTTGTGAAGGAAAATCGTTAACATCTGCACAAGAATAAAGCAAAACTGAGTCATCATCATTCATAAATATCCAAATATTCACCAGAGAAAGACTTCGTTAATTTAAATTCTGGGTAAATACCACCACATAAAGCAGGTATGTTTTTTTTGTATAAAACTAATTAAGATTTTGTATTTCCTTTAAATATAAAAACTTTTTTTTTATATAAACTTGTGTATAAAAGCTACATAAATGCTAAAAAAATATAGTTATCTATGAGAACAAAAATCTTTAAATAAATGTCAAAAACGCTGATCATATGGGTCTAACAAAAAAGAGCTAAAAATTCATTATCATGTAATTTAGGTAGGTTTCTTTTGATATTTTAAATAATTCGCTAGTTTGTACATCTAAAAGTATTTGTTGCCAATTGACAACTATTAGCCATTTAATCGTTAAATGGTCCTCTTACCAAATACATTCAAATTGAAGAGCTGTATCCCAAATTTGTTCTTTAAATACCTGTATAAGAATGCGTGTTAATATTAAAATAAAGTCAAAATAAAAAAATAAAAAAAAAACCTCCTGTAAATGTGGGTAACTATTTCCAAAATCAGGGGCGAACCCAGGATCTGATGAGAATAAGTAACATTAGGGGCCCCTTCTTTAGTGAATTTGCGACGCCTCTCCCCCTTCTTGTTAACTCATATGCTATACTTATTTAATCAATTTCGGAATGATAATTGTCAATTTTTTATTAATTTAAATTTCTAAATAAAATTTTATAAAATGTATTCATTCTATGCAACTTTAATTATGAACTAGATGCATAATTACTAATTAATTATTAGCAACTAAATAATTACTAGTTAAATTATTACTAATTAAACGAATTACCTTACATTTATTTGAACTTAATTTAGAACAAAATTTTAAAGGTACGTATTAATTTGGTTTTTTAATAAAGCAAAGGAACGAAAGCAAAAGAATTTCTGTCTACTAAAGATTGATGAAACACTTTCGCCGCCAAAGATTTTTGTTGTCAACGGAATGAATGTATTAAAATATGTAATTCGTAGTATACACTGTTTAATAAACCAGAAGGTAACTGCAATCACGGCAAAAAGAATAGAAAAAATACTTTTAAAAATTGGCATTAAGTACGCTTTTAAGAAAAATAGAAGAGATCTTCAATTAAAAATATAAGATAATTCATAGAGCTGTAAATATATCTCTAAAACAAATGGCAATTACATTGATCAATAATATATTACTCAATAAGTAATTTTTGAAGCTTAAGTGACTCCTTTACAATTTACATTAAGTTATGTTTTCTTACTAATAATATAATTTAAGAATTGTACATGTGCAGAATTTTCATTCATCAATTTTAAAATAAATCATTGAAAAAAGTTTAACTATAGTTGTTTCTATATATTATTGATTTTTATATATAATTTAGATTATTTTTGAAAAATTTTTGAAAACTTATTTGTGCACAAGACTAGATTTTGCTCAGGGTACAGATTCAGTGAATTTTTCAAAGAAAAATGTGCCATCATCAGGGGATTCATGTGGTGCTATGAAGCAGAGGGGCGGCCGAATCAGGCGCCAATTGAGTAGGGCGGTATTTTCGGTTTTGACAAATGCACACATTCACTGATTTTTTTTAAACAAATATTTGCAACTCTTCTAAAATTAAAAAAAACCGAGAGCCTATTCTGATTAATGTCTCTTTGTTTTTAATGAGGTGCTTCAATATTTTGTACTACACAAATCTGCTTAAAAGTTAGGAAAAATTATCGATATTGAGAAATGTAAAAATTATGAAATAATAATAACCTCTTTCACTTCCCCCTTTTGAATTATATTCCAAACAATGGTAATTTTGAGGATGAAATAAGACTTTATTGCTATTTATTAACATTAATATGAAAATTCTTTCCTTCATTTTTAAATCCAAATCGATAGTATTTACTGTTCGGGTGACCCTTTCTGTTCACTTCATTTTAGAACACTATACTCTATCCATGATATTTTAGAGAATATAAGAATGAGGGACTGACAGGTAACTGATAAGCAATTTCTCTTTTAACCTTAGGGAATGACAGTTATTTTTTCCATTAATAACTCCCTATGGTTACTAAAAATCTACAAGCTTTAAAAATCGCGTGGCCTCAGAGTACTGAGCTTTTTTCATCTCGAAAATCGAGAATGGACTCGTCCGAAATTTCAATGGGGCTGCCGAAGTCGGGTCCTATTCATCGAAGCCCCTTTCGGATGTCAACTGGCCGCTGGAGAGGGTCTGTTCAAGAAGACTAATGACTTGTTGGGCTGGGAAGGGCGACACACCTGTGCATTCTGATTCTGTCCAGTTCCATTGCTATTAAGTTATATGTAAATATATTAATGCGCATATGAATGGAAAAAAATAGTAGTTAATTCATTTTGTGAATTCATAAATTTAGTGTTGTTACTCTACATACAAAAAGGGTACTTTTGTGAAACAATCTTGTTCTTATTTTTTTTTAAAAAATCAAAGCATATATTTTTTTTATGTTTAATTTTATTTGCTTTCTGTACTTTTTGAATATTAAATTATGTAATTTTTTCAATATGTATCTGTGATATTTAATTAGAAATCACTATGCAAAATTTCTTGTATCATTTTAGAAGCATTTTTTAGTTTATTTTTTATAGAAACTATTTCATTCTTTCTCGATCCGGTCGGATACTGGTGCTAACTTGGACATATAAACTGGTTCATTCACAATATATAAGAATAGACATTTTCATTATTAGATCTATTACATTTTCTAAGCTCATATTTTATGTTCTCTAAATTTAACAGTGAAAAGGATCTTTAATCTAGAAAAATCGTCTTCTTGATAGATTTAAGAATATAAAAAATATTCATACTGATTCAAAAGCAAGTAAAAGCACTAAAAAGCATTTAGAAAGATAAACGATTGACGTAGATTCGTAGAGTATATAAGCTTTGGATATTACAACCTAGCGTCCCATCTTTCAATAACAAGTGACTTTCTATGGAAAGGGCCCTTCTATGTTACTCGTTTCTGCCAAACGTTGTATGAATGGAAGTTCTCAGAACTAACATAGATAATATATCATAACTGGTCAAACAGGGGTGTGCTTGGACATTTTTCGACCCGGTGATAATCAGTGTTGACAAGCCCCAGTAAATAAACGGTTTAAAGACTATTACTCTTGTGCACATGTTGAATTTGTCTTACAAATTTAAAACTATGCAATGTGTGTTTTTTTTTTAATTTTGCATGTAATTATTTCCATTGAATGTAAATTACAAAGGTCAATTATCCGTCAATCGTGCAAGGTTTTTAATTTTTTTCTGCATAAATGGCAATCGGTATACAATTCACGTTACTAAAATAACAGATAAAAACAATTAAGTTTGTGACAGTCATTGTCACTTATAACTGCTTCCACATAATGTTTCTTTTTGAGCGTTGCATTAAATAATTAGGCAAGGAATCAGATTTTTAAGCCATATCTATAAATTCAGTCATACTTGAACCGTTTCTACAACATTATCAATCCATTTATAGTCTAACAAAAGTTAGTAATTCTTAAATGTTCTATATCGTGTTGCTTTAGTTCGACCACATTCCAAACTAATCTAAATCAACCAATCAATTAATCATATTAAAAAAAATAAAATGGATAAAAACTAACACCTGCAGAACATTTTTCAAACTAAACAACTTTTCGTGGAGGAGAAAGTGACTGGAGTGTTATAGATTATACAGAAGCAATTATCATCAGATTATCAACAAAACATCATAAATATTTAAAGTAAATAGTTATACCGTTATAATGAAGTTCTATTGGTTGTACTATTGTCTAAGTATGCTTATCTTTTGGAAGGCATTTCCTAGTTATGACGGATCAAACACTAGATAGTTGTTGAAGTAAAAAGAAAGTTGAGAATTAAGAAATGCATCAATTAACCACACCTCTTAGCAAAAACAATAATTGACTTTTAATGTAAACTAAAAACGTAAAAATATATTCAATGTGATTACCTAAAAACCTCCTTTAATCGGTAATTAAGATAATGTAACTGTTTTTTTTTATGATGGTTTAGTTTTATTAAAGGAATAACTTAAAGTTATTAAAACAAAAATTCGACATTTATACGCTAAAATCATAAGCGAATTAATAAATTACTCAATAATGCAAGCTAAGAGTATTTCAACTAAAGTTTGGAAATCAAACTAAATCAACTAAAGTTTGGTTATTCATTTACTGGAAATTCGCTAAATGGTGTAAACAATACCGGTTTACCGAAAAAATATTTCAAAAAAGAAAATCTGGTAGGGATAGTAGATGGTTTTTATACGTTGTAAACAAGGGACTTATATGTATACACTCTTAAAACAAACGAGCGGATTTAAATCAGCCTGATTAAATTTTCAATCCTTTGCATTGCCGAAAATGCACTTACCCGTGAGGAGTGAATTTCACTCAGCTAGCGGAGTCGTTTTTTCCACTCCTTTCGGATAAGCCACTTTTACTCCTTCCTGAGTGGCCATTTTCACTCCTTTCTAATCTAATTTCATATGCCAGCCGAGTGTTTTTCACTCCTTTTTAATAGCTTTTTTTTCCACTCGTTTTTTAGACTAAAACTACTATAAGTCGATTTCCTACTTATTTTTTAATTACTTTTAATGTTTTTTTGGCATATTTATTCATATTATATTAGCAATAATGAGTAATTTTCTTTTTTACTTAGATAATTTATATTTTTGTATTTTAATCATATTTAAACAGATAATTTAATAAAATATTTTTAAAAAAATTGCATATTTTCCCCAGTTTTTCAAATTCATTTTAATATATTTTCCAGTTTCATGGCTTTTTTTACGTTACCTTAGAATTATACTTAATAAACATTGTAATTATCATAGTTCACATAAACATAGGTAAACATAGAATTACTTGATAGAAAAATATTATAAAATTTAATTTTTTTAGATTATTTTTCTAAAGCCATTTCCTTAGAAAAGACAGTTGTGTGTTACTTTTCTTAAGTCAGAACAAGGGGGAAAGATCTAAGTTGATTAGATGTTCTTATAATTCTAAGAACATATATTTTGAAAACTGCAAAGTAAAATAAAGGTGGCAATAAAATTGTTTTTTTTTTAGTCTGTTAGACTTACTTGTTTTACAATATTGATTAAATATATACATAGTTTAAAAACAGATTTTTATTTACAACAAGCGAAATATTTATAACAATAAATGGAAGAAAAGCTAGCAGTTCTATATTACTATAATCAGAGGAGAATGTTTATTTTAACCAAAAAAAACATAAAATGTTTATCTCGGGGTTAAAACTAAAAAAAATTATAGTTTAAGAAATTCTTTTCAAACAAAAAGTCAATAGGCGTTATAACAATAGGCAATCCTTCACTCATCCAAGTCGGATGAGGGTATACACTCAGAAAAAACACTTATATAACACAACATCAGATGGACAGAACCACACGGTGGGAAGGAGGACATATTGAGACAAGCGACAGCCGACACAACAAATCCAAGGGACGAGTAGCCAAATCTCCCAGGCAGGACCTCCAGCAGCACTTCAGAAGATGAGAAGAGATTCAGAAGTTCACCTAGGACAGGGACCATCGAGGACCACTGGTAACTCCAGGGGCGGGGCACAGGCAGGCAATGATTCGCCTTGGGCAATCCGGACAGGCAGCTCGCAAACCTAGAAATGAATTACAAAATCAAATCTTGGAGTATTGTGAAAAAATGTCACTTTTGCAGGTGATTTAGTTTTACAATAACTTTAAAAAACGGTTTGGTTTTCTATTAAAATTTTTAATAGAACTAAACTCCTCGATGCAACAGCACGTTAGTGGGATAAGGATTGCTGTGCCCATTTCAGCTTATGTGACCAAGGGCTCAGGGGTGCAAGATTTATATTTGCCCCTCATTAGGTGGTCCATCTCACACAGAACCTCCAGTGTTTAGTTCCCAAGCATGTTTGGTCCTCATTTTATCAAACCACTTTAAGGACGAGTCAACCTCGCCCAATCCGGGACTCGATCTCCAGACCTGGGGCGCGGGAATGCGAACAACTACCACTAAGCACTAAAACTTTAATAATCTGAAGGTAGCAAAAGATTAGTGAATTTTATCACTGTGCTTTTGATAGGCATTTATATTTAAATCATTGCGTATTATTACTAAGCAAATTTTTTTTATGTAATTGATGGTAAATGCAATTTTTATTATTAGTTCATTGTGGAAATATGTAACGGACAACTAAAGCTTAGTTGAGCTGATAATGTTTTAAAAATAGATTACCTGGCTTTTTTTTTAATATTTTTTATTTCACAGATTAAGCAGGTATATAATTTAAAGAATAGATATTTGTTAAAAAAAAAGCATATTTGAAACCTTCGTTTATTAATGGCAAATGAATAAATGTGCACTATAGAGGTATTTATACAAGATCACAATTATGTTTAACAATGCAGAAATTAAACATCAAGCTGAGTTTAATAATATGATAAATAAAAATGCCCTCCAAGAATCAATTGTTATGAGTTCAGTGGACAAATAGGTACAAGTTTTAAAATATTTTAATGAAGATTTAAATTAAACATAAGTTTCTGATGGTTTAAAAGTTTTTAAGGCTTTATAAATTAAAAAGTATTTATTTAATATAGAAAAATCTCCTCAAATAATATGAGTTTTAATTTTAAGTAAAATATTCCTTAATAAATTACATTGCATTTTGAAAGATCTTGTTCTAATTTGGTGGCTCTTAAAATTTACATTTCAGCTTGCTTTTTTTTTTTTAAAATATTTTTATAGATTTAAGGGAAACTAATATTTACATTGAGCCAATTTTAGGATTCCTGTAGCCATCAGAATGTTGAGCTTTGTATTCTGCATGGTGACTTATATTTTCATGTCGGGTCTCTGTAAAAATATTTCATATTTAGATAAATACGGAAAAAAGTTTATTTTCGAACACACGTCGTATCCTACGAATAAAGAAAATACAATAATTGAGAAATTAAATAGATTGAAATCAAACGACTTTAGTGCTCCTAATTAGAATAAAAAAATAAACTGCAAAAGATATTTTTATAATTAACTTAGAATTTAAAGAAATAAAGTTTTGGTGTGCGAAGACTGATTAGCAAATTCTGTGACACTTTTCAATTTATTTTTCCGAAAAATGCTACGCGATTTTTAAAAAAACCACATTACCCACTTTTATTAAAAACTAAAGATACTATTAAAATACATTCAAATGATAGAATTGTTTATTGCGAATTATATAGCACAGTTTCTGCCAAATTGTTTTGGTGTACGAACACTTTTTGGAGACATGTATACAAACAGAAACAAAATAGAATACAAACTATTTATCGTTTAAACGTTTTAATGATGATGTTTTTAAATGAACCTACTGCATAATATTTTTAAAAAAAAAAAGCATAAGGGGATACAAGAAAGCTTATTATGAGATTCGAAAAATATAACTTACCAATACGCAACATAAGGCGATACGACCACTCGAATCAAAATGGCGGATGTTTTCTTTTAACAATTTCGGCGTCACGCATCACGTGATCAAATTGGACCAATGGCAACGTTTTAAAATTGATCGTTCAAAAGGCGAATTAAAACTCGCTACGAAAATGAGTTATTTGTATTTCAGTCGGTTGAAAGTGATTCTAAAATCCCTCTTTTTCCACAAAGTAGTTTTTATTGATCGAAAACCCGCTCAGGAGGATTGATTGTTGGTGAAAAACATTACGTCCTCTTTTTGAGTGGAAAATCCGCTCCTTTGTTTTAAGAGTGTATATGTACTAATATTGACTGGAATGATAAATGTATTAACAAGTATTGCACATTTCATGTCTATCAAAAAGTTCTAATAAATCTTAGCTAGTTGTGTTTCTAAGGTCTAAAACCTATTTCGCTTTCTTGATATTTTAATATTTGTCAGATGGGAAAAATACTAGAAAAAAAATTAAGTCAATTTTTAGATTAAAAAATTAACAGTTAATTTCCAAAAGCTGTCGGTGTATATCGGACACCAAATTCCGTGATTTATAAGTTCACTGGCAATCTAGTATTCAATTTCAACCTTCTTTACACAGCAAGAAGAAGTTAACAATTTCAAAAGGGCTAACAAGTTATCTACAGTTCCTACTTTATAAATAAGAAATATTTTATTTCACCTTTTACTATGACAGGATAAATTAATAAAAACAGTTATAAATTAGTAGAAATATGTAACTTTTATTCAATAACTTGATTTCCAAATCTTAATTACAATTTATGATCTACTTATCAATTCCTTAGTTTGTTAAGTACGTAATACAGCAATAATTTATCGCTCATCATCTCAAACTTATTCAGAAATTTAAGACGTATGGAATTTTACCTTTTACCAAGACTGAAAAAAATAAAAACAATTATGAATTCATAAAAGTAAAATTTAACTTAATGATACAATAACTTTCAATTTAATCTTAATCACAACTACTATTTCATTCCTTAATTAGTATAGTACGTAATACAACAATACTATATCACCCTACCATCACTATGGCCAAATTCGGAAATTTAATAAATATTTTTTTTATTTTATCTGTACTAAATAAATTTATAAAAAAATTGATTGCGTTACTGAATAAAATAATAAAAATATTAACATTAATTCATAAAAAAATCAAATGGAACTTAATTATGCAATAATTTTTTAAGAAAATCTTATTTATCTATGTTCACAACTATACTGTTAATTAATTCCTTAAATACATATAACTATCCTATATCACCATACCTTCACCATCTCAACATTATTCATAAATTTAAGAAATATTTTATTTCACCCTTTACCAGGGCTAAATAAATTAATAAAAACAGAGATACAAATCAAATGTAATTTAATTTTTCGATAGCTACTTTTTTTTCAATCTTAAATACACAATCATATGCTAATCAATTCCTTGATATGAAATGTACGTAATACAAATTTATAACAACACCTATACAGAAACTAATTACCCTTCAAAATCAAAAAAATATCCTAAGCATAACTCACAAATCATGCACTTTTTATGGAATGCGAGATTCTGTCCCGCGAGATTTTGTCCATGCGAGATTATGGGATGCGAGATTCTGTCCCTGCGAGCTTATGGGATGCGAGATTTTGTCCCTGCGAGATTCTGTCCCGCGAGATTATGAGATGCGAGATTCTGTCTTGCGGGATTTCGGCCGCGGGATTTCGTACCCAAACCAACAATCTAACTAATATTTTATGTCTTTAAGTCTGGATTTATTACGTCACAAAAGCTTATATAGTGCTTATTTTATACGGAACTTTGGCTAGTCACCCACCTCAATACTTTAGAACCAACTCTCCATGCGAACCTAAATAAGTCATTAGCACACTCTACAATGAGCCTTAGAAAATGCACCTGAACACATACTAAGATCAATTTAGTGTATGTACTAAGATTTTACAGTCCTTGATAAAATGACGTCTAAAACACCTTAAAAATTACCTTCTATTAAAAAAAATCATTCAAAATCCTAATATCTTTAATCGAAACTCCCTAAGCACTTATTTATCATTTATTGCTTCTAATATTTTATAGGACAATATTAGAAGCGTTAATGAAATAATTTACTCACCCATGAGGATGAAGTTTCCTGAAGAGCTTAGTGGAAGAACGTGCTAACTGATAAAAAGCGGAAAACGAAAAAAAAAAGCTTTAAAGTTTTTAGTATGTGTTTAGACCTATTAAAAATTAACCTTCAAACACTTGTATTTAATGGAGGGAATGAAAATTTTATCTACAAAATTTTTTTAAAGAAATAACTTAGCGCGTTCTTCCACTAAACGTTTCCTTTGGTAAACTCCATGCCACCTAAGAAAAAATTACAAGTTAAGTGCTATTATAATTCGTATTCGTACACACTACTAAAATTATGTGGGCTTTTAAAACTTTCCACAAAGCACAATAATAAGCACCAAATACATTTTTCAACCAGCAATACTAACTACCTTTATAAGCTTGATATACAGTTCTTCGGACTAATTTTAGGCTAGACATTTGTAAAGATACTTTAAAACGTGCCTTTGTTAAACGCTAAAATACACCTAAATAATCCTCCAAAACGTAAATAAAAATTCGCAATGGTAAGCCAATTCAAGGTTTGTTAAAAAAAATTTTGAACCAATCTTTTTTTAACGCACCTAAATTAAAGTTTAATAATTGCATAAGTACGTAGTCTTTAAAAAACAACTTTATTACTTACGCATATTAATATCCCTGCAAATAATAAACCCTTAAGATGCACATAAATAAGCACTTATACGCAGTAATTTTAAGCCTGAAATACTCATATATACGAGTCATCTTAATATGAAAGATTACGCAATCAGGTTTGGTTTGAATTATCGTCGCACTAGAGCTACACGAGGGCTATTGGCGACGAGCGTCGTATTTTAGAACCACTGTCAGGTGACGAGCCAACACCTGAATGGGCACCCAACGCAACCGTTAAGGGCGACATCGTACGCAGCGTTAGGACTTTGAAGGATATTTAACGTGCACTCCCTTACACGGGGTATTATTCGTCGGACATTTTTGGCTGCACGGGCCGTTTATAGGTCGGCAGCTATTTTGGCGATGCCCGGACCCGAACCTGGGACCTTCCGCATGCTAAGCGAGTGCTTAACCGACTGGGCTCCCCAGCCCCATTACGCAATCAGGAAGAACTATTTTTAACGATAAATGATATTTTAATACGCACTATTATAAGGCCTAAAACAGAACTAAATAATTTTTCAATACACACTTAAACAGCCCTCAATAAACAATTCAATAAGCCCTTATTGCGCACATAAATTGTAAACCGTAAGTCTGGAACATTTTCTTTAAATGACTAATTCATATAACCCATAAATAAGCCCTTAAGTTGAATTATCATCGCACTAGAGCTACATTATAGCCATTGGCCGACAAATAAGCAACTTTAAGATAACTTCTAAAAAATATGTATGCAATTTTTTTTAAAAGAAATTTTTATTGTTTATGGATTAAAACTTCGTTTGAGTGTTGATCTCAAAGGCGCTCCGTCAAAACCTCAAGCACGTTTATCGCAGAACTTTTTTGGCGTGCAAGATGACTCAAAAAGTTCTCAATAGATCCTTATGAAATTTGGTATGTCTTTTCTATAGTATTAGCTTCTAGTTAATCCTCAAACAATACTAAAAAAACATTAAAGAATTACATTTTTAACTAAAAACCTATGATAAAAGGGGTAAAACAAAATCAAACTTTTTTTTTACGCCTGCCAATTTACATCTTTTCTACTTTTTTGTTTTTTATTGGTTCAACTAGAAGATTCAAATTTTATGAATACTACTTTCAATTCAAAAACTTAGATTTCATATCACTGTAGATGACATAAACCTGAAAAGCGATCAAAATTCAAGCGGTTATACACTCTTAAAATGAACGAGCGATTTTAACTCGGTCTGATTAATTTTCACTCTTCCAGTATGGAAAATGCCTTTCTCCTAGAAGAGTGGATCCTTTGCGTGTTAAACCTCTGACAAAATCACTCCAAACAAGTGATTTTAATTCAGTCTGAGTTAGTATTCACTCCTTTCCAGTGTCGAAAATGCACTTCTAAAATTGGATCGAACTATTTTGTTTTAAGAGTGTAAGTATCGCTCCTCTTAACAAAACTTCAAACATCTTTTAGCAATGCATTTTAATTTAAATATTTTTCGCGTTCGTTTCTAGCATTTTATAGGACAATACCAGAAACATTAAGGAAATATTTACTTACCAATAGTGGTTCTCAGCATTTATAAAAGAGGATGAACACTTGCCAACTGAAATGCATAAAAATTTACACATTATTACAGACTTGCGTAGATATAAATATTTCCCGATTAAAAGACCTCCGGAGTTTTCCCGTTTATAGAAGCTCCGGAGTTTGTCATATTAAGATCGCCGGAGAGTTCACCGATTGTAGAATATTGCTTTAGTTTCCAATTTAAGAATTTTCGGGGTTTCTGTAATATAGGATGATCCGAATTTTTCGAATATAATCGAAGGAGTTCTCGATTACAGCCTAATAAAATTTACTGGAATTTAGGACATTTCAGGATCTCCTGAAGATCTGCAGCCCCAATATTTTAAAATATGAATTTCTTCTATAATTAGTTTAGTATAAATGTATTCTTTCTATATAATATACTTTCTTCACGTTTGTTCATACTAACTGAGGAATATCCTCTTTTTAGATTTTTGGTCCTTCACATCCCATAATTAATAATTTAAAATGTTAGTGGTTTTATTATCTATAGTACAATTCCGGAATTATTAAGTTAAAAAAGCTTAAATAGCTCTTAATATATTTATGTGGAACTTTGGTTAATTACCCACCTCAATACCCTCAATGCCTTGCAAGATAAATTCTCCGTGCGAACCTAAGCCATTAGCACGCTCTACATTTGGTTTGGTTTGAATTATCGTCGCACTAGAGCTACACGAGGGCTTAGCACGCTCTACAAAGAGCCTCTGAAAATGCACCTAAACACATGGTACAGTTATAAAAATGATCCTAATAAGATTTTATAGTCCTTGCTAAAATAAATGACCACCTAAAAAAAAATTTCAAAATCTTAATATCTTTAATCTAAACTCCCTATCGGCACATATTTTTCATTTGCTTCTAATATTTTATAGGACAATACTGCAAACGTTAATGAAATAATTTACTCACCCATGACGATGACGTGTCATAGACTTGATCAGCTTAGTGGAAGAACGTGATAAGTTAGAAAAAGGTTAACACTAGAAAATGAGCTTTAAAGTTTTAAGTTTGAATCTTAGACATTTTAAAAATGTCTTTCAAAGTGTTAAAAAAAATTTAATAAGTTTCCACTTTTTCCTAAAATTAAAGTTATCTGCAATGGATGGAATAAAATGTTTAGTTACAAGAAAAACTTTTTTCTTCAGAAATGCCGCTTAGCACGTTCTTCCACTAAACGTTTCAATAGGTGAAACCTCATGCCACCTGAAAAAAGTACCTAAGTTACGCAATATTATAAATCATTCATACACAATACTAAAATTCTGAATTAACAGTTTTAAATCCCATAAAAAAGCACAATTAGCATACCAAATAAAACATTTTTTAAACAGTTGTTACATACCTTTACAAGTCTGATATACGCTCATTTAAAATGACTTAACACTTTACCTACGGGCGTCGACTGACCCGTAGACTAAAAATCTTCTAGACCAGCAACTTAATCTAATGCCTAGCTCTTCTAACGTGTCGAAAGCAACTAAAACACTATTAAAGGTTGATTTGTTGATTGGCATAATTGTACTTTCAATTGTAGGGCTACTGTTTCTTCGGAATGTTCTCTGTTAAAAAAAAGTTACCCACTAGTGATTATTTCAACCGTTAGTCATCCTTTTACATCGGACCTTTTTGACTATGTGAACAAATAACATTTTGAGTCAATTGTATGACACAAAATTTGCATAAGGGTCCGTCTTAATATTAAAAATGTTACGAAATTTAAAATTTTCAATAGCAACACCCAATTTTAATTACTTAGAAATGTGAAAAACCCTCGAAAACCCCTAAATCTAAGTTTTTGTTACATTTGGATGAATATTTGACGAGTTATTCAATCGAATCACTTGTGGATCTTTGGGGGACCATGTCTAAAATGACAAGCGTAGTCAGTCTGTAGGTTTATTAATGGAGAAAAAGAAGCACAATGTCAAATATCTTGAGGATGGGCCTACGAGGGATATAAAAGTCAATGAGTAGCCGTATATATTCAAAAATAAAGTCGAAAATAAGTTGTAGCAAAAAATAGATCCCTATCGTCACTTGATAAGGGTTCCAAATTACGAGATGTCATTGGCTCTGTTAAATCTCCTAAAGGTGACTTCAAATAGGCAGCCAGAAACCATAACATTAGTTCCCTTAGACACAAAGGGGGCGCGCTAGTTTCTATGTCAATTTCAATGTAGAAATTCTCCAATGAGAGTTTGAAACTTAGAGTGTTCTTAGTCTATGGGTCAGTCGACGCCCGTAGGTAAAGTGTTAATACACAGTTCTCACCTGAATGGACAAATTTTAGCCATAAATACCTGAGCTATTTAATTGGCCCCATGGGTTAATATCAAAAATCTGCATGAGTACCATTATATAGTTTATTTCTGTACAATTGCAAGACGATTTAAAGACTTCTGCACACAATCGAAAGACTGCTTAAATACGCGATTCTTAGTGAAAAAGACGAACAATTATAAGTGGTGAATTTATCAAAAGCTTCATTATCAGCCACTCATTAACATTAAAAACCTTATACATCCTTATTAAGAACAATTGCCAATTATAAGGCCTTAAAACTGACCATTTTCCTCATTACGCACCTAAACATCTCTCGGTTCCGCTTCTATAAGCTTGCGTTTAAACTTTCTCAAATCAGTCCTTAATTCCGCACCTAGATTACCGTGAATAAAGTCCTTAATAAGCCCTTACCATGAAATTTAAAAAATATCGTAAAATGAATCTAAAAAGCCATTTGATAAATTCTTAATCGAGAATGAGCCCGCTGGACCACGGGTCTCCAAAGCAAAGTGCCTTAGTTGGTATCTAATGGAGAAGAACATATTTTCCAAAAATATTTTCTCTGGCTGAATTTAACATTTTTTAATGAGAAATGTAAGTAACTTACAGGTCTCTATAATCCCATGGTTTTTTTTTTTATTTATTGCTTCTAATATGTGCTAAGAAATAAATGAGTCTACTATCTAATATTATTTATTAAAAAAAATTCTACTAATTTCAAAAGTGGGATTGTCGGAACCTATAAGTCAGCTACATTATCACATAAAAAAACTCGTTTGTAAAAATATTCAATACAGCTGAAGAAATGTAGCTTAATAGTTATTTAAGCAACTAGTTCCGAAAATGATACTTTATTAAGCGAGTGGCTTTTATTTCACGAGCGAGGTACGAGCGAGTGAAATTATGACACGAGCTTAATAAAGTATTATTTGGAATGTGCTTGCTTACAATATTTTTCATAATGGCGTGCAAAAAAGTACTTCTACCAATGAGTGATTTTCATAACATCCTTTAGTTTCCATGGAGATATTCGAAAATGCAAAGTAGTGAAAGAAAAGTTGTAAAATACTTTTCTATTTTGAATCAAAATAGTATTTAGATTAATTAGTGCTACCGAACATAGGTGAAAATGAATTTGAAATGATGTTCGATCAACTTCCAGATTAAATTAACAAAGCCGCTAAGGAAGTTTGGTCGAATCTTCTTCCAGAAAAGTATTGTTTGGAGTGAAATTTGTGTTCTTACTTTTATCTTATTTCATTTCCTTTAATAATTTTTGTAATACTTTTAGTTTCCATGGAGATTAGAAAATGCAAAAGTAATGAACCAATAGAATTAACTGAGTTTCGTGACCATTTAGTTTCCATGGAGATATTCATGACATCATTTTGCTTTTCTACCAATCAGAAACTCTTATTTACTTTACCACACTAGTGCCGAAAGTCAACTTTTCGAAGACTGTCTGTGACACAAGCACGTAAAGTGTCATTTTCGCAAGGATTTATGAATGAATATGATATAAAAAAGTGAACTTTTTTGCACGTTGTTATAAAAAAAATATTTTTTTCTCCATTGGATTAACACAGAGGCATTTTGCTTTGGAGACCCGCTGTCCAGCAGGCTCATTACCCCTTAAACCCATATCCTCAATACCCGCGCACACCTAAATAAGCTTCAAAATCTTTTTTTCTGAGGCAAATTTCAACAGCATCTCTTTATACCAGTATGTAATAGATTCTTACCAAAGGCAGTTATTTATCATATGTGAAGAGTGCACGGGAAGAACCACTTGATTTCGTAGAAGGCTTTCCTCAATAGGCCTCTTTGGCAGTGATAGCGAGAAATCGCCTAAACTGGTGTAAAGAAACCGGTTACTCGCTTTGTTTTTCTTTCGTGGCAACCCTGATTTACGCCAGAGATCAGTGGACCGTTTGTACCGCAAATGAAGAACCGTAAGAAAAACCGGTTTCCTGTCGCCAATGTCCGCCAAGTAGACACATAAGGTAAGACTCCTAAATAAATCAAGTGGTTCTTCCCGTGTACTCTTCATGTTTCTAATATTTTATTGGACAATATCAGAAACGTTAAGGAAATAATTTACTTACCATAAGGATAATAAGTCATATATAGATTTGGTAAAACCCATGTAACCTGAAAAAAAAAATACAAAACGTTACGAAATTTTTATAATTACTCTTAACGTGGGTTAGCAAAATCCAATGACCGTCTGCCCAGGAGAAGTAAAATTTATTAGTTTGTGCTATATAAAGAGAGCTGAGCTAAGCTTACTATGTAAAATATTTCATTTTTGTTGTTGATAATTGTAGGCGGACGGGGATAAACCGTAAACCCATTTTGTGGCCTAGATTTTTAGCTAGACAATTCCGTCAAGTGTTATAGTATAGCGGCAGATTGCACAAGTTTACAGTATCGTTTCGTTATGCGTATAAGTATCAGTGTCTCAGTAATTTTTTTTAATTCTTTTTATTATAATTTAGCTAAAGATATTCAAGCTGTCTACATTACTAAGATTTAGCAGTTGAAAGCTGAAGGTAAGCTTGTTTCTGAAATTTCAGCTATTATTGATAGATCAAAGAAATCTATTTATCGAGTTTTATCAAGTGGATACATATATAAAGCAAAAAAAAAAAAACGATCTGGAAGGCCACGTGTAACGAATAAACGTGATGATCGTCGAATCCAAAGACTTGCAAATATCCAACAAATGAATGTTCGTTAAGTTCAAAAGTCCACGGGAATCCTTGTACCAAAGGATACGATTCGTAGACGTATTTTTTAAGTGGGAAAAATGATTCCCAACAAAATGAGAAAGAAACCACCTTTTCTGAAACCACTTCAAAACTCCCAGAGACTGGTTTGGGCTAAACATTATCTATCGTATGGACCAAAATGGCTATCAGTCGTATTTAGCGATGAAAAAGAGATAATCTGGATGGTTCCGATGGTTGGAGATCGTACTGGCATGAATTGCGCAAAGAACCTAGAGGCGTTTTTAGTCGCAGACAAGGAGGTGGCCCGGTGATGGTTTTGGCAGCCTTTTGCTACTATGGAGGTGTCTTTCACCTTTACCAGTGGTCGGCAAGCACAGTATAACTACAGATATTATATTCAGACATTGGAGAATAATCTCTTGCCTTTTGCGGAGCTTCTAAAGTGTCGCCTAGTGGAAATTTCAGCAAGACAATGCTTCGATCCAAACCGCAAGAAACACAAAATCGTGGTTTAATTCGCAGAATATAAAAGTTCTCGACTGTTCAGTCCAAAATGTAGTCAAGACCTCGACCATATAGAACACTACCTTTGGGCATCATGTGTCTCAAAATTTATCACAATGGTAGACAATACACTTTGGTACAGGAACTTAAGGGATCCTTTGAGGATGTATGGTACGAAATTGTTCCCCAAACCAAGCAAAATTTAGTTTCTTCGATTGAAACTAGTATTTATGAAGTAATAAAGAAGAATGGCTGCACAATCGGTTTATAAAACTGTTTCATCGAAATTTATTTTGATTTAGTCTAAACTTTTAAGAAAGCGTTAATTTTTCGTTCAACCTAATACATTAAAAAATGCTCAAAAAACTCAACTTTCCATTGTTGAAGCTAAACTAACATAACTGAACATAACTGAAGCTAAACTAATAAAAATAATAAATTCATGTCATGAAATAACAAAATTGTTTATAGAATGTGAAACACTTTTTTTATTGATCCATTCTCGCACTCGAAAAGGGGAGCTATTTACCCTTTTTCTCGCAGAACATTTGTATACTGCAAACT
This sequence comes from Hylyphantes graminicola, assembly GCA_023701765.1. NCBI lineage: Eukaryota > Metazoa > Arthropoda > Arachnida > Araneae > Linyphiidae > Hylyphantes > Hylyphantes graminicola. Next base: position 61,608,403 of record CM043115.1, read on the forward strand.
TAATGTCGGTTTAGGTGTAAGAGACGCCCTATTGGAAATTCCCATAAAAAAACCAATAAAATTTTTTAGTGTGTTATGGCCCCAATAAAATTTTATTGGACCAATAAAATTTTATGGGACCCTTAAAATTCTATTGGTTTTTCAAAATTTTATTGGGGCCATAACACACTAAAATAATTTATTGGTTTTATTCCCAATAGACTTCAATGGGACCCATCAATTCAATGGGACCAGTAAAAAAAACGCCCATAAAACCTACGGGTTGTAGACCTATAAAATGTTTGGGTATATGGACCCATACTTTTCGGGTCCAGTTAGCAGGGTTATTATGATTTTACCCGTCCTGAAAAACCCCAGGTGGTTTTTTAAAAAAATCATGTTTTTTTTTTCAAAGTGAGTTTTTAAAAAAAAAAATCATGAAAAAAATCAATTGGGCAATTGAACCTAAATTGCCCTTACTGGAAATTAATAAATTTAAACATTTTTATAAGAAACAAAGAAATAATTACTTCATATAATTTTCAATTAATATATTATTATTAATAATATACTTTTACTTATTTGTACCTTTAATTTTTAAAATACATTTGCCCATTTAAATTTATACTAATTATAAAACAATTAAATCTAATTAATGCATTTTTTATTTTAATTTCCAAAGATACAATGTTCTGAGATATATTATTTGTTTACACAGACACAAACAAGACTTGGTCCTAAACAATGCAGTTTAAAATTTAAATGTAGTAGTGTGTAGTACACATTTATATAACATTTAAATACACTTGTATTAGTTTTTAATTATTTTAATTACAACGTTCATGATTATCTCGATAACATTCACTATAAATTCTGTTAGTTTCGAAATATTCAATAAATAATAAAAACTTCCCTTAATAAACCTCAAGAACCTGAAAGAAGCAACCACAATACTGAAAAAACACACGGAAAACCATGAAAAAAAACCTAAAACCCTGAAAACCCCAAGTGGGTTTTTCATTAAAAACACCGAGTTTTTTGCAACCCTACCAGTAAGTGTGTATTATCTATAGGTATCTTCAAAATAGAATATCATAAAAATGCAATTAATAAATTATTTTAATTGAATTACACAAAACTTTTCAGCAAATGCAACTTTTTTATTGAATTGCAATGCCTAAAGAACTTTTTTATTTAATATATCATTCGCTCTTTTGCATACTCTCTCTGTTCTTGGATAGTGCAACTAAAAAAATTCAAAGAAATATAGTTGGTATGCTATAGCACTTGAAAACGGAACAGCTAGGATATGGCCGGTCTCGATTTGCAATGTGTGTTAAGTCGCCAAGCACCAAAAATGCTCAATTGCGGTAAACATTCTCTTTCACATTTTATGTAACTCAATAGACATACAAAACCCCACGCTAAATTTCCAAGCTCGCCAAATGCCGCCAATCGACACACTGACCATTATATCCTAGCTTTTAAGATGTATTTAATTGGGGAATGATTTTAAAAGCTTTATTGTCAAACAAAGAGAAAAATATTTAGTTTAAAAAATCTTAAGAATTGGGTTAAAAAAGTTTTATATTTTACCACATTATAAACAATTTATTTACATTTCACAATACAAACAAAACAAGCATCTAATACATACATGAATCCATGAAAGGTTTTATGATCAAACAAATACAAATTATTATTAAGTGAGTTAAGAGTTCTAAATTTAAGGATTCAATTAATATTTTAGGAGTGTCAATTAAAGTTTTGGTTCACATTTTGAATTCTTGAAACATATCACAGGCAAATGGGACAAAAGCATTTTCTGCTCGCGAAAAAGGGATGTGCTTCCGGAATTGGGCCGCTGGCTTTATGCAAACATACCAATGCTTGGCAAACTTTTTCGGCTACCGCAGAGTGGCGGCTGTTTTTACCTTTCCATGCGGTGCATTTGAGAACTTCTGATATACTATATTTGATTAAAATTTATGTAAATATAACTTATGTTATTAGAAGTGAAATTTAAAAGTTGTTATGCTTTTACAAAGCAAGTCCAAAATCAAACACACGTTGTTGTTGTGGTAGAATTTGCGTTTGTTTTGATTATGTTTAGTTACGGTTACAGTTAATAGTACTAAAGCTAAAATACTATAAAAACTTGAAGTTTTATGAGTAAACAGTGATTTTGTTTAGCAAAATCAATGTTTAAAAGCAAAATTTTTACAAAAGGTGTTCCACATAAATTAGTTTGTGTGCTATTTACTGAAATATTTGCAATTTTTTAGTATTTTTTATAAGCAAGCCTTAGGTGAAGCAGGAGACCAGGGACTGTTTAAAAAAATATTACCAAGTATACATGACTTTAAATTATAATATTTGTTGAAAATAGAAAAAAAAATATTTTTGATTGCAAACAAATTGCATATATTCTATTTAAAATTTTAATTTTTTTTTAATTAAAATTTTTATTTGAATTTTTTAAATTTTTAATTTAAAGTATCTTAAATTTTTATCATTAAAATATTGAAAGATATATTTGAATTAAAAATATTCAATTGCATATTTCATAAAAAAAAATATTAAAAAAAAATTAAACATTTTATTATAAAAAATAATTTAAAAAAAAATTAAATGCAGAAAAACACATAAACATGAAATTCATATCATACTTTATTGGAACCATAAACATTGAACTAGTTCAATGACACTTTTAATGATTCTGTAAAGTGCTTTATTTTCCTTATAAAACATTTTACTGGTCCCATAACACGTTTTACCAGTCTCATGAATGTTTTAATGGTCCAATAAAACCTTTTAATGGTGTAACAAAACATTTTACTGGTCTAATAAAACATTTTAATGGTCCCATAAAACATTTTACTGGCCCCATAAACGTTTTAAGGGTCCAGTTAAACGCTTTACAGGCCCCATAAAACGTTTTACTGGTCCAATAAAAGGTTTTGCTGGTCCAATAAAACATTTTACTGGTCCCGTAAAAAAATTTATTGGGCCAATAAAATCTATTGGTTCCCATAGAATATTTTATGGGTCCCATAAAATATTTTATTGGTCCATTAAAAAATTTCCAATAGGGCGTCGATAAACAGAATTCGTATTTAAGTTGTCTCGGCAGTACGTTGCCAGTAAAGAGGAAAAGGGAAAATGAGAATCAAACTCAATACAACACAGCCTCCTTTGCTTACCGAGTTCGTATAGTAAATGATGATGTTGCCTGTGAAGTAAGAGCGTGTTTGAAAGCCTTTATGAGCAAGCATGGTATCTCGGAAAGCAAGACGATACACCGTAAAAAAAATCCATTGTGACCACAGGGCGATCGCCTGAAGATTAACGTGGTAAACACTCAAACAGACCCCACAAACTAACACTAAAAACCAAGGAGAAAATGCACACCTCTTTAAAGTCCCTGAAAGGAAGAAAATCACAGTACTCGCTGTATAAAACGAAAAAACTATCTCCCTTGAGAAATCAACATTAAAAAGCTACACAAAATGTATGCAGATCAGTATCGCGGAAATAGTATATCTTATGAATCCTTTCGTAAATATTTTGAGAAAGAATTCAACTTCTCTTTTTGCTACCCTCGCAAGGACACGTGCAGTACGTGTGACTCCCTAAAATCTGAAATTTCAGTGTTGGTATAGTAAAAGACCCATCCAGAAAAGATCCCCAGATTTCTGTGAAGGAAATACATCTATAGAAAATCGAATGTTTTTATGAATTGAAGAGAAACTACAGAAATAATGCAGTCAAGTCGTCTACTGTCGAAGATATAACCATGGATTTTTAAAAGAATCTACCTTGCCCAAACATTACTACCAATGACGTCTACTACAGACGGCATCTAAACTTCATTACTTTTAACATCCATGTTCTTTCAACCCAACATGTTGTTTCCTGCACGTACGACGAGTCTTTGGCAAAAAAAGGAGCTCATGATATATGCTCTATGATGTATCATTTCGTATCCAACATTTTGTCTGCAACAGTGAAGGAACTTACGATATTTTGCTACTCATTCTCAGGGCAAAATAAAAATTGTACAGTTATCCGATTTTTGCAGCATTTGGTTACACAAAAAAGAAAATTGGAAACTATCAATGTCATTTTCCCGATTCGATGTCACTCTTACATGGAGTGCGACCGTGATATGAGCCTCATAAAACAAAATTCATACACTGAAACTCCTGAGGACTGGAGAGAAGTTTTCAGGAATGCACGTGTAAAACCGACTAATTTTCAAGTGGTAGATTGTAGCCAGGACCTCAATATTTTAAAAAATTTTACTGAACATATGTCGTCCATTTAACCTAAAAAATGCCCGTTCCGCACCAGACCAGTCAGAACGCTCAACACATAAGTGCCGAGAACAAGAATATGATTTACTACAAAGAAACGTACTGTTGCCCGTTCGTAAGTTATCCACTATTAAATGCAATGCTGCCCACGAAAAGAAAAAAAACCAGAAATCTCCGAAAAAAATCCGGGAACTTAAAAGATTATACGACTTTAAACTCCCTATTAAAGCTGCCAAACTCAAAGATCTCCTTCACCTTTCACAATTTTTAGAAAAACCAGAAGCAAGGAGTTTTTACTAAAGCTTGGGATCTGGCAGACTTGAAGACGACGAGGAAGACAGCGATTACATCGATGACCCTCCCATGGATTGTGAAGAAGACTGTTAGTAAATCCAACGATATTTAATGTATATTTGACTTAAACTCAACTTTTATAAAAATTTTGGCTTTGGAAATTTCCTTTTTTTTTTAAATACATAGCTTCGAGTACAATTTTTGTTTATTCAATTATGTTAAAAATAGTGCAAAAGAAAATTGTTCTGTAAATACATATTTATTGGACATACTACTATTTTGCGTTATTTGAATCCTTTTTTGTTCTTCTCATTGCTTGGTTGAGGATAGAAAATGCCAGAGATTAAATTTTTATTTTAAGTTCAACATTTTTAAATTAAACATTATTCAATATTTTGAAAAATGGTTGTCCTATAATACGCAATATACATTAGTTGGATACATTTTTACATTTTTAAATCTTCTTCCAATACTTAAAAATCCTTTTTTCCCCAGAAGCTGGCTCTTCAACTTATTTAAGAATCTCAAAACGTTCAAATTTAATACACTGAAATAAAATTAAAATCACGTTATTTTCATTTCGAAATTGTTGTAACTCCGATGTGCACTTTTGTTTTGCTAAGTACTTCTATATATTTTTTTCATAATAATTCTATTACAAGCAAACAAAACTAACCTTTTAATTATGTGAATGGCAAATACGTTAAGCTTTAAAAATAAAGTACGAATGATTGAAAATCAAGCATTTTTATAAGACAATTAAGAGACAGTTTAAGATTCGTAAATTAATTGAGAAGTCCTAAACCACGACTTTTCTATCTACCGAGATACACGCGATGAACGATCCCAACGCTTGGAAAAAGAGAAGAAGAAAGAGAAACCGGTTTCCTGTCGCCAATGCCGCCAAGCAGATACATTTAAGGAAACACTCTTAATAACTCAATCGGTTCTTCCCGCGTGTACTCTTCATATGTGAAAATTCCCCAGATATGTTTAATGTCGGATTCTATCCAATGAATAACGTCTTATGCAAGAAAAACTTTGATTTATCTGGAAAACAGTGGCTATCTGTTATCCCAAAGAAATTGAGGATGGAAATTTTTCACCGTTTTCACTATGAACCAATTGTGGTACACCTGGGGTAAATAAGGACTTATTATCGGCTTCGGAAGAGGCTCTTATATCCGGGGCTTTCCTTAGCGTACTCAATGCGTTATTCATTATGTTACTCATTGTATAGAATGCCACTTCGTACACCGGGCACTTCGTACTTCTCGACATTCCACTTCATACACCGGGATATATAGCTCCCATACCTCAGGATAAAACCCCATTCCAGCTTATAGGTATCGCGACCTTCTTGGTCTATTCCCGAAATATCAAAGTGGAAAGAAATGGATAATCGTGTGTAACAGATTATCCCACAAGATAAGCCCCCACGAAAGCTCTTCCAACAGCAGAAGCCCTAGAAGAAGAAAAGTTCTATGTGGAAGTTCTCTCAACTCATGAAGCTCCAAAGAACCATCGTTACAGATCGGGGGCAAGTTTTTATAATCAAAACTCTATGCCAAAATCTTTCAACGATGCAGTTGTTCATTGAATGACCAATGCCTACCATCCACAGACGAACGGGCTCTCAGAACGTTTTAACAAGTCGCACAGCTAGTTGTGAAGCGCGTTACCGATCTGACTTTCGATAACTTCAAAAACTTGTCCAGTAAGAAATATATTTCAATATACAAATATTCAATAATAATATTTCACAAAAAATTATTTTATTTCGTTACAGTATAGTGGCACTTCGCGCAAGTTTGAAGTATCGATATCGTTTCGCTATGCGCATAAGTATCAGTGTCTCAGTAAAAAAAGAAAAACGTTTTTTACTTTTATTTTCTTATTTTCGTTCAGTACCAAATAGAAGGCAAGTGAAGAATCTTTTCTTATATTCTAGTAACTGTAAGATCATAATAAACTACTTCTCTTACGCTCTATTTTGCTTGTTAGCGGAGATTGGTTAAGTGATAGAATTTAAATTATTTTAATATATTGAAAAGGGGTACAGAGTGGGGTTGAATCGTACAGAAGTGTACGGTTTATCCCCAAATGGTTTGCTAGGGCAACATAACTACATCGTTTACAACTTATAAGGTAAGTAGGCCTACCAAAAGTATTAATAAATTAAAATATTCTCTATGCACCTCAATAGTAAGATCAACCCAAATTACGCACCTAAATAAGTGTTTTAAAAGCACCTAAATTAGCTATTAAAGCGCACTGCAAAGCAAGAGCATCTTATAAAAAGCAAGAGCATCTTATAAAAGTCCTTTAATACGCTATTAAATAGACTCACGTTTTTCACCTCAAACTCCAACTTAAATAAGTACATACCTAAATAAGCAAAAGTTTAGACAAATACGAGTACGAGATTATGCTTATTCTTCGCATATATGCCAATTTAAAGTAAATGACGTCACAGGCTCGTGTATTGAAGGTCTACAAACGATAGCTCTTCGTTGACGAGATGCCATGAGCTAACGAAATTCAGGCTAACAAGATTACTAGGATTTTGCAGTTGAAAGTAAGCTTGTTTCTCTAAAATGTCAGCTATTATTGATAGATCAAAGAAATCTATTTATCGAGTTTTATCAATTGGATGCATATATAAAGCAAAAAAAAAAAAACCGATCTGGAAGGCCACGTGTAACGAATAAACGTAATGATCGTCGTATCCAAAGACTTGCAAATATCCAACAAATGAATGTTCGTGAAGTTCAAAAGTCCACGGGAATCCTTGTATCAAAGGATACGATTTGTGGACGTATTTTTTAAGTGGGAACGATGATTCCCAACAAAATGAGAAAGAAACCACCTTTTCTGAAACCACTTCAAAACTCCCTGACTGGTTTGGGCTAAACATTATCTATCATATGGACCAAAATGGCTATCAGTCGTATTTAGCGATGAAAAAGATAGAATCTGGATGGTTCCGATGGTTGGAGATCGTACTGGCATGAATCTGTGCAAAGAACCTAGGTGTTTTCAGGCGCAGACAAGGGGTGGCTCGGGGATGATTTGGGCAGCTTTTTGCTACTACGGAGGTGTCTTTCACCTTTACCAGTGGTCAGCAAGCATGGCAGAACTATTATATTCAGACATTGGAGAATAAGCTCTTGCCATTTGCGGAGCTTCTAAGTGACCCCCCAGTGGAAATTTCAGCCCGACAATGCTTCGATCCCCACAACACAAAAAGGTAGTCACAAGGTGGTCTAGACCTCAACCATATAGCACACTACCCTTGGGCATCATGTTTCCAAAATTTATCACAATGGTAAACAATACACTTCGGTGCAGGAAGTGAACTTAAGGGGTCACAGAAGTCTTAAAAATGTGCAAAGAAGATACTACATAGCATAGTTTGATCTCTCTTGTAATTTTTTAAATACTCAATAAATGAGTATAATTTTTTTATATGTAATTCTACAAGATTTATTTATTATAAAACAAGTTTAAAAATTTATGAAACTTTAGCCAAAACTAAAATAAATGATATTAAACATGAAGGTACTTGAACACACTGTGATTAGGCTTGCGCGGCAAATTGTGAGATCAAAATTGAACACATGACCAAGAAAATGACTTTATATTGCACAAATATGTACAAACAGACACTTATACCTAAATTCTCAGCTCAATTTTAATTAGAAATTATTTTAAGAACTTTTTTCTAAAAAAATTAATAAAAATTTAAAAATTTTGATTTTAAATTTTTTAAAAAATAATATCTAATTAAAATTGAGCTGAGAATTTAGGTATAAGTCTTTGTTTGTACATATTTGTACAATATAAAGTCATTTTTTTATTCATTTTTTCAATTTTGACCTCACAATTTGCCGCGCAAGCCTAATCACAGTGTGTTCAAGTACCTTCATGTTTAATATAATTTATTTTAGTTTTTGCTAAAGTTTCATAAATTTTAAAACTTGTTTTATAATAAATAAATCTTGTAGAATTACATATAAAAAATTATACTTATACATTGAGTAGTTAAAAAATGACATGAAAGATCAGACTATGCTTTGTAGTATCTTCTTTGCACATTTTTAAGACTCCTTAGACCCCTTAAGGGATCCATTGATGATGTATGGTACGAAATTGTTCCCCAAACCAAGCAAAATTTAGTTTCTTCGATGGAAACTAGTATTTATGAAGTAATAAAGAAGAATGGCTGCACAATCAGTTTATAAAACTTTTTCATTGAAATTTATGTTGATTTAGTCTAAACTTTTAAGAAAGCGTTAATTTTTCGTTCAACCTAATACTTTAAAAAATGCTCAAAAAACTCAACTTTCCATTGTTGAAGCTAAACTAACATAACTGAACATAACTGAAGTTAAACTAATAAAAGTAATAAATTTATGTCATGAAATAACAAAATTGTTTATAGAATGTGAAACACATTTTTTTATTCCATTCTCGCACTCGAAAAGGGGAAATATTTACCCTTTCTCTCGTAGAACATTTGTATACTGCAAACTTAATGTCGTTTTAGGTGTAAGAGACGTCGATAAACAGTATTCGTATTTAAGGGGTCTAAGGAGTCTTAAAAATGTGCAAAGAAGGAACTACAAAGTATAGTTTGATCTTCCATGTAATTTTTTAACTACTCAATATACAAGTATAATTTTTTTATATGTAATTCTACAAGATTTATTTATTATAAAACAAATTTTAAAATTTATGAAACTTTAGCCAAAACTAAAATAAATGATATTAAACATAAAGCTATTTTAACACATTGTAATTAGGCTTGCGCGGCAAATTTTGAGGGCAAAATTGAAAAAATGACCCAGAAAATGACTTTATATTGTACAAATATGTACAAACTAGGACTTATACCTAAATTCTCAGCTCAATTTTAATTAGAAATTATTTAAAAATGAATTCAAAATCAAAATTTAAAAAAATTTATTAATTTTTTTAGAAAAAAAGTTCTTAAAATAATTTCTAATTAAAATTGAGCTGAGAATTTAGGTATAAGTCCTAGTTTGTACATATTTGTACAATATAAAGTCATTTTCTTGGTCATTTTTTCAATTTTGACCTCAAAATTTGCCGCGCAAGCCTAATCACAATGTGTTAAAATAGCTTTATGTTTAATATCATTTATTCTAGTTTTGGCTAAAGTTTCATAAATTTTAAAATTTGTTTTATAATAAATAAATCTTGCAGAATTACATATAAAAAAATTATACTTGTATATTGAGTAGTTAAAAAATTACATGGCAGATCAAACTATACTTTGTAGTTCCTTCTTTGCACATTTTTAAGACTCCTTAGACCCCTTAAGTGGTCTCATCAGTACGTTGCCAGTAAAGAGGAAAAAGGAAAATGAGAATCAAACTCAATACAACACAGCCTCCTTTGCATACCGAGTTCGTATAGTAAATGATGATGTTGCCTGTGATGTAAGAGTGTGTTTTAAAGCCTTTATGAGTATGCAATGGTATCTCGGAAAGCAAGACGATACACCGTAAAAAAATCCATTGTGACCACAGGACGATCGCCTGAAGATTAAAGTGGTAAACACTCAAACAGACTCCACAAACTAACACTAGAAACCAAGGAGAAAATGCACACCTATTTAAAGTCCCTGAAAGGAAGAAAATCACAGTACTCGCTGCATAAAACGAAAAAAATGTATCTCCCTCGAGAACTCAACATTAAAAACGTATATCTTATGAATCCTTTCGTAAATATTTTGAGAAAGAATTCGACTTCTCTTTTTGCTAGCCTCGCAAGGATACGTGCAGTACGTGTGACTCCCTAAAATCTGAGATTTCAATGTTGGTAGTAAAAGACCCATACAGGAAAGATACTCAGATTTCTGTGAAGGAAATAGAAAAGGAAATACATCTATAAAAAAACCAATGTTTTTATGAATTGAAGAGAAACTACATGAAGAATCTAACACAACGACTAAATATCTCTGAGCTCCTTGATTTAGAAAAGTAATAGTAATCACATTTTGATAAGTTGAAAAATATAACGACGTGCACATCCATCAGATATCCAGAATAGCTATGTCCAGTGAATAGGAGATGATGCACAAATATTAGAAGTCCCAAATATCTAAGTCTAAATTAGTTTACACGTAGATAGCTAATAGATACCCCAAAAATAGATTTTGTAGACAGATCTGTAATAGATGTCCAATCGACATCTCGAACGTCCAATGGATCTTGTAGATTACTAATAGATATCCAGTAGACAATAGCGGCTGTATGGGTACACAAATAATGCAATTAAGGGGTCTAAGGAGTCTTAAAAATGTGCAAAGAAGGAACTACAAAGTATAGTTTGATCTGTCATGTAATTTTTTAACTACTCAATATACAAGTATAATTTTTTTATATGTAATTCTACAAGATTTATTTATTATAAAACAAATTTTAAAATTTATGAAACTTTAGCCAAAACTAAAATAAATGATATTAAACAAAGCTATTTTAACACATTGTGATTAGGCTTGCGCGGCAAATTGTGAGGTCAAAATTGAAGACATGGCCAAGAAAATGACTTTATATTGTACAAATATGTACAAACTAGGACTTATACCTAAATTCTCAGCTCAATTTTAATTAGAAATTATTTTAAGAACTTTTTTTCTAAAAAAAATAATAAAAATTTTTAAATTTTGATTTTGAATTCATTTTTAAATAATTTCTAATTAAAATTGAGCTGAGAATTTAGGTATAAGTCCTAGTTTGTACATATTTGTACAATATAAAGTCATTTTCTTGGCCATGTCTTCAATTTTGACCTCACAATTTGCCGCGCAAGCCTAATCACAATGTGTTAAAATAGCTTTATGTTTAATATCATTTATTTTAGTTTTGGCTAAAGTTTCATAAATTTTAAAATTTGTTTTATAATAAATAAATCTTGTAGAATTACATATAAAAAAATTATACTTGTATATTGAGTAGTTAAAAAATTACATGACAGATCAAACTATACTTTGTAGTTCCTTCTTTGCACATTTTTAAGACTCCTTAGACCCCTTAAGTCGTCTACTGTCGAAGATATAACCATGGATTTTTAAAAGAATCTACCTTGCCCAAACATTACTACCAATGACGTCTACTACAGACGGCATCTAAACTTCATTACTTTTAACATCCATGTTCTTTTAACCCAACTTGCTGTTTTCTGCACGTACGACGAGTCTGTGGCAAAAAAAGGAGCTCATGATGTATGCTCTATGTTGTATCATTTCGTATCCAACATTTTGTCTGCAACAGTGAAGGAACTTGCGATATTTTGCGACTCATTCTCAGGGCAAAATAAAAATTTTACAGTTATCCGATTTTTGCAGTATTTGGTTACACAAAAAAGTAAATTGGAAACTATCAATGTCATTTTCCTGATTCGAGGTCACTCTTACATGGAGTGCGACCGTGATATTAGCCTCATAAAACAAAATTAACCATAAAACAAACTGAAACTCCTGAGGACTGAAGAGAAGTTTTCAGGAATGCACGTGTAAAACCGACTCCTTTTCAAGTGGTAGATTGTAGCCAGGACCTCAATATTTTCAAAAATTTTATTGAACATCTGTTGTCCATTTATCCTAAAAAATGTCCGTTCCGCACCAGACCAATCAGAATGCTCAACATAATCTTCCAATACTTAAAAATCCTTTTTTTTTCCCCAAAAGATGGCTCTTCAACTTATTTAAGAATCTTAAAATGTTCAAATTTAATACACTGAAATAAAATTTAAATCACGTTATTTTCATTTAGAAATTGTTGTAACTCCGATGTGCACTTTTTTGTTTTTCTAAGTACTTCTATATTTTTTTCATAATAATTCTATTACAAGCAAACAAAACTTATCTTTTAATTATGTGAATAGCAAATACGTTAAGCTTTAAAAATAAAGTACGAATGATTGAAAATCAAGCATTTTTATGAGACAATTAAGAGACAGTTTAAGATTCGTAAATTAATTGAAAAGTCCTAAACCACGACTTTTCTATCTTTATCTACCGAGATACACGCGATGAACGATCCCAACGCTTGGGAAAAAAGAAGAGAAACCGGTTTCCTGTCGCCAATGCCGCCAAGCAGATACATTTAAGGAAACACTATTAATAACTCAATCGGTTCTTAACGTGTACTCTTCATATGTGAAAATTCCCCAGATATGTTTAATGTCGGATTCTATCCAATGATCCAATAAATAACGTCTCATGCAAGAAAAACATTGATATATCTGGAAAACAGTGGCTACCTGTCATCCCAAAGAAATCGAGGATGGAAATTTTTCACCGTTTTCACAATGAACCAATATTGTGGGGCACCTGGGGTTAATAAGGATTTATTATCGGCTTCGGAAAAGGCTCTTATATCCGGGCCTTTTCCATAGCGTACTCATTGCGTTACCCACTATGTTACTCATTGTATAGAATGCCACTTTGTCAGTGAATTTTTTAACATAGTGACTGGGCGACACTAATGTCGCCCAGTGAAAGAAAAATGTCGCCTAGTAATATGAAAATCAAATCACTGGGCGACATTGAAAGAAAACCGTAATTTCCCAAAAATCCCATCCGTTATTTCAAGAATTGTTTTTTAAAAAAATTGAAAAAAAGGGCGAGTTGTGGCCAGTTGTTGTCTATCAGATATTGCTCATTCATTACAACCCTGTGCTGAGTGAGTGACACAAAAACCTTTCAGCAACCAAGATAGCCCCCCCCCCCCCCCCCTGCAAAACGTTTTTTTTTCCCTACCCCTTCAGCGTGGACGCTCTCATGGTGTTAGTTAATGTGGCAGGCCCCGGACATCCCCCTGATAGGGGAGAATTTATTGCGTTAGAAGATAAGGCTTCTTACTTGCTGTAGCGACAAGAAGCTGGGAACGTTTTATGATGGGGTACAAAAGAGACTGGCAATTATCCCGTGTCGATTCTCAGTATTTTTTCTGCATCACACACAGATGTGATGTCTTCGCTTTTTCCAATCAGTTTAACTTATCCGAGACTGAAAGTGGGAGCCTATTGTATGTAGTAAGCAAGCTTCGAATTTTCATCGCCGTTTTTGCCTTGCTTTCTTTAATTGGCTTGGTACAAAAGCAAATAGGATTTTCTCGGAAGGGGATCATAGTTACAATCTTTGGTAAAAGTTTCTGATCTGAGAAACGTCGTAAAAGTCACTCGACAAGCTTGGGAACTTGGCCAACTGAGGGTGGGTGGTCAGAAGATCTTAGATCCTTAGATGTCAGTATACAACATTGGCTTCCAAAGTATAAACACACAAAATTTTGCTCCTTACTCTAACTTAAATTTCGACTACTTATGTTGGATATGATATATCTGTTTTAAGGTACGTTTTTAGGCTGTTCTATGCATTTATTTTATCTGTTTTTTTTCTAATTTTGGTGTTTAAAAGTGGTATAAACGTTTGAGGATTAAAAAGGGAGAGATATGTGAAATGTTAAAAATTTTACTTCAAGTTATAGATAAAATTACGTATGATTTTAAGTAACAATTATAATGTATTAATAAAGCTTGAAGAAGAATTTAGTTTTTAATATTTTAATTTTTTTTTATTTGCTAGACTTGTGTAGTTTCTACAAAAATACTTATTAGTGTTTTAAGTACTACGCTAACTCTCTATTTCATCCAAATATTTTAATTCGTTAAAAAATTAAACCCTACGTTTTATTTAAGATTTTATTCCACATATAATTTATTGCCATATGAATTCGTTTTTATGTCTTTATATAATTTGAAATATCCATAGCCAAGCCAAGTGTAATCTATAAAATAAATATCGGGACAACATGCGTACCTCTAGGGTCGGATTGTTTCAAATGCCCATAAATCTAAAACTGAGCTTATTTAGTGTTTGTAACGGCAAGTATCATAAGATCATCATGAGTTATTATTGGAGTTACTTTATGTGTAAAAAAACAAATATTGGGAAATTAGACTTAAAAAAAAAGTAAAAAATGACCTTAGTTTCACCCAAACTCAATTTCTAACTTTTCAATGTAAACCAAACACACAAATGTTATTTTAATCAATCAGGGTTATTTATTTACTCATAAGCACCGAAATATTAAAAATAATCATTTATAAATAATTCTGAATCAGCATTTTCAGAGACTAATGCCTTAAATCGGATCATGTATTGACGCAGTGTTCCGCTAAATTAACAAAAAAGCTTAGTTTAGGCAATTTAAATGAAATTTTATTCATTATTTACTTAAATAACTACCCTTTTTTGTAAACATTGGAAAAATATTGGACATTGGAAAACATTGTTTTGGAAAAAATATTGTTAGAAAGATAGTTATGCAGCAATTCATTTACATCTGTTATTATTACAACGTCAGAACAAATATATTTTTAAAAAAGTAATCTGTATACAAAAACTAAAAATTACACTTCTGTAGATTCACTAATGTCATCTACTGCATATAAGTTACGTCATCTGTAGATTTGAAAAAATCAATTTTGTTGCATAATTTTGTAAATTAATTATATCAAACTTACTTTTAACAATAAAAAATAAAAAGGCAAATTAAAATTTTACTCTGGTCCACACCAAAAACCTTTCTTAGCAGTTAATTTGCGTTAGGCTTCTTTTTCATTACTTAAAACTAGTTTAAATAAAGGCAATTGGAGTTGGCATTTAGATATATAAGTAACAACGCTTAGAACCATATATATATTTTTGATTTATGGTATTGGAAACTAGGCACATGGTAGCGGTGGATAGACCTGTGCACGCGGATGTCAACTACATTTTTTTTAGTTTCTACAACTGCTTTAAAGCATCAAAGTTTTACCAAATTGGTCATTTTAATTTTAATTTTGAAAGTCAATTACTTTAAAAAATGAGTGCTTAATCGTTTTAATTGATATTATTTATATTGATTTAACTAGAAAATACCAATGTAACAAAAAAAACTTTTAGAATGCCAACGTTTAAACTATTAGTTGATTTGATGTATACTGACTGATGTATTGGAGAATAATATTCATTAAGAATTATTTGTACTACATTAGCGTAATGAGAAAGATAGGGTCAATAAAAAAAACTATAAATCGGAAAGTTATTTAAATACATTTTAAATTTTCCTTTCATTATAAATTTAGTTTTTTTAGAAATAAATAAACTCTGAATCCTTGCGGAAAGAAATTATCTTGATATTTCTTTACATGCTGTTTTTTTTTTTAGTATATACACAATTATTTTCAAATCAAATGTGTAATGTTATTTAATAGTAATTATTATTATTATTATTATTATTATAATTATATTTTTATTAAAATCAGCTAATGGAAAAATCATGAGCGTCATATAAGTTTTCTAGGAAAAGCTACAGCTGATAAAAAATATTTAATTTTATCATATAGCTGAATTTTCAAAAAACCTTAAGTTTACTGAAAGATTTGCATGTTCCTACTTTTTTTTCTAAGATGTTGAAAATATTAGTTTGAAAGATCGAAAATCTTGGTTAGGAAATTATTCAACGGACTTGACCCGCTTATGCAATTAGCAATTTAATTTGGAGAGCTTCCGAGTTGTCTTTTACTTAAAACGGTTCTTGTTTTAACAGCCGAATTTTTTTCATTCCATTGTAATTTGATTTATTTACAAAATATCTCATTTCAATACTATTATTTCACAGTTAATCAATATTACGAGTCAGGATGTCTAAGCGTCGCATCAGCGATTTCTTCCCTACTTCTACTAATAAAAAGAAATCTCGTGAACCAGATATAACTGATCACCAAATCGCCCCACCAGTAACTCCTGAAAGTCCTGTTCTACCCTCTCCGTCTTCTTCATCAGCTATTCCTCTTGTATCAGTAGCCTCCTCAAAAGTAGTAAGCTCCCCTCCCAACGATGCTATAGCCGAACTAAGGAAAAGTGAATTCTACAAAGGTTACAAATTGGATAAACTTTGGCTGCTAAAAACTTTCCCTACTATTCTCGAGAATGTAAAATTAGGGAAGCGGTCAGGATTGAAATGCGCAGTTTGTTTTCGTCAAATAAATGAAGCAAAAAAGTTGTCCCGTAACGGAAAAGTTCCTATTGCTGACGGAGTACGATGCGATGGCACGAAGGAATTACAAAGAATCGTCGAACACTTACTGAGTGATCCTCATCAAGCGGCTTTAAAAGCTGATAAAGCAGAGGAACAGTGGGTTAAGCATTCCGATAAACACCCATGGATTAGGGTTTTGAAATCCCATGAAACACAAATAATCTGTCAGCTCATTGAAATGGCTATCGATGTTTATAACGACAGTAGGCTGATGACGTTGTCAGCGAATTCTTGGCCATCACGCTCATTAGCGAAAATTCATTCGGATTTACAGATTGCCACCTATCGAGAACATGGTTTAGATGCACCATTTACAGCTTTCGACCCACCTGCTGCAGTGTTTCATTACCGAAACCCAAACACGTATCGAGAAATGCTAGATATAGTTGCGGATACAGTAATGACCCCAGTGCTTGAGGAACTGAAAGCAGCAGACTGTTTCTCGCTGCAAGTTGATGGTTCGGTGGACAAATATTGTATCGACAATATTTTTATTACAGCTCGATATGTGACGAAGAGCAGTGGAATAAAGAACATTTTTTTAGGAGAAAGTTCTTCTGACAAGCGTGGAGCAGAGGGAATATTGGACGCAGTACTCAAAAATTTAAAAAGTTTGGGATTGGAAGAACATTCAAGACAGAATTTAACAGGTATTACGACCGATGGTGAGAGTGCCAACACTGGCAAACATAACGGGCTTTGGGCACTCCTTAAGAAACATTTAGGGAAGGAAATTTTAACTGTTTGGTGTGCAGCGCACCGGTCGGATCTAGTATACACAGATTTAGAGGCAATGGTTTCAGAAGTTAAACATTGGAGGTTATGCATAAAATCAGTTGCTACGTATTATAGAACATCATCTGTAAGAACCGATGAACTCAAAGCAATTTCTTTGGCAATTGAAAACAAATTCTTGAGATTTCCTGCCTATTTTGAAGTACGCTTCGTCGAACATCTTGTTCATTTGGCAGAATGCGTCCTTGCAAATTTGCCAGCGATGCGAAAGCATTGGAATGCAGTAATAGAATCAAAACACTCCAACCGAATTGAGAAAGCTACAGCAAGAGGTTTTGCAAAAGTCTGGCTTTCTGGTGGAGACAAAGAACTCCTCACAGCATTGATGATCGATGTACTGCGAGTGATGAGGAAGCTACAAAAAGACTTCCAAAAGTCCATGGCCACCATATTGGACATTGAATTGTCGAAAGCGGTAGCAGTTTCTACTTTGAATATGATGGAACAGGATCCCTTGCCCGGTGGAGAAGAAGAGAAGTTGACTCGGAAACAGATTTTTGAAGAAGACACGGAAGAGGTAGATGAAGATAATTGTATGAAAAGAAAAGTCTTTAACTCCTTGGTTACTACCAGGCGGTGCAGGGAAAGTGTGAGGAACGAGATTGTTGCTAGCACTAAAGAATTTCTCACACAGAGTTTCAGATGACCAGGAAACAATGATCAAAAACCTAAAGAAGTTTTTGCACTCAAAAAGTGCTAAGGACATGATAGACAGTTCAAGAGACATCGTGGAAAATCTATTTGGAAACAATAGTGTGGAAGAGTTCCGCAACGATGTAATTGGTCATTTTGCTGCCGACGAACTGCCACCTTCTGATTTATTAGAAGAAAGCGGAAAACTTTTCCATTTTTTAAAAATTTCTGTTCCTAAATCAGTCTTTTCGAAACTCATTCAAACTTACATCGCAGTAACTCCCCACAGTGCTGGTCCAGAAAGAGCAGTTTCATGCCATACCAACTTGAAAGGCCCGAAACAATCTCGATATTCACGAGAGGCCATCAATAGCCGCATGTTCATTGCTCTAAATGGCACTGGAACGGCCTCTTTCGATCCTCGACCTGCCGTGGCTGCATTTCTTCAAAAAAAAGACCGACGGTACAAAGAGCCTGATTCACAATTATACCGCGACAGGGACTTCATCAAAAAGTTTTTTGCAGAAGAAAACTGTATATGATATTTTTGTATGAAATTGAATGTACTGTTTTTTTAGGGGTCCTCAAGTAAAAATTTGCAATCATTCCTCACGAAAATATAAGTTATAGGAGAAATATTCATGTATTTTAGACTTATGAGTATATTTCATAATAGAATTTTATGCGATAAGTTTTCTGAGTTACTGTATATAATTTTTTTTCTTCCTTTTATACAAACTATTTCCCACCTAAATTTTGTTATTGTCCACTTTTTTTAAGAAGAATTATTCTTCAAGAAAATATATTGTCGAAATGTGTTATTCAGGATTATTTAACTTATATTGTTAAATAGTAAAAGAGAGTTTTTATCTTTATTTTATGTTTATTTTTAAGAAAATATATGAAATAGAAGTATTATTCAGAGGATATTGTAAAATAGATAGTTAATGCAATAAAAATATTTAGTTAATACATTTTCTTGTTTATACAAATTATTTATTTCTTTACTTATTGGTATTTTAAATAATGCTTTGAGTAATGAGTGCAGTTGAAGCTTATGCAATATCTATTTTTTCTATTTTACCAATTTAGTTGATTACAAATTAAAAACGAGCGTTTCGCAATCAATGACATCAAGTTGCACTCACTAGGGGACTATCTCGAAATGGACTAGCCCCTTTTCGAATTACGCAACGATCCCCCCCCCCCTCCTAAAAAACACCTTTTTACATGCAATGTCGCCCAGTGAAAAATTCTTAGAAAATTCACTGCACTTTGTACACCGGACACTTCGTACTTCTCGACATTCCACTTCATACACCGGGATATATAGTTCCCATACCTCAAGGTAAAACCCCATTCCAGCTTATAGGTATCGCGACCTTCTTGGTCGATTCCCGTAATATCAAAGTGGAAATTAATTTAATAATCGTGTGTACAGATTATCCCACAAGATAAGCCCCACGAAAGCTCTTCCTGCAGCAGAAGCCCTAGACGTAGAAAAGTTCTTTGTGGAAGTTCTCTCTTATGAAGCTCCAACGAACCATCGTTACATATAGGGGGCAAGTTTTTATAATCAAAACGTGTTGCCAAAATCTTTCAACGATGCAGAGTTGTTCATTGAATGACCAATGTCTACCATCCACAGACGAACGGGCTCTCAGAACGTTTTAACAAGTCGCACAGCTAGTTGTGAAACGCGTTACCGATCTGACTTTCGATATCTTCAAAAACTTTCCCAGTGAGAAATACACAAAATATGACTTTATTTCGTTTTCAAGAAAAAGCTGTTACTTAATAATAAAAATTGTAAAAGTAAAACGACTATTTTAAAAAATTACATAAAAAAAAGTTCGGTCAGGACGTGAATTGCCAATATTCCTATTACAGCCTAAATTATACAAAAGATGCGATCTCAAGTTCATGAATTCGCATAATATGCGCAGCAATTTTAGCGAGTCGTTTTTTTAACATTGAAAAGATCTAATCCAAGAAAAAGTGAAAAATTGGAAATGTCTACGAAGGAAAGGAACAAGAATGCGAGTTCTCCCACAATAGTTTTTAAAATTCAAAATGGCGACGTCTTTTTCAAAATGGCTCTATCTCAAAATGAAATTTTTATGGGGAGTAGTTTGGAACCTCTTTACAAACCTCCCGCTGCTTATTTTGAATGTCAACCGCAAACTCTAATTTGTCCGTACTGAAATTGTAAAAAAACTACTCATTTACCAACATTTCCCCTCCTCTTTTTCTTCCCAAACCAACGATAAAATTAGTTCACTTTTCACTAAACAATACGGGAACTACATACAACATTTGGGTTAGAGAGAAACCTTTATTATCAAAGTTCTTTAACTAATTGCATCATTATTATTACAAGGAACTTCCTAAAAACAATAAATTTAAAAGGGGTTCTACCTACTTGGGCTGAAGTTTTCCCGCACCTTCATAGAAGCAGCCCGCAGATTATTAATCTCCTTGGTTAGAGCTTGATTCCATAAATGTTGTTAAAGAGCTTTAGTCTCCTGAACCAAGGAACTCAAAAACAAAAACATACACACATTCATAAAAATATTCACATATACCGGGTGATCCAAAAGTGAGGACAAACTTTAAAATCGAATAAATCGAAAACAAATAAAGAAAAAAAGTTGCGGTTTGCACTAAACGGACCGAGGTTTGTGCGGTTACGAAAATATAACCCGTGGCTAAATAACCCGTCATTAATCACTGAAAGATGCTAAATGTGTCTGCCATGCCCCAAGAAATGCTACAAGATGCTGTGAACGGTATGGTTACTCATCTTCCAGCGGCACTTCAGAATGGTGGACATCATTTAGAACATTTAATGTAAATAATTGTAACTAATCGTGTATTTTATTTTTTGTAAATTATCTTTTGATGAAATAAAAATAAAGCGCCACCTGTAGGTCACCAACAGAACTGTGATTATTGTTAGTGTTATAATTTTATTATTATTTTTGTAGCCACATAAAACCCGGCTTCTATTCCGTCAGTTTGGTGCAAACCGCTTCATTTTTTTCTTTATTTGCTTTCGAATTATTCAATTTTAAAGTTTGTCCTGACTTTTGGATCACCCAATATATTATCATAATCAAGATAAATAAACTTCTTAGAAACAAAACATTAATTATAAATCAAGGTGCCTTATTGAGCGTTTAATATGCATCTTTTAAATAGACAGTTCATTATGTGTATCTAGGTGTTGACAAAAATCAGAATGCAGGAAGACATGTATGAAACTAAAGGTACAGACTCAAATGAAATGTCACTAACGTTCATTCAAAATAGTGGAACAAATGTGCTTTAACAATCTAACATATTAATATCGCACTAAAGAGAATGAAAACGACTTATGCATATGACGATAGCATATGAATAAGAAAAAACATTATCACATTTGAAGGGATAAACATGCCACATTCATTCAATTCACATGCCCACTTCCTTCAACATGCACTCATTTCAATATCATTATTTGCAATCATTTAATGAACTTAGTGGAAGAACGTGAGAAGTGATATTTTTTTAAAAAAAAAATTGAGATTTTTGTGGCAATGAACACATTACTAACATCTTTAATGTAAAAAGTTTCCAATTTTTCAGAAAATTTAAGTATATTTTTTACGGTTTGCAGGAAACGTTTTTAACAGATCCGAGTGCAAACGAAAAAGTTTTAGAGTTCATTTTCCCGTTTTCGCCATTTATCACTTAGAACGTTCTTCCACTAAGCTCTTCATTTGTTCTCAACCAACATAATGTTAGTTTCAAAACAATTACTCGCTTCCATAAACACATGCATTTCCGTACATACACTTAGTAGCAAGCCACATAACATATACATGGGGATAAAGATACATAACAAATACATGCAGTTAAACATACATAACAAATACATGCAGTTAAACATACATAACTAATACATGCAGTTAAACATACATAACAAATACATGCAGATAAACATACATAACAAATACATACAGATAAACATACATAACAAATACATGCAGATAACATTTCAAAACAATTACTCGCTTCCAGAAACAACATGCATTTCCGTACATACACTTAGTAGCAAGCCACATAACAAATATGTGAAGAGCTCAAGTGCAAAACAAGTTAAATCACTTTTTGCTTATGCCATTTTCGCTCTAAAGTAACTGGCCTTTGGCTGTGTCATATACTGGTTAATTTAGAACGAAAATGACATAAAAGTGATTTAACTAGTTTTGCACTTGAGCTCTTCATATGCAGATAAACATTAATATCCCCTCTAAGTCATGCATTCTCTCACACAAACAAGCACCTAAGTCCCAGCTCGCCCTACTCATAATCCCTTGCCAAGCTCCTTCGAGCTGGCGTCTACTGAACATTCGCTCACCGAGTCGTCGCACTTAACTCTTCCGATTCCCACAGCGATCACGAAGCGAAGATATCGGCACTTGGCAATGCAAAATAAACCACCACACAACGGTCAGTAGAAATTTGCCCGTGCACAGAAAATCCAGACGCCCGGCCGAGAGTTCCCGAAGTGTTGCCGAATGGCTTCGGTCGAAGTTCCGAGTGTTGCCGATGGTATCATTAGAGAACAGCATTGCACGATTTTCCACGCGAAAGTCGCTCTTACAATCGCACACATGAATTGTGATGCCTTTCGAATATCTGTCACCGTGTTCCAATGTTTACACGAAGCTTCCTAAATTCATGTTTACACGTCGGAAATGACGTTTTTGCGTCTATATGCCTTACCCCCCGTGCTGAATTCGTACCATGATTGTCTCTATTAGTCTTGTTTGCATGTCATTGTGAATTGTATATTACGGTCACATTTATGCTATTTAAGCCTTGGTTTCCCAGAAAATAACCCCCGCTATATTCCGATGAAGACGTCCCACCTCAAATTGAAAACTGACCACCGCTTTGCCATAACGTTACGTTGACGATAAACTGGAAACCTGGCGAACTCCAATCCACTGAGGCTCTCCCTTGAGATTTCGTATTTTTGTAGCTCAACATTTCTTACGAAAATCATATGAAAGTTCCGCATTTAATAGCGGAAAAATGCAATATTTTCCCCCTTAATATTTTGATTTGTTTCTTCCGAAATTCTTTCAGTTTTCATCCAAACTGTTCGTCAGTGGGCAAGACACTAAACGTTTTCCCAACTTACTCGACAACCAATCACTTTAGAGGACATGAAGAGTCATACAGCATTCGTTCACAAAGAATTCTATAGTAGGGTGGGCCGAAAAAAACTTTATTTTAATTCGGATCGCTATAGTGCGGAAAAGTTGCCATTGGTAAAGACATGAAAAATGCACTAATTATTATTTTTTATGACCATATCTTCCGTTCGCGCAATGCCTTCAAAGTTGGCGAAAAATTGTTAAAAACCGTAATTTTTTATAATTTTTTTTAAAAAAAGGCAGATGTTTTTTATTACGTTCCTATATCATGAATTAACTACTAAAAATATGTAAAATCCAGATATTAATGCACTTATTAATAATATATGCTATAATATATTGTATAATAAGTTATTATACATTTGTGTCAGATCTTCCGACCACTCAACGTAGTACAGTAGAACCCCGATTATCCGAGTTAATGTGGACCGAGACTAGCTCGGATAACCGAAAAACTCGGTTAAAGCGAAAAATGTAAATAAAACAATTGTGTATGTCTAAGTGTATATTTTAACAATACAAATGTTATACAGACCACAAGCAATTCATAATTCATATGCATGACATTTAAAGAGTTCTGTCACTTAAAAAAGTCCTTAATTGTTTTTTGTTTTGTGTTATTTTGGCGTTTCTCGGCAGTAATGTTTCACCATTTTTTTTAACGATAACAGGATTGCTGGTGTCGCTACTTGTTTGTTCTATATATTCAATAGCACTTTCGATAGCTTTTAGTCCATCTGTATGAGAGATTTTCTGGAGTGGGAAGCATGCACATTCACATTCTGCCCACAAGCACATTCTGTGACTTCTCATTTGTTGATTGCTTCTCTTTTTCTCTGCTCAGAATCTTTTTTCGGTAGTCGTCGCAAAAATTCTAGAAATATTTTAAAGCTCGGTTAAAGCGGAAAATCGGATAATCGGGGCTCGGATAATCGGGACTAAAATAGGAAAATTCGTATTTTTTGCTAAATTTCAAAGTTTTAACTTTTTGTAAATTTTAATCATACAACATGATATAGGAAAGCAATTAAAATCGTATATCGGGTTTAAAAAAATTATGAAAAATTACGGTTTTTGACAATTTTTGCCAACATTGATGGCATTGCGCGAACGGAAGATATAGTCATAAAAAAATAACAATTAGGGCATTTTTCATGTCTTTACCAATGGCAACTTTTCAGCACTAGAGCGATCCGAAATAAAATAAAAAGTTTTTTTCGGCCCACCCTATTCTATAGTAGGGTAGAGACTGAACCAGGGAGCAGCAACATGGACCAAAACGCAGGCAATATAGGGTCACATGTGGGGCCCAATGGCCGAGTGGTTTTGAATCGCAGACCAAAACACAAGCAGTCCGTGAGTTGTAACAGGTGGGGGCTTGACCAATACCACCTAGATTAGAAGGCCGAAGAAATAAGCAACACAACGTCAAACTAGTAGACCACTTTCGATTTGTTGACCAATAACGTCGTATCTTAAGATGACGTCGCATCTTATCTTATTATTCAAATACAAGATCAAGTCACAAATGATCATTGGTCAAAACCACAGAATCGGTCCACTAATGACGTCAAGCATTTAGTTCGCCGGCCTTCTTATCTAGGCGGTATTGGTTTGACTCTCGCCTTTGCCCTGAGTGTACTTCCGTTCAGTATCCAAATTATAAATTAACTAGCACTTCTACCACTCTATTCGGGCTCCGTAGTGAGCTATGTCTGCCGATGGCAGCTCAGTACGAGTCATTCCTCTACCCTACTATAGAACTCTTTGCTCGCGCACGAAAACTTTGATCAATGAGAGTAGTTTTTAGGAGGTCACTCACTGATGTACTTTGTCCTTACGATATATTTCGTTACAGCTTCCCTAGGAAACCAAGGCTTCAGAAATAACTTCAAGGGGAGGAGGATATTCTACAAGCTGCTCCAATGATCTTATTCAGAGCTATACTACCCCGTGCAGGTCAACCGTTTACCATAATTTTACAAAATTTACACTTACCACTTTTATTCTAACACATTCAATTCCTTTTTTATCGGCTATAATTACTGAGTACAGTCCACCCTCGCTTATCCGGCGCATTTGGTGTCAAAAATCTGTTGGACTCCCGAAGGCGTCGGATTTAAGAGATTTGAGTGCGTCGGCTTTAAAATACCTATTCTGTGTTCGTACCTTTACTGTCTTCTTCGAGGCTAACTGCAGAGAACATGTTGATGATGCTCCCGGAATATTTCCTGGAGGCTTGGTTTTGTTTAGTGCCTTTTTCGAAAATTTTACCGACACTTTTTCGAATCACAAGTCATTTCCCCGTAAAGGAAAGGAGAATTATTTATATTAAAAGTAACCTGGGCCGACTGACGATATAAAATCCTTGTTTTTATGTAGAAACAAAATAGCTCAATGAGGAGGTTAAATTGCTTTTTATAATGATTATAAATCAACAAAAACTTACTGTTCTAAAAAAGCACTTTAAAAAAAATCAGAGTAGAAGAACTCATGAGCTTGAAAAATGATAGTTGTATTTCAATACAATAATTTTTTAATAAAACTTTGCGATTAATTCTTTTAGAGATTTTTTATATAAAAGTGAAAAGTAAAACTAAGTGCAAAAATGAGCTAACTTTTTGAAGACTGAAGATTATTACATGTAATCTGGTGAGAAATACTATCTAGTCGTTTCCTCGTGAATAATCTCAAACCACTTCTCGTAGTTACATTAAACGTTCTAGTTCCTCAAACAAATATCAACCAAGTCCGTGGGCGTATGGAAGCAGAAGACGGATTAGCGAGCGTGGACCGTATTTCGGAAAATTGTCAAGTCATTGTAGATGCAGTGTTTTTGAATACCCAAATCACATAAACCCCCTCGGCCCTGAATTTTATTGCAATAATGACGTGGCATCCTCTATTACCTTCTCTGTTGTGAGTTGAGGTGAAGGAATTGACTAAGTAATCGTCGCACTAGACCTATTCTGCCTCAGCAAGAAAGACCGTATCTGCACTTTTGGCATTTTTGAACTATTAACATCAACTCACAAAAAAAAGCCTTTATCTTCCCTAATACAACCCAAAATATTTTATGTTATTCATAGGTAAATCCCCATATGTCCTATCAATTATGAACGTAAGTTATACTTCGCGTTGGATGAAATGAGTTCTTTATTTTCTCAAACCTCAGTTTTTGTAGATACGTTTTTTTTTCTTAAAGTGGCAGTATTGGCAACGGGCTTCATATACCACAGTTAAGTGACAAGCTGACACATACTCCGATGTGATGATACTGCCATTGTTCTGAGGGAAAAATAGATAGTTCATGATGCTCTTTTTCAATAATTTTCAATTAAGTTTAAATTCTCGATAAATTAGTTGGGTCGAGTAACGTCAGGATTCAATACAATGCCAGGGTTCCAGGGCCTAGGGAATCAGACGAATTTTGATCACCAGGTATTCACTGGTAAACTAGTCATTAGTTTTTTTTTTCTTTTAAGCCACTCGGGCATTGAAACTTTGGTCTCAAAGTGAATCGAGAAAATACAAAAAGCTTAAATGACGTCCCCTCTCCCGCCACACAATGCTAAGTTGCATCTACTGTTTGTTTAGCCCATTAAGGTATACATACACACTTGAAAAGGCCCAAAATAGCCAAATTAGGCATTTTTTGTTTTTAAGTAAATTGGAATATCCAATTATTCTTCTTTAAAATGATGTAAAGTTTGTACTGGTACTCCACTATAATAAAAAGTTACAGAGGTTTTTCTAATGTTTAAATCATGAAAGTCAGTTAGCTTTTGCAACCTTTAAACTCGATTTTCTCAAAACGTCATTTTACTCATGTATTACTTCGTTCAAACAGTGATAACTAAAGCTAAAATTAACATTTTGTCAAACGAATTATTTATTTATATGTGGAATAAGTTGGGGGAGGGCCTGAATATCCAAAACAAAAAGATTTGGTTTTAAATAAATTTTTTATTGCATGTCAAAGTTACTTTTTTCTAAAAATTTAGATTTTTTTTCACGTTTCTTAATATAAAAAATTATTATTTAAAAACTAAAAGAGCCACAAGCTTGATTTGAGGTTTATGCACTTCAGAAGAAATTGGTGATTAATTTGCATGGTAATTTTATAGGTCTAAGTTAATTGGTTCTTGGGTTATGTGTTTAAAAAACATGCTAATTAATGCATAAAATGCTAATTAATTAAATATCATTTAAATTTTTTTCAAATATTTTTGCGCGCACCCTCATGCACCTATGATTTATATCAAATATAAAAAAATTGGATTTTTAAGTGAAATATTAAGAAAAAAAGTTCAAGTGTGTACGTACAGCCCATTAACGACGATTTTGTGAATACCATTAGCACCTTTATTTCCAAATAAAATTTTTAACTTTAAAGTATTTTTTTTTAAATTTCGTCTATCTTAATTGTTCAGACAAATTTATAAGTCTACGGTATTCATTTGTTTTATATTTTATTTATTTCTATAAACTCAAGCAAAAAGATCATTTTCACGTAGAAAATTTTCTTGCCAACCGTCGCTAGTGGGTAAAGGTCCTTATGGTTTTGAATAGGGAGAGTACCATATCAAAGTATAATTTCTCACTAGGCTAATGGGACATGTTCGAGAGGACACATTTCAGGAGAGGCTCCTAATTGCATTCAAAATATGCCTGATTAAGGTGTCCGAGACAATAAAGCAAAACAATAGTTTTGAAATGGAAAATTAAAAATGTTCAAACACATTTTTTTTCTGAACACACCAAAATTGTGTTCAGAAAAAAAGATTTTTGCATATTTTGAGAAATAAATTTAACTTTGCAAATACGTATTTATTTATTGCGTATTTGTGTATGCATACATTTCATATTTTAGAATTTAAAAAAAATCCTCAGCCTTTTGGTTAAGCCGAATTTCGGATAACCGGGACTCCACTGTATCATTATTTTGAATTATTATTTGAATTTTTTTAAGTTAGTCATAATTATCCTAAACCATTTATCTAACCTAAACTTTTGTTTTCATCATTATGGATACATGCTTGATCACACACATTTCAACTGCACTATTTTGCCAACTTAGCCACACTCAAATTGTACTAGAAAAAAAAATAACAAACTTGAATGCAAGGGCAATTCCTCAATCATATTGATAATCATTAATTATGGCAAATCTTATTTCAATAATTGGTCAGGATCGAGGAATTTAGATTGAGTTCAATGCAATGGTTCAATTTATGATATTGTCTTGCTTTCTTTGACATAACTGAAAAAATTATCGTTATAATTTCAAAACTACTTGTAAGCAAAAGATTGTAACCTTTGAGATCGGTCATAAAAGTAAGATTTTTTAACAGTTATAATTAAATACCGTTTTTTGCAGCTTAAAAGCGCTGTACTACGCAATTTTTAATCTTTTTTAAAGTGAAATCTGTAAAAGTTTTTTTTTTTTTTTGCTGAGACGTACTAGTCAAACCAAGCATTGCCATTTATTTAATGTCTTCAAATGATGCAAGAAAACTATTATACGTTTTAGTTTTATCTTCAACTCAAAACATTTTAAAGAAGGTTTCTATACATTAACCCCTACATTTGTAAGAGTTTAAAAATAGGATTGCACAATACTAAATTAATTTTTACTTATTGTTTCTACCAATAGAGTTTTAAAATAATAATTTACAATTAAAGTAAGCTTAAAGTGCTATAACCAGATTTTGCAATCTAGAGAAACTATAGATTGCTGTCGATGTCACTTGCATACATTAATGGAAAAATTACTTATTGAAGGTTGTACATAGGGATGCAACGGATATCCAGCCAACATACTGCACCCGACCTATCCGGCCAGATAGTTGGCAGTAGCCGGATAACACAATTATCCGGCAATACTATCCGGCCTGTTAAATCAGACATTTTCTCTACAAATTTTTTTATTGTTTTAATTGTTAAACTGACTATTTTTCCTTAGTCAACAGGTAATTTTTAAATTTTAATACATTTTATTCGATTGATATTTCACATTATGTTAATGAATTATGTTAGAAAATTCAGTCATGATCCTGAACTTTTTTCGAGTGACTAGCATCATGGACCTGGTTTAGCTCTGCTAAACCTAGTAGATGAGCAACAACACAACACATTATGTTAATAACAAACAAAGCATATTAGATTTGTTTCAAGATACGTAAATTATGGTGTAAAAAAATAATAATAGTTCTGCGTTCTTTGGTAGAATACGGTTCGCTTTTCGTAAACGAGTCCCGCTTCTGAAAACAGTCACTCACTGTATATGCTGCTAGCTGGTGAAGAAATGTACTTGTTCAGTAGTTTTGCTAAGATTGGGAAGTTAGACACTGGTTAGTTATACTACGAGGTTTATTGGTTAGTTATACTACGCTATGTAAAACTGCTACGATTGCAAAAGTGTTTACGCAATTTGACATTTTGTACTTTTGAAGCCTAAAAAAGCCGGATATCCAGTCGGATATTCGGCCCAAAGTCAGGCCGGATATCCGGTATCCGGCCAAAATGGTATCCGTTGCATCACTAGTTGTACATACTTAATATTATGAGCAAGCAGTTCTCGAGAGTTAGCAAACGAGAAAAAGCTAAGGGAGGATGATCCCTTATATTCACTACACAGGTTAAAAATTACAACACGACGCAATGCTGTATCACAATCCAAACCAGAAATCCAACTATTATGTGCAAAAGTAGCAGGAAATTTAAAAAAAAAAAACTTTTTTTCCCTCTATGCAAAGCCTGTTCTAGAAAATCTCAGACTATAGGCACAACCTATTTTGGGGGGCCTTTTAAGGAAAATTTTATGTATGATTTTAATGATGATGCTGTATGACCTTTGTATCAAATTTTTGCTAAAATTGTATAGGTTTCTTATAAACATCGATCAAAACAATCACGTTTGGTCAATTTCTTACTCAAAATTGAGCAAAAACAAAGTGGAGTATCAGATTTTTTTTAATTAATTATATTTTGACAATTTGCAGCATTTAGCATAATAGAAACTGATATTTAGGGGCCCTAGGCCCTTATGGAAGAACAAGCCCTGCGTCTATGACAGGCAAGTCATTCAAGCATGAGACGTCAAGCATGCCACAAGTTATTATTTGTTAAAATGAGGTTTTTATATAGTTAACTTTTTAACCTCGTAAGCTTAACACAAAAGCTCGTACTTTATTTCAGTAAAAATTCTTTGCTTAATTAGCATTTTCAATTTTTTGAAAGGATATAACAAATTTAACTGCAAATGGAACTTTATTATCAGGAAATGACATAATACTTCTACTGTATCTATTAACTATTTTTACTAAATTTTCATGTAATGGACTTATTAAAATTAATTTTCTACAAAATATTACATCATTTATTTGAATAACTGTATTTTAATCTAGCCTATCCTAATAATTCAATTGAAACACTTATGTCCATGGGTAAACAGAAGTTTGGTACTTCATGATTTATAGCACCAATAGACATTTTCAAAATGCCGCATTTTTTTCGCAACCTGCTTTGAGAGTCGAAATGACGTGGCTGATACTTTATTTTCAAAAAGAAATTAATTTTTAATTTTAATTTAGTCACTCTAATTATAATTCAGCCGAAACCAACGCGATTCGAACTAAACGAAAATTAAATTTTAATATTTAATTAAATTAATGCATTTAATAAAATTCCAATTTCATATTAAGATAACTTACTACACTAACTTATTTTAAAATAATTAGGTAGTTTAATTGTATTTCAATCGACATTTTTGCCCGGTCCGGAATCTTGGACTTTACTCACGTAGAGAAAGCGCCTTACCGACTGGACTCCCCAACCCCAGATGGAGTCATAAAAAGTTAGATAAAACCATTCCCTTTTTACAAGAGAGTTGCAGCTGAAGTACTATGAAAGTCATCTGCTAAGAGTGTGATGTTGAAAGAGTTATCTCCAAAATTTGAAAACTAACCAAGTAATCAATATTTTTAGCCTACTTTTCTTTTTTTTTTAATTCGAAGAATTAAAAAAAATAAAAAAGTAGGTATTGACATGCGGTCGATGTCCGTCCGTCCGTCCGTCTGTCTGTCCGTCCGTCCGTCCGTCCGTCTGTCCGTACCCCCCTTCCAAAATCGGTTCTATCCATCCGATCTTAAAAATTCTTTTTTTGTTAGAAAGCTATGACCTCAGAGACCCGACTTTCATACTTTTTGTCCGTCTGTCTGTACGAACGGACGGACATAAATCTACTATTTGTCGACGAATTTCCCATTGAATTAGCATTGAAATTCAATTTCGAGTCATTTAAATCGCTGAATTTAACTACAAATGCTACGGAAAAGTGATATACGTCAAAAAATTCAGCGTATCCAAATGAGAATATATTGAAAATTTCAGAAAAGAATTCGATTTCTAAGTACTTCAATTACTTAAAAAAACTTTAACATTTAATGCTCATTTAAAAAGCATAGGAAGCCATTTTATTAGAAATAAATCACCATTGCCATGGCAACAATCGCTTGAGAAACTTTAATTCTTTTAGACAATGAATTAAAATAAATTTATTTTTGCGACATCGATCAGTTTGAAATGACGTCAAATATATTTCACTTCAAGATTCTGTATGTAGGTAAGCAATGTTTTCATTCTATTCAAAAGAGAAAAATATTACATATTTATTCTTTGAAATATAATTTTTTGCAAACGATTTAAGTAATAATTATTTAATTCTCGAAATAAAATAAATGAAACTAGCTGAAATTAGCTGTTAAATGTTTAATATAGAATTAATGCTGTGTTTGGCGCCTTTTTACCTGTTAAACACAACTGTTGTTTGGAAGCAGGTTAAGTGACATATTCTGTTACAAACCTACTTGTTTATTTACATTTATTATTTTAAGTGCATTTTGGAATAGTTTTATGGGTTTTTTTCTACGAAAAATTAAATATTTATTTATAACTGCAAATAAATCATGCGGACGATAAGTAATATTTATTTTATTGGTGATAGAAAATAAATGAAAATAATGGCTTTACGAAGTTGAAATTATAGCTAGATGCTGTGGTTAGTGAAATTTATTCTTTTGTACATAAATTTAATGTAGAAACGGTTGTTGATGTCACTTACTGTAACGATCCTAGTTTTTTCAAGATAAGAATTTTAGTAAGTATTTAAGTAACAGGAAAGTAGGCTATTTTAGTTCTTTTAGAACTTCTTGTTTTATTTGGAAATGCAGGGCCAAAGATTACAGGAATAATTAGTTAATCTTTTGATACGTTGTTGTGCATTTCGACATTTGTTTTTTGTAAAAGCTTCCTTTAGCTCGTAGATAAATTACCTAACAGCTCGTAGATAAATTTAAAAAGATGGTCAACATACACCCACAGACAAACCTATATATTTAAAAATGAGTTAGCTCCAGAAATGACAATGTTCGGGCCTAGTTTACTCCAATGCAAAAGAAGAAAACTAGTCCGCTTAGGTTTAATCATTTTTTTCCCACGGAACATGAACCATTTTGTAAATCAACAATTACTGCTGAACTAAATCATTATTACTATTCCATTTTATAACTTATTAACTAACCCTTGAGCATGGCACAATTTCTTTTTTAAAAAAAGCATGTTAAATTTTTTTAAAGAACTTAAAGAACACGACGTTTTCCTCTGAAAAAATATCTTCAAGCAAATAACCATAAAAAAGGAGAATATTTGAGTAGCTACTGTGGCTGAGCTAGTAAAGTTTCGCTCTTACATTGCATTGGTCAGGATTTAAATCCTAGATTAAGCAATGTTCACATAGCCTTAGTTATTCAATAGATCGGTAAAATAAGGAATAATCTAGAAGGAAACTAATACTGGAGGAGAAGCGTCGGTCTGACCAGAATTTCTCTTGAATGTACCCATTGCAACTTGTCTCTGAAACTGGCACAGTAGGCCTTGGGACCATAAGCTGTTGTGACACTCAGTTCAGCTTATTTAGTTGAAGCTCGCTTTACAAATTACGTCAACGATTGCGGCATTGTTATGGCATAAAAATATCTAAAATTTAAACGTAGTTAATGTTGATGTTTTATCATTCCAATTATAGACTTTACCATTAAAAACAAGTTTTATTCTACATAAAAGCAAACTTTGATGTTTTAAATATTATCTTAAAAGTAACACTTAAAATTAGCACTCATCTAACCATTATCTTTAAAAGTTATCGAGTATTATCTATGTACATTTTTGATTAGGAGAGAATAGTTTAGTTTGAAATATCGTCGCACTAGAGCTACACGTTGATCAGGAGAGAGGGAGATAGTTTTAAAACGGAAATCTACAACTTAACAAATAAACTCCCTTTTGACAAGTTTTTGTATGCCATTTTAAAATAAAAATTTAACTATCTTAAATTCATAAAAATTGCGTTGAAATGTTCAGCAAATCAACTATTTCCAAAAGAAATATCGTTTTTGTAAATGCTACTCATTTTAGTGGATAATAAAACAGGTATTTAAGGGGTCACAGGAGTCTTAAAAATGTGCAAAGAAGATACTACATAGCATAGTTTCATCTCTCTTGTAATTTTTTAACTACTCAATAAATGAGTATAATTTTTTTATATGTAATTCTACAAGATTTATATATTATAAAACAAGTGTTAAAATTTATGAAACTTTAGCCAAAACTAAAATAAATGATATTAAACATGAAGGTACTTGAACACATTGTGATTAGGCTTGCGCGGCAAATTGTGAGATCAAAATTGAACACATGACCAAGAAAATGACTTTATATTGTACAAATATGTACAAACTAGGACTTATACCTAAATTCTCAGCTCAATTTTAATTAGAAATTATTTTAAGAACTTTTTTCTAAAAAAAACAATAAAAAATTAAAAATTTTGATTTTAAATTTTTTTAAAAATAATTTCTAATTAAAATTGAGCTGAGAATTTAGGTATAAGTCTTTGTTTGTACATATTTGTACAATATAAAGTCATTTTTTTATTCATTTTTGACCTAACAATTTGCCGCGCAAGCCTAATCACAGTGTGTTCAAGTACCTGCATGTTTAATATCATTTATTTTAGTTTTTGCTAAAGTTTCATAAATTTTAAAACTTGTTTTATTTTTAATAAATCTTGTAGAATTACATATAAAAAATTGTTCTTATACATTGAGTAGTTAAAAAATGACATGAAAGATCAGACTATGCTTTGTAGTATCTTCTTTGCACATTTTTAAGACTCCTTAGACCCCTTAAACACTAGAAAAATAATAATGTGCGATATAAATATTTGCGGTAAATTATTTATAATGCATCGTTGATGCTAATAAAAGGTTAGGTTTGAATTATCGTCGCACTAGAGCTACACGAGGAATGCATCGTTGATGCTAATAAAAAAAAGATGAGGATTGAATATTATTAACATTAAAAAAAT
Organism: Hylyphantes graminicola; assembly: GCA_023701765.1. Lineage (NCBI taxonomy): Eukaryota > Metazoa > Arthropoda > Arachnida > Araneae > Linyphiidae > Hylyphantes > Hylyphantes graminicola. The sequence goes on from CM043115.1 coordinate 61,643,174, forward strand.
ATAAATTTTTTAAGCAGAATTGATTGTTTGATCCTCAATTAATTAGGGTAAAAAAGTTTTAAAAATGGGTTTGAATAAGCAGAATACAAAAATCGATAATTTTTCTTTACTATTAATGAGCAATTTTAGTTTGATTTTCAGTTGAATCGCGTTTAGGAGAAATAGCATCAGTCAACTGTGACTGCTTGATTCGAAAAACAATTAATTCTAGTAAAAAAAACCTAAAAACTAGTAAAAATAACTAATTACATTATCATAAGACCGCTGATTTTTGTGTGATCTTCAATTTAGAAAAAAAATCCCAAACAAATAAATAAAAGTTCCTAATTAGTTTTGAAAACCCAGGCTGGCTTTTTTTTATGTTAGAAGATTAACAATTAACAAAAAATGTTCGATTTTTTTTTTTGTCTTCTCTGATAGGTACAATAACTAGGCTGAATAGATGGGCTCTGAATAGTTTTGATCCTCAATTAATAGGACCCGAAACTAATTTAAGAAAAGTAGATGAAGCGTTTGAGATACGTTAGTTGTACGATAAAAATTAAATTCACATGAGTATAATAACTGCTTTATAATAAAGTTAAGTTCATCGATGGCAGTTGTACATTATTTTCGTTTGACCCTCAATCAGGAAAAAAAATGGCACTAAGGGGAAAATGTATGATATATGAAGTGCATATGATAACTGGCAAAATAAATAATTTAGAATACATCATTTTAATAAAAATTTACCAATTAGAAAATATGTGTTGCAGAAGTAGGCAAAAGTATTTTTAATTGCCAAATTCTGCATAAAGTTAATTAACTTAATTTTTTTATGATCCTCCATTTAGAAAAATTTAATTTGACAAAGATTTGAGAAAATATGTCTTTTCAACTACGGAAAAAATAGTTTTTAAAAATAAATTTTTCAATTACATCCTCAATTATTTTACAACGTTATGCATTTTATTATTAGTTTACAGATACCATAAATCTATAAAAATGTTTAACTATTAAATACATTCTGCAGTTAATCAGCAATTAAAGAGAGAGACTCCCTCCATTTAGTACTACTTTTTTGGGGTGATTTTGATTAAACAAATACTTATTGAATAGATGGTATACTTTTTGAAAGCGTTCTCTGAATTTTGAATACTGAAAGTATTAATTATTTTTATTTCAGCTTCAAACAACATTAATTTGAGTTTTCAAGATTTTGTCAGCAAGAGAACATGAAAAAAAATGCGGTCAATAATTAAAACTGAATTTTTCAATGCAATTATAAATGATAAAAAAAAACTTAAAAATGCGAGTTGAATATTGAATAAATAGATGATATACTTTTTGAAAACGTTCTCTGAAATTTGAATACTGAAAGAACTAAAAGTATTAAATTTGTTATTTCTGCTCCAAACAACATTAATTTGAGCTTATATTTCCTTACACTGAGCTTAGTTTGTAGTAAAGGTCGTAGAGATAGGAGTGACTGTAACGGGTGGTTTTGCTGCAAATTTGGCGCTCTAGCGGATACGATGTTCTTAAAGCTATGTCGCGTGATGTCATACTTGATCAGGCCGATTTTTTTATGCATTAATATTTTGAACGATTGGAATATTAAGTTTTTTAATAATAATCTTGTATTCCCAACTTTGATATTTTTGTTGTTCTGACTAAAACATACACTCTTAAACCAAAAGAGTGAAATCCACTCCAGTTGGAGAAGTGCATTTTCGACACTGGGAAGGAGTGAATATTAACCCAGACTGAGTTATAATCACTCGTTTGGAGTGATCCTGTTGGAGGTTTAACACACAAAGGATCCACTCCTTTCGGAGAAGTGCATTTTCAAGACTGGAGGAGTGAAAATTACGCAGATTGAGTTAAATTCGCTCGTTTGTTTTAAGAGTGTAAGGTTTTGCAAGGAAGCTATTTTTTTAATTGATTACTAAATGAGGTAGTATAAAATTCTGCATTAATATTTTAAAACATTGGAATATTAACATTCTCAATAATAATCTTGCATTTACATTTTTTTTACTATATATAAGTTTGTGTTAAGAAGCTATTTTTTTCCTTCGATTACTAAACAAGGATAGAATAAAATTCTGTGATGGATAGAATACGATTCCTTACTTTCGGTAGATCGAAAGGTTAACCATAGTCTAATTAGGAGACACGTTTAAGTCCTTTTGTGACTTGGATAGACTCAATGTCTATAAAAACAATGGCTGTTCAAAATTAAGAGTAATTGCTCACCGGTATTTCGGTTGGAATACACAACAAACCGCCTTGAATAACACAGTGCAGCTGAAAGTGCAACATCTGCCAGGACCTAATAGGTGTGTTCATTGATCTGGTAGCTCTAAACAATAGAAATTAAGCTATATATTTTTTCAATAGGGACTTTCGATAGTGTTTAATACCTGAAGTTAAATTTTCCGATTCTTAAACTACATAACATAAAAATTCAGTTTGAGGTAAAAGACAAGTTATTTTATTAAAAAAAATCAAATATTGAAATTTAATTTATATAATGTATAGATTAATTAACTTATTTATTGAAAATCATCTAATACTTAGTGATTTTGTAATCGACCATCATATTTTTTTATTATTATTTACCTCAATAACAAAAGCATTGATCTCTTTTGGTGAGATCTTATTTCAAGATTAATACTTCGTTATATATTATAAGTGTTGTTAATTTAATAAATGTCGGCAACTCATATGAATACATTTGAGACGTACCATTTATAAAAGTGCACATATGATCTGCTAATTAATTTCCAAAATATTTTCATTAAATTAAATAAGTGAAAATATCTTTAACTAAAAAGTTCCAGAATTATGTTTTTTCTTTAATTGTGACAATACTTAAGTGTGTAAACCATTACAAAATTTTATGAGTAAGGGTACATCGCTCGTTGAATTGCAGCTTGATTTCATTCAAGACACTTAAAAACTTTTAGAAATGGCTAACAATGATTTTTTTTTCAGAATTTACAAATTCGTAAAGTGGCATTGAGAACAATTGACTCGTACATCTAAAAAAAATTAAATTTCAATTAATTATAGATTGAAATGCTATGAAATGAGTGACTGCTGGAGTTAAATACTTTCTAAAAACCTAACTTATATAATGTCTTAGTGTAGCTTTTTGGTTTTGCAATGGCTTCCCATTGGTTTCGTTATGAACACTTCATAATTGGCTAGGGAAAGTTTGACGAAATTAATGAGACATAAGAGTAAAGGGTTATTTTTTTATGCTACTATACTATTTTAATATGTGTCCGTTATCGTGCCAGATTTAAGATTAACTACACAATTTCTTAAAAATTGAATTTTTAAATTTTTTTAAAAAAAGTAAAATTTTAAAATAAGATTTAAAATGAAAAAGTGTAAAAAAATAACTGAAAATGTAATTTAAATATATTACTTTAAAATTAAAATATATCTTGAAAATACTTTTAAACAGGTAAAAAAGTTAGATTAAATCGTCTAAATTTCCTTATGATTATTATATTAAATTTATAAGGATTAATTGAAAAAAATAGAATATTTAACCTAAAAATTCTTTTTAATTGATGAATTAATTTCTTTAACTTTCTAAAATTAACATTGTTCTGCTTTCATCTACGACCAAGTTACTTTATTATAATTATATTTATTCTTAGTATGATAAAGTTAAAGTAGTACCCGCAAAATGCATACTGGAATTTTCTTAAAACTAATAGTTAAATAACTACTACTTTAAACTACTATATATAATGAGCTACTATTGTGTTAACCAGAGATAAATTAACATTCATAACAAAGTTGGTTCGAATTATTCAATATGCATAGATTTTAAGATTTTTTAGATCTCAAGTTCAGTGAAGGAAAATGGCCGATGTTTTCGCCTACTTTTTCTACGTCATCTTCATGAGCAGGATCAGCCACTGATCTTGTTGCATCTGCCTTCAAATGAGCTGTTTTTCGTATGAAAATAGATCAGTGAAGGAAAATGGCCAAAGTTTGCACGTACACTTTCTTTGCAGGAACGGGGTTTTTTTTTCAAAGCAAAGATCTTCATGTGGAGGCTCGGCCCATGAAAGTGTTGCAACTGCCGTTGAACGGTAGGTACTTTCGAATGAAAAGAGTTCAGTGAAGGAAAATGGCCGATGCTCTCGCGTACAGTTTAATCGAGGATCTACGTGAGCAGCATCTGCCAATGGTCTTGTTAGCATCTGCCTTCAAATTAGCTGTTTTTCGTATGAAAAATAGTTCAGTGAAAGAAAATGGCCAATGCTCTCGCGTACACTTTCTTTGCAGGAACGGTTTTTTTTTTTTCAAAGCAAAGTTCTTCATCAGGAGGCTAGGCCAATGGAAGTGCTGCAACTGCCTTTGAATGGCGGATTCTTTCGAGTGAAATAGTTCAGGGAAGGGAAGTTCTTTTTCAACAAAGATCTTCATGAGGAGCATCGGCCAATGGTCTTGTTGTAACTGCCTTCAAATTAGCTGTTTTTTCGTATGAAAAGAGTTCAGTGAAGGAAAATGGCCAATGTTCACACGCACACTTTCTTTGCAGGAACGGTTTTTTTTTTCAAAGCAAAGATCTTCATCAGGAAACTTGGCCAATGGAAGTGTTGCAACTGCCTTTGAATGGCAGGTTCTCTAATATGAAAAGAGTTCAGTATTGGAAAATGGCCGATGCCCTCGCGTACACTTTCTTCGAGGATCTTCATGAGCAGGTTCGGCCAATGATCTTGTTGCAACTGCCTTCAAATGGGCTGTTTTTTCGAATGAAAATAGTTCAGATTGCCTATGATCTCGCGTACACTTTCTTGGAGGATCTTCATGCGCTTTCGGCCAAAGGTCTTGTTGTAACTGCCTTTGATTGGCAGGTTCTTTAGTATGAAAAGAGTTCAGTGAAGGAAAATGGCCTATTCTCTCGCGTACATTTTCTTCGAGAATCTTCATGAGTATGATTGAAAAATTCATGGATGAAAAATGATCTTGTTGCAACTGCCTTCATATTGGCTGTTTCTTCGTATGAAAATAGTTCAGTGAAAGGGAATGGCCAATGTTCTCACGTATACTTTCTTGGCAGGAACGTTTTTTTTTTCAAAGCAAAGATCTTCATGTGGAGGCTCGGCCAATGAAAGTGTTGCAACTGCTTTGAATGGCAGGTTCTTTGAATAACATAGTTTAGTGAAGGGAAAAGGACAATGTTCTCACGTACACTTTCTTCGCAGGAACGTGTTTTTTTTCAAAGCGAAGATCATCAGGAGGCTCAGCCAATGAAAGTGTTGCAACTGCCTTGGAATGGCAGGAGCTTTAGTATGAAAAGAGTTCAGTGAAGAAAATGGCCAATGTTTTCAAGTACACTTTCTTCGCAGGAACAATTTTTTTTCAAAACAGATCTTCATGAGGAAGATCGGCCAATGGTCTTGTTGCAACTGTCTTCAAATGAGCTGCTTCTTCGTATGAAAATAGTTCAGTGAAAGAAAATGGCCAATGCTCGCTCGTACACTTTCTTTGCAGGAACGGTTTTTTTTTTCAAAGCAAAGATCTTCATCAGGAGGTGTGCAACTGCCTTGGAATGGCAGGTGCTTTAGTATGAAAAGAGTTCAGTGAAGAAAATGGCCAATGTTCTCAAGTACACTTTCTTCGCAGGAACAATTTTTTCAAAACAGTAGAGATCTTCATGAGGATAGGATCGGCCAATGGTCTTGTTGCAACTGTCTTCAAATGAGCTGCTTCTTCGTATGAAAATAGTTCAGTGAAGCATAATGGCCTATTTTCTCTCGTACACTTTCTTTGCAGGGACGGTTTTTTTTTTTCAAAGCAAAGATTTTCAAGTGGAGGCTCGGTCAATTTAAGTGTTGCAACTGCCGTTGAATGGTAGGTACTTTCGAATGAAAAGAGTTCAGTGAGGGAAAATGGCCGATGCTCTCGCGTACACTTTCTTCGAGGATCTTCATGAGCAGGTTCGGCCAATGATCTTGTTGCAACTGCCTTCAAATAAGATTAAGATGTTTGTTCGTATGAAAAGAGTTCAGAGAAGGAAAATGTCCAATGTTCACACGCACACTTTTTTTGCAGGAACGGTTTTTTTTTTCAAAGCAAAGTTCTTCATCAGGAGGCTAGGCCGATGGAAGTGCTGCAACTGCCTTTGAGCGGCAGGTGCTTTCGAGTGAAAATGGTTCAGGGAAGGGAAGTTCTTTTTCAACAAAGATCTTCATGAAGAGTATCGGCCAATGGTCTTATTGTAACTGCCTTCAAATTAGCTGTTTTTTCGTATTAAAAGAGTTCAGTGAAGGAAAATGGCCAATGTTCACACGCACACTTTCTTTGCAGGAACGGGGTTTTTTTTCAAAGCAGAGATCTTCATCAGGAAACTTGGCCAATTGAAGTGTTGCAACGACTGAATTTGAATGGCAGGTGCTTTTGTATGAAAATACTTCAGTGAAGAAAATGGCAAATGTTCTCAAGTACACTTTCTTCGAGGATCTTCATGAGCAGGTTCGGCTAATGATCTTGTTGCAATTGCCTTCATATGGGCTGTTTCTTCGTATGAAAATAGTTCAGAGAAAGGGAATAGCCAATGTTCTCACGTATACTTTCTTGGCAGGATCGGGTTTTTTTTCAAAGCAAAGATCTTCATGTGGAAGCTCGGCCAATGAAAGTGTTGCATCTGCTTTGAATGGCAGGTTCTTTCGAAAAAACATAGTTCAGTGAAGGGAAAAGGCCAATGTTCTCAAGTACACTTTCTTCGCAGGACCAGTTTTTTTTAAAAGCAAAGATCTTCATCAGGAGGCTGGGAAAATGAAAGTGTTGCAACTGCCTTGAAAGAGTTCAGTGAAGAAAATGGCTAATGTTCTCAAGTACACTTTCTTCGCAGGAACAATTTTTTCAAAACAGTAGAGATCTTCATGAGGAGGATCGGCCAATGGTCTTGTTGCAACTGTCTTCAAATGAGCTGCTTCTTCGTTTGAAAATAGTTCAGTGAAAGAAAATGGCCGATGCTCTCTCGTACACTTTCTTTGCAGGAACGGTTTTTTTTTTTTCAAAGCAAAGATCTTCATCAGGACGCTGGGCCAATGGAAGTGTTGCAACGACTGCCTTTTAATGGCAGGTTCTTTTGTATGAAAAGACTTCAGTGAAGAAAATGGCAAATATTCTCAAGTACACTTTCTTCGAGGATCTTCATGAGCAGGTTCGGCCAATGATCTTGTTGCATCTGCCTTCAAATTAGCTGTTTCTTCGTAAGAAAATAGTTCAGTGAAAGGGAATGGCCAATGTTCTCACGTATACTTTCTTGGCAGAAACGTTTTTTTTTTCTGGCTGGGAAAATGAAAGTGTTGCAACCGCCTTGGAATGGCAGATGCTTTAGTATGAAAAGCCTGCCTTCAAATGAGCTGTTTTTCGTATGAAAATAGATCAGTGAAGGAAAATGGCCAAAGTTTGCACGTACACTTTCTTTGCAGGAACGGGTTTTTTTTTTCAAAGCAAAGATCTTCATGTGGAGGCTCGGCCAATGAAAGTGTTGCAACTGCCGTTGAATGGTAGGTACTTTCGAATGAAAAGAGTTCAGTGAAGGAAAATGGCCGATGCTCTCGCGTACAGTTTATTCGAGGATCTACGTGAGCAGCATCTGCCAATGGTCTTGTTAGCATCTGCCTTCAAATTAGCCACTTTTCGTATGAAAAATAGTTCAGTGAAAGAAAATGGCCGATGCTCTCGCGTACACTTTCTTTGCAGGAACGGTTTTTTTTTTCAAAGCAAAGTTCTTCATCAGGAGGCTAGGCCAATGGAAGTGCTGCAACTGCCTTTGAATGGCAGGTTCTTTAGTATGAAAAGAGTTCAGCGAAGAATATGGCTAATGTTCTCAAGTACACTTTCTTCGTAGGAACAATTTTTTCAAAACAGTAGAGATCTTCATGAGGAGGATCGGCCAATGGTCTTGTTGCAACTGTCTTCAAATGAGCTGCTTCTTCGTATGAAAATAGTTCAGTGAAGCATAATGGCCTATTTTCTCTCGTACACTTTCTTTGCGGGGACGGTTTTTTTTTCAAAGCAAAGATATTCATGTGGAGGCTCGGCCAATGTAAGTGTTGCAACTGCCGTTGAATGGTAGGTACTTTCGAATGAAAAGAGTTCAGTGAGGGAAAATGGCCGATGCTCTAGCGCACACTTTCTTCGAGGATCTTCATGAGCAGCATCAGCCAATGGTCTTGTTGCATCTGCCTTCAAATTAGCTGTTTTTCGTATGAAAAAAGTTCAGTGAAAGAAAATGTCCAATGTTCACACGCACACTTTCTTTGCAGGAACGGTTTTTTTTTTCAAAGCAAAGATCTTCATCAGGAAACTTGGCCAATGGAATTGTTGGAACTGCCTTTGAATGGCAGGTTCTTTAATATGAAAAGAGTTCAGTATTGGAAAATGGCCGATGCCTGGCGTTCACTTTCTTCGAGGATCTTCATGAGCAGGTTCGGCCAATGACCTTGTTGCAACTGCCTTCAAATGGGCTGTTTTTTCGTATGAAAATAGTTCAGATGGCCATGATCTCGCGTACACTTTCTTCGAGGATCTTCATGCGTTTTCGGCCAAATTTCTTGTTGCAACTGCTGTTGATTGGCAGGTTCTTTAGTATGAAAAGAGTTCAGTGAAGGAAAATGGCTGATTCTCTCGCGTACACTTTCTTCGAGAATCTTCATGAGTATGATTGGAAAATGATCATGTTGCAACTGCCTTCATATTTGCTGTTTCTTCGTTGTTTCTTCGTATGAAAATAGTTCAGTGAAAGGGAATGGTCAATGTTCTCACGTACACTTTCTTTGCAGGAACGGTTTTTTTTAAGCAAAGATCTTCATGTGGAGGCTCGGCCAATGAAAGTGTTGCAACTGCATTGAATGGCAGGTTCTTTAGTATGAAAAGAGTTCAGTGAAGAAAATTGGCTATGTTCTCAAGTACACTTTCTTCGCAGGAACAATTTTTTTCAAAACAGAGATCTTCATGAGGAGAATCGGCTAATGGCCTTGTTACAACTGTCTTCAAATGAGCTGCTTCTTCGTATGAAAATAGTTCAGTGAAGCAAAATGGCCGATGCTCTCTCGTACACTTTCTTTGCAGGGACGGTTTTTTTTCTAAGCAAAGATTTTCATGTGGAGGCTCGGCCAATATAAGTGTTGCAATTGCCGTTGAATGGTAGGTACTTTCGAATGAAAAGAGTTCAGTGAAGGAAAATGGCCGATGCTCTCGCGTACACTTTCTTTGCAGGAACGGTTTTTTTTTCAAAGCAAAGATCTTCATCAGGAGGCTGGGCTAATGGAAGTACTGCAACTGCCTTTGAATGGCAGGTGCTTTAGTATGAAAAGAGTTCAGTGAAGAAAATGGCAAATGTTCCTAAGTACACTATCTTTGCAGGAACATTTTTTTTTTTCGAGGCAAAGGTCTTCATCACGAGGCTGTACCAATGGAAGTTTTGCAACTGCCTTTGAATGGCAGGTTCGTTCGAGTGAAAATAGTTCAGGGAAGGGAAGTTCTTTTTCAAAATAGAGATCTTCATGAGGAGGATCGGCCAATGGTCTTGTTGTAACTGTCTTCAAATGAGCTGCTTCTTCGTATGAAAATAGTTCAGTGAAGCAAAATGGCCTATTTTCTCTCGTACACTTTCTTTGCAGGAACGTTTTTTTTTTCAAAGCAAAGATCTTCATCAGGAGGCTGGGCTAATGGAAGTGTTGCAACTGCCTTTGAATGGCAGGTTCTCTAATATGAAAAGAGTTCAGTATTGAAAAATGGCCGATGCGCTCGCGTACACTTTCTTTGAGGATCTTCATGAGCAGGTTCGGCCAATGATCTTGTTGCAACTGCCTTCAAATTAGCTGTTTTTTCGTATGAAAATATTTCAGATGGCCTATGATCTCGCGTACACTTCCTTTGCTGGAACGGTTTTTTTTAAAGCAAAGATCTTCATGTGGAATCTTGGCCAATGAAATATGCAACTTCCTTCAAATGGAAGTTTCTTTAGAATGAAAATTGTTCAGTGAAGGGAAGCGGACAATTTTCTCACGTACACTTTCTTCGCAGGAACAGTTTTTTTTTTTTTCAAAGCGAAGATCTTCATCAGGAGGCTTGGCCAATGAGAGTATTGCAACTTCCTTTGAATGACAGGTTCCTTATTATGAAAAGAGTTCAGTGAAGGAAAATGGCCGATGCTCTCGCGTACACTTTCTTCAGAGATCTTCACGAGGAGGATCGGCGAACGGTCTTGTTACAATTGCCTTCAAATGGAAGTTTCTATTGAATGAAAATAGTTCAGTGAAGGGAAAGGGCCTATATTCGCACGTACACTTTCTTCTGTAACACTTTTCTTTTAGGACACTTATCTTTGCGCACAAAGTACTACTTTTCGACTTCCATAATTCGTAATGAAAAGTAATGTGTATGATATCATCCTGCGCTCTAAGAGTTATTAGTTTTGAAAATGTAGTGCACACTGCACCCAATAGGAAATGTATTAAATAAATCTCATTGTCAAAGATACAAGAGCTTTTAGCACTACTAAGCACTGAATATTCTAGTTAGCGATTATTATTGTTCTTCGGGGAGTTAGACTTTTACACCTTCGAGAATGCTGTTTTAGAAATTGTATTCATCGCACATTGAGTCACGTTATGCACAAGAAAGATTTAACGGAAGAATATGAAGCAACGTTAATTTTTTTTAAATCAAAAATAACCTAAATATTGAATTTATGCTTAGGAGGTAATAAAAATTTTTGTAAAAAAAATATTCCTTAGAAAAGAAAAATTAATGTATCAAATCTGGCATTTGACGATGTAAGACAAATAGTTTGCTATTGCAAAATAATTTCTTACCCTCTTTAAAGGGATATCTTTAGATAGTTCTATGCAGTTAAAATTTATTTCTTACAATAGTAAAATAATTTTATGTTGTTTTTTTTTTAAACTCGGGTACACTTAACAAGACTTATGCAAAAGTATCCTAAGACAATGTTAAGAAAATAAAACTGAAGAAAGTTTTTTTTTATTGAACAGTCCATTTTAAAAAAAAGTAAAAAATTCACTTTGCGTGGAATTAATCCGTAATATCCAATCTTAAAATTAAAAATCTATTCTGATAATATAAAACAATTATGAAATGTTACATAACCAAACCTAAAGAAACCATAGGAAAATGCTACACTGATTTTATTTTTTCAATTTTGAACTTAAATTCAGAAAAATCTTTAAGAAAGCTTTTTGCTTCTGCAGACACTCAATTTTTGAAAAAAAAATTATGATTTTTCCATTCTACTTTGATATTCTAAACACCTCGCTCAATATGGACAATGATGTTAAACAGACAAGTCTTTAAAGTAAATTGAAATTCTAAACAGTTTATAATTAGTTATTTAAAATCATAAAATGTTATTTTAAATTTTCGGACATAGTAACATGTCATTTCGGTATTCCTCGACAGTTAGGAATGCTAAATTGGTCTAACCATACAAAATAACGGTATTCTATAAAACTTTTTTTTTATTGGTTTACACACTTTAGCTTTGTTTGAATTTGTCCGTAGTGAAAATTAAAAAGAAATTAGTTACGAATATTCCTCACTAAAAATACTAATTTTGATTAATAAAAAAAGCTTTTTTTTAGATAGAAACGTGATGTATTGGTTAAATTTGAATAAATAGTAACTAAAACAATCCATGGTAGTTTTCATTAACGATATTTAACTGTATAGCCTGAAGGGGTACTTGTTGATTAAACATTACTGTATAGTATTAATTTTAATCAGCTCAAATTAACTTGGGGATTGGCTGACTTAGGGACGCTAAAGCGGATTTTACTCAGACTTTATATAAAACTATGAAATTTCATGACTTAATAGGTAGGTAGGTTTGCAATATCGTCGCACTAGAGCTACACTAGGGCTGTTGACGACGGGCGTCGTATTTTAGAACCACACGACTTTCTATGGTCCAGACTTTATAGATTTGGTTTGTTAACTGATGGCGATCGCACTATTGGCTCCACTGTGTTACCCAAAACAGTCTGCAGTCTACTCTCTACCGCAAATACATGGAAACAATAATTCTTCAACGTTGAAAACGCAAATATTTAGGAACAATATTTTTTTAAGTCAAAAATATAGAAAGGTACATAGGAAGGCACTGATCGCCATTATGACTCACGCGTCAAGACTACAAATATTTTAACATCAGGCACTAGTCTTAAGCGAGCTTTTCCTAAGCATCGTAATCGTAGCGTCCATCATGAACAACATACTTCTTTAGGAAAAATTGCTAAAATACGATATCTGTTAATGTTTCTGCGACGTAATGGAGTGTGACAGTCAATAACGATTATTACCTTAGAAAGCCAAAGCTTTACGCGCTACGCTTATGGAGGTAATCGAAGAGCTAAACCAAACTTTTTCGTATCATGAAAGGGTATAAAGCGTGCGAGACGAAATAACTTGAGAAATCTTATGCGAATAAAAATTGCTCAGTTGTAGCCCAAAATAATATATTAAGTCGAAAATTGCGTGTAGAAGAGGCAAAATTGCCACCTGCCATTCAGGGTTGGCTGTCTGATACGGGGAATGCCTTTTTGGGCAACTACGACTGCAGGCAGTGGTTGAAAAGAAATTGGGTTCACAAGCTCTACCGCCCAGAACACAGCAAAAGCAGACATCAGACCACTTGTCAGGACTCCAGAGAGCCTTTTGTGAATGATGCTGAGTTTCACTTCATGTGTTCCGAGCTCAAAAGCTTCTGCACAACACTCTTAAAACAAAAGAGTGAAATCCACTCCAGTTGGAGAAGTGCATTTTCGACACTGGAAAGGAATGAATATTAACTCAGATCAAGTTAAAATCGCTCGTTTGGAGTGATACTGTCGGAGGTTTAACAAACAAAGGATCCACTCCAAAAGGAGAAGTGTATTTCCAGACTGGAGGAGTGTCAATTAATCAGACTGAGTTAAAATCGCTCGTTCGTTTTAAGAGTGTACCGTGTTGCTTTCAGCAAATAAAAAGGGGTGCTTTATTAACTAATGTCTTATTTATTATAATTGATTATTTTGGTCACATGCGGGGTTCTTGTTTACCCCTTTGTGACGATTTTTTTTCTTGTAATGTTTGCTCTACATTAATAAAATGTTTTTGTTGTTTTTTTGGCATTTTAAGGTTTCTTTTTTTTTTGGGGGGGGGGGGGGATTTGGAGTTTCATTTAAAAAAACAAGCGTGCTTTATTGTTATTTTTTGTTTTGAAAGCGCATATGAAGCATTATAAGCATTATAATTCATTACGTGAAAGTATTTTTCTTAGAAAATTACTGTGCAGTCGACACGATAACCAATTACACGGATAACAATTTAAAGAATACAAATCGTACCTAAGAATCTACCAGTTTTTGTCTCACTGGCCACGTATCCACAATCTAGAAAACCACCTATAAATTAATCGAAGTCTTTTCTTTTAAAATAGATGAAATCACTATAGGTTTTGCGCCAATGTTAGTTTGGCCCTGTAGGTTTGGGCCAATGGCTAATGGCCCTGTTGGTTTTGGACCGATGTTTAATTTTTCTAATAAATGTAGCTATAAAAGCAGCATGAATTACATATTGTTAATCATTGTTTTAATCAAGTTCAATTTCAAAATTTAATTACTATAAACTAAGCAGCATTTAAGGTTATTTCTCAAATATTCTACAGAGAACACATTCTAGTGGCAATGTCAAGAAAAGGTAGCAGATTGGCAATTTTTTTTTAAAAAAATTAGTTGGAACACATTTAGATAAGAGTCTCTCTCACATGAAAATAGTAGAAATGTAATATAAGAAAAGTTCTGCAAAAATTTGAAGTAAATTTGTTTGAAAATTATTACTGGAAAAAAAATTTAAATTATTTTTTTATTCTCAATTCATCTTTGTAGTTCGCAGACACAACACTATTTGCTCAAATAATTTTTCATTTGTAAAAGGTCACATAATAGAAAGACGATAACGTACATTTCTAAATTGAGGATCATATAAAAATGTTAAAGAAATTTTATTTTTATACTAACGTTTAAAAAAAATATTTTGACTAAACAGAATTTTCGATTGAATAAAGATATGATACATAATCCTACAGAATTTTCTTGGGTTACTCTTTCTTTAAAATGAAGATTTTTATTACAAAATGACAGTTGTAATTTAATATACTTATCAAGAATTATCCCTTTTGATTAATTGTCGCAAAATTGTAGGAGTCTAAATTTCAAAAAAAAAAAATTATATGCTTTAATGACATAAAATCTCTCTCATATAAAAATAGTACAAACATAAATTTTAAAAAATCCTGTTAAAAATCAAAGTTAAAATTTAAAAATAACTATAATTCTTCATGTTTAAAATTACTGACTTTTTTTCATTCTCCTTATTTGAGCTGTGTAGTTGGGAGCCAATCAATGCATCTCAACTCGCTTTTCGCTCAAATTTGCAACGGAGACAAAGATCAACATTTTTAACTAAACCTTTAAGTGAATAAAGGTTTAATAACTCACACACTGTACTCAATCACACAGACACACACACTCTCAGAAATAACACATTCATTTTTGACGATTCATGAATCCTCAAGCCTCATTTCACTAATTTTGAGGATTGTTTCGTCAAACTATCGCGTGACTTTTGATAAACGCGAATCCTCACTTTTACGATCTTGATTTGATCTTGATTCTGTATCTTGATTTTGAGGAAACAAAATCTCATTGTTGTGCTCACATGCTCAAAAATGACGACATATTTCTTTAGATTAAACGATATTCAAATCCTCATAAAAATGACGATTCAAATTTCCTCACTTTGAGGAAACGAAAACTAGGAGCATTTGCCAGTAGCGGAATCGTCAAAATTAAGGAAAATTTCGTCGTTTTTGAGCATTTATTTTTTGAAGTGCACTCACTCACTACAATCCTAAACGTCATATTAGTTTATGACGGTTAGAGAAGTATCTAATCATTAATAATTAGTATGCGAAAGTAAATTTTGAAATTTAGCCTCTTGCTACCTGGCGTCCCCATTTGGGGACATTTTGTAAACCTTTCCCCCAAACAATTAACACGTTAATTAGTTCCAAAATTGACCTGGTCCGATAGAAGATCCAAATATCAGTTTTCAGCTTTGATTACAGGTATCAGTCATTTATTTCTTAAAAAATGAAGTTGTACGAGGCTCAATACGATATTAGAGTTCTTAAAAATTATTTTTCAAAAAATTTCAAACTTTTCAAAAAGTTCTTTTAGTTAGTAACTTTTAAAGACATTATTTACTAAAAACAATGCTAAAATAATCTAGCAGAAAAATTGTATTTTTAGAGTTAAAGGCGTGTCCCTATAAGTAACTTGTAAACATTTTTTTCTTTATGAAACATACTTTTTAGCTTATATTTGTATGAAAAGTATGTTTAGATTAAGAATATACGTACAAGATTTTTCTCGGGTCTTAAGAAGTTAATAATGGTCCAATATAAATAGAATGTAATTAAAATTATTTTTTTAAATAATGGAGGTTTAAATTTAGAAAGGGTAAAAGCGGTATTCAACTTATTTTTTTAAAAAAAAACGGTACTGTAACTAGTTCAGTTAAAGAAATTAAGTTATCTTAGCATTTTTTTCGCGTATTAATTGAGGATCAACAATTAGGTTTTTTTGGTTACAATTTGTTAATTATTAAATAACAAAAATATCGTAGCAACAGTTTTTCACAAAACAAGCTACGTGCTCTTAAAAAACTTTAAAGAAATTGCAGTAAAATTTTAAATCGATCTGTCAGATGTTTTTATTAATTCTTTCTGCATTTTGAAGCATGTAAAATATGTTAATTTGCTGAATAGCGAACTGTAAAAATATACAGTACTTTTTCACAAAACACATTCTATTACAAAAGTGACATTTAAGAAGAGGTGTCCCAGTTAACTTTCACATTATGCATTTTTTTATTGTAAGTAATCACAAGCTTAATTTTGATTGGATTATATTAATTAAAATTTATAAAACATTTTTATTAAAAATTAAAATGATCAAACTCTCTCTCCAATTTACGGAGTTCAAGTACATTTTTTTTTTCACTCTACATTTTGCTTACTTAAATTTCTGCTTAGCTTTGATTATTCCATTATCTAGTTAAGTCCCGCAGTTTTCAAATTGGAAAAATTAAAAGTCACGGACCTTAAATAATTGCGCTATGCTCAAGACTTTATAATAATAAACACTAGCTTTATAAACCCGACGTTGCACGGGTGTACCCTTACTAAAGGTGATTGTTTTTTTTTAATGTAATATTTTACTTTATGCCAATTGATCACCTCTCTCCTGGTTAACACTCCATCAGTATATTATAATTTCCTACCATTCTAGTATAAGTATTAATTTCTTTAAAAACGAAGTCCGATTATATCCAGGCTCTTCTAGGAAATAAGAGGGCTTTCCCATAGGCCTTGCTAAAATTGCCAGAATAGCTATGATATACGGCCATTATTTATTTGACCTCTTACACCCGAAAATACCAAAAATATGGTAATCATCTCACTCTAAATTCGGCCACCCGACAGGGCTCGGGTGCCCAGTCGGACACGTCTTGCATGAAATAGGTCCCAGATTCAGGTCCGGGCATCGTCAAAATAACTGTCGACCTATAAACTGCCCATGCAGCTAAAAATGTCCCGTGTCCAAATTGTTCCGTGTTTCTTTGACTTGCTTTGAAGTTTCTTTAAACTTTTCTCTTTAAAAAACGGCAAGAGGGTTAAATCGCATTTTTCTAATAACTTTAAATGTGCAAAAGTAATTATAACGTTAATTTTCCTATATATTAACTACAGGGTAAGGCAAACAAAAGTGGTCCCGGTCTAGAGATAAGAATACGACAGAAATGTTGCCAAGTCGAAAACCAATACAAAAATAGGTTGGCTAACTGAAGCTATTGATCGCTTCAATATTAAGCCCAAACAAACGCTTGGCGACTTATTTGCCGGCAACTACACTACGGTTTTGGAAGCTAGTTGAAATGAAATATAAACAAGGTTTGTAGAGCTGATCAACAACAGTTCCCACTAGTGATTATTTTGGTCGTTATTTATCCATTACATGAGCGTATTTTATACTAATTTTAATCGCATATTTCTCATTTAGTCGTTCACAACTCAGGCTATAAATAAAAATTATCTGCTGCCAAGTTAAAACTAGTAAAGCGATAAAAAATATTTTGTAAATTGCAACTAAAAATTTAATATTTACTATTATAACATTAAAACAATGAAACAAAAATTAAAGTTTTTTTTTAAAAAATGTGTAATAAATGCTATGTTAAAACGTAGTATCCACTTAGGCTTGTTTTAAAAAAAATCACTCCAATACAGCTATTTCACTTTAACGTAAGGAATTATTTAAGGTTAGTTCCATTTGCAATTTTTTTGTTTAATATTCTTTTTGTTGATGTAATTAATATTAATCTTTATGTCCTTTCTAAGAGTTGTATAGAAATTTTAAAAATAATGAAAGTTGCAATGAACAGAAATGATTAATCATGTCTACACAATAATATATGCTGGCATTAAAGCCAATAACACCACTCATTTAAATGATCGATTATCTGTCTAATATTTAAATGCAAAACTTTAAAGCGTAAAAATTTAGTTCACAATTATACGACAAAATAAAACCTTTGTGCAATCCTACATTCCAAAATAGCAACTCATTCTAAGGTTTCTTATTTATAACTAGCAAATTTATACCCGTACTTCGCACGGATTGAAAAAATATCAAATCGATCCAAGTATGTGTATCATATAACCTGTTATAAGATCATAAACTTAAGTTATTCTTCCTGCTCGTTATCAAGTATGAATTCCCGTTTCATTGCTTTTAATTCCAAAATCAAAAATACTGTGTAAAATGCACTCATAAATGTCATCACAATTCCCTCATAAATACATAAAACCTTTTAACTCTTTTGGCATGTTTTGGGAAATAATTTGGCGAGAAAATAGATATAGCTACAAACACACCCATTATACAGCTCTAACACAATGATCTTAGCACAACCAACCAGCTTATAAATTATTTTTTAAAAACATTTTGCCCATTTGGCGGTTTTTTAAAAAATAATTTGGCGAGATTGGCATCATATTTGGCGAAAAAATAAAAAATAAACTCTGATATGCAGCTGTAGTGCGATGGCCTGAATTAACCATCACAGTTCAGTAATAGATTAACGAACATTTTACCCACTTGGCGAGATTGGCAACGTATTGGCGAAAAAAATAAAGACATAATATCGTTATATGCAGGTCTAGTGCGATGGCCTTTACCATCAGAGTTCAGTAATAGCCTAACAAACATTTTGCCAATTTCGCGACTTTTAATTAATAATTTGGCGAGATTGGCAACATATTTGGCGAAAAAGTAAAGACATAAAACCCTTATATGCAGCTCTAATGCGATGGCCTTTATTAACCATCATTGTTCAGTAATAGCTTAACAAACCATTTGCCCATTTGGCGAGTTTTAATTCTAATTTGGCGGGATTTGGCGGGGAGAAAATAAAGACCTAATGTGCAGCTCTAGAACTTATAGGTTAACTACACATTTATTGCCTGAATATGCATATTTGTAATCAACAGAACCATCATTGAAGAAATCATTAACTAAACCCATAATAAATCCACGAATGAAGGCTTGTCGGAAATACGTCACTTGAAGCATATCAATTAATTTCAAATAATGAATTTAGTTTCTGAAAGTTATGGCAACATAATAAAATAAACATTTTCAATTATATTTATTTTCGTTGAAAGTTTTATTTAATTCTTTCAGCAGATGGCATCAAGAAAGTAAAAAAATGATCGGATTTGAGGCAAAGTGGTGTAGTTTTTCCAGAAAATTCGAATTTTCTCTAAAAATAGAACATTCTAAGCTCTGAAAGTTCTTATTTTGTAACTCAAGTATGAACTACGCATTTGTGCCAAGTTTCGAGTCAAACAAATGTCTAGTTTGTGAGTTTCGGAGAGACATACACACATACACACACACAAAACTTCATTTTTATTATTATAGATTTCTCGGGGAAGTCTTTAGTTTTAGATAATGTTCATAGATGGCGGCACAAACTTTTATTTCGACCTCCTTTTTAACACGGAAACAGCAAAAGCCAAACCTCGACTGCTTTTTGAGAGTTTTCAGAAACACAAATAAAAAAAAAAGAAAAATCAAGTTATTTTTATAAATTTTAAATTATATCACATAAATATTTACAATACGAATTCTGAGGTAAGTTTCTAGTTTTAATTTATGGTCATAGATGGCAATGCTGTCATTAATGCATGTAACAGCCATAATTGAAAACCTATTGTGTTAGGTAATAGTTATCAATAACATAAAATTTGTTATAATTTTCCTTAAACATTTTATTATTAAAAAAAAATTGTAGAAATAAAAGTTTTCAAAAACATAACCTGGAAGCAGACGCGGGCAATTGACGCCACATCTTAATGATTATTTTTTAGGGGTATCTGCCGTAGACAAATGTATGCTCAAGTTGAACAAAGTGACTATCTAATCTAAACAAAACTTAAGGAATAAAATGCGAATTCGAAATTTTTTTGTCTTCAAATATGAATTAAACTTTAACAATTATTTTAAGCTTTAAAACCCATTGAACGTACACATAAAGCATAAATACAAAGGAAACTAATATTTTTCGGTTATTATAACTACTACCTACACTTTGAACTATTTGTTCATAAAACGTAACAATACGGATCTCAGTAACAATACACAGTTGTTATGTATGTGATCAAAACATGTCCCACCTCCCACTGCAAAAAATTTGAAATTTTAGAGATTGGAATTTTTTAAACTTTTTTTTGTCGTGTCTATAACGTTGCCGAGCAGTGAATGTTAACTTATAAAACTTGCAATAATAGTTCAGTATCCGATTTCACTTAAACTATACACATTAAATATCCTTATAACTTGAACTCCACTTAGGAATCCTTTCAACCAGCCCGATCTCCTATTCTCGTATCAACTGTAGCTCTCGTTCTGACTAAAGCCACCAATCGTACCGTTCACCGCAAACTTTTCTACTTATGCAAATTTGTCTTGATGCATAAGGGCACGCTGCTCACTTTCTGGATACACATAGCCGTTACTCTTTGTCCCTTACTGCACATTATTTCTGCATCGTCTTTTTTGTTTTTAGGTTAATTTAATTCTAGATGTTTTACTGTAATATATTTCCTTTGATTTTTAAATATTTTTCGTCTTAATTCCTTTTGCACTTTACGAGGTTCTGATTTAAGGGGTCTAAGGAGTCTTACAAATGTGCAAAGAAGGAACTACAAAGCATAGTTTGATCTTTCATGTAATTTTTTAACTACTCAATATACAAGTATAATTTTTTTATATGTAGTTCTACAAGATTTATTTAACATGAAACAAATTTTAAAATTTATGAAACTTTAACCAAAACTAAAATAAGTATTATTAAACATAAAGCTATTTGAACACATTGTGATTAGGCTTGCGCGGCAAATTGTGAGGTCAAAATTGAAGACATGACCAAGAAAATGACTTTATATTGTACAAATATGTACAAACAAAGACTTATACCTAAATTCTCAGCTCAATTTTAATTAGAATTTATTTTAAGAACTTTTTTCTAAAAAAATTCATAAAAAATTTTGAATTTTGATTTAAAAAAATTTTAAAAATTATTTCTAATTAAAATTGAGCTGAGAATTTAGGTATAAGTTCTAGTTTGTACATATTTGTACAATATAAAGTCATTTTCTTGGTCATGTCTTCAATTTTGACCTCACAATTTGCCGCGCAAGCCTAATCACAATGTGTTCAAATAGCTTTATGTTTAATATCATTTATTTTAGTTTTGGCTAAAGTTTCATAAATTTTAAAATTTGTTTCATATTAAATAAATCTTGTAGAATTACATATAAAAAAATTATACTTGTATATTGGGTAGTTAAAAAATTACATGAAAGATCAAACTATGCTTTGTAGTTCCTTCTTTGCACATTTTTAAGACTCCTTAGACCCCTTAACGATCGATAAATTTAAATTCTAGAATGTATAGATTAGGGGGGGGGGGACTGCTAGCACTTTAACATTTACTCGAGCGGGTTTACATCAGAATTTGGTGTGTATGTAGTTACAAGTGTCGTTTAAAACGTTTTTTAGAACACATCGATGTAAGACTTTCAGTTTTCACAGACAAGTGGCAAGAAGCGTTTAGGTTAACAAGTTAACAAGTTCTCAGTTAAAAAGATTTCGTTGACTAGTAATTTTTTAGGTCTGTCTCAGAAATAGATTATTAAAACAATGCCACTTGGCTAACTGGTCGCAAGAAATGAGATTTGTTGGTACTGGATTGAAAATCTATGCTACTTAAGTTCGTAAAAAATATTCATAAAACACATATTTGAATAATATACAACTGTTTAATCATTCAATTTTCTTTTGCTTTAATTAAATGCTTGAAGACTCATCTGTCCAAAGCGCATTTTGTAATGCAATGTTTAACACCATAAAACCCAAAAACAGCCAGCTCCCACAGGTCCAGATAATTTCTTTATTATTGCTGGCTTCATTAACCACTCTTATAAAAAAAACACAAGAAATTACGAGGGTTTATCTGACTTCGTCCAGTCCATCTTGTACTTAAATGGTTATAGCTTTCGAAAAGTAGATTACAAATCAACCTATCTTACTTCTGAAAGCAGAACGCCAGCAAGATCTATCACTTCACTTTTATAAAACTGTTCGTTATATATAACGCGACTAATATATAATCTTAGCACTAACCCAAAATAGTATACCTAAAAATGTCTATGTCAGGGATAAAACCCGGAAAATTCTATATTTTCTACAAAACTCTGTTCTTTTTAACCATTTTCCATTTTATTTGAAACTCTGCAGACATCCTCCACCATGAAAGATTATAACCATAACAGTTACGTTCAGTGATTTTAAAATCCGTGGTCAAGCTTTACATTTAAAATGTAAAGGGTTTACTCCCTTAGGAAGGGGCTGTAAGGAGCCTAGTGGTCACGATCTCGGACTCCAGATCGGAAGGTTGAGAGTTCGGGACCCGGTGCCACTGAAGACTTACCGAGTATGCGGAGTACGTGCTCGTAAAATCTGTTGGGTCCGAAAGTCCTGTGGTCGGTCATTGCGCAGTTCACCATGGGTACAGGTTCCTATAGAAAATTTCCCTCCCCTTCAGGGACATGTCTAAATTGTGGAGTTGGCGACAGATGGCAACATCTGTCATATGTGTTTGTGTGTGTCTTGTGTTGTCCTACTTGACGATGGCTTATAAGCGGGTCCTGGCGACCAAGCACACAAGCCTGAAAATATATGTCAACCAATCCAATCCAATCCCTTAGGAAGGGCCCCAGTAGTAGCATGACATAAATTACCCTACAATTCGATAAACCCTATTTTTCAATCTTTTTAAGTTTAATTTCCAGTTTCCTTTCTGTGTTATAATTGAAGCAAAGCAGCTTCAAATAAATATATTTTTATTATTTTTGAATGAAAAACAGTATGTATATGGAAGGGGTTTTTTTTTAGATTACTTTTTACTGTGATCATTTCAAAAGGTATAACCGAAAAAAAAATATTTTTCGTGTTATTTTTTTAAAGGGGCAGTCATATTGTAAAAATAAAAGCAATAGAACTTAAGGATATTGAATCAAATCGTACTTGGAAAATTAACAAAATAAGTTTTAAAAAATTACAATAGGGCTCAACTTTATCTTGTATATAGAAAGGGATCATCTCAACACTTCGAAATTACTGTCGTGATTTTTTTTTTTGGTACAGCTGTGGAAATAAAAAAGTACCCACTTGAGGTTATTTCCTCCGTTATTCATCCTAAAGAATCGGACCTTTTTGACATTGTGAACAATTAACATTCTGAGTTAATTGCAAGACA
This sequence comes from Hylyphantes graminicola, assembly GCA_023701765.1. Classification (NCBI taxonomy): domain Eukaryota; kingdom Metazoa; phylum Arthropoda; class Arachnida; order Araneae; family Linyphiidae; genus Hylyphantes; species Hylyphantes graminicola. Next base: position 61,666,148 of record CM043115.1, read on the forward strand.
CAAAATTTGCATAAGGGGCCATCTTCATATTAAAAATGTTACTAACTTTAAAATTCCCAAAAGCAACACCCCTTTTTGAATCCATATTTCAAATCTCTGACCTATGTTAATACGAAATGCCAAATTTTGTTAGTTTTTAAGCATTATTAGAGGAGTTAGAGACGTGCGAAGTTTAGGTCCCATAATGTTAAATGAGTTGCACATGAAAAACTATCCCGATCTATAAATAATTAAGACAATGAAACGAATTTTTTACTGAAAAGAAATTATAATAACCCAAACAAAATGCATTCAATATTGGGGTATTTTAAACAATTTATATATTTTTAAATAATTATAATATTGATTTTTAAAAAAAATATGAATGGAAACCCCTTAATATTTTTAAAGAAATAAATTTAAGACACGAAGTTTAAGCGAAATCCCAATTTTAAAAAAAATTTATTCATAACTTGCTGAGTAAATCACAAAATACTTTTTAATTACCCTTTAGGGGACAGTGTATAAGATAACGTGTGTAATTGATTAATAAAGACGGCTTTACATGCATGCTTGCTTGTCATTTTAGAGATGGACCCCCAAAAGGTCCACAAGTGATTCGATTGAATAACTCGTCAAATATTCATCCAATTGTAACAAAAACTTAGATTTAAGGGTTTTCAAGAGTGCTTAACATTTCTTAGTTATTAAAATTGGGTAGTGCTATTGGAAATTTCAAAGATCGTAATATTTTTAATATGAAGACGGCCCCTTATGCAAATTTTGTATCGTGCAATTAACTCAGAATGTTATTTGTACACAATCTCAAAAAGGTCCGATTCTATAGGGTGACTAACGGATGAAATAACCTCAAGTGGGTACTTTTTTATTTCCACAGCTGTACCTTTTTAACTTTTCCGATGAAAGATGCAAAATATCATTTATTCGGTATTACGTATAACCGCCACAGCTGCTACAGATTTGGCGGAAGTGCGGCTAAACTACACACTACACCTAAAATTTTTACGACAAATCATAAAAAAGGACTATTTGAAAGTTAGGGTTACGTAACACAGCAAAAGTTTTTAATTGCCACAAAATAAATCAATGGGCACATTTAAAGGAAATTAAATACTTGATAAGGTAAATTTCAATAAACTGAAAACCTAAAAAGTTCCAAGCAGCTACCGTTTTCTCAAACCCGATTTTCTTTTTTAAAAAAATGAACTGGGAACTTGTGTTGCAAATTATCCCTTTTAGTTTTTCAGCAATACTTTTAATCAAGCCCATAGCTCTTAGTTGGACCTGCAAAGTAGATTCAGACAGGCGAATCAGAGCTTAAAAACCACTCTTTTAGAATCAGCAAACTACAAAACGTGTAGAAAAGCCAAAATCTCCATTTTAGATTTTCAACTTCATCGCAAAGCTATCACCGCCTTATATTTCAAATTAGGTCATTGAAGGTAATTTGGCAAAAAAATAGTCCAAAAATTAACTGCTTGCGAACAACAGGATTGCTCTTTGTATTGGTGCAACTTTTGCTGAGCTGGTTTATAGGTAAGTTCGATTTATCGTCGTACTAGAGCTACACTGCGGTGGTGTTAATACGTATAAGTACCATCCATTCTGTCATGCTACTACTTAGGATACCTTACGCCCTTCCCTGAAATAAATACATTGCTATATCCCCCAATAGTATAAATATGACTGAAAATACAATTGACAATGGCATGTATAAACGAGTTTAATAAAGACAATGATAGTAAGAGTTAAGCACAGGAGAAAGACATACAGACGCAAAAACGTCATTTGCGAGATGCGAACATGACGTCGGAAAGCGTCATGCAAACATCGAAACATGATGGCAGATGTCCGAAAAGACGTCACAATTCATGTGTGCGAGTGCAAGAGCGAGTTTTGCGAGCGAAATCGGGTAGTGCTGGTCTCGGATACCATCGGCAATACTCGGAATACCGACCGAAGACACCCGACAACACTTCGGGAACTCTCGGGCAGCCATCGGGATTCTCCGGACGGCAAACCCGACCGACCGAGTGCTTCTTTTGCATTGCCAAGTGCGGATTAGTCTTCGCTTCGTGGTCACTCGGAATCGGATCCGAAGTGCGAGGAATCGGACTTGGAATGCCAGAGAAGCGAACAAAAACGAAGCTGAGAATGTTTGGTTTGATACCGGCGAAAATGAGTAAATAGGACTTGAGTGCTTTTTTTTGTGTGCACACTAACTATATTCAAGCATTTACACAAATACATTTACGATTGGATCATGTCTATCCGAAAGAAAATAAGCAAAACCTTTTTTTTTAAAGAGAAATCGTAACAACAAAGTTCAAATTTAGTGTAGAGTTACACAATATCAATTGCGGCTACTAAATAGTGCCAGAGCAACACCCACTTAAGTAATAGGTATATGTAACATTGGACATTTTTGTTATAGTTAAATTATCAAATTATAATTTTACCAATGATAGCCAATTAAATTTGATTAACCATAATTTGAATTTAATTCGATAGTCTAAGTTAATTTTTCTTTTGATCAAAAAGTGCATTCCTAAAAAAATCTTTAAAAAGTTTAAATTTTAATTTAATCTTTAAAATTTTTAAATTTTAAATTAATCTTTAATGCTGTTAAACCTGCTTTAAATGACATGCTATAATATTAAGGATTGGATTGAACATGGCATGGGGAACAAAAACAACTAAATATAAATCAATTTCAAAAATATATTTTAGTTATAAAATAATTCCCTAATTACTTTTTGCATGGATAATTTTTTTCAAAAAGCTTTTTCTTAAATTTGGTAATTAACTTACATTTTGTCAGGCGATAACATACTTTACATTCCTAAAATAAAGATTTAAAAAAAAATAATTAACAAATTACTATCTGTTTTGTGACTTAAAATATTAAAACGAGTATCTTATTTATAAATGGGTTTATATAAAATATTTTTCTAACTTAGACAAAGGATTTTGGTGGTAGACAATACAAGAAAGCAATTTTTTTATTAGTTTACTACATGTATTTTTTTAAACTTAAAAATTAGATTTTTTTAGACAATTTTCATTATTGTAAAAGTCTTTAATAGCGTATTTGTAGCAATGAGAATAAGCTTCTAGAGGTATTCAGAAAATTGTTAAAGTTGTAATTTTTGAAAAAAAAAAAAACATTTAATGGAATAATTATTTCATAAAATAATATTGTGTAAGTTTGAATACAAGTTTATATGACTCCCTTTTTCTGTGCCACCTTATCTTTTTTCCCTCTTTTAGTAGTTTGTGACAAAACAGTTTTCAAAATACTTAAATTTTGATTTTCATTAGCGATTTTATGTAGTACCCCCCCCCCCCCCACAATGTGAAATTTCAATTAATGTTTCACTCACTGAACCAAAAAAAGATCTTTTAACCCTTTCCTTACTGAAACGGCCCACAACGGCCGTACGACCAAGGATTCGATAATGTTTTTCCTATCACATATTACGAGGAAGCAAAAATCCTTAGTAGCTAAGGAGATAAGGATCTAAATGGGATAGCATAATTTTAATGTACTTAAAATGATTGAAAATGAAAGGGAACTTCTACGATTATATTTAAGGACAGTTCTTATTGCTCTGACACATCTTAACTGGACCTAGGAAATAACCAATTTTCAAAATAAAGGCAAGAAAAAGCATATTTAAAGACTAATATATAATATTACATTTAATTCAATAAAAATTATTTTCTTTAGGATTTACATGAACCATCTCTCAGACTTGCATGCATGTTTAGTATGTAGTATACATATATCACCTTACTCTGTCTGCTGTTTGTGGATCCCTAATTTGTAAACAAACTGTTGTAACATCATTCAGTTTATGGGGAATGGGCGCGCTGGATCGCGGGTCTCCAAAGCAAAGTGCATCAATGTTAATCCAAGGGGGCGGGGGGACTATTTTCTCTGCCACATTTCTCCGGCCGTATTGAATATTTTACAAACGGGTTTTTTATGTGATAAATGCAGCTGACTTACAGGTCCTGACAACCCCACTTTTTGAAATTAGTTCGAAGTTTTTTTTTTTTTAAATTGAGTTAATTTTTCAAAAAGTATTCGAAGCAATTTTAAAAAGTGGGATTATAGAGACCTGTAAGTTATCTACATTCATTATTAAAAAAACAGCTTGCAAAAATATTCAATACAGCCGGAGAAATGTGGCAGAGAAAATAGTTTTTCCCCTTTGGTTTGGTTTGAATTTTCGTCGCACTAGAGCTACACGAGGGCTATTGGCGACGAGCGTCGTATTTTAGAACCACAGTCAGGTGACTTTTCCCCCTTTGGATTAACATGGAAGCACTTGAGTTTGGAGGCCCCCGGTTCAGCGCTCCCATTCCCCCTTAATAACTTTTACTCTGGTAGTTCAATCACATAGTAGGAGCAGGTATTTTTAGGTACCAGGTATTTTTTTTAGCTTTGGTGATATATATGATTGTAAATTTGTGAAGAGCCAACAGACTGCATACACACAGTAAAAGAAAAAAAAATCTTTAAAATTTTAGGATAAATTAGTAAAAAAAATTCGTTAAGCTTCTGTATTTATCAATTTCAGAAGCGTTATGATGACATAACTGCACCTAAGTATATTTTAAGTTTAATAAAACTTGTTTTTTAGACATTTCAATTCATATTTATACAACAAGAAAAAAAAGAATTCACTTATAAAAAAATACTGAAGACCATTTCCTTTAAAAATTAATTCAGAATATACCAACAAAAATAACTAAAAAACTAACAAAAGGGAAAAAACAATGTGTAAAACAACTTATACTTAGTCATTTAGTTTTTTAAAATGAAATTTGAGTGAAGGAATGAAAAATCCCTTAAAACTATTTTTAAAAAATAATAAAGGTAAGAAAATTTTTTATTTTAAGGAAAATTAAATTTATATAAAAACACACTTCAAAATACATTTTTGTTAGTGTCCTACTAATGATATAGTTTTTTCCCTTTTAGGTGAAACAAACTTTCTACTTACATGGGCGATCCACGACGATTTTCGCGAATCTTCAAAAACTTACCCTGGATCCGGGAAAGAAAATTCAATCGCCAAAATTCAATAAAGATGTCCACAAAGTTGAAGAAAAGTCATGTAAACGCTATACTGTTAAAAAAAAAGGTTTAAGCTTTATAACCTTTAAAACGCAAGTCAAATTATGTATACAAATATTCTATAGCATACATGATATATTAAGTATACAACTACATAATGTTCATTTCAATTAAAAATCATTTAATTAGATTTTATTTATTGGATTTGATCATTTAACACTCAATGCATTTTATTTCATTTAATTTATTTTTTAGTATGATTATGTTGTGATTACAAGTTAGAAAATGAGTAAAAAAAATATTTCACTGTGGAAAAATGTCGTTGAAAAAAAATTAACTAACGATGCATAAGTTTAAATATTTTATAAGAAATATAGCTTTTAATAAAGAAAAGTTCTTAAGTTGATTGAACATAGATTGTTCCATGCAAATAACGATTAGTAAATTAGAACCGAATTCCAATTCCACGTAACTGTAGCGTAAGTCACGATTTAAGAGGAGATTAAAAGCTCCTTAAATTTAAAAAATAAATCAAATTAAATAAAGTACATTGCAATATTTAGTTATAATAAGTGTAGATCAACTATCCCTCATTTATTTTTTCATTTAATGTTAAAAGTTGTAGTAATAATCACTTTTTACAATCGTGACTTACGCTACAGATAGGATAATTTTGCACGGGATTACCCCCGAAGATTCTTTGAAAGCATCAAAATTTGATCTTGCTTTAAAAAACACCTGGTATTTTTGAAATTAGAATTATTTTTAACAGTAATAGAAAAATGTATATACCTTTTATTCATTTAAAAATATTAGATTAACAAGACTAAATAAAGAATTAGTAACCGAATGTATTCTGCTACCTTTGTTCCACGCAGTTTACCAAGAATACTTTCCTTGAATAAAATAGGCAAGGAGGCACTAAATCTTTACAATTGTGTATATCATAAAAAATAACAATTACACTCGATTGTATTAGAAATAAAACAAAATATTAAAAATAATAAAAAAAAACTTACAAATTTGTAGAAAAATCCGACACGTCCTCACTCGAAGCTCACCAAGAAATTTCTAAACTGGCGCCCTTTCAATTTGGCGATAGTTTGAAGCAGCATTGCCAAATGGCGAGATAAAGAAAAATCTACCCTCCAATCCGAATCCCCCATATCTCGTAAAACGGATTTTAATTGGTAGAAGTTCGCCAGTTTGCCATATTAAAAACATTTTAGTGTTGCCATTTAGCTTTTTTATCGCTTGATTTCGGTTGTTGAAAAGGATTTCTGGAGATGCATTTGTAATTGAATTCTGTCGTCGTTAGGTGATTTGATTCAATAAATTATGTTAATTAGTTGCGGTTGAAAAAAATACAGAAGGATAAAGAAGTTTATAACGATTCCTTCGTGAGCCTCGATTTGTGAATAAATATCACGTGGGAATATTGCACCAATCAGTGACGCGTTTATGGATGTTGGGGCCATAGGCGGCTTCAGAACTTGCCCCCCCCCCCAAAAAAAAAAACCAAACAAAAATTAGAATTTAAAAAATCTTAATACTTATACAAATAATAAATCGTGATGAAGGATGAACCAGTTTGTAAATAGGGATTCCCCCCCCCCCCCTTTTTGGAGCGTGAAATGCTAGTGACGCAATCGGGGCTGAAAAAAAGAAATGGTCGGCTAAATATTACAAGAGACAAGAATTTCACTTATACTTTTAACGCCTTACATTTACATACTTATTTTTCAATTACAACTTTTTCTTTCTGCAAATTCGTTTATCACCTCGTCGAACAGTTGCATTGTCAATCGGAATTGTTAGATACATATACAACAGCGTTTCCACTCTTGGAATTGTCGATTTACAAAAATTGATATCTATTGTCTAAAATATCCCGTCAAAAACAGATTTTGTAATTTTTATTACAATAAAAGTGTGTTTTTTTTTATGGGGGGGGGGGTTACAAACAAATCGGGGGCCAACAAATCGACAAACAGTACATAAATATTTGAAAGCATTAGGATTATTTGGAACATTTTATTATACGTAGTATTAAGACATTTTGAAATTTGGGGGCCCTCACAATCTTGGGGCCACAGGCGGCCGCCTCTAACGCCTATTGGTAAACGCGCCGCTGGCACCAATCGAAGCACAGATCGAAGGAAAGGTTGGAAGGAGCTGCGTCACTTAAATAATTGTTTTTTTTTTTCGAAATTGACGTCATTTATAAAGGGTTAAAGTGTCTTTTTAAATTAGCTGCGAGGCAACTGTTGATCCCGATCGGTAATAATGGTTTTATTTTAAGATTTTTAATTCTAGAACTCAAAAGATTTTGTGTGAATGTGAAGGTGAATTTTAAGGTCATTATTAGGATTAATTCGGGTATCGTCGCACTAGAGCTGCACGAGGGCTTTGGTGACGGGCTTCGTACTTATATACCACAGTCCACAAGTGACGAGCCGACACCTGAGTAGAGTAGGCACCCTGCGCAACCGTTAAGGGAGACATCCTACGCAGCAAACGCAGCGTTGGGACTTTGGAGCGTATTTTAACGTGCACTCCCTCTACGCGGGGTATTATTCGTCTAATATTTTTGGCAGCACGGGCCGTTTATAGGTCCAGTAACTTTAAGACATCAATACTTTTATGCAAAGATTGGGTATGATTGAAAGATTGGGTTGCGCACTGAGTATTTTTTTAACAGATATTACTTTTAGAATTAATAGCTTAATCTACCTGTTTTTGTTTTTTTTTTCAATGCGTGCGAAACTTTCTTGTTAAAAACTACATTCTTTAGTAAATTTTAGTGGTCCTACTGATTTATTGGGGTTTAAAAGAATGATGCAATTATTTAAATTCGAGATAAGCTAAATGAAGCTGAGTTAATTGCTGAGGGATCCCCAAATTTTTGAAACTTTTTCTGCTACTGCACCGGGGGCCGTCAATGCCGTCTTTACCATAAGGGCACACGGGGCCCGTGCCCAGGGCTTCGGGGCCCCATTCTCAGGGGGGCCCCGAAGGACCGACAATTTCTCTCGCACATTTATTCTCAAAACGTATTTGTCGGGCACATTACACATTTTTCACAAATCTGTAATCTTATCAGAAGGTATTTACAAGGCATATACTACGCCATTATATCGATGACTGCGCCTATTCCTTAATTAATTAATAATTTTTCCAAACGCATCTTACCTAATCACCTAATTTAATAAGTACGCCATCTAGCGATCACTCAGGCAATCACTCCGATTCCAAAGTCAAGCTGCACTGTCGAAACAAGAACCAACATAAATGTCAACCATAGAGAACTTAATTAAAGTACTTTTATTAAGATCTCTATTATGTCAACATTGTTTATGGATGTTAAATTGTACAATTTTTTCTCTGCTTCGACAATACGTTGGAAAGTTTTGACAGAGCATTTAGGTGCAAATAGAGTCCTGAAGTCTCCTTCAGAAACTAGATTTTCTGCAAGCGCCCATGCTATTAATGCTTTTCATAATAGTAATAATTGATTACCTAAAATAAATGGTCATACTCAGAAAAAAAAATGTTATTGTAATTCACATTTTTTACTTTCCAAAAGGGCTTCAAATTATTGTGTGCCCAGGGGCCCCAGCCCAGTTTAAGACGGCCCTGGGGGCCGTGGGTAGCCTAGTGGTTAAGGTCTCACTCTCGGAATCGGAAGGTCCCGTGATCGAGCCAGTACATATATTATCAGTATTATTTGTTACGAATTCCGTTTATTGCACAATAAAGCCGTCTTTGTACAGTAAAACCGACCTTAAATTTGCAGTATACAAATGTTCTACGAGAAAAAGGGTAACTAGTTCTCATTTTTGAGGGCGAGAATCGAATACAAAAAAGTATTTTACATTCAATAAGCAAATTTATTTGTTATTTCAAGACATAAGTTTATTATTTTTATTAGTTTAGCTTCAGTTAGAGTGTTATTTTTATTATTTTTTCCTTCGATTTTGACGTAACAGGGAGCACGAATTTCAGGGTGAGAGGAGCAGCCAATAGGAGCATTCGAAATTTCGGCGCCAGCAGCGTTGTTTACGCAGATTCTTCCGCCTAGTACATTTCTCTGCTGCAAACTTAAGCTCGGTTTTGGTCAATTTGTTAATGATTTATGACGCTGAAAATACAAAACAACACTTAATTGTACTTAAAAAAAACTTGTCAGATAACACGAAACATCTATAAAAAAAACATTAACATATAACACATTTTAAAGATAACATAAGGAAATCTCAATTCTTGACAAAGCTTGCATGTGATATGGTAAAAATATTTGTTGTTAATGAATAAGACGGATGTGCAGTTATTCGTTTATAATTAAATTATAATTGGTCAAGAATTAGAAATGACTCTCTTGCTTCTCACACACGCAATCTTCCCAATAATCCAACTGAGGTTCCAATAATCCATTTTGAGGTTCGGTTGTGAGGTTAACAATCAAAACAGTTCAAAACCAATTAGGGTGGGGAAAAAACACGCCGACTCCGCCGTTTCGAAGAAAACCACATGCAGAGTGGGGAAGAAATTACTTTCGCAGCTCGCATTCAAGATAGCCAAGGTGTTCATCTGTCATAGTCCCTAAAGTTGCGTAGGTAGTCATCACGTACCGCGTACCGGCCTCGTCACTTGTTCATGTTTAAAAATCTCGAAGTCCGAAACCAATAGCGATGTAGTATGGTAGTCTTGTGTACTTAGTTGTGACGTTAATTCCAACAAACCATTTAGGGTCCTTTTTGACTTTTTAGTCTACTTCTCTTTTTTTTAATTCGAAAAAAGTAAAACGAAGTTTTTTAAAAAAAATAGCCTACTTTTCCGTTACTTAAAAACACATAAAATATAAAATTTATTGGAAGCAAAAGTAGGTTTAAAATAATAAGTAAAAAACCATTCATACAAGATTTATACACATAAGAAAAAATAATCTCCAAACACAGCATCCAGCTATAATTTTAACTTCTCAAAGTCAACTGTTTATGACAGGTTAGAGAACTTAAATAAAAGATAGATAGGTAAGTTTGTAGAAAAGTAGATGTGTATGTTTGAATAATCTTCGCAATCTACACGGGGGCTATTGGCGGCGGGCGTCGTATTTTCGAACCTCAGTCAAGTGATGAGCCGACACCTGAGAGTAGGCATCCAACGCAACCGTTAAGGGTGACATATCGTACACAGCTTTGAAAATTTGGAGCACATTTAACGTGCACTTCCTGTATTGTTTATGACAGACAAAACAAAGATTTCATTGGTAAAATTGTGTGCGAAAAAAATTCATTGTGTAGTCAACGATCTATAATATGTACTGGATAAACTGCTAAATATTAAGAAAATGCTACCGATATGTAGGGAGGCACTTTTGCCTGATGCCATTCCATGTTTGGCGCTGGTATTTGGTTCCTTTTAATGCTCTTTTATTTAATGTTAATTTGAATTATTGTCGCACTAGAGCTACACGAGGGCTATTGGTTACATTAACGCTCTTTTAAAGCTTTAATCTCCCCATAATTTAGCGATAAAATTCTAATAATTTTGTCGCTAAAAATGTAACTTTTGACTACTGCACGCCTACGACATTCTGCGAGTTCGAAAATGGGCATGTTTGAAATCGTGGGAGTCCTCCTCGAATCCCCCCTTTTTTCTCTGAAAAATAGGTTAGACTCACCAGTGAATGAACATTTGGTAAATATATAATTAAAAAAATAAGGATTGAAAATCATTCCACTCTATGGATTGGCAACACTGACTTCCTCCCATGTAGTAGGAAGCTATCTGGCAACGGTTGGTTGTCCTGGTCATTGTATCCTGTTGTTCATTCACTGGCGAACGTAACGTCTTAAACGTTCATTCACTGGTTAGTCTACCCTACAATACTTTCATACCTTACTTAAATTAATTTGTGTTCAAACTTTTCTTTCAATTGAACTAAAGAGCTTTTCACTGTTTGAAAACCAACCTTGCTGACCAGCAGACGAGAAAAACCTCTCATTTTAAGAGTGAAATCGAAATAATGGGGTTGTTTCACGGTGAATCTGGCAACAGCTTCACGTTCATGTTTTCCTACTTTAGAATTTTTTGAAACTTTAGAATTTCTTTTGTTTTGTTTAAATTGGCTCTTTGGTTGGTTGCTGAGATAATCAGGTTTGTGTGCTGACCAAGCACACTAAATTGAACATAGTTATACCAACCAATTTAAACAAAACAAAAGTAATTCTAAATGCTACGACATCAACGACAATACCTGCTCGCGCATGCACATGCAATATGTAAAGGCAAACGCAGGCACCTTCCTTTATGTGCGCGAGTGCGCGCACGTGTGGTCGTTGATGTTGTAGTCAGGACACCGCACTACAACTTCTAAAGTAGGAAAACAAGGACACAATTAAAGCTGTTACCAGATTCTTCGTGAAACAACCACTGAACTCTAGGGTTAATGGAACGCGGAAAGGACTCCCCCGCTACGGGAGAGTTCGAAGTCGTCTTTTTCTCTCAGGTGCACCCCAAATTTTCGTTTTACAATGGGACTCTATGGGAAATTTCTCATTTTTAAAAAATTACTGCGCGTTAAGTTTTTGGTTTAGAGATCTGCTGTAAAGTTCAAACAATCATAATTATGTTGCAGATTGTAGGAAAAAATATGGCTGGATTCTTATCTATGTTAAAATACGTGTTTTTCACCACTCATTGCAGTTCTAATTTTCGCCAAATTTGGCGAATTTCTCGTTTCGGTCTTCCCCCAAAGACGCCATCGCTCGGTTGGTGGCAGATGGGTGGGTTGACCTCAGGGGTTGACCTCAGATAAGACTTTTGAAGATAGCTTTTTCGATTTTGCGCTATGGTGCTTGTGTGCATGTTAGGGGATTATTATTTTCTTAAAAATTTTATTAATCAGAGAAAAATCTTTGTTTTGATATAGTTGAAAGCTTTATATTTTAAGTATATGTTTAATTGTAAAGATGATTTTTGTGTTACGATCTGAAAGAACTGACGAACTGTGGTATTTAAAATTTGAAATAAGCTGTAATTAATAATTATTTTTTGACATAAAGTTATTATTATTAAAAGTATAAAAATAAAAAAAGATATGCATTGAAATTAGTATTAATGATTTGTTTTAATGCTTTGGGGGAAATTTAAATGTATTGCTATAATGACATAGTACATAGTGTTACTTCATAATTGACTGTTATTAAAAAATGCAAAAACATTTTAATAAATTGCTTTATATCTTTGTGTAACTTTTTTACAAAAGGAAATTAATATATATTTTTATATTTTGTGATGATTTTCTTCTTAAAAGTATAAAGAAATTGTTTTATAAGATTTGTTTGCTTTTGTATTATAAATTGTAATATTAACAAATTATTTTGAATTTATTATGTATAATAACTTATAAATTAATTAAATATGTTTTTAATTAATACTTAACCCAAATAATACTTCACCACTAACTGTGTGAATTAACCATTAGAACCTTCATTTCTAAATTTCAATTCTAACTTAAATTTTTCATTTTTTTAGGGTATTTTAATTTTATGTAAATAAATTGTTCAGTTGTATAGTCATCTTTTATCTTATTTATTTAGATAAACTTTAGCTTAAATATCATTTTCTCATGGTATTTTTTTTTTTTTCAAATCGGCGCTAATAGATTTAATACCATTTTGATTACCTAAACAAAATTTAAGTAAATAAACATGAACAAATTGGTGCAATTTATTATAAAACTTGAAATGGATGAACTAAATTTAATTAAAATATATATCACATGAATGAATATTTATTAAAACTACCAAAAATTCAAACCCTTATCATAGGTATATGATCTGGGTAAATGTTATAATTATTTTTTTTGCAATATATATCGGTATAGTATTCTATATTTAGATAATAATCATCTTAATATAAATTATCCGCATATAATACTAAACAAACCTAATACCAAATTAATCCACATATACAATACTAAACAAGTGCTTTTAAAGTAAACCACATACACACAACAAATACTTTTGCCGCCTCCTGACATCTGCCTATCCCCCTCAAATTGAAAAGGTTGTAAAACTTAGTAGATAGAGTTGCCTAATGAGCTCGCTTTAACCGACCCCCCACTGATCTCTAGGGGTTGACACATTCTTCGGCCTCATGTTCGCCGATAAGGATTTACGACTTCCGCACACTCGGAAGAAGGGGGGGGGGGAATATTTTTTACACTTTGTAACTTGAATCGAAATACGAAGCGATAAACAGCGCCAATCTGGCACTTCTTTAAACAAGGTCATCTCTCCGCGAAGCGTCAGAGCGGGGTGGCTAAGCTTGATCCATTTCTAAGTTCAGATCAGTGGAAACAACCCCATTGTCAATGAAAACAAAACAACCAATGAAAACGAAGTATGGAGAGCGTGACATCATAAGGAATATTCTCATTAAAGAAATCACTGGAAATGCAAAACCGAAAACAGGAGGGTACATCATCTGAAACAACACGTTCCTATGGGGGACATTCACGCCATATCCACCTGAGCTTCAATTCCAAATCGCTGTAAGAAAAAAAAAAAGCGGTTAGACAGTTTTGAGTAGTAGGAAAACATAGGCACGTGTTTCGATAGCTATATAGGATAACATTAGCACGTGGTTCAAGAGCAGTAGCATAACAAACCGCATGACATCACTTGAATGTTCCCCATTGTTCCACGCTTTCCTTGCAGCAGTGTGACAGTTAATTTTTTGTAACTGTAACTTCTATTCCTTTTAAAAAAGGATTTGCCGGAAAACGCATGGCGGTAAACAAAATCGTCAATCTGAAAATATAAATGTAAATTAAAAACATTTTCACAGTTTAAATTCTTCGCTATGAACTCTGAAAGCGTTGTACTAAACTTAAGTAAGTCGTTGATTCTACATTTTTGGGGGATGATATTTTTCAGTATAAATCGAATGTAAAAGTTAGGACTGAACAAAATAAACACGGTTTTTGAATTAAATAAAGCTGTCAAACACAAAAAAAAAAAAAAGAATCGTTGTACGTCATGTAAAAATAAATGCGTTACTCTTTTTTAACATCATAAAAATGTGTGACAATAAACTCGAAGGTGTCAATTCCATATAAATTTTAAATGTCTGTTGTAAACAAACAGTGCTAACCACAATACACCTGAGATCTAACTTTCTTTCCGTCAAACATCTTTCTTCAACTTTTGTTGCGCATATCAAAACGTTTTGTAAAACCGTTTGTGTTGAAGATTTTTATTTTTTTATTCGAATTTTTAAATTGACCATCAAATTTTGTTGCTTTTTTCGGAACAACTATGATATAGGGGCCGGTTTCAATTTGGCGATTCGCATTTCATTATGTTACAAGCAAAAAAGTTGCCCAAATGTGGTAAACATTTTACTTCATATTTCATACAACTCAAAAGGTATATAGCTACCCTTTGTTAAATTTTCAAGCTGGCCAAAAACCCGACTTCTCATCTCTGTCCATCTCTTCTTATATCATAGATCGTTTGCTGCACAGATCAAAACTTTTATAAAAGCATGCATATTGTAGATTTTGCTTCTTTTGTCCTATAAGTAATTTGTTCAGATTTTAAATATCAAAATCAGGAAATTTCATCACCCCAGCCCCCTTTATTTATCGGGATTGTTTTAGAACAATGATTTTCTGTCGATGCATTATAGCCTCTCCTCAGACAAAACTTCTAACATTACTCCCAATTATTGTAACATGACTTGTTTTAGCGTCCATACAATCGGCCGGCCGATGCATCGGTCTATCCCTACATGTAAATATGTATTATATACTCATAATTAAAGTTGTAAAATGAAATGACATCTGTTGGATAAAATTTTAATTGTACATGCTATTAGTAGTAGTAGTAATTCTATTTATTGTATTACGTAATTGATACAGAACAATATTAACATGAAAATGTGTTACAGCTGAGATGTAACCCAGGGGTGCAGAAAATGTTTTAACTCCAAACATTTCCCCCAATCCGTTTGAAAATTTCCCCCAAAATTTTACCTTATATTATAGAACCAAAAAAGGCTGAACCAAGCATTACCGATAAAATTTATATTTTAACAATTATCATGACACAACAATTGTTAATATAATAATTATATAATACTATACTACTGAATGTATTTTTAATTTCTTTATAAACACTTTAAAATCAAATAAATTTACTTTCATTTATGTTATTTTGGGGAAGGGGGTCATCGTCAGCTTTGGATGTTTTGGTAGTTTGGCAATTCCATAAGGCTGAAAATTTAGGCACCGGACCAGGTTTTGCATTAAAAAAAAAATTCTTGACTGCCTCTTTGGGATTGAAATCCCCATCATGGTCTTTCAGTGCATATCCTTATTAACACTTTACCTACGGGCGTCGACTGACCCATAGACTAAGAACACTCTAAGTTTCAAACTCTCATTGGAGAATTTCTACATTGAAATTGACATAGAAACTAGCGCGCCCCCTTTGTGTCTAAGGGAACTAATGTAATGGTTTCTGGCTGCCTATTTGCAGTCACCTTTAGGAGATTTAACAGAGCCAATGACATCTCGTAATTTGGAACCCTTATCAAGTGACGATAGGGATCTATTTTTTACTACAACTTATTTTTGACTTTATTTTTGAATATATACAGCTACTCATTGACTTTTATATCCCTCGTAGGCCCATCCTCAAGATATTTGACCTTGTGCTTCTTTTTCTCCATTAATAAACCTACAGACTGACTACGCTTGTCATTTCAGACATGGTCCCCCAAAGATCTACAAGTGATTCGATTGAATAACTTGTCAAATATTCATCCAAATGTAACAAAAACTTAGATTTAGGGGTTTTCGAGGGTTTTTCACATTTCTAAGTAATTAAAATTGGGTGTTGCTATTGAAAGTTTTAAAGTTCGTAACATTTTTAATATTAAGGCGGACCCTTATGCAAATTTTGTGTCATGCAATTAACTCAAAATGTTATTTGTTCACATAGTCAAAAAGGTCCGATGTAAAAGGATGACTAACGGTTGAAATAATCACTAGTGGGTAACTTTTTTTTTAACAAAGAACATTCCGAAGAAACAGTACCCCTACAATTGAAAGTACAATTATGCCAATCAACAAATCAACCTTTAATAGTGTTTTAGTTGCTTTCGACACGTTAGAAGAGCTAGGCATTAGATTAAGTTGCTGGTCTAGAAGATTTATTAGTCTACGGGTCAGTCGACGCCCGTAGGTAAAGTGTTAACATGGTTCATACATTTGTTAAGAAAACAAAAATTCAATCACTTTTCCAAAAAAATTCAAGGACTAAAAATTTATTAGCAACATAAAATCTAAATATATAAAACGTGCATAAGCCCGACACTCCATTTTTTTTTAAAAACTAAAACTTGTCTGCAATCAGAAACCTCAGTAGGGTAAGGTGGGGTAAGTGGGCCACCTTTTTAGCATAATTCGACTTCAGACCCTCATACCACTGGATGTAACCGGCCTAACAGTTATTTTTTTTTTGTGGTCCATTCTCTCATTTGTTATTACTGTACCCATGGCAACCTTAACACAAATTGGCAAAGAATAAATTTAAAAAATATGTTTTTCTTTTTGGTCATTCGAGTGGCCCACTTGCCCCACAAGGTGGGGTAAGTGGGCCACCCCCCTAATATATTTTTACACATAACTGGTAGAGATATGGTTTGGCAAGTGGAATAATCTACATGATTTTTTGAGTGTTTGAAAAAAAAAGTAATGATGTATCTTTAATAGTTCCCGCATAGCAACTTTTTCTGGCATGCAAGCTTACTACAAGAAAAAATATGTTAATGTTCATCTTGTCATTTTTGCAAGTTGTGTAAAAAAAAATGTTAGGGTAACAGATTTTAAACTGGCCTATGTCAATGAATAGGACTATGAATAGTGAATATGACAAACCCTATGAATCAGTGAATATGACTGTTTTTTAAGTGTATTAAAGAGTTGGGGCAAGTGGGCCACCCCTGGCCCACTTACCCCGCCATGGTGGTGGCCCACTTACCCCAAACGCGGGGCAACTGGGCCACCCCAATTTTCTTTTAACCTTATCAACATCACAAGTACATGACACTACAAAAAGATACTATGTTTTATACACTTTCAAAATATATAACATTTTGTTTTGTATCATGAACCGTTTGGAAATAAATAAAAAAATAGTATGATGGCGTGAATTACGAAAAGATGCAATTTTAAAAAATTTCACAAAAAGGATTGTACCTTGTTACATACTTCAATTAAAATGATGGCATAATGTTTCCTGCATCTATTGGGGTAAATACGTAAAAATATTGTAACAGATTTTTTATTACGTCCATAATTCGGGAAATGCCAGGGGGGTGGCCCACTTGCCCCAATGGCCCACTTACCCCACCTTACCCTATATGCCGAAATAGAAAAAAAAAAGGTTCAAGCGTAAACAAAAAGAATTTTAACTTTCAAGCTGTTCTTGTGTTCACGACTCACGGACACTTGATCAGAAAAAAATAATGTGGTTGTCCCACTGGCCTGAACCGGAGCTACAAATGATACTCTTCCGATCACGCAGAGAAACAGAACTATCAATCATTCTGATGCAATATGACATCATCGGCAGATTTCGTGAAAAGTACTAGGCGGCAAACTAAGTAAATCAGGAAACTTTATTGGACTACAATTTTTTTTTGTCACGGTAAATGATCGTCTTCTAATGGGGGATTGCACTGGCCGTTTGAAGACATTTTAATGTAATCCAATCTTAATTCATCCTCAAATTTGAATTAAAATGCGTTATCTTTATTATTAAAATCCAATATTTAAACGTAGTTATTTTTCAAAATTTAAGCTTAGTTTTTATCAATATAGAATTTCTTCTCATGGGAGATTGCACTGGCAAGCCGAGATTTGAAGACATCTTAGTGTAATCTAATCTTAATTCATCTTCGCGTTTTGATTGAAATTTTTTATCTTCATTATTAAAATCTGTTATTTTAACCTGTAGTATATTGAAATTTAAGTTTAGTTTCCCCTAATTCTGGCACCGTAAAAATTGCGATCAACCGCGATGATAAGCTGAATTTAGGATGCAAAAGCGATACAATATTTTGGTTTGTTAGAACAAAACTAAAAAGTAAATTTACGGTAAGTTTTAAAACAGAAAACGAATGGCTGGTCAGAGAATTTAAAAAAAATACTTAGTTAAAATCGAAAATAATTTAATATTTTCCACAAAATTTCCCCAAAAGACTAAAATTTCCCGCGATCTAGGATCGCGGGATCGGACATATTCTGCATCCCTGATGTAACCTAGCCTGATTTTTTGCTTCAAAATGACGTATCCCACTTGTTTGTGCGACTTGCGGTTCGTTCTGTGAAAGTGGATAAGGGCCGAATGGACTGAACAATTATACCTTACACTCTTTATTTCCTCTCTACATTTTCCTCCTGATTGGGAGGTCTCCAAGATCAAATTGCCTCAACTCTTTTTGATCGGCGTAATTTCACGACTTTTTGATCGCTGTAGTTTTGCGACTTTTGGATCCACGGAGTTTCGCGACTTTCGAATTCCCGGATTTCTGCGACTTTCGGATCTCCGGAATTTCGTATTAACAGAGTTCCGCCACTTACGGACCCCCGGATTTCCGCGACTTTTGGATCCCCGGAGTTTCGCGACTTCCGGAACCCATACATACAGTTTAAAAAAATTATGGAAATCGGCGGAATCGTAGGGATACTTCCTATTTTTTTTATGTATTACACATGGATTTACCTAATTTTGTATTTTTTTGCCATCGTCATCAGCCGATGGAAAGCGGGAAACATCGGCCCATCGGCCGAAATTCGCCATCGGTCGATCCCTATTCACGTGTATTAATAAACTTAATTTTCAATCTTGAATGATGCTATAGCTGATCTATAATGTACATTCAAATACATTTTATTGATATTTTAGATGACAGCACACTTTGGGCTCCTTACAAGGGACTCTTCCAAGTTATTTACTCAGCAGTCGCGCAGAAAGATGCCAACTCCGTCCAAGACTTAGAAGCAGCTCTAAAGAGGCACAAACCAGACCTGATATGTCTGTTGAGAAATCCAGTAAGATAGCTTATATATATTTTTGATTTGTAATATTAGATTACTGTCAAAAGATTAATTTAACTTTAAATTCTGAATTAATATAGACTGTCTTGAGATTGTAAAAATAAAATCAATACTAGAATTTCTAGTATTCTTTCTAAGAAAGAAAAACATTGACTTTTTGCTTAGTAATACACAGCTATAACCTAGCTATTTTAATGTTTGTATGTCCCTGGTAAGTGATGATATTGACACCTGAGCTGGCTATGTATTCAAATCATTAGAATAATTACTTACCTACTGAAAGAGTAGCCTATTGGAACCGATTATTTTGGTATGACCATATACAGATTTCATTTGCACCAGGCATATATATACACCCATTTATTTATATGTAACAAGGAAGATGCTCAAACTTGTTTTGTCTGTTGCTTGTCGACTCAATTTTTCTTTCCAAGTGAATTAGCATTTCAATGGCTTATTAAAGAATATTTTTAGCTAAATAAACTCATAACTATCTCTCTTTAACTATGTTCAAGTAAAATAATAAATAAGGAAATTTTGTTTTCATATTATAGCCCCGAAGCCCCAATCACAGGGAAGCTATAAAGCAGGCTTCCACGACTGGTATCCAAGTTGCTGGGCGACCAGGGATGCAGATACTGCCCCAGTCGTTAGTCGATGAAGCTCTCATCATCAGTGATATGTTTGAGCTCAATGAGCTAACTTCACTAGAGCTCTTGGTGGCAGGTAACTATGTTTGTTCTTTTAATTGATTATATTTATGTGAATGTTTTTGTTGAATTTGTTATTCTGTATCTATAGAATGGAAAAACCTTTTTAATTTGAGTTGCTAGTCTTATTACAACTGATTTCTAACCAGAAGAATATTTTTAAATATATAAGTCATGTTTTGACTGTTTTATGTTTTGTCATTTTTTTAGGTGGAAAGCTTAGATAAAATTTTTATAATTTGAACCATAATTACAACATAAAATTAATATATTGATATATCTGGAAGGATGTAATATAAGGAAACCCATGACACCCATCAACTAACTTGTATTTGATACCAGATAGCTACTTCTAAAATCGTTAAAAACTCCAATAAGTTAGAATATTTTTATTTTCACAAATATTGAAATGGTTGGCCTTTGCTTAGTTTACTAAAATCTACAATAACTATCATCTATCTATTATACTCAGAAAAACATATTAAGCAGTTTTAGTTTGCAGACCTGATTTGTTATTTGCAATCAATATCAATTTAAGTATATATAGTTATATTTTTATCGGGGCAACTGTTAGGATGGGTGACATTAATACAAAACATGTTGTGACTTTTCGTTAAGTAGTATAGTGTGTTAAA
The DNA here is from genome assembly GCA_023701765.1 of Hylyphantes graminicola. Taxonomy (NCBI): domain Eukaryota; kingdom Metazoa; phylum Arthropoda; class Arachnida; order Araneae; family Linyphiidae; genus Hylyphantes; species Hylyphantes graminicola. The sequence continues at coordinate 61,686,716 of CM043115.1, forward strand.
ATATAACCTTAAATTTCTCTGCTAGAGTATTACGACTGACATTAAACGATACAAATAAATATCTCTCTCATAGGCCAGCATCAACAGCCAAGATTTCCTGGTCTTACCCGGGGTCTAGTAGCCATGCTCTTATATTATGATGGGCGTCGCAATTTGGTCAATGCCCTCCAGCTATTGGTCCAGGCTAGGGAGGGTCGCACATGGACCCTTGGGATTAGCTCAGAGGTGTCATCAATCATCATGCGGTTCACCAATCAGCTCAAGGAGGAAGGGATCATAATGAAAGTGATAGGTAGGGTTTATTTTATTATAATTGTTTTTTAGTAATTTGTTTCTTTAGGTAATTGATATTTCCTTGGCTTAATTTTTTTTGTTACAAATAAAGACCACGCTTTTGTTAACGGATAGTAGCTCACTTGTTTACTATACTGTTATCTTATATATAGGGTGGTCAAGTAAATGAACCATTAACATGTTTTTGTCATCCTATGCATACTGAGTAATGAGTTACACAGCCTACACTCTTCCCTTTTAGTTTAGTTAGGTTTTGGATTCTTTCTCATAGTTAATCAAGAACTTGCAGTTGATGTTCCCAGTTTGAGGCAAAATGTAAACAAATAACCAAAAGAGACTTCAAATATTAAACCTAGAAAAACTTTCAAATATTAAACCCAAAAAATACCAAATCGATACCTCTTTAGATGATAAGTCAATTCTGGGGATCCTCTAGTTGGCCTCTATCTCTAAAAATTAGATGGATCCGCTTGTGTGTGTTGTTTCTGTCTTACTTGACGAAGGTTTATAAGCGGATCTCTGACCAAGCACGCAAACCTGAATATATATGTCTGTCTACTAATCCAAAAATCATTTTAAATATTTCAGTAGCTATTGCCTAAGAAAATTATTGAATGATCCCATAAATTATCTTAATTTCTTTTTCTTAGTTTATATAATTTCGCTTCTCCTTCCCTTTTAATATCATTTTTTTTTTTTTTTGTAGACCTGCTTGAAAAGACAGATATTTCTAAAGAACTGGAGCTTCTGCATAGAAATAGGGCGCTTGGGGGACCGAGATATCGAAAACAGGTAATGTTTATTTTCATTCTGGTTTTAATTTAAAAAAAAACTTATTTATTCTTCATAGTAGATTTTATATAACTAAAGAGAAATGCTGCCGTGATAAGGTAAACTGCAGTAATCGCCACAATAAGTTGCACCATTTTTGCTCTAAAATAAAAAAAAGTTCCAGTATGTTTTCTTACCGGTTAAAGTAATTGAGTGCTTGCAACAAAGGTCCAAGTCACTATGGAAGATACTGCAGTTTACCTTATCACGGCAGAATGGGCCAAACCAATATACTTTGTATGCTCAAAAACAAATATTTCACAATATGTATATAATTTACGCTTATTATATGTAGACACACGTGTGTAAATTGGACATGTTTCTTAGTAAATAAAAATTATATTCTATATTGTTTTTAAAAGATTAGATTTTTATGTATCTATGTTCTGGAATCGAAACTAAGTCATTAAAATAATTAGAGAACACATGGAGAATGTATAAAATAGTAAGGTGTTGTTCTTGATATTTATATATATTTTTTCTTTTGGTATGAATATTTTTGAAAAAAAGATGTATAGTAATTTGTATAGAATAGTGTATATTTGTAGAATATTTGTTCTTCAAACGTATCCATGCCATAATAAAAGAAAACTAAAATTCATCATCAACAAGAACATAAATTATTGATTTATCTGTTGTTTTTTATTTGGTAATAAATATGTTATTTCAGAAGGTGGGAAAAACATGTTTTTTTTTTACCAAGAGTGGGAGAAACATGCTTTTTACCAAGAGTGGTAAAAACCATGGGAAAGACATGTTTTTGCCAAGGCGGTAAAAACCATGGTAAATACTGGTAAAAACTGTATATGGTAAATACCGTGCCAACCCTGAAATACAAACGTTTATACATTAAATTGAAGGTAATTTAATGTAGAATTTAGTAATACAACTTGCCAAAAGTGAAAATATATTCTACATGCAAACAATGTTGAAAAACATGAAACTTTCAAAAAATGTCCACATTTTTGGCCACCACTGTATATATGATGTTTACTGTTTCAAAATTTGAATATGAAAAAAAAAAATTAATCGGAGACAATGTTTCCAATATAAGCTATTGTTTAAAAAAACACTAGCGAAAAATTTACTTCCTTTATAAAATTTCTGTACATTTTTTTAACCCATACCTTTCCTACCAGGTAACAGACCTCATCACTGAAATCAAACAGACCCTTGCAGAAATACTGTTTGGCTGGACTTGTCAGGGTTGTCTGAAACAACAAGAAGTCCTTCGCCTTATTTCGTTCCTGTCGAAACAGTCGGTGGTTGGTAGCGATGGAAGTCTGGACGAAGCCACTCTAACATCGGCCATGTCTTTTCTATACACCATTGATGTCAGCATTCTTCAGACGGTTGATGAATTGGATGGTAAGCTAATTGTGTATTTTCATTAGTTCAGTTTAATTTTTTTTTTAATTTTTATTTAAGTTGTTGTTAAACAAAGCATTGTATGTACACTTACTAAGTATATCAAACAATACTAAACACTACATGTATTTTAGCTTGTGATTCTAGACTTTACTTAAAATATATCCAAGCAGTTGTGTTTGATACTTTTGTACATGGTTTGGAAAAAAACATTAGATTTCCTCAATAAATTGATTGTGATACCAATGTATTTTACTTTAACAGGATTTTTTCATTGTAATTTTTCACTGGGCAAATACATTTTCCTGCATTTTTCCTTGAGACCCTAACAAAACTAGTTTCAACAAACTTAATTCAATCAGGGCTCAGAGTTTAAAATTGTTTGCTTAAACTGAATTCTTTTTTTAGCCTCCATACAAAAACTGAATCTCGTGGACGTTCCTGATCTCTCGGCTTCCATTCACCGCCAGCTTGTTGGGTCCCAGGAAAACTGGAAAATCCCCGGGCTGAAGTCCATCTTCCAACTGGCTTGGGGAGTTACTCTTCGAACCATGTCCCAGTTTCCAGTCAACACCATAGGTATTTGAAATTTTCACGCTTCTATTGGCCATCCATTAATCACATGATGCGATTTAAGATACTTGGCTTGACCCCCCCCCCCCCTTTTATTTATATTTTATATTCTTAATGTTTTATTTCTTATCATTTTTGGTAAATTAAAAGTTGTTGAAAGGTTTTTATCCCTTTCAGTCCCAATGACAATTTGGCATCATCATTTTAGATTTTTTTTTCTGATCGTCTATAGCCATTTATGATATCAAAGAGCACATCATTCGATTGTTTGAACTTTTTTCTATTAAAAAATATTTTTTATTAATCCCAATAGATGTCGGCCCTATTTTTTTAAAAAAATTATTATTAGAAACATTATGATGCCAAATGGCATCATGGGACTAAAAGAGTTAAAGCTCCTGCATTTTGAAATATGGTTCTGAAAGTCACAACAAATATTACCATGTAAGATTTTGTCACATTTAAGTCAAGGAACATATTTTGAATATTTTTTTTTGCTATACATATGTGTAAATTTTTATGTATAGTGAATAAAATACAGTACATATTTCATTCACTATGCATATTATATTTCACTCTTTTACGTGGTTTTTTTACCAGCAAAATTACAGGGTATTTGACAATTAATCCCCCCCTGCTTGAGGTTTAGTGATATTCGACAAGACCCCCTCTCCCCCCCCCCCCCCATAAACACTCGCGTAATTTATGGATGATCCATAAGATTTATTTTGTACATAAGAACAACAATTCTAGTATACATTGTGTTTGATACATTGGTTTATTTCAAGAAGGTTTTGTTGTTAATGGGAATTAAATCATAAGATGTGAATAAAAGTTTGCCATTTCCGAAAGTTTTTACTATTTTATTTACGATGTATGAGCTTTTCCAAGAAGACTTTTCTTCGGGGAAAAAACAAAACAAGAATTGATTTTTTATTGGTTACTGATGTCGCTAATAAACATAAATAGATGAAACAAATAAGCATTCTCATGTTTCTACATTCTTCCCTTAACCACAAAATGTTTTCAGTTTAAAAAAAATATGCTAAATTATTTTTCTTCAACCTGCTTCATAACCAGTAATTTTTAGTTATTTCACGATTAGTTGCCTGAATATCAATTACTAGTAATTATATTTCAAAAAAATTATTACATATTTAAGGGGGTTCGGTATGTTGTATTTCGGTAATGTTAAATTGGCCAATTGCAATGTACCTTTTCACAATAACTACTGATCAGGTCATCTTAAAATTTTCTGTGTGTGTTATACCAACCTTATATATTAATCTGAGGTAAAAAAAAAATTAAAATAACTGTTAGATTTTTTTTTTGATAAAATAAGTTTTAAAGTACCCAAAAAATCCTGAAATTTTTAACTTTTTTGCCCCATATTTTTTTTTTCACTTTAGTTTTATTAAAACTTTTAACCTTAGATTAATCTTTACTATGTATTACATCATATAAAAAAAGTTTATGAGAAAACATAGCATAGTTTTTGAGAAAAGGTACATCGAAGTTCAAAAAATCAAGTTCTGAGAAAAACACGTTTAAAGTTTTTATTCTTAACCCATTTCCTTACGAAAGAGTTTTGCTTTCTCGTAATATTTGATCGGAAATATTTTCCCTAATGTCTTGATACTTTGTTACATTATCAATAAAGGTTGTAATAGTATTTTAAGCCAATAATTTTGATTTTTTCGCCAATTTTGGGGTACTGAACCCCCTAGTCAACTTTACATGATTGTAAATACTGTTTAGTATGTTATGGAATTATTCTAATATTGTTAACTGCATTTTTGTCTTCAAACAGTTGGCAACTTGGGTGATTTGTTAGAAGAGGATGAAAAAACAATTGATATGGCCATAGCCGATAACGCATTTCAATCCATGAAAAGTCTGATAGTTAACAATTCTGTATTTCATGAGCAAGTAAGTAAAGTTAATTTTACCTTTACTTATTAAAAGTGTCATTAAATCAAATTTTTTTTTTGTATAAAATAGGTTTTATTATTAAAGCAATTCAACATTATTTATTCCAATTTTATGTTGACTTACAATTTTATCTGTTAAATTATAAACTTATCAGAATAAATTCAAGATTTTATTATTCCTGCAGTTTCTTTTCATTCTATACTTCTTACTTACTGAAATTACTTGCACATAAGTTAACAGATTGAAAATAGTATATAAATATTTGTTATTATCATTATAAATGTATTTACACTGTTATTTTAATTTGTTTTTGATGCCAATTTTATTTTTGTTTCAATATAGGAATTTTTCCTGAAAAGAATACATAATGTGATCACAGACTTCATAGTTCTTATGCCAATAAAGGTAAGTTTTCTTTGTGGCTTAACACACATTTTGTTTGTGTTAGATTTGCCTTTAATATTTTTAAACTATTTTGTCCTCTTTTGATTTTTGTGACACTTTTGCTCTTTCTTTTTCCTTTTCTACCTCCATCTTGATAGCTTCCCCATTTTCGGAGTGGTGGCTTTTGTATTAGCTAAAAAAGTATGTCTATTTTGTTAATATTTAAAAAAATATTTTGCAACCCCTTTGCTACCTGATCAGTAAAAGTAACCCTCTTTCAAAATCTCAGATTTGCTGTCGTACTTACTTTAAGCATGTTTCTGCTTAACTAAAAACTAGAAACAAATGCACATTATCTTAGAGCATTTTTGATTTTTAAAAAAATTTTATTAAAGAAAAAGTTCTTTCTTTTTTCTAAAAGCTTTTCTTTTATTGTACAATAATTAAAATAACAATGTAGTTTTATGGCTTTCAGTTCAAAAAAGTTCATATCTTCTCTGGTGTAAATAAAAAATAAAATCTAAAATTTGGTATTAACGTTTTAGGTTAAAGAACTTAGAAATCGGGGAGATGAAATAGCCAGAATCATTGCTTCAAATTCTCAAGAGGGTCTAGAGCCTCCTGCCAATTTGGACATGCATTTTGAACATTTAATGAGTTTAGTAAGTGAAGTTCATAAAAAAAAAATTGTATCAACTTGCATCAAATTAACAACAAATTTTGTTAGAAATTGTTATATTTGTGGTCTTTTAAAAAATAGTGTTTGGAAATAGTTACAAAATGTGCTACCTAATGTTTAATTATCAGAAAATTAAATGTTAGGTTGTTTTATTTTTTTTATTTCATTTAAATTTTGAAAGTTTAGTGCTGCAAATCTCATAATTTCTCCTTTTTTTCAAGATTTAATTTTCATAAGTTTAAGTACCATATAAAAGATAGAAAGTAAATTTCAGAAAATAGTTCGATCAAGTAACAACATAATTATATTCATTACAGTTTGACAATTTGTATTAACCATTTTAAAAACACTAGTTTTTTTTGCTCTAGTGTATATTTTTCTTTGACACTTTTTAGATAACAGATTTATATGCTAAAGATCCTCTAAGTCTTGAATTAGCAGCTGAATATTGGTGCCCATCTGAAAGTGTTATGGAACAATCGTATTTTCAGAGACCATCTCAACGACAAGTTAGTACTGTTTGTAATTGTATTATTTCCATCTATGTGTCGTTTACCAATCTTCAGGTTCAAAATAGTACGATAGAATAATTACTTATAATAAAAAAAATCAAAATATTTGAGTTATTCCACAGCAGCTGAAATTATTTTGTACAGCCTCATGTCTCGATCATTTTAAGCTTTTTTTTTTTTAAGCTTTAATATCTGTACTTGAAAAGTTTTCCAAAATTTAAAACTGATTGGCAATTAATGTTTTACTACTTTTTTCATTCTGAAATGAAATGCAACTTGCCTTGTATACATCCTTCAAATATTTTTCAGATTAAAATATCACAAAATCTCACAAGCAGCTTAGAATATTAATTTTTAAACTGTAGATTAACAAAAACTACTTTTTATAATATGGCCATTAATGTCGTATCAACCAAATTGTAAATAACCTACTAATAAAAAATCTGTTCAAATTTCTATATGCATGTTTTAAGTCACTTCTATATGCATTGCATATTGAAACTTATTATGTTTCAAATTTCTTAGATTGCTCTGTATTACTTTAGATTTAGCAATGCTACCCTATAAAAATTCTGTAAAAATTACTACTCTTTTTTTTTTAAAAATTTAATTTGTTTTTAAAAATTAATTACATATTGCAACTTATTATCATTGTGATTGATATTTTTAGATTGCTTTGTGCAAGTTTTTTTGATATCGATAAAATTATGCTTAAATTTCAATAATTACCCTTTTTATTTTGATCATCTTGTGTATAAATTCCATATCGAAACTTATTTAGCATTTATATAAATTTCCTTAGATTATTCTGTACAAATTTGTCCATATTGCTTAGGATTTAGTACTGCCACTACAATAAAGTTCTGTTTAAATTTCCATTATAACTTTTTTTTTAATTGTTTCTTACTTAGATTGCTCTGTACAAGTTTGTCCGCATTGCTGGGGATTTACTGCCTCCGCCCTTGTTTGTCCCCTATCACCAAATGCTCACCAGTTTGTCAAATTCTCCTAGTTGCGCCCACAACTGTTTCTCTATGCTGAAGTTAAATGGAAGGAACGGTAAGGTCTTGTACAATTTTCTGTGGATTAGAAGGAAGCATTGAAAATATTTACATTTGAATTAAATCTCATAACTTAATTTAATGGAAACAAAATTGAAATGAAAAAAACAATACTGTATTTTACTTTATTATAAAATGCAGCTACACTCCATGCCAACCTAACTTGGGTAAAAACAAAGAGTAAAAGAGCATAGGGAAAAGCGTGATTGGTCCTTTAGTTGGAAACTCTTGTGAGGTCATATTTATGTACAAAAGGATCTGAATGCTATTCAGCAAAAATACGCTTTTCATTCTGATAAAATTGCCAAATTTTCTCAAATAATATTCAAATCTGTTAGACCTTAAACAAAATTAAAGTTTTAAACGTGTTTTCTGGATAGATTCACAAATAATTTATTTAAATCTTCTCCATAGCATATTTCTATTTACCCAACTTAGGTTGGCAAAGAGTGTATATCATATTTTTTGTGTATCTAGAGTTAATTAATAAAATCTTCAATGCTGCCACAAAATCCAACCAACACATTTCCTTGCATGTTAAATCTGTCTAAGTCCAAGGTCTTTACTCATTGGACTGTCTCTCATTGCAAACTACAGGTCATGTATATGAACTTGATAGCGACGTAGATAAACCTTGCAGCAAGAAAATTTCCTTTTTGTGTTTGCTTACAAACAGCAGCGATAAGTTAGCAACCATATTTTCAAATTAAGAAAGATTGACCCAGGCCAGCTCGTCAGTTATATTAGCAGACCATTTTATTGATGTTATACAGAGGTGGCCAAAAGTGTGGACACATTTTGAAATTTTCATGTTTTTCAACTTTGTGTGATTACAGAATATATATTAATTGTATATCAAATTAAACAATTGTATATCAAATTAAAAGTAATTTAATCTTTATGAGGACAACTGTGTGCAGATCGCTGAAGCCTTCTATGAGACCTTTGGTCCCATATAATCTATATCCATGGACACACCATCATCATCATCAAAGTAATTTCATGTAGAATTAAAAATAAATACAGTATTACAATATATGTTTTACGAATAAGTTATGCAACTAATACTATGATCTGTCTTAGTTTTGCAAGTCATTAAACCACCAACTTGTATTGCAATTTCAGCATAAGAGAATCCATTGATTGTGCTTGCTTGTTCAACTGAAATGAGCATAACTTTATTTGTAATACAGATACTTTAATTCTGGTTTTTTAATGAAATTCTACATTAAATTACCTTCAACTTAAGATTTAAATGTTTGTATTTAAGCGAAATTTAATAGATGCAAGAACACAATTAACAGTTGAAACACATGAAACTTTCAAAATGTGTCCACACTTTTGGCCACCACTGTATGTGCCTGCTCAGCTCTCAGCCTTTTTACTGCATCTAAGTTCAAAATTCAAATGCCTTGTTTGAACAGCCTTGTGTAGCTGAAGGGCTGGGAAGTCCAGTCGGATGGCACCGCCTTGCATGCAAAAAGTTCTGGCCTGGGCATTGCCAAAATAACTGCCAACCTATAAATAGCCTGTGCAACCAAAAAAGTCAGATAAATAATACCCTGTGCAGATCGAGTGCACATCAAATATGCCCCAAAGTTCAGATGCTGCATATGATCTCACTCTATAACTTGCAATCGATGCCTACTCGACGTTCTACCTACTAAGTCGTTCTTTGAACGTGCTTATAAAATAGACTATATCTAAAATTATCTCACGGATTTAAGGATAAAATTTACAAAATATTATCTATTCTAATAAAAAGAACAAACTAAAACGGTTTCTTTAAACAAAACCTTCTTCCATATTTATTACAAAATTCTTAAGCAATCAGAACAGATGCCACAGTTGTGGAACATACTTATGCAATTATTTTTTTAAACCGAATACAATTATTTACAATCGGAATAATCAATAACATGGTAGGCACAGGACACAGGTGTTCGTCCATCACTCAACTGTGGTTCTAAATTACAATGTGCATCACCGATAGCCCTTGTGTAACTCTGGTGAGACTATAACTCAAACCCTTACCCTTGTTTGGGGCTGGGGACCCCAGTAGGCTAGGCATTCGCCTAGCATACGAAAGGTCCTAGGTTTGGGTCCGGGCATCGCCAAAATAACTGCCAGCCTATAAACGACCCGTGCAGCCAAAAATGTCCGAATAATACCCCGTGTAAGGGAGTGCATGTTAAATATCCTTCAAAAGTCCTAACGCTGCCTATGATGTCGCCCTTACGGTTGCGTTGGGTGCTTATTCAGGTGCTGGCTCGTCACTTGACTGTGGTTCTAAAATACGACGCCTGTCGCCAATAGCCCTCATGTAGCTCTAGTGCGACGATAATTCAAACTTAACCTCAACCTAACCCTTGTTATTTCAACCAAACCATATCTTCCAGGGACCCAAGGTAGCATTGTGTCGTGGGACCACTTCTTTGCCACCCTCCACCGGTACTACAGCAGCCTCCACGAGGAAATGCCGCCAAGCCTGGACCGGCAGTACAATTATCCTCCACAGAGGATGCACACAAAGGGCATAACTCCACAGGAGGTGAAAGGGCTCATTGCTGTGCTGCAGCTCATAGCAAAAGTCGTTAGTCAGGTTGGTCTTTTTTTTGTTGTATACTTAATACCAATTATCTGCTTTCTTTTTTTAAAAAAATAAATGCAAGCCTAAAATCGTTATTAAAGGAATGCAATAGCAGTATAAGGAAAAACTTAACTTTGTCATGAGAAATCATGAAAAGTCATCAATTCGGGATTGTTCATTTAGGCAGAAACCATGCTTTTACAACCACCATTATTTAAAATATTTATAATATTTTTTGGAAAAATTACTACATTTTCAACACAATAAAGGAGTTAAGTTAAAATTATTTCCCCATAGGACGAGATAGCACGTATAACCTTGACTGAAAACCCTCAGTACGTGCCGGTTGTTGTAATGCTTGGACTTGTTACATGCAGCATCCCAGCCACCCTCAAAGCTTCTTTCATCAACTGCCTTGCAGCATTTGCTGCCGCACCAGAAATCGCTCTTAACATTTGGCAAGGGTTGGAAATGGCACAGGTATGTAATAAAAAGGTTTTTTTCTTAAAACCTTAACCCTTTCAGTCCCAGTGATGCCATTTGGCATCATCATGTTTCTGATCATAATTTTAAAAAATAATACGGCTGACATCTATTGGGATTAATAAAAAATATTTATAATAGAACAAAGTTTTGGAGAATCGAATGATACGCTTTTTGATAACGTAAATGGCTATAGACGATCAGAACAAAAATTTCTAAAATGATGATTCCAAATTGTCATTGGGACTGAAAGGGTTAAATGTAGCCTTAGTTAAGTTTTTTTAATGTAACCTTAATGTGTATTTACTAATGTAAGAATTTATTTGAAAAGTCATACATATACTCCTTGCCAACCTAAGTTGGGTAATTAGAAATATGCCATGGAGAAATTTTTTACTCTTTGTTTTTAAAAAAGTTAGGCTGGTAAGGAGTGTAGCTAACTTCAAATCATATCTATTTTATCAGCCTTGTATACTTTTTAAATAATCTACTTTCTAAATAATCGCTCTTACTAAATAATCATTTTGTTATTTAAAATTCTTTCCTTTACCTTATAAAAACCTTTGTTTTTCTCCTTTTAGGTCATACCAACTGTGAAGTCTATGACTGTATATCATCCATCAGGAATATTAGTAAGATTGCTTTTATACAATTAATTAGTTTTTGTAATAATTTATCACAGTAAATTAGGATATTGACATTGCTTGATTTCTTTTTATCCATACACTCTATCAACTCTTCCATTTTATGGTCAGCTAATTTAAGCCCTCTAAGGGTTACGACTGTGCAGTAGTAATATAATTTAGAAAAAATACCTGAATAATGTATATTAAATAGAAAAATATTTATTTTATTTCTGTAAATGTGTCAAATTATCCAGACTCAGAATCAAAATAACTGCCCACTCAAAATCAATGAAAGAACCATTCAATTTTCTGCTCTGCTAAAACTTTTCTGACACCACATATGCCAGCATTCTCAATGGTCAACCTTCATTCAAAAGCTGATCTATACAAATTTTTTACGGCTATTTTGAACCTGGGTCTTTCTTAAACGGTTCAGCTTAGATGTATCAGATTTCTCCTTAGCTGACAGTTACCCTACCTTCATAAAGATTATCAATGTCTAGAAGGACATTTTGGACCAGATATCTTCGGGCTTTGAGTAGCGCTCTCGAGTATTTTAATCTTGCGTATCAGTGCCTGTATAGACTTTTCCACACTTCATGAGCTTTAAATTCTAGCTCTTGCACTATGAAGTTGATTTCTTAAGATGGAACAAGTCTCCTGGCTGTCAGGTTTTTTAGCAACACACATAATCGTTATAAATTTAATAATTTTATTACATTTTTAAATATAAAGCATAGAGGATCCATTTATAACCATCCAATTTGCTTATCCCTTTGAGGTTTAAAAAATCTGTTTTGTTGTTGAAAGCTATGGCATTGATTATGCTTTTTTATACTTTCGCCTGGCTGCACCTTTTAACTTCCTTTTTAACTTACCTTCAAACAAAAATTTTTTTTGAAACTTTTGATATCAGACTTGTCTTTTATGCTTTCCGTGAGCATAAAAACAGTAAGATAGTGGGTTTATTTTAGTTCTTTCAAAAGTCCTTGCGCCTTTCAGTCCCAGAGATGCCATTTGGCGTCATCATTTTTCTGATCATAATTTTTAAAAAAATAATAGGGCTGACATCTATTGGGATTAATAAAAAATATTTTCTTATAGAAAAAAAGTTTGAAGAATCGAATGATGTGGTTTTGATATCATAAAATGGCTATAAACAATCAGAAAATAAGTTCTAAAATGATGCCAAATTTTCATTGGGACTGAAAGGGTTAAGTAATCTGAACTAAAATCCTTTTATTTTTCCAGATGGAATTGGAAGAAGTAGAGACCCGCATGGAAGAATACCCAGTTACCCGCGCCATGCTCGGTTTACTAGACACCCTTCTGAGTCACCCTTACCCTACCAGCTTAGGTACCGGAACCCGCCAACCGGGCATCGAACCATACCTTCAATTTGTTCGAGACTCTGTGCTGCTTCGGTGTAATTCTCGCGCTTATAAAGTGGAAGGAGAAAAGGTAGTTTGTTTGTAAAGAAAACAATGCACTACCAAGTTTTGACTTTCTGTTTCTTTTGTCTCCATTCAGACTATTATTTGTTTGAATTTTCTGTGTTTTTTGTAAAATTTTAACTTGTTTTTTAGCTTTAGTTTTGCAACTTAAATTTTTTTACGAAGAGAGACAGTTAAAAAGTTTTTAAAAACAGTTACCTCATTTTGAATAAAAAAACAAATCAGAATCAATTACAAATCAGTAAAATAATTTAATTTTTTTAAAGTTAATAAAGCAACTTTTTTTGTCTTTTATCTACAACAGATACATATAGATTTTTTTTAGATTGAAGCAATTTTTGCATTTTTCAAAGAGTAATCCCTAATTAATATTTTTCTGGTATGTTTGTAGCGAGTTTTAACAAATAATAAAACAAAATCAGTAGGATTTTTTTTTAAAATCCAGTTCACTACTGTTATAGGGAACCCTTAAAAAGCATTTCAATTTGTATTTATTCCCGGATCAGGATTTGAAGTCTGTGGTCCTCAAACTTTGTTTGAAGCTCTATTGATTTTCTGAGTCATATAAAAGAATACGTTATGCATGTGCAATTCAAACATAAAACTCTCCAAACTCGTAATAAGTTAAATAAATTCTACTCTAGTAGTGTTCAAGTTAATTTCAAAACGTCTGGCATTTAAAATCATTTCTCATTATTAATTAAATTGTTAAAATTATTTCCTTAACTCATTAGTCTATTTTGTTTTTAAAAAAATATATTAAAGATTTACCACTAATAAAAAAACCACTAATTAAAAGGTTTACCACTAATAAAGAAGCACACCTTTTAAACTAAGTCTATTTAATAATTCCGTCTGCGTATTTTTATTTTTCTCAGTGGAAGATCATGTCCTTGTGTTACCAAATATTGGAAAAAGTTCTGAAGAACTGCAATTTCCTAGCCACTCATAATGTGGCCAAGTCCAGTGTGGGGATATCGATATTGTCGCAGATGTTGCAGGATAGCGGACTGCTAAGAGTTGTCCTGCATACTTTAGATGAAGGAACAAGAGTTTTGGATACATATGCTTCTGTCCCAGGTGAATGCAATTTTTTAATAATTAAAAAACAATTACCGAATTATTTTACAGTATAACCCGGTTATTTATGGGATTTTGATGTTAATGACGTTAAAATGAAGTCACCTTATTAGCAAGGTTGAATATTAAGTGGAGTAAATTATTTTAAATACTTATTTTAGATTCAAATTATTAGTAAAAGTTGTACTTTGGTTTTGAAAGCGATTGCAGTTAACCTCACAGCAGGGTCACGAACTAGGTAGGTTTAGAACAGCTATGCTCTGGTTGTTTCCTGAAAACCTACTGAAAATGAAGAAATTGCTTTTGAAGCTTGCATTTTAATCGGAAAGGCTAAAAAAACCATACCAACTACTTTTTGGTGCTATGCAGCCCAGTCGGTTAAGGCGTTTGCTCTTCATGTGGAAGATCCCAGTTTCGTGCCCGGGCATCACCAAAATAACTGCTAACCTATAAAAGGCCCATTGCATCCAAAAACGTCCAATGAAATATACCCCATTTAGGGGGAGCGCACATTAAATCTGCTTCTAAGTCCTGACGGCGCATATGGCGTCAGCCTTATAGTCCAGTAACCAGGTAGTCAAAAGGGGGTGTTTCAGGAAAAAAATACAGAAATTGTTTTCTCAACGGTTTTATATGTTTTCGAGGGTGGTGAATCCGAATATCAACTTTGTTAACAAATTCGGACATGGGAACATTAAAAAAAATTGAAAAAATCCCGAAATTTTACCTCTTTTTTTGGTTTTTTCCTTCTAGCTGGAAAAGTATTAATTTTTCAACAAAAACGTCAATACAAAAGTTAAAGTACTTTAAACAAGCTAAATAAAAGTCAATTACACTATTTATGTCAGATTAATAGCTTAGTTCCTACAGCTCGCTGAAAATTGGGCAATTCCTCCTGAATGTGAAAAGTCCGAAATTTTCACTTTTAGCACACACACGCAACATAGTACTGTCGAAATAGAGTTAGGGGTGGTGCTAATTGAAACACAAACTAATCTTGTTGCAAATGGTAGGAAACATGCATCTAAGGAACATAATAAAAATCACAACCCGAACTGTCGCTCAAAATTTGTTTTTTAGCTGCAATCTTGAAATAACGTCAATTTGTTTTTAAAAAAAGTTACAATAAACTATAATAAGTCAAGTTTGGTATCAAATTAAAGGAAATTTTACGCTGAAAATGAATATACCATTGGTTTTAAAACCTTAATATTTACAAAGATTATTTTTGAAGGAAATGATGAGAAAACGGGGAAAAATTTCCGGAAAACGGTAAAAAAAATATTGAACAAACTCTCATGAAATGTTCGAAAAGAATTTAGAAATAATGGCTGAAAGTCAACATGGAACCTGGTTTAAAATCATTTTAAATGCAGTGAAATAACTTATGCAATGAGTTTGTTGACCAGTGTTTTCCGTTAATCTAACTCATGCAATAATGGTGAAAGATTTTGTAGATCTAAACAAGGTAATGCGAACAATGTGCTCCATATATGTTATGTTTGGTTTTTCATACCCATCAAATACTATTATAACTTTTCCCATAAATTCTGTTGACATTATACAATGTACTTCCATGTGACATCCCCAAATGTTGTACAAGTGTTCCAGAGAAATTAATGCACAGTTATCAAGCACGTAGGAAATACTTTGCTGGGCACAAAGAGTCTATTGAATTTTATTATTATTAATGGAATATGATGAGTTTGCAATATATTTGTCCGTTTTATTCATTCGTCGATTGCTATGGTCTATACATGAAGTTGGTAACGTTTATATAGCTCGTAATTGAATTTTTCGTACTGTCCTTTACTATCCAAGCAGATGTAACATGTAAGCTCGCATCCTGTATGTTAAAAGACTTGAATTTATTCGATGAGTTTCACCAGAAAGGACTAGTTATTCTACTCCTTTTTCCATAGTTTTATCGTAGCTGCTTAGTACTTTTTCTATTAAGTTCCATCTCTAAAAGGTATGGTAGACTAGTTTATTTTAAATATTGCTTCAAATCATGTCACGTTAGCCTTGTCTGCAATATATATTATTCCATTAACGAAATTCTACGAAGCACTTGAAAAATCAGTGGATGGATTGCCCACACACACACATTGCGGTCTAAATGTATTACCTTGTTAAGATCTACAAAATCTTTCGTCCTTCTTGCTTGAGTTAGATTAGCGAAAACACTGGTCAGCAAACTCATTGCATAAGTTATTTCACTGCATTTCGAATGATTTAAAACCAGGTTCCATGTTGACTTAGTTATTCTTTCTCAATTCTTTTGATACATTTCATGAGGGTTTGCTCATTATTGCTTATTATTGGGGCTCCATGTTTTTTATTCACTGAAACATGGCTCTGGGTCGCAAACTTTTGTTGTATATCTCAATAATGACAAGGAGTGCCGTGGCGTGCAGTGAAATTTTTCGGCCGTTCTCTCATCATTTCCTTCTAAAATCATCTTTGCAAATATTTAAGTTTTAAAACTAAGTGTTTATTCTTTGTCAGCATAAAATTTCCTTTAATTTGATACCAAACTTGACTTATTATGGTTTATTGAAAATTAAAAAAAAATAAATTGATATTTTTTTCAAGATTGTGGCTAAAAAACTTATTTTGAGCGACAGTTCGGGTTGTGATTTTTAGTATGTTCATTAGAAGCATGTTTCCTATCATTTGCAGCAAGATTAGTTTGTATTCCAATTAATTCCACCCCTAACTCTATTTCGACAGTACTATTTTGCGTGTGTGCTGAAAGTGAAAATTTCGGACTTTTCCCATTCAGGAGGAATTTGCCCGATTTTCAGCGCGCTGTAGCAGCTAAACTATTAATCTGACATAAATAGTGTAATTGACTTTTATTTAGCTTGTTTAAAGTACTTTAACTTTTGAATTGACTTTTTTGTTGAGAAATTAATACTTTTCCTGCTAGAAGGAAAAAACCAAAAAAAGGGGTAAAATTTCGGGATTTTTTCCATTTTTTTTAATGTTCCCATGCCCGAATTTGTTAACAAAGTTGATATTCGGATTCAGCACCCTCGAAAACATATAAAACAGTTGAGAAAACAATTTCTGTATTTTTTTCCTGAAAAAACTACTTGGTTACTGGACTATTAATGGTTGCGCTGGGAGCCTACTCGGGTGTCGGCTTATCACTTGACTGTGGTTCTAATTTACGATGTCAGTCTAGTGCAGGGATCAATCTGCAGTCGCATTTGTCGCAAAATGCGACGAGTTGCACGAAAATGCGAAAAAAAAATATTGGCTGTCACGAAAATGCGACGACGTCATTCCGTGAAACAAAACTTAAATTTCAATAAACAACAAGTTCAAATAACCAATTCTAATAATGAAAATAAAAATTTTAATCAAAATGAGAAGATGAATTCAGATTAGATTTCACTAAAATGTCTTCAAATCTCGGCCAGCCAGTGCAACTGCCCATTAGAAAAGGAGTCCAATAATGCTTCGCGATTTACTTATTTTACTGCCTAGTAATTTTAACGTAACCTACCGATGCTGTCACATTACGTCATAATGATTGACAGTTCTCTGGCTCTACCTTGAATGTTAAAATGCTTTTTGTTTTTACGTCTGAACCTTTTATTCTACTTCCACCTGTACTGGGGTTTCTGGACTTAGATTTTATGTAGCTAGTAAATTTCTAGTCCTTGTATTTTTCTGGAAAAATGCTAAGATTTTTTTTTCCTAACAAGTGTATGAAACATTTTAATATAAGAATATGTATTGAAATCTCAAAAGTTGGGGATTTCAAACAACAAAAACTTGATTTTAAAATACACCAAATGAACAGCAAAAACATGTTCATAGACATAAACAAATGTGAAGATAATCTAACACTATATATCAAAGTAAATGTACTTATTAAATGTTTATTAAAAAAGTCAAAAGTACTTTTATTAGTATAGTTTTGTATAATTATTTAAATTCGTCACGTCGTGATTCATAAAAAAAATATATAAATGTATTGTTAAGCTATACTGCTAAACAAAAGTAACTGCTACAAAAAAAAATGGAGTTGTGTTTAGATTCAAGGGATTTAATTGGCATGATGTTTATTTATAAGCAACTAATTTTTCTTTAGCATTTTGCTACAGGTTTTTTCTACATTTTAGCATTTTTGCTACAGCATTTTTTGACCCAGGTTGGTCCCTGGTCTAGTGAGACGATAATTCAAACTATCAAACCTAAACTAACCAATTACTTTTATTTAACTCCAGGCCAGTCCGACTTGGAAGAGTGCACTTTCCTGGCCCTGAAGTTGATCCAGGTGACCCTCTCCAAGCAAGAAGGGTTCCTGCAGCAGATTCGCGACAGTGGATGCGACCTTCTGGTGACCTCTCTCGAAAATCTGCTCCTGAATATCAACCCGAGAAGTGGGCAGGCTGACCATTTGCTTGTGATTGCAAAGTAAGATGGTTTTTCTGTTAAACAAATTTCCTTGATACAGTATAAAGATATAGCAAATGGATGTTTTTAACTCGAGTGGGACTGGACTCGCAGTTTGAACTGGTTCCGGACATTATCCCGACAACCAGAATACTGGCTTGACATAGTCCTGACAATAAATAATTCTGATTGTTACCAAATCCTGAGCATGTTCAAAAAGCTTGACAAATCTACAAATTAATGCTTTTATGATTAATTAAGGGCAATTTAGTTACTAATATTGCATTTTTTTGCAGTCGGGATTCTGGCTTGTTGGGATTTTGTCTATCGGTATTATCTCCCAAACCCAATTTGAAATTCATGTTAAACCATTACAAGGAAGGTTAAGAACTTTATTTTGGGGTTATTAGGATTAACAGGACACTATAATTCATTGGAATTTTCTTTTGTCTTATGGACACACTATGGTCATGTCTTCCATAATATAAACATAGTGTGGAACCAAGCACCAAGCCAATAGTAACTAAAATATTATTTATTAAAATTTATAGTAAGTTCCAAAAGTAGTAAGCTTACACCAATAATTTTCCCCCCTTACATCAATATTGTTTTTTCAGTTAAAATGTTGGTACTTTTTTTTTTAAATAATTAAAATTTCAATTTTCTTTCATATTGTTTTTTACAACCAAATCAATAAAATAATATCATACAATGTTAATCATATGTTATTTTTTGTAGATATGTGACATACAACACATTCATACCTAAGCACAGTTTACTATCTATCAGCATATTGCATGCCTTGTGCTCCTCGATACAGATATCTCAACATTTAGTTGGAGTGTTTGACAGTGATTCAGTGAGTAGTTGTTTTGTTTTCTGCTTATATTTGAATAGCTTTTTTTACAAGTTATATTAAGTCTATTTTTTCATTCTTCAAAAAATATGATTTTGTTGGTGAGTTAGGAAGGAAAAGATAACTTTAATTGTTCCAGTTATAACTATGCTTGGAATTGCAACTTATATTGAAAAGGCATTGTTACACATATGCTGCCATGTTTCGCATTAAAAATTCAATTTTTGAATCTTTGACCCAACTCCATTGAAAAACAAGCCCTTTATTTCATGCTTGAGCAGGGTTTCTTTTTTTAAAAAAAGTACTGCTGTTAGTTACGGTTGTATAAGAAAATATTTTTGAAATAATTTAAAAGCATCTAATTATTTTCATTTACCAAAATATAGTTTAATAGTTAGCATTATTAAAATCAAAGCAGAATATGATTTTACTTCAGGTATTATTAATTTTACTTTACAATTTATACAATCTTTTTATATAAAAAATTTCCTTCATAACAAAAATCTTTAAGATCATTAAAATATAGTTAAAAATTTTAATGTTATTTGCCCCCACAGAATGAAAGTGAAGTGTTATTAAAAGGTTTTGTTGAAATTCTTGAAGTGGACATTAGTAATGAAGATAACGAAGGTAAAATTATTTTTTTAATACACATGACACAATGGCAACAATCATAATATAATTTTGCCTGGAAATCATGTTATACACTTTAATTTTAAAGCCTTTGTTTATTTTTTTTATTTGATTAGCAGAAATTAAAATGCAGTGTGACATGCACTAAATACTAACAAAATTTATATAGATTAATAATTTTGGAAATTTTAAAGAAAAATTACAATAAGTACATTAAAACCAAATCATTTAAGTTTGCAGCAACTGTTTTATCGCCTTCAAGCATTAATAATTTAAATTTAGAGCATTACTCAATGGTTACATATACTCATATCATAGCTAAATAAATGTTTGCTGATTTGAGTTTTCTCAAGTTTATTGCTCTTCAGTTCACTATCAAAAAGTTAAAATTTGTAAGGCAGTGAAATTATTTTGGATAAGAAGTAAATTGATTTATTTGACCATTCTAATAATTTTACTATTATAAAATTTTACCTTAACTCTAACATCATAATTGAATTCTCAATAATGAAGAACTTGATCCTATTTAATTCCAAGAACTGGTTCAAGTTAGCATTGATTTTCCTTTCATTGTGATTAATTTTGTATTTTAGTATTGATATCTGGGATATTGGATAAATAATAATTAACATATCTAATAAAACTAAAAAAAAAATAAAAGAAGCATCATTCAGAATCCTGTAAAAAGTAGATCTGCCTCCTTTAAATTAATTGAATCAAAACTGTTTTGGTCAGATAAAACGCACTTAAACACATATTTTCACAAAATAATTTTTTAAAAAAATAAACTTCTATTGCAGATGATAAATCTTCACAAACAAGAAATAAGTCTCACCAGCAATTACTCCAGCTTCTGCTAAAGTGTTTGAGGTATCCTGGACCCAATCTTGCTCATTACTTGCTTGGATTTAACATTAGAAAGCCGGTGTCCCAAACAGAAATTCAAGAACCAGGTAAAGATAGCTACATTTTATCCATTGTTGATGTTTTAACTTAATTATTAAAATGTATTTATAAACATATTTTGTTTGAGATTTTTTCGTTTAAATTAAAACTAGGGTATGCTCTTATCTTATCTTGCCCTCATCTTAGTGATTATCTTAAAATACACTTTTTGAGAAAACAATGATTTGAAATTATTAACAAATTGAACTATATTACCAACCAAGCAGAAAATTAATATAATTCTCACAACTTGTTCTTATTAAAAAAAAAAGTAATTGCTAACTATCTGACATTAATTATTGTCTTTTAAACTCATGTATGCCTGCAACATATATTTTTAGCACATATTCTAAGAACTTATCCTACGAAAATTGGAAAATCGTGACACATTTAAAAATAAATTACAGTGAAACCTCTAAGAGCGACCATCCGCCTGTTCCCTAATAAATCGGTCATAAATGGAGGTTGGTTGCTCCTAGAGTACAAAAAGTAAATTAACTAGAAAGTTGAAATGTCATTTTACAATGTATTATTAACCAATACAAAATAGCAGAAAACTATTTATGTTTATTTATTAGTTCGCAAATAATGCACACAATATTATACTAACTTACTTTTGATCAAACTGTAGTATGTAAAAAAAATACTATACTAACTTATTTACAGTAAAAAGCAATTTCTGACTGCTTCGTTTTTTCCCAAATTACCTGTTTTTGTAATTTTTTTTTTTAATCGGAAAAAGTTGTGTTAGAAAAATATTTTTTTTTCTTGAAGGACCTGATTTGAAACCGGTCGTTTGAGGAGTGAAATCTGGTCTCTCCCAGAGTGGTTTTTTACATTGAACACATAGGGGGGGGGGGATCGGTGCCTTGCAAAATTGGTAGTAAGTAGAGGTGGTCGTTTAATGGAAGTGGTCGGTCGTGGAGTTTTCACTGTATATGAAGAGTCTAGGGGTTTCGTCAACTGGGAACATGTTCTTTGGTGAGTAGTGGTGATCGAAAACCGGTTCAAGCGTCACTTGCGTGAATCTTGGTCGTTAGGAAAGTTATTGGTGTTCCAAAACTTCTTAATTAACTTAAGAATCTTAAAACTTCTCTTTATCACTTAAATTATACAAATATTGCATATTTTCTATTCACGTTATTAAATATGTATTTTGGTATATAAAATATTTCTAAGACTATCAGAAAATATTAAGATTCTTAAATTACAGTAAACTCCCGATTATCCGCGGAATTGGGTGGCCCGGCTTCCGCGGATAAGCAAATTCGCGGATAATCCGCAAAAATGAAGAAATTGCCTATAAACAAAATTTCTTCTCTATTTTATTAAAAAGTAAATTACAGTAATCGTATATATAGCATGTACAAATTTACTTCAAAATGTCTATTACTGTCGTTTCTTCTATGCCACACTGCAAGCACATTTGATTTTTAGAGGATCCGTTTTCTAACTTTTTAATGAGTTGTAGTTCGTCTTGAATTGTCAAGACAACTTTTTTTTTTAGTTTCTCACGCATTTCGCTAGTATCAAAATCACATAAAGCAATTCAATTTAAATAGCGGCAGTTTATTTCACAAGTGGCGCTTTTTGACAAAAACCTGTTCGTGATGTGCACCTGGCCGAACACCAATTTTTCCTGGTCATTCTTATTATAATCAGAGATCATTCTAGGCGTTTTTCACGGGGCGGAGCGCCCTGCCCGCCTTTTTTTTAATATAAATCCCGCCCTATATGCCCTTTTTTACAACATAAATCCCGCCCTATATGCCCTTTTTTACAACATAAATCCCGCCCTCCTTGCCGATTTTTCTTTTAAAAATTTCCGCGTATTCCCGAGTTTTTCAAAAATTCCGCTTATCCAATTTTTTTTTTAATTATTTAACCCACGTTACGTAATATTATACTTTTAAACCTGTTTTTCTAAACTTAATCATTAATAAATACTAAAGATAATCGATTTTAGAACCAGATAGACGATCGAGAATTTTGAGCCAAAATCATGTCTTGATCAAGGGGGTTAGCTTTGACTAACGGCTTAACACTAAAGATCTAAAATTTTCCACAACTTAACACAACCTGAAAAAAATTGTTTCCTTCATTCTCGGCTTATATCAATGAAAACTAAACTTAAATTTCGATAAATAGCAAGTTTAAATAATGGATTTTAATAATGAAAGTAAAAACTTTAATTAAAATTTAAGGATGAATTAAGATTATATTACACTAAGATGTCTTCAAATATCAACCAACGGCTAGTGCAATCCCTCATTGAAGAGGATCATCTTCTCCGGACCAAAAATTTGCAGTCAATGCTTAATGATTTGATCATTTTGCTGCGTAGTAATTTTTTTAGAAATCCACCGATGACATCACATTGGCTCCTCAATGATTGACAGTTCGATGGCTTTGCGTTTGCGTGATCAGAAACAGCGTCTCAATACTTTTGTAGCTCCGGTTCAGGCCTAATCGGACCAACCAGAATATTTTCTTTTGATCTATTGTTTTTGAGTCGTGACCTTGTGATCGCAAGAGCCGGTTGAATGTTAAGGGGGTCTGGCACCCCAAAATCATTGAAAAAATTAAAAAAAAAATTAGTGGCTTAAAATACTATATCAACCTTTATTAATAATGTCACAAAGTTTTAAGACGGTTAGAAAAATATTTTTGACATTAAAGGCAATTTTATTTTACCCTTTCTTTAGTGAAACTGCCCAGATCGGCCGAACGACTAAGGATCCGATAATGTTATTCCAATCAAATATTACGAGGAAGCAAAAATCCTTCGTAAGGAAATGAGTTAACAATAAAAACTTTAAATTGGTTTTTCTCGGTTTTACAATTTTTGAATCATGTGAATGTTTGGGGGCACATAACTAAAAATTTTATTCATTTAAATACTTGAATTTTTTTATGTGTAATTCACAAGTATATTTAAACATTTTAACGCAGGGAATAGTCTGTAAAGTTTTTACTTTTTTTTTTAAAAAATCTTTTAGGTTAAAAATATTGACATTCTTCAACGATATTTAAAAAAAATTCATATTTAATCTAGTTTTTAGATTTTCAAAATAATCTTGTGTTAAAATACTTAAAAATGTCTATAGATGAAACTGTGAAAATTTGAAATGGATATATTAATTAGTTAATTCTTGAGATGCCCCCAAAGTTGGACAATTTAACATGGGCTTCTATGGAGGTGCCAGACCCCCTTAAGGGGGATTTTTTTTGTTTACTTTTGAAACTGTAGGGCCTTTTTATTTTGTCTTATACTGGGGTTTCAGATTTGAGATCGGTTTTAGTTGTTGTTTTTTAATGGAGTATTGGCTTATACACGCTTTATATATTCAAAATTTTGTTAGTAATTACTAGTTCTTGAATTTTTCTGAAAAAAAATCTTGAATGGTACTGAATCTGTAATCTTGAACTGTAATCTTGAAGAACTCCAATTATATAAAGCAATTGGAATTAAGACTTAACCAATTTCCTATAAATAATTGAAAATTTGGATTTTTGGGGTTAATTGGAGAAAAGGCATATTTTAATCAATTACTCAATGTATTGTTGGGCTGTTAGATAATAAGTTGAAGTTTTAATTTCGGTTTAACCAAATCCGAATTGTAAGATGTAGTTTGGGTTATATCTTTTGTTTCAGTTTGAGTTGTAGCTTTTTGTAAAAGTTTTTTCTTCAACTTATGTTAGAATCTTGGAATCTTGGAAAAAGTGCACTAAACTTTACACGCGATTTATAACTTAATACTCGGCCAATTTTTTTTTCCTGTTCGTCTCTGTTAGATGTTATGGCTAGTATTTTTTTTTGTGGGTACAAAAAAATTAATAGACATGACATGGAATAAAGAGGAACAGTAACAGGTCGGCCAAGTTTAATTTTTCTGTCATTCTTATAAGCAGCACTTCTTCAAATATTTTGAGTTCTACAACACTTGAAAAAAGTGTATGCCACATGCTTTTAATTTTAAATGCAAGAGCTGAATGCAAACAAAACCTGTTTGTTTGATTAGTAGCATTAATGATTTCCACCACTTCGCTCGAGTAGATCTGTTTGCAGTTCTGGCTCATTGTTAGGCATAAGTGCCTCATCATGTTCTTCACTTACTAGAAAAGATGTTTCATTTTTTTTTTTTTTTACAAATCCTCCAGGCTAGCGATAGATAGACAAATTCCATGAGTTTAAATACACGTAAAAAGTCCAGAAAACACAAGGGGTCCTTAAGAAGATCGTCCCAGGAAAGATTAAGGCAGTCCAAAATGTGTTCAGGCGAGGCCATTTCCGTAGAACACTTCGTACAAATTGGGAAAAGCTTGCGTCCTTCAAGAAAAGTAAGGGTCTTCAGATGGCCACTCGCGAATCTTGATAAAGCCGTCTGATCTAGATGTTTCATAAAATGATGGAGTAGTAAAATAATAAATACTTAATTTGGTATGCGAGTGTATTTTCTAAAAATAAAAAATATATATTTTTTATCGCATTTTAGATGCCCTAAACTTTTTGCAAGTGCTCTTAGACTATGTGCCCTAAACTTTTGCAAGTGCCCTTTTTATATTTAAAGCACCCTGCCCTTTTTCAGTTCTAGAATGAACTCTGTTATAATCATAATGTATTCGTTGTTCTTGTTAAATGTATTTGTCGTTCTAGAAAAAAATTCGTTGTTCTTGGAATGTATTCTTCCAAAAAGTTTTGAAACAAATTAAAATTCATTTATCGCGGGTTTTTTATATTTGAACTGAAAAATGAGAAAAAGTGTCCCGCGGATAATCCGCAAAGCGGATAATCCACCCGCGGATAATCGGGAGTTTACTGTTTTTAAGTTTGTCACTACTATTTTTCTAATGACCATTATCCCCACAAATCCGACGCTCGAGGTCACATGATAAGAATCAAGGCAAAACTGGTTTCTTTACACCAGTTTAGGCGATGACTCGCTATATCCTCCAAGCAGACCTGAGCAAATAGATTCCCAGTCAATAGAATGTTTCTTCCCCTGACTGTTCGTCTGTATATTTACATTTAATGTTATCTTTATGTAGTTGATATGAGTATAATATTTGTTATTGTAATTACAGGCGTGATGGGATCGAAACGAACATGCCTCCATGCCATTTTGTCCTTCCTCGATTCTGGCACCTACACCAACGACTGTCCAACCAGTATTCACAATGCACCTCGGTCTAGCGAACTTGCCTACCAACTCATTCATGTGCTGTGTACCAATAATGACACGTCTGGACCTACTTTGAGGTACCTGAGATCGACACATGATTTTCTGTTCAGGCATTTGCAGTTTCTTCCATTTAAAAGTGCAAGTGAGTATCACCATTTTATTTTCCCTTCTAATAGGTGATTATTGAAATGTAATTATTTCTCTATTAATTAAAAATCTTAGCTTTAAATTAATATTTCAGTGTCATTAAATGTATAACACGAACTAAATAATTAATATGGTGTGGAACTTCATAGTGAAGTTCATTTTAGGAAATTTCCATTTCATTAGTGAACAGGGTTGTTATGTTTAAAACATTTTGTTTAAAACAAATGTTTTAAACATGTTTAAAACATAGTAATAAAAAATGTTTAAAACAATTTTATTAATTATTATATGTTTTATAATTTATTGGCCAAATACGGTTCATTTAAGGGAAATAGGTTTTATTTTAGGATATATGACCATGCTATGTATTACCTTAAAGATTAAGATTGGGATAAATAGTAGACCCTGATGGAATGGTGAACCTTGTATGTGATTTGTGATACTTTAGGTCCCAAATGGGACGCGACTGACATTTGTTAATATTCATTAATTTATTATAGCCCCTAATTTGTGAGAATTATGCTAATCATCAATGTGGTACATAATTTTAGTTCATTAAAATAATACCAAACAAAAACTAGCATTACATTATTTGTTTATAAATTCTTCTATTAGCCAATCCGATTTAATTAAAGGAAGACACCGAATCGCCAAATAATCGAAGGATTTCTTGTATTCTATGATTCTTTGATAAATAAAGATGTAAGGCATATGCTTAAAATTATTGGGGATGGTAGTAAATATACGAAACCAAAATGAAAAAAAACGTGTTTTTTTTTTTAAACCTAAACAACTTGTTCAATAACTAAAATTTAATTGTTTTAAAAAAAACATGTTTTAAACAAAAAAAAAACATGTTTAAAACAAAAAAACATGTTTTTTTGTTTTATTTAAAAAAAAAACATGTTTTTTTCCAACCCTGTAGTGAAAAAGCAGTTATCCACTTTTTTGATATTTCATTTAAATTTCTAATTTTGTTCTTTTTAATTGTATAAAGTTAAAAAAAAACTTACAAGACGTTAATGAAGTTGTATATTTAAAATATTTTATGTCTTTGTTGTTATTATATATTGATTATTAGGCTTGGTTGATTGGCTTGTATCATGTTACTTAAAAGCATTCCTGCATTCATTCTTGGATTCCATTGGTGGTTTCAGTGTTTAGTGGCATTAAACAATAGGCTCAAACATTTTAACCAATCAAAACCTTAACCTTATTTTTAATTCTAACTAATGCCACTTAAGACTTGAAACATGCCCATTTTATGTTTTCCATATCCTTAATTTGTAATTTCCTCCCAAAATACCCCTTGCATAAGTTATTTCTCAAAATGTAGATGTTTTATATATGTTTAACATTAACTTTTCACATTAACAAAATAACAGGTAACTCTGACATCAGAGCCCTTCGTCAGCAGTCATGGCTTTTACGAACCTTAGCTGTGGAATTGCGAGTTACGTCAGCACACCATCAGAGATCGCATGTTCAGCGTCTGCTGAATAGTCTTCTGGATGACAAACCTGCCATTGAAAGTGGTAAAGAAATTCATTTCTTTTAAACTTTCCCTGTTTTATATTGAAATGTAAATGTTTTAAAATAAACAAGTTGACTTGTAAAAGAAAGTGTAATTTAGTACTGCATTCACACAAAATTCATGCGGTTGAATTTCTATGGGGTTGTTTCACGGAAGATCTGGCAATAGCTGTACGGTCTTGTGTTCCCTACTTTCTAACAACTCTCTAAATGTCTCTGCTCTCTATTTACTTTTGTATTGGTTAATTGGTTGGTAGAGATAATCAGGTTTGTGTGCTGACCAAGCACACTAGCCTGAATATAGGTCTACCAATTAACCAAAAAAAGTAATTAGAGTGTAGAGAAAACAACACTGTGTAGCTATTGCCAGATCCTCAGTGAAACAATCCCGTCATGTTATAATTTCAAATTCATTATCAAAATTGTCTGAAAATTAATAAATAGGTCATTCTAATTGTGTCAATAAAGTCGTCTTAAAAGTTAACTAATTTATATTTTAGGTGCTGTTGATATAAGCTTGGAACCATCTTTTGCTGTTTCAAATTCATCTTTCCATTCTTTCATGAAACCAGTTTCAGGTAATATTAATTTTTTATAGCTACTCAAGAAACTTGGAACTGTGTATATATATTCTTTGCCTAAATAGTTTCTCCTAAGTTCCTTTATGTGTTATTTTTAAACACACTATTTTTCCCTTTCAAAATGCATTAAAAATATTCTCTTTTACTAAGGCTACTATAGTTACATAAGATATTTTTGTCTTGTAATTACAAATGAGTTTGAATAATCAAAATATGTGGGGCCTGTTCTATTAAAACGTGCATTATAGGCACAGAAAGTTTGGGTTTACCCCTAAGGAATTTTTTGTGTAAAAGATGGAGCTTAAAAATTGAAAATAATCATTAATTTAACTCTTTGGGCGGAACTTGTATATCTTAATTCTTTATTTTCATGCTTTAAAAGTAGTTATTGACCACAAAGTAACACAATTTACCAAAATTTCAAGTGGCAATACAAATTAGAATGAAAATCACTAAAATTTGGGCTGAACTAGCCTTATGGAAGATAAGGCCCTGAAAGTATCTGTGTGTTTCGAAGATTGTCAAAATGTTGCTCAATTTTTTTTTTCTGTAAAACATGTACTTACTCTGAGCTAATTAGATCTAAAATCACTACAATTTGGGCTGAAAAAGCCATATGGAAGATAAGGCACTATAATATCAGTGTGTTTTGAAGATGGTCAAAATAATGCTCTTTTTTTTTTTTTTTTTTTTGTAAAACATGTACTTACTCTGAGCTAATTCTGGTTCAATCTGTAGAGGTCTCACTGAAATATTTCCATAAACAATACTAACCCAATGATTCCATTCACAAGCACCTACCGTCACAAATTCCTGCAAATCATAAAATATCAGTGTGTTGTGAAGATGGTCAAAATGATGCTCAATTTTTTTTTTTGTAAAACTTGTACTTACTGAGCTAATTATTTTTCAATCTGTAGAGGTTTCACTTAATTTTTTTCCATAAACAATACTAACCCAATGATTCCATTCACAGGCACCTACCGTCGCAAACTCATGCAAATCCTGGACGCCATCGCTTTCCAGCACGCCTTCCCTGTATCTCCGCGCTGGGACTACTTTGAGGCGGAGGAAGTTGAACGAGTGTTGCGCGAGTGTGAGGTGCCAAATGAGTGTGAGGGGCCTCGGCTTGTCGACGTGGAGGAACTGCATGCGAGGCTGTCTGAGGCGACCCTCGCTTTGCAAGGGCAGAGGCCCATAATGGTACAGGTGAGAAAGGTTGAATCACTACATAATCTAAAAAGGGGTTAGTTGTAGGGGGACGGCATTGGGACTACTTTAAGGCAGTGGCGGTAGAATGAGTGTTGCGCGAGTGCAAAGTGCAGAATGAGTGTGAGGGACCTTGGATTGTCGACGTAGAGGAACTGCACAAGAGGCTGCCTGAGGCGACCCTTGCTTTGCAGGGGCAGAGGCCCATAATGGTGCAGGTGAGAATACTTGAATCACTACTTAATCTAAAAAGGGGATAGTTGTAGGGGGACGGCATTGGGACTACTTTAAGGCAGTGGCGGTAGAATGAGTGCTGCGCGAGTGCAAAGTGCAGAATGAGTGTGAGGGACCTTGGATTGTCGACGTAGAGGAACTGCACAAGAGGCTGCCTGAGGCGACCCTTGCTTTGCAGGGGCAGAGGCCCATAATGGTGCAGGTGAGAATACTTAAATCACTACTTAATCTAAAAAGGGGATAGTTGTAGGGGGACGGCATTGATACTACTTTAAGGCAGTGGCGGTAGAATGAGTGTTGCGCGAGTGCAAAGTGCAGAATGAGTGTGAGGGACCTTGGATTGTCGACGTAGAGGAACTGCACAAGAGGCTGCCTGAGGCGACCCTTGCTTTGCAGGGGCAGAGGCCCATAATGGTGCAGGTGAGAATACTTGAATCACTACTTAATCTAAAAAGGGGTTAGTTGTAGGGGGACGGCATTGGGACTACTTTAAGGCAGTGGCGGTAGAATGAGTGTTGCGCGAGTGCAAAGTGCAGAATGAGTGTGAGGGACCTTGGATTGTCGACGTAGAGGAACTGCACAAGAGGCTGCCTGAGGCGACCCTTGCTTTGCAGGGGCAGAGGCCCATAATGGTGCAGGTGAGAATACTTGAATCACTACTTAATCTAAAAAGGGGATAGTTGTAGGGGGACCGCATCGGGACTACTTTAAGGCAGTGGCGGTAGAATGAGTGTTGCGCGAGTGCAAAGTGCAGAATGAGTGTGAGGGACCTTGGATTGTCGACGTAGAGGAACTGCACAAGAGGCTGCCTGAGGCGACCCTTGCTTTGCAGGAGCAGAGGCCCGTAATGGTGCAGGTGAGAATACTTGAATCACTACTTAATCTAAAAAGGGGATAGTTGTAGGGGGATGGCATTGGGACTACTTTAAGGCAGTGGCGGTAGAATGAGTGTTGCGCGAGTGCAAAGTGCAGAATGAGTGTGAGGGACCTTGGATTGTCGACGTAGAGGAACTGCACAAGAGGCTGCCTGAGGCGACCCTTGCTTTGCAGGAGCAGAGGCCCATAATGGTGCAGGTGAGAATACTTGAATCACTACTTAATCTAAAAAGGGGTTAGTTGTAGGGGGACGGCATTGGGACTACTTTAAGGCAGTGGCGGTAGAATGAGTGTTGCGCGAGTGCGAGGTGCAGCATGAGTGTGAGGGACCTTGGATTGTCGACGTAGAGGAACTGCACAAGATGCTGCCTGAGGCGACCCTTGCTTTGCAGGAGCAGAGGCCCATAATGGTGCAGGTGAGAATACTTGAATCGCCTCTTAATCTAAAAAGGGGATAGTTGTAGGGGGACCGCATTGGGACTACTTTAAGGCAGTGGCGGTAGAATGAGTGTTGCGCGAGTGCAAAGTGCAGAATGAGTGTGAGGGACCTTGGATTGTCAACGTAGAGGAACTGCACAAGAGGCTGCCTGAGGCGACCCTTGCTTTGCAGGGGCAGAGGCCCATAATGGTTCAGGTGAGAATACTTGAATCACTACTTAATCTAAAAAGGGGATAGTTGTAGGGGGACGGCATTGGGACTACTTTAAGGCAGTGGCGGTAGAATGAGTGTTGCGCGAGTGCAAAGTGCAGAATGAGTGTGAGGGACCTTGGATTGTCGACATAGAGGAACTGCACAAGAGGCTGCCTGAGGCGACCCTTGCTTTGCAGGAGCAGAGGCCCATAATGGTGCAGGTGAGAATACTTGAATCACTACTTAATCTAAAAAGGGGATAGTTGTAGGGGGATGGCATTGGGACTACTTTAAGGCAGTGGCGGTAGAATGAGTGTTGCGCGAGTGCAAAGTGCAGAATGAGTGTGAGGGACCTTGGATTGTCGACGTAGAGGAACTGCACAAGAGGCTGCCTGAGGCGACCCTTGCTTTGCAGGAGCAGAGGCCCATAATGGTGCAGGTGAGAATACTTGAATCACCTCTTAATCTAAAAAGGGGATAGTTGTAGGGGGACCGCATTGGGACTACTTTAAGGCAGTGGCGGTAGAATGAGTGTTGCGCGAGTGCAAAGTGCAGAATGAGTGTGAGGGACCTTGGATTGTCGACGTAGAGGAACTGCACAAGAGGCTGCCTGAGGCGACCCTTGCTTTGCAGGAGCAGAGGCCCATAATGGTGCAGGTGAGAATACTTGAATCACCTCTTAATCTAAAAAGGGGATAGTTGTAGGGGGACCGCATTGGGACTACTTTAAGGCAGTGGCGGTAGAATGAGTGTTGCGCGAGTGCAAAGTGCAGAATGAGTGTGAGGGACCTTGGATTGTCGACGTAGAGGAACTGCACAAGAGGCTGCCTGAGGCGACCCTTGCTTTGCAGGGGCAGAGGCCCATAATGGTGCAGGTGAGAATACTTGAATCACTACTTAATCTAAAAAGGGAATAGTTGTAGGGGGACGGCATTGTGACTACTTTAAGGCAGTGGCGGTAGAATGAGTGTTGCGCAAGTGCGAGGTGCAGAATGAGTGTGAGGGACCTTGGATTGTCGACGTAGAGGAACTGCACAAGAGGCTGCCTGAGGCGACCCTTGCTTTGCAGGGGCAGAGGCCCATAATGGTGCAGGTGAGAATACTTGAATCACTACTTAATCTAAAAAGGGGATAGTTGTAGGGGGATGGCATTGGGACTACTTTGAGGCAGAGGAAGTTGAACGAGTGTTGCGCGAGTGCGAGGTGCCAAACGAGTGTGAGGGGCCTCGGCTTGTCGACGTGGAGGAACTGCATGCGAGGCTGTCTGAGGCGACCCTCGCTCTGCAAGGGCGGAGGCCCATAATGGTGCAGGTGAGACTAGTTGAATCTCTGTATACAGTAAAGCAGGGGTTCCCAACTTTTTTGCACCTGTGTACCACTTGACTTTTTGAGAAATTTTGGCTTACCACCAGACCTAAATATTTTAAGAAACGTATGACCTTTACTTTTCTTAAAAGTGTGCAAAAGTTTTTTGGGTTAAATTCCTTAGAAAACTTCGTATTTAATAGTTGCTTATTTGTTTATTTATAACATGCTTATTACAAATTCGAAATAAGAAGATTAAAATGTTATTAATTTTCGGTTCTTACCCATATGTCTAAAAACATAAAAATAAAAAATAGTACAAACACAGCGAAATCCGATCCAGAACTTAATTATAGATTTCTCTTTAAAATAATGTTAATGTTTTAAATAATGAGTAGTATGTTTGTGTGCTCTCTGCATATGCGTACAGAAGATATTGGTAGCTTCATTTTGCTCACATCACTCACGTGTACCACCTGAAATATTCCTGCGTACCACGGGTTGGGAACCCCCTGCTGTTAAGGGTTGACTCATCCCTGAAGTGGGTTGATAAAATGTGGACGAAGTATGCTTGGAAACAGTTGGGGTTCCGCTTGAGGTATACCACCTTACCGGGGCATATGCCTAGCATCACAGAAACCTTGGTCAAGTAAGTTGAAATCATCATGGCAGGCCTTTGCCCGATAATGGGCTGTTGTGCCGAGGAGTTTAGTATAAATATAATGTAAAGAGTTGTCAGATCTTGGGTGACCAGACATACTGCATTTCATGTTACAACACTACCTTTACGGTATGTCCTGTTTGTTCGAAACAACTTTAAGATATATATAACGGCTTGTTTTTTTAGACTTGTACTGCAAAGTGTCTTGCATTTAATGAAATGATTAAAAGTTTCTCGATTTGAGCCATAAGAAGGACATTTTCTTTTGTCGACAATACCCAACCAGAATAAAACAAAAGAACTATGAGCGTTATATACTTTAAATCAATCAGTAGTCTCCTGTAAATGACAGGCAAAAGTTTTATTACATAGTTACCTAAAAAGTTTACAAATGCTTAATAAGTTTATTGTTTTATTAATTATTATTTAATCATTTTATTATTTGTTCTAAATTGTTCAAGTGGTTTGCACCACATTACTTTCAAGTCATTAGTCTAGATACTGCAGTTTACTTACTCACAACAGTAGGGTCACATGGGGGAATTATGGGTCACTCTCTTTCCGGGGTAAATAATGGTCACTAAATTTTAAGTATTAAAAATGGTTTTTACAAAGCAAATAAATTATGCAAAGTCATCCTTATACATTCTATTTTCTTATATCAAGTTCAAAAACAATGTAACTCTGCAGAAAAAAATAGAAAAAAAAAAACTTTTTACACTACTATAAAAACATCTTCAAAAAAGATTGTCTTTGAAAAACATGATTTTTTTAAAGATCCATACTGGAGAAACATATTTGAATTAACTATTTTGTTGGTGCTATTGTTCAATAGGAAAAGGGCTAAGCTTTTCATTCCGATATAATTTTTTTCATAATTATTTTTTTTAATGATTTTAAAGGTATATCGATTTATCCCCCAGTTTACTGGGGTAATTCTTGGTCACTGGGGTAATTCTGGGCAGTTATATTTTTTGATATTTCAGGTGTTTTTAGCTACGTGGTATGCGTCATTTTAAAGCAAAAAATCAAATTAGGCTGCATTCCAAATTTCATTAAAAAAATTAAAAATTAGAAGTTTATTTAAAATTTAAATAACAAAAAGTTTAATCTACATTGAAATAACATGCAAATTCCATTTTTATTCAATGTTTTGACTGTTGCCATTTTGTTATACTGACGAGAAACTTTCGAGATACTTCGAACTGTAAATTAATTTAACAAACGATAAATAACTGAATTTTTGAAAGAATGTAAATGGGAAATTGTGGCATTATTTATTAAAAAAGATTACATCATTATTCTTCGGGCTTAAAACAAATTTTGCAAACAATAAAGTCTAATTGTTTTCTGAGAAAGAAGTTAATAAAAAGTTAATTTCGGCGTTTAAAAGTTTTCTTTAAATTATATTTTAACTGCAACCAAAAATTAATTTACTTTTGACATGCATTACTTTAAAAAAGAGGGTGACCCATATTTACCCCATGTGTGACCCATAATTGCCCAAATCCAGGTCACTCAATAATTAAAATAAAATTAATAATAATGAAATTTTAGGTATAGTTATTATTTCAAAATATTATTAATTATTTTAGCCTACTCTATGCCAAATTAAAACTTTTTATCTTTCATAGTTAGAAAAAAAAAGGATGTTGTTGTATTTTGACCCATAATTCCCCCATATGACCCTAAAAGCTAAAGATGCAGCATTACACTACCATTAAATGTCAAAAGCCATTTCCAATTTGGCTCTAAAACTCGTTGACTTCAATTGTAACCAAACAATATTGTAGAAATATCTATTTAAAAAAGTAATTAAAATCTACGCTTTCATCTTATTTAGGAAATCTCTAAAGTTCTGGAATACGCTGTGAGCTGCAATGAAGGTCGTGAGCTCGTGTATGCAAAGAGGCTTTTGTTCGACGCCTGGAGACAGGTCACGGAGGTTCTGCTGATCGCTTGTCCACTGGAGATGCTGGGAAGCGAGAGGAAAGACCAGATGGTTCTGGAAGTTTCTCAGGAATTACTTTCGAAGGTGAGGCTGAAAAGTTTGGGAAAATTCTCTGTGTGTAATTGTAGCATATGAATCGGTGAGTGCAGAAACCACTTCAGTAAAAAAAAATCCGAAAACTCATTTTCAGTGAAAATAAGCGTAGAAAAATAAGATATGTGTTAGGTGAAAAAAATTATTAGTTTGTTGAGTAGTTCCGTAAATACAGGACGTTTGTTTCGAGTGTTTAATGCAGAAATAGAAGAGGAGTTATTACGTTTTTTCTCCCTCTTGAAAAATTTGAAATTTGTGACTGACGTTGTTTCTGCACTCACCGATTCATATGTGTCTGAAAATCTTAGCTTTCTGCAATTGAAGAGTACAGTGGAAGAATCGCTTGGTTTAATATTGGTCTTCCTGTTGCTTCCTGAAAAGTTTGAAGAAATTTACTGTGTATAACTGGCATATGTGTCTGAAAATCTTTTAACCAATTCTTTTAGCAGTTGAAGAGTACAGGGGAAGAACCGCTTAATTTATTAGGAGTCTTCCCGTAATTGTGTATGCTTGGCGGACATGGCGACAGGAAACCGGTTTTTCTTTCGGTTCGTCATTCGCGGTGCAAAAATGTGACTTGTGTCCACTGATGTCTGCCGTGAATCAAGGTTGCCGCAAAAGAAAAACAAAGCAAGTAACCGGTTTCTTTACACCAGTTTCGGCGATTTCTCGCTATCATCGCCAAAGAGGCCTAATGAGAAAAGCCTTCTACGAAATCAGGCGGTTTTTCCCCTGTACTCTTCAGTTATGTTTTTACGTTTAAATTGTATTAGAGACTAAATATTAGAAACTAATTAGCAGGTGAAAGAATTTGAGTTTTGGTTTTGTTTTTCAAATGTTTTATCTTGCAACTAAGACATTTATTTTGTTCTGTTGCTTGACTTATAACTTTCAATACCTTAATAAAATTACCTTAAATAGGTCAAGTAATTGCATTTCAAGTAAACACAACGATATTTTGAGCCTTCTTTCTCAAATGTGTTGGCTTTAATCATTTTTTACTTGTCGGGAAATATCTATAAATCTGAAAACTATTGCTGCTGATTTTCTAATAATCAAAATTCAAAAGTAAATCTAAATTAAGTTTCAATTTTTAACCCTTTTTTCAAGCAATTCTTCTAACAAAAAGTTCTTTTTCCTACAGATAATGCTTCCCGAAGTCCTTCCAGAACTAATGCCACCAGCTTCCGGTGTAATTCTTACTCTGATGTCTACCTTGCGTCACAGCATGATCGCTTCGTTCCTCAAGCCTGTGACTCACTCTCTTCCCACATCTACCCCATTTGACACCCAGAGGCAAGAGGGTACTATGATTCCACTGACGCATCACTCTTCCCTTTTGGCTGTGTTAAAGGCAGTGGTGGATTGCCTACTGAAAACTGGTAAATTGCTGATTCTCACGTTTGTTGAATTTTTAGTCAGCAAATTTTTAGTTCTCTTCTGCATGGGGAACATTATTCTAACTTAGAAAGAGAGGCAAATTAAACGCAAATTCAGTCCAATAAAGAAAGCTTTACTATTCAATTTAACAATTGAATTGGAAATGACAATTTGTCATGTACTTCAATGTTATGGGCTAGATGATAGTTGAGAAGCGATTACGCTGGTGAAATATCTCTGGTGTCAAATCCTGCTTTTAGCTATGATGTTCGTGGTAGTTCGAAATTGGCTTTAAGCAGAAGTTCCTAGTCTTTAATTTAAAGATTCATGGAACTTAACTTTTATATGGAAATTGAGTTGTTTTAGCCAGGTTTAAATGCATGAGAAAATTTTCTCTGAAGTCTTGTATTGATATTAAACCTTCATCAATAGCCCATAATATGATATTGCAACTTTTCTTAACAGTAACTAAATTTACAATTCTAAAAAATTATTTTAAGGAACATCAATAGTTAAAAAGAGAGTTATGTTTTCTTATTGGGAATGTAATGTACATTCAAATATCTTTTTCTCTCAGGCACAGGTTTTCAAAGAGTAAGAGCCAACTTCTACAGTGCATTTCTCAATCTTCTTTGCATTGTTCAGAAGCCTTATGATATGCAAGGTAAGTAATCCATAGTTCGTACGGTGCTTAAAAACCTTAGAAAGTACTTATTTTTTACATTTGTTTATAAGGCCCTTAAAAAGTGCTTAAAAAGTACTTATTTTTTTTACTTTATTCTTATTTTTAATTTTTAAACCAAATTCCTTAATAAGTGCTTATTTTTTACTAGAAACTTTAGAATTTTCGTCAAATATTTCGTAATTAATTTTTTTCATGTAGCTTAGTAGCTCGTTTGTAGCAGCTCTGATATTTTGCTGGGTTAACTAACTAAACCAAACCATCTTCTCTGCAAACAACTCAACTCTACGTCTCTTCTGTTTACAAACAAAAAACGTTCATGACGTTTGACATGGCGTTTCGTGATCATGCTTAGGAAAGTGTGAAATTATCATTATAAAATTACGCTTTTAAGCGAGGGGAAGTGAATATCTTTAAAAGTTGTAGTATGAGAAGGATGATTTTTGTTTTTATTTTCCTTTTTTTTTGTTTTTATTTGTCATTTCTCGTTACTGCTTACAGCAGGGTTCGCAATTTGCCGACTTTCTAATCGCTGAAGTTTCGCGACTTTCGGATTGCCGTTGTTTTGCGACTTTCGGATAGTCGGAGTTTCGCGACCTTTGGGTCGGCGGACTTACGCGATTTTCGGGTCGGCGGACGTATCGCGACTTTCGGATCGTTGGAGTATCGCGACTTTCGGATCTCCGGAGTATCGCGACTTTCGGATCTCCGGAGTATCGCGACTTTCGGATCTCCGGAGTATCGCGACTTTCGGTTCACCGGTGTATCGCGACTTTCGAATCACCGGAGTTTTACGACTTCCGGATCGCCGGAGTATCGGGACTTTCGGATCCCCGGAGTTTCTCGACTTTCGGATTCCCAAAAATAAAAAGTTTACATTTGTAAGTCAGTACTATTTAATTAATATGTTGGTTATATTCTTGTTAAATTTTATTTTAATAGCATTTGTAAGTTTTATTTCTTAATAAGATCACTATCGAATATTGTCTATATAAAACTGAAATTTTCCCTACATGCTTTTTAATTTAGTATTTTATGGGTTTTGAATTTTATTCCTCACCTGTTGTTGATAAATAATATAAAGCAAAAAAAAAATTCTGTTACCACATTTTTCTTAGTAAGACATTATTTTTTTTTTTTGTATTTTCTCGATTTTTTTTTACATTATCTTAACTGCACAGGAACTTCCGATTGCTCTAAAACTTTTTAAATAAGGTCCTTAAAAAGTACTTATTTTTTTTTTATAAAATTGGAGTATGAACCCTGTAATCTGTTTTTAGGTAAACCCAGGGTTGCCACGGTCCTTGAAAAGTGCTTGAAAAAAGCATGATTTTCAAGATTTGAAAGTACCTGAAAAACATTATCCACCTTGAAAAGTTCTTAATTTTTTGGGCTGACGAATTTATAATATTGAAGTGTTGGGAATGTTAATTTTGGGTTCATTAAAAACACTTTCGATGTGAATCAGTTCCTATTATATTCTTTTATTTATTGTTTGTATAATCCAAGAAGGCCGAGCAAGTGATTTTAGGTTGTTTTTTTAATAACTAAATGGTTATTTTATAACACATATTTAAGTTCATTTGAAAGTTAGAGAGCTCTAGTCATTTTCTAACTTTGAAAATGGAGAAATATATCCTTGAAAATTCCTTAAATAGTCCTTGATTTTTTTAAACCAAAAAGTGTGGCAACCCTGTGAAATATTTGTGTAAAGTTTAGTTTTAAAAACTTTTATTGATTGCAAATTCAAATTGTCAGGTGCCCAATCACAAGGTGTCGCCTCTATGATTTTGGATCAGGAATCGGAAGCCAAGAAACTACGAACGGAATACATGGAAGTCATTCTGGGCTTTGGTGAAGTAATCATGGAAATAATATGCAGGGATGCCTGCAGTGGACATGACATAACAAAGGTAAGTGCTCATAACACTGGACAACAAAATTTCAAAAAATTTCTGCGAATTAGATTAAAGTACCCTATTCTGAATGATTTCAACGTTCTAAACTCAAATATCGTCTTAAAAAATGTAAGTTAGCTCTTGTTTTTGAGTTGCAGTCGGTTTTTTTTCATTGCATAGGATACAGCGAAATGCATGGGCGCACCAAACACAAAAATTAACTTTATTCGATTTTGTTTACAGAAACCCTGTGAATTTTTGCTCACAGGTTTTATTTTATATTATCAACATTGGGGTGGTAAGAGATGATAACTTACAAGACTTTTCACCCACATTCGCATCTTAATACCCCACTATGCAACATAATTGTTCCCAGTTTAGAAGCTGCACAGAAAAAAGAGCAATAAATCCCTCGCATTTCTCCATGGTCGTTTTTAAAAGCTGTAGCATATTTAGCAGACGCATAGCTATTATCCTCAATAAAACTGTACAAAAATATTTTAGACTCTTTAGCAAATAGTGTCGTGTTGAACCGAACGCAGAGTTGAAGGAACGTTTGGTTATTTAACTTTTATCATTTTCTAAATAACATCTCATTTAACTGATGAAAAGATGCAGAAATAAGTTATTAACCTGATTTGTTGGTTCCCTCTTAATCATAAAATGACATTCCGTTTTGTTCCATCAAACGGCATTCGTTTTTCATCCCAGCATACAGCATTATCTGTTGGCCCAGATGAAGTCAAAGTGACAAATTTGCTACACAAGTTTAACTACATACGAGAGAAGCCCCAGAAATTTATCCTGGTTCCCTATCTTGTAACCAAAACACAAATGATAAGGTTTCTTTACTTTTGCAGTGATGCTCTTTTTGTGCAAAAGGTTGCAATTTGCCACAAATATAATCGAATTTATTAGCTCTATTAATGCATTTACAAGGCATTACAGTTATAGATTTATTACTAACGCTAATATTTGATATTCTGCAGCTTCTAAAACAACCAGGTACGAAATACAAGGAATTTGTTGCTCTTTATTCTGCACCTCTTGAGATGAGAACAGTTAAGTTGCTTAGAAGGGTTATTAAGCTGCTAATATGGTTGTAAAAACCTTGAAAGTTATTATTAACTCCCACCCCCAGGTTGATATATAAAACAAAATCTGTATGAGCACAATTTCGGAGGTTTTCTGTAAAATTAACTTTAAATAATTTTGCATTTGGTGCGCGCATGCATTTCGCTGTATCCTATGCAATGAAAAAAACGACCGTAACTCAAAAACAAGAACTAACTTACATTTTTAAGGTTATATTCGTGTTTAGCACGTCGAAATAATTCAGAATACAGTACTTTCATCTCATTCGCATTTTCACCGTTGACCAGTGTAATTCAAGTATTAGTAGAACAAATTTGCTTAAAAGTATTTTTTTTTTTTTTAAGTATGCTCAAGCCAAAGTTCTCATGGGTCATAGAAACAAAGTTGCATTTATAAAACTGTTTTGAAGCCCCTTAAAAGAAACATTAAGTTTTGACTTAATCCAAAAAGTACTAATTTTTCTGAAGAAGCCCCAAAGGAAAGCGCATTGTCTCTAAAAGAATCTTTTAATTCTTAAACTTATCAAGTAAACAATAAGTAGGTGAAATCTTTGCCTGTATCTGAAATATAATAGTTTAATTCAATCTTTTATCAATCAATAACATGAAATTATTTGATCAGGCAGATTTAATCTTAAGTTTTTTTTAACTGCCTTTATTTTGACTTGTTAATTATTAAACTGCATGAAAAAAATCCAACTTTTCCATTCTAATTTCAATATTAGACGCATGCAAAAAGTTAAACTTTTTGAAACAGTGAAAAAAATATACTTTTTTAATCACCCAAAAGCTTCACCCAAAGTTAAACTTTTTGAAACAGTGAAAAAAATATACTTTTTTAATCACCCAAAAGCTTCGATTACTTAAACAGCAGGTTTAAGTTCTTGTGATCACTACTAACCGCCACTTGATCAAAAAACAAGGTATTCTGGTTGATCCCATTTGCCTGAATTACCATTCTTGGATTAAAGATCAATATCTCTCACAAATCATGTTATAAAATGATTTTTAGATCACATAATTCCTCTAAACTTATTCAGATTTTCAGAAATGTAGAAAAGTTAGGTATTCAAACCCATAATCTGGAAAATTTTAATTCCCATGGTGTCTGGATTAAATTTTCTGTACTGCATTGCATGTTTTTATCACCCAAAAGCTGTGAAAAAAGTAATTTTTTTTTCACTCTTTTCATAAGATGCCAACATTTCAACTAAAATTTCTATTTCATAATGTTAATAATATCCAGAGATTTATAGATCTGCTTTATTTAAAAATATTGCGTGAATTAATTTTGAGCCAATGATATTTTTTTCACGTAATTATAAAAAAATAGTGTATGCAACACATGTGAAAGTTACACTTTTAAAAACACTTATCATTATTTATCTCCCTTGTTCCTCGCTCGTGAAATAAAATCCATTCCTTTTAAAAAGTATTACTTTACACACTTGTTACATAAATAACTATTTTATCATACAAATGTAATCCAAAAAGTTTCATTGAACTGCAGTTTTGTTTTACGTGTGCATTTTAAGTGTATTTTGAAATATTTATTTAATATATGCTTTTATTTTTAGATGCTATCATTATCTGTATTAGATGTTGCTGTTTCTTTGGACTCCCAACAGCAGTGGTTGGCCTTTTTAGATTCTAAAGGCTACTTAAGGCACATCTTGGACAGTTTATCGAAAGATGATGAAGAACTGCAAAACCTATTCAACAGAAATTCCAACTCCTTCAGAATATTTTATGTCTTTGAATCTAAAATGGTGAATGACTTAAATACTTTGATCTTATATTCATTGCCATTAGAGTTTCGTTGTTTTATGTATTTTTATCCGTTTTATAATTAGTTATTTGTAATAATGAATTTACAATGCATTTTTAGAACACTTTTCTTACTTGTTACCTTAAACAAATACTAAAGGGTTCGATGTTTAAACATGCCTTGTTTTTTTTAAAAAAAACTATTTCTGCATATTTTTTTTACTAGGATTTAACTATGTATTATATTACTAATTAATTTTATTATAAAAAAGAT
The DNA here is from genome assembly GCA_023701765.1 of Hylyphantes graminicola. NCBI lineage: Eukaryota > Metazoa > Arthropoda > Arachnida > Araneae > Linyphiidae > Hylyphantes > Hylyphantes graminicola. The sequence goes on from CM043115.1 coordinate 61,728,926, forward strand.
TTTTCTGCACATAAATTCAAATGTTAAGTTTGCTTTATGTTGACAAAAAAAAACTTTTATCTTCAGGCTTTACTGACGAGAATCAGCTGCTCTACTAAAGGAGCACTAGATTTGTTGAGAAATGGAGCTATACACAAGCTGGCTGAATGCAGAGCTTTGGACTTACGACCTGATTTGTAAGTTCTTTTTTTCCCACAAACATTATTCTTGCATCTATTTATTGGTATAAGCCTATGTTCGCAATTATTTGCAACAGATAAATTTGAAGAATTTTCCTAAAGTAAGCATTTTGTTACAAAACAAAATGCGTGAAAATGCCATTTTTAAATTGGCCATTTTTAAACAAACTAAAAAACACTTTATTAACACAAGACAACATTACAGAATAACTTTTGTTCATCACAAGGGAGTTAAAAAAACTGTATATATGACTAAATAATCATGATTATAATTAATAAGACACATTATAAGTTAATAAAAAAAACACAAAAAAAAATTTCATACACCGCGTTGCAAAATGATAGCATCACCTTGTTTCTTTTGAGTAAAAACTGTATAATATATTTTTGAATAAGTTTGTAATACTTCCAGAAACTAGAATAGTATAATTAAGAAGAATGCCGGATATCAAGCTGTGAGAAGTTTTGAGTTTGGCTTAATAAGCAAATGTTTAAAACAAATGGAGATTTACTGTTGCAAAATGATAGTACCACTCTTACTTTTAAGTAAACAGGCGAAATTGCATGTGTTAAAGCTCCTCACGGAGGATAGAAATAGACAACCGGAAACATTTCTAGCCATAAAAGCTTTGTTTTAACTAGTTAAACTAACATTGTTTGCATTTATTGTGAATAAGTAAAATCAATAGATTTGAAAAGGTGTTAATTAAGTATGGGTAGGAAAAAGCAGTTATCAGGTTTTGAAAAGAGGCAAATTGCAGCTTTAAACCAAGCAGGATTTGTCGTCACGCAATATAGCAAGATATATTGGACGTTCACCGCACGTGGTTAATAACTTTCTCCATCTTAGATCAAAATATGGGAAGAAGAAATCAACTGGACGACCTCGAAAGCTAGCAATTCGGCAAGAAAAATTAGTTGTAAAGAAACTAAAAGTCGGGGAAACATTGACCAGATTATCACGAGACCCCACCATCAACGTTCACAAGTCTACTTTATCAAGAGTGGTTAGGCGGAGCGAGCATCCTGTGTACAAGAAAAAGAAAATACAACCGAGAGCTTCACCAGCGAAATATTATGCAATGGGCTAAAGAACATATGACTTGGAAAGAACAGTAGCTTCAATAGTATTCAGTGACGGAAAAAAAAATTCAACTTAGATGGTCCTGATGGTTGGGAGTACTATTAGAGGGATCTCCGAAATGAAGAGAGTATTTTCTCTAAGGAGACAGTGGAGGGGGACGATGGCTAATGGTTTGGGCTGGTTTTGGAAGCGCAGGGTAGACCAATAATGTGTTCCCCTCTGGTCGAATGAAAACAGAAGACTACCAAGACATGTTGGAAGACAATTTGTTGCCGTTTGGAGAAAAAATTGGGGGTTAATTTTGGAAATTCCAACATCATAATGAAAGTATTCATGTTGCCAACTCGTCTTGGCATTGTTTCCTGGATAACGGAGTGCAGGTAATTTACTGGCCAGCTTGTTATCCTGATTTAAACATTATAGAGAACGTTTGGGGTAACCTAAGCAGGGCCGTATACGCCAGCGGAAAGCAATATACAACTGTTCAAGAATTGAACGACGCTATTATAACAGAATTCGAAAATATTAATGCAGATGTACTTAAACGTCTAGTCAAAAGCATGCCTGATCGAATTTTTTAAGTTATTGCCAAAAAGGGTTCTGTTATTAAGTATTAATTAAGACTGGCCCTATCATTTTGCAACATAGTATTTGCATTTTTATTTAATTACACGAAAAGTTAAACAAGTATTATGTTTTTATTCTGCTATTTTCTTTCTTTTTACGTATATTTCCAATAAAAGTATTGATTTCATTGATTTCTTTCAATTATTTTATGCTATGTTGAAAATACATGGTGGTTCTATCATTATGCAACGCAGTGTACATAAATATACACAAAATAAAAATAAAATGTTCCGTGTAAATAATACATAATCAAAACAAATGCCTAAAATTCAGGTCAGCGGGAAATATATATAAAAAACATTTCGCTTTTATAAATTAAAGAAAAACATCAATATTGTCTATTGACAATATAAATTTAAATAATTTTTAGCCTACTTTTCTTTTTTTTAATTCGAAGAATTAAAAAAAATGAAAAAGTAGGTATTGACATGCGGTCGATGTCCGTCCGTCCGTCTGTCCGTCTGTCTGTCTGTCCGTCCGTACCCCCCTTCCAAAATCAGTTCTAGCAATCCGATCTTAAAAATTCTTTTTTTATTAGAAAAGTATAACCTCAGACACCCAACTTTCATACTTTTTGTCCGTCTGTCTGTACGATAGGACGGACATAAATCTACTATTTGACGACGAATTTCCCATTGAATTAGCATTGAAATTCAATTTCGAGTCATTTGAATCGCTGAATTTAACTACAAATGCTACGGACAAGTGAGATACGTCAAAAAATTCAGTGCATCGAAATTAGTATACATTGAAAATTTCAGAAAAGAATTCGAATTCGAAGTACTTCAATTATTTAAAAAACATCAAAATTAAATGCTCATTTAAAAAGCATTAGGAAGCCATTTTCATTAGAATTAACTCACCATTGCCATCGCAACAATTGCTTGAGAAACTTTAATTCTTTTCGACAATAAATTAAAATAAATTTATTTTTGAGACATCGGTCAATTTAAGATGACGTCAAATATATATTTCACTACGAATTGTTTTCATTCTATGTAAAAGCGAGGAATATTACATATTTATTCTTTGAAATATAAATTTTTGCAAACGATTTACGTTATAATTATTTAATTTTCGAAATAAAATAAATGAAACTAGCCGAATTTAGCAAGTAAATGTTTATTGAGGAGTAGTTTTTTGGTTTTTGTTCTACGAAAAATTAAATATTATTTATAACTGCAAATAAAGCTGTGTTTAGTTAGATGCTGCGTTTACTGAAATTTATTTTAAATTTAATGTGGAAAAACGGTTGTTGATGTCACTTACTGATACGAGCCTAGTTTTTTCAAGATAAGAATTTTGGTAAGTATTTAAGTAACAGGAAAGTAGGCTATTTTAGTTCTTTAAGAACTTCTTGTTAAACCTGTTTAAAAAAGGGATACCTACTGTTCAGTAGGTCGTTTGTTGAATACTTTTAGGACTGAATATGAAAAATGTTTTTTAAAAATTTCTTCAGGTGGAAATGGGATACAATAAATTTAATTTAACTGTCTAGCTCAGGGGTTCCCAACCTTTCTGCGCCTGCGTACCACTTGACTTTTTCAGAAATTTTGGCGTACCACCAAACCTAAATATATTAGTGAACGTATAATATTTGATTTTTATAAAAGTGTTAAAAGGCTTTTTGAATAAGGACACGAAAAAACTTCACATTTAATGATTAAGTAAAAAATTGGTCTTCCTACAAAATACACTTTTATAGTCGTTAGCGGGGAACTAGAAAATCAACTTTCACACAAGTAACTCGCAACAAATGGCATCAAAAATAGTAGAGCTTTCCTGAAGATCAAAGGGTATTAGTATTAGGTTTTACATCCGATCCAGAAGTTAATTAAAGATTTCTAATATAATGTTACTGTTTTTAATAATGAGTAATATGTTTGCTACTGCTCATGCGTACAGAAGCTATTAATCGCTCACATCACTCACGCGTACCACCTAAAACATTCCCGCGTACCACCAGTGGTACGCGTACCACCGGTTGGGAACCCCTGGTCTAGCTAATATATTTACTTTTAAATTACAAAAATAATTATTATGATGTAGATTCGAAATTCCATGCAAAATTACCCTTTTTCAAGTCACGCATGTTAAAGTGTTTATCACTTCAACTTTTAGCATTAAAATTATTTATTTTTTTGTTGGGCAGGCCGAACGAGTTCAAGCAAGAGAGTAGCAACTGGATGATTCCAGATCTTCTCAAGTGCTACAGACAGATGTTCATGGCCATTATGAAACTCATTTTGTCCATCGCCATGACTCTGGGATCAGATCACAGAGAAGCCACTTTACAGGTAATTAAAAGGGTTTGATTCTAACTTGTGGCAGTTTTAATTATTTTTTAAAGAACATTTTTAATTATAATTTACAAATAAATTGGCTTGTATCAGGTAAAATATTAATTTCAGCTTCCATTTCTGCACTTCTTTTGATCGATGCATCTGACATTGATTTTCAATCAAGTCTCAGGAAAATTTATTTTAATTCAACCATTCTGATGCCACTCACAATCTGAAACATCCCAAAAAAAACAGGGTTTAATTTGAACCTATATAAATAAGCCAATTTTATATGTTCTATAAAGAAAACCTTTGCATTTAAATTTTGAAATGAATTTTATATAACTAAAAATTGACATGTTTGGAGTTAGTACTTCTAAATATTAGAAAAATTGAATAGCAATTTTAGAAAATTAAAAAGGAAGTAAAATACGGCTTGCAAAATAAAAAACAAATAAAATTTTAATCCTATTTTAGACTAACTTGTGTTACCAATAATTCTAATAATGTTTGTGAAATAATCAGCTTGTTTATTTCTTAAATGTTTTTTTATAAAACTTAAACTAAAATTTTTATTTGTTCAAAAGTATTTATAATTGTTACATTTTACTTACTGATTCCATTCTATAATGTAATTTCATGGTACTAAACAATAAACTTCCGGAGTGTAACTTGTCTTAAATGCTTTTCTTTCTGAAATATTTATTTCCTCATTTAGCTTTTGGAATTTGTGGTTTGCAATGGCGAACTTTTCTCCCATGTCATCCGAGACCCATCCAATTTGTACACCATTGAAGCTTTGGAGGAACTTAGTGTGATCTCTGCTGTTCTATCCAGAACTAGTTTTGATGGTATGATTCATGCTTCTTTATGTTTATATGTAATATTTAATTTGTATTGTTTGTTGCTTCTTTGCAGCTGTATACCAAAACCGACCTTAAGTTTGCAGCAGAGAAATGTACTACGCGGAGGAATTTGTGTAAACAACGAGACTGGCGCCGAAGCTTCGCCTGCTCCGATTGGTTGATAATTTGACCCTGATATTTGTGCGCCCTGTTACGTTAAAATCGAAGAAAAAAAAATAATTAAAATAACACTCTAACTGAAGCTAAACTAATAAAAATAATAAATTTATGTCTTGAAATAACAAATTAATTTGTTTATTGAATGTAAAATACCTTTTTGCATTAGATTCTCACAGTCACTCAAAAATGAGAACTATTTAAACTTTTTCTCGTAGAACATTTCTATACTGCAAACTTAAGGTCGGTTTTGGTATAGCCTTATGTATTTTCTAAGTTTATATCCTGGATTTGAGGCCCTGTGGCTTGGTGGTAGTACTTCCCACTGCCTCGCCACAGGTCTGGGGATTGAGGCCCGGATTGGGTCGGGTTGACTCATCCTTTCATCCCTTATGTGGGTCGATAAAATGAGGACCAAGCATCTTTGGAACTAAACGCTGGGGGTCTCACGAGAGGCTGACCACCTAATCAGGACATATGCTTAGCACCCTAGGGCCTTTGGTCAAGTAAGCGGAAATGGGCATGGCAGGCCTTGGCCCTCTTAAGGGGGTTCAGTATGTTGTATATCGGTAATGTTAAATTGGCCAATTGCAATGTACCTTTTCACAATAACTAATGATCAGATCATCTTAAAATTTTCTCTGTGTGTTATACCAACCTTATATATTAATCTGAGGTTAAAAGTTTTTTGTAAATAACTGTTAGATTTTTTAAAATAAAATAAGTATTCAAGTACCCAAAAAATCATGAAATTTTTCACTTTTTAGCTCCATAATTTTTTTCACTTTAGTTTTATTAAAATTTATAACCTCAGATTAATCTATACTATGTATTACATTGTATAAAAAAAGTTCACGAGAAAACATAGCATAGTTTTTGAGAAAAGGTACATAGACGTTCAAAAAATCAAGTTCTGAGAAAAACGCGTTTAAAGTTTTTATTGTTAACCCATTTCCTTACGAAGCCATGACATTAAAATGGCTTTGAATGTCAAAAATATTTTTCCAATCGTCTTGATACTTTGTGACATTATTAATAAAGGTTGCAATAGTATTTTAAGCCAATAATTTTTGTTTTGATTTTTTCACCGATTTTAGGGTATTGAACCCCCTTAACGGGCTGTTGCGCCGATGAGTTTAGTTTTTTTTTCTACCTTGAATTACTTTGGTTTAAATTGTCCCTCTTAAATTTTGAGTTATAACCCATTGAAAAATAATTTTAATTTAAACATTTTTCTTTTCTATGTTGAAATCTAAAATAAATAGGTTTTAAATTGTTTGGAAGAAATCTAGAAACAGAAGAACTGCAAATTTTCCCAAATTATGGAAAAAAAATACAATAACATAATCAATGTGACAATAATTTTGTAAATTTTAGTTTCTCATTATCAGTTTTCTTTTCTGAAACAGTCTGCTGTACAAACACAAAAGCAGGTTTCTCATGTGTCCTTAAGAAGTCCTTTGTATTTTCAATTTCAAGCCCTTTTATACTCCTTGATTTTTACAAAAAATTGTTAAAATGTCCTTTATTTTTTTCGATTTCAAGTACTCCATAATTTTCACTATCAATCGTTGAAAAGTCCTTGATTCTCTTCATTCCCGACGTTCAAATTTCAAGGAGTTATTTCTTAAAACTAATTGTTTTTTTATATTCCCATGAGATAACAAAATTTTGTAAGAAAAAAATCTGTCAATTTTAATCGGTGAAATAATCGTCACATTTGATTAAGGGTCCTTGAAAACTTTTTGGGAGTCCTTGTAAAGTCCTTAAAAAACTCCTTGATTTTTATTTTGAAATAAGAGTGGAAATTCTGAAAAACTCGTAACAGACTTTCTTTCCTAGACCCAAACACTCTTTCATCTGACACTTTCTTGAGTGAGCAGAGAGGCTACCTGCTTCTGCTGAGGCAGAACCTGCTCATGCTCATTCCCAGGCTCATGGTGCATGTTCTGGCCCCAACTCCGGCAACCCTGAAGAGTTGGCGCAGATGAAGATATCCCAACTGCAAATTGCGTCGCATGTTCTTGGGTCCAATATTCCTAGTTATAAGAAAAATTTGAATTTTGCGATCTTACCGTTTTTCAAAGATAACTAAAATAGGGACAATTTGAAAAAGTTACGAAAAAATTCAAAGTTATTAACAGTTAAACATTAATTATTAAATTTTAGCCGAGCGACGTGAGAAGTAGCAGAAAAGTGCAGACATTTTTCGTTACTTTGTTACCGATAAAAGTAACTAAGGCACAGTTACTTTCTGAAAAATTTAACTGTTACACAGCATTTACCGTATAGTTGTAAGTAACTGTTACAAGTAACTTGTTGTAAGTAACTGTTACAAGTAACTGTTACAAGTAACTTGTTGTAAGTAACTGTTACAAGTAACTTGTTGTAAGTAACTGTTACAATTAACTTGCTGTAAGTAACTGTTACAATTAACGTGTTGCTCCGATCCCTGATATTTTCTTTTCTAGACCCAAATACTCTTTCATCTGACACTTTCTTGAGCGAGCAGAGGGGCCATTTGCTTCTGCTCAGACAGCACATGCTCATGCTCATTCCCAGGCTCATGGCAGTGGAAGGGCATGGCGCATGTTCTGGCCCCAACTCCGGCAACCCTGAAGAGTTGGCGCGAATGAAGATGTCCCGACTGCAAATCGCATCACATGTTCTTGGGTCTTGCTGTAGCATCATCACTAAATCAGGTTGGATTTGTTTATTGTTTACTTATTTCAAGTTTTTAGATAAAAGCTAGCTGGGAAATGTGAATGCCCCAGATAAAAATTGCTGTCAAAGGTTTAAGTTTTTTTTAGTTTCGAGAAACTTGTTAAAAAGTGAATAGAAATGAATGTCATATCTCTAAACTGAAGTATTCTTTTTGCGCTAATAAAATTCTAAAAAATAGTTTTCTAAGCCAAATTATGCTTACTACATTGAAAATATTCAAACCCATTTCAAAAAGTTGGTTAATTTTTTTTCAAAGAATTTGTGAAATAATATGCTATGTGGCAAAAAAAAATTGAAAGTGATTGCAGCAGACTCCATACTCGCCATCTAAATAACATTCCATCGCAAGTTCATGCACAGTGGATTATTGAGCTTAGTTAACATTACTGATGAACAGTAAAAAATATACTAAACTGAATGCTTAAAAGAAAGTAGAAGCTTGTTATCTTTAAAGGAGGGAATAGCATGTTTTTTTGGCACAAAAATCTCATTTTTTTTCCAAAAATATAAAATATTTTTCCACTAAGCTCTTCAATTTTCAGAAAGATAGCATCTACCATTATTATTTATTTTGATTAATGTCTTTTGCCTTAGGAATCGACATGCAGAATTCTGCCATTCTCTTTGGCCCATATATTGCTGAGGCATCAACAGCAGATTCTTTTAATTTAGCACAAGCAAGTGAGTTTGACCTACTTTCTAAGATTTTTTTAATAAAAGCTTGGATATATGGTATTGAAGTCTTTAAAAGTATTTTACGTGTCTGAAAATAGTAGTAAAATTAATGCTTATTCTACAACATAACATTAATTTCATATTTTATTCTTTAATTATTTCAGATTTATCCTTATTTTTTATGTACATCCTTTTTTATTTTTAATGCTGTTTATATTTATCAACCTGGAATAAGAAAAGTAAGTTTTAAAAAATCATTATTTGTGTAACCTGAATGTCTTTCCTTATTAGGCTTCCAGAAAAGAATGCCTCTTAGTATTGGTCGATCTCCGGACTTGGGCCTTCTCATCACGCTTCTCTACCGATCTGCTTCCGACCTCAAAACAAGCATCGATGAAAAGAAAGTTTTGACTGGAAGACTCCAGTCACTTGCAACGTTGACCAGTGACGAGTTATCAGAGGTATAGTTTGAATCTTTCAATTTTGCGTGATTTCCAAAATCCTCGTAAAATGGCAAAACTCGATGATCCATTTATGTTTCATAACATTAAACCCCTGATAAAACTGTTTTCTAAATTCTCAGTCCATATAACTGAAAACTATAAGCCTTAGTTTCAATAAAAAATTTAGTTAAAATAATACATTCTAATATTAAAGACGAAATAATTTAATTAAAACTTGAAGTTTAGTAATTATAATTAGATTATATTAAGATTTTTTCAAAAATAGGTTACTGTCCACTGCAATCCAATAATGCTTCCTGATTTACTTATTTTGCTGCCTAGTAATTTTCATGAAATCTACCAATGAAGTTGCAATGCCTCATCATGATTGAAAATTTTTACCTCTGCATAATCGGAAGTGCTTCTCCTTACTGTAGCTCCGGTTCAAGACCAACCAGAATAATTTCTTTTGATCAAGTGTATGTGACCTTGTTATCACAAAACAGTTTGATTGAGCGTGTCTTTTACCCAGCCTACTTGGGTTTGAACTGTTTGGATTGTTTACCTCGCCTTGGATTGGACCTCAGATGCGGTTTAGAAAAGCGGTGCTCCCTAGAAAAGGATTTGGAAAGAAAGTCTTTTCGAGGCTCGTATAATAGTAAATAGACAAGGTATAAAAAGACCCTAACTTTTTATGACAGTTTTTGAGTGAAAATGCTGTATTACAGGATTTAGATTGACAGTGGTCTAGTAGGAATTTTTACTTTACTCATTTAGCCCTAATTTTATTTCATGAACTCGCGTTTATTTTTCAACAGTTAAAGTGAATAATTTTGTAAATTGGCCTTAAAAATATGTATGATCCTTAAACTTTTAATTTTAGTATTTGACACCTACTTTCAAAGAAGACCAACCGACTGATCAGCATCAGAGGGAATTTGTGCGCTCATCTCTTCAAAGGCTGATTAAGTACAAGACCAAAGAAATATCTATACTTTCCTGTATCCTTTTATTATGTGTACAAGCTTTGAAAGTAACTTGGGATTGTTTATATTTTATTGATAATTTTAAGTGTCAGAAAATATAATCTTTAAAAAAACAAAATGGTAGCTCTCGGGATTGAGTCTGCTTATTGTTGACATGCTACCTTTTTTTTAAAGTTAAGCAGATGATAGTTACCGGGTGGCCAAGCGAGTAATGTTTGAAATAAATAAAAAATAAAAACAAATAAGAAACATGAGAAAAATTAATGTTGTTTATTGAATGGACATATTGGGCAACTAATGATAAAGAGGTTCGAAGTGCCGCCATATTTAACAAGAACAGTCAGTTAGGATCATTACTCATGAGCAGGTCTCGCTGTCAATCGTGTCAACAGCATTTGTAATGGCGGTTTTCAGTTCTGGAGGGTTCGTAGGACTTGTCTGCCACACTTTGCTCTTCAAATAACCCCTTAGATAGTAATTGTAGAGGTTCAGATCTGGTGAATTATGGGGGCCATTCGATACCACCTTGGAAGTGCGATGGGTAATCTAACCCAATGATTTGATTGCTATAATGGTCATTGAGCACCTCAACAAACTCCATGGTGACAAACTCATGCGTGACATCACATTTACAATTACACCATTCACCGGAGCATGCACACCAAGTTTGGCTTCACTCACGTGCACCTAGCACCATCTCTTGGACTTTGTTTCAAACTTTACCCGCTGGGCAACCCGGTATTTTTATTGTTATGTTTTCCCCTTCTTTGATCTTAATGCACTATTTTATTGTTTGTAAAATATTCTTATTTCCATTATTTGCTGTAAATATTGGCTTTGCTAGTTTGCCAATCAAAAATACATATTTTTTTTTAAATTGCAAATTTAATATGAGACCCTACCCAAATTGTTGCTGTTATCTAGTATTATTATTGTACAAGGTTTTTATTTATTCAATGCAAATAGATAGTTCATTCATAAACATAATGTTGAACTATCCTATTTCTATTTGTTAAATAAGTACATTTTTAAGTAAGTTTTTTCTACTTAACATACCTTTTATAGACATGATTGAGACTTCAGCTTTTATTCTACTAAAGCATTTAGAGTTCTTTTTTGTGACTTGTAAGAAAGAAAATCTGCCATTCATGATCACAGATAAGTCGCAGCAACAAATTCGTCGCCTTCAAGGTAACCTCAAATATTCATTTTTTATTTTTAAACTTTTTATGCTTCTATTAAAACAAAACTTAAGGGTAGAACTCGCATTTTGAATGTCCCCTTGAATATTAAAATAAATAAAAGTCTAAGTTTGAAAGGTTTATATAGTTTTTTTTTGTTTCAGTTCTGTTTTATGACATAGCAAGTAACGCCATATAATATGCATACCATGACATAAAAAAATGGAACAATTTATAAAGGCTATGTCCTTCTGTCTGTCCCTCGCCCTTTTTCACTGCCCAAACTACAACCCCTGCAGACGATTGATTAAAAAATTCAGCACATTTAAACTAAATGTCATTGGAAATCTTTTTTTAGAAAATGAAGCGCTTCCATTATTAAAAAAAACCCTGCAAAATTAACTACCTATTTGAAAAGCACAAGAAGGCTATTTTTTATTGATTTAATTCACCATCGCCACTTAATTTTTTTTTTTCATTTTTCACTCAAGATAAAATGAATTTAGCAAACAGTAAGGAATAGTGTTCAAACAAAAATAGTCGTTCAATTTTTAACGTTAAAAGTTCTATATAGAACTAAATGCTGTATTTAGCACTATTTATAGATGAATGAATTCTTTTGGAGGGGTTGTAAGTGACGTTTTCTATTACAAACCTACTTGTTTCATTTACACACCTTATAACCAAACACGATTTTAAATTATTATATTACCAATAGTTGATGTGTAACTCTAGAGCAATGTTTTCAACCAAACCTTTTAGGGAAACTTTGACCTTTTACGGTATCTTTGCTCCTTGGCATAAAACCCTTATAACCTTACTCCATATAACTATTTAACCTACATCACTGCAGTGTTGCCTTTGTTTTAAAAATTAATAAGTATCTAATCTAGTGATAAGTTGTTGTTTTTTAAGTAAAAGCTTTCTAGAAATTGAATTCACTATATGACATCACATGATTAATTGATATTAATTCTATACTTGCTTCAGATTCCAGCTTTGGTAGCCCTTTGAGTCCTCAAAACACTACAAGAACCAAGTTTTCAGAACTCCAAACTTCCATACCTAACCAGTTTGACTTTGAGAGCTTCAAGACTGATGTAAAAACTACACTGGGAGAGCCGTTTTTCAGGAAATTGAAGTCCATCGAACAGGTAATCACATTTTATTCCTCCATAACAATAGTATACCAATGCAATCTACTGTGGTGTTCAATGATGTTCGCTTTTATGGTGATTTTGATCGTCGATTGTCATGCGAGTCAGCTCGGGTTCAAATACCGGATAAAGCATGGATTAATTTGTGTTTTCCTGAGTACATGCAGATAATCAGGGTTCATACGCCTCTTGAAATTCCTGAAAAACTCATGAATTTCATTTTTTTTCCTCCTAAAGGTTATAACTCTTGGAATCTGTGTCTTGTCTCCTGATATTTTTTTCCATCTCCTGAAAAAAGTTGATGACATGAATCATTATTCTCCTTTCTCTGCTGTTTTTCTCCAGTACTTTATTCAAAAAAAGTCTACTATACATGCACAGTAGAAAACAGAGTTCAGATATCGTGATACTAGTTAATGTCCCAGAATGCACCACATAACTCTTAAAGCGAAGATTTTTTCCCCCTTCTGTTTCATCATTTGAAGTGTAGTTATGTCACTAGACTAATACGATAGTAAACAAGCATATTCAATTTTATTCCATGTTACCTCCTGAATTTACATTGTTGCACTCCTGAAATACTCCTTAGAAAGTCCTGAATTTCACTATCATATAGTATGAACCCTGGTGAAGGTGCTTGTTAAATCTGTGGGTCCGAGAGTCCTGTGGGCAGTTATCGCGCAGTACCATAGGTACTGGATGTCTGGTGAAAATACCTCTGCCCTCCAACGATGTGCCTAAATTGAGGAGGTGACGCCATCTCGGAGCAGATGTCAGACTTCCAACCATCACTGGGTGCTCAAAGCCTAGTGCCAATGAAAGCTACTGCAACCCTTCTGCCTTCCAGGCGATGAGGTCAACAACACTGGTATTCAGCATCGAGTTTTATTGGGATTTTTTAGAACAAAAACTATTAAACCAAATTATACATCACTTGATTTTTGTGTTAACCCGCTGAGGAATGCAGACACATAAACCTGTCACCTTGACTCAAGTTTTCCAGCAACACAGATAAATTTAATGCATTTGTAAATTCTTCAATTTTAGTTAAAGTATGAATTTTAGAGTGTGGAGGTGTCATTTATAATCATATGCTACAGAGACATAATTTTTAAACAATTCAGAGATATTAAATTTGTAGTTGAAAATTTAAGTTTTAATCTCATTTCAAATTAATATGTGATTCATAAAATTTGCTTATCTCACAAAGGGCCTATTAAAACATATGTCTTTGGGTTTTAGTTACTTACATTGAGATAAGCATATATTCCTTTCATTTTAGCAATTGACTTGTGAACTTCAAAAATTCTACATTAGTTTTTTAAAAAACCTTTTACTGATTAGTTTCAAAATTGAAACATGCAGAAAACATTTTTCTCTTAATGGATGTATGCTGTAATCATGTCGTAAGTTTTAAAAATATTCAATTTTTCAAAAGTTGCTCTTGTAGTTACACTACGAGGCAAGAGGTAATTTACTTTAAAGGCCACTTTTAATGGATATAACTGTTTTAGAAGCAATCTTAAGCTTATAAATTCAAAATCGCTTTACACTACTTAATAATTAAAATTTTCTCTCAGCATATTGTATTGAGCCAACAACTCGATTTTCGAGTTATGATAAATTTCCACAAGGGAGCAATATGAGGTTTGAATTGTTATTCACCTTACATTTTTTTTTATCTCAATCTTATTTTTTGTAATTGTTTTCTAATTATTAAATAGACTTTGCTAATATCAAGGTATTTTTTTTTACTCTAGTTCAAGTAAATAATTGCCTTAAACATTTATTTTTCTCTTTTAGCACCTAGGCCAAGGAAGGAGCCACACTAGCTTTTTAGAAGCCATTGCAAACAGATTAAAAAGATTAGTGAAAATTCAAATTCGGTGAAAAAACATTTAATTTATGAACTGAACCTTTAATTCTCTCTTGCAACTTCTGGCTTGAGAAAAGTTTTTCCTTTTTTTTTAGATATCTCATGAAGAAATGTATAAATAGTTTCCCAAGCATTTTTGTATCTCTATGGTTTTACTGTAAAATAAATTATTTTTAAAACCAGTCCCATTTAATTTGTCATCGTGCTTATAATATCTTTTAATTATAATTTTATTATTTCCTCACAATATCGTAGGTAAAGATTGATCTTAAATGTAAAAATTTGTAAAATTGTCCATTTGCGTCCTGGTCAATTTTTTAAAAAGATTTCTTAAATATAGCCTCTTGAGCAATTTTTCATGCTTAATAGCAACTTTTTTGCTTTATATAATCATCGAATTTTGGGTATATTTCATAGTAAAAATGGTTTTGACGTTTTCAAAAGTTCGTATTGGTAGCATGTCACAAGTGGGCATGCATATTTGCAAAGATATTTTATTTGTTTTATATTGTCTTAAAAAAATGTACTCTAGAATGTGGACAACTTTATTTTTCTGTCTTTTATCAATATTGGGACTCATTTCTTTAAAATTAAACTTGCACACTCTTTTAAGTAGCTTTGATCGAGAAGATCAGATCAGACGAATAATACTCCATATGGAAAGAGTACACATTGAATAAGCTTAGAAGTCTTGATGTCACCCTTAAAAGTTGTGTTGGATGCCCGATTAACTGTGGTTCTGAATTACAATGTTTTGTTTGGCATTAGCTTTCGTGTAGCTCTGGTGCAACGAAAATTCCCATCCCTCTTTTGATTATAAAGTAGTTGATGAAGAAATCCGAAGGTCACAGGAGGCACTTCTGCAAGTTAATTTGAGTGGGAAAATAACATTATCCACTCCTCCACTGCATCAATGGTATCTGGGGCCATTGTCCTGGTGGTTCTTTGGCACTAAAATGTAACAAACAGAGACAAACCGCAATCTAACGTTTCCTCAGTGGGCACTTCAGAAGTAAGGTTCAATAATAATTGACGCATGCTCCAAGTGCTCTTCCTGAGCAGGCTTCACCATCTCACATCTTGGAGCTTAGAAGATCTGGGAAGTCCTCTGATGGTCCTGGACTTCCTTGAGGTTTTTGGACTCATGGACCTTGTCTAGTTCCGCTGGAATTTGGGGATAGGAAAAGAAAGAAAGACTGCTGCAAGTTGGTCGTCAGCCACTTCATTTCCGTGCACCCTAAAATGAGAAGGAATCCATTGAAAACAGTTTTGTCTTATCTCGGATAAGTAAGTATGTAAGAAAAAATCTGTAGATGTTCTGTATTGAAATTAATTTAATTTTCAATGATTCCTATAAATTTTGTTGTACAATTAACTTCATTTTAGCTGCAATTATCAATTGAAACTATGTAATTATTAAATATATAATACCTAAAATATATTTATAATATCTTGTTATTTTAATGCAATTATTAATGACATATTCATGTGATTATTAAGTAAATTACAAAAACAGTCTAATAAGCTCTAATAAAATGTAAATTATTTAAAATAACTAATACATTAATATGACCAATTAAAAAATTCAAAAATAAGAAAATCGTAGCTTTCATTAAACAAGAGGCCCCGGCCCCTCTACCACATCCTTGGAGGCGGTCCCGTGTCGTCTGACTATGAAGGAAGTTGGGGTTTAAAAAAAAATTATATTCCCTAAATTCCTAGCGTGAGGCGTCCGAAGGAAGAATCCATTGCGGGTCACTAGTGGAATCGCTCGCGGCCACTCCAATTTAGGATCGAGTGGCCCGCTTTCGCCGGAACTGCGCCAAGGAATGGTGAATGGTTGCCATATTTAACATTAGTTCCCGCTTTTGGTGAATTTGGAATATTCTAAAGGTTGCAAGTGGCTCTAGTTTCGAATATTGTAATATGTAGTGTACAGTAAGATAGGCTGAGGAACCAAGTCGGTATGGCGCTTGCGTTTCATGCGAAAAGGTCCCAGGTTCGGGCCAAAACAACTACCGGCCTATAAAAGGTCTGTGCTTTCAAAAAACAAAAAACCGACGAGGGAGTGCACAATAAATTAAAAATTAGTCCCGACGCTGCGAATGCGAACAACGTATCTCCTAAAAATAAGTTATTCTTTTATGTATTTTTTGTTAACCTTTTCAGTCCCAGTGATAGTATTTGGCATCATTATGTTTTTAATCAAAATTTAAAAAAAAAAGTGGCTGGCATCCATTGGGATTAATAAAAAATATTTTCTAATAGATAAAAGTTTGACGAATCGAATGATGTGCTCTTTCATATCATAAATGGGGCTATAGACGATCATGGGAAAATTAATTCTAAAATGATGATGCGAAATTGTCATTGGGTTAGGTTATGTTTAAATTATCGTCGCACTAGAGCTACACAAGGGCTATTGGCGACGGGCGTCGTATTTTAGAATCATAGTCAAGTGACGAGCCGGCACCTGAATAGACACCCAACTCAACCGAATTGTCATTGGGACTGAAAGGGTTAAGGAAGACGTCGTTAAAGTTAGAGTGCGTCAACACGTAGAATGAATTTGCATATCATAAGCCAAAGATTCGAAAATGCTATTTCTATGACATACTACTCGGAGACATTTTCAACTTTGAATTGTAAGATTGAATTCTTTCTGAGTATTCCGACCAAACTAATCTTGGCGCGAACGGTCAGTGAAGAAAACCTGAATGAAATCCTCAATCGGGTTCATCCCGGCAACCATAGCCGAAAAAATCGGCTTCTCTCGGAAATGATGGAGAAGATATTTTTTGAGCTCTCGAACCGGCGAAGTGTTCTGTGCTCTTCAAAAATGTTCCTTTTGATATCTTTTCTTTATACGGATGAGTAAGCAAGCGAATGTGTTCAAAAAGTCTCGAATTGTTTGTGAATTTGAAAGTTCATCACTTTCCTTTTTTGTAGATAAGCCAAAAAAAAAAAGTGTTAATTGGGATTTAAAAATATTCGAAAGTTCCTTTTAAAAAATAATAGAATCATGGTTCACATGAGAAGTTGTAGTGGTTTCACGGATTTGAAATCTGGAAGTATTATCGTCTGTCATTATGCCATGGTAAGTTTTAAAATTATTATTTTTTTAATATCTTTCATTAACATTACATTTTAAATATTTTTATAAAAAGTTAATTTTTGTAATTTTTCTTATAAGACGTCGTTGTAATTAGGAGTATTTAACACTTTGAATGTATTGAGAAATCATGAACACGTTTGATAATGCTATTCGATACGGCATATTACGCAGCAACTGCAGTTAAATGCAGCGAAAGTGTAAAAAGGGAGAAGTTTATTGAAAACCATATAGTGGTTTGGTAAAATAGTTTTGGAAATTTTTTGTTAATTTTTTCAGCTTGAGAATGGTTAAAACCCTAAGGCCTTTAGGTAAATTAATGTTGAGCTCCAAAAATTTTATCTTGAGTTGAAACAAAACGTTTAACAAAAGTTAGCATCGAATATGGTCTAGTATGAATAAATTTTTTTTTAAAAATTACGAATTCAAACATTTACAAAAAAATCCTAATTTTTGTCTCTTTATACGTAAAGCAACGTAACTATTTTTGTTTAACTGATTGCTCAATATCCATACCAACTTTTATTAATAGATGTTGTGGAAGCAAATTTTTTTGAATGTTAGTTTATTTGTAAAAATAGTTTAATTTGACTGCTAGCAATAAAAATACTGGATTTTTAATTTTTTGGGAACCGCGCCCCCTTAAAAAAAATTGTGTGGAAATATGTTTCGCGTTAACGTTGAATCGGACCGTTAGCCGGCCGAAATCCTTTATGTGTGGAGAAGTTTTGAATCCAAATTACTCTAGCTGTATTGAATAGTTTTACTTTAGTTATAGTTAACTTTTTAATAGTTAGTACTTTTTAATAGTTTTAATACGCGTACCACCGGTTGGGAACCCCTACTCTATAGTGTCCGCACACCCCTGGTTTTTGTTATTACACTCAATTTGAAGTAGTTCGTCTTTTTCTGAATGAACTTGATGACTTAACATCTTGCGAGTCACTAAATTGCCCAATTTCTTCTAAGGGCGCGAACTTATGTCACCATCCGAGTATTGTTTAGTTGCCGCAAGGAAAATGCAAATAAAAATGGTATTGTTTGTAAAGAAATGAAAACATTCCCTTTTTCTGGGTGTCCCGCTCTGCCGCTTTTGTTCCGACAACTTGGTTTCGGAAGCCGTGGTTTCGAAAGAGAATTTGAATAAAGAAATAGAGTATTTTTGAATTGAAAGTGACTCTTTTCTAACTTCAGTAGAACTCCAATAATTATCCGAAGTAATTGGAGCCTTGCATCATTCGGATTATTGGAGTTAATCGGAAGAAAAGATATTATCAATCGATTAAATATTTTATGTGCCAGATGAGTACCTAATATAACAGCAGGTACAGAAATAGAGATATAGAATTTGAATTGAAAGTGACTCTTTTCTAACTTCAGTAGAACTCTAATTATTATCCGAAGTAATTAGCACATTCGGATAATTGGAGTTAATTGCAAGAAAAGATATTATCAATCCATTAAATATTTTATGTGGCAGATGAGTACCTAATATAACAGCAGGTACAGAAATAGAGATATAGAATTCGAATTGAAAGTGACTCTTTTCTAACTTCAGTAGAACTCCAATTATTATCCGAAGTAATTAGCACATTCGGATAATTGGAGTTAATTGGAAGAAAATATATTATCAAGCGATTAAATATTTTATGTTACAGTGGCAGATGAATACCTAATATAATATCAAGTACAGTTAGTACAAATGTTTATATGCTAATTATAAACTTGTATACCCTTGGCTGTTCCCTGTTGCTGCTCGTATATGTTGGATGTCACGCCAAAAACAATTACTATAGACAACGTGACAGATAGGCAGGGTGGAATTTTTCATGAAATTCGAATAATCCTCAACGTTTTGGTTTTCGCCTCTTATGTGCTTTTTTATAGAGATTGGGAAAAATTTTGACTAAATTTTTTCGTCATTTCGACGATTATATTATACTTAAATAGAAACAACGCAAAGTTTACAACAGCATTATTTTTCATGATTTTTTCTCCAGACTGCGTATCTTAACGGTTGCGTTGGGTACCTATTCAGGTGACGGCTCGTCACTTGACTGTGGTTTTAAAATACGACGCCCGTCGCCAATAGCCCTTGTGTAGCTCTAGTGCGACGATAATTCAAACCTAACCTAACCAGACTGCGTATAACTTTCTTATTTTTCAATTCCCGCAGCGTGCGAAAGAGTTTGGAGACCAATGATCTAAATAGTAAGTGTAAACTTGAACTTGAAATTGCGTGAACTTCCTTACATTCTACTTCAAAGGTCAAGTCGCATCCATCTTGCAGTATGGATAAACAAATATTTATTTAATGCCTTTAGCTTTATCAACAACGCTTCCGTAACCTTTGCACTTTATATAGGTTAACTTTAAACTAATGTTAGTTTGAAAGGGCTTTTAAAAATATTCAAATTCCATTATTTTCTAAATCCAATTTTTGTATTCCATTTAAAAAAAAATTCTCAAGGTTCCGAATCCTATTGCAAGGGTCAAGAAAAAACTGTTTATTATTATTTTCGATGGCATCAACCCTCGAGCGACTTGGCTCGTATCACGGCTTTATTCTAAAACAAACACCAAAGAATAATTAAGGAAGTTAATTTTGAATCCTTTTTTTGATGTTCTTAATCGGACAGACGCGAATCGAACCTTTCAAGTCTTCTGTATACATAGAATCCTTCTAATGACTTGAACGAACAATCACATTGTCAAAATTAAGAGACAGGTGACCCGCCATTATTATCTAATAAGGCTGAGATGCACGGATTCTATCAGCACAAACCTGTTTTCCGCCAACACTAATGGCGTAAGGGTCTGCGTAATAGATGTGTTCTTTGGTCTTGCAGGAAATACATATTTGGGCGAGGCTTGTTCTAGTTTTAGTTCAATGTCGGAGTTGGTGATTTGATGTTCATGTTCTTATAATAAAACACTTTTCTTCGTTCAAAATAAGTTCCTTAACATCCAGGGCCGGGGCATTATGCCCAGGGCCTCGCACTTTAAGTCTGGCCCCAAATTTTCTTCATGAACATTTATGCTCAATACAATTGCCCCAAACTTTTTAATCTGAAGTAAAATAAATAAATTCATGAACAAAAGTTTACTATGAAATTGTTTTTAAACTCTGAATCAATACATAAAAATAGTTATTTTGGGGTGATTAAGCATGCTTTCCAAGATAATTACTTCGGCTATTTTTTTGGTAAGCACTGTAAGATAGAAAAATACACGCAAATTTTTTATCGAGGTATGTTTAAAGTTGTAAGTCGGGCCCTGATTAAGATTTATTAAGGGGCAATCTTGTTTAATGCTTATGGAGCACCGTAATATTTTATATGATGGAGGGGGTAGTGACAGTCTTTAAATCAACAAACATTAAACACAAGATATTAGTTAGCAGAAAAATAACATGCTTTTCATAAAGCGAATACGTATGAAAAGAATTAAATTTGATTTGAGTTTACTGTGGTGAAGACTTATTTAAAACTTTTCTTGTTTTGTTCTTTAAAAAGTATTTGCTTGTTTTAATCAAAATCAAATCTAAATAATTAAAAAATTCTCCAAAGCTAATGTGGTAGATGTTTCTTTATCTCATAACATGTGGACAATAAAAAAAGTTTACTTTTACTGTTCTTTTTGAGAACGAGTAAAAACTATTTTGTTAAATGTTTTTTACCTGTCCAGTTGAGTCTGGAGAACTGGACATAAAAGAAAATATGACGTTGAAATGACAGCTCTTTTGATATACACTGAGAAATGGTGTTTAACGGGTTCATCATTGCTTTTTAATTATGTTTTTCAATGCCGCTTTGTAATTTTCGATTTGATACTTCAAGTTGAAATTCAGGTAAAGGGGTTAATGCAATTTTCGATATTTTAAGTGTTGTTTGGCAACAACTGTAATGAAAGAAGATGTTGATAGGTGTCATTTATTCGATGAATACTCGAATTGAATTTTTCCGCCAGGTGATATATATAAACACATTATTGAGGAGAAATAAAACCTGTATATTGAATAGAAGCTTCTGTAGGTCACTATTCGAATCTAAATTTTGATAGACGATTACCGGTTTGGGGCCCATGAAATTGATACTTTTTAGCCATTTTAACCCTCTAATGCATACTGTTCGACACCCTGTGTGAAAACACTCGCCGCCAATCCTTTCTCTTGTATCTCTATCTATATACATAAAAGGCGACTTCTGTTTGTCTGTTTGTATAGGACGCAAAAATTTAAGAACCACGCAACAGATTGTCACGAAATTTGGCACAAAAATTCATCTCATCTCCAGAACAAACATAGGCTAAGAATTTTTCGAATCGGACCATTCCTTCTATCGTTTTCGAACGTTTTAAGGGAAAAAATACACCACTTTTGCTCAAATCCGTTTATTTTTTCTCTTTCGTGATGCCATCCGGCAGAAAAGTTTAAATAAAACTTTTTAGAAAACAATTGAAATTGAAAATGTTTAATTTATTTAATATTTGTTCATTGCCTTCAGAAACAAAATTAATAATTTGAAAACATAGTTGTGGATATGTTTCAAGTTACGTAATCCTACCAGTCTCCATTCTATTATTTTATTGTGTGTATATGATTTTAATTATGAATTTTTTAAAAGCATAGTCTGGTTGCACGGTAGTGCAACCGCCAAGTTCAGGGCACTACCCAAGCTTTTCTGGAAGGGTTTTGGCGTGTTTTCGGACCCTCCGTTCTTTGATTCTATGCATCACAGAAATGAGTTTAGAAATTTTTATTGGTCAATAAGAGCTTGATGAAGGGTATAAAAAAAATCAGCGTTCTATTTCTTTTTATCTCCGAGAAAATTGAATTGGAAAATGACCACTTTTGGGGCTCACTCACTCACTCACTCACTCACCGATCATCAAAATGTTCTATGACACCCACTTGTTCTAGAATCCCGAAAATTGGAATACTGGTAGATTTTGTCATACAACCAACATAAAAAATCCGAAAATCGAATATTTAGCACGGGTTTGTTCTTAAATGGCTTGGCGCCTTTTTTCAAAAGCAGTTACAATCCTCTGACATACGCCGATATGCCAGCGGCGATTAATTGAATCGCCAACAATTCAAATAGCTATTTACCTTCAGATGATACGATAAAGGTTTTTCAAGTGTGGAATTTAGCACACGATATTACTAATGGAAAGTTTCAATCATCATTTTGATTAAGTTTAATGGTTTTCAAGTGCAACACCTGAGCTGGCAACCAGCTCCATGTTTTATAATGAGTTATGGTTGTAGGATGAGTTACATTGCTAAAGGTCTATATATAAGCATGAGCAATGGCTGGCTGGAACCAATGATTTACAATAGGCAAATGATTTTTTTTTGTTTTGTTTTAGTTGGAATAACATCGCACTAGAGCGACACAAGGGTAATCAATTCTTCCCTATTGTTTAAATTTAAAAAAAAAAAGATACCTGAGTCCAAACACACAAATCATGAAATTATATTGATAACAATTGGAACTTATATTGCGCTTTGACAATTTGTATAAAAGCAACTATTCGGGTTTCAAACTGTAATTGGGGTCAACAACAATTGTTTTCGCCAAGGGTCATACAAGTCATTTTGATCGCAAAATGACCTTTAGGCCGTATACAGCGCGTCTCAAAAGTTTATGGACAATTTTTTTTTTTACTTTAGGAACCAACTAAACGAGTAAAAATACGATATAAATTATGCATGCATCTAGTGTAGTAATACAAATAATAAAACACTCAAACAAGTTAAAGCTGCTAAAAATTTAATACAATAAAATGATAAAGAAAAATAGCTGTCCCAAAAGTATATGAAAAAAAAAAAGGTTTTAAAAGGTGTTCATTTTTTTTTATTGACGAAGTACCCATGATTTTAATTAGTGATAATTTATCTATAATAATAAAAGGTTAAGGTTAAGCTTGAATTATCGTCGCACTAGAGCTACACGAGGGCTATTGGCGACGGGCGACGTATTTTAGAACCACAGTCAGGTGACGAGCCAACACCTGAATAGGCACCCAACGCAACCGTTAAGGGCGACATCGCACGCAGCGTTAGGACTTTGAAGGATATTTAACGTGCACTCCCTTACACGGGGTATTATTCGTCGGACATTTTTGGCTGCACGGGCCGTTTATAGGTCGGCAGCTATTTTGGCGATGCCCGGACCCGAACCTGGGACTTTCCGCATGCTAAGCGAGTGCTTAACCGACTGGGCTCCCCAGCCCCCTATAATAATAAAAAAAGAAAGAGTCTGTGTATGTCTGTGGATCGCAAAACACCTACTTAGACTGCTCTAAAAAATTCGAAATTTTTAATATAGATTCCTTTTAATACCTACGTGTGCACCTGAGGCTTAGTTTTTTCATATTTAATTGTGTTTTTTAATTAATATAATTAGTTTCAAAAAACGTCATCCACGTGGGAGTGCGGTACCATAACAGGGCTTGAAAATACATGGACCGGGACGAAACGGGGGCTTGACGCCATCCTCTATTAGTGTTTGCTTTTTAAGTGCGCATGCGCCAACACGAATTTTATTTTTGTTTTGATTTTGAGTGTATTTTAATAAGTAGGCAGACCATAACAGGGCTTCAAAACACAACGTCCGGGCGGTAACTGGAGCTTGACACCATTCTTTGTTATAATTTGCCTTTTTCTTGCGCATGCGCCAACACGAATTGAATTTAGTTTAGATATTGAGTGTATGGGGAACATTAATGTGATGTCCCCCATACACTCAATATCTAAACTAATACCTAATTCATGTGATGTCACGCGGTTGAAGCTCAGATGGATATGGCCGTGAATGTCCCCCATTTTCACAAGTAAGCATGCCTCTAAAAGGAAGCAATGCTAAGTTAACGGGTTCCCAGTAAGGCGGAACCATACTGCTAGTTTAAAATAGGTACAGCTGCGGAAATAAAAAAGTACCCACTTGAGGTTATTTCCTCCGTTATTCATCCTAAAGAATCGGACCTTTTTGACATTGTGAACAATTAACATTCTGAGTTAATTGCATGACACAAAATTTGCATAAGGGGCCATCTTCATATTAAAAATGTTACTAACTTTAAAATTTCCAATAGTAACACCCCTTTTTGAATCCATATTTCAAATCTCTGACCTATGTTAATATGAAATGCCAAATTTTGTTAGTTTTTAAGCATTATTAGAGGAGTTAGAGACGTGCAAAGTTTAGGTCCTATAATGTTAAATGAGTTGCACATAAAAAACTATCCCGATCTATAAATAATTAAGATAATGAAACGAATTTTTTACTGAAAAGAAATTATAATAACCCAAACAAAATGCATTCAATATTGGGGTATTTAAAACAATTTTTATATTTTTAAATAATTATTATATTGAATTTTAAAAAAAATATGAATGGAAACCCCTTAATATTTTTAAAGGAATAAATGTAAGACAAGAAGTTTAAGCGAAATCCCAATTTGTAAAAATGTTTATTCATAATTTGCTGAGTAAATCACAAAATACTTTATAATTACCCTTTAGGGGACTGTGTATAAGATTACGTGTGTAATTGATAAATAAAGACGGCTTTGCATGCATGCTTGCTTGTCATTTTAGAGTTGGTCCCCAAAAGGTCCACAAGTGATTCGATTGAATAACTCGTCAAATATTCATCCAAATGTAACAAAAACTTAGATTTAAGGGTTTTCAAGAGTGCTTAACATTTCTAAGTTATTAAAATTGGGTGTTGCTATTGGAAATTTCAAAGATCGTAATATTTTTAATATGAAGATGGCCCCTTATGCAAATTTTGTATCGTGCAATTAACTCAGAATGTTAATTGTACACAATCTCAAAAAGGTCCGATTTTATAGGGTGACTAACAGATGAAATAACCTCAAGTGGGTACTTTTTTATTTCCACAGCTGTACAAAATGTACTTGGTGTCAACAAGCAGTACAGAATGAGCAGTAAAATGAAACAGTACAAGATTTTTAAAAAATGTATATATATTCGTCAAAAATTTTTTATTTTATATATCATGTTTACTTAAACACGTTGATTGTCCTCTAAAAAAGTTAGTACTACTTATAAAACAATTGAAAGTGTCATATTTAAAAATAACATGTTTTTTTATTTAAGAACTTATTTAAGGGGTCACAGGAGTCTTAGAAATGTGCAAAGAAATTACTACAAAACATAGTTCGATCTTTCATGTCATTTTTTAACTACTCAATAAATGAGTATAATTTTTTATATGTAATTCTACAAGATTTATTTATTATAAAACAAGTTTTAAAATGTATGAAACTTTAGCCAAAACTAAAATAAATGATATTAAACATGAAGCTATTTGAACACATTGTGATTAGGCTTGCGCGGCAAATTGTCAGGTCAAAATTGAAGACATGACCAAGAAAATGACTTTATATTGTACAAATATGTACAAACAAAGACTTATACCTAAATTCTCAGCTCAATTTGAATTAGAAATTATTTTAAGAACTTTTTTCTAAAAAAATTAATAAAAAATTAAAATTTTTGATTTAAAATTTTTTTAAAAATAATTTCTAATTAAAATTGAACTGAGAATTTAGGTATAAGTCTTTGTTTGGACATATTTGTACAATATAAAATCATTTTCTTGGTCATTTTTTCAATTTTGACCTCACAATTTGCCGCGCAAGCCTAATCACAATGTGTTCAAATAGCTTCATGTTTAATATCATTTATTTTAGTTTTGGCTAAAGTTGCATAAATTTTAAAACTTGTTTTATAATAAATAAATCTTGTAGAATTACATATAAAAAAATTATACTTATACATTGAGTAGTTCAAAAATGACATGAAAGATCAAACTATGTTTTGTAGTACCTTCTTTGCACATTTTTAAGACTCCTGTGACCCCTTAAATTATTTCATAAAAAAATAATAGTATAATTTTAGTATACCTACAAAAAGAAGTGAAATCCAAACAAAAACCTCTCAGTAAAAGAAGGCCAAGTTCTTTAAAAAAAAATTTGGCCTGGCCTTAAAAAGAAGTGAAATACTGAAAAAGGTACCAAGTTCATTAAAAGTTACTGATGTGGTATTGAACACCAAAACATTTTAGTCTTTGATCATTCTTATGTTTACCACATTCAAGCAAACTCGCACTTGTGTTTGTGTAACTTGGCCATTACGCATTTTTGCAGAAAAATAAACAAGCCATTAAAAGTTATTATGATACATGATTATTCATTACTGTACAACTCGATTACAACGGTCCCACGATATTGCGACCGCCACTAAAAGTAGTGAGGTGTGGAAAATTCGAAGTAATCTGGAATTGAGAAAGCTATATACAAGGAAAGGCATACTGTGGATATAATAAAAATAAAAAGGCTCCAATGGCTCGGACATGTTGAGCGAATGGGTGATGAGAGAGCAACAAGGAAAATATTTAAAGGAAAGCCAGAGGGAAGAAGGAGAGCTGGACGTCCTAGGAAGAGATGGTTGGACGATTCGGAAGAAGATCTGAAAAGGATTAAAGTTAAAAATTGGAGGGTCAAAGCCAAGGACAGGAAAAAGTGGCGCTGTGGTCCTTCATGGACTGTAGTACCGAGGAGTAAGTAAGTAAGTACTAAAAGTAGTAACTATTTTATCACAAATTCAATATAATGGTAGTTTAGAAATTCGTTTACGACATTTATAAAAAAAAACAGTTTAAAATACTGATACTGAAAAGAAGTTGTATCAATGTTCAAATATTCATTGACAATTTCTTCGAGGAAAAAAAAAGAGAAGGCCAAGATTACTCTGTTTGACCACTAGGCAGAAAAAAAAGCTTATTAAAAAAAAATCCGTTGGGCCTCTTTTTTGTGTGGCTTGAAACACTTAAAACACTTTACCTTCAGACTTTCATCTCAATGTTCAATAATTTATCGGTTACACCCATCCCCAGTGCAAAAGGTTCAACACAATTTTCACAATGCGTAATGGCCAAGTTACACAAACACAAGTGCGAGTTTGCTTGAATGTGGTAAACTATAGTGATCAAAGACTAAAATGTTTTGGTGTTCAATACCACATCAGTAACTTTTAATGAACTTGGTACCTTTTTCAGTATTTCACTTCTTTTTAAGGCCAGGCCAAATTTTTTTTTAAAGAACTTGGCCTTCTTTTACTGAGAGGTTTTTGTTTGGATTAAGCTTTTACTGAACTATGTTGTTTTTTGAAGACCGTTGCACTACAGATGCATATTAGGGTTTCATGTCTTCCTTTTTTCGCCAATTACTTTGCCAAACTCGCCAAATTATTACAAAGAACGTGCAAAAGAGCATTTTTTTTAAATAGCTGGTTGGTTGTGCGATGGTCTTTGCGCCAGAGCTGAATGGGTGTAATGGTAGCTATATATTTTCCTCGCCAAATTTTAGTCGCCAAATGAGCTAAAATGTTTTTATTCGGGAAATTACTATGGACATTATCTGTTAATTTTATAGCATTTTTTAAATTTTGAATTTTTAATGTAATATAAGTAGCGGGATTTTGTACTTTAATAACGAACGGTATCAGCAACATAAACTTATTAAAAAGCAAATAAACTTATAAAAAATGCAAATCGTTTGCTGTTTGCGAGAGTAGCTTATTTTTAATTCTTACTGATTATTTTTTTACTTAAATATGTATTCTCTTTAATTTGAGCTTCTTATCAAAGGTACTTTTGAAATTAATATTAATTATTACTGTATCCAAGATGGGTAATTAAATGGAAAAAATTACTGGGTAATCTTCATATCTTATGTAACTCAAATGAAAGAAAAAATAGTTAAATTGACTATAAAATTATTTTTTCACTTCTACCCGTGCAACGTCGGGTATAACAGCTAGTATAATATAAAATTGTAATTGTCGGACGCTTGAAAGCCACGTGACTTACGCGGCTTCAGCCAATCGGAAAAGCTGAAAGTAAATGTGGCGGCGTGCTTTTTTTGTGCCGGGGCTGCTTCAGGTTGCGTCCCGTGGCTTTGGTAGAGATCGTTGCTTAGCGCTAGATTTACGTGATGCCCTGGAGCAGTCCCACGGAAACTAGCTTATTTTTCAACTGTTGGCATCGGTGTTGAGTTTCCGCCCACGCATCGTAAAAACAGCCGAAGCATCTTCCCTTTTTCGTCTTGCGCACTCTTTTAACTAAAATATCTTAGTCTTGCTTGTTTGTTTGCGGAGCAAACAAAGAGGAATTGCGTAGCAATTCTCGGGGGTTGGCGAGCGGTAGTGAGCAAGGGGCTTTGCCCCCTAGTCCATACATTAAAAAAATAAGTTCACACCAACAGTTACATAACATTCTTCAAGCGAATTTCCTGTGGCGAAAGAAACTGAACACACCAGGAAATACCTGAACGAACCGAAGAATTTCTTGTACGTACGTAACGGTAGTCTTGGAAGTTTTCCGATTCACCGTGTCAAGGCCACGCTATAATGTGGGGGGAATTCTCCGAACCACAAGGTAATAGGGTTCTTTCACCTTTTCGAATTAGGAATCATTTTCCTTCCTTTGCGGAACAGCATTAATAGGTGAGGTTTACGGAACTAGGGTACAACATTAACGTTTATGGGGGCGGAAGTAAGGAAAATGCCGGTTTAACTGCCATAGTAATTGGTTATTAACAAACTATATGGTCCTGAGTCTTTTTCAATACTTTTTATAACTATCTCTGAATTTCTCTGTGTTCGTTATCTGATAACAATTTATTCGCGATTTCAACGCTTCCTCTACTATCGGCACAAGTACGCTAATGGCTGCGAAAGTGCTTTTTCATGGCTACTTTATTTTGGGATATTTTATTGTGGTCTTCAAATCTATGTTGTACTTATGTACAGCAATAATTTTATTTTAAATAATTTTATGCTTTAACATTGGTATCAATTTAACTGCAGATGGAAAGTTATATCATTTTGCACTATCCTTTTTGCACTGTTTTTGCCTGATGGTGAATATTTGAATAGCGAATGAATTCCAAGCAGGCCAAACTTGTAAAAAATATTTTCGATCGGCCATGGTTAAAATTGAGACCCGCTCCCATATGCCTTCGATAAGCTCTTAGTGCGACCTTAATTCGGAAAAAAAACCATGACGATTGATAAAGGACAAAAATACTTAAAAATGACGTCATTAAAACGTAACAATTTCATCATTAAGACTCAAAAATAATGTCGATTTAATTATAGGAACGGAACTGTTCCACCTTTTGGAATTTTGCTGTCTTGACTTAGGTGAGAGCTTGACTTGACTTACATTTTTCCTATTTCATGTGTTAAGTTGGATAAAATAGTCTCATTTCTGCCAGGGTCTAAAAAAGGCAATTTTTTTTTTGTACTTTTCAACATAGTCACACGACCATGTTATGACATTTAGGACCATTTTGCAATGTCTTTTTCTCTTTTTACATCATCCATGTTCTTTGTTAAAAAAAAAACACGTTTTAACAAAATGATGCAAAAATGCGGCTTATATTTATTAAATGTATGCAGGATAATGTATTCAAGATTTACTTTGTCACTAATCTATATATGTGCGACAACATATCTTAAAAATTTCTTGCACGTATCTGTCGTCTGGGAAGTTTTCTGCCTACGGTGTCAAGGTCAATGTGTAATGCGGTGAGGATTTTGTAGAACAAATTTTAAAAATGTTCTATTATATTCTGGTTTTGGAGTTATTTTTCTTAATAAAGCGAAACTTGCAGCGATTGTGTGGGTGTGGGTATCTTATAGCAAAGATATGGGGACAAGTTATGTGCTGACAATATTCAATTTTTCAACTGAAAAAAAAAAAAATAGAAAACCATATTATTCCGCTTATGAGGGCTCTAACGGCAAAAGTCATGTTCTCCAAATTTTGTTTCGGGTATTTAGCAGTAGAAGCAGTTACGTTAATTGGGATAATTTTAACGATAGTTACAATTTAACGTAATGAAGGGTTGATTGCTTATCCTATCATGTTGTATTTAAAGTTGAATGTTTTCCAAATCCATGCGCTTTCGTTTGTAACTAAACAGAACTGGCCAAATTGAGTTGTTATATGGTCTTACATCACAGCTGTCCGCAAAACTACAGTCCACCACAGATTAAGTTTGCAATTGCGCGCTCAGCCGCGGAGGAAACGTCGTGAGTAAATAAACCACACTATCCAAGCAGAGCAGGCGACGAAATTTCGCCTGCCCTGATTGGCTGCCCCTTTGAGATACTCTGATATTCGTGCGCCTTGTTACGTCAAAATTGAAAGAAAAATAATTTATATTACATTCTAACTTAAAAAAAACTACTGATACAAATATTTTTTTAAATAACGAATAAAGTGGCTATTAGAGTGAAATACCTTTTTTTATTCAATTTTCAAACTCGAAAATGATAACTGTTTACCCTTTTTCCCGTAGAACATTTCTATACTGCATACTTAAACTGTGGTGAGGTATAGAGGTGGATACTGTGACTTTTGCAGTTAGATCTCTTTGTGATATATTGGGGTGTAAGAAACCTCTTTTGGTCGGTTATCTATTTTGAATATCTGCCTTGGGCAGTCAAAAGCCGTATCTTCAAAGTTTCAGTCTACATTACCTGCAGAACAACCCTATGTAAAATTATGAAATTGTTTTTTATATGCATTTAGGGTTTGTCTTTCATGGCGCTCATCCTGTTAACATGCCGCCTTCATGAAACAGATCGAGAGGTAGGATATCTTCAAGCCGTTTTGATTGATTGGTTTCCTCCAGTCACTCCGCCACAGTCCACAGCATCAGTAGGAGGAGAGAGCAGCGCCCCTAACGGCAGACACCTTGAACTACTTCAAGAGGAACTGACGCAATTTTACTTGCGTGAGTAACTGTATATATGTTTATGTATTTATATGATATAAATATTTGTTATTAGTGTATTTAAATCCCAACATTGAAATTCAAGTAAGGTTTTCTTAACCGTTTAAAATTAGATTTTATTATTTTAGCCTACTTTTTTTTTTAATTCAAAAGTATTTTTAAAAAATGGGGACTAAGTATGTTCATCTGTCTTTATCAGGCGGTCTGTTTTAATTTCATTTCTGAAATAAGCACAGAGGAAATGCAACAGTAGTAAAGTTTTCAAACTGGTAAAATGCATTAGCATTAAACTTCACAAAAGTGCTTTGAATTTTTTTTTTTTTTTTGTATAATATATGAAGAGTAGCAAACACTTCTCAGTCAATGTTAAGATTAGAGCACTTAACAAACGTTTCAAATAGTATATCCAAGGAGAAAAAAATATTTTGTTTTTCGCGTACTATTCGTAAAAAACGGAAACAAATCGTGATGGCACCTGTTCTGGTTCACTCAATTCTATTTTTACAACGTTTTAACATCTTACTTTTATTGAAAACGGGCCCAAAGAACAAAGAGTAAGCGGTCAGTAAAATGTTCTAAATTTTCCTTCTATTTCGTGCTAAAGAATAATTTATCGTCTGTTGTGGACGAGCGGCGTTATCTTCGTGACCGCAACTATTTTGATATGTTGGGCACCCGAGGGTAAAAGAAAATGATCTATTTAGGAAATAGTAACTGTATTCCGCTTTTGTACTTTCGAATAAACATTGTAACAACAAGTTTGGCTTGTTGTTAAAAGTAGACTTCTGTCCGCTAAGTTATCCATTTTATCCATACTTGTAAAATTACTTGGGTCGTTTCGATTAAAGATGAAATACTTTTGGGGCATAACCATTAAATTGCCTTAACTATTTTAACCGCTTAACATTTAGAACGCTGTAGTGATAACAAGGTAAAAGGAATATTCTCTCGCAGTTTCAATATTTTTGGGTTAAAATCTCAATCCTGACATATGTCGTAACCTTTCGACAAAAAAATACCATAGTCGTGAGCAATTTATGGAAGAAAAATTAGGTTTGCGAAAAAAGAATTTAAAAAACATAAAGTTAACGTCTTACTCGGAAATGGAGACGTTAATGGTATTCACAAAGTCGTCGTTAATGGATAAAATAAAAGACTTGCTGAGAAATGTTGGAAAAATTTGAGCATGAGATTTTTATGACATTAGCGAGAAAACAGTCACGGAACATTCGGGGTCGTAGGCCACACTCTGGCCTAATGCATATAGAAGTGAGGCTCTGAGTAGACAGGAAGACAGTTTCCAGAAATATCACCACGGGGTTGCCAGATGAATTTTTTTAAAAAAAAACTAAAAGAAAGTTAAAGACACAAAACAGTCTATATAGTAACATTAATTACGTCATTATAGGTGTCGAAAATTTCCAAAGGGTAGCTAAACGACGGTGTCATATTCAACCAATGCTATATTTCGATTTTGTACTTGTGGAGAATTTTTTTTTCTGTGTTATTATACAGATTCTGAATTATTAATTTTTTTTCTGAAAAAATAGTGTTTTCAATTTCTTTCTGTACTTTTCATGCAGTAGGTAAACGATGATTGGCAATAAATATTACCATACAAAGAAAACAAGCTTTCTATTTAAGTTTTTATCAAAATAACTAAGTAATAAAATACATGAAGACCACAATACTGAGAACAATTTATATATAACAAATTAAATTCCCACCAAAACCGAAACGCTTAAATATGATTGAATCGGTGAGTGCAGAAACAACGTCAGTCACAAATTTCAAATTTTTCAGGAGGGAAAAAAAAAAGTAATAACTCCTCCTCTATTTCTGCACTCAACACTCGAAACAAACGTCCTGTATTTACGGAACTACTCAACCAACAGACTAACGTAGTTTTTGCACCCAACACGCATCTTGCCTTTCTACGCTTATTTTCATTGAAAACGAGTTTTTGGATTTTTTTTGACTGAAGTGGTTTCTGCACTCACCGATTCAATTATATAATTTATCAAATGGAATCAATTGACTAATGTGTTTCAGCCGAACTTCGCTCCTCGCGTACCACCCTGGTGCTGAGCGTCGTGTTCGTGGGCATCTACATCTGCTCGTGGTGGTGGATGGCCTTCGCCATCAAGCAGGTCAGTCAAGGGGTGAGTACATCACAAGTACGCCTAGGGGTTTAGATCGCAGCCCGTTATGCTAACAGTCTGCGCACTGTATCGAGTGCGGGCTCCATTCCCGCCTTCGCCTTGGCTGTACTTTCTCCCTCTGTGTCACTAAAAAAATTCTATCCGTGTATATCTTAATTGACGAAGGTTTATAAGCGGGTCTCTGATCGAATACAGAAGCCGGAAAATAGATGCACCAACCTACCTTATCTCTATATTTCAGTTTGTACGGGTGCATTCATATTGCAGTGCCCAGTAACTGATTTTTACATGTTGACACAGTAAAAAAAAAAGTCAAGTTGGAACAATTGATTCGCTGATCACAAAATTTTTTTGCTATTTAATCAAGCATTGATGCATCTAAAAATTCGTTAGGCACGCACACCAGGTATGCCTGGAAATTGCTCCACTATGTGGACTTTTTGCATGTAACGAAGTTTGGTGAGATTGTTTATCATTTTTTAGGCATCAGATCAGCATTAATTTTGGTGCAACATGGTCCTTTAATATTTTCTTTACAGTACACAATATTACGTTTAGTTCATCAATATCATAGTTGTATACGGATTATGAGTACATATTCTCCCTGAGGTGATTCTGTACGGTACGAAATATTCTGTTAAATGCACTGATAGTCGAGTATAGTTTATCACTGAGGCAGAACTGTATTAAATATTATTTTAAGTTTACTAACAGAAGTACAATTTTCCTATGAAGAAAGCTACAAGTTTTAAAACACAATTGGTTTAAATGGCATTAATTTGCTTAAAATATATTCAGTTTTTAAGTTTGATTCAGTTATTTTAATTTAATTGGAACAACCAATTTTTAGTTAAATAACTACCACTAGAGGACGCCACCACGTTTTGGGGAGGACGAGCTTATAGTGTGTCAGGGCGACATCTATTGAGCATTGTGTGACCTATTTCCTTACCCTACAAACTTACTAAAAAAACTCAATTTTTCAGTATTCAGTGAGAAAGAAATAGCTTAAGTTTTAATTACATTTAAGATTTGAAAGATAAATTAATTTATCCAGAATACTTTTAAATTTTTATCAGTGAGTTTACATATTAACATACACGAATTAGAAAATGATTTGACAGATGATGAAGACACGAATATCTATATTATTTCATTTGAATTTACCACTTTAAAGAAAGATTGTTTGATATATTGTATACAAGTTAGTAAATTATTTTTTAAACCTCTTTCAGGGAAGCGTGTCCTTGAAAACTGTTTTGTTGTTAGCCGTGTTTGCTGCTGTAGACATTGCAGCAAGTACGGGTTTTGTTCTTCTGCGGCTCATCATGGTAAGATTTTTGACAATTTATTTCTAGACTGCTCTAGGACTATAAACTGTGGTTTCGGACCAGACAGATAGTGACACTATGTGAACCCGAATGGAGATTATTTATTATTCCCAAGTATTAAGGGGGTATGGGACACTTTCAACTTTTTTCTTTAATATTGTAGATATCAATATAATTTTTTTTCCATAAATGTATACTAAATATACTTACACTTTTAGATAGTCAGAGGTTTTAAATAATCATTATTTATTTTTAAAAAAAATAAAATGTGTCAAAAAGTGATGTCTCTTATTTTTGTTATAAGTCAAAAACTTATTTATTGGCAAACAAATATTTAGCATTTTTATAAACAGAAAAATGTATTTAACAAACTGTCTTTACCGATTTTTCATATTTGCCATAGTTTTTTTTAAAAAAATTATTGAAGTTTTTTTTAATAATTTCACAGGTTCACTTTTTTTATTAAAATTAATAAATAAAAAAATAAACTATTTACAACTAATCCCTAAAGACAAATTAAAGATATATGTTTGAAAAATATGAGTAAAAAATTTTGACACTCTATGGGCAGTAGATTTTGAGTTATATCAATTTAAAGTCAAAAAATCATCGAAAACACGATCAAGGAGAAAAACAGCTTTGAAGTTTATCACTTTCCTTACTGAAGCACTCCAAACCGACCAACCAACTAAGGATTCGATAACGTTATTCCTATCTAATATTACGAGGAAGCAAAGATTATAAACGTGGTTGGCCAACACAGATGTCATGACATAAAAAACTACACATCTCACGTTCTACTGCAGATATAAATAAAATTTTTGTTTTAAATTATTCTAAAATAGTTGTGTTATTTTTTATGATAATAATAATTTTTTTTGATTTTTTTGAAGATTTTGTGTCCCATACCCCCTTAAGAGTTCTCGAAGAAATCATCTGGCGGAAATTCTTATAATTTTAAACCTCGTCCAAGCTATTATAGTATGAGATTGAACTTGCAGCTGGAACTGAACTCAACCTATTTAGTATGTTGTACTAGTAGTTATAAAATTTCGACCGTCCCATTTTAAATGTACAGCATCCTCTCTGCATGGTTAATTTTGTTGGTTTCATGTACTTTAACCTATTAACGACGACCTTGTGAATATCATTGTCTAACTATTAAATATCGTTAACTTTTTTTTGTTAATCGGTTAAAAATTGAAAACTGTTTTCAACACTTCCATTCTACAATTTGTTGATTAGTTTTTTTCCCATTATTTTAATAGCAAATTAAGAAATTTATCTCTTACAACCACTGCAGTTTAAAGGTAAAAAAATAATTAAAACATAAAAAAATTTAGGCATGATTTACGTCATCAGCTGTACATCTTTTTTCCCTCTGCCTTTTGAGACTGGTGACATTGAGTCGCTGTAAGTAAGTAAATATTAAGCTAAATGAATAAGTTTTGGATTTCCTCTCAAAACATTTCTGAATTGAATTTTACAAACGCCGAGTTTCAGTGAATTCGCCCTCTAGAAGGGAGAGTGCAGACTTTATAGCCCCTTACCCCGCTCGCCAGAAGAGACAGTCACAAGAGACACACAAAGAAGGACGACACAAACACATAGACAAATAACATTTATTTACAAGCACAAACATCCATGCCTTTACCGGGATTCGAACCCGAACCCAGCAGCTCCAAAGGCTAGTACACTAACCATTGCGCCAGTCAGGGCCGGATTTAAAGAGTTGCCGCCTGTCGGCTTTGATAGATTTGCCGCCTTACATAGTCTTTTATAACTAATTTTTTTCTTTCTACATATTAGAATTATCTACGTACCTTTATAACTTACTTTAAAACTATAGCAAAGTAATCTACGAACTTTTTAAACTGTTCCGTTTTTCTTTCAACTACCAAATCCGGGGGGAGAGGGTGCAATTGGTCTCGTAGCTACCATGTTTACGACTAAATATTACTACTCTATATACGTTTACGATTAACGCATTAATGTAAATTATTTGTTTTCTTTCTTAAAATATTAGTATCGTTGTAAAAAAATTGCCAAAAGCCGCTTTATTTGGTCGTACAATTTGCCGCCCCCGAAAATTTGCTGCTCTAGGCTACAGCCTACTTAGCCTATTTAGAAATCCGGCCCTGGCGCCAGTGGGCCGGCTCCGAGTTTCAATTACTGAAATTTTAAGTACTGTGTTATGTACTGTTAAGTTTGTGACATTGTGCTTCATTTTCCAGTACGTGCGGCGGGACCGTTTCTACCCTTCCGCTCTGAAACCCCTGAACGTGCAGACAGACGGAGACCAGATGGCGGCCTACACAGCTCTCCGGCTCATCACCATCAAGGTGAGGGCGCATCCCAGACTGACGTATAGAACTGATTAGTCTGACTATGTTGAGGTGTTAATAGGGTAGACTGACCAGTAAGTGAACAGGCCCCAGTGAATGAACATTTGGTAAATATAATTAAAAAAATAAGGATTGAAAATCATTCCACTAGATGGATTGGCAACACTGACTTCCTCCCATGTAGTAGGAAGCTATCTGGCAAAGGTTGGTTGTCCTGGTCATTATATCCTGGTGTTCATTCACTGGCGAACGTGACACCTTAAACGTTCATTCACTGGTTAGTCTACCCTACAAGATATTTTGTTGGTGCAATTGGGAACTTTATGGCTCAGCTCAGTATTTGGAAAAAACTTCGTCTGGATCGTTTCATTCACAGCGATAGTAAAACTTTCACTCAACGGGCTCTAATGCATAAAGAATTAATGCACTGACATATTGAGTCTCAGTCATGTTATAATTTCAATGGACAATTCGAATGAGAAGGAGTATGGTTTGTTTGTGGGACAGAAGTAAATGTTTGATGTAGCTGCAACACCTACTGAGGAGCGTCTGTTCAGGTGTTCACGAATTAGTTACCGCTTTTTTTTTGTTTTGTGGTTGTTGACTTAAGACAATGAGGAGATGTGACTTTGCAGCAGGCGTGTCCATTTAAGAACAGAAAACCTGTGTCGAATTCTGTTTATGATTTTGTTATAGTCTAAAATCGACCCTAACGTTTTTACCTTCAGGTTGACTTTCTATGGACTTAACTACCGAGAAAACGGTAATCTTACCTGAGCAGAGAACAGTGACACAGTATGTTTAAAACAAATATTTTCGGGATTTTTTTTTATTCTATTCAATGAATTAACTAATTAGAAGCATCCTTCCACACTGTATATTATTAATTCGTTGAATGCAAACGATTTTAATCACTTTACCATGTGGGCGTATATTGTACATTTAATTACTTTTGTTTTGACATGTTCTTGCTTTAGAATTTGATGCAAATTCTATTTTTCTTAACTTATCGTCTCAATTACTGTGTTTTAAATTTTCGATGCTCTGTTCCACGGCTCTTTGATTTTACCAATATGATTAATCAAATCTTTGGTTAAATTAATATAATAAACCAAACTTAAAACCAACCCAATTAAACTTTTTTGTTTTGCTTTCGATGTTACATAGTGTGCTAAGTACATAATAAACGAAAAATAGCTGTATGGCAGCTAGACGTTTTCAAGAAAATAGTCTGAGGTGAGGTGACCGGTGTAGTGTAGAGGGAATAAGTTGAGGGATCAGAAGGTTTTTAAAGACATTTAATTAATGACCACAGCACTAAACTACATAACGGATAACAAGTAAAATTTGCATCAAAATGACACAGGTCCTTTTGGATTGAGAGATGGAGCAAAAGTGATATCTTGTTCGGTTCGAATCTCACTGGGAATGAATTTGTCCCGCCTTTATGATGCAGGGATTGGTTAAAAGAATATGTAAGAATTTATACTATTGGGTGAGAAGTTTGATTGACAGAACTTTAGTTTTAGTTCGCACTTTTGAAGGATTCGGGTGCAAAGAAAAGTACCGTGTGCAAAGGTTTTACTTCCCAAAATGGGGCTAAAAATGGGGTATCGAAACTAAGGAAGTTAATAGAAATTAAGTTAAATAAGATTCACCACAGAGTATCCCCCCAGTGAGGGAACCGAACGATACAAAACGTAAACATAAAGGGAAATATACTTTGCATATTTATATACACTAAGAAAATTTAGAGATGATAAAAAATTCCCAGACTATATAGAAGTATTTCTCTGAAATGCAAAGATAAAATGGTATACTTCAGTTTGCATATAAAATATAATATAAAATGCAAGAATTTTGTATATATAGCAATTGAAAATTTTCATGAAATGTTAGGAAAATAAAACATATATGAAAAAGCAATCTAATATACTAAAGCACATGAATGGAAATATTTTGTTAAATGCAAAATATAATGATAAAATTTTAGTTTCCCATAGAAAGTAAAATGAATATAAAATACAAGAATTCAGAAGTAAGGTTGAAAAAAAAAGTAGTTGCCAACTAAGTATACACTAGTCTATCGGGGAAATGTACTCTTCTGCCACTCTTAGTAGTTCGCAAGGGTGGTTCATCACTGGAAGTTGTTTTTGCAGTTATGCATGGATCACTAAGAGTGGGCTTACCCTCTCTAGCATCAGAGGCAGTGTTACTGGGAGCGATGGAGATGTATTCGGACTCCTGTAAGAGGTATGCCGGTTTCACACGATCTAGGGAAACTGTAGACGAGCGGTTCTTTAGTTGGATTGTCATGGTTTTTTCTGACCGTTGTAGCACTTTGTGATTACCAGTGTATACGGTTGGCTGAGAGGAGGTTGTGTTGCGTCAGTGCGTAGAAAGACATGTGTGCACGATTGCAATGCTGGGTGCACAAATATGGAGCTCTTTCCATGGCGTGACACAGTGGATGGATTGAGTCTTCTCATTTGATCTCGCAAATTGGCGACATAGGTGTCATCCAGTTTTTCCTTGCAGTCAGGCTGGTGAAACATGTCAGCTGGCAATGTTAGAGATTTCCCGTACACAAGTTCGGCGCTAGTGGCTTGCAGGTCTTCTTTATAGGCAGTTCTTATACCTAGTAATATTATAGGAAGTGTGTCTGTCCATCGAGCATTTTCGTGAGCTTTTATGGAGCCCTTCAAATGTCGATGGAATCTCTCTATAATCCCGTTGGAAATCGGATGATATGCCGTGGTACGAATGCGGTTTGTACCCGTCAGGACTTGTAGCTCATGGAATAAAGATGATTCCAGTTGTCTGCCCTGATCGGTTGTTATAATATCAGGGCAGCCAAAACGGGAAATCCAGCCAGAGAATAAAGCTCTACACACCGTGGGTGCCTTGGAGTCAGGTATTGGGATTGCCTCGGCCCACCGAGTGAAGCGATCGATTATCGTGAGACAATATGTGTTACCGTCACACGGTGGTAGTGGGCCGACCAAATCAAGGTGTATATGAGAGAACCTTGCATCAGGCAGTGCGAAAGTTCCAAGGGGTGTTTTGGTGTGCTTATTCACTTTCGATCTCTGACATGGAATACAACATCGTACATTTTCGGCTATGAACTTGTTCATATTTGGCCATACATATCGTGCACTGATCAACTTTTTTGTTGCGGAAATTCCTGGATGGGACAATCCGTGAAGTTGATTGAAGATGATTTTTCGGTATGATTCTGGAACAAATGGTCGAGGTTGTTCTGTGGATAGGTCACAGTATAATGAAATATTTAGGAGAGGTACGCGAGTTAGAGTTAATTTTAGGGAAGACGGGTTGTCGAGTAATGATTTTAACTCGAGATCGTCGGCTTGTACTCTCGCAAATTCTTCGAAATTTAATGTTGATGATGAAATGGAGTCGATTTCTATGCGAGAAAGTGCATCTGCGACTTGATTATCTGTTCCTTTTAAGTAACGGATGTCGGTGGTGAACTGAGAAATGTAGTCCAAGTGGCGTAGCTGGCGAGGTGAACACTTGTCGGGTTTTTGCTTAAAGGCAAAAATAAGTGGTTTTTGATCAGTCCAGATGTGGAATTCACGAGCTTCGAGTAGATGCCGGAATTTTCTAATCGCTGTGTAGATCGCCAATAATTCTCTATCGTAAGTGGACCAGTTCTTTTGACTCTTCGACAATTTCACTGACATGAAGGCAATGGGTTCCCATGAGTTGTTGTGGAACTGCATCACGGAACCTCCAACTGCGTAGTCGCTAACATCAACGTGGACACATATTTTGGCACCAGGAATGGGATGCCGGATCAATGTGGCTGTGGCTAGACATTCTTGGCATCCGAAATTGCCTGCTCCGCCTCCTCGTTCCATTGAAGGATGTCGCACGGTTTTGTTTGAGTAGGACGTTTAGCTTTCCTTTTGCTTTTTATACCTTCCAAAAATTTGTTTAAGGGAGCTAAAATAGTGGCAGCTTTTGGTATAAATCGCCTATAAAAATTTAGCAAACCGAGAAAACGTCTGAGTTGGGTGATCGTTTCGGGCCTAGGGAATTTTAAAATGCATTCAACGCGTTCTTTTAAAGGTTCAATGCCGAATTCTGAAACATTAAATCCTAAAAATTCTATGTTAGATACGCCAAAAATACATTTAGAAGGTTTTAAACTTAAGCCATATTCATCTAAACGCTGAAATAAAATTCGAAGATGATTTAGGTGCTCTTCGGGTGAAGTTGAGGCTACTAAAATGTCATCCACGAAAGCGTAAACGAATGATAGACCACGAGTTACTTCGTCAATAAATCTTTGAAAAGTTGCGGCAGCGTTGCATAGACCAAACTGCATGCGTGTACTTTCATATAACCCGAAAGGAGTAATAATTGCCGTTTTATGCACATCGTCGGGATTTATTGGTATCTGATGGTGATAAGCCTTTACCAAATCGATGCGAGAATAAATTTTTGTTCCACTTAATTGAGAAGTGAAATCTAAAATATTTGGAACTCCGTAGTTATCTTTAGTTGTTTGAGAGTTAAGAATCCGAAAGTCTCCGCATGGACGCCATTCCGTGGAATCTTTTTTAGGGACCATGTGTAAAGGAGATGCGTAGTTGCTTTTGGAAGGACGCATGTGACCTAAGTCAATCATGCTTTGAAATTCCTCCTTTGCAACTTGTAATCGGTCCGGCGCCAGGCGGCGTGCTTTGGCAGTTACTGGGGGACCAGTTGTTTGAATAAAATGCAAAACAGAGTGTTTGACTTCTTTGTCAGGTCTAGGAGGTTTAGAAATTTCTGGAAATTCTCGCAAAAGATCATGGTAAACACCTTCACCAGATACGGTTTTAATTGAGTGAATCTCATCGCTGGTGCTTACTTTGCAGTGTGTAACCAGTTTTGTAGTGGAGTCTATTAGTTTTTTGCGAGTGAGATCGGGTAATAGATTAAAATGAAAAAGGAAATCTGCTCCGATTATGGGTGTAGATACGTCACCGACTAAAAATGACCATTTAAATACGCGCCTAAGTCCAAAATCCAGGATTAAGGTTTGCGTTGAATAAACCTGAATAGCGGAACCATTAGCAGCGGAAAGAGTCATTAGGGTTGGGTTACGTTTTTGTAAACTTGTAGCCGGACATATGCAGATCTCCGAACCAGTATCCACTAAAAACTGTACGTTTGTACGCTTGTCACGCACAAAAAGGCGACGAGAATTTGAGGGCAAGGTGACGGTCGCCTCTACCCTTGCCGGTGATCGTTTTTTGAGTCAAAATTGCAAGGTTTTGTGCAATTTTCTGCGTCCTTACCAAATTTAAAATGATACCAACAATATTCGTAGTTTTTAGATTTTGATTTACTACGCTGGCGTCGTTGGTAAGAGCCTTCGCGTTTTTGATTTCTGCCTCGCGAAAATTCGTCAAATTTGGCATTTAGTTTTTTAAATTCTTCCAATAACATTCCTTCAATGGAGTTTGGAGAGGTGGTAGCGGAGCAAGCACTTACCGCTATGGGTGACACCTCCATCACTCTATCAGCAATTTCTGCGGCCTTATCCAACGTGAGTGGAGTGACTGCAGCAAGAACCGTCTGGACGTGGGAAGGAAGATGTTGAAGAAAGAGCTCCAGCATCAGCTTGTCCGGAACCTGATGGGCGGCGGCACGGCGTTTCATGACGCGGAGCAGCTCTGTGGGTCTCCGGTCGCCGATGTGTTCTCCTTGTAGTAGCCGTCGGATTTCTTGATGGCCGGACTCACCAGGATGTCCCGGACGAGTGAGGCGGTCTCCGGCGGAAGATGGGCGACACAGTAGTTATACTTTGTTTTGCTTTCGGTGACAGGCTTGGGTGTCCCGAGTTCGAATGTGGCTTCACACATCTGAAACCACAACGCTGGATCACCATGGTTGTACTGGGGTATTTTGATTGCAGCAACCACGGGAGTTGGCTCCGTCATGTTGAAATAAAGAAGATATTGAGTCCGAAGCAAAGAACTGTTCTGAAGAAATCACTGTTCAGTGAGGGAGAAGAGTCGTCGACAGGTTCACGCGGGGGCGATGGGGAGAGAGAAGGGCGAAGTCATAACTCTTCCAGCATCTGAAGTCGCCGCGGCAGCGGGTGAGGGGCCTCCAAAGGGGAAGGTGATGAGGGACGTGCGTTTCAGTTCATTTAGGAGAGTAGTTGTGCTGTTAGTGGTCGGGGATATTGTCCGAAAAGTGTCCAAACCGGGTCACCAATGAGGTGAGGTGACCGGTGTAGTGTAGAGGGAATAAGTTGAGGGATCAGAAGGTTTTTAAAGACATTTAATTAATGACCACAGCACTAAACTACATAACGGATAACAAGTAAAATTTGCATCAA
This sequence comes from Hylyphantes graminicola, assembly GCA_023701765.1. NCBI lineage: Eukaryota > Metazoa > Arthropoda > Arachnida > Araneae > Linyphiidae > Hylyphantes > Hylyphantes graminicola. Next base: position 61,772,315 of record CM043115.1, read on the forward strand.
AATGACACAGGTCCTTTTGGATTGAGAGATGGAGCAAAAGTGATGTCTTGTTCGGTTCGAATCTCACTGGGAATGAATTTGTCCCGCCTTTATGATGCAGGGATTGGTTAAAAGAATATGTAAGAATTTATACTATTGGGTGAGAAGTTTGATTGACAGAACTTTAGTTTTAGTTCGCACTTTTGAAGGATTCGGGTGCAAAGAAAAGTACCGTGTGCAAAGGTTTTACTTCCCAAAATGGGGCTAAAAATGGGGTATCGAAACTAAGGAAGTTAATAGAAATTAAGTTAAATAAGATTCACCACAGTCTATTAAATATGTTATAGATCATGTTTATTTATATCTATTGCTACAAACATATTGCTTTTTGCAGTCAAGTTGCGGAAATGCAGACATATTGGTTTCAGTGGTGGTCGGATTTCTGACAGTTTTAAGGGTGAGTGTATGCTAATGCCTAAAATAAAAGTAACCTATTTTTTTATTTAATTTATCTAATTTGAAAATTCTACATATTACTCCATAGGTTTATAGTGTGGTGTGTGTCGCTTCATTCTACAAAAAAGCAAAAAATGGATCCCGAGATATCTTTCAGAAAGGTGAAAGTTTTATTCTATTACATTTTTATCTAGTGAGATTCCGTTTTCAATATTCCAGTTTTAAACTTCTCTATTTATTCTGGATATACGAACTAATGTACTCAGCTTTAATAGATAATTTCGATTTAAATTTTATTTTATAATACTTTTTTTTGGAAAAAATTGTCATACAGACGAAATCTTCGCTTGTTTTGTGGCAGTGTTCTGATTTTGAGTTGTGTTACAGATGTGACTGGCAGCTGTGACACTTCGGACAGAACCGAATCCATCAAAGACTTTGACGACTATACGCCTAAATCTCTAATAGTTGACTTGTAAGTAAAAAACATTTATCATATTCTAAATATATATTGAAACTCGCCTTGATAGTTTTTTATTTAGAAAAAGTGAAGTGCTTTATAATTGTTAGACATTCATACACGTCACTTGACCAGGGTTCTAAATTACGAGGCGTTATTGGCTGTGTCAAAGCTCCTAATGGAGGCTAGAAATAGGCAGCTGGAAACGATTACACTACACATTCATACTTTGAAAAATAGTATTGCACAGAGTAGGCTGCACTATGATGTCAATGCTGCTAATAGTCCATAGCTAGATATTAGGTTTAAAGAAAGTTGGTAAATTTTTTGGTTGGTTAAAATAATGTCCCATTACAGCTATTCGAGGGCTAATGCCAATCGTAATTTTAACAGCTGTTGAGTGACGTAGTAAAGCCAAGTGATATGTGTTTTTTTTTCACGGAGGCTACGAATATGCCAAAGAGGAAGTTGAAATATTTGACAGTTGAATTAGTTATTCGTGAGATAAAATTGAGAAAGGTCACTTTTTAAACCCGATTTCTTTTTCTTCGATTCTCGTTCTGATTTCGATTTTAAAATCGACAAAGATTTCTGAGTATAGAATCGCAAGTGATTCCTGAAATCAAAGCCGTAAAAGAATCTTTATCTTAGAATCGAAAGAGATATCCGATTTTTTAGTCGTCGGAGACATTCGCTTTTATAATCGCTGAAGTTCTGCGGAGTCAAAATCATCCGCGACGCACGTCGCACCACTTTCTGTTACAAGGGTTCGAACTAACAGCAATTCAGATTATTTGTGTTTGTATAAATGGGGTTCGACTGTATATTAGCAACAATTTCTAAATTTCCAAACCTTATTGTTCCAGCAACAAGAAACCCTCCCACCACCACACCGCCCAGTCCCACCGCAACAACACCATGGCCAGCCGCAGGTCCAGCCTGGCTCCCCCATCAGTCGCCAGCACTCCTCTACCCCATGACATAGACCTGGACTCGAACCTGAAGGTCCAGGCCTCGGACATGTCCCCAGACATGCAGCGAGCCGCGGTGCAGAGCGCCAGACAGGCCATCAGGGCCTATGCCACCGAGAAGCACATAGCGGAGAGCATCAAGCAGGATTTCGACCAGCTGTACCATCCAACCTGGCACTGTATTGTCGGCAGGAATTGGGGTAGTTGCGTGACGCATTCGAAACTGTGCTATATCAGGATGAGTTACAGGGATATGACCATCATGCTTTACAGATCTACGTAGAGGACTTGAATCGCCGACAGTTAGCCAGGGCCCGATCTTGAGTTCTGCCTCAAGGAAAGCCAGCTTTTCTCCTTGCAATGTCTCCAGCCAACTAGTAACTCATTTTGATATTGTTGGTAGATTTCATGACTAACGGTGAACATCGAACTATCTGTGACGTGATTTTATAATCAAAACAAAGCTTCTAAAAATAAATTCCTCTACAAGTTAGTGCTAGCATATCTAAAATAAACTGAGAATTTAGGGTCCTTTTAAAACTTCACAACATCGACCAAGACTCGAATATCAGAGTCCTTTAGGTTCTTATGAAACCGAGAAGCACATAGCGGAGAGCATCAAGCAGGATTTCGACCAGCTGTACCATCCAACCTGGCACTGTATTGTCGGCAGGAATTGGGGAAGCTGCGTGACGCATTCGAAGCTGTGCTATATCAGGATGAGTTACAGGGATATGACCATCATGCTGTACAGGTCGACGTAGAGGACTTAAATCGCCGACAGTTAGCCAGGGCCCGATCTTGAGTTCTGCCTCAAGGAAAGCCAGCTTTTCTCCTTGCAATGTCTCCAGCCAACTAGTAACTCTTTTTGATATTGTCGTTAGATTCCATGACTAACGGTGAGCATCGAACTATCTGGGACGTGATACAATCAAAATAAAGCTTCTAATAATAAACTCCTCTAAAAGAGAGAGAGAGAGAGAGAGAGTTACTGCCAGCATATCTAAAAATAAACTGAGGATTTGGGGTCCTTTTAAAACTTCACAACATCGACCAAGACTGGAATATCAAAGTCCTTTAGGGTCTTATGCCACCGAGAAGCACATAGCGGAGAGCATCAAGCAGGATTTCGACCAGCTGTACCATCCAACCTGGCACTGTATTGTGGGCAGGAATTGGGGAAGCTGCGTGACGCATTCGAAGCTTTTGCTATATATTAGGATGAGTTACAGGGATATGACCATCATGCTGTACAGATCTACGTAGTGGACTTAAATCGCCGACGGTTAGCCAGGGCCCGATCTCGAGTTCTGCGCAAGGAAAACCAGCTTTTCTAATTGCAATGTCTCCGGCAAACTTGTAACTCATTTTGATATTGTCGTTAGATTTCATGACTAACGGTGAGCATCGAACTATCTGGGACGTGATACAATCAAAACAAAGCTTCTAATAATAAACTCCTCTAAAAGTTAGTGCCAGCATATCAAAAAATAAACTGAGAATTTGGGATCCTTTTAAAACTTCACAACATCGACCAAGACTCGAATATCAGAGTCTCTAAGGTCTTATGAAACCGAGAAGCACATAGCGGAGCGCATCAAGCAGGATTTTGACCAGCTGTACCATCCAACCTGGCACTGTATTGTCGGCAGGAACTGGGGTAGCTGCGTGACACATTCGAAGCTGTGCTATATCAGGATGAGTTACAGGGATATGACCATCATGCTGTACAGATCGACGTAGAGGACTTAAAATCGCCAACAGTTAGCCAGGGCTTGATTTTGAGTTCTGCTCAAGGAAAGCCAGCTTTTCTCCTTGCAATATCTCCGGCCAACTTGTAACTCATTTTGATATTGTCGTTAGATTCCATGACTAAAGGTGAACAACGAACTATCTGGGACGTGGTTTTACAATCAAAACAAAGCTTCTGATAATAAATTCCTCTAAAAGAGTTAGTGCCAGCATATCTAAAAATAAACTGAGAATTTGGGGTCATTATAAAACTTCACAACATCGACCAAGACTGTAACATCAGAGTCCTTTAGGGTCTTATGAAACCGAGAAGCACATAGTGGAGAGGCATCAAACAGGATTTCGACCAGCTGTACCATCCAACCTGGCACTGTATTGTCGGCAGGAATTGGGGTAGCTGCGTGACGCATTCGAAGCTGTGCTATATCAGGATGAGTTACAGGGATATGACCATTATGCTGTACAGATCAACGTAGAGGACTTTAAATCGCCAACAGTTAGCCAGGACCTGATGATGAGTTTAGCGCAAGGGAAGCCAGCCTTCCTCTCTTCCATTCGTTATATATGTCATGGCAAATTATTATCCCGATCTTGAGTTCTGCGCAAGGAAAGCCATCTTTTCTCCTTGCAATGTCTCCGGCCAACTTGTAACTCATTTTGATATTGTTGTTAGATTTCATGACGAACGGTGAACATCGAACTATCTGCGACGTGATTTTACAATCAAAACAAAGCTTCTAATAATAAATTCCTCTAAAAATAAACTGAGAATTTGGGGTCCTTTTAAAACTTCACAACATCGACCAAGACTCGAACCTCAGAGTCCTTTAGGGACAGCTTTTCTCCTTGCAATGTCTCCGGCCAACTTGTAACTCATTTTGATAAATTTTTGATGATTTTTGGCCAACTTGTAACTCATTTTGATCAATTTTTGAGGGTCTTATGAAACAGAGAAGCACATAGCGGAGAGCATCAAGCAGGATTTCGACCAGCTGTACCAATCCAACTTGGCACTGTATTGTCGGCAGGAATTGGGGTAGCTGCGTGACGCATTCGAAGCTGTGCTACATCAGGATGAGTTACAGAGATATGACCATTATGCTGTACAGATCGACGTAGTGGACTTAAATCGCCGACAGTTAGCCAGGTCCCGATCTTGAGTTCTGAGCAAGGAAAGCCGGCTTTTCTCCTTGCAATGTCACCGGCCAACTTGTAACTCATTTTGATGTTGTCGTTAGATTTCATGACTAACGGTGAACATCGAACTATCTGGGACGTGATTTTACAATCAAAACAAAGCTTCTAATAATAAATTCCTCTAAAAGAGTTAGTGCCAGCATATCTAAAAATAAACTGAGAATTTGGGGTCATTATAAAACTTCACAACATCGACCAAGACTGTAACATCAAAGTCCTTTAGGGTCTTATGAAACCGAGAAGCACATAGTGGAGAGGCATCAAACAGGATTTCGACAGCTGTACCTTCCAACCTGGCCCTGTATTGTCGGCAGGAATTGGGGTAGTTGCGTGACGCATTCGAAGCTGTGCTATATCAGGATGAGTTACAGGGATATGACCATCATGCTCTACAGATCTACGTAGTGGACTTAAATCGCTGACAGTTAGCCAGGGCCCGATCTTGAGTTCTGCCTCAAGGAAAGCCAGCTTTTCTCCTTGCAATGTCTCCAGCCAACTAGTAACTCTTTTTGATATTGTTGGTAGATTTCATGACTAACGGTGAACATCGAACTATCTGGGACGTGATTTTATAATCAAAACAAAGCTTCTAAAAATAAATTCCTCTACAAGTTAGTGCTAGCATATCTAAAATAAACTGAGAATTTAGGGTCCTTTTAAAACTTCACAACATCGACCAAGACTCGAATATCAGAGTCCTTTAGGTTCTTATGAAACCGAGAAGCACATAGCGGAGAGCATCAAGCAGGATTTCGACCAGCTGTACCATCCAACCTGGCACTGTATTGTCGGCAGGAATTGGGGAAGCTGCGTGACGCATTCGAAGCTGTGCTATATCAGGATGAGTTACAGGGATATGACCATCATGCTGTACAGGTCGACGTAGAGGACTTAAATCGCCGACAGTTAGCCAGGGCCCGATCTTGAGTTCTGCCTCAAGGAAAGCCAGCTTTTCTCCTTGCAATGTCTCCAGCCAACTAGTAACTCTTTTTGATATTGTCGTTAGATTCCATGACTAACGGTGAGCATCGAACTATCTGGGACGTGATACAATCAAAATAAAGCTTCTAATAATAAACTCCTCTAAAAGAGAGAGAGAGAGAGAGTTACTGCCAGCATATCTAAAAATAAACTGAGGATTTGGGGTCCTTTTAAAACTTCACAACATCGACCAAGACTGGAATATCAGTCCTTTAGGGTCTTATGCCACCGAGAAGCACATAGCGGAGAGCATCAAGCAGGATTTCGACCAGCTGTACCATCCAACCTGGCACTGTATTGTGGGCAGGAATTGGGGAAGCTGCGTGACGCATTCGAAGCTGTGCTATATCAGGATGAGTTACAGGGATATGACCATTATGCTGTACAGATCGACGTAGAGGACTTAAATCGCCGACAGTTAGCCAGGGCCCGATCTTGAGTTCTGCGCAAGGAAAGCCAGCTTTTCTCCTTGCAATGTCTTCGGCCTACTTGTAACTCATTTTGATATTGTCGTTAGATTTCATGACTAACGGTGAACATCGAACTATCTGGGACGTGGTTTTACAGTCAAAAACAAAGCTTCTAATAAAAATTTCCTCTAAAAATAAGCTGAGAATTTGGGGTCCTTTTAAAACTTCACAACATCGACCAAGACTCGAAAATCAGAGTTCTTTAGGGTCTGATGAAACCGAGAAGCACATAGCGGAGAGCATCAAGCAGGATTTCGACCAGCTGTACCATCTAACCTGGCACTGTATTGTCGGTAGGAATTGAGGAAGCTGCCTGACGTATTCGAAGTTGTGCTATATATTAGGATGAGTTACAGGGATATGACTATCATGCTCTACAGATCGACGACGTAAGAGGACTTAAATCGCCAACAGTTAGCCAGACCTTTAGCGCAAGGGAAGCCAGCCTTCTTCTTTGCCATTCGTTATAGATTTCATGGCAAATGGTGAATTATTATTATGCAGTGAATATCAAACTGTACTGGACTTGATTGTGCAAAGCAAAATTTCATAATAAAATGGTAAATTTTAATTTCCATTCTTTATTAGCCAAACGGAAGCAAGTTCTAGATTTATCTAAGCTCACTGTAAATTTTAACAAAATTAAAAGTATGACGTAAATTCTGCTATCATTTAGATCTGAGTTATGGTATTGTAAATTTCTTCTTTTTTTTATGTCTTGATAAGTGTATACTTTTAAATGATAAGTTAAAGTAGTTTTATTTATAGAATGGCACTAGTGATAACTTTGAACTAAGTTAAGGGATAATCAACATGGCAAAGTAAAACCTACTTTTCTACAAATTTGAGATATAAATTATCTTTAAGTGTATTATCTGGTGCTTCTGTTAAGATTATAAAAATGCTATTACCTATTTAATTGTTCATTATACATGTTTTTAGTACATATATCAATTTTTGTGAAAGTCATGTGTTTGAGTAATTTATATGAAAATATTGATTAATAAACTTATTTTATTTATGATACTTTACACAAATGTCTGTCTCCACATACCATGCAACATTTTATACTATTCTTGTTCACAATAAACAATTAGATATATTTATTATCACAATGTAGATAATAGTAACAAAATGCACAATCCAACGAGCACGATAGCACAGTTTATAACGAGGTGGCAGCAATTTTTCCCAATGAATACTTCTGATTAAAAAATACCTTAGTATTTTTGTTTACAATACAAACTTCAAGAACACTTTGTTCCAATACCTGCCTGTATTTTTCAAAAAGGGGTAGGGGAATAAGGTGCTTTCAAAGCTTGTATTGTAAGCAGAAAGAGTATACTAATATCTTGAAAACACTAAGTAAACTTAAGTTTGACAAAAGTCAACAAAGGAGCAAGGTTTTCTGAAATTTTCACAGATACTTTGGCCAACAGAATTTAAATTTGATAAATTAACCATGGGTAAAGTGTTTATTTTTTATATTTGAAATAAAAAAAACCATGAAATAATAACATGACAAGGAACAACTTTAAAACACAAACAAGGAATTTATTTCTTAGACAATATTATTTGATTTTAAATTATAATATATTAAAATACTAATATTAACATTTACACTAAAGTCTACAAATACCATTGCAGGTTTAATAACTCATCTTTGTCTCCAATTAAATATGCAATAAATAATAAAAACAAGTTTTCTCAAAGAAAATTATAACTTATGAAAGATGATTAAAAAAGAAACGAACCAAACAATTGAAACAGTGTGCCTAAATATGAAATAGCATTACATATTTACATAAAAATAAGAGTAGAACAATCACATTCTTTGATTTGTTTAAGCATTTTTTTCAAATTTTGATATTTAAAAAATAAATATCAGATGGAATAAGAAGGAATAAATGGGATTTAACTTTCCCTTTTCAAGCAACACCTAAATTTCACGATAGTTTTTAAATATCCATTTAGAACACTTTCAAATGAACTTAAATGTGTTATAAAATAACCATTTAGTTATTAAAAAATCATTTGTTCTGCCTTCTTGGATTACAAACAAATCAAACAATATATTAGGAACTGGTTCATATTGAAAACGTGTTTTAATGAAGTAAAAATTAACATTTGCAACACTTAGATAATTTTGTCAGCCAAAAAAATCAAGGACTTTTCAAGGAGGATAACGTTTTTCCAAGACCTTGAAAATCATTGATTTTTTAAAGCACTTCAAGGATTTTAAGGACCGCAACCTGATTTTCACTTTAGCATTTCATAAAGCTAAATCTAGGGGATAAGGAAAACTACACATACTTTAAGAATATTGATTGTGTTTACAAACTCAAAGAATTAACCAGATTTATCGACCTTCCTTGCTAAAGCATTTGCAAGCAATTACAAGCAGAAAACTGAACACTGAAATACATTGATTTCATGGGCGTTTATTATGCAAAAGAAAGTGTGGAACAAATAGACAGTCTAATAAGTTAAAACAGAAATGCTAGATGCACCAACACATAAAAACGAGGGGGGGGGGGGGGGGGGGGGGGGCGGAATAATTAACTACATAATTTTTAAAAAATAAAATGAAACTGTCACAATACAAAATAGTCTCAGTTTATTTAATTTAAAGACGTGGTCTTTGACAAATAAAGGGAATATAATTTTTTATTTAAATAAGAAGCTAAGCATAATAAAACAAATTCTGACAATTATTTGCATTACTACAAACAAACCTTAAAATAGTAAACACATACTTGCAATGACCATCATAGTCTAATAAGTTAGTCAGTCATACAGTCGAACCAGAAATAGAAATTGTGGAAACCAAAACTAGAAGACAAAATTATTAAACGACTTTTTTTTTTAAATATTTAAAAACTACAAGAAAAAACAATATTAGGTCTCTTTTCAGAGACAAGTTACATTTGCAACAAACAAGTGATAACCATAATAAATTACAGTGGACTTTACACACTGAAGTTCACAGTAGCAGGGTTTCAACTGTAAGTAATGGATTTAACACAACCAATATCATGGAATGCATTCATTGTTCAATGGATTTAATACATAGCATATCTTTGAAATAAACTTACCAGGGTTCCTACTAGTTTTTTTTAATAAATATTTACCTGTAGTTACATTATTACAGAAAGTATAACAGAAATCAAACATATGAAGTTACTTAAATGAAGAAGTTAATGAAAGAACATGATATGTAACAAAAATCTGAAAATGAATTTTTTTTGCTCTTTGAACCGTTAAAAATGAAGTTTGTTTCCAGGGATTGGAGTAACATGTGTTACGTGTAACAGTTACTTTTTTTTAGGTTATACCTTTATAATTTTTAGAACTGTTTGTTATTTTAGTGGTAATGAATTTTTTTACTTATATGTTACTTTCCAAAGGCTGTCAGAAGCTGATGTTAAAATTCTGCTCCTTTAAAATAAAATAAATCTTAAACTGATTGTAATAGCAGTCTTTTGCTCGTAAGTTTCCTTAATCATAGTTCTCTTTGTAAAACGGTAAGAAAGAGGGTTAAATTGCAATTTTTCTTATAATTGAAGAGCTTAGTGGAAGAACGTGCCAAGTGGCATTTTTGAAAAATTTGAGATTTTGTGTCAATGAACATATTTCTACCTTCTTTAACAATAATAAGTTCCCCTTTTTCAAAAATTTTCTAGTTAATAAAAAGTCTGGTATATTTTTTACGCTTTACAAGCACCGTTTACAAGAGATACGAGTGCAAACAAAAACACTTTAGAGCTCATTTTCACCTTTTTGTTACTTAGCATGTTCTTCCTCTAAGCTCTTTCTTTTTTATTGAAATTTCTACTGTAATTAGTTGCCTTTTCGGATTAAGCAACTGTAACTTTCCAATCCCTGGAAATTTCCAAAGGGAGTAGGAACCCAGATTTACAAACACAGGAATCACATTTGAAGAGCTCAGGGGAAGAACCCCTTGATTGACTGTGAATCTTCCCATACTTAGGTCAATCTTTAGGCGATGACTCGTTATGTTGCCAAAAAAGGCCTGATACGGAGGGATATAGGTTGAACTAAAGAATCTTGGCTGGATTGGGTTTTTTTTAAAACATATCGCCAGGTCGAATGACACCTATTGAATGACTGCAGTATGGAGAACATAACATGATAAAAATTTTTCCTATGGCTAATTTCGCCAATGGTAGCGATAATACCAATAAGTTGGGGTTCCTAGATTTGGTGTAAAATATCTGGCCATGATTCTTTAGTTTAACCGGCATATATCGGTCAATGAAGGGGCCATGATTCTTTAGTTTAACCGGTCAATGAAGGGGATTTTCCCCTGCACTCTTCATTTCACAAAGGTCCAAAGGAATTCAACCCAGTCAAGTGTGTGCCCACATCAACATCAACATCATTACACCTGCACTTTGGTCATGAGTCAGATCCGCAGCCCGTTTTTGGCGGGGTAAGTTTTTTTAAAGCAGATTCAGTTCAACACAATTGTTCTAGTCTAGAAAAGTCGTCAAAGGGCACGCAGCTTTCCTCTTCCAAACAGCAACAAGCACAGTCGGTCGACAACAAACGCAAAGAAAAAGTCGCAGAATAGGGTCAGCAGGAGAACGTTTTGGTACTGAAAGGAAACGTTGGGGGATTAGGTTTTGAAAGTCATAGGGTAGACTAACCAGTGAATGAACGTTTAAGGCCCTGCGTTCACCAGTGAATAAATACTAGGACATAACGACCAGGACAACCAATCATATGTCAGATAGCTTCCTACTAGATGGGAGGAAGTCAGTGTTGCCAATCCATCAAGTAGAATGATTTTCAATCCTTATTTTTTAAATGTATTTAAAAAATGTTCATTCACTGGAGCCTGTTCACTCACTGGTCAGTCTACCCTATATTAAGTTAAGAAATTTTGATGTAGTAAATATGCAGTATTAATTAAAAAGCCTGATTTGTTTCAGGTTAGGTAAACTTGTACTATCATCACAGGAGAATTATTGGGTATGGGCGTTGTAGTTTAGAACCATAGACAAGAGTATTGACTTTTAAGTCAATTATAGTTAAAGTGCTCAGTTGAACTATAATATTAAAGTAAGAAAAAGTAAACAAGCCAAATGATCAGACGTTGAAATAAGTTTAAAATAGAACAAATTTTATTGATTCGTAAACTGTAAATAAATATTGTATATATAAAGAAATTTGTATAAGGTATATCAAGAAACAAAAGTATATAAATATTGCACGATATAACAGGTTCTTAAACTACTTAAAGAATGTTTACTTAAATAGGCTGGATTAGGTTTTTACCGAAATTAAATAAAATGAAATATATTAAACTACGACGTCAAAAAATACCCGAACAGCTTTACAAAAAAAGTTAAATCCCAAACCAAGTTATAAATACATTTCCGAAATTCTTTAAAGTTATAGTTCCGAAAATAACAAAAAGTTTACATACAGTACGTAGACATCATGCAGTCCATGACAGGAAACTCACGTTGACGAAAAACCGGCTCACTTTACACAAAAAAGATGAAGACACAGGCTTGAAAAGACACACTAAATATTCTTCTTAAAAACACAAAAACATAGGAGACAACCGACCAGCGGTATCGTGTAATCACTTTCTAATTAAATTCACCGCATTTCCTTTAAATAGTTGCCGGTCTCCTAACCGAAGAAAATTTAAAAGAGGAACAACACCGTATAAACAAGTTAGATTAAGACTACATCTGATAAAAAATATCTTAACCACCGTTTATAAAGCCCTCTCAAAACACATGGCCAGGTGCGATTCGTCCAGAGGCAGAAACGCCCAACTTCCGGTCATTACGTCATACCGTTGTGACGTCACGGTCGTACGTACGTAACAGATTAAAATTTGCATAAAACGTCAAACCGCCGATGATCTGAGCGAAAATTCAACAAAGCCCCCCTCATCGACGATTTGACAAAAAAAAATACCAATCCAGCCTAAAAATTATTGTATACTTAAAATAATTTTTAAATTGTATACTTGAATGTATATATTATACTTTAAATTGATTAACAAACAATTGATTAACAAACTTTAACAAGATAATCAATTCCTTTTAAATTTAACAATCGAACAAGTAACATATATACATAAACTTTAACAAGAACTAGTATTCAAAATTTAACATCAAACAAGCAACGTATATATACATAAACTGGAACAAGAATTCAAAGAATTTGAACAATGAACACCAACAATGAAAAGTTTCATTAAATGTAGCCCTATCCACTTCTTCTAGGAAAAAGTTCAAAGTCCTCAAAAATTTCAAATATAGTTCCAAAAGGAAAAGTTCTCTTGAAAAACACCATGTCTTCTTAGGAAAAAGTCTCAAAAAGTCACTTCAAAGAGAAAAATTTCAAAACCAGCACTGTTATAAAAAGAACTACATATGCAAGTCTACCGATAATATATTAATACAATTAAACAAGGACAACTTTCATGTCAAACTTTCATACTAACAAGAGACAACAATAATCAATATAATAATCAGTTAGACACGCATATATACAGCATACATATAAATAGAAATGTCAGTTTCAGAAATGAATTACCAAGAATTTAAATTACACGAAAAAACACAATTATAATTATTATTTCAAAGAAAAACAAAAACCAAGTTGCACCCTAGGGCTCGCAATCCTCAAAAATAATTTTAACAAATTTAAGCAACTCGCTTTTCGTACGAGCCTTCGTAAAAGGGTCAGCTAGGTTTAATTTACTTTGTACATAATTTAAACTGAAACAATCTTCACGGATCAAATCTCTAATGAAAAATAATTTGACATCTATGTGCTTAGAACGTGTGTTTTCAACCGGAGATTTAGTGAATTCAATTGCTGACATGTTGTCAGCCAAAAGGGTTGGTTTGAATTTGGTTCCGCTAATGATTTTATGAGTGTAACATTCTGTCAACACATTATCGAGCCAAACCAACTCTCTGGCTGCCTCAGTCATAGAAATAAATTCTGCTTCCATGGTTGATAAACTCACACAACGCTCTTTAAAAGTCCGCCAAGAAATGGGAGATTTGTCCAAAAAGATGATTTGCCCCCCTAGTGAAACTCTGTCATCACGGGATGATGCAAAATCGGAATCAGAATAAGCAACTAATTTAGGTTCATTACAAATTAACTTTAATTTAAACGACTTGGTGTAGGCAACATATCCCAGTAATCTTAATAAACCTTCCCAATGTACCATTCCAGGGTTAGCTTGAAATTGAGAAAAAATATTAACGGCATATGATAAATCAGGCCTTGACCGACTTGCAATAAAAGACAAGCAGCCTAAAACATTCCTGTAAGGAATAGCTGCCATTTCACGTAACTCTTCTTCAGTGGATGGACAATTTGATTTAGAAAACTTGATACCCTTAGCAATTGGTAGAGATGAAATTGGAAAATGAAAAGATTTAAAACGATTCAAAACTTCATCAATGTACAACTCTTGATGAATATAAACAAAATCTTTTTCATATTTAAACTCCACACCGAGTAATTTATTTGTTAAACCTAAAGTTTTTAAATCAAATTTACTCTTTAGGGAATCAAGTGCTCTTTCGCAAAGTTGGCGAGTTTTTCCAAATACCACAATATCGTCCACGTAAACCAATAAAACCACCGAGTTACTCATGAAATATGTACAATTGCACCACTCAAACTTATTGAAACCCAAGTCCTGCAAAACCTGATCAAGTTCGTAGTACCAAAGTCTGCCACTTTGATGTAACCCATAAAGTGCTTTGTCTAAACGACACACGAAATTTTCCTTGTGATTATCAACATAACCCTGAGGTTGGTTCATATAAATTTCGTTTTCTAAATGTGCGTAAAGATATGCACTTTTTATGTCACACTGGATGTTAACCCAGCCTAAGTATGCCACCAAAAGAGAAAAGAAAAACCTTATAATAGAAAAATTTACGACAGGACTGAAAGTTTCTTCATATGTCTCCCCTTTAACCTGAGTATACCCTTGGGCAACCAGTCTAGCTTTATATCTGGCTATATTGCCATGCTCATCCTTTTTAACAGCATAGACCCAGCGAGAACCGACTGGTTTCTTATTCACAGGTAAGGGAACAAGATGCCAAACTTTATGTTTAGACATATTATCAATTTCATCGTCCATTGCCGCCAACCACTCGTTTTTCTGTGGCGACGCTAAAGCCTGTTTGTAGGATTTGGGGATTACAACTTCTAGTCATCCGGACCCTTTCCGTGATGAAATTGAAGATGTGGAGGGATGGGAATTTGAATTAACAATACCTTTAAAATTGTTTTGACCTGAAAAGTTAAAAATTGAGGGATCATACAAAATGTTGTTTCTTTGACAGTATGCCATGACCTCGTTTAATGACCTAAGTCTGTCTGACTTTCCGTCTTCAAAATAGTAGATGTCAGTTCGGGTACGGTCCTTTCTGAGTACAGGTTTACGAAACCAGTTTACCTGGCGAAGTGAGGGAACAGAATCGTTTAACGGCAAGGAGCTCTGGGTTTCACCCGCATTGTCGGTCTCGGATTCAGGGAGTCTTGTAATAGGGGTTTGAAAATCCTGATACTCAAACGTTTTGGTGACTTCACCTTCATCTTCCTCCGACTCTAAAAATGGGCCCAGTACTGCTCCACTGCGCAAACCACTCGATTTAGTAGTTTCCTTAAAAGTGACATTAATTGTCTCTACAATTTTCCCCTCATTTTCCAACCAAACTCGGTAACCTTTGGTTCTTAACCCATAGCCGACCATTATCCCCTTTTTGGATTTAACATCCAACTTAGACTTTCGTTTTACCTTTGGTACGCCGACATAGCAGACAGTTCCAAAACTCTTTAAATGTCTGACAGACGGCTTGTGACCAGAATACAGTTCAATGGGAGTTGATGTTTGCCCCCCGTGACACACACGGTTCCAAGTATAAGCAAAATAAATTGCCGCTTCTGGCCAAAACTTGTATGACATCCCGCTACTATGCAAAATGGAACGAATGTTGTTTAAAGCTGTTTGATTAAACCTCTCGCAAACTCCATTTTGCTCTGGTGTATATGCATTAGTGAATTCATGTTGAACACCGGTTTGCTCACAATAAGACGTAAACTGAAAATTGTCGAACTCCAAACCGTTATCAGTACGGATGATCTTTAGTTTTCTGCCAAGTGACCTTTCAGCACGGGCAATATGCTTTTCGAAAATGCCAAAGACTTGTGTTTTGTCCTGAAGAGGATAAACAACAGTTTTACGAGAAAAGTCATCTATAATTGAGAGAAAGTATTTCTCTCCATTTCTACCCTTTGTGCTGATCGGTCCCCAAACATCCATAAAAACACGTTCCAAGGGAACTTTGGCTTGTTTGGAATCTAAAGACTTGAAAGAGACTCGACGTTGTTTATTTACCTGACAGTCTTCACAAAAGAAATCTTTTTGACGTGTCAGTGTGGGCAAACCGTTAACTCCATGATTTTTACTAGTATTTACCAAAATATCAGGGCTAATATGTGCAAAACGGCTGTGCCATACCTTTAAGCTATCAGCCTGTACCGAGGAAGCTTCATAATTTACATGCCCCCCTTTACTTTCAATTTTAGGAAAAACATAATAAATTCCCCCAATTAGTTTAGCACGAAAAACAGTTTCCCCATTTACCCCCTTTACTTTGATCCGATTATTTTTACCCTCGTAAGTTGCCCCTTTTACATCCATCCTCGGCCCCGAGATCAAGTTCTTTCTTAACTTCGAAGAATGCAACACGTTATTGAAAGTATAAACGTCTCCTTTACCAAAACTCATTTTTACACTTCCTTTACCCTCTATGGGGAAAGACAACCCATCGACCGCAACGTGCATTCTTTCATCTGAAACAGGGGTGTACGAATCAAAAAATCTAATGTCCTTACAAAAATGATGCGATGCTGCTGTGTCAAAAACCCAGCTATCGTCATCAGTGGAATTATTGAAGCTTGATTCAGCCACATAAAAAGAAGAAAAATTTTCAGTATCGCCATGTCCTTTTGTCTTACGACACGGACTAGGACTGCAATTGTTACGGCGATTACGTCTGTTTTTATTCGAGTCGGTTTTGATCCTTGATCTCGAAGCACGATCGGGAGAGACAGAAGAAGCTGAGGTGGAAGGGGATGGAGACCTAGCGTGCAACTTTACTCTACAAGAATTTTTCATATGACCTTTAAGGCCACAACGAAAACACTTTACGTTTTTCAAATTAAACTTTTTACCAAAAGAAAACTTTGAGGTGGTGGTGCTTTGCACCTCTACATTTTGCCCCAAGGTACCGCGATCAGAGTCCCGTAGGTTGAGCCTGGTTTCTTCAGCAACCAGCTCGAGTGAAATGTCTTTAAACTTAAATTTATCATCAGGCCATCGTAAAATAGATTGTACTATTTGGTCAAATTTTACAGGTAAGTATCGTAATAATTGAAAACAAAGGTATATTTCTTCAATGGGGTGATTAATCCCTTTAAGCTGTTCGGATATTTTTATTAGTCGTGCAGAAAATAAACTAATACTTTCGTTAGGACCAATAAAACAAGTGATTAACTCCGAAAATATACCCATGTGCCTTGCTTTATTGTCAGGCTGGAAATATTCCCTTAAAGTTTTCCAAGCCTCAATAGGACACTCCGTGTTTTCAATTAAACTCCGATGTTGTTCGTCAATATTCAAATAAATAGTAGTTAGAGCTATTCGTGACCTTTGATTAAAATCCGCCAAAAGAGGGTTAGTAACTTCACCAACTTTTATTTCAGGAGGTTTTTCTGTACCAGAAACAATACCCCATGCATTTTTCTCATTCAATATAAATTTGATATCTTTTGTCCAAGTTCCGTAATTATCCGCACTTAACCTTTTAATAGAAGGCGTAAAGTTAACATGAGCCATGTCAATTACTTTATTTTCAAAAATCACTAATAAGTTTATAAAAATTTAAAGATTCAAAACTAATCCAGCATCAAAAAAATTTGTTTGTAAATAAGTTATCTTTATTAACCACAAAAATAAACGCCCCCCAAAATTTCCAAATTTAGAAAAATTGAAAATTACTTAATGCCGAAAAATCGGTCCACCGTTCGAACTAAACACCAAAACTACTCGCCCATAACCATTTATTGACTTTTAAGTCAATTATAGTTAAAGTGCTCAGTTGAACTATAATATTAAAGTAAGAAAAAGTAAACAAGCCAAATGATCAGACGTTGAAATAAGTTTAAAATAGAACAAATTTTATTGATTCGTAAACTGTAAATAAATATTGTATATATAAAGAAATTTGTATAAGGTATATCAAGAAACAAAAGTATATAAATATTGCACGATATAACAGGTTCTTAAACTACTTAAAGAATGTTTACTTAAATAGGCTGGATTAGGTTTTTACCGAAATTAAATAAAATGAAATATATTAAACTACGACGTCAAAAAATACCCGAACAGCTTTACAAAAAAAGTTAAATCCCAAACCAAGTTATAAATACATTTCCGAAATTCTTTAAAGTTATAGTTCCGAAAATAACAAAAAGTTTACATACAGTACGTAGACATCATGCAGTCCATGACAGGAAACTCACGTTGACGAAAAACCGGCTCACTTTACACAAAAAAGATGAAGACACAGGCTTGAAAAGACACACTAAATATTCTTCTTAAAAACACAAAAACATAGGAGACAACCGACCAGCGGTATCGTGTAATCACTTTCTAATTAAATTCACCGCATTTCCTTTAAATAGTTGCCGGTCTCCTAACCGAAGAAAATTTAAAAGAGGAACAACACCGTATAAACAAGTTAGATTAAGACTACATCTGATAAAAAATATCTTAACCACCGTTTATAAAGCCCTCTCAAAACACATGGCCAGGTGCGATTCGTCCAGAGGCAGAAACGCCCAACTTCCGGTCATTACGTCATACCGTTGTGACGTCACGGTCGTACGTACGTAACAGATTAAAATTTGCATAAAACGTCAAACCGCCGATGATCTGAGCGAAAATTCAACAAAGAGACAAGATGACACTTAATGCCATAGATTTAGAAAGTAGCAGATATACCCATCGATTGCGCAATCCCGTACACCGCAATACGAACCACGCGATTGTGTGATGAATCCACATTTCGTCGTTTTCGCAATGCATCACGGGATACTGGTTCACAAAAAATGCTTTTGCCGAAGAGTTACATGCCATAAAAACTGCATTTTTAATATGCTTCTTTTATGAATATATACCTCATGTCTGCCGGAAATTATCAATACATATCCAGTTATAAACTTATGCTAGCAAAACCGGTAAATAGTTTTAAATAGTTAATATTAAATATATATTTTTCATTTGTCGAATTATCTCAAGGTGCCATCTGGTGGCGCATGGCATGCCATGTACTAGGTCTTGCGAACTGCCTTATGGGATACTGGTTCACAAGTGGCTTCAACTTTCCTCCTAGGGGAAGATCTGCTACTATCTAAAGCTATGTGTATTGAGTTAAGAAATTTTTTATGAAGTAAATGCAGTTTTTAGTCACAAAGCCTCATTTGTTTCAGGTGAGGTTAATTTGTTCTATCATCACAGGCGAGCTATTGACTATGGGCATTGTAGTTGAGAACCATAGTCAAGTGACAAGCTGACACTTAATGCAATTGTAAAGGGCAACATTGTATGTAGCATTGAGACTTAGGAGTGCATTTAACATGCACTCGCTCTGCACAGGTATTATTCGTCACACATATTTGCTGTACGTTGAAATTGGTTCGTAGGGGAGAGGAGGGAGGATTGGGACATTTTCACATAAATATTTTTTTATTCATTATCCCCTGCTTATTTATAGATGCAAACGGTTAAATAATAAACTTACATGATTTCTATTATTTTTAAAAAATACACCCCATTTAAATGTTGAAAAATTTTATTACTTTTGAGAAATTCAAATTACAATAATTTTTTCCCATTCCTCCCTCTTGGGTGGGAGGAGTGGGACATGAGTATGGGAGGGATGGGACGCATTTGAAAATTAAAGAAAAATTATCGAATATCAAAATGAGAAAGGTTAACATCAAAAGAAAAGCAAGACTGCGCTCTACTGGTCCCACCAATCAATTGTGGCGGCAGCAATTTCATTATAATATCGTTTTTTCTTATATTCTATAGTCATCCCGTTGAGGAAAATAAAATTTTCCGTTCGTATCACTTCTCAAAAATTTCACATTGTATCTATCAGCATTGTCAATACTCTCCACCATTGCAATGTAGAAAACAATTGACCGTTTGGTGAGGAATTTGACAAACTCAAAATCATATTTGCCCCAATCAATTTCCATGTCATTATCTGAACTGTCATGTAATGAAAATAATGACCTTTCGCTATCACTTTATTCATATCTTTGAACGGTAGTTTTCTTTTGAATTTTTAAATTTTAGGCTTGCACATATATATTTTAGTTGGCACCTTTTCCCCCTAGTCGGGCAGTTTCTGCTTCTTCAATTTCTTTCTCAGGGATATCTGTTAATATTCTTGTTTGTCCTTTCTTCCCCTTTACTTTTATTCAGTAGATTCCTAGGTTCTGCTTTAGGAAATGGTCGTAGGGACACAAGGAAGGAAGAATGGACTAGAAGGAGGAGGAATGGACATGTCCCATTCCTCCCTCTTTCAGTGTGTCCCATTCCTCCCTCTACATAATGCTTCTAAAAAATAACTTCTCACATAAACCATGCTGACTTTAGGCTTAAGTAAACTGCTGATAAGCATACATTGTATCTTTAAGCGTACTGTTACACTATATTATGTTTGTTTTAGAAATTACATGAGTAAAGAAATAAAACTAAAAATATGTTAAAACCTTTCTCTGGAGGTGTGAAAATAAACTTTTCCCAAATGTAAACTGAAAGTTGAATCTAGATAAACTAGAAATAGGTAAAAACAAGAAGCTATACATATGTTATCTGGTGGTGAGACTGGAAATAAAATTAGGTCATTTATTTTGTCGAAATTTCAGCTGTCCCACCCCTCCCACCGTCCCAATCCTCCCTCCTCTCCCCTATTGATTTTTTAAGTTTCCATAAATAATTTTACACAAAATATGCGAACCAATTTCAAAAAGTGGGATTATAGATCTTGAAGTCAGCCACATTTATCATACGAAAAGAACCATTTGGAAAAATATCCAATACAGCCATGGAAAAGTGGCTTAACCCTCTGGCGGATAAGCTTTTTCTAAAGAACTATTGCTAAAAGGTCGCTCTATCTCGGCCCTTACCGCTCAATAATGTTCATCTATCTCCGACGGGACAGTATAGAGTCCCTTCTAAAAGGATACCTGGTGTTTCGCCTCCCCCCTTTAAGTACTTCACGGGTGATTAAACACGCTAGCGGTGGCACGCTAGAGGGGCAGAGCAGACGATGGGCTACTTGCCTTCCAGTGGGGGGGGGGGGAGGTGGGGGGCAGCATGAATTTCTAACTTGCTTGCCACCTGTAAACTGGACACCTGTTTTGAGCTGGAGGATTTGCTCTTGAATTCTATGTAGAATGGCAGAATGTGGTTTTGTAAACCGATCGTGTTTTACCTTCTATACAAGTACAACACTAGCAGAAACGTCTAAAAGTTTTGTACAAAACTGTTATTTTTGTTTTGTCATACTTTGGAAGCTTCAGGGCGACTGCCAAAAAACTCAAATTAATGAAGACTAATTTAGGTTAGAAATAAACATTAAAATTACTTGCAAATTACTACTGTTACAGAATATTTATTAAAATTTTCGAGCAGTGTTTAAACATAGTAAGTAAATTTTGGTATGATTATTCAAAAAACGTTCTAGACTTAATAAAAAAACTTTGCAATAAAAATGCATTTATATTTAGTATTAAAACGTTCAAAAAGTTTTAGATGCCAGTATAATCTTCTTATTAAATACGTTTGCTAATAAATGGTTGCGTTACCCAAAACTCAGATTTGGACATTGTCACTGGACCAGGGTTCAAAAATTATGAGGTGTAATTGGTTGTGTTACAGTTCCATGCAGAAATTAAATTGCATTTCAGAAATTGACAGCCAGAAAACTTTAAAATTTTCAATTCATATGCTACATATAAAAGAGGCAATACTTATTGATTGTCATATTGAAGACAAGAGAAATAGATTATTTTTAGATAAATTTGATAAATTGTGTTTTGCTCTTTGTAACTTTCTAAAGCTGCGAATAAAACTTTTTCAATCGCTGGTATATGTCAAGCAGTTATACTCATTTAGAGTGAAGTAAAAAAAAATTCAGCGCACTCCCTCACACTTACATCTTATTGTTTCAAATAAAGCTATCTTTCTAAAAATATGGTTTTGCATACTACTAAAACTTTGGAGTATCCGAGAAAAGTTACTTTGTTTAGTTAAAACTACTAAAATACGTATTGAGATTTATGTGATTTAGGGTTTAAAGCTAATCTTAAACTTTAAAATAGTTTTTTAGTAGATATGTAATTATTTTTAGACTAATATTCTGGAAAACTTTCTTTTTGCCAATAAGCTACTTCCTAAAAAAATTAATAATAGTCTGTTTTTTACAGCTCATACCGAATTTTTGGGAGACATTTAAAAATATATAGAGATTTAATTAATTTAAATATTTCATTAAAAAATTTAAAGATTGTTTTCTTAATCAAATATAATATTTAAGACTAAAAAAACTAATATGTTGTATCAGGCTTTTTTAAAAAGATTAATTTTTGGTATTTCTTTTAATCAGGAACAATTGAAGATATAAATTTGAGTAATAGTAAACTTACAAAACCTGTTTAAAGCATTTTTTCTTTATCTTTAATTATAAAAATAGTAATTTAAAAGGAAGTAAAATTTATAATATGAAAAGTAATGCAATGTAAGACATCACACTGCTTCATTCAATGTTACATAAAAGAATGTACATCACATTACTTTATGTAACATTTAATTGTATCAAGAATACTATCGAATTTTGAATATAAAACAATACGCTGATATCAACATTTTGTGTACGCGATTTTGTTTATCAAACAATTATGCAGATCTTTTACACGTTAATGGATATTGATTCTTGCACTACTCTCATAACGCCATCCTTTTAGAAATCGACAAACAAAGACATAAGTATACCTGTCTGTAAGTTATAATAACAGGTTTGACTCTCTCCCTTAGAAACATGAATTAGAAGTAAACTCTTTAGGATTGCGTCAAAAGATTTCAAAGCTATAATTCGCACATGATATATGAGCAAGGGAATGCGATGGGCGTGGAGTGGTTACCAGTTAGTGCGATAGCGATGAATAGAGTTCGATTAATAGAAAATCGAGAAATTAACTAGCAGAAAAAAAATTATTAAGAAAAGATCATTCGAAAAAATGGTATGTAATTTGGGATTCCAGTACATTTGAAAATTTTGAAAATTGAGACCGAAATTGGGAGAATTACCACTGTAAAAACATTTTGTAAGTTTTCTGTGATTAAGTCATGTAAAAAAGTTATTTTGTCTGAGATCGGTAGCTTTCAATGAGAAATTCGGATAAAATAAAATAATTAAAAATTCCACTTTTTTTTAAACTTTTCACCGAAATACTATCAACTGGAAGTTTTACAAGCTAAAAACCGACAATAGTCTCGATAGAATTCTGCATCGAATAAGCTTGTGCGTTTGCCTGTTTAATTAAATAGGGTTCAAAATGTTGAAAACATGATTAATAAGACTTTAGTTTTTTAAATCAATTTCTAAGCACTTATCGATATTAATAATCTTTCTGGGTAATATCTTTTTTAAAAAATCTATAGGAACATAATTGATTTGATTTATTGTTACTATATTTTCTGATAGCTAGTTCAGTTTTATTATAAATTAAGTTTTTTGGTTGGTAGACATATATTTTCAGGCTTGTGTGCTGGTCGCAAGGATCCGCTTATAAGATTAAAATTTCGAAGAATAATTAAAATACAATAAAAAAAACCACTCGTGACATGTTGAAAGAGGCCTGACACCATTGAGCTTGACACACAGTGCCATGCTTCGAATTGCTATCCCATCACAGTGTAAAAACATTACCATTGAATATTGCAGCATTCAAAATGAACTTTTAAGAAACTTTTTTTTAAGAAAATGAACTTCAAGTACTTTCTTGAACATTTAAAGAAAAATTGGGCATTACTGAAAACATATCAAGGTAAAATTATTATCCTCAATAGTAGGTTAGGTTTGAATTATCGTCGCACTAGAGCTACACGAGGGCAATTGGCGACGGGCGTCGTATTTTAGAACCACAGTCAAGTAACGAGCCAACACCTGAAAAGGCACCCAACGCAACCGTTAATGGCGACATCGTACGCAGCGTTAGGACTTTGAAGGATATTTAACGTGCACTCCCTTGCACGGGGTATTATTCGTCGGACATTTTTGGCTGCACGGGTCGTTTATAGGTAGGCAGCTATTTTGGCGATGCCCGGACCCGAACCTAGGACCTTCCGCATGCTAAGCGAATGCTTAACCGACTGGGCTCCCCAGCCCTATCCTCAATAGTAAGATCAGACTTCTTCGATAACCAGTTGATGTGTTTAGTGTGAGACAAATATGATAGATTCTTGTCAAGATGCACATGGAGTTGTAAAACAGTTGTAATACGATCTGTGTAAATTGTATTTTGATGCAAAAATGTCCTTTATTAGCTTTATATGTATATGCTTTAGGTTGATGAATGCACTAATAGTTTTTACATATAATTTAATAATAAAAATCTTTAAATGATTTCCGTCAGTAATACGATCTGTGTAAATTGTATTTTGATGCAAAAATGTCCTTTATTAGCTTTATATGTATATGCTTTAGGTTGATGAATGCACTAATAGTTTTTACATATAATTTAATAATAAAAATCTTTAAATGATTTCCGTCAGACCGATTGTTTGAATCAGTTTTTCATTTTTTATTTAAGGTATTGGTATAGCGCTTCTTTTTTTTTACATTTGAATTCGATTATAATAACAAAAGGATATATTTTTTATGAAAACCTTCTGAGGAAAAATAGAAAAAGTTACTGTTTGTTTCAAATCCTTATAAATGCTACTGATCCCTAAAGTTGATTTTGATCTTGAAATGTATTCCAGTTAGATTTCATAAAATTATATTTAATCTTTTTATTATGTGCTATGTTTATCATTATCACAGTTGTGTCTTTTTTAGTAAATTAAATAAATAATATATTTATATCGCTAAAAACATAGGTCTACTTTAAAGAAATTACAAAATAAATGTTAAAATTTTTGAACAATCCTTTTACAGAAAAGGATTCAGATTTATAGCGCTTATTTTTCAGTTAAAAAAATGCTCATTTTAACTTCTATTTTTTAATCCCGCGGAAACAAAGAAATAAAATCCATGAACTATCGAAAGAAATAATTATCACACACAGTCTACAAAAAACCCAATACAAAAATAGTTAACACCTGTCCCCTTCAAGCCAAGCTTCCCCACCCTGTAAACGAAGCCCCCAGACATTTTCCAGGTGGTAATTGCTACTTCCATTATATACTTTAGGCGAAATGTCACCGCGTACTCTCTGCCGCACGCTGTGCCTAATGAGGCGTGAAGTCGACTAAGGGGGGAAGGGAAGATCGTGTTTTTACGTGATCGCCCTTTTCGAAGTGGACAAACATGCTCGTCTTTTCCCGTCACTATCCTTTTGAAGGGAGAAAAAGCGCTCGGCTTTTTCCGTGTCTATCCTTTTAGGAGGAGAAAATTTCGACGGGTTTATCCGTCTGTATCCCTCAGAGGGTTAAAAATGATTTTTTTCATTGCCTCTGTGTTAATCTGGTTAGGAGAACTTCAGTCAGACGGGATAATTTTCCCTCAATTGTGGATAGGTAGATCAATAGATCTCACTACTTAACATACTTAAAGCACACATGTTTCAAGAGTACTTACTTCTGGCGGAAAGTCCACAATGGAGAATATGCCGGCCAGTTCCGGTGATAAGCCAGTGACCAGCATGAGGATTGCTGTCCCGGAGATCACAATGCTGTAAAGGAGGGCCTTGTTTTCATATAGACTCTCCATGAAAGGGTGGCCCTGGAAACAACAATTACGCTTGGTTAAACTAAAAATTCATGTATAAACTCATGGGAACTCGTGAAGCATAACCACTACTGAATAATTCAATATAGAGGAAAGTTACTTTTAAAAAGTAGTTTTGTTACAGTTAATTAGCTGCCCCGGCGGCACAACGGTTAGGATGCTAGCCTTTGGAGCTGCTGGGTTCAGGTTCAAATCCTGGTAAGTCATGGATGTTTGTGTCCATCAATAAATGTTGTTATTTATTTATGTGTTTGTGTCATCTCTTTCTTTGTGTGTCTCTTGTGCTTGTGTCAATTTTGGAGTTGAATACAATAGACCTAAGGTCGCAGTGTTCAGCGAACTTGCCCCCCAACTAAGAAAGTCATATGTCATACAGTAAATTATTAAAAAAAATAATTGGTAACAGTTAATTATTAAAAAAAATAATTGGTAACGGTTAATTAAATACGAAAAGTAACTTATCCCAATTACTCTCAGTAAAAAACAAAAGATCTCCATTTTGGAATTTCTACCATATCACAATACTTGAACTACCTATATTTCATACTAGCCAAGTGAAAGTAAAAAAAAAAAGAAGCTTAACTTAATTTTGAGCATTCACCATAATATTGAAGCCCCAGGTGTATAATGGTTGGAAAGTCTGACTTCCATGCTGGAGACTTGGGTTCATATACAAGTTAGGAAACTAGACTCCTTGAGCTATTAATTTTTTTAAGGTCAATAAATGAGTACCAAAGGTTGCTTGAGAAATTAACTGGGAGTTTTTCATTAATATAGCCACTTGACATGGACAATTGCTGGGATTAAAACCTCAGTCCTAACAGTTACAGAAAATGAGATGGGAACAGCCTCATTGGCCAATATGCTGAAGAAGACAATGTTAACATATTATTTTAATTATAATATATTTACAAGGCTAGATTAAATATTATAGAAAAATAAACATATTCATATGTGAAAAATAAAGAACATAAATAATACTTTCTTTATATAAAGGTTATTAGCTTCATTTAAGGTAAATGTCATATGTTTTGTAAAG
This sequence comes from Hylyphantes graminicola, assembly GCA_023701765.1. NCBI lineage: Eukaryota > Metazoa > Arthropoda > Arachnida > Araneae > Linyphiidae > Hylyphantes > Hylyphantes graminicola. Next base: position 61,798,735 of record CM043115.1, read on the forward strand.
CAAGTTTACACAAAATATATAGAGTGACACATAAATGTGAAAGAGTCTGTAAAAATATTCGATACAACCAAAGTTTTTTTTTTGGCTTTAAAAATTATTTTATTCCATAGTGAAAATTGTTACGTTTTTTTTTCTTACCCTATAATTGACTGCAAAGGTTGATAATTGTAAAGCCATAGAAATTATATAAACTGTACTGTTCAGAAGCGATGGCTTGAACTCAGCATCAAGATCAGCAAATTTTTCAGCTCTGCAAACAAAACATAATCCACATAAAAACAACATTTTAATACAAAATCCAGTTCAACTAAAAATAAGTTTAGCATGTTTTTGCAATGAAGACCAGCTTTTGTAAAGTTGAATGAAAATACACAATATTGCTTAATAATTAATTTGTATGGATTAGTGAAAATCCAAATGCCCTGTAATATCTTAAATATCAACAACAGTAATACATTTTTAAAAACGTACAACACCACCAATTTAAATTATCTAATACTTTTCAATATTAAATTACATCTTTCCACATCTTTAGATTAAAAATTTCAGTAATATTTTTTTTTATTCTAAGAATCTGAAATTTGTAAAATACACTCATTATGCATCTAGAATGAAATGGTCAAAAGTAAGAGAAAAAAAAGGCTTAACTTTTTAACTAAAATTTAAGAAAAAAATTGGAATCATAACTTTTGAACAATTTATAACAATAATTTTTCAAAACTTTATTGATTAAAAATAGTTAAAATTCAACTTTTAAACATTTAAAAATGCAAGCATGAACAATTTAGGGCCAACTTATTTAATAAAATTGTTTCAGAATGATTTTAATTTTTACCATGCCTTCCATGTTTTTATTTAACTAAAACAAACATTATTGAACTCTTCAAAAGCCACGATTTTTCCATCTAACAATAAAGTAGAAAAAAATAACTTTATAGAAAAAAAGTGCAAGTTGATAATTTCAAATGGAATTATAGGGAGTAAAATGGTAAAATAAAGTCAGCAAAAAAGTAGTTTACCTGGGTGGGGACCTTGATGTAGCTTCTTGAACGAGAAACACCAGGCATGAAAAATGAACACTAAACTGCAACAGGACTGTTAAGATCGTGTAGAGGTTGAATATATTTGGGAGTGGCCGTTCTTTGGAGAGGGTTTTAAGAGGCTGAAAAAAATTCTAGTATCTAGTAAAAGAAATAACAGTTCAAGCAAAACTAGAAGGATTTGCACATAGAGAATCATGGAAGTAAAAGCAACACATATATAAATTTTACAAATTTTAAAGCTTATAAATTTTCAAATTTGTAGCAGGGAGGAGTTATTTTGTCACCTGCTTCAGAAATATAATTAAAAATACAGATAGAATTAAAATTTTCAGTTATAGAAAATTCATTTTATGCAGTAAACCAAGTTTATACTTCTGACAATTTGCTTGCCCCTCAGAGGAGGGTCAAAAGAACCTTATACAAAATTATTCATTTGAATAAGTAGGATTTTTGGCACAGTACTGATTATTTAAAAAAAATAGGGTACTGTGTATACTTGTGGATAAGTCGAGAAATTTTGGGCAAATGCAAAAGGAGCAGTGCCGAAAAAAAATCGAGAAAGATGAAACATCATAAGATGAAACATCAAACAAAAAAAAAGTTTAAAAATCCCCTATCCTTAAATGAAATTTCAACAAAACTAAAGGTTTAGATACTATCTATTAAAAATAAAGACAAGAAACTATACTATATAAAACGACTATATAAAAATAAAGACACAAAAGCAAAATTGTTAGTTCTGGGCGTGATGCCCATTTTGCACAGCGTAGCTCTGGTATAGGACAGTTTAGTCAACCAGTCTTCAAGTGTGTAAAGAAAACAATGTTATGACAGAGTCAGGGTTGCCACACTTTTTGGTAAAAGAAAAATCAATAACTATTTAAGGACTTTTCTAGGATATATTTCTACATTTTCAAGGACTTTACATTTGAACTTGTAATAAATAAATTTCACGATAGTTTTTTAAATTTCATTTTGAAAACGAATAAGAGATCTCTAACATTCAAATGAACTTAGATATGCGTTTTAAAATAACCATTTAGTTATTAAAAATAAATCGAAAATCACTTGGTCTGCCTTCTTGGATTATCCATAAACAATAAGTCCAAAAGTAAAATAGGAACAGATTCACATTGAAAAAGAGTTTTTAATGAAGCCAAAATTAACAATGGCATCACTTCAATTCGTCGGCCCAAAAAAATGAGAACTTTTCAAGGTTGTTAATGTTTTTCAAGGACTTTCGAGACCTTGAAAATCTATGCTTCTTTCAAGAATCTTTCAAGCTTTTCAAGGACCGTGACAACCCTGTGGAGTATAGACAGTAATAATAATCTAACTCACTTTGGACCTTGATATGAAGAGAAAGCAGCCCGCCAGTAGAAGTCCTTGTAAAGTGGCTTGGGTGTCGCTGAACTTGATACCATCGAGATAGAGTACGCTCTGGCAGTATGCCAAGATCAGTGCATTGAGGGCTAATATTTTGAACATTTGCAGAGTGGTCACTAGGGTGCAGCGGCCTTGTTTGATCACGTGGCAGACTGCAGAGAGAGGTATAAGAGTTAATTTAAGACAAAGGTTCATTTCAAATACAAGAAAGGTTAAGAAATTTTTTAATTTTTTTTTGGTTTAAATTGTTTTCCCCAAGTTTTAACAACATTATTTTGTTTGTCATCCTATATAAACTGCTTATTTTTTTATTAACACCCTAAATAACTCTAGTCTATCTAATTAGTGGGAAGCTTATGGGATGAGTGGGTAAAATTATAAAAAAAGCATTTTTTTTAAAATGAATGTTAAAAGGTTAAATATAAATATATTATTTCTAAAATTTCTTGTGTGAATTTTTTGTATCAGGTACCTTAAATCTTGGTTAAATGCAAAAAACATGGCATGTTGTTTTAGAACAGAATTTAGTAGTAGTTCTAATGAGTTTGATCGATTTGCACATCCTAATCATTCAAAAGTTACGATTTTTTTTTAAATACAGTAAACTCCCGATTATCCGCGGAATTGGGTGGCGCGGCTTCCGCGGATAAGCGAATTCGCGGATAATCCGCAAAAATGAAGAAAATGACTATCAACAAAATGTTTTCTGGGTTTTATTAAAATAAATCACAGTAATCGTATATAGCGTGCACTAATTTACTTAGTATATTGCATGTACAAATTTACTTACTTTAAAATGTCTATTACTGTCGTTTCTTCTATGCCATACTGCAAGCACATTTTATTTTTAGAGGATCTCTTTTCTATCTTTTTAAACAGTTATAGTTCGTCTTGAATTGTCAAGACAACTTTTTTTTTAGTTTCTCATGCATTTCGCTAGCATCAAAATCACATAAAGCAATTCAATTCAAATGGCGGGCAGTTTAATTAACAAGTGACGCTTTTTGACAAAAACCTGTTCGTGATGTGCACCTGGCTGAACACCATGTTTCCTATAGTCATTCTTATTTTAATGCATTCGTTGTTCTTGTAAATGTATTCGTCATTCTTTGAATGTGTTCATTGTTCTTGGAATGCATTCTTCCAAAAAGTTTTGAAACAAATAAAATTCATTTATCTTTTTTTTTATAAATTTTTACAATTGAACAGAAAAATGGGAGGATTGTGGGTGGATAGTAGCCTGCGGATAATCCGCAAAGCGGATAATCGGGAGTTTACTGTAATTAGAAATTTAGAAAAAAAACCCAGTTGGTTTCTTCTCGGAAAAACCATTTGGCTTAAACCATGGTTAAAACCAAGTGATTTAGGAGTCCACAAAAGGTATCTTGCTTTACACATTAAGAGGAACTGCCAGTCTCATAGAAATAATGCATTAGCTTTGAAATCACAATTTTTGCAAAAGAATTACTTTGCCATGTTATCCTATTTTCACAAGGTATGGGAGTCATCATAACATCAATTTAAAACAAAATTGAAAAGAAAATAACATATGGTTATATAATTATTATTTGATAAAGTTTTAAAATAGTGTCGCCCTCTGCTGCATATTTTTGGCATTTTAAAGCTTCAAAAATATATAATTTAATTACTTAATAACATTTTCGTTTCAAATTTGTTTCATTTCAGTGTTTTGTTATTCTAATACCCGAATAAAAGGGGCTAACATGGCAGAGCAATTCTTTTGTAAAAGTTGTGATTTCAAAGCTAATGCATTAGCTCTACAGGACTGACAGTCCTTCTTAATCCACCTGGCCACATAGCCACCAGAAAAAAGTCAACCCCACCAGCCCCAATACTTTAAAAACAGTTGCTACAATATTTAAGAAAATATTTGCTTGGAGCTACTTACTGCATTGTATGGAGGAGAGCTTTGAAGTGAATGGTGCAGCAATACTGGCGTCTCCCAACTTCACTATTTGGGCTGGGTCTTCCTCCTCAATTTCTTTCAGCAGCTTTTGGATTTTCTTCTGCAGGGAACAAAGGAATATATCTCATTTCGGATCGTGTAAAAATAACATTTAAAGCATTAATATACTAAACATTTTAATATGATAAACACAATTTTGTTGTTAAATTCTGTAATAATTCAGTGATAAGTTTTCTCACATTGTGGATAATGTGGTTATTAAAATATATTTTTCAAAAGTTAAATTTTCCTGCTGAGTTTGAAACTTCATGCCTGAAGTATAAGACTTCTTGTTTTCACTAAATTGAAGGCTTTTAGTGTGGTCACCCTTTTTGTAATTGGTTTGTAGATTTTTAGTGCTACAATATTGTTTTAAAATAAAGAAAATATGACACATGTATAAAATTTCCGTCGATAAATTTGGTGATAAAGATATATTTAATTGAATGCTTGTTCAATATATTTTAAACTAAAATTATAAACACTTTTAAAAGTACTGTTTTCTGAGGCCTTTTGGGCTAACTTACATAGCTACCTTCGCACAAGTAAAAATATTTTAAGACACTAAATTAATATTTAGTACTAAAAAAAGCAAAATCTCACCTGTGTATCAGTCAAGTTATCGTTTCTCGAAGGAGTCTTGCTTTTGTTGTCGGTTCTCCTGGACACCTTTCCCTTAGACGCCATGGCTTCCAGCTTAGAGATCACAGCGTGGTTGCCAGAGTTCTCGGTGGGAGGTTCTTCGTCCCGATTCCTTCTGATTCTCGGGATGGGTCGATCGGGAGGAGCAGAGAGAATAGCAACCCCTGAAAGGAGAGTTTTAGCTTCCACACTGAGTATATAACGAAAAGAAACGGAACGTATTACAATCATTAAGTCTGTTGATCACCGACTTTCATAACCCAAACTACATATGCTACAGACAAGTGTGATTCACCAAAAAAAATTATTTTGAAGTACTTCAAGTAATAAAAAAGGCAAATGTAATGCTCAAAAGAAAAAGCCAATTTTTATTGCAATTAAATCAGCATTGGCATTTAGAACAATTGCTTGAGAAACCTAAGTTTTTTAAAAGAAATTTATTTTTGTGACATAAATCCAGTTTTAACTTACTCAAATATATTTCGAAAAGAGTATTTTTGAATATGTGTATGAATATGTCTTGCTTCTATTTAAAAACAGGCCTTTTTTGATCGGCAGCTATTTTGACGATGCCCTTACCCAAACCCAGGACCTTTCTTATATTAGGCGAATGCCTAACCGAATGGGCTCCCCAGCCCATTCGTTATACTAGAATTTTTACTATTGTTCGATGCATTACCCCTTTTGACGGATACTAATGCATAAATCTGTCATTCTACCATTTTGTAAAATTTATAATTTTTACACATTTTTAAAATTTAAAGGATGGAGAAATCGTTTGTAATCCTCTGTTACAGAATTAAATTGCTTATCACTCAGAAGGTAAAATATGATAAACATTTCAACCCTTATCTGCACCATACAGAAAAAAGTTTTATGCACGGATTGTTGTATATTCATTTTCAACTTTTTCTGATTGTCCCTTTTACTTTAACCCTTTCAACCGAGTTATCACGATGGTGCAGGTATAAAAGAGAATGTCCAAGCTCTTCAAAAATATTGATACCAAAGCAGCTGAATTGCACCATTCCTTATTTGTATAAAAGATGACTGATTTTAAGGAGTTGCTGGCATTGATGCCGTTTAATGCATTTTTTCGATGAAACTCTAAATTTAGTCTTACAATTTTAAATCAGTTCCCTCTGATCGCTGGTCTTAAAGGGGGTAACCTCATGAATAATAGTACAATGGCTAAATTTAAATTTGAACTTTTTAAAAGTGGCTGAGATTAATTATCTTTTCGTAATTAAGTAACTGTAACAGTTGCTTTTAAAAACTAACTTTCCAATCCCTGCTATTACCTTTCACATACTTAAAGCATTTGGTTATGTTATTTCAAAGCAATGTGCACATCTCTTACCCACATGGGCATGTTTCAATGCTCCAACATCATTGGTTCCATCACCACACATCAAAGTCACGCAACCTAGTCCTTTAAGTTCTGTAATGATGCCTTCCTGTTGAAAAAAAAAAAAAAAAAAAGAAAAGAGAAAACATGTTTTAAAACAATTGCAACTTTGTACATTTACTATGGAAGCCACTTCATAGGAGTCGTCTTTTTTATGTGTGAAAAAATAGCAAACATAAACTACAGGCTGAGAAAAAATAAATTTCTAAGCAGGCCAAGTGAAAACATTGTCAATTTATTTCTTGGAACAATTTCAAACAAGACATAGTTTCAAAGACAACAAATATAATTAATCTCAAGTTATATATATTTTCTTTATTTTTATAGTATGTTTGACAATATTATTGGAAGCTTTTGATTGTTTTGAAAATAAAAAACCAATGCTAAGAGATTTTTAGGATTTTGGATAGAACCTGGGACAAAGCAACATTAAATGGTGCACTTACTTTTTGCTTGGGTGCAACTCTTGCAAAAATAGCAACATGAGGTAAAATAGATTTCAGGAACTTTTGATTTTTAGCTGCTAAATACGCTAAACCCTTGAAAGATAAACAATAGTTGCAATACAAGAAACACAATATATTTAACAAATAATTAAATAATCAGTTTAGTTAACATAATTTTCACCATGCTGCTTGTCAAAAATACTCTTATTTGAGGTAGCAAATTTGTAATCCCTCTTTACACTTTCTCCTACTTTTGCCAATAATTATTATTTTTGGTTATAAAATTAGATGACCAATATTATATAGAATAACAAGAAACAAAGGCCAAAACTACGAGTTTATATCTATCAAAAACAAATATTTTAAACAATACAGAAAATTTTAATTATTTATACCAATAACTTGTTTTACTAGAATTTAAAAATAAAACTATGATATTAAAATATCATTATAAAAGAACATTACTGCAAACTTTACAAACCATTGAGAGATAAAGCAATTTAAAATGTGCCGAAATTATAGATAACCTAGTAAAAAACAAGGTTGTAGTACAAAGATTTATTGATTGACCTACATTTATTATTTACCCATCAACAATAAAAAAAAGTTTGTCGCATGTCCCTCTGAGCGTTAGACCCAGCTTTGTCCATATTTTGGGAATCAGTCTTTCTTACAATAATCTTAAATTTTATAATTAATACATTTTTATTCATAATGTACTATTTTCATGAGGAAATATTTCTATGATCCCCTCTTCAAAAATAAACCAAATTCAGAGTTTTAAAACAAATGTTATTTGAAATTAATTTAAAATTTATGCAGTGAAAAAAACCTATACACATTTGCCCATTTCCAGCCGTTCGAAAATTATCAAAAGAATAAAATTTATAAATCCTTTTTTTGTTAGAGTTTGATAAAATAAAGAGAAATATTTGAACACTTTACGACCAGCCGTCGATTATTCGATGTTTGCTCCCCAGCGTTCACCAACCAGTGGTTGGTTAATCTACTTTTGATCTTTCTGTTAGATTTGGTTAGGTTAGGCCGTGTTCGTCTACAACTCGATCCACGACCAATCTGCCTCAACTTGTCCAGTACTGTGGATCGCTCTAGACCAGAAGCGTTCAGTGGATTAGATTGGTCAGATCAAGTCAGGACCGAGCCGGTTTAGTTTTGAATTATCGTCGCACAAGAGCTACACGAGGGCTATTGGGAAACCGAGCGGTGAAAAGGCAGAGTATGTTGGAACCGCTACCGGTCGGTAGAGTCTTAAGTTTTAAAAATTAATTGAAAGATGACTGTCAAAAAAAGCATTCATACCTCTCCAGTAAGACAAAGATCATAACTAGAGTACAGCTGCATTGCTCCCTTCTCTGGAATGTCAGGTAATTGCACACTCTCGTCGATAGCAGTCCAAGTCCAATCGGATTCTAACAATAAATAAATTATTAGAACTAAAATTATCAGATTGAACAAATATATTAGTAACTTAGTAAAAGTAAAACTCGGCTCTTTTAAAAGAGGATTTTCATTTTGGTGGTAAGATATTGATTAAGAAAATAAACCTACAAGAGTAAGGTGTTATTTCAGAAAAAAAAAAGCTATCAAACACCTGTATCATGCAAAATAAGTTCAAACCAAAGTGAATAAAAATAACTAATTCAGGACTCATAATAATCATAACTCATTTTAAATTTAAGACTTATTCACCTTGTATGAAAATTTAAGACTTATTCATCTTGTATGACATAAAAAACTAATTGCTTTCTGAGTTATGCTTCAATAAATTTTAATCAAATAACTATATGAAATGATATTTAATTTAATCAAATAAAAATAACCAGTAACTTAAGGCAGGTATAGTAATATATTTTAGTAATTTTTTTCATATTTTTATTAAAAAAAAAAAGGGGGGGGGGGGGGGTTGGCAGCCATTGGACTGGTCTGCCTCGACCGGACCATTGCAAATTTAATTTTCGGACACAAGTTCCTATGTAAATCTTGTTCATCATGATATGACAGACCAGCATGTTAAGTTTGTAAACAACCTTTTGGGGGACACCCTGTATTATTAAATATAGTTTCATCAATCAAATGAAAATAACCAGATCACTTGAGGTTTTGACTGCCTCTTTTAAAGCACTAACAACAAAATACAACTTCTTACCAAGCTTGGTGCTGGAGGATTGGGAGAGGATGAGTGTCTTGCTGTGGCTTGTGAAGTTCAACTCCCTGGCTACATGGCAGGCAGTAAGAGGTGCATCGCCTGTTATCATTATTACCTGCAAAACAGAGAAGAGATTTCAGAGTTGCCACACTTTTTGGCGAAAAAAATCAAGGACTATTTAAGGACTTTTCAAGGATAGATGCCTCGAAATTTCAAGTACCGTACATTCGAACAAGCAACACCTAAATTTCACAATAGTTTTTTAAAATTGATATAGAAAACGACTACGAGCTCTCTAACTTTCAAATGAACATAAATATGAGTTATAAAATAACCATTTAGTTATTAAAAAAAATCAACCTAAAATCACTTGCTCTGCCTTCTTGGATTACACAAACAAATAAAAAAATATAAGAGGAACTGATTCACATAAAAAAAGTGTTTTTAATGAAACCAAAATTAACATTTGCAACACTTAAAGATAAGATCGTCAGCCACCAAAAATTAAGATCTTTTAAAGGTGGATAATGTCTTTCAAGCACTCTTAAGACATTGAAAATCAATGGTTTTGTTGTTTTAAGCACTTTTCAAGAACCGCAGAAAACCTGAGATTTGAAGGAAACATCTTTTGTTTTTCTGACCAGCAGGGTTCATACTCTATTTGAGAAAAGGAAATTCAGGAGTTTTAAGGAGTGTTTTCAGGAGGAGTCTACACAAAATTCAGGAGGCCAAATTTATCTAACGCGGAAAACGCTTACAGCAAATTTTAACAAAAAAAAATTATATGGTTAAAAATACTGCAAATTAATGTAGATTTCAGGTACAATCACTACAAATCAATACTACTCAAATTAGGCATCATTTATTTTAAACACTTTTCATAGAAATATACACTTCATTAAGATTTTCTTCATATTTATTGAGTTCGCAGATTTTTTCTTTAGCACGCTTGCGCAATGCATTTGCTTTGGAAATCAAACCAATGTCAGAAGTTTCTTCTGCCTTTTCAGAAAACTCTTCGGAAGATTTAGTGAGTTCTTTAATATCCTTCTCCAAGCGTATCTTCTTTTTTAGTTCTTCTACAGTCTCAGCCATCAGTTTCCTTTTTTCACCACTAGCTTTAACTTTCTTCAGCGTTTTCTGTTGGTCGAGGTAAACCATGTACTTCTGGCGAGCACCTGCAGCTGAAATGACCAATTCATTTGTGATGACTACATTTTGAAGTCCGCCTATAAACTTCAAATGATCATCTATCACCCGCTTTGCCACAACAGTTTCATTTTTTAAATTCTCAACAAGGAGATTTCTGTTTATAGAGAAGCCTCTTTCTACGCTTGCCTGGCCATGTGATAGCAGTAAAAGGGATTTAACTACTTGCCATAGGTTAGGGTACTTCGTATTCGATAAAAACTCATAATAAAATACATCCACCCTATCTAGCAAAGGATCAAACACATCACCTAAGCAATGTTCATATTTCTTGGTACTGTCCATGCATGTAAAGTCAGCAATAAAATTGCCAAAATCCTTAATAACTGCATCACAGGCTTCTTCCTTCACACGACCAGCATTGGACAAGTATTGCAAGATGTTTTGAAGCTTGTTTAGATTTGATGCCTTGTTGGTAAGCAAAGTACGAGGATCCAAAAAAGACATATTTCTTACTAAAGAAAAATTTAATGGGCACTTCTGTAACAACTTTTTTGTCAATTTCAGTAGAAATTCTCTACAACTTAGGTAAAATTCCATCACCTTTTTTTCATTACAAAAATCCTTCTTATTCAACTCTTTTAACATTTTCTTGGCGACAAAACCAACATTAATTTTTGTGACCTCTTTTTGCATTTCATTATCTTCTATGTTTACATTCAATAACTTCAATGACGATGTCGGAAGATTACCATCTTTTAAAAATCTGTTTAATAAATCCTTTAGCAGATTATTAAGATCGCCATTTAAAAAGGGCAACATAGGTCTATCCGTTTGGTATAACTTTAAAAATGGCTGAATATCTTTAACAACAGACAATATAAAGTGACATTTTGCTGGGAACAATTCATCTTTTATCATATCTTGCAACACAACAAATGACTTATTAGTTGGACGAGGAAGTTTTTTCCTTTCTATTTCTTTTATATAACTTTTGACATCAGGCAAAATTTCCAAAAGCCTAACAAGAACAATTTCGTTTTCGACCCAGCGGTGTTTACAGAATTTTAAAGGAAATTTTGCATCCGGATTCAAAGAAGCAAAATCTTCTCTGCGTGCAGGAGAATCTTTAAAATGCCAATAGGCAGCTGATGCAGCATTTTCAACTTCTGCAAAGGCAGAACAGCCATCTCTAAATGCATTATGCATTATGTGGAGTCCACAAGTGCCTACATTGAGCAAAGTGGTGTTGAATTCATCTGTCATTTCCTTCATCATCATCTCATAAACTTTCAAGTTCACATTGGGGCCATCCATCGACAGCTGAAGTAAATTTCTAGCTCCCAATGTGAAACATTTCTCTTTTATTTTGGAAAACAAAAGTTCTGCAGTAGCATGACCCAGAAAGTCTGATGAGAAATACCTTGTACTGACCTTATTTACATCCCATATTCGCACATGGCAATCTAGCTGCTTGGATTGGTTCACCTCATTCATACTTTCGTCAAATAGTAGCACATAGTCAGGTTCATTTTTTATTCTTGACTTCAGCAACGATGAAAAATGTGGAGCTATACCGAAAACCGACAGATAAGCCACTTTCTTCTCACCACAAGAAAAATTCTTCGCCACTTCACTATCTGGAAACATTGCTCGAAATAAGAAATTTACATCTTCACAAGATTTAAAAGAATAGTGTGAATTCAACACTTTGAGCGCCCACAAAATTTCAGCTTTGCTGCTAAGATTATGCACATTTAAAGAATGATCCAATGTTTTAGATGAAACGGACATATCGTTCACACTTGGTTGTCTGGAAGTAGAGGGTTCGATGTTGGATTCAGAAGAAAAAAAGTTTTTTAAGCTCATCTTGCTTTCATCTTTTTTTAACAACTTTTGATGCTTTGTCCCTTTCATATGCGTAGTCAAGGCCGACTCACCCATATTAGAAACATCGAAAACTCGATCACATGGGCCGCAGCGGGCTTTAAATTTTGATTCTGCAACACACAGCAACCAATCTTTATAACGCGCATCTTTCAGCCAATTTTCTCTAAAAATGCACTTTCCACCCGGCATAATTATGAGAAAATGTCCAATAGGAAAGAAAAATTCGAAGCAAACAACACTCTATTGAAAAAAAAGGTAAGCAAATAAAAAATAACGCACGTTAGTAACGGCCGTAAACAAACAACAAACAGTATTTTCAAACGCTTTCACTTCACTTCAAAGTAATGTAGGAGGGAAAAAAAAGCTTTCATCTCACTACCGACACGACCAAATCAACGCGCATCAATGTTGCGCAGACAGTCGCATTTCAGATTCTGCGGTTGGTATTGGTCACTGGAATAGCTCTGTGAGTGGCCTTGACTAAGGCGCATGCACACTAAACCAGTTTTCTCGCGAAAGCTTCCCGTGATGATACTGTAAACAGTTATTAGGAGCGCTTAGGAAAATTCATTCGCTGCACAGGTACCGCGCCTTACGGTAAAATGAGATAGACAAATTTCAGGAGTAAAAGATAGATTTAAGCAAAAATTCAGGAAAATTCACTTAATTTCAGGAGTTTTAAGGGCCCTTATAAAAAAAAAAGTAAAATTCAGGAGTTTTCAGGAAAATTAAGGAGCCGTACGAACCCTGGACCAGGGATTGGATGTAACGCTGTTAGATTTTTCTGCAAGTATCTGTAACCCAATTACTTTCAGAAGTAATAATTTTTTTTTCCTTTTCAAAGTTACTCATCATGCCTTTTCACACTAAAATGAGTATTTTTTTTACAACTTATGTTTAAAATTTGAATAAGCAACACATGGTAAAAGCCAGTAAAAGGGGTGAAGAATTTTTTTGAAGCTCTCGTTCAGTCAGGAACCATACTAATTACCGTTAAGAATTAATGAGTGCACAGTTTGTGATTTTGTTCAAGAACACACATGTATCTTTTATTCAAACACTAAAGAACTACACATATATAAGTCTTAAGACTTAAAAAAGTTTTTTTATAAATATATCTATTTGAACTGACTTACCCTGTGACTGGCAGCCTGGATTTCCTTGATAACAGCTTTTGAATCTGCTTTCAGAGGACAGGATATAATTACAAATCCTGCAAATGTCAGTTTCTTTTCAATATCTTCTCTGGTTAGAAGGCGTACCTACAAACAAAATTATCAATTTATATGTGATTATTAGCACATGTGGATGCTCTTTATTAAACTAAATTTAATTTTATACAAAAGGTTCTTTGGATTCGAAACCCTTTAATCTAGAGTGAAAATGTATGTCAAGAAAGAAAGCATTTCAAGTGCTTTTAACAATTTTGCAAACTTAAGGAATTCTGGTACAACAATCCCCAAATTTTTCTAGTTTACTAACTTATTCAAGGAATTCCAAAATTTTGAAACCAATTTATACACAGATATAATTATCTTCAAAAAATATTTCTAGATTTTTTTAAAAATAAAATTTCTCATAAACTACTCGGAAATATGTAATTTGCTTTTGAAGACTTGTAACATGTATTGCAACACATATTTTCACTCCTAAATAATGTCCCGATTCCAATGAGATGTTCAGCCGAATGGGACCAAACAAAAGACTTTTTGAGCTATTTTGTTTTGAAAAATCTATAAAAAGCTGCTTTTCTTTTAAGAAATATTTATCCAAATATAAGCTAAATTTCTGTAACAAATTAACAGTTTAAACCATAGTAAAAAAAAAATATTCAGCATTTATGGCTGTTAAAGTCACCCATAATTAATTTAAACTAGCATAATTATTGAAAAAAATACTTATTTTTCATTAAAATTATGACTAATATGATTTCTTACCTCTTGATGTGACAAAATTCCCAATTCTCTTCTTCCCAAGGCCAACACACGAGCACCCCTTCTTGACATATCCATGTAGATTTCATCATAACTCGAAGGAACCTCATCAAACTAAGAAGGCAAAAAAAAAGTTCAAATAATGACATTGTTTTATAATGAGTGAAACCTAGCTAAAGCAAGGTATGCTTTATACAAAGAACAACTAATAAATATATCTGATCATTTTTTTCGATACTTAACTCTTTCAGTCCCACTGATGCCATTTGGCATCCTCATTTTTCTGATCATAATAAAAAAAAAAAACAGGGCTGATATCTATTGGGATTGATAAAAATATTTGCAATAGAAAAAAGTTTGTGATTTTAATATCATAAATGGCTATAGACAACCAGAATTTTTTTCTAAAATGATAATGCCAAATTGTCATTGGGACTGAAAGGGTTAAAAGTATTCATCACCAATGCATACATTAAAAAAGCAAAATTTGTATATGAATTAACAATTCTAAAACTTGTCTCTAGCTAGAAGAGACTTAAAAGCTCAAATTCAGAACTTTCCTTTCAAAGAATAATAACTCTATTATTTTAAGTAATTAAGTTGTCAGTTATTATTACTTCTTCCAATTAAAAAAAAGCAATACATACTATGTCACCTAATTTACACATTTATTTACATACATACCAACTGGTATACAGTTAAAAAAAAAGCTTTAAAATAAATAACCTACACCATTTCAAATACCATACCATATTCTTCAAAACTTCAGGTGCTCCCTTGACAGTTGCAATGTACGAAGTATCAGATGAGCCTGGAGGGTTAAAACCAGCAATAACCGACATTCTCTTCAGAGCACTGGAGAAATGGAATCGGTGGAAAATCTTCAGCCCAGACATCTTTCCCTTACGAGGTACTACAGCATCACCTGTGAAAAAAGACATAGCAAATAAGTAAGGAGTGTTTAATTATATTTTACATAATTCTCACTCTGAGTTCGAAATTTGCGGTTGCTAGTTGCAAAATGCAATAAAAATCAATTTTGGGACAATGAATATACTCTCAGTTTTTGATTAGCTCTTTAAAATACCATTTTGAAATCTTGTAACTGCACCCATTCTAAAATTAAAATACTGGCGATTCTGAAATCAGAAACAGAAAGCTTATGGTTATTCTAAAATTGAGAAAGATCAGATAAAATCCGTAGTCTTTGGGTTTTTTCTTAGTTGCACAAATTACTCTTACATTTTTGTGCCCATCCCCAATAAAATAATTTATAAAAATTAAATGCTATTTAAGGTTTTTAGGCTATAAATATTATTATTTACTGAGCAAAACTTACATTTGTCAAACGATTGCCAGTTTTTTTAAACAAAATATCAAACAATTGTTTTTGTTTTTTATATTATTTCACACTTTAACTCATTAATTAGATATTACATGACCTTTTCAAAAGAATTAAGGATCTCTCTGGGATTTTGTAGAACATTTAAAGGATTTTCAGTGAAATCTGCAACCACATTCAAATAAATATAACAGCTTTTTACGATTTTTTAAGGGAAGTAATTTTTACATTTTAAGGATAAAAAATGCGGCCAGTTATAGTGCAGACCCAATTAAACAGTTGAAAAGAAGGAGCCTAAATTAGTTTTAAAGTCAATCAAAGCAACATACCTTTTGTGAGGTTCCACTCGACTGCTTGTAGCGTTGCTTTTTCAAGAGGGTCTCCAACTATACCATCTTCAAGCTGTGCCAAGGCATGACAAGTTGCTAGAACTTGTATTGTCTCTGAAGGAATGTCACTGATTGCACAGACTTTATCTTTTTTACTGCAACGGGAAGGTTCTTTTAGAAACTAGTCTTAAAATAATTATAAAAAAAAGGCTTTTTTTAGGGAAATAAAGGTAATACCCTGTAATGAACTTAAACTGCAAAATTAGTTAAGATATTTTCCTTTGCATAACAAGTACTAATATTTTTTTCATTTTTATTAAATTTGTATTTTGTCATTGATCAAGGATGTTATTTATTTTAGAGGCAAAAATGATTTTTGTAATGGTAAAATATTATTGAATGAAACTGTGCCAGTAATAGGTAAAAGATGTAGTTTGAATTATCATTGCACTAGAGCTATACGAGGGCTATTGGCGACGGGCGCGAAATTTAGAGCCACAGTTAAGTAAGGCAGCAACAGAGCTACTCAATATTAACTCGTAGTAATAGGTACAGAGTTTCAACAACTAGAAGTTCTGGTGAGTTGGCAATTGGTGCCCTTCCAGCACAAAGTAATTTAAGACTCAATGCCCTTTAAGCCAATGGAATGATGCACTCTAACCAAGCTAATGCCTTGTGAAGTAGGATAGCCTAGTGAATGTGGGTTACCGAATCCAAAAACAGGGTTCGTACTCTATCTTACGATTGTGAAATTCAGGAGCCTCTAAAGAGTTTTTCAGGAGTGCAGCAATGTAAATTCAGGGAGGTAATAAATTTGAATATGTGTGTGTATTATTGTATTGGTCTAGTGACTTAGACAGAGAATGAAGGAAACAAGAGATGTAAATGTTGTGGAAAATTTGAGGCTTCGGTGTAAAAGCCAACCCCCTTATTTGAAAAAAAAATCGCCCTTTTTGGCGATTTTTCAAATTTATATTAACTTTGTTTCAATTTCAAGACTTTTTCGACCAGTAGACCTCCTGATAAAGTACGAGAGAAAATTGACTGTGAAAGGAGAAAAATGATTCATGTCAATTTTTTCGGGAGGGGGAAATATCAGTAACAGGATACACAAATTTCAGGAGTTATAAGGGCCCTCAAAAATAAAATTCAGGAGTTTTTAAGGAGGCGTACGAACCCTGCAAAAAGTTGCTATGCCTGTTTAAATAAGTAGAAGAATTTTAATGACAAAAAAAAAACAGTTGCATACCCCAAACCTGCCACCCCTTCCACCACCAGATTATCACTTGTAAGAGTCCCAGTCTTGTCGAAACAGCACATCTCCACTTTGCCAGCAAAGGGAATGCGGAAGGGCTCTGTGCAGTACACATCTGAAATACATAACACACTGAAACTTATTTTGTGTATGAAGTGTATTTGCATTTGCAATGTAAAGGCATTGCACTTAGAGGTAGTAACCAAGGTTGGCATGGTTTTTACTACCCCCGGTAAATACCAAGGTAAAAACCGGTATTTACCGTCATGGAAAAAAATTAGGTTTTTCCCACTGGGAAAAATATAATTGCTGAAACAATTAATAAATGCTATTTAATGGGATTAATTAAAATTATATTAATTTTGTATTTTAATAAATATTCATCTTGAACTTAATATTTTTAAAAAATGCCAAATCTTCCTTACTTATTTAGCTGTATGGTAATATAATAAAGATGTACTTTGGTTTATTATTTAAATAACTCCATCTGCATAACCATAAATGCTTATTAAAATATGCCTGTGGTAAATATTCATTCAAATATTGTATAGGATAAATACAGTAAACTCCCGATTATCTGCGGGTGGATTATCCGCTTTGCCGTTTATCCGCGGGCCACTATTCACCTCATTTTCCTTTTTTTCAGTGCAAATATAAAAATTTCATAAAACGCGATAAAATAAGTTTACATATTTGTTTCAAAACTTTTTAGAGGAATGCATACCAAGAACAACGAATTCCTTTCTAGAACAACGAACATATTCAAAGAACGAATGCATTTGACAAAAAGAACAACAATGCATTAAAGTAATCAAGTGACTGGTGTGTGCCAAAAGGTGTTCAGCCAGGTGCACATCACGAACAGATTTTTGTCAAAAAGCGTCATTTGTAAAATAAATTGCCCGCTATTTTAATTGAACTACTTTACCTGATTTTGATAGTAGCGAAATGCGTGACAAACGAAAAAAAAAAAGGGGTTGACAATTCTAGACAAACTACAACTCATTGAAAAGATAGAAAAAGGTTCCTCTAAAAATCAAATGTTATGTGTTTGCAGTATAGCATAAGAGAAACGACAGTAAGAGACATTTTGAAGCAAGTAAATTTGCACATACTATACGATTACTGTAATTTACTTTTATAACACCCAGAAGGAATTTTGTGGACTTGTATTTTCCTCACTTTTGCGGATTATCCGCGAATTCGCTTATCCGCGGATGCCGCGCCACCCAATTCCACGGATAATCGGGAGTTTACTGTAAGTATTGAGTTATGCCTACTAAATTTAGAAATAAAATAATAATAATATAAAACTAATATTACATCTCTAATTATCATCTTGTCTTCTAGTGTTTAACAATAAAGAAAACTGACGACTATTTTTATCAAAAATATAATTACGGAATTTAATATTAATTAAGGACTTAATTTTTGATAAGGAAATCAAGAAATTTCCTAGATAAGGTATATGCCTGAAAAAAATGTATTTCCCAGTTTTTCTCAGAAAGAAATGGACACCAGTTCACGCCGGAGTACAGTTCATGATTGGGCATGCAATACATACACACTTCCAGTAAGACTAGCTTTTAACATGATGTGCATGCAATGCTTTTCAAATGATTTCTTGTCGTTAAACAGAATTAGCAAAATACTAAGTATTCATTAATACATTATTAATGACGAATGTAAAAAAGACACAATGCATTTGTTATCAAATTAATTGTATTTAAATCACTATATAAATGATAAAATACAGTAGGGTCCTGCTTATCCGAAAGCTAAAGGACCAAATCTGAGCAGCAAAAACAAAAAATTACTGCATATTTTGAGAAATAAATCCAAATTTGTAAGTATGTATTTTTTTTTGTGTACTTATTTCTGCTTATACTTTTCTTATTTTAACTGAAAGGCTAGGGAATTTTTTTTGATAACCTGATTTTCGGATAACCGGGATTCAAAATAAACGGGACATTACTGTACAGAAAAGTGTCAGATATGTATAATAAATATTTTTAAATTTTATTTTATCAATACTTGTCGCACTTATGTATAAGCCGCATAAAATAAATTTAAATAACCCAGCAGGAAACATTTTTGGATGGCCTTGGTAGAGTGTAATGTATAAAAAAAAATCAAAATTACTTACAAAATTTTGAAAGAGCCAAAAGTGAAGTGTTGACAGCCAAAGATAACTCTATAGGAAGCTCAGGTGGCACAACAGAAGTTAAAATCAAAGCGCACTCCAAAAACAACTTGTATCGGTTACGCTTGGGATCCTCGGTACCTGATGAAAATAAATGAATAAATAAACACAGGTCTACAAGATTATTTTAACAATGAGTTTGAAAGCAAGCTTTACAATGGGGTTGTATCACGGTGAATCTGGCAATAGTTCTGCGGTTTTGTTTTCCTTACTCTCAAATTACTTTTGTTATTGGTTGGTTGTTAGAGATAATCAGGTTTGTGTGCTGACCAAGCGTACTTAACCTGAATATAGGTCTACCAACCAACTTAATCAAAACAAGTCATTCGAGAGTAAGGAAAACAAAACCACAACGCTATTGCCAGATTTGCTATGAAACAGCACCATAACATTCAGAATAAAAGTTTTTTTTTTTGTATCAATTGAAAATGAAAAAAAAAACTTAATTGAGAGAGAACTATATTTTATAGCTATTTAGTTTTTAAAATATTGTCCATGCAATGCTGAATTTAATGGTCAAATAATACACGGATTTGGAAGCATATTTTTAAGCAGTTATCCCTGTTTAATATAAAAACCATTATTTTATGTATATTTCTAAATGTAAACTGATTAAATGATACTTTAACCAGATAGTTAACTTATTTTTCAGCAAGTATTGAAAATATGCCTGATGTTAGTCACTAAGAAAGCGATAAGTTAACAACAAAATATTCTCACCTTTTATCCATACATAGGCAGATGCAGCAATTGCGAAAATGAGGAGGAACAAAATAAAACCAAATGTCTCAAGATTATTAGCAGTAACTCGCTTCACACCGAACAGAATGGTTCTTAAAAGCTTCCCTTGAGAGGTGTTAAAACTGGTTCTAAGAACGTAGGCAACACACCCATTGTCAGCAGCTGGAATACAAATTTAGAAAAATAATGTCAGGCATGAAAAATAATTTATATTAAATAATTAAAATAATAATTGTTTAATGAAAATGGATAAAACACAATATGTTTTGTTTAAAAACTTACTAAAATTTCTTTCACTACAGGGTTTTGTTTTCTAAGTTGTAAAAAATGGTTACAACAACTTGATTTGTTTAAGGGTCTACGGCAAATTTAGACTTTAGTTGTTTTGGTGTGATTAGAATAGCAATGCACTAGAACTAACCAATACTGTTTATAAATAGAAACTATAGACTGTCTAGAACTAACCAATATTGTTACAATAATTATTTAATGAAAACGCATAAAACACAATATATTCTGTTTAAAAACCTACTAAAATTTCTATTACTACAGGGTTTTGTTTTCTAAGTTATAAAAAATGGTTATAACAACTTGAATTGTTAAGGGTTAACTGCAAAATTTAGACTTTAGTTGGCTTGGTGTGATTAGAATAACCATGCACTAGAACTAACCAATACTGTTTATAAATTAAATAGAAATTATAGACTGTCTAGAACTAACCAATACTGTTAAAATGATTATTATTTAATGAAAATGCATAAAACACAATATGTTTTGTTTAAAAACCTACTAAACTTTCTCTTACTACTAACAGGGTTTTGTTTTGTAAGTTATAAAATTGGTTATAACAACTTGATATGCAAAGGGTTTACTGCAAATTTAGACTTTAGTTGGTTTGGTGTGATTAGAATAGCAATGCACTAGAACTAACCAATACTGTTTATAAATAGAAATTATAGACTGTCTAGAACTAACCAATATTGTTAAAATAATTATTTAATGAAAATGCATAAAAAACAATATATTTTGTTTAAAAACCTACTAAACTTTCCCTTACTACTAACAGGGTTTTGTTTTTTGTTATAAGACTGTCTTTTATAACTAAGTTATAAAAAATGGTTATAACAACTTGATTTGTTAAGGGTCTATGGCAAATTTAGACTTAAGTTGGTTTGGTGTGATTAGAAAACAATGCACTAGAACTACACATAGATAATTTATGGTTGGAATTACAACTCATATGAGCAGTTAAAACCAAAAACCTACGCAGATTCAAAACTCAATACCATAGCAACATGATATGCAGCCCCAGATTATTATAACTTGATAGATTTAATGTGCACCAACCTATTTTTTTACACAGTATTAGTAGCATCCTATACTGCACTATCCACTTAAAAGATGGCAGCATGGAAGATTATAATCAAACGACAAACCCACTACTCTGACTTTTAAGACTAGAGGCCAAAGCCTTATTATTGAACTATTCGTGTCTAATTAATATTTCAAAAACTTGAACAATCTAAAATTAACATTTTAAGATCCAATTAAAACTATTCCTTTGGATATTCAGTCTTATACAGTCAATACTCCATAACTCCCTGGGGACCACCAAAAATATTCAACTTATCCGAAGTACGAGTTATCAAAGTTACCTTCCATTCTTCTCTACTGTCACTTAAGATGTGTCGACCTAGTTTAAATGGTTTGATGCGTGCCACAATACTATAATTATTTGTATTGCAACTTTTTAATAGCCCATGTAAACAAAAAGAGAAGTATGGGGTAAAAAGATTTATTAAAACTCACAAAATTTGGTCTCATTACATATCGATTAGTATAATACCATGTAAATCTCATTTGAAAAAAAAAACCCAGTTATTTCTTGATTTTATTTTTTAAGGTTGTTGGCATTAACAGACATTATGGATACAAAATTATGATCAACTTGAACTGAAATTTAATTTTTAACTGAAATGCGTTTTTTACTGATGAAATCTATCACAATAACTTTGACTTGGAAGATGTTAACTTTGAGTTGTTGAGGCAGTTTTTTAACGTAAAGTATAGAAATGATTCGGGTCCAGATTAAAAGCTCAAGTTTGCGGATTATTCGACTCATAGGAAGTCGAGTTAACAAGGTTTAACTGTATCTAAAAACCCTTAACCAACTTTAATCCCTACTTGGGTTTCATCTTTTCAAAAAGTTCTCAGTTCTAAATCTATACTTATCAAATTTTAATTATTCTTTTATTATTCAAAAATACAGTGATGGCCAAAAGTGTGGACACATTTTGAAAGTTTCATAATTTTAACTTTGTGTGATTACAGAATATAATAATTGTATATCAAATTAAACAATTGTATATCAAATTAATGTGTGATTACAGAATATAATAATTGTATATCAAATTAAACAATTGTATATCAAATTAAAAGTAATTTAATCTTTATAAGGATCACTGTGTGCAGATCGCTGAAGCCGTCTATGAGACCTTTGGTCCCATATAACCACTATCCATAGACCCAACATCATCATCATCAAAGTAATTTCATGTAGAATTAAAAATAAATACAGTTTTACAATATATGTATTACGAATAAGTTATGCAACTAATAGTATGATTTGTCTTAGTTTTGCAAGTCATTGAACCACCAACTTGTATTGCAATTTCAGCATAAGAGACTCCATTGATTGTGCTAGCTTGTTCAACTAAAATGAGCATAACTTTATTTGTAATACAGATACTTTAATTATGTTTTTTTAGTGAAATTCTACATTAAATAACCTTCAATTTAATATTTAAATGTTTGTATTTGAGCGAAATGTTATAGATTCAAGAACATAATTAACCGTTGAAACACTTTAAACTTTTAAAAAGTGTCCACACTTTTAGCCACCACTGTACTTCCTTTAAATATTCCTCGTATTCTTTTAAATATTCAAAAATGCTGACCTTTGAGACCAGGACTTGTTTTACCAGGTGGAGTGTGTTGCAGTACTTTGGTACCCCCGAACAGCACATGTAGTCTTCCATGCTGGTCCAAATCGAAAAGATCATTAGGCTCTAGTTCTTCGATTGGTTCCTGAAATGTGGACATCAAAATATACTTATTGTTGCTGATTTAATAATCCAAACAAAAAAGGTTTTTGCTATAATGCATGAAAGAATCCAATGGCTGAAAATAAAAATTTGTGTTCCCGTTTAGGTTAGGTTTGAAGCATCGTTGCACTAGAGCCACACTAGGGCTATTGACCATGGGCGTCGTATTTTAGAAGCACAGTCAAGTGACGAGCTGACACCTGAATAGGCACCCAACGTAACCGTTAAAGGCGGCATCGTACACAGTATTAGGACTTTGAAGGATATTTAACCTGCACTAATTTACACAGGTATAATTCGTTGAACATTTTTGGCTGCATGGCTGTCTATAGGTCGGCATGTATTTTGACCTGTACCTGGGACCTTACGCATGCTAGGCGAATACCTAACCGACTGGGCTTCCCAGCCCTCTCTGATACAAAATATGGATAGGCTGCTTGATAAACAATATTTTATTTTTCTATTACCCCAGCCCATTTCACTCCCTATAATTATCCTATGACCCCCCCTCCCCCCTAATTCCTTTCACCGCATTTTAATTTAGTGCGGTTAATAAAATTATTTAAGAAAACTTACACCAAGTTAAAAAAACATAACAAAAATATGCCTCTCTGGTTTTTAGCAACCCTCTTTTTTCCGATCCTTATTTGATTATTGTCAAGCACAAATTTTAGAGCTGTTGAGATGCAATTTGAAAAATTATAACCTCAGGAGCTATTTAAGGTCTAGTGGACACTGCATACTTTAATTACTTGACACAGCATAACATTAAATAAAAATAATATTATACATATTTATTAGGAGAACCTACTTTCATCTGCGGTACAGATTCTCCAGTCAACATAGATTCATCCACAATGCAAGGGCCTCTTAACAAAAGCAAATCACAAGGAACCAAATTATCATTCTGAGACCTCCCTATAAAAAAATAACAAGGTAAAACAAAACCTAAATTTTGGTGGACAATAAATTAACTGAAGTGGAACTTAAGATGTAGTTATTAAATATAAGTAATGGAACAAACAAATAAAAACATGGCAAACAAAACAGTTGAGTAATTATGAATTAAAATGTTTTGAGGTTCTAACCACCTTTAATTTAGAATTTGGAGTGTATTTGGTAGAAGTATTTGTCAAATTTTTTTATCAAAGAATTTCATCTGCATATTTAAAATAATAAACGCAAAAGTTATTTTTTAATCAAGGTAACTACAAATAGCTCTTGATTACTGTTTCTAAAATTTCTTATACCTGGTATTAAACATTTTTTAAAAGAAAAGTGTACAAACAGATTTTAAACCAATCAAAGTTAGCAAATTGAACCAAAATTTTATACATTTTACAATAAAAAAACCCCTTAGATTACAGCAATGTATTCATAAGAGATGATTTTACTCACCTATGGACACAATATCTCCAGGAACTAAATCACAACTTGGTATAGGTCTCCATTTTCTATTACGGTACACCTAAAACAAAGCGCAGCAAACAACTATTAAATACACTGCTGCTCCTTAGAAAAAACGCTGTACTGTTTTAAAGGGTACATAAATACTTCAAGCCTTATAATAGGAAATTAATCCCATCAAGAGTTAATAATTCCCCCATTGTTTCAAGAGTTAATAAATATCATTTTTATTACCTAGATAAAACTGTGCACATTTTGATAAAAGCATAACCATAATTATTAATAAATAGGGAGCAATTTGGCAAGTCATAAAAAACTATATCCAATTCCGATTACAAAATAAATATCCTTCCGATAAAAATTGTAAATAACCTTTTTTTAAAATATATATTTAACAAGATGTATTGAGAAGACCATACCAGAAAATTAATATAGGCTGGATAATTTAAATTTTTCTGTTGAGTTACTCGACATTGTTTGTACTAGTTGTTGGCGTTTACAAGTCATTAGTCTTTTGAACTTATGGTGGATCACTATTGGCATAGTTTAGTGCCAATTCAGTGTTCTCTAACTCATAAAGCGGAAAAAACATTGATTAACTCGCCAAAACTACTTGGTGTTGTAACAACTCTAGTCCCAAACTACACTGCTCAAAAGAATTAGGGGAGCACTTTGCGTACTATTGTTAATGATTTCAATTCCAAAGTTTTATTTTCTATTCTAAAAATCTAAACTTTACGAAGTACATTCATTATGCATCAAGAATGAAAAGGTAAAATGCAGGGGGAGGGGGGAATCTTAATTTTTTTAACTGAAATTAAATGGGGAAAAAATTGGAATCGTGACTATTGAATAAATTGTAACAATATTTTTTTCAGCATTTTATTTTTAAAAAAAGTTCAAATCAAGTTTTAAACATCTAAAAATGCAGACGTGAAGAATTTAGGGTCAATTTATTTCATAAAATTTTTTGGGAGTGAATTTTATTTTACGATGTTTTTCATATTTTCATTTAATTAAAACAAATAGTATTTAATTCTTGAAAAGACATGATCTTTCCATCTAACGATAAATAAGTGAGAGCTCAACTTGGTGAGAAAAAATTGCAAGCTGGATGATTCCAAATGGAATCATTTGGTGTTGAAATTGTTTAAACCATGCGTTCCCCTCATTCTTTTGAGCAGTGTATATCTGGTTAAAGCACAATGGGTCGCTTCTGGCCTCTAAGTTCTTCCTCTTATGTTCTAGTTGTCGATAATGGTCGAGATTAACGGTCGCCAGTCGCCAGTTGGCGACCAACAAAAAATTTTGGCGATCAAAATTTCTCGATGCAGTCGCTGCGGTTTCGTGACTTTCGGATCGCTGTAGCTTTGCGACTTTTGGATCGCCGTAGTTCCGTGACTGTCGGATCGCCGAAGCTCAGCGACTGTCGGATCCCCGGAGTTCCGCGACTTCCATGATCGTCGTAGTTTCGCGATTTGCGACCTTCGGATCCCCGGAGTTCCACGACTTCCATGATCGCCGTAGTTTCGCGATTTGCGACCTTCGGATTCCCGGAGTTCCGCGATTTTCGGATCCCCGGAGTTCCACGACTTTTATGATCGCCGTAGTTTTGCGACTTTCGAAAAACCGGAGTTCCGCGATTTTCGGATCCCTAGAGTTTCGCGATTTTCGGATACACGGAGTTTCGCGATTTTCGGATACACGAGTTCCGCGATTTTCGGATCCCCGGAGTTCCGCTACTTTCAGATCGCCGTAGTTTCGCGATTTACGATTTTCGGATCGCCGGAGTTTCGCGAATTTCGGCTACCCAAGTTGAAAATTTATGTGCACAATTTTTTTTAGATTTTTTTAAAAAAAGACCAGTGTTTTAACATTAAAAAAAAAAACGTTTATTATATAAAATATGGCAAGCAATTATAAATGGTTTCAGTCACTCTTTTTACAACTTTGGAGGTTACATCAGGGTTCGAAATTAACTGGTGCTATAGGTGCACCTAAAAAAAATTGTGCACATAAATTTTCAACTTGGGTAGCCGAAATTCGCGAAACTCCGGCGATCTGAAAGTAGCGGAACTCCGGGGATCCGAAAATCGCGGAACTCCGGGGATCCGAAAATCGCGGAACTCGTAATCCGAAAAACAAGTAAACCTTTTTTTAAAAAAGGTTTACTTGTTTGAGATTAATTCATTAAAAGTGTATTGTAGTGACGTGTACATTTCTTGTATATAGTTATTTTTTGTTGATTTATTTTGTTTTTCAAAAACTGAACTGAAGAGAGTGAAAAAATAATTCGGGCGTTCGCTTTGGCGACGCGTTTTGTGAGAACTAAAAAAAGGTGACTGCTATAAACAACTTTGTGAAAAGCTCCTGAATTTCTACGTGTAGTCTGGTACTTTGTGTTGTCTAAATAAAAGATTTCTCGTCAAAAAGAGAATTGCAATGCAAATTACTACAGTATGCACGGCAAATTTGATATTTAAATGATACATTTGTAAAATATATACATTCTCTTGTACTGCAGAATGTTGAGAAGTTTATATTTTTGTAAAGGTTTCAATTGCATATTTCCAGACAAGTTACAGCTGCTTGCCAGTGTACGATAAATCTTTCGATAATGTCGAATTTCGCAGGGGGGCGGTCCTTATTCCCTGCAGCCACATTTTTTCCTTAAAAAGTCATGCTGCAGCCACATTGCTACTGGGTTAAATAATAATTCATTTCAGTATTCATTTGCATTTTTTTGTGGATATTATATTACTGTCTTTTAGTAAATATTTATGCTTTATATTGATTCAGCAGTCTGATTTTACAGAAATTTGTTAAGTACAATACAATTCTACCATTTAGCTGAACAGATGAATGTGGTTTAACTTTAATCGTAATTTTCAAAAGTTCCTATTTTATTCTGGCTCCCAAAAATGTAGAGTTGGCGACCAAAATTAAGGGTCCCAGGAGCCACTGGCTACCAAACCAAATTTCTAATCTAGAGCATTAGTTGTCGAGACTCTCAGGTAAGTCAATATTGAGTAACTCTAGCAAAACCCACCTGAATAGCATAAGGCCTGTTGCCCATCTTCCTAATTTCAGACAGATTCCTCAACTGCTGTTGTACCAGAGTGCACTCAAATGCAATGAGCATCACCAGGGTGAACACAGAGTAGTACCAGTACTCATCTAGACACCACAGGAGAACACAGAACACTTGGAACACAAAGAAGGGCGCTGTGGCACGCTCTTTGAAGAGTTCCATGAACTCAGGAACAACCATCTCCAGCCTAGGATGATAAAAAAATACAAAAATTATATAGTGAAACTCTGTTACAAAGACTTGCTTATAACCCCTGGAACATTTGGTCCCTTACATTGTCCATAGAACTCAAAATTGTAATACCTTGCTTTGACAATTTTTAATATACTCTTCCATTATAATGCTGGATATATGTGTTTATATGACATCCAAAATACCTTCTTAAAGAAGTAAAAAATAATGCTTGCGCTAATTTTGATTAAACTACCAATAAGAGCACTTAGGGTTAAATTTATAAATAGGTGTCATTTTATCACTTTGATTAATAATAAAAGTGTATAATACACTTTACATGATTTCCAACACATAATATTCAATCGTCTTACTAATGTTACTCGTTTCAATGTGGTTACTTGAATGATGCTATAAACCTTCTAGACCGGCGGTCAGATGGCGCTGATTAAAAATTATAAGACTAAATCTGGAGTTTTATCAAAAAAAAAATTATATATATATATATATATATATATATATATATATATTTATATATATATATACGTTAAACATCACCAATAAAAAGATTAAGCTTAACACAAATAACAGAGTGTGTGCTTCACATATAAAGAGTACAGGGGGAAAAAACCTTAAATGCATAGGAATCTGTCAGCATCAGGCCTCTCTGGCCACGATAGTGAGTCTTAGCCTAAACTGGTGGAAGGAAACTGGTTTCTCACTTGGTTCTTTTTCCCAGTAACCTTGATTCAAGCAAGACACGATTCCCACGCATGTACTACGAGAGGAGAACCAAGAGAGAAACCGGATTCCTGTAGCCAATGTTTGCCAAACAGCCCGAAATACAGGACAATTCCTATTCAATCAAGGGGTTCCTTCCTCTGGACTCTTCATATATGAAGAGTACACGAGAAAAACCAATTGATTTGGCAGAGAAGTTTCCTTAGCAGGCCACTTTGGTGATGATAGCGAGTGATCACCTAAACTTGTGTAAGGAAACCAGTTCCTACCACAGAGGTCATAGCTTAAGTAATAGAGTGGCAGATCACGTGACCTTCAATGCTAACGACGGGACGCACAAGGATATCCCAGAAGAGCCCCACTGAAGTCAGTGTTGTAGGTCACGTGATATGCTACTGTAGTACTATAACTACTATCTCTGTGGTTCCTAGCTACCAAGATTCAGGCGATTGGCGATCCCGACGCTTGGACCAAGTGAAGAAGAGAGAAACCGGTTTTCTGCCGCCAAGCAGATAATTGCGGGCGTCCGCCTAATAAATCAATTGCTTCTTCCCCTGTACTCTTCATATACAGTGAAACCTCTAAGAGCGACCATCCTCCCGTTACCTAATAAATCGGTCGTAAATGGAGGTTGGTCTCGCCCAGAGTACAAAAAGTTAATTAGGTAGAAAGTTGAAATATCATTTTACAACGTATTATCCATTAAAAAAATCTATTTATTGTTACGTTTATTTATTAATTTGCAAATAATGCACACAAAATTATACTAACTTACTTTTGAACAAACTGTAGTTTGTAAAAAAAAAATACCATACTAACTTATTTTAACAAACTAGTGTGAACTAATTAAGCCATTTTAAAGTAAGAATAAATTTCTGACTGTTTCACTTTTTTTTCGATTTTTTCCAAATTACTAATTTTTCTAATTATTTTTTTTAAATTGGAAAAATACGTGTTATAAAAAGTTTAATTTTTTCATGGAATGGGACTTGAAATCGGTCGTTTGTGGAGTGAAATCTAACCTCTCCCAGAGGGGGTTTTAACATTGAACACATAGGGGGGAAAATCGGTGCCTTGAAAAATTGGTCGTAAGTAGAGGTGGTCGGTTGTGGAGTTTTTACTTAATAGCCTCTTTAACATGGCTCCTTATATAGAGTGGATGAAGAAATAACTTGAATAAATAATAGACAGATTAACCGTTGACTAAAACTTTAATTAAAATCTTAAAACATACTGCAGACAAATAATAGTAGAAATAAACAAAACAGTCTTACTGAATTTGAAGAAATAAAACAATGAAATACGTTTAGAGATTGAGGGAGTTTAGTTACGAAAAATAAATAATAAAGTTCCTCCGAACTTTCAAACACCGCGGTCGGTAAGAGCAAAGAAAAAAAGTGAGACTCCCACACGCCACAAAGTCACAAATAACGTGGTCACGTGACCCGACATCTGCGGAGCTGTTGTTAACACCGAGACTGCTCGTGACGTAATGGCTTAAACGCCAATCCTAATACTGTGACGTCACTTATATCGTCACCGGCGGCACAAATAGCGTGATAACTTAACATTACTGTATAACGAAACAATATTTTTGTATGCTAGATACTCACTCATTTTTGTCATATTTATTCTCAGCGGCCTTCAACTCGGATTCATCCGCGAAACCCTTCCACTCCTGGTAGTGCATGAAGGGTAGGCCGTCAGGGAAACATAGACCTTGGAATCGTTTTTTATCTTCATCATAGATGTACTTGGTCTTTTGGAACTTGAACCAGATGATGCGACCTTCTGCATCCTGCAGTGGAGAGAAATAAATATTTTAAATTTCATGTTACTTTCTATTACCTTATATGAATCTTATACTCTAATACTAGGAATTCCAGGGTGTTTTGCACCTTGGGACCCCTAAAAAAAGGGACTTAGGGACCTAAAGTTTTAAAAAAAGGGACCTAAGGGACCACTTAAAAAAATCTACTTAAGTGCTTAAGACATGTTGGAAATGAGCAAATTGTTTATTAAGGCAAAAACCCTTCTTTTTTTTTTAAGCCAGAGTTTTTCTTTTTAAACCAGACTAAAAAAAACACAAGAAAAACAGAAGACGGTGTTAGAACATTATTAGTGTGCAGTCCTGCACTAAAGTTTAGGCACAGACGCAATTCATAAAAAAAAGGTCTATGTTACTACTTTTCAGAAGTTTTTTTAAAATATATATTCTTTAGGCAGCATGAAAAATGGGGGTGAAAAATTTTGCCAATAAATATAAATAAATTTGACTTCCATTAACAAATTAAAAATGTCATAACTTTCCTTGCCACAAAAGTATAGGCTCAATTTTTAGATTTATGCAAATTCTTTACAAAAAGTTATTGTGTCAAAGGGGAGGGTTTTTAAGTTGCTTTAAAAGGTTGAAGGTAATTTTCAATGCTTAGAACCATTCTGAGGTCAACTGAATTTTCGTACGAAGAACTTTTAAGGATATGGACATTAAATTTCAGAGGTAAACCTGTTTATGATATTTCTACTGAGTTAAAGCGTTTGAAACGAGGTATTTTATAGAGTGTTATAATGTGGCGATCAACATCCACCAAAATCACGGTCTGGAAGACCTCGAATCACCAGGAAACGAGAGGTCAGACAAATAAGAAAATCGGCTTCAGACAAACATTGCTCTTCAAATCAAATTAAAAGCCTGATTGTGGCTCAATTTTCACGTAACCCTATCAGGAGGCGAGTCAATGAATCTAGATATACTTGATAAAATCCAAGCTGAAGCGCAAGCCTAGCTTGCTTTCCATCATAAAGATGCAAGACTGCAATGGATAGCTGTAAGACAACATGTGCTGTTGAGTCCATTGCAGTCTTGCATCTTTATGATGAGATAGCAAGCTAGGCTTGCACTTCAGCTTGGATTTTATCAAGTATAAAGATTCATTGACTCACCTCTCGATAGGTTTACGTGAAAATTTAGCTACAATCAGGCTTTTAATTTGATTTAATTTGGTAATATTTTTTTAAAAAAAGGGACTTAAGGTACCAAATGTGAAAAAAAGGGACCGAAAATAAAAAAAGGGACTTTAAGGGACTAAGGGACCAACTCTAAACGCCCTGGAATTCTTGCCAAGTTGAAAATCGCCCCAGAATTAATAAACTCCAGCAAACTTGGGGGTCTGGAGTTTTCGGCCACGATGAATCGATTGGCGCCAGTTTTGAAGCGATACGGTCAAGCAGTTCGGAGTTACAGATAGGATATTTTCAAACTTTATTAGTTCGCCATAATGGCTACTTTCCTGATTCCATCTGCTAAAAAATTAAACTTTCAACAAAAATAAATAAAATTGAAAATGTTTATTTAATTGTGTGCCATTACCCTTTAGAAACAACGTTCATTATTTGAAATTAATTGATGTTTCCAGTGACGTATTTCGTCCAGTCTTCATTCCGGGATTTATTGTAGGTTTAGCTGTAATTTCTTCATTGATGGAATGAGGGGTTCGAGAATCTGAAATTTCGGAGAAGGTGTGCTTTCTAAGAAGTTTTGGAGGGTGCTGATTAAAAAAAATGGATTTCAAATGTTGGTGTGTCAGTGTGAAGCCACTACTCTTTCCAGTTCAGCTGAAACTAAAAGAGCTATGAACTTTAAATTTTAAACACAAGTTCCTAGTGCCTGTCATACATTATAAGGCTTTTGAGAAAATCGCATATGGGCTGGGTTGCTGGACTATAACTTTTTAGAGTTTAAAATATCAACGTATAAAACGGAAAGTTAATTCATTGAAAAGTTTGCAACAGAAATGGTGATAAATGTACAAGACAAACATGTGGAATATGCAAATTAAGAAATTTATTAAAGAAGAACTGTACCTAAAAGAAGATAAGTTGGCAATAAATCAATGGAAAAAACTATTATGGATTCTTCAAATTTCATCAAAGAACTCAATTCTCAAATAATGACTCTTTTGAACTATCCTATATAAAATTAACAAGAAATGGAGTTAAGAAAACAAAAGGATAGTTTAGTTCCAGGACAGGTATAGATGCAGATTGACTTTTGATCTGCAATGATGACTAGCGATCGACACAATTCTGCCCTAGTTAAAAGCTTGATTTCAGCCGAGCCTTGTTAACGCAAACTCGCTTAAGAAAAACCTAAAGCAATTCCCCAGCTTAAAAAGTTTTGAGCTAATGATAAAAAAATATCTTACCGTTACCTTGCTTTAGGGCAAAATCCTGCTTAACCGGAACACAAAATTAGTTTAGTTTGTATTGTCCTTGCACTAGAGCTACACAAGAGCAATTGGTGGCGGGCGTCATATTTTAGAACTACAGTCAAGTGAACCAGAGTATTGGAGAGTTATTATAGTGTTTTTTTATGATGATAATTGGTATATTGATTGGAACTGGAAGGGTGGCAAATGTAGATGAAAAATCTGGAATACACACTGTAAAGTTTTTTTTTATACAAGGGTCAGGTATTGGCTTTAAATGGCCAAGTGTAGAGGATGTTCAAATGGTAGAATTTTTTTTTGTTTCGTCCGGGCCTATCAAACTGAAAGGTAACCTAACCTTCGACATATAATCTGAAACCAGAAGGAACATTATATCACTGCACAAAATTGTAAAAAAGCCATAAATACAAAGATTCCTAAATTAAAATTCCAAAGGTTAGGTTAGTCAAAGCTATAAAATAATAAAGTATAAATAAATCTTTATTGTTGATTATTATAAACTAAAACTGCTCAGATTACATAATCATTCTGATGAATTGCTACAATTACAGATTTTTCCATTTTTAAATTTCAGAAACATTTTGCATTCAAGTTAATTTATCTTTTAGGTGCTAAAAAAGTTAGTCACACTTAAGATTTTTTTTTCATTGGTTAATTTTAAAAAGTACATCCTTTAAAAGTATTTCTGCATGAATAATTTAGATGCAATATACAAAAAGATACTGTAAGTCTCCAAAATTTATTTTTAGTGTTTAATTGTAATATATTTTCTGATATATTTCCCAAGTTATGCTAGTCACAATGGAATGACCCAGATCTTAAAAGGCACATAGCAATTTCAGGACTAAAATAAACTCCTGCTTCAGTGCATCAAAACGCTGTATTAAAAAAAAGAGGGGGGAAATCATTGTTTTTATGCAGTGAAGACGATTTAACTAAAGAAGCGTGGACGGATTTGGCGTCTTTAAAAAAATATCCCCAGGTCCAATGACAACAAACCCCGCCAAGACAACCAATTAATAACCCCAGTATGCAGAACGTAACATAATAAGAAACTTTCCCAATGTGCCAAAGGCTGTCATAATACCAATAAGTGGGGGTTTGTAGATTTGGCGTTAAATATCCGGCCACAATTCTTTAGTTTAATCCTAAAGACGAGACTGTTTAAGTACCGAAATGGCTGTATGCTTTTAAAGATCCTTTAACTGTCCATTTTGTTGCATGTATTGATTTTTAAACTCATATTTAATAGAGCAAACGTATATTTGTACCTTTTTATAAAGGAGACACTCACACATATAGTAGTATATCTTAACCAACATATTTATAGTATATCAACAACCAAAATGCCTAAAATTCAAAAGTATATTAAACATACACATACAACTCTATAATTTAGAAGCTTAGATATATAGAAACTTTATTTTATAAGTGTTCAAAACAGAATGGCTTAGTTAACAATAAGTATGTTCTACCTTGGTTCGATGAAGCTTCACTAACTCAGGAGATCCATTGTTAGGCGTAGGCACAACTTTTACAAAAGATGCGAAATCAATATTAGTCACCTATAATTAAAATATAAACTGCATTAAAAAATGTATATTTAGAGCATAGGAGCATTAATAATCAAAATAAATTGTATAAAGAAGCATTGATTAATTAACGCTGACACACACAAAAAAAAGAACTACAATCTTGTACAATCCAGAAAAGGTGTCCGCCTTGTAAGCTTAAGATTGCGGGTTCGAGCCCCAGCTGAGACGTCGGATTTTCTGGATGGGAAAATTTTGGGCACATATGTCATATGATTATGTGGCATTTAAAAGATCCTTGAAGGGCCCATTTGGCTTGGGTTCTCTCGGCAAAATTAAATCTCAGCATACTTAAACATCCACAAAGGGCTCAGGTTCATTGTAATCTGCACATCAAAATTGGTAGCGAGAGTCGCCTAGATAGTGCCACAGAAAAAGACTCTCAGTATCGGGACATTAACAGTATGATGTCTATTTTTTATAACGATAGTTTAATAATTAACTTACAGATACATTTTGAAAGATACTTGGTACACATCAACCAAGGAATCGACTCCCATGGAAGTATAGTTAAAGGCACCCTTGATGGCTCATTGAAAAGTAGCCAAACTTTGTTGATTGTTAGTGGACCGCAAAATAGGATTCTACCACCATATTATCTTTTTAAGGATGTTAAAAATGCAAAGCACCCAACTGATTATAATGTGTTCGACAACTTCACATCACACCTGGCGACATATCCACTTACAGGGTTCATACTCTATCTATGATAGTTAAATTCAGGAGTTTCTAAGGGTTTTTTGGTTTTGGTTTGAATTATCGTCGCACTAGAGCTACACGAGGGCTATTGGCGACGGGCGTCGTATTTTAGAACCACAGTCAGGTGACGAGCCAACACCTGAATAGACACCCAACGCAACCGTTAAGGGCGACATCGTACACAGCGTTAGGACTTTGAAGGATATTTAGTGTGCACTCCCTTACACAAGGTATTATACCTTGGACTTTTTTGGCTGCACGGGCCGTTTATAGGTCAGCAGCTATTTTGGCGATCCCGGACCCGAACCTGGGACCTTCCGCATGCTAATAAGCAAGTGCTTAACCGACTGGGCTAACCAGCCCGGAGTTTCTAAGGAATTTTCAGGAGTATAGCAATGTAAATTCAGGAGGCAACATGGAATAAAATGGATTATGTTTGTTTATTGTCGTATTAGTGCAGTGACGTCAATGCACTTTTTGGATCCCCTTTACTGTACAGTAACTATTGGCGCGATTTTTAGATTTGGCGATAAATAGTTATTCATGGTAACCTGTCTGACTTCAACTGATGATTCCAATTCTTTGGCTTCGATGACGTTTTCCGGCAACCCTATCAGACTGTTATTTGCTCATTTCGATTGGGTTTTTGTAGTTGGAAAGACGCCAGAATACAGACTTTTGTTGCTGTCTCGGAAAGTTCGCCAATAGTTACAGTACAGTAAATTTTTACCCACTTGAAATGACGAAACGGTGAAAAAATCTGATTTGTGTGGTGCATTCCGTGACATTAACTATCATCACAATGTCTGAGCAACATTTTTCTACTTGCATGCGGAGCAGACTTATTCTGAGTAAAGTATTCCAAATAAAGTTCTCAATTTTTTCAGGAGTGAGGGAAAAAAATATCAGGAGACGCAACACAAATTTCAGGAGTTATAAGGGCCCTTAGAAGAAAAAGTTGAAATTTAGGAGTTTCATTAGGTGTACGAACCCTGCACTTAGTACGTACCGTTTTAAAAATAGGGATAACTTAAAATCGGTTCACCTGTACAGTAACTATTGGCGCGATTTTCATATAGATAGTTTTTTGTGGCAACCTGTCTGACCTGACCGAAACGCATAACGGTCAGATAGGGTTGTCGGAAAACGTCATTGTTTTGAAGAGAGCATGACGTCAAAAGTCGCCAAAATACGGACTTTTGGCGCGATTTCGGAAAGTTCGACAATAGTTACCGTACAGTAAATTTCTACAATTAAAATCTGGTGGCAAACTTGACTTTATTACAGTTGTCCAAATAAGCTTTGATACCAAGCAGGATGAATGCATTTCCTAGCAGGAAAATTTATTTGGCGACAAATAAAGTCGAAAAAAGCGCCAAGAGGAGCGGAAACTACATTTTAACCAAATAGGTATTACTCGGTGCTTCAGGAAGTTTGTCCTAATTTTCAACAGTTATAACATAATGAATAATCTGTTCATTAGCGACTTTAATAATAAAATATGAAACTTACTCTATTGTAAGTTAAATAACATTTTACGTGGACTGACCACAAGCAGAATAGACACGTCAGAACTTGTAGTATTCCAATGAGTACCATGGCGATACAGCCGGCTTCGAAAAACTCTGAATATCCATATTGGAATATCCAGAAATATCCACAAAGGAGATAGAGGATGAGAAAAGGTCCGGCATAGGCATGAAAAAAACCACGGCGTTGTCTAAATAAAGTAACATTTTTAACTAAATCATCCACATCGTATGTTTTTGACGCCATAGTTTACAAAAAAGTTTACATTCGACAACACATCAACAAAACGACCATAGATAGAAGTAGTAGTTTTTAGTCATGAACGACGAAGGTTGGTTCGATATGCAGTTGTACTACAGCATGTGGTTTCAAACTAATATCTGTAAAATATGTTTTGACACACAGAAGAACGAGAAAATTAAAAAAAAATACAAATCTTAACAGTTGATAAAAGTTTATTTACTTCATTACTGTTACAAGCACGCTCGTTCTTTACGTACTATAAACTTCTAACCTCGGGTATTATCTTCATTAAGTTCTTCCGATTGTATTTTCAAAAAATATTAAAGAACAAGCCAAATCATATAATCAGGTTGCATTTAGTAAATGAAAAAGTCAGTGCGAAAATAACCTTTGCTAATAACTTAACTCTTGATTGCTACTAATAATTGGTAGTAACGCGGTAAATAATCAGCCCCATCTAGCGTTAAATTTTATTTGTGGTGAAATTGTGTATTTATTCCGCTATAGTTATTTTTTGCATTTTTTTTAAAAAAAAACTTAGTCAAAAGTCTTTTTTGAAATTATTCAGCATACAGTGCAAAAAGAACTATGTCTGTGTCTAGTAGATGAATTCCACGTAGGTGGTCGAGAGACGAAAAAAAAATTCCTTCTGCAAATTTTCTTTTACGCATCATACACTCTTGGGAAGTTAACAGTGGGGCAGGATTTTATTTTTTCAATACATTCTTTTATCACTTTCAAAAAAATTACCAGTGAGCAATAGTTTTTTCTTAAAAACATTTGGACCAGAGCCGATTCAATCAAAATAAACATCTGCTTAATGCTACTACATTGTTTCTAAGGGAGAAAAGATCTCGTCAATCAGCTTCAGTTGAAAACGCTTGAAATCAAAAAGCAAACTCACAGCAATCATTAAAAAAATATAAATTTGAAAGAACTTCATTTAATCATCCTTTATCAAATTTATTGTTTCCTAAAGTACCAAGATTTTTTTAAAATTTGTACTGATAATAAAAATACTCGAAACATCAAAATAAGTAAGACATGGTTCATTTATGGTTCTTGCACAAAATCTACCGATTTTTCTATTTTGAAAAATTGGCGGATAAGTTTAGGTTAATAGTATATAGTGTATTCCTCTTTCCTTAAGTTACTGCAACCAGTAAACCTATGAATATATAGTAACCTTGAAAAGTTGCTATTGAACAGTTTTTGTTCGGTTCGGACACGTATTCTCTATACCTTTCATACTATAATTTTGTTTTAATCGTAATTTATATTTTCTTGATAAACCATTGATTGTAGAGAGACATATTTTTAAGTAAAATAGAATAAAAATTCCATTAAACCTAAAAAACATCGAAATTCGAAGACAGAAAGTTTTTTTTTCTAAGATTCGAAGTTTCGGAAAAAAATTGAATTCGAAGTACTTCAATTATTAAAAAGCTGCAACATTTAATGCTCATTTAAAAAGCATAAAAGCCATTTTTTTTTTAATTAAATCACCAAAACCATTCACAACACTCGCTTGAGAAAACTAAAATCTTTTAAAAAATGAATTAAAATATTTATTTTTGCGCCATAAATCTGTTTGAAATGACGTCAAATATATTTCATAAAAAAGATATTATTTGATTGTTTGTTGATATGAAAATGTTTTGCTCCTATTTAAAAACGGTGAATAATACATATATTTATTCTTTGAAAATTAAATTAATTTTGCAAACGCGAAAAGAAGTAATCATTGAATTTTCGAAATAAAATAAATGAAACCAGCCAATTTAAGCATGTGAATGTTTAATATAGAATTAATACTGTGTTCGGCGCCTTTTTTCCTGTTAAACACAAACATTGAATAGAAACTGGCTAAGTAACAGATTCTGTTTCTGTTACAAACCTACCTTTTTTTTTGGTAGATTGTGAGTGAAATGAAATTCATCTATGATTGATTTTTCGTTTTCAAACTCTTAGAAAAAATCTCAAGCGGTCAAAAACTATTTCCGCAATTCGAGAAATTGAAGTCGAAATTTTAGTGTGGTAGAGGCTTATGAAAAAGGGCCAAAGATTGCCAGGGAGGCCGCACTGAGCCGGAGGAACTGGATTTTAACAATTGCGGCCTCATGCGCCTATAAGGCGTGATGAGTCGCAAGGCAAGGAAGAGACTTATGCCAAACGTGCCGAAATTCTAAATGAACATGTTTCACGTCATGAGGGTAGGAGTTCCACAGGAATGAAAATAAGGTCTCGATTGGTTAATCAATGTAGCGTGCAAAGTTATCGTGCTTACTAGTTTGAAAATAAAATTTAAAAATGATCTTTATGAAGTTTTGGCGGTCAACTCGGAACTTCAATATATCATCCTCACTCTAAAGGACGCAGATTTATATCTGCGTTCCTACTACTCTTCTAAATAACAACGAATGTAGTAGAGCAGGGGTTCCCAACCTTTTTGTATCTGCGTACCACTTGACTTTTTGAGAAATTTTGGCGTACCACCAGACCTAAATATTTTAATAAACGTATAATATTTACTCTTTTAAAAGTGTTCAAAGGTTGTATGAGTAAAATTCATGAAAAAACTTCGTATTTAATGATTAGACATTTGTTTATTTATGACATGCTTATAATAAAGGAGAAATAAAAAGATTAAAATGGTATTAATTTACAGTTTTGTCTATTCTATAGGGATAAAACATGCAAATACAAAATAGAACAAACTCCGCAAAATCCGACCCAGAAGTTAAAGATTTACTCTTTAATATAATGTTAATGTTTGAAATAATGAGTAATACATTTGCGTGCTCACTGCATATACGTACAGAAGCTATTTATAGCTTATCATGTTGCTCACATCACTCACGCGTACCACCTTAAATGTTCCCGCGTACCACCAGTGGTACGCGTACCACCGGTTGGGAACCCCTGTAGTAGAGTATGTAACCCGAGTTGACTCATTTTCCCATTGAGGAATTGAGGATCCTTTTATTAGACTGTGGGTTGTCGAGGCAGCTACAATACTAAATAATACTAAATCCATAGAAACAAACCAAGTTTTTTAAAAATAAAATTGTAAATGGGCTTGTTTCAACACTTTGTCAAAGGAAGCAAAACATCCAATGAAATTGCAGCTCGGAACGCGTGACATCATAAGCAATATTCCCATTGAGTACTAAGTTCCACAATATTAGAGAACAAGCCAAATCATGTAATCAGGTTGCATTTTGTAAATTAAAAAAGTCAATGCAATAATCACCACCAAAAATAACATAACTCCTGCTTGCTACTAATAGTTGGTAGTAACACGTTGAAAAACAGCCCCATCTAGCGTTAAATGTCATTTGTGGTTAAATTGTGTTCGACAATTGTTAATTCGACGAACCGCTAGGGTAATTTATTGTATTTTTAAAAACTTAGTCAAAAGTCTAACTTAAAATTATTCAGCATGCAGTGCAAAAAAAATATATTTGTGTCTAGTGGAGCAATTCGATGTAAGTGGTCGAAGGACGAGAAAAAATATTTCCTACTGCAAATTTTCTTGTACGTATATACACTCTTGGGAAGTAAACAGTAGGGCAGGTTTTTATTTATCAGTACATTCTTTTATCACTTTAAAAAAATTGCCAAATGCAGCTCTGAGCAATATTTTTCTTAAAAACATTTGTACCAAAGCGAATATAATAAAAAATCATATGGTAAATACTACCACATTGTTTCTAAGGGAAAATGATCTTGTCAATCAGCTTCAGTGGAAAACGCTTGACAATCAAAAAGCAAAATCACAGCAATCATTGCATAGAATACAATTGTTAAAAGAACCACATTCAATAATTCTTTATCAAATTTCTAAAATTAACTGGTTACGAAAGTACCAAGATTTTTAAAAATGTGTACAAAATATATGAAATAATCAGAAAATGATAGTGCCATTGCGCGAGAGCGGCTTAACTTCATTAGGAAGCTTCGTCCCAGGCATAATATGGAGTCTTTTCTCACTGTCGCTGAGATGATTTACAACGAGCAGGTGAAACTCGTGATTTTGAACGACATTAGAAATGGCCTTCTTGGCCATCAAGTGGTTACAGAGATGGGAACTGATTCAAAGCCCCGGCCCGCGGCTATCATTCCCACTCAAACTCAACCCTTAGCCGAGTCCAAAGGTCGGTCGTCGGATGCCCAATTCCCGGCGGCTGGGACTGCAGCCGGCTCGGCTAGCCCGATTGACAAGGCGGTTAAGAGAGTCAAACTTTCCGGCTCGGAGGTCACTGACTGCATTTCTAGCGTTGAGCCTCGGCCCGTGGCCAATGCCCCCGTGCCCATGGCACTCGATGAGGAAACAGACGTGGAGCCTCGGTTCGTGGCCAGCGTTCCTGTTTCCAATATGTTCGAACCTCTAGTCGAGTCCATTCTGCAGTCGGATCGGTCCGTCCCGAAGGCAGGGGCTGTAACCCCGGATGCCCAATTCCCGGTGGGAAACTCGGATGTCCCGTCGGCTAGAACTGAGCCTCGGCCCGTGGCCAGTAGACCAATGCCTATTCTCTTCCTCGGAGGGGAAAAAGGTGATGAAGTGGTCAAACGCATCGCTGAGTCGGTGGCGGACGACCTCGGCAGTAAAACCTTCCACAAGTTCGTGAAGGTATTTCCTCGGTCCGAGGAAGAGGAGGCCAAGATCCTGGCCATCCTTGCCGAGGCGAAGGTTGGTTATTTCCGCCATTCCCGACGAAAGCGTTCGCAGTTCAAAACGGTTGTCAAAGGCTTGCCCCGAGATACCGTTATTTCGAACATCTCCTCCGCGCTTGCCGCGGAAGGATACATCATCGAACGGGTCGTTCAACTGTCCAAAGCCAGGACTAAGGCCCCACTCCCGATTTTCCAAGTCATTGTAGTTCGAACGGGAAACTACAAGAGTATTTTCGATCAGAGCGTTCTCCTGGGTAAGAAGGTCTCCTTCGAACCCTACAGGAAAATAGCCCGTGTCCCCCAATGTTACAATTGCCAGGGGTTTGGCCATGTGAGCAGTCTCTGCCATATGGACCCCAAATGTCGGTATTGCGGCCTCGGCCATGACTCTCGTGCGTGTCCCACCCGAGATGTTGATCAAACCAGGCGCTGTGCGAACTGTTGTGGGCCCCACCTCAGTTCCTCGGCGACCTGCCCGGAGAGACCAAAGCCCCCCAAAAGGGAGCTTCCAGAGAACGCCGCCAGGCGGCAGCAGCAGTCCAGGTCCCGCCCCCAGGAAGGAGAGGAAGCTACCTCCCTATTGGATGCTCTGCGGACCATCAAAGACGCCATTGCTGACGTCTTCGGAGACCTCACGGTCTTTAGGAAGAAAGTAGCGGCCATAGCTACTTCCACCACCAAGGCAGACAAGGTGTCGGCCCTTCTCGCGCTCTTTGAGCCTTAGTTCGGACTCTCGGCTCGTGAGTTCACGTTTCCTGTTCTTAGACCAGCCGGTTCGCCTGGCTCTTCGAATCCTGTTTTTGTTCGTTTTGCCCTATGGGCCGATTTCGATGAATGTGAAAGGGCGCTTCGCGCCGATGCACAGATAGTCAGTTTTTGATTTCAGATTTCAGAAAATGATAGTTTTGCCTTACTCATATATATAGTAATCGAAGTCCACTGATTTTTCACTGTTTGAAAAATTGGTGGATAAGACGATAAGTAAATATTATGGTGTAGTCCTTATCCTTCTACATCCTGCAAAATGTAACGTAAAAACCTATGAGAATTAAAAGCAATCTTGAACATTGTGCAAATGAACAATTTTCGCTCGGAAATGCGTTCTTTATACCTTTCTTACAAAGAAATGTATAATTTTGTTGAAATCGTAATGTGTATTTTCATGATAAACCATTGAATGTAGACAGACGATTGATTTTCGTATATTTAAGTTTAACTGAAAAAAAAAGTTCAATTAAACTTAAAAATACGAAAGTCATTCTTCTTTCTACGTCTACTACATAGTTTCTTTTGTTCCAATGGATACGAATGGGAAGGAATTTGCAGTAAAGTCTTATGAGATTTAACCATGCGGATTTTAATCTTCTACGCAACGTTTATAACGAAAAAAAAAAAAAAGAATTATTATCGTTCAGTCCGTTCGTCTGTCGGTCCCCCACTTTCGTAACCCTAACTACAGATGCTCAGACTTACATGTGTGATACGTCAAAAAAAAAAAAAAGTATCGAAATTAGATGGCATTGAAAATATCTGAAAAAAAATCGAATTACTAAAATTATTTAAAAAAA
The DNA here is from genome assembly GCA_023701765.1 of Hylyphantes graminicola. Classification (NCBI taxonomy): domain Eukaryota; kingdom Metazoa; phylum Arthropoda; class Arachnida; order Araneae; family Linyphiidae; genus Hylyphantes; species Hylyphantes graminicola. The sequence continues at coordinate 61,841,688 of CM043115.1, forward strand.
ACTGCAAAATGTAATGCTCATTTGAAAAAGATCACACAGAGCCATTTTATTAGAATTAAATCATCAATGCCATTCACAACAGTGCTTGAGAAACTTCATATCTTTACAAAAAAAATAACTAAAAAAATTATTTTTGCGACAACAGCTTGAAAGGACTTCTAATATATTGCACTAAGAAATTATTTGATTGTTGATACGAAATGCTTTGCTGCTACTTAAAGGCGAGGATAATACGTATTTATTTTTTCAAAAAAAAAAATGAGCATTATGATGGTGTGGGTTTACAACACGCGCATCTACAACACATCACTCTCTCGCTAGAGGGCGCAGATTTATTTCTGCGTTCCTACTACTATTCTAAATAGCAACGAATGTAATAGTTTATAAGCCGAGGTAACTCTTCTCCACCTCGAGGATGCTTTTGGTACACTGTGGGTTAGAGAGGCCGCTGCAATACTGAATAATATTAAATCCATAGAAACAAACCAATTTTTTTTAAATAAAATTTTAAATGGGCTTGTTTCAACACTTTGTCAAAGAAAACAAAACAACCAATGAAATCGCAGCTTGGAGCGCGTGACGCTACAAAAAACCAATGAGCTTGTTTCAACATTTTGTCAAAGAAAACAACCAGTGAACTAGCAGTTAGGAGAGCGAACATCATAAGAAATATTCCCACACATTGAGCAGTATTAAAATTCTCAGTTTTTGGCGTATCGTGGACGCAGTATTTTTTTTGTGTCTAATCACCGATTGCTTGGTATTCCATTTTATCTCGTTTATCAATTTAAGTAAATTATTAAATTTGTTACTCTTTAATAACGGTTTCGGATTGTATTTTTTTAAAACTGAATTCCTGTCAGTATTTTTTACTTACCGCTCCTTATAAGCACGTGTGAAACCGCTGTTATCAGCTATAGCTGCATTGAAGTTGAACGTTTTATGCTTTTCCATACAATCGAAATCACTGTGCACATAACACGTGATGAAGCACCTACTACAATTTACGAGCACCAGCTTTAATAGAGGTTTTATGAATAGAGGTAAATAAATTCTAGCTTTTATGAACGGATTTACCGGTATCAGACGGAACGGTCGTTCCGCCCGCCAATCTCAAAATGACGCCAAGGGCTAAACGGCAGTTAAGTATATATACAGAAAACATTTCGCTATGTTAACAGCGAAATTGATTTTATTTTCTACCAGGCAAACTAACCCAAGCAGCAAATGATCGGTTGGCCGAGTATCGGCCAAACATCGCGCAAAAATACTGCGACATCGAGCCGACGCGTCGGAAATTGATTGGCGATGTCCATCGCAGCGGCTGCGTTTTGTCCTTGGCAAGCGACCATTTGCCAATCAGGTGCGACCACTTGCCGACGCATTTTGGTAGTCGGCAAAGGATCGGAAATGACAATCGGCAGCACATGGGGCCGATGTACAAAACACGACCTTTCGCCAATCGTCGGCGACTAGTTACCACCCTTTTTGCGACCCCAAATAGTCGGTTATCGATCGATTTAACCAACGCAGCGACTTCCCAAGCAGCAAATAATCATTGGCCGAGCATCGGCCAAAAGTCGCAAAACATTCTGCGGCATCGAGCCGATGCGTCGGAAATTGATTGGCGATGTCCATCGCAGCGACTGCGTTTCGTACTTGGCAAGCGACCATTTGCCAATCATGTGCGACCACTTACCGACGCATTTTGGTACGTCGGAAAGAGATCGGAAATGCCTTTCGGTCTCGCATCGGGCCGATGTATAAAGCCCGACCCTTCGCCAATCTCTGCGATTAGTTACCGCCCTTTTTGGATGTCAAATCGCCGGCTATTGATCGTAGTTGACCATCGCAGCGACTTCTTGCCAATTTCACTCTAGACCATTTACCCACGTCAATCCAACATCTCTCGCGTTGTTCTGGGATAACCCATACGACTATTTACCGCTGTGCAGGCGGTTACCCAATGCTTAGCCGAGTAGTTCTAACGTATTTCCTACGTAATAACGGTTTCTACCCAACCTTTGACCAACATACTCCCGATGCTGGAGCAAGAACGTACCAATGCAACTAAAAGCATTGAAGATATTTTGGAGCTTAATCCTTTATTAGAAAACCATTGAAGTCAAATAATCTCTACATTATATCACACATCAGCCCTTGTCTAGTAAAAAATTTTCAATTTTAAATTTTCACCACTTTTCAAATTAATTAATTACTTTTTTTAACAGTTACTTATTGAACTTACTCTTAATTTAAAATTTATTAAAAACTGCAATCCTGTGGACACTCAAAAATTAATTTTAAACACAAGAAAAAAGAAACACTGCTTGAATTATTTTTATTAACAAAATGATAGGTAACAATAAAAATACAATACATGTATAAAAAGCAGTACTTGGTAGTAGTCTATGCCCTGAAGATGTTCCTTTCTATCACATGATCTGCTGTATCCTGAAACTGAGCAGTCTCACTGCAGCTGAAATCAACAATTTACAATATAAGTATAAACAGTGATAATACTACATCTTAATATATTTATATTTTTAACATATCTAGCTAATGCTCATGTGTTGTAAGTCATTAAAATGCATAAAACAAATTTTTATACTATAATTTTTTTTAAATACCTCTTTACTACTTGAATACCATAAACACTGATCTAAATAAACAATTTCATGCAATCAATAATTATATATTATCAGAACTTTTAAAAAAAACTAGTATTTTCCTATGATTAAGAAAAAATGCAATGCATTGGATCACTAAAGATCACTAAGATTTAATAAAATATATTGCTTGGAGAGGGATAGTTATTGCATATTAGACAAGAGTTTAGTTGCTAAACATACTTAATTTTGTTCATTAAAAAATTCGATTTTTTTTTTGGGAAGTGGTAGAGATGACAAATTTTACATTACTTCATCATTGTTCCATAAGTTTTTGGGTTTATTTCTAATTAAATTTTTGTCAAATAATTTCCAATTTATAACCCATTATACTGCATTTTTAATAGAATATGGAAAAAATATCAAGAAATTAATAACTAAGTATTTTGGATATTTACCGTTACTTATAAGTGCACAAGTACTTTACATCATTATAATTGTGCTATAATTGCACTATAAGTAAAGTTAAAATAAAATATTGGGAACTTACCAAGCATCAATTCGCCAATCCCCTTCCATGGAAAATCCTTTATACTGGAGATTCAGCTGGTTATCCTATATACTCGTTCCTCCGAAATTCCCAAGGCACGAACACTGAAAAATAAAATGCAATTGAGTGGTCATAGAGTACCTGCAAGACTTGACTACAACGCAAGCTTCGAGACTCTTCTAGTACAGCTGTGGAAATAAAAAAAGCGCCACTTGTGATTATTTCAGCCATTAGTCACTCTATAGAATCGGACCTTTTAGAGATTATGAACAATTAACATTCTGAGTTAATTGCATGACACAAAATTTGCATAAGGGGCCGTCTTCATATTGAAAATGTTACGAACTTTAACATTTCCAATAGCAACACATAATTTTAATAACTTAAAAAATGTAAGCACTCTTCAAAACCCATAAATCTAAGTTTTTGTTACATTTGGTTGAATATTTGACGAGTTTTTCAATCGAATCACTTGTGGACCTTTTGGGGATCATCTCTAAAATGACAAGCGTAGTCTAGTTTGACGAGTTATTCAATCGAATCACTTGTGGGCCTTTTGGGGATCATCTCTAAAATGACAAGCGTAGTCTAGTTCTTCCTTTTGCAAGGCCGTCTTTATTTATCAATTACACATAATCTTATACACAGTCCCCTAAAGGGTAATTAATAAGCATTTTGTGATTTACTCAGCAAATTATGAATAAAAAAATTTAAAATTTGGGATTTCGCTTAAACTTCCTGTCTTAAATGCATTCCTGTAAAAATATTAAGGGGTTTCTATTCATAATTTTTTTAAAAAGTAATATAATAATTATTTAAAAATATAAAAATTGTTTTAAAGACCCCAATAGGGTATGTATTTTGTTTGGGTTATTATAATTACTGTTCAGTAAAAAAAATCGTTTCCTTATCTCAATTATTTATAGATTGGGATAGTTTTTATGTGCAACTCATTTAACATTATGGCACCTAAACTTTGAACGTCTCTAACTCCCCTAATAATGCTTAAAAACTAACAAAATTTGGCATTTCGTCTTAAAATATGTCATAGATTAGAAATATGGACTCAAAAAGGGGTGTTGCTATTGGAAATTTTAAAGTTAGTAACGTTTTTAATATGAAGAGGGTCCCTTATGCAAATTTTGTGTCATGCAATTAACTTAGAATGTTAATTGTTCATAATCTCAAAAAAGTCCGATTCTATAGGGGGACTAACGGCTGAAATAATCACTAGTGGTGCTTTTTTTATTTCCACAGCTGTACCTACTCATATTAATTACTTTAAAACGGCGTGAGTGTACCTGTATTCGCCCCCTTCCCTCCCACTTGGATTTAGGTAGAGTTGATAGTAAAAATCAAAATATTTTAGTTACAACAACTCTAATAGTGGTCTTAGTTAGATTAGTTTGAAATATCGTTGCACTAGAGCTACACGAGGTCTATTGCGACGTGGGTCGTAATTTAAAACCACAGCCAAGTGACGAGCTGGCACTTCCAATGCCTGAACCCGAACCTAGGACCTTCTAAGAGCACGGCGAATCGATTGGGCTTTCCAGCCTAATATAGGTCTTGGTAAAATAAATTACTCAACTTCGAAATTTGATTAAAAGAATTTAAAAAAATTACACATTTCATTTGGCTGCGAAACAATTTTAATTCGTGTTTAATTTATTATAAGTATAAAAAATAAAGTTTTCAAATTAAAGTTTTATCATATATAACTTGTAAATCAACAATTGTTTGGAAGTCAGAAGCTAAACTCATTAGGTGGTTACATAAATGCCTTTGAAACTAAATCGAAATCCTCTGACAAGATCAGCAACCAAAATAACGAAATCAGATACTAAATCTTCCAACCTTTCTGGTTTTGATCGTCCACAAAAATTTAGCTAAACAAATCGTATTATTAGTATTTTAAGCGACAGACCAAAACACTTAAAAAAAGATAAATTATAAATTTACTTACCATAGTTGCTTGACCACCGGTTTCTTTAGTTTGTTGGTCGACATATATATTCAGATTTGTGTGCTAGGTCAGAGACCCGCTTATAAAACTTCGTCAGACAGACAAAACACATACACAAACACATAAGTGGATGCATCTAATTTTTAGAGACAGGGAGACTAGAGAGGATCCCCACCGGTTTCTTACACAATATACGTACGGGTAGGGTAGGATAGGTTGGTTGGTTGGTTGGTTGGTATACATATATTTTCAGGCTCGTGTACTTGCTCAGAGAGCCGCTTATAAATCTTCGTCAAGTAAGACAGTCACAACACACACACTCCCATGCACACATACGTGACAGATGCTTCCATCTATCACGCGCCACCTCCACAATTTAGACATGTCCCTGAAGGGGAGGGAAATAGTCTCCAGGAACCTGTACCCATGGGAAACTGCGCAATGACCGCCCACAGGACTTTCGGACCCAACAGATTTAACGAGCACGTACTCCGCATATACCCCGTGAGTTTTCAGCGACCAGGACTCGATCGCGGGACCTTCCGATCCGTAGATCAAGACGCTGACCACAGGGCGCCTCACAGCCCTATTTAGGATGGGTTAGAAACTCTGCTGCGGGTAGTTCATCGTCTCCAACTGTCTATTTCCAGCCATCCTTATAACAAACTTTAACACAGACATTTTAGCTTCGTAATTTTAAACCCTGGTCAAGTGACGAAATCAGCACCTGTGCGGGCACTCAACGTAACTTAAAGAACCTCTGCCATTGCAATGTTTTCGTTTACAAAGTTCGAGATTAAAAATTAAAGGATTCGACAAAATCGGTATCCATTTTGAAAATATCAAGATTATTTATATTTGATTAATGTATTTGCACGCTACATTTCAGAAACATTTTAGCTTATTGAGTTTAAATAAATAAAAAAAACTTCGTTTCATCCGTCACAGGGTGTGTCGGTTAGTCATTAGATTTTTTTTTTGTTTTGTTTTTGTTACAATAATCTATAAAATATATGTAATTTATTATCTTCATGATCGAATTGAAAGATCGCACCTACATCAGCCCAATCTCCACTAACGACCACTTTTAATTGATCGAATGACGAGGTCGGGTAGCTCTCGCAAACCGATGCATAAAATACCAACAAATCTACTGGTTGGCAGACGACTTTAGCCCGATCTCTATCCGATCTCACAAACCGACCAGTTTTTTTAGACGTCGGATTGACATGTTGGCGCGAGATCTTCCCGACCTCGTGAAAAAACTTGCAATCATTTGCCGACGAAATCGATGATTGGCCAACCATTTGCCGATTAGGCTTGCTGCCTGGGAAACTTCGTAGAACAATAAAAAAAAAATACAGTAAAGAGGTTTCGTAGATTACTTTAAATAAAAAAAAATTGGTTATTATAGAGTCAAAAACAGCGGAGAAAAAAAATATGGAAATTTTCGAAAATGAAATCTTTCGAGCAGTTTTAGTCAAATTTTGACCTAATTTTTGAAGTGACCTACAGCCTTTACAAGACCATGAATCTGGAAGCAGTTTTTACTAAACGATTGAGAATGCCGCAATTCAGCCCCTTTCATAGGTTTGAAGTTTCAAAAATAACTATTTCTATTTTTAATTAATTAAAATCTATATTACCTTTGGCTGTATGAATGCGCGATAAACAAGCCTTCCTAGCGGCCAAATACCTCCGAAAACGAGCCAAGGTTTACTGTATTTTCATGGTTGAGCGGCATAACAGCGCTGTTAACTATTAAGTTATTATAACAGCTTCTAAAATATATGATTAATCTAATATTTGAATGAGAGAGATTGAAAAAAAAATTCTAATTAATAAACGGAATGCTTCATTTAAACTTTTTGGCGTTTTTATTTAGAAAACTTATGAATAACTCGAGTTAATGGATAGATCGATTGACTAGAAATGTAAACAGTCATATTTGCCTATTTGGCTGCCATGTTCAGTTACCAATACCATTCAAAAAATAGTTTTGTTGAGTTTTTTTTTCATAAAAAGTAAAAAATATATTTTAAGCCTAAAATTTATTGAGGAATATTTAATTATGTCAAAGTAATCTTTGCTTATTTTTTTTTATGAAAAGAAATGATTTTTTTTCTAAAATTTATTGAGGAATATTTTATTATGCCAAAGTAATATTTTATAATTAAAATTAAATTTTTTTAACATGAGCTGTTACTAAATGTTTGTAACATAACACATAACCGTAACCTAATAATTGTATTCGGTTATTGTTTTTTCTTGAATATTCAATATACTTTTTTGTTTTATAAAAGAAAATTGAAGTTAAATATGCCGACAAAAGTGAACAAAACTAGGCATAAGAGACGGATGTGGTACACGAAAATAAAAGCTTCGATGTAATCTCGAAATGTGTCGAAAACAATGTATCGGCAATAAAACTTCATCCAGAAACTGTTCCTGAAAATAACAAACAGAAACGTTATGATTATGAAGATTCGGTTATGAAACAGGGAAGAGTTCTTACCAACCAATTTTAAATAGCGTTAAAGAATCGAAAATAAAAAAAAAGAAAATAAAGTTCAAAGGCGAATCGAGGAGCGATAAATTGTAAGAGTTGTGCCAATACATGCAGCAGCTACCAAAGAAGACAATTTGGCTACTGCCCGATTGACAATTTGGCTATAAAAGGCGCAAACAGAACACATCAACAGAAAAATGCTTGAAATGATCCCCGAAACTGTAGTTGAGCTTATAGCGAAAGATGACATTGAGGTCTAGAAGTAAGTAAATAGTTTCTAAAAATCGAGCTTTGGAAAATCTGAATGCCTATATGAAGAAGATAACTTTCAATTTGCCGGACTGGAAAGGTATAAAGTGAAAAGGGGGGGCCGGGATTAGGTGAAACATTTAATAAGTATCATTTTCGTTAAAGATGCCAGCGGCCAAGTGAATTCCAACGATGTGCAGTTCACTTTCACCAATTGCAATATTTCATATTGATGCTTAACCTTTTTAACTTCAATTCGGCATTGTTGATTAACCATGGAAATTATTTATTTTATTTTATACATATTGCCTTTACATCCTTTGAACTTGTTCATAAAACATGTTGTTAATCCACCCTACCTTAAAAAGCATATCTATAATAATAAGAGAAATAGTCTGTCTGTCTATGTGTATGCCTGTGGATCGCAAAAGACCTACTTAGACTGCTCTAAAAAATTCGAATTTTTTAATATAGATTCCTTTTAATACCTACGTGTGCTCCTGAGGCTTAGTTTTTTCATATTTGATTGTGATTTTTAATTAATATAATTAGTTTTAAAAAAACGTCATCCACGTGGGATTGCGGGACTGTAACAGGGCTTGAAAATACATGAACCGGGCCGAAACGGGGGCTTAACACCATCCTCTATTAGTTTGATTGATTGAGTTTGGTTGAGATATGCGCTCGCCCTAAGGCTGCTTCATCCTCTGTTAGTGTTTGCTTTTTTAAGTGTGCATGCGCAAACACGAATTTTATTTTGTTTTGATTTTGAGTGTATTTTTACAAGTAAGCATTGCGAGTGTATTTTTACAAGTAAGCAGGAAGCAATGCGAAGTTAACGGGTTCCCAGTAAGGCGGGACCATACTGCTAGTCATAAAATAAATTTAAAAAAAAAAACGACTGATATCCCCCAAAAACACTTCGTTAAAGTAAACAAACGCCAATCTCAAAAAAAAAAAAAAACTATGCATTCATTTTATAACAAAAAAAAGTCATGAAAGTTGTCGCTAAAAAAGCCGTGATATAAAATGAATGCCAATCTCTTATTTAAAACTTTTCGGTCGTAATAAATAGAATAATTTAAGTTTCGTTGTCATAAAAAAATTGCACTGTTTGAGGTTGGTGGCCATCTTAATCCCCCTAAAAAATTAAATCACGCAATAGAACTTGAATTACTAAATCAAAATAACGAAGGATACTTAAAAAAAACCCTTTAACAATAATATGTTCACAATACATTTATATAAAGGTATATAGGGTGGTTAAGATGGGGCACCAACCTCAAACAGTGCAATTTTTTTTATGACAGCGAAACTTAAATTATTCTATTTATTACGACCGAAAAGTTTTAAATAAGAGATTGGCATTCATTTTATATCACGGCTTTTTTAGCGACAACTTTCATGACTTTTTTTTGTTATAAAATGAATGCATAGTTTTTTTTTTTTTTTGAGATTGGCGTTTGTTTACTTTAACGAAGTGTTTTTGGGGGATCAAAGATATTACCATGCATTATTTTGATTTCATCTCAACAACAACAAAACTATTTCGATGGTGGTTTCATAAATAACACATAGAATAATTTAAGCATGTATATTTTTTATTATATGGAATACGTATTGGGGAAACTCTTCAAGTATTAAAAAATAATAATGAATTATTATCTTCAACTTGGGAAAATTTAGTGATGTCTTTCTAAAGGTTATTTTATACTTAAAACGTTGTGAAATCCTGATTCAGAAAGGAGGTTTGAAAGCGTTATTTTTGCAATGGGGTTGTCAATGAGTGGAATGTTTTGCCAGTTTATGTTGTTTATACGAAGATACTAGAAAAATTCAAAAATATCTCGATAATTATTGGAAACTGGTAAAAAATTTGAATTTTTTTAACAACTTTTCTAGGCCGCTGGTGTGTATTTGATCGACTGTTTTTATATGTGTATTTGTGTGAGAAATAAAAATATGTGTTCAAAGTCGTACCCAGAAAAGCCTCCATATTTCATTAAAAATGCAAAAGTTATTATTGATTAATAAGTACATAGTTTTTAATGGTAAATTTATTTTTAATAAGGTAATGTTAACTTGGCATTTTCCAAGTAGTTGGATGGCTTGTTAAAGATGTTTAAGAAGTAATATAAAACACTTTGATAATCTGATATTGATTTTTGTCATTATCTGTCTAGACATTATTACAAGTAGCTATGCATAAAAAACACAAAAGCTTTTTGTAATAATATATAATAATTACTGGGGATCAAATCTACTCAGAATCTAGATTATTATACGTAGATTGTTAATGTTGTACGTTGTTTTAGCATCAAAAATCAACTCTACCACTTATTGCCCAGAAGTATGACATCTCTCTATAAAACTCCTATTCAATAGCAGCCAAAGAAAAAGCGTTTTTTTCACTTATAACAATAACTAGCTGTTACACCCGACGTTGCACGGGTAGAAGTGAAAAAAAATGAAGAGTCAATTTAAATATATTTTTTCTTTCATTTAAGTTACATAAGATATGAAGATTACCCAGTAATTTTCCATTTAATTACCCAACTTGGATATAGTAATGATTAATATTAATTTAAAAAATACCTTTGATAAAAAGCTCAAATTAAACAGGATACATATTTATGTAAAAAAATAATCAGTAAGAATTAAAAATAAGCTACTATCCAGCAAGCAGCAAACGATGTGCATTTTAGCTTCCACACTACGTTTATAACGTAAAAAGTGGAAGGTTTTATAATCGTTCTGTCTGTCCGTCCGTCTGTCTGTCCGTCTGTCTGTCTGTCTGTCCGTCCGTCACCCACTTTCACAGAACGAACCGCAAGTCTCACAAACAAGTGGGATACGTCATTTTGAAGCAAAAAATCAGTTTAGGCTACATTCTAAATTTCATTAAAACATTTAAATTAGAAGTTTATTTAAAATTTAAATAACTAAAATTTTAATCTACATTGAAATAACATGCGAATTCCATTTTTATTCAATATTTTCACTGTTGCCATGGCATCAAACGTACGAGAAACTTTATTTAAAATAAAAATAAAATACCTGAAAAAATATTTATTTTTTGTGTAATAATTCAATTTGGATTGTTGAATAGCACAATAAAGTTATTTTGATGGTTCGTTATATTTTTGGGAAGAAAGATGCATAAAAAATTCGAAATTTGCACAAAAATATGCAAATTTTCGCTTTTATTTTTAAATCAACAATTTTACCAATTTATTTTTCGAAATGTAAACTTGTGACTGCAAATATTTATTTTAAAAAATCCTCACTATTCTTCTAAGTTCAAAAAAATTAGCAAACGATAAAGATTAATTATAAAATCTGCAAAAGAAGATTAAAGAAAGTTATTAGTTTTTGCTTATAAAAGTTTGAATTAGAACTAGTCAAAGGCCCTGTTTGGCGAATTTCTTTTTGAGGTGTTAGTGTGTTTCCTGTTGAGCGTAAAATGTTGTGTGGAAGCGGTGTAAGTGACAGATTCTGTAACAAACCAACTTGTTTCATATAGGTCAGTTCAATTCATCTATCATTTGATCCTTTATAGAATAATAAGTTTATGTTGCCGTTACCGTTCGTTATGAAGTACAGAAAACAATAATCATAGCAACTTGTAATAATAATAGTTGAGATTTTATGGAATAAAAGTTGAGTTTTCATGGAAATGTTTCAAATGTCGAAACGCTATCTCTTGTTTTTAATTTTTTCTCTTATCCTGCGATTTCATTGTTTTTTTCGGTTTCGCTCTCTAAGTGACCGTCACAGATGAAAAGAAATTTTATATTCTATGCAAGCTTTCTTTAACAAATGATTGGAAACAAAGAACAAACAACAGCATAGCAAGAAGTTGGTATTTTACAAATTTAATAAGAAATATTCTTATCGAAAACTCATTTTCGAATACTAAAACAAAAGTAATTCCAAACAAGGAATGGAAACAAGACAGCTTGAGCTGTTAAAGCCAGTAATCCATTCACGCTGTAGCTATGCTGTAGCTGGATTTTGTTACGTCATTTGCTGTATCTAGCGTGGATGGAAGTTTCTTGACTTATGGGTTATTTCTCTCAATAAAAAGTTAACAAACATGAATATTAAGTTAAAAACCACGGACAATTAAAAACTAAATGACTCTTATGACTGCTCATGCCCGAAACCAATTTACAGCTTTGATATCGCTTGGAAAACGATTCAAAATCCAGCTACAGAAGTACAGCTTTGACCACGCGCGCATGCGTACTAGTCACAGTTACGTCACAAAATCCAGCTACAGCATAGCTACAGCGTGAATGGATTACTGGCTTTACCATTCACGACGTTAAACAACTCTATTAAAATGAAGTTAGACCACTTTAAAACTATTGTATCAAAATCGTGAAAAAGTAAACTCCAAAGAGTATTGATTCTTTTTCTCTACAGACTATATCTTGCCCTGAATCTCCACCAGAAATCGTTTGACACTTGAACGACTAATGAGGCATGAAAGACTCATTAAAAGCCCCCCCCCCCATACCTTATTTTCCCCACAACACAGAAGGCTGCCGTAATTTACCGCCAAAGGGGTGTATATCTTTTTTTAACCCTCTAATGCTGCATACTGTTACTATTTGGTAATAAGTAACATAATCCATTTTATTCTATTAAATTAAAACTCCTCCAAGACAAATCTGTGTTTTTTCATCTATTACATTTCATTTTAAAGTTTTTGTTACTAATAATCCTCATAGATGACAGTAGTAAAAGTGTATTCAAAATTAAAGAGTGAGGTTATTAACTTTTGTGAAATTACGTTTTGGCAGTATTCAAAGAATAACAATATTAGTACTCAATACTAATAAATTGTTTTGAAAAATTAATCATAGTTAAAAAGGGTTATTTTGAAATATTTTTAGTAGTTTTCTAGTCATTATTATCAAAATTGGAATTTTGCAGTTGGTTTTTGTCACATGGAAAAAATTTAAAAAATTGAAATTTTTAAAATTCTAATGCAGTTATTTTTTTTTAGTATTTTTACCATAATGTGTGAATATTAAAGATACGTATATATTTTTTCGGGATGAAATTAGTCATTAGCATTCATAGTATCAAAGTTAAATTAACCCTCTAATGCATGAATTTTTATTTTCATCCCAAAAAATGTATATGTATCTTTAATACTCACACATAATGGGAAAAATACTAAAACAAATTTAATTGCATTAGAATTTAAATATTTTGAATTTTTTAAAAAATTTCCTTACGACAAAAACCAACTGCAAAATTCCAATTTTGATAATAATGACTAGAAAACTACTAAAAATATTTCAAAATAACCCTTTTTAACTATGATTAATTTTTCAAAACAATTTATTTGTATTTAGTACTAATATTATTCTTTGAATACTGCCAAAAACTTAATTTCACAAAAGTTAATAACCGCACTCTTTAATTTTGAATACGCTTTTACTACTGTCATCTATGAGGATTATTAGTAACTAAAACTTTAAAATGAAATGTAATAGATGAAGAAAACCAGATTTGTCTAGGAGGAGCTGTACTTTAATAAAATAAAATGGATTATATGTTACTTGTTACCAAACGGTAACCGTATGCATTAGAGGGTTAATAATAAAACTAATTTTAGAAAACTCATTTTTAGTACAAAAAAAAAAAGTAATTCCAGACTAAAAATGAAAACAAGGCCTGTTTCGATTCACGACTTGGAACAACCCCATTGCAGAAATTAAAAAAAAAAAAAAAAAAAAAAAAGAATTCCGTTCACTCGTAGAAGGTATTGAACTAGCTCACGAAAAAAATATCTTTTACAAGATTATAAAGTGAACAAAATCGTTTATCCCTTTCAGTTAAAATGATGCCATTTGGCATCATCATATTTCTGATCATAATTAGAAAAAAATTAGGGCTTTCATCTATTGGAATTAATCAAAAACAATTTTTAGAATAATAGTAAAAGTTTAAAGAATCAAATGATGTGCTTTTAGAAATCATAAATGGCTATAGACGATCAGAAAAAAAAATTCTAAAATGATGCTAAATTTGCTATAGGGACTGAAAGGGTTAAAAAGGAAGCAATCATAAATGGTTCCCTAGTCCCCCTACGTCAAAGCTTTTGTCACTCGTGCACACGCTGAGGAATGTTTTAGATTCTTGATTCTTGCCCGGTTTTGATCCCGCCACCTTTTGCATGCGAATAATTTGAAGGCTATAATTGTTGGAATTTTGCTTAAGGGGTCTTAGGAGTCTTAAAAATGTGCAAAGGAGGCACTACAAAGCATAGTTTGACCTTTCATGTAAATTTTTAACTACTCAATATATAAGTATAATTTTTTATATGTAATTCTAAAAGATTCATTTAATATAATACAAATTTTATAATTTATGAAACTTTAGCCAAATCTAAAATAAATGATATTAAACATAAAGCTACTTGAACACATTAAGATTAGGCTTGCGCGGCAAATTTTGAGGTCAACATTGAAAAAATGACCAAGAAAATGACTTTATATTGTACAAATATGTACAAACAAAGACTTATACCTAAATTCTCGGCTCAATTTTAATTAGATATTATTTTAAGAACTTTTTTCTAAAAAAATTAATAAAAATTTTGATTTTAATTTTTTTAAAAAATAATTTCTAATTAAAATTGAGCTGAGAATTTAGGTATAAGTCTTTGTCTGTACATATTTGTACAATATAAAGTCATTTTTTTCAATTTTGACCTCAAAATTTGCCGCGCAAGCCTAATCCCAATGTGTTCAGATATAGCTTTATGTTTAATATCATTTGTTTTAGTTTTGGCTAAAGTTTCATAAATTTTAAAATTTGTTTTATATTAAATAAATCTTATAGAATTACATATAAAACAATTATACTTATATATTGAGTAGTTAAAAAATTGCATGAAAGATCAAACTATACTTTGTAGTACCTTCTTTGCACATTTTTAAGACTCCTATGACCCCTTAAAATAGCAAATACTTTTTTTTTTACAAATTTTAAATTAAAACTGATATAAAGTTTAGCCTTCACATTTAGAACAAAAGGGCGATTTTACCCATCTACTTTACCTATAGCAAATAATATATAAAGTTATTGCATTCACGATCGAAAGAAAATCCATAAAAGTAGCTAATTTCTTACGCTTAAAATCGCACTAAAAGCTGTGCTAAATGATTTTTTCCCCTAAGATTTATAAATCAATATTGTGTGGAATTGGCTCGAAGAAACAATTTTCGTTAAAACTAGCCTGTAGCAAATATAGCACTGTTCATTGTCCAAATCGTAGGAATAAACTCACAAAGTCAACGTTTAACTTTTTAATGGACGAGTTAACCTTTTTACACATGTTAAGCAAATCGAAATATCATTAAAAACAAAACATTCAAACGTCTAGCGAAAAAGAACAACAAACAGGTTCAAAGTTTTTAGTCTCTCTCTCGGAATGGCGAAAGGGGAAAATCCCGTTCTTCGTTCTTTCGCCTGCCGTCAGTATTGGCGTGATGATCGCTGCTTTTGGCGAACTGATCAGTCTGTTACAAGCCTATTTAGAAATCCGGCCCTGCCAGAAGAGCACTTGGAGCAGTGGCGTTGCCAGGATTGTTCCAAGGGGGGGGGGGGGGGGGGGGGGGTTACAAAATTTTGAAGTTGCCAACTTAGTTTAAAGGAAACTTCCTTATTATGAATGTAGTTTTTAATTGAAAATGCTAATTAATGAATATTAATAATTAGAACTAATTATAATTATCTGTTTAAAACAAAGTTAATAATAATAACATTCATTAATAATTAATAACATTCATTAATTTGTATAACTAAGTACAATGCATTTAAATTATTAATTTTAAAGTATTAATTAAATATTAAATTATTTATTACAAATAAAATGAATTTTATCATAAGAAGTCAAATTTCTTCATTAATGATGAACTTAAGCACATGATAACTATTAATAAACACGCTTAAAACTTATTCCGGATTAAAGTTACTGATGCATTATAAAGTTAATGAGGATTAAAGTTACTGATTTATATAAGTTAACAAAAAATTGACGTTTTGGGTAAATAAATCTAAAGCTTTCTATTTAATTTTTTTTAACTAACAAACTAGTTTCGCATATAGCTACTACAAATGACATGCAAAAATGAAAAATGATAACAATTAATAAATACAAATCTATAATAATAAAAATGAAGTTTTGTATGTATGTATGTATGTATGTATATATGTATGTCTCTCCGAAACTCACAAACTAGACATTCGTTTGACTCGTAACTTGGCACAAATCCGTAGTTCATACTTGAGTTGCAAAATAAGAACTTTCAGAGCTCAAAATGCTCTATTTTTAGAGAAAATTCGAATTTTCTGGAAAAACTACACCACTTTGGCTCAAATCCGATCATTTTTTTTTTCTTTCATGATGCCATCTGCTGAACAAATTAAATAAAACTTTCAACGAAAATAAATAAAATTGAAAATGTTTATTTTATTATGTTGCCATTACTTTCAGAAAATAAATTCATTATTTGAAAATAATTGATATGTTTCAAGTGACGTATTTCCGATCAGTTTTCATTCCAGGATTGTGGGTTTAGTTGATGATTTCTTCATTGATGGTTTTGTTGATTGCAAATATGCATAAAACTAGAGTTGTATATTAGGGTTTTATGTCTTTATTTTCTCGCCAAATACGTTGCTAATCTCGCCAAAGTATTAAATGAAACTTGCCAAATGAGCAAAATGTTTGTTAAGATATTACTGAACTACTATGATGGTTGATAAAGGCCATTGCACTAGAGCTGCATATCAGGGAGTAATTCTTTATTTTTTTCGCCAAATACGTTGCCAATCTCGCCAAATGGACAAAATGTTTGTTAAGCTATTACTGAAATGTGGTTAATAAAGGCCTAGAGCTGCATATAAGGGTTTTATGTCTTGATTTTTGAGCCAAATATGTTGCCAATCTTGCCAAATTATTAGTTAAAACTCGCCAAATTGGCAAAATGTTTGTTACTGAGCTCTATGATGGTTAATAAAGACCATCGCAGTAGAGCTGCATATCAGGGTTTTATTCTTTATTTTTTCGCCAAATATGTTGCCAATCTCGCCAAATTATTTATTAATACTCGCCAAATGGACAAAATGTTTGTTAAAAATAAAAAATAAGTAGCTATATCTATTTCCTCGCCAAATTATTTCCCAAAACGTGCCAAAAGAGTTGTTTTATGTATTTATGAGAGAATTGTGATGGCATTTATGAATACATTTTACATCGTATTTTTGATTTTTAAATTTTAAAGCAATGAAACAGGATTTCATACTTGAAAACGAGCGGGAAGAATAACTTAAGTTTATGATCTTATAACAGGTTACATGGTACACATACTTGGATCGATTTGATATTTTTTTAATCCGTGCGAAGTACGGGTATAAATTTGCTAGTAATGAATAATTATATAAAATATAATCTAACAAATCGTCACTTACCTCAATATCGTGATTAGTGAAGACTTATCAAAATACGCGATTTATTTTGCAAGAATTGAGTAATATTTTGGTTGCATTAATTTTTGAACAAAAATATCATTTATTTTATAAAAATTAGAGATGAAGGTGAAATACAGTTAAAACTATTGGAGTATCCCAGGGCTTTTAAGTTCAAGTTCGACAATGAATGACAAGAGTATTAATGTTATTAACAGAACGAGCTGCCTTGTGTATCAATGTGTTTATTTTCCAAAAGACACGCCCCCCCCGCTTTCTAAGTCACAGAGGGACTAGTTTAGTGGCTAAGCTAAGAGAAGGGGTAGGGGTGAAAAATTAGGGTGAGCATCCTACAAAAAAAATTCCAAGAAAAACAAGACGTGTTTTCTACGCGGAATGCGGATAGTGCCCCTTCTGCTACAAGTGTGAATGGAAAGTTGTCAACAGCGCGGGAAATCCAGAAATAGATAAGAGACAAAAAGTATCCCCTATCCGAATGGGGGACCCTTAGAAGATGACCCCACCGGAAATGCAGAAACAAAATCTCCATTCTCAGATGGTCGTGTATGCTCTAAAAAAACTGTTTGTCCGCCGTCTGAACAGAGAGCGGAATTTTACGTAGTCTACGGATAAGTGATTAGCAGGATATATTTTCTAATGAAATATCAAAGATATAACAATTATTGAAAAAAAAAACTAAGACAAATCAAAAATACTACATATTACGGAAAAATAGCTATACAGTATTTCCTTTTTATTCTTATTACATCCGAAATACAAAAGAAAAAGGCAAAATTGGAAAGCAGTGTGATTTTATAACACTCATTTAACACAACATTTTGCGACATTAAAACTGCAAGTGTCCAAGTGTCCTACCATTTGATTTGTCCACCTGATTGCAATAATATATACTAACAAATTTTACAAAATTAAACAAACTTTTATGCAAATTTCTTGTTGTAATGGAACGCAATTTTAGGTTTTTCCGACTAGGGGCCCTAATCCTGGACAATTACATCCCCTAACGCAATTTTTCCTGAGTGTAGAGTAGAAATTGAATTGAAGCATAGACAGAGTAATTAAAAAAACAAGGGGTGCGATTATCGAGATGGCATTAAAGAGGTGCTATGTAAAAATTATTACAGTAATTAAAAAAAAGTTAACTTTTTAGAAGAAAGGTTTGATTCCTCTTCCCTCCCCCCCCCCCCGGGGGGGGGGAATTTTTTTGAGATAATTGGTATTGGAGCTCTGCAAAAGACCTTTTTAAGTCCCCATGGGGGGGGGGGGGTTCTGACCCCCCGTAACCCCCCCCTCGCTACGCCACTGACTTGGAGCATGTGTCGTGCTATAATACCTTTCAACCCCTTTACTTCCAAGATGCAGGCCCTTAATTTGATTATCAACGATCAGAAGGTGCACTGTGCACAACTTTCTTCTACAATAAACAGTGCAGTAACAACTTTGTTAGCCTCCTCCAAGGTAGCTTCGTACTCGAGGAATTAAGAGGACTCCCATGGGATTTCACATCTTGAAAATCGTAATGTTATTCCTATGGAGAATATTCGCAAGTCAATTACCGCCACAATCTTATTAAAAGGTTACTAGTTTCTTGTATCAGTGTAAAGAACGAAAGGGGCTAAAAGGCCAAAATTAATTTGTTTTGTGAAAATCACGCATTTAGTATTTTTAATAATTTTTTTAAGTTAGAACTTAATGCTTACTCCATTTTTTACTAACTTCAAAAAATTATTAAAAATACTAAATATGTGATTTTCACAAAACAAATTAATTTTAGCCTTTTATTCCCTTTCGTTCTTTACAAAGATACAAGAAACTAGTAACCTTTTAATAAAATTGTGGCGGTAATTGACTTGCGAATATTCTCCATAGGAATAACATTACGATTTTCAAGATGTGAAATCCCAAGGGAGTCCTCTTAAGCCTGGGAGTAAAGGGGGTTGCTAAACCCACTTTAACCACTTGCGACCTGAAGCCCCCAATTGTTTAATTTTTTTTAAACCTCCCCACAAACAATTACAATGCTAATTAGTTCCAAAATTGACCTGGTCGGACAGAAGAAGATCCAAATATCAAGTTCTTAAAAAATTATGTAATTTTTTTCAAACTTTTCAAAAAGTTCTTTTATAGTAATTAATTTAAGTTAAAAAAAGAAACTAATTTCATTTTCATTAAAAACAATGTTAAAATGTACTGTTAACTACAAATAAGTGATACGGCCTCTTTTTTTGCAGTTATAGCACAACATTTTTGTATTTTTAGAGCTTAAGACTTATCTCTTAGTAACCACTAAGCATCATTTTAAAAAGAATTCCTTGCAAATCATACTTTTTTGCATATATTTGGTTATTATTTGGCTTGGTTTATATTATGATTAGGTTAAGAATGTACTGTACGTGTATGATTTTTCTCAGGTTTTAAGAGGTTCAGGTCAATTATATTGAGTTCTTTTGGGGATTACTTCCGTGTTTTCCGTGCGCCTTCAGTCACAAAAAGCAAACCAACAATAATAAAGGCTTTATACTTTTGCCGAAACCTTTACTGTTTTTTAGCTCTTTCTTTTTGTGGAGACCAAATTGACTCAAATATTCAAATCTTCGATACTAATGTACTGCTCTTCCATATCAAATAGACTTAAGCCCTTCTCGTTCTGAAGTCGAAAATGGTTGTAATCGAACAACCGATAAGGGGGAGGGGGAACTAGAGTAACTGCGGAGGGGGGGGGGCATACATTGTGTTCCTCCACTCGAGGTTTAATTGGAAATTAATAAGAAAACGAGGTCCCTCTCGAAAAAATAATTGCTATTCTTCGTTATTCAAGTTTTTCCCCCTTGATGATTCTGTAACCTTGGGACAAAACTGGCGTTAGTGTACGAAAGAAAAATCCTTATCTACGATACTTTTGTCTTCAGCGAGTAGAATATTAATTTGCATTACATCAAGGGAAAAAAAATCCCTTTCTAATTTTCAATAAATTTTTGACGGCTTATTAAATAGAGTAGCATGGCGTAGACTGTCAACAAGTTTTTCTGAAACTGATTATTGGAGTTTTTCTGATATGATGTAAAAGGAGTGGAGTGTAGTACTTGAGTTGGGTATAGTAAAGAAAAAATATTCTTATTTTTCTATTTTGATAATTAATTTAGAAGAACGGGTCAATTATACTTGAGGGATAAACTTTCTTAGTTTTGTTAATTATTTTCTTTCTGTCAGTTGCATAATAGGGTACTTGTGATACATTTCGTTTTTACCCCAGCGGAAAAGACACTTGAAATTCAATGTTACTTTTTTAAAAAATAATTTTTAGTGGCTAATGTAAGGTCATTAAAAATGACCCAAAGTAGTTTTTCATTTGTAATTTTTGGAATAACTAGAAATTCGTACAAAATTCTTTAAATATAAAGACGACCTACACTCTTAAAAAAAAAGAGTGAAATCCACTAATATAGGAGAAGTGCATTTTCGACACTGGAAAGGAATGAAAATTAACTCCTAAATCGCTTGTAATCGCCCTAAATCCCTCCTAATTGCCTTAAAATCGCTTGTTTGTTGTTAAGATTGTTGGAGATTTAACAAAACAAAAGAGTGAAATCTACTCCTATAGGGGAAGTGCATTTTCGACACCGAAAGGAGTGAAAATTCACTCAAACTGAGTTAAAATCACTCGTTTGTTTTAAGAGTGCATGCAAGTATCATAGGTCTCTATGATGTGTCTATGATGAGATATAAAAAATGGTTTTCTTCTCTTCGGACTTTTAAAGATTTTACTTCTAGATTTCCAAATTATATATCAAATACAAATTCCAATGAAACTATAAATAATATCTTTTTCAATGTAAAGTAAATAACGTTGACTGTTATACATTGTAAAAAACACATTTGCCGCATATTAACAGCACTTTCTGCTTGTTGTATTTGATCGCAGCTGTTGTTGCCATAAGCGCAATTTTACAGAAACCTGATGCAGTTTCTCAGCTTGCGCATGAGTAAACTGCCGTAATCTTTGTCAATATTCTCCTTTTCTACAAATCGGGAATTCAAACTGGATTGTGACGCAAGGTTAGGCTCTTGAAAATTACAGCAAATTTATAGGTGTTAGAACACAGCAACTATGCTAATAAACGTTACTGCATTTTTTTACAGTGTATAAAAGTATTTAACTCTATTAGTGTCCAAGAGATTTAGCAAGTGATATATTGCATCTTTACACTCCTTCAAATTCGTTCTGCAAGTTTCTATATTTTTGCAAATACCATGTTATTCTAAAGTTGGCACATTTTGTAAGGCCTCAGTGACAAAAAAGCTGGCCATTGAACTTAGCTGTATTTTCGCACTATGTGAGGTAGTCAACAAATGCTAAACAAGGGCTATTTGCGACGGGCGCTAGATATTATAACCACAGTCGAGTGACGAGGTCAACACATGAGCAGGCACCCAACGCATCTGTTAAAGGGCGGCATCGTAGGCAGCGTGATGTTTAACCCTTTATCTACAGACGGTATTTATAAATGCCACATATAAGGCCGCTGTTTTACTTTTTATTGTTCATTTGGAAAAAAAAATGGTACAATGTGAAACTTTTGAATGTCTGTGGATCGCAAAAGACCTACTTAGTCTGCTCTAAAAAATTCGAAATTTTTAATACCGATTACTTTTAATACCTACGTGTGCACCTGATGCTTAGTTTTTCATATTTGATTGTGATTTTTAATTTATATAATTAGTTTCAAAAAACGTCATCCACGTGGGAGTGCGGAACCATAACAGGGCTTGAAAATACATGGACCGTGCCGGAACGGGGGCTTGACGCCATCCTCTATTAATGTTTGCTTTTTAAGTGCGCATGCGCCAACACGAATTGAATTTAGTTTAGATATTGAGTGTATTTTCTCAAGTAAGCATGCCTCTAAAAGGAAGCAATGCGAAGTTAACGGGTTCCCAGTAAGGCGGGACTATACACTCTTAAAACAAAAGAGTGAAATCCACTTTAGTTGGAGAAGTGCATTTTCGACACCCTAAAGGCATGCATATTTACTCAGACTGAGTTAAAATCACTCGTTTGGAGTGATCCTGTCGGAGGTTTAACACACAAAAGGATCCACTCCAAAAGGAGAAGTGCATTTTCCAGTCTGGAGGAGTGAAATCCACTCAAACTGAGTTAAATTAGGAGTGTTTGTTTTAAGAGTGTACTGCTAGTTAAAAGTAAAACTTCAGTGCATAAAGGGTTAAAAGTATACTTTTCTTTGTTGAATGCCTTGTTGAGATGCAGAGCGTCCGGCTGCTCCAGGAATTCCGTTAATCGGAAACCTGGACCGGCTCAGAATCGATATGCGTAACATTGTCCCACTCCTTCTGTCGGCTTCGGGTCCGTAGCATCTGGTGCTATCGGACAAAGAAATCGGATGAGAAACAATGATAACTAGGTGGTATTTCGTTATCAGTTCTTTGCGCTAATTTTCACAACAAATAAAAAAGAAACATTAGGGGCAATTTATTGCCACTGCCCGGAGGCATAATACCAAGATCCACAAAATAAACTTAAAGTGCAAAAAGAGAGAAGTTGTTGTTGTTTCTAATGACACTCGGTAACCGACCCCGATTTTAAGGCGAAGAGGAAAGAGATAAGTAAAACAATCAAACGTATCTACAAAATGTACAAGTCTTTTTTTTACACTCTGCAAGTCCATCTTCAAATCTCCAAAACCGACTTTCTAAATAGCCGCGTTTACATGAGCCATCGAATCCATGGAATGCCAAAATCCCCATTAGGGGAAAAAGAGGTCAAGCCGGATTCCTCACCCAAATGATAGTCTGTGGCCGAATCCATGGTATGAAACATCGAACCTTCTTTTATTGGAGGGTTTGCGAAACCCCCCGGACAAAAACAAGCATAATTTTATAATAAAGCCTTCTCAACCGGAAGAATTTTACGGAACAAGAATGGGGGTTGAAGACTGCTGGGGGTTGATGGTTAGTAGGTGGCGATCACGCTCGTCAACAGTCATAGACAGGTAAGCTTCGGACAAATCAATCTTAGTAAACAATTGTCCTCCTGCTAGATCTGCGAAAATGTCCTCAATCCGAGGTAAAGGATATTGCTCAATATTTAACCCTGGGTTAATAGTAACTTTGTAGTCGCCACACAATCTTAATTTGCCATTAGGTTTGACTACAGGTACTATAGGAGTAGCCCACTCACTATATGTAACTGGTTCAATAATATCCTCGGATACTAATCTATCCAACTCGGCTTCTACCCTATCCTTCAATGCAAACGGTACTGGTCGTGGTTTAAAAAATACTGGTTTAAAACCTTCTTTCATTTGAAGTCTGCATTTAAATTTTTCCAACTTCCCTATACCAGGTTCAAAAATTGTGTTATACTTCAGTAATATAGACTTCAGTTTACTGTTCCTGGAACTCTCATTTTCCATATCAACAGCTTTCACCTCTTTCCAGTTAAGTTTAAAACTTCTTAACCATTCACGACCAAACACTGCACTTACTTTTTCATTTACTAAATAAATAACCTCTGCACTGGTTTGGTTTTGATAACGCACTTTTACCTTGGCTTGACCAACCGGTTTAATTGTAGTGTTATCAAAATTACGAAGCAAAAGATTAGTATCTTCAATCCTAACTTTTGGACACAATTGAATGAATTCGTCAACATTCATACACGAAATTGCTGCACCCGTATCTAATTCAAAAACACACTTCCTCCCATTCAGATAAATATCCAATAAAATTTTATCTCTACTGGAAAGCGTCATGCTAACATTGTTAATTGGTACAGTTTCACCAAAATCTACTTGTTTAACCCTCTCATTTCGTTTAGTACGGCAAACTTTTTCTAAATGTCCAGTCAGTTTGCAGGACCTACATTGGCTATGCTTATGCTTACACACATTAGCCAAATGCTGGGTACTATCACACCTGTAACATTTACGCACTTTTCTAAAGTTTTCGGAAGATTCTTTCTTACGATCAAAACTATTCCTTTTCGTAACTTTATCTGTATAATTATGTAATTTCTTAACATGCAAGTTTTGACTATGAATTTCAGAAACATCTTTTTGTGCTGCTTCCATGGCAATAGCCGTATTCTTAGCTTTCTCATAAGTTAGCTCATCCTCCGCTAAAAGCTTTTTCTGGATATTCTCATTTCTGAGACCCATGACTAATTTGTCACGCAACATTATATATAAATTATCTTTGAAAT
Organism: Hylyphantes graminicola; assembly: GCA_023701765.1. Taxonomy (NCBI): domain Eukaryota; kingdom Metazoa; phylum Arthropoda; class Arachnida; order Araneae; family Linyphiidae; genus Hylyphantes; species Hylyphantes graminicola. Next base: position 61,866,303 of record CM043115.1, read on the forward strand.
TACAATTTATTGACAACCTTTGCAGCTCAGCACAGTAATTGGGAATAGACTCACCCTCAAATTGGTTTCTTTTATAAAAGCGAAATCTTTCTGTCATTTCGATTGGCTTCGGACTCAAGTGCGTTGCAAGAAGTTGCACCACTTCCTCGTACTTCAGGGTTGAAGGTATCTTCGGTGTTGCTAAATTTTTTAGCAACCTGTAAGTGTCAGCTCCCATTAAAGATAATACTGCCGCACACTTCTTATCTTCTGCAATAGCGTTCACCACAAAATATGATTCTAATCTTTCCACGTAGCTAGGCCAATCTTCATTGCTAGCATTATAGTTTTCGAAATTCAAATTCGAACTCATGTCTTCAAATATCCCATCCTCGTCGCCACTTTACTATTTATTAGAACTAAGGTCTGAATTACCTAGTATGTACGTAGGTTCTTATAGAAGACAAATAGGTGAACGAAATACTTTATTTTAACAAACAAGGATTAGAACAGAATTAGAATTAGAACTAGAATTAGAATAACATAGATAACTAAACGAACATATTTATAACATGCAATTATGACGTCAACAGTGATTGAAGTTAAAGTTCTTATAATAAGCTTCGGGCGTTGCCAGATACACAACAGCCGAATCCATGGTTGAAACATCGAACCTTCTTTTATTGGAGGGTTTGCGAAACCCCCCGGACAAAAACAAGCATAATTTTATAATAAAGCCTTCTCAACCGGAAGAATTTTACGGAACAAGAATGATACTATTGTAGTTCGGGATAGTCAGAGTTTGCGAACAACTGGATTTCAACTGAAGAGTACAAGGGGAACCACTTGATTTCATAGAAGGCTTCCCTCATTAAGCCTCTTTGGCGATGATAGCGAGAAATCGCCTAAATTGGTGTAATGAAACATCGGTACTAGCTTTACTTTTCTTTCGCGACAACCCTGACTCACGCCAGAGATCACTGGACATGAGTCACACTTGTACCGTGAATGAAGAACCGAAAGAAAAACCGGTTTCCTGTCACCAATGTCCGCCAAGCAGACAGATCCTAAATAATCAAGCGGTTCTTCCCCTGTACTCTTCAACTGTAAATTGATTGGAAATGAACAGTAATCCAGACACACGGCTTCCTTCCGATAAGCCCAAGGGACCGATGCAGACCTCCAGGCGTGTCAGTGACACTCCAGAATCGGAAAATTCATTTGGGAATCCCCTTCTAGGAGGCTGAAAGGGCTTATTCTCTCGCACTTTGTCGTGTATGTGATTTAAATAGTGGTGTAATGAGCACAGGAAAAATTGTGACCCCGTGAGAAATAAAAGTGTAATCAATATACAGTAGACCTCCAATAATCCAAAGGAATTGGGATCTAACCACATTCGGATAATTAGAAATTCGGATAGTCGGAGTTCGACGGAAGAAAAGGAACAATCAATCGTCTTTTTATATGACAGATGAGTGACAGTGAGTAAAAGCAGGTATTGTTAGCAAAAACATTTATGGGCAATTCTACCATAATTTTTAATTTTATGTCCCTTGGGCATAACTTTCGAAAAAATATTTCTTCCATCTATATAATGCCAAAAATATACAGCAGATGGTGACACTATTTTAAAAATTTATCAATTAATAATCAAATAACATGATATTTTTTTAAACTTTTATTTCAAATCGATGTTTTGATGATTCCCAAACCAGGTGAAAATAGGATAACATGGCAAAGCAATTCGTTTGCAAAAGTTGTGATTTAAAAACTAATGCAATAAGCTCCATGGGACTGACAGTGACGCTAAATAGTTCCACATTGTTTCGCTACGTGAACGTTGGGTTACCTATATCACTCCTGTCCAGTCGGTTAGACACTCGCCTAGCATGCGGAAGGTCCCAGGTTCGGTTCCGGGCATCGCCAAAATAACTGACTATCTGTAAAACGGCCCGTGAAGCCGAAAATGTCCGACGAATACTACCCCGTGTGGAGGAAGCGCAAGTTAAATAAGCTTTAAAGTCCCATCGCTGCGTACTATGCCGCCCTTAACGGTAGCGTTTGGTGCCTACTCAGGTGTCGGCTCGTCACTTGTGGTTCTGAAATACGACGTCTCTACTCTCTTAAAACGAACGCGCGCGATTTTAACTCAGTCTGAGTTAATTTCACTCCTCCGCAGTCTTGAAAATGCACTTCTCCAATAAGAGTGGATCCTTTGTGTGTCAAACCTCCGACAGGATCACTCCAAACGAGTGATTTGAACTCAGTATGAGTTAATATGCATGCCTTTACTGTGTCGAAGATGCACTTCTAAAACTGGAGTGGATTTCACTATTTTGTTTTACACTCTTAAATCAAAAGAGTGATATCCACTCCAGTTGGAGAAGTGCATTTTCGACACTAGAAAGGAGTGAATATTAACTCAGACTGAGTTAAAATCACTCGTTTGGAGTGATTCTGTTGGAGGTTTAACACACAAAGGATCCACTCCTTTCGGAGAAGTGCATTTTCAAGACTGAAGGAGTGAAAATTACTCAGATTGAGTTAAATTCGCTCGTTTGTTTTAAGAGTGTAGTGCGACGATATTTCAAACTAAACTAAAGTTTCAGTACGTAAACGTTGGTGTACCTATACCACTCTTCCATTGAGCCCTCCCTTCGCATATTGGACTGTGGGATGCCATCCAATATGTGACAAGTGCGGATGATTTTATTAAAAGAGGCCGCCTTCACGGGGCGACGGGGAATAGAGGGATTTGTTTCATTGCTTCATTTTCCATGCAATTCCGGACAAGCTAGTTGGATAAAGATGTACAGGGTGGTTATAAAATAACGCTCCCTATTCGGAGTGGTCTGTAGCTTCAATGAATAATCCAAATGCAACGAACTTTGAGATACTTACTAATCAAGAAGGGGGGAAAAGAATGGAATCATAAAAAATATACTCGTTTTTTGACCAAGGTTCTAAATTACGAGGCGTAACTGGATGTGTTGGCCGTAATTGGCCATAATTGGGTACGCCTCGTATTTAGAACCCTGGTCAAGAGACGAGTCTTTGTTCTATGATTCCATTCTTATTCGAAAAAAAGAAACTCGTCTCTTGACCAGTGTCCTAAATTACGAGGCGTAAATAGGTGTGTTGGCCGAAATTGGCCATAATTGACTACGCCTCGTATTAGAACCCTGGTAAAGAGACGAGTTTGTTTTTTTATGATGATTATTATTTTTATTATTTTTTAAGATTCTAAGATTTTTATGATTTCATTCTTTCCCCCCTTTCTTGATTAGTAAGTGTATCAATTTTTGTTGCATTTGGATTATTCATTCAAGCTACAGACCACTCCGAATAGCGAGCGTTATTTTATAACCACCCTGTACACGACATTTCCCGGTATTCAAATACATGAACATAGCATTGCGCAATTCATTTAGGCATTAAGGAGGAACTGTCAGTCCTATAGAGGAAATGCATTAGTTTTGAAATCACAACTTTTGCAAAAGAATTTCTTTGCCATGATATCCCATTCTCACCAGGTATGGGAATCATCATATCATCAATTTAAAACAAAATGGAAAAGAAAATAACATCTGGTTATTAAATTAGTAATTGGTGAAGGTTTAAAGTAGTGTCGCCACCTGCTGCTTATTTTGGGACATTTCAAAAGTTCAAAAAAATATAATTAAATAACTAGATAACATTTTCGTTTCAAATTTGATTCATATCGATTGCGTTGGGTGCCTATTCAGGTGTTGGCTCGTCACCTGACTGTGGTTCTAAAATACGACGCCCGTCGCCAATAGCCCTCGTGTAGCTCTAGTGCGACGATAATTCAGACCAAACCAATTGATTAATTTCGATGTTATGTTGATTCTCATACCTGGAGAAAAAAGACTAACAGGGAAAAACAATATACTTGTGAGGAGCTCTTAGAGACTGACAATCCCTCTTAAAGGGCATGGAACTTCCGTTATGAACTTTAACCCTTCTCCTACAGTAATACCATTTCCAATGTCGAATTTTAATTTTAATTTTCCATAGTTCTCGTTTATAAAAAACGGGGAACGATCGAACTTTTCATTAGACAAGTTCGGTTTTAAGCCCATTGAAGTCTATATGGAGGTAATCTAAATTCCTCCTAAACCTTTTACTTTAGTTATCCTGTGCCAACTTGCCAACTCGTGATGCACTGAAGGGTACTTTAGTGAAACTTAAGAGTCTGTGTGAGAGAAAATAGACGAATCTTTTATTAATGCAGTAAGTATGCGGTTTCAACCCATCAAAGCAGTGACGCGTTTACCAATAGGCGTCAGAGGCGGCCGCCTGTGGCCCCAAGATTGCGAGGGCCCCCAAATTGCAAAATTAATAACAAATACCTAGACTTACAATTGTGATCGAGACGAAATAAAACATTTTTAATACTTGCAAGAAAAGAACAACTTTAGTTTCCAGCGGAAATTTATAACTTTCTACAACACGGATTAAAATCGACTTTCCAACTGTGGAAACGCTATTGCGTATTTATCTAACAATTCCGATTAGCAATGTAACTGGAGAACGTTCTTTCTCTGCACTAAAAAGAAAATAGAATTATAACCCTGAAGGACTACTTTCTGAAGAATCTTTCAAAGAATTTTTTTTAAAGTACACTAAATATTCTACAATATGATTTTAAAACTATCTCTATAGACCCAAATAGTGTCCATGATTAATGCTTTCAAAGTTAGTCATTTTTTTCGAACTTAGCACATTCGAACTAATGCATTTTGAATCGCAAGCCCTGTACTTTTATGCTGTGATGTTAAAAAAATGAGACAACAACAATGTATGCAACAGTAGTTAATAAATTTATTTGTAAGGATATTCAGTAATTTCAAACTCAAAGAATTAAATTTATTTAGCCCTCTCACCATAGCTTTTGATGGGGATATTCTCTCCTAATCTGTCGATCCATATATGGATGAACCTTAATCGGGACCTTCCAAGAGGGCTAAATTAATTCAATTTTTATAGTTTGGAATTGCTGAATTTCCTGACAAATAAACTTATTAACTATTGTTACACTCATTGTTGTTTCTTTTTTTTAACATGTCAGCATAAAGAACTGGGCTTCGATAGTATATAATCCAATTAAAAATGCATATGTTTGATTGAGCGAAGTTCGAAACAAATAACAAACTTTTAAAGGATTAATCTCAGAAACTACTGGATCTATAGAGACAGTTCTAGTATCATATTGTAGAAAATTTAGTGTACTTTAAAAACGTTCTTTGAAAGATCCTTCAAAAACTAGTCCTTTGGGGTTACCAAGGTTTAGGGATTTTTGACCAAGTTGCGTTCGGCGCTCGAGTTCGAAAACTTGGATTATTCATTAGTTCAACATCATAAAAAAGTGTGCAAAAAAGCAGAATTACCGAATTTCACACATACTAAAGATGTATAAAGTTACTGGGCTATAAGAGCAGTAAAAGTATAAGTTAAATTCTTGCCTCTTATAATATTTAGCCAAGATCATGGTTCTTTTTATCAGCCCCGATTAGGTCACTAGCATTTCATACTGGTTAATCCTTCATTTTTTTTTCATTTGTACAAGTATTAAGATTTTTTAAATTCTAATATCTTCTTTTTTTTTGGGGGGGGGGGGGTGAGAGGGGCCCCAAATTCGGAAGCCGCCTATGGCCCTAACATCCATAAACGCGTCACTGCATCAAAGACTAAAAAGACTCAACTAAATGCCATTGTTAGTCAGTGTAATTTAGTAACTACAAGTAGAAAGGAGGAAAAAAGAAAATAAATTCGGACCAATAGTGCATTTTTTATTTCCCAACTATTTATACTCTTTAATAAATTAATTAATTGCAATAGCTAACATTACAATATTCAAAGGCAAATAATTAAAAATAAAAGCTTAATTCGGTGCCTTCACATCGTTATCGTTCTTGGTAATGTTTTGTGCGTAGGTTATTATAACCAATCAATTTAAAATTATTATTATACCCAATTAATTTAAAATCATAGTCAAAATATCATTTTTTTACGTTATCTTCTCTTTTTTTTGTGTGTAGTGGAATTTTTCTTGATTTAGGTGACGCATTTATTTCGGTCATTCATTCCTGCACATCCTCGATTGGTGTTCTGTTCTCTCGTGGCATTGATTCGTCAATCGAGGCTCGAGAATGTATTCTATTTCGTTCTGCTTTTCTGTTGCCACGAGATACCTAAAACATGCTCATTATGTAGGAGAGAGTTGATATAATTAAGACAGTAAAATGTGGCGCATATGTGTAAAAATATCTCAATCTGCCATTGTTTAGGGCAGAATAGGTTTTGTGTCAATCTATCAGCTCGCGGCAAATACTAAGAAAAAATGAACAACAATAGGCCTACCCGACGGCGTCAGCGTACGATTTCGCTCGAAGTTCCATTGGACGCTCGCCCCGCTCAAGTGTCGACCTCGTCACTTGACCAGGGTTCTAAATTATTCATGGTTGCGTGGCATTATTGGCTGTGTTAAAGCTCCTAATGGAGGCTAGAAATAGGCAGCAGGAAACGATTACACTACACCTACCCAACAGGCCTAACTAACCAGTTCCAGTGCGCGTTCCAACCAAGTGCGCGTTCCAAGTTTGTCCAACCACACCAGATATTTGTTTGTGTCGGATAGTTGGGCGGAATTAACTGCGCATTGTGTTGCGAATGCCGTTTGAAATGTCCCCGAATGCAACATTTCCATTGATCGTCTTGGGGGCTGGGATATATCGTATGCGTCGTTATCATTCATGGTAATGTTCCACGGGTTCCATTGTGTTTACACTTGGACAGTGTGTATTTGGTCCGTTAAAAACTAAATGGACTACTTTAAAGCTCCTTTCATAAGTACCGGTGGTTCCGATAAGTTACGGTGCCGGATGATCCCGCAGGGACAATATTAAGTATATTGGATGTTCACATGCGGTGGAAGCTTTTTAAAAGTTAGAATTAATTTTTTATGCAATAAATATAAAAGGTAACATATTTTATGCAACCTTTCGTAAGGAACTTTAAGAGTAAAATGTATTGTATGCACGCCTCGTTATCATTCATGGTAATGTTCCACGGGTTCTATTACGGCAACAATTCCTTAACACTTGGACAGCGCGCGTTTGGTCCGTTAAAAAAAAACTAAATGGACTACTTTTAAGTTTGTTTCATAAGCACCATTTCCGCTAAGTTACGGTGCCGGATGATCCCGCAGTGACAATATTAAGGCAATATGATGTTCACTTGCGGTGGAAGTTAAAATAGTGCTTGGGGATTCTTGCAGGAGTGTATTACTCAGTCTGTCATTTTTCATAGAATAAAAGTAAAAATTGGGGTTTTTTTGCAAAAAATAAGTAAGGTAACATATTTTATGGAACCTTTCCTCAGGAACTTTTAGAGTAAATACATAATATGTGTACACCTGTTAACATTCATGTTAATGTTACGTGGGTTCCATTGGGTTTACACTTGGACAGCGCGTTTGGTCCTTTAAAAACTAAATGGACAACTTTTAAGTTTGTTTCATAAGCACCATTTCCGTTAAGTTACGGTGCCGGATGATCCCGCAGTGACAATATTAAGTCAATTGGATTCTCACATGCGGTGGAAGCTAGAAAAGTGCTTGGTGATTCTTGCAAAAGTGTAGTATTCAGTCTGTGATTTTTCATAGAATGAAAGTTAAAATTTATTACTTTTTGCAAAAATATATGAGGAAGCATATTTAGAATACTATGCAACCTTTCGTCAAGAACTTTAAGAGAAAAATTTATCGTATGAATTCCTCTTACCCTTCATATCGTAATGTTCCAAGGGTTCCATTGTGTTCACACATGAAAAAAGCGTGTTTGGTCCGCTGAAATCTAAATGGACTACTTTTAATCTCGTTTCATACGCAGAGTTCCGGTAAGTTACGGCGCCGGATGGTCCGCAGTGATAATGCTAAGTCAATTGGATTTTTACATAAGACGGAAGCGGAAAAACTTCGCATAAGTGTATAATTTCAGCATGTGACTTAAAAAAGAAGAAAAGTTGAATTTACTATTGCCTTTTAAATTACCTACATTTCTCAATATTACGAGTTTAGTCAGGGTCATGTTGGAAGTTAATACTTCAGGATTTTACTGTTAAAACTGAAGGTGACACTTGGCACCCCAGGTGAATGGCGTGCCCATGAGCAGCACCAATAGGGGTGCCAGAATGTCACTCCTAAGTAATTCACAAGACCATGATTCATCGACCTAAGGTGATTCAAAGCCTTGAGGTGACAAACGGGATCACCTTTTTACCCCTGGGTGAAAAATGGTACCCATTTATCACCTTCAGTTTCAACCTCTTGCGCCCTAGCGTCCCCATTTGGGTATATTTTTAAAAACCTTCCCACAAATAGTTAACACGTTAATTAGTTCCGAAATTGAACTGGTCCGATGGAAGATCCAAATATCAGTTTTCAGCCTTTGATTACAGAAGTCATTTATTTCTATGAAAAAATGAAGTTCTACGTGGGTTATTACGATATTAGAATTCTTAAATATTAAATTTTTTTCAAACTTTTCAAAAAGTTCTTTTAGTAGTTAATTTTCCAGGCTTTTTTTTAAATAATAGCAATTATAAAATAATCCGTTAACTACAAATAAGTGATACGGAATTTGTTGCCGAATTTCCATCACAAAAAATTTGTTTTTAGAGTTTATGGCTTGTTCTTAAGTAGCTACTAAACATAATTATTTTTAAAAAAATTATTTTAAAAACATGCTTTTTAGCATATATTTGTATGAAAAGTATGTTTAGATTAAGAATATACGTGTTGGATTTTGCTTGGGTCTTAAGAGGTTAAATTTAAATTTATCAAAGTAATCTAAAAGTGCTTTTATTTTAAAGAAAGTTCTCTAGCTATTCGATAAAACTAAGGAATGAATGCTGCAAATCAAATTATCTGAAAAAAAAAACAGGAACAAAAGACGTAAATGAATCACGTAACCTTCCATTTCTAGTAAAGATGCAAAGTAAAATGTCATCTTGTTCTTTGTTATCACATTTTCTATTTTTATAAATGAAAGAACGAATATTCAACAAATTCATGTGCAATTCGAATTCAGAAGAGAATTTGTTATTTTGAATTCTTAAACTCATACTGGGTTTTAATTGTAATCTCAGTAGTAATCTCAAAGTTTTTTTTGTGTGTTAAAATTACTTAAGCTTACAAAATGTCGCGGCATAGCAAATAGTAAATTATTCAAATGATTGGTACTTATTCTAAATGATTGGTAAATTTAAAACGATTGGTTAATCATTTAAACGATAACGCAAATAAAAGGCCACCCAAAGTATGTATGCCATTAAGGGAACACAAGAAACATTTTACAATTGTTCTATAAATTCTTGTTTATGATGTTACGTTCCTTTTTGCATGCATGATCTTGATAAAACAAACATCTCAAAAATATTTGTTGATATTTAGATAAAGAGAAAAAAAAATGCAGAAATATATTTTAAGCCTCTAATGCATACTGTTGCCATATGGCAACAAGTAACATAATCCACTTTATTCTATTAAAGTAGAGCTCCCTCTCGACACATCTGTGTTTTTTCATCTATTACAATCCATTTTGGAGTTTTAGATACTAATAACCCTCATAGATTACATTAGTACAAGTGTATTTAAAATTAAGGAGTGAAGTTTTTAACTGTTGTAAAAATTCGTCTTTGGCAGTATTCAAAGTGTAATAATATTAGTACTAAATACAAATAAATTGTTTTGAAAAATAATCGTAGTTCAAAAGGGTTATTTTAATATATATTTAGTAGTTTTCTAGTCATTTTTTATCAAAATTTGAATTTTGCAGTATTTTTTGTCACAAGTCAAAAATTTAAAAAATTGAAATTATTTGAATTCCAATGCAGAAATTTTTTTTAGTATTTTTCCTATAACGTCCGAGTATTAAAAATACAAATATATTTTTTCGTAATGAAAATAAAATCATACATTACAGGGTTAATAAAAACTATAATGCATAATAACAACTCCTTACATGTTCTCTCTAGTTTTAAAATGTTGTAGCCGATTCGATTTTTTACGCCAGCGTAATTGAAATTCTTTAGAAATCATTCTTTGAAAAGTTCAATTATACTATTCTGCATACGCGTAGGTTTTTTTTCGATCTTAAAATATCAGTATTTTACGCATCGATAAAAATAAATCCATCTAAAAAAACTTTAGTTTGCTAGCGAATCTTTTTTTATTTTCATTCCATAATTTCTTTTCGTTAAAGAGCGATTATAATTACATACTGGGGGGAAACGCTATCGTAATCAGTCATTTAAAAAATGATCCCCTCCTCTTCCACATTCAAGAATTATCTTCAATAAAAAAAACCCCTGATATTTCGCTAGTAGGTTATTTTGAGAAAATTGTAACAAATATGGCACCAGAGTCACTAAATACTGACTCTACTAAAGTCGAAAGGTACAATAATTTTGGCAAAATGTCATTCCACCAGTGACCAAGGTTGTCCTAGATTTGAAACTTTCAAATACCAAATATAGAACGTAATAAGTAATGAAAGTATGGATAAAAAGTATTGAAAGAAAATTTGAAATCGAGATATTGTGTTGTTGCAGTAATTCACTTAAAAGTGAGTATGATAATGTCAATTTTTTTCAATAACAAGCGAAATATTGGCTACTAATAGATGACAAATAAGACAAATTCTTCTTTCTTTAAAAATCCAACGTGATAGGATCCAGAAGCCTTTTAAGCACTAGAAACTAAATCAGTAATACATAAAATAAGAAGTAAATATAGGGTACGTACTTTAGGGACTACCATTTATTGTCGGAGAACAACTTTGATAACTCCAGATCACCAGGATCAATTCAGGATAACTAAATCACATCTGGATATTTCTATGATAAATAATAAAAGTTTTAGGTCTGGTCTAATATAAATACTAGTTCAAGGTAATTTTATTGCAATAATTGCGATCGGGGAATGCATGAGACCGATCCTAAAATTCAGACATGTCTGTCATTCTGTCTGTCTGCCTGAAACAGCTCTACAGCTCAAACTAAAATAACTTCAAATTTGGTACACGAGTTCCTAGTATCTGTAGAACGCCATAATAAGGATTTCTTGTAAATGGCACATGTTCGAAAGGTGGCTGCCGTGGAACTATTTATAGGTTTTGGAGTTACATTCTTAAAACAAACACTCCCAATTTACCTCAGTCTGAGTGGATTTCACTCCTCCAGACTGGAAAATGCACTTCTCCTTTTGGAGTGGATCCTTTGTGTGTTAAACCTCCGACAGGATCACTCCAAACGAGTGATTTTAACTCAGTCTGAGAAAATATGCATGCCTTTAGGGTGTCGAAAATGCACTTCTCCAACTGGAGTGGATTTCACTCTTTTGTTCTAAAAGTGTATCTAAATTACCTCTAAATAGATTGATTTATTGAGTAGAAATTAAAAGTTATCTAAAATTATATACGTCCGGTTTACATAGAAAATGTATCAATTAAAATGAAACTAAAAATAAAGGATAGTTTTTATTTTAGTTTATTTGGATGATTTTGCTTCCTTTGGACTCCTACACTCTTAAAACAAAAGAACGAAATCCATTCCTATAGGAGAAGTGCATTTTCGACACTGGAAAGGAGTAAAAGTTGACTCAGGCGGAGTTAAAATCACTCGTTTGGAGTGATCCTGTAGGAGGTTTAACTTAACAAAGGAGTGAAATCCCCTCCTATAGGGGAAGCGCATTTTCGACACTGGAATGAGTGAAAATTAACTCAGACTGAGTTAAAATCACTCGTTTGTTTTAAGAGAGTAATAAAAGACTTTACAACAGTGAGCGAAGTTTGAATACTTGAGTAAAAAAGGGAATAAATGTGGTGGCCATCGCAAAAGTTAAGATAACTTCAATCAAATTGAACTTACGAGGCTCACTCAAAACCGAAAAGTTATAAATCAATGAACTTTGAAAACTTTTTTTTAAATAATCGAAATATTTTTGGCCACTATAAATTTTTTGAAGTGATGAATTTTTTTTAAAGGGTAACTTAACTCATTTTTTTTCTCAATAAAAATGAATGTGTGCTTTTTGACATAAAATATTACATAAACTTTTGTCAAATTCACGCAGTCAGTTTCTCAGAGTCTTCTTTTTAATTGCCACTGTTTGTCTAAGATGGCAATGGATGAGAAGAAGTTTTTAAAGTTGATTTAATTTTTTTTAGCCCATTTGATCGGTCGAATAAACATCGCATTTAATGTCATTTTATTCTCTTTTATTATAAAATAGAAGTATCTAAGATGCATTGTTATTCTTATTAATTCTTCCACAATGTGAAACTAGGAAAGTATTATCAAAGCTTTTGTTGAATTATTGATTTATACAAAGTTATATTTATATACTACAGCAAATAAATACCCGTGTTTCGTGCGGACTAAAAAATATAAAATTGATCCATGTATACGTAAAATTTAATCTGCAATGGGGTAATGAGAAAAAAGTAATGGTTTCACCTACTATAAAGTATAATATGTGATTATATATGTTACCTTAAAATTTCAAAATACGTTTTATATAATGCACAGTTTTATAAAAAAAATAATCGTCTTCAGTATGAACTGTCATATCCCAATATCCCTCGTATATTCTAATTAAATAAAAATTCCATAGTAATGTTATTTCATGTATAATTTTCAATGATATAATTAAAAAAATACTTCACGCATTTGGCCTGTTATATGGCACTAATTTCTAAACTGATTTTAAATAGTATTAGTTACACTTAGCAAAATAATTCTATAAAACATGCCAATTTTGTGTCAAAAATGTTAAAAGAGCAACAACAAAATAGCAATAAGCCCTGTATTTATTTTAAGCAAATATTGAGGTGTGTACGAAAAAAATCTTGTGTGATACAGTTTTAATATTTCACTAACCAATTGGCTCTTATTCAATGTGGTTGCCTTACAAACAGTAATATTTAATAACATTTAAATGTAATGTGAATCAAGGAATTCATTTCAATAATATTTTTACTAATAGTTAAGTACGAACTGACTTTTTAAAATAAAATGGTATGCTGTTAACTTTTAATACTACACTCTTAAAACAAATGAGCGATTTTAACTCAGTCTGAGTTAATATTCACTCCTTTCCAGTGTCGAAAATGCACTTCTCCTACAGGAGTGGATTTCACTCTTTTGTTTTAAGTGTGTAGTTTTGTTAATATAGTTTCGTTAAGAGGCATATTTGTTAAGAAACATCCGTAAATACAAAAAAAAAGAACTTCACCAGAGGTAGGCTGATCTTATGACACCCTAGTGGATATGTGAATTAAACGGCCATTTTACAGATGCTTCGTTAATATTATTTTTGAGAGACTAAAAAAAAAACATTTCCTCTACAGCGCAAAAGTTAAAAGCTTAAAACGACGAATTTAAGCAATGGGATTCTACACTAGAGCGGAAACAACAAACATTAGCTTATTGTCCTATAACGGATTAAATTATACATATACTTGGATCTATTTGAATTTTTTTAGTCCATGCAAAGAACGAGTATTTATTTGCTAGTATTTAATAAAATTTAAACTTAATGTAAATCAAGGAATTCATTTCAATCATACTTTTACTAATTGTTTAGTACAAACTGACCTTTTAACAATAAAATGGTATGCTGTTTACTTTTAATGCTAGTTTTGTTATATAGTTTCGTTAAGGTGCATATTTGTTAAGAAACATCCGTAAATACAAAAAAGAACTTCACCAGAGGGATTGAAAGCTGATCTTATGACACCCTAGTGGATATGTGCATTAAACGACCGCTTTACAGATGCTTCGTAAATATTATTTTTGAGAGACTAGAAAAAAAAATGTTTTGCCTCTACCAACGTAAAAGTTAAAAGCTTAAAACGAGGCCTAAAAAAATAGTTTAAGGCGAGAACGTTTTTGCTGTTTCCCAGTAGTACTTTCCTCTCGAGACTAATTCGGAAAAACTCAAATAGTGTCGCCATATCCACGGTACAAATACCTCTCAGAAAACGTAGAAAAGAAAGCATCACAACTAAAAATAAATAAAAAATAAACCAACAAGTAAAATGAAATAAAAAGCCATTTCAAACTTTTCCACGAAGGGTTCTGTTGCCACCATTTTAGTAGTAACTTCACCAGTGGAAGGCAATCATGAGCCAGCACTTGAGGGATCCAGATAAACATTTGGAGGGGAGGAAAATAGCTCAAATACCCCTCTGTTGTGAAAGAAACACAAGAGAGAGAGGGAAAAATAAACTCTTATTTCATTGATTTCTCCCAGAGTTTAGAAGAAGATGTAGATGCTGTCGGCTAAAACCAATGCAAGAACTAGTTCGCCAAATCAAGCCGTTAATCGTTCTGTAGTAAGCCCAAACAAACGTTCTTGGCGAAGCATTTGGCACTGTTTTACAGTGGAGTTGAATCATAGTTAAAGTATTTAAGTGGTAGATCACGTGACCTCCAATGCTGACGACGAGGCGCCCATGGAGAGCAAAATTGTGTGGGGCCGTGTTGCCACCACTTTAGGGAGAAAAGTGCTACGAAAAAATAACGTTTAATTCTGAAATTTCAAAAAGAAAATACCATAAAAATACAAGCTACATTTCTGAATATTTTTTGTGACTTTAATAAAACGTGAAACGCTTTTCTAGTATTTATATATTATTTTTTTTTAATTTAAGAATTAAATGGCATTTTTTCGTAGTATTTTTCTCCCTAATGTGGTGGCAACACTGGCCCTATACCCTTCCAATTCTGGTCTCCATGCGCGTCCCGTCGTTAGCACTGGTACTCTAATACTTTAACTATGATCTCTATGGCATAGACTTACTACATTGACTAAGTGATTTCTGACTCTTTAATGAAAACTATAACTTCAGCGCATGTTTCTTACAATATGGTAGTAATTTCCTTCACAGGTAAAAATTCAGATATCGTACTACAGCCTACAACAACTTTCACTTTTTGATGTTAAATCAACGCTATTTAAGAATCTTGCATGGTAACAGATCTCTAAACAAGTCTAATGGGGAAACTTTTGACCCGTTTTGAAATAAATATAGGTACGAAATGTACTCACGAAAACAGGAGAAAAAAGTACAGGAGAAAGTTATATTTATTTATTATTTTAATGACAACATAACTTTAAATATATATTAATTTGTAAAAATTTAAACAAATTTTTAAAAAAAATGTTTGCATGCCTTTAGTGCTGCCATCTGTAGTTTGTGAATAAATACTAAAAGTTTTCTTTTAATGATAACTAATGATTGTCTTTACAATGATTCTTATTAATTATATTAATGGCAACATAACTTTCTTCTTTATTTTTTTTGGCCAGTTTTTGTGAGTACACCCAGCCAAAAAATTCTGCAGAATTGCTTCAAAAAAATTTCGATCTTGCAGTCATCTTTAAGAAATCTGCAGTTTTTTTTAATCAAAAGAAAATTGAAGTATATCGAATGGGGATTATGCAGTTTTTCTGTAGCAATTGTGCAGCAAATCAAAAGTCATTTTTAATGCTTCAGAAAAACTGCAGTTATTTTGATGCAATAGAAAAGTGAAGCCTGACTATGGATATATCTGCGGTTTTTTATGCAGCAATTCTACAGCCATTCTGAAGTCATTTAGCCACTTTAAAAAAACTGCAGATATTTTGAAGCAATAGAAGTCTGGCCACGGTTGTATCTACAACTTTAGAAATTTTGCAACCATTCTGAAGTCATTTCGGCACTTCTCAATTGCAAAATTCTGCAGAATTGCTTCACAAAAAAACTTAAAAAAAACTTCACAAAAAAACTTTAAAAAAACTTCACAAAAAAACTTTAAAAAAACTTCACAAATTCTGAAGGAATTTGAAACACTTAGTCTGCAGAATTGCTTCAAGAAAACTGCAGCTGTTTTGAAGCAAAAAAAAATGTAAAATGTAAAAATTGACCACAGGTGTATGTGCAGTTTTTTGCAGCAATTCTACAGCCATTCTAAAGTCATTTCGGCACTTTAAAAAAAATAGTTATTTTGAAGCAACAGGCGAGCGAGAATATTTTTTAACTAAAATATAGTTTGCTCATATATTTACAGAACCAACTTCATAACAAGATTCCGTGGCACAGTCGTTAGAGCATTAGACAGCTGCCCAATTCCCATCAGATCAAATCCCGCGCTCCTACTTCCCAAAATGGTCAAAAAAACAGCTCACTCGTTCGATAATTTATTTCTTTATAATTTTTATTTTAATTACATTTCGCTAGATGGCGCCACGTTTTCTTTAAAAAAAAAGGCCAAAATATTCTGCAAAACTGCTTTACGAAAACTTCAAAAAAACTGCAGTTTTCTTGAAGCAATTCTGCAAACTAAGTGTTTAAAATCCCTTCAGAATTTGTGAAGTTTTTTTGAAGTTTTTTTGCGAAGCAATTCTGCAGAATTTTTTGGCTGGGCATGTCGTATACTTTATTTAAAAACAGTGTCAAAAGTCTCTCCATTTTAATTGTATAGATATCTGTTACCATACAAGACCCTTAAAGAATAAATTATGCGTTTAACATTGAACTAATGAGTGAATGGTTACTTTGGGCTAACTAGGGTTGTTTGGCGACATTTCCAATAGCTTCCCTTTGTTTCTCGCCAAGCATTTCCATTTTCATCTTAACTCCATGATTTTTCCCTTTCTCCCAACTTCTTAACTTTTCCACGTTTGCCCCGTTCTCTTTTTATTGTTTTCGCCTGTCACCGCCAGAGGTCCACGAGGCAGTTTGACCATCCAGACGACAGTTAAAAACGAACGAGAACAAAAAAGCCTTTTAAGATGGTCCACGTTCGAAAATATTTTCTTTTGCTGGCTCTGAGGCAGTTTTAAGAGTTTTAT
The DNA here is from genome assembly GCA_023701765.1 of Hylyphantes graminicola. Lineage (NCBI taxonomy): Eukaryota > Metazoa > Arthropoda > Arachnida > Araneae > Linyphiidae > Hylyphantes > Hylyphantes graminicola. Next base: position 61,883,203 of record CM043115.1, read on the forward strand.
ATCTAAAGCTCTCTTTTAGCAAAAAGAAAGGCTTACTATCACTCTAATGTCATGGTTTGGTGTTGGAAGCCTTGCATGGTTGGTTAGTAAAAAAAGTATTGGCCGAGAGGTTGCAAGTTCGTATTTATTGTACTATTTATTTATATTGCTATTGTAATACCAATGTGTATTCTATACTATATGTTAACATTTTTTTAAAAATCCAAATCCTCAATTGGTTTTTCAGTTTGTGATCGAAACACAAAAAGTATCACGTTAAAAAGTTTTCATTTGGAAGGATGTATTTACCAACCAGGTTATTTTTCTGGTTTTTAAGACTTTGTTCTATGAATTTTGCATTTTCTTGAAAAACGGAGCGTGCAATGTTTACCCGGCAAATACAATTAATTTTGAAACTTCAAATAAATAATGTACTTTAGACTTTTTTTTTAATTTCACATACCAAGTGTCAATACCAATCTATAAACAAAATCAATAATATCTGAATTTCTACATTGTTTACCACTCGAAAACAAGTTAGAGACTCTCAATATCGACTTGTGCCAATGTGTAAGTGTATATAGTCCAAACAACTTGTAGTTTCGCCGAATCGGCTGATAATTCGCTGTATATTTCGTTTTAATTTCACTTAAAATTAATACTCTCAAAATCTGCCAATGGTTGCATATTTTTACACTTAACATTCCCATCGTTTAGTTTGATAAACAACCCTTTAAGAAATAAAAAGAACTATTTTAAAAGATTAATTCCTTTAATACGAAATAAATATCGGTATGCACACTTGTTTCAACTAATGGAAATGCAATCGTACGAAAGGTAGTTTTTGAGTTAAGAACTTTAAGAAACGATGTCTTTTAATTTGTTTGAAAACAATATAGGATGGACAATTCTAAAAAAAGCTCTATAACGACAACGAAACGCAAATTTATCTTGTTTATCAAATTCTTATAAACTTCTATGACGTAGTTTCCGAGCCTCTTCGTCACAAAATAAACTTCGTCTTATATGAAAAATGTATGAAACTGTTTGAAAAAGTACAAATCGAGTTGGAAAAAAAAATCGTTATTTTCCTCCGTCGCAGCGGATTTAGGCTTAGGCCCGTGAGGCCCGGGCCTAGGGCGGCAAATTTTCAGGGGCGCCAAAATTTTTAAGATGACTAAAATTATTTATTATGTTAAAAAATTTTAATTTTTAACCTGAATGAGATTTCTTATTATTAGTGTTATAATTTTCATTATTTCATACCATATACGTTACAACAAAAGAAAAAGGGCGCCATATCGTCTCGGGCCTAGGACTTCCTCAAACCTAAATCCGCTGCTGGCAAAAAGCTTTAATTGATCTAACATTGCCACTACAATCGTGCGGCACTGTTCAACTACGGCAAAAATTACTGGAATAGTTTTATGTGAAGCAGAATTTCGTGAATTCGTGATAAAGTCCCCTCGATCTGCACGAGATACTCAATATTTGAAGAGTGCAGTTGATAAACTAACATTTCACAATGTAAAACTAAGGTATGGGGCCCAGTCTGTTCATTGGTGACATCGTCTAAGGTTGATTCAACTAAAATGCGCCATTGACATCATTTTTTAAATTTCAACATTTTTATTTTAACAAAATCTACTAGGCAAAAATTCTTGACACTTTATTTTCTCTTTTTATACCTCAAAATAAACAGTTCGTAAAAAATTCGAGCATTAAATTTAAATTTTGAGTTAAATATAGAACATCAAAACTTTGTCATGTCTGTCACATTTGTCATGTCAGTCACGCTAATAATTATTTATAATATTTTACTATTTATAAATATCCTAATTTTTTTCTTTCTGGTTGGCACATCAGAATCTTATATTGATTCCAAAACAATTCTAGACTTGAAATGCATACCAGTTAAGAGCAAATGGAAATAATATAAGGTCACTCAAAATCTGTGTCTCAATTTTGTCATGTCCGTCACGGCATGTTTTAACCCAATTAATTTTTATTTTAAGTATTTTCTCTTGAATGAAAATTTCAGCGTTTTTATAATCAAGACCTTTATTTGCATCACCCCATGGTAATTTTTTAACAGTCAATTAATGTTTAGTACTTTTTAAGAACCAAGAAAGTTGTCTTATGTCATGACTGTCACGAATGGAATTAGCCCTAGTTGAATTAACAATCATCAAAAATCGCGAACGAACGGCCCGGACCCTATATCTTAGTTAAACTTGGGAGAATGAGAGTTCTGGGGCTACAACCCTTTATTTGAAGTAGGCGATGAGAAGCAATTAAGCGGAATCTTCCCCAAGAAAGTTTTAATTAGTATCTTCATTCTCGTTAAGAAACTTTTCGTATGAATCGCCTGCTGTTTCGGTCCGCTTAGTGCACTTTTCGAACTTTTATTCGGAGTGTTTTCGAGATCAAGAGTTAGCTTTTAAAATCTTTTAAGTTTGCAGCATCAATGGTATAATTGTAGAGAGAAAACGGAGGATTACGCCTTGAAACTTCTGAAAAATATTGGAATAATAAGTAGGAATCAGATTTACTCAAGATGGAATAAGCATGTAGAGAAGGTAACCAGTGAATAAATTAGGAAAAATTATATATTAGAAAGGCTGTATGCATAAATGCTTTAATGAAAAATAAAATATACAAATGCTTATGAACCAGACGTAGTCAAGAGAACCAGACGTAGTCACGTAGACTTAATGAACCAGACTTTGTCAAGTACACAGCAATCTAAAGAATAAAATGGGCAGAACATGTAGTTCGAATGGAAGACAGCAGGACTTCAAAAAGATCTTCTTTGCTAAGTCCATAGATACTCGTGTTAGAGGCAGACCCAAACTCAGGTGGGTCGACTGCCTGGAGGAGGACCTTAAAGTCTTGAAAGTAAAGAACTGGAGGTCGTTGGCCAAGAACAGGTCGGTATGGGAAGGAATTTTGAGGAGGGCCAAGGCCCATCCTGGGCCGTCGCGCCACTGAAGAAGTATGCATAAATAGTGTCAGTAACTTGAATAATTGAAAAAATTAGGATCAATGCATCTAGTTTTTGTATGTCAGGAAAATTTCAAAATTCGAAAAAATCTAACTTTTCGTACAATGACAGAAGAAAGATTTTTAAAGTAATATTTTCTTCATGCAAGTTGCATGCAATTTAAAACTCCGCCTGAAACTCTTGCTGCATGTAATCTTGGATATATATCAATAAACGATTAAAACGGATCAGCTAAGGGTTCGAACAGTTTTTAGAATGTTTCGATAATTTTAAAAAAATTAAACAGTTTTTTTTTAATTTAAGCAAGTTCTTCTCTCTCAACTAACCATTCCAATTGTATCCGTAGTCTCCCATTTCAATTGATTAACAAGTATTTACTGGTTACTAATTATTATGATTAAATGAAATAATCATACAATAATCTTTAAATTACATCTTCTATATGTCTTTGGGTTTCTACGGAAACTAAGTCAATTTCTAAAAGTACTTGAATTTGATTCATAGGATTATCATTATTTTTCTTACTTATTCTAAACATTTAATCAGAATTACCAAAATATATTCTATTTATACTTCCTAAATGCACTTAATCTTAAAGTTTACAAATTAGGAGTAGCATTTACGCATAGATGAAGAATTACACATGGTACATTATTAAGAGTACTTCCGTGCAACTGATTGAATACGGCAAACTTCATCTGACTTATTCTTTAAGTCTACCTTTAAAATGATCCAAAAAATGAAGACATCGTTATTGACTCTCATCGATCTGGATGCAAGTGAGCGATAAAAGCAATGAGGCTGAATCCTCATCAAAGAAAGTTTTAATTAATGCACCCCCTCCCCCCTCATTAAGGGGCTTTCTGATGAATCGCCTGCTCTGAATTCGCTCTCTTGATGCTCATTTAGTTTGCATTTCACCGGATGGCTGATTAAGTTGGAATCCGCCAATGACTTGGAATGAGATTGAAGATTAAGAAATAGTGAAAAGGAATGGGTGGTGGGATGAACTTGAATCAATGAATTTTCTACACTCTCAAAAATGAATGCTCAAAAACGGCGAAATTTTCCTTAATTTTGACGATCCGTTTACTGGCAAATGCTCAGCGTTTATCTTTACTCAAAGTGAGGAAATTTGAATCGTCATTTTTAGGAGGATTTGAGTGTCGTCTAATCTAAAGAAATATTTCGTCATTCTTGAGCATGTGAGTTCAACAATGAGATTCAGTTTCCTCAAAATCAAGATACAGACTCGTCAAATCTCGATCGCAAAAGTGAGGATTGGCGTTTACTCAAAAGTCACGTGAGAGTTTGACGAAAAAATCCTCAAAATGTACTAAATGAGGCTTGAGGATTCATGAATCGTCAAAAATGAAAGTGTTATTTCTGAGAGTGTAGGAAGTGTCATATTCAGTGCTGGATTCCTGCCAAGGTCTACTAGGCCCGAGCCTAGGGGCCCAGTCAGAAGAGGGCTCTTAAAAAGATTAAATCTCAACAAAATCGCCTAAAAAAATTTGACAATCGCCAAACTCCGAAAACCTATCACCCGACTCAAAAATTGCCAAATTGCTCAGCAGAACGGTCGCTTTCAGCTTTAAAGAGAGTAAAGAATTACTTGGGATCAAACATAGGAGAGAACAGGCTCAACTTACTTTCAGTAGGGTAGACCAACCAGTAAATGAACGTTTACGCACAATTTGTTTTTAAGAAAACTCATACATTTTAAGGAAATATCACTTCTGGTTTATGACAATGTGAACACATCTGTCATTTCTACAAAACAACACATCTGTCAGGTAAATTCTACAAAAAAAGGAGGTGACTTTACATTGCATTGCTTTGGGTCTTTTGGGGGTTAAAATAATAGTGGTACAAAAGCCAAGTGAATGAACAGTTCTTTTACCAGTGAATGAACACAAAAATGTCCGGTCAATAAACATGTTGGATTTTAATTAATGACCAATTACAACCAATCAGATGTCAGATAGCTTCCTACGAGATGGGTGGGAGTCAGTGTTGCCAATCCATCCAGTGGAATGATTTTTAATCCTTATTTTTTAAATGTATTTACCAACTGTTCATTCACTGGGGCCTGTTCACTCACTGGTCAGTCTACCCTAATATATATAGAGTCAGAATTAATGCAGTCAATTGATTATGACGACATCATTTGTTCGTTTGCACAGAAGAAAGTTGGCCGTGTCACCGTGTGATTTTTATAAATGTTATAGAATAACTATAGTAACGTACTGTAATATACTGTATGTTGCTACAAAGACCAGTTTAACTACTGGAGTCATTTACTGTCCTTTTAAAAAATAAAATGGATGCAAAAATTAACCATTGGGAAGTAAGTCCCTGGTCTCCCCTACGATATAAAACTAACATATTTTGTCATAAAATAGTTTCGAGTTCCCAAACTAAACACTTCCCTACATTTTACAAGAATTTGTCCCTAACGCGATCCCTTTATGGGCATTTTCCCTTGAAATGGCCCCGAAGAAAAGGGAAAATCGCAATGAAAATGGGTATTCTTTTGCTAATGGGTCTCTTTGGGCATTTAACTCTCTAGTACATAACGGTACTCAGGAGTGACACTTTTATTTCAAACTATTAAAATAATGTGTTGACTTTTCTTGTAACTATCTCGAGTGGTAAAGTGATTACAGTCACTGATGTTAAAAGTTTATAAAATATAATTGCAATATCATAAATGAACATATACTTTTGAACATTAATTATTTTTCAATTGGTAAGTTGACAGGTTTGATATTTGATGCTAAACTTATATTTATGGTGTGTCTGTGTGTAAATTTGAAAGAGACAAGGATTTTAAATATTAAGGTTCAATTATCACTGAAAATAATGTAAAGATGTTGGTACTTGGCAGATGTATCTTATTTTTTGCTACCATTTTATCTGCGTCCTTATAATATTGACCAAAAAATAACTTTAGATCAATGACTGACTCAAAATCCATCAAATAACAAAGTGGGGTCTTGAATTTTTTTTAAAGTTGCAGAAATTTTGGTAATCAACAGCATTTAGCATAATATTAACTAATATTTAGGGTCTCTTAAAATTTGGAGGCCCTAGGCCTGGGTCTAACTGGCCTTATGGTTGATCAGACCCTGGTTACAAGTATGCCTTTTGAAGATTTCTCTTTGTAGGGATTTAGATCACAAACTTATCCCCCAGAAAAGAGAAAAACTACAAGGACTTTCTTAATGACCGGGCTTTTAATTAAGCTGCAACGATCCCGCTCGCGATCCCCGAAGTTGCGTGGGAGTCAATAACAACAACGAGCATTCGAACTTAATTACTACGAACTTTCATTCTTTTGAGATAAGGGGATGGTGGAATTAAATTATTCCGATGGCAGTTGCTATTCTTCCCAGCCATGATTTTTGATAAGGGGATACGGAAGAAAATATCGGTGTATTCTTTTTCCGTCGTGTTTAATCAGTTTATTTAAAAAGGTAAAAAGGCGAAAACAAGGAACAAGTTAATTTTTTTTGTCTTGAAAGAAATCGTCAATTAAGTTTCCACATGTGCTATCTAATTGATGTGAAAGGTTCAGATTTACTGTACAGTAACCCTTGGCGCGATTTTTAAGGATTTGGCGATACATTATTTTTTTGTGGCAACCCTCTTACTTCGACTGATGATTCGAATTCTTTGACTTCTCAACGATGACGTTTCCGAACAGCCGGAGTTAAATGAACAACAATTTTTTCGGCTCTCCCTCGTGTAGCTCTAATGCGACGATAACTCAAACCTCTAATAACGTTAAAAATCAATTCGGTTGGGTTTTCGGCCGACTTATGGGGCGATTTTGAAAAGTTCGCCAAGGGTTACCGTTCAGTAAATTTCTACCGTTTTTCGAAGTTGGATAGCACGTTTGGGAACTTAAGTGACGAAATACTTAAATGTGACCGCACTAGAATAGCATGACATTTGTAAAGTATTTGAAGGAGTGTGAAAGGAATTATGATAAACTTACGAAACCTCTAGGATACCAGAGGTATGAGTTGGATGCAATTTGTGCGACTGATAAACGTAGTAAATGTAATATTAGCTCCGTTAAACGGCCATGAATCTTATCTCCATATAATATAACATTACAATTGTCGGACGCTTGAAAACCACATGACGTACGCGGCTACAGCCAATCAGAAACGTCAGAAACGCTTAAAGTAAGTGTGGCGGTGTGCTTGCTTTGCGCCAGGGCTGCTTCAGGTTGCATCCCGTGGCTTTGGTTGGCATCGTTGGCATCATCTCCCGTGGCATCGTTGCTTAGCGCTAGAGCCACTTGATGTCCTGGAGCAGTCCCACGGAAATTAGCTTAAATTTTCAACTGTTGGCATCAGTCTTGAGTTTCCGGCCACGCATCGTAAAAGCAGCCGAAGCCGATACATCTTTCCGTTTTCGTCTTGCGCACTCTCCCCAGTGGTCGGGACCTTTTAACTAAAATATCTTTGTTTTGCTTGTTTGCGGAGCAAACCAAGAGGAATTGCGTAGCAATACTCGTGGGTTGGGGAGCGGTAGCGAGCAGAGGGCTTTGCCCCCTAGTATGATATACTATACTATCCGTAAGACTACTACCGTGAAAGCTCTCGAGCTGCTATGTGATATAATTATCCAATAGCATACCTTTGTTTCAATACAAATTGGAGGCTAACAAACTACTTACTCTTAATTGGCAACCTTTGGTTTTCGATCCACATGCAATCAAAGTCCTTGGTTTTGTGAGAAACTTAATTCTGTAAAAAAAAGTTTTTTTGCCAATTTTTTTGATGGAAAATAAAGAGCAAAAATTTAGCACAAAAACAGTGTCCTTCAACCGGAATATTTAGGGCCACAAAATGGGGATAAAGCTAGGTTGGCCTCGTGATGTTTCCGTAAACGAAATTTGAAACAGGATAACTAGACCTATCTCAATATGAGATTCGGGTTCTGGTTATGTTTCCAAATTCAATTATCAGAATACCATATCAATTCATACAGCTTAAGATCATTCACATGAATCCAAAGTTGTTGTTAATAATTCCTTAGGATCTAGGTCAAGTACTTGAGATCGCACACCCTCAAAAAGTTCATAACTCGGACAAGATATCCCCCAAGGAGAATCACCTACCACAACCAGGATTTCCCATCCGGTTAAGTTTTTAACACAAACATAAATTATCCAAAACTCATAAGAATTCCATTTAAATAATTTGATGCTGTATCTGACTTTGAATGCACACAATTTGTGCCAGACAAATTATTTGCTATTAGAAAATAGCAGTAACACTTACAAGCATTACACATTTAGGTATTAGTAACATTTACAAGCATTATTATTCATCAAAATATAGCAGCAACATTAAACAGCTCTTCATCATGCGTAACATTAATACCATCCCTACATTTTGGTCGTGACATCTCCCAGAAACGTTCTAATGGCCCATTTTTAATGGGCCATCATAAAGGGGGGGGGGGGGGAGGCTAATTAATTTTGTTCCAATTGCGGGCGGTGTACCAGCTAATGTTACATGTTCTTTCATTTGCGGGGACCAAAAAGGTCCGGTGAATTTGCTGGATGTTTACGATTTTGGAGATCCAGATGTCTAAATAAGTGGAGATACGTTTCTTTTATGAACAGTTTTCATTGGTTCTTGTTAATGAAAAATCAGGGCCCATTTGGCTTGGGTTCTCTCGTTAAAACTAAATCTCGGCATACTTTAACATCTTGTAATCTGGGCGTCAAAAGTGGTAGCGAGAGTCGCATAGAAATTGCCAACAAAAAACGGCTCTCAGTTCTGGGGAATATGGCGAGTCTGCAAAGGCTTGACCACCAATGTTGCAGCCCCATTAGAGAAAAAAAAATGTGATAAATTCTGCCCAGGCCTATGATTAGGGTGCCCAGACTATGGCATTTCGCAGTAAAGTGTAATTTGTTATTCAACTCTCTAGCTATAAAAATTGTGTGGATAGTCATCGTTATTTTTTTTTATAGTTTTCAAACGAAAACAACGTAAATTAAATAGGATTTACGAAAATTTAATGATGAGTTTGCAGTCGAAAAGTTATTCACTGCAAACAAGTCGGCATGAACCATTTCTTTTAGGCCTTACGATGGTGCCCAGCTCCGTTTCTATGGTCTCTTGCCTGAAGTAGATAGTTGAAAAGATAGTGTACGCTGAGTCGGTAGATTCTTATTGGAACTTCAAATTCAAACCAGCCCAACTAGCAATACACATTTATAAATCACGAAGAAGAAATGAACTGGCAAAGCTATGCTACACGTTTGCGAGGGGCCCGGGTAGCATAGTGGGTTTGATCGCAGCCCATTACTCTAAAAGGCTGCGCACTGCACCGGGTGGGTGTTCGATTCTCGCCATCGCCTTGTGTCTACTTTCTCTGTGTCATTAATAAATGTCATTAATAAATGCTGTCTGTGTTTGTCTTACTTGACGAAGGTTAATAAGAGGGTATCTGAGTCAAGCACACAAACTGGAGAAAAATGTATTTATCAACCTACCTACGCGTATATAAACAAAAACCTTTGTTACTCGGTATCTAATCCTTTGACATAGTATCGAAGTTCATGATACGAAGCAGAATTGGACTCCTCTGCATGGAAAGTGGAACCAAGAAAATACTCAGTATTTTCCAGCCTCTTGGAAAACTTAATTCTTTTTATATCAAAACTGACTATATGATATAATTGATAACCAGAATACATACTGATTGAAATGAAGCCAAACTTGTCAAAATAATTTGATTCAGATGAGGAAAAAAAATTGTTTAATTTTGCTTATGGAAGCTAAATGGCTGCGCAGCACAATTAAAAAAATATTGATCTACACCTTCTAAATCGATGGTTTTATTTCATCTGGACGTGAAGTAATTCACTCATTAAAGACCATTCTCTGGAAAAAATGTGGCGCAAAAATAAGTTTTATGCTTTGTTTATCTAACGTTAAAAAAAGGCATGATTACTAAATAATATATGAACGACATATTAAGTCCCATTAAAAACTTAAAGACATTAATGCAATTCTGAGATAGGTTCTGAATTTCTAAAAGTTTAATTTTGAAACATAGTTACAAGAGATAACCATGCATATTTTTTTTAAATCTTCAATCTTATCTCAAACAACAGGTAGGAAATAATAGAGTTATAATCGAGTTTTCTTTTCATATGCATCTCTGTAATCTCTTACTCCCTCCCCCTTTGCTACTAATGGAAGAATGACGGAATTAAAAAGCATTTTTCATCTTTTCCTTTGTTTACTTTTGGCGCTTAATTGCGTTCGGAGGGGGCCTCAAAAACCGAAGATTTTCTGCGATCATTATTTAAATGAACCGCATAGTTTCATTAAGTCTTTATGATGCCAGCCTCTAAGATAAATGGGCATTATGTAGCACAAGTCTTAAAAGAAAAGAGTTTTTTAAATTGTATCAAATGGTCGTTATTAAATTACGAAGCGTTTCTGATAAGAGTTATGTTGTAGAAAAGTAACGAGACTTTGATGGGCTTAAAGTGACCTGGAACTCAGATTATAAACTTTCGCTTAGATTATAAATTAAAATTGCCCTATGTGTTTTGTTTTTTTGAGTTATTTTTATTAATTGATCTTCAAATTTTAAGGGTTTCACACCAGTATATTTTCGGAAGAACAAGGATTTATATTTTTAATTAAGAAAAAAGTCATTGATTCAATTAAAAAGGAAGACTGGTTGGTAGATATATTTTCAGGCTTGTGTGCTTGGGCAGAATCCCGCTTATGAACCTTCGTCAAGTAAGACAGACACAACACACACATATAAGCGACAGATGCTGCCATCTATAGCAATTTACACCTTCACAATTTATACATGTCCCTGAAGGGGAGGGAAGTAGTCTCCAATGACCTGTACCCGTAGGAAAACAGCACAATGAACACCCACAGGACTTTCAAGCATGACAGATTTAACGAGCACTTAGTCCGCATATACTTGACAAACACAAACATCCATAACTTATCTGGATTCTAACCCGGATCCTGAAGCTCCAAGGGCTAGCATCATAACCGTTGCGCCGATGGGTCGGCAAAAAGGATGAAATAAGAATAATGTTAGGTTAAACAAAAATACAAAGTTTTGCTAATTTTAACATGTAAGCCAGCGAAATTTTTGGAATAATATGAAGCAAAAAATTATTTTACCAATTCTCTGCTGTGATACACAAGTCAGTTTCAATATTCGAGATCCATTTTATGTTTTGAAACTTTATTCAGGCAAAACTAATTCGCAAACTTCGTGGTTAGGTGTAACTATAAATAATTGATAACGAATAATTTGTTTTAAAAACATTAACTAAAATCATTTTCATGAACTATTTGTGGAATTTGCTTGATTTTTTTTCTTTTAATGAGTTATTCATAATTATTTTTGAAGTAAATTTTATTTGCTAAATATATATTTCGCATAGAAAGAAAGAATTTTACACCGTATACCAAATATAGGGCCCATACCTTTTTAAGGTAGACAAGAAAAGTAGATGAATTTATTAATATGTTTTCGTATGTAAATGACATCTTCAACTTGCATTTGACAAGACAATTTTCAGCCAGTGAAACTCTAAATTCCTGGAACACTTTTGTTGAGCTTAAACATTAAATTTATTATTTATAACAGTTAAGGGGCTATAGTATGCTATTTGAACTAGCTATTTATTAGGGTTTCCTAATCGCTTTCAATTTGAAAGTCAGCTACAAAGCTTTATTTTCTTTTAAAAGTCTCAGTCCTAAGAACCTTTAACCCTCTAAAGAGGGAGTGAATTTCTTTGTCATTTCAATGCTTTTCTCTTCATCCCTAGATGTTTATCCCTGACAAAATGTTAGTATGACACATTAGTAAATGACAATGACTAATTCTGCACTCTTGTTGCCCGCTCAGGTGTCGACCTCGTCACTTGACCAGGGCTCTAAATTACGAGGCGTTATTGGCCGTGTTAAAGCTCCTACTGGAGGCTAGAAATAGGCAGCCGGAAGCGATTACACTACACTACACTCTTGAAAGTGTAGGATTAGTCAGTGTCTTTTAGATGCTTTTTTCTTGATCCCTAGATATAGATACCTGACTAAAAGTTAGTATGTATGACACATTAGTAACTGACACTGACTAATTCTCAGTCTTGAAAGTTTAGAATAAGTCAGTGTATCTGCCATGCTTTTCTCTTGATCCCTGACTGAATGTTAGTATGACACATTGACACTGACTAATTGCACGCTCTTGAAAGTGTGCTACTTACATAAAACACACGTTCATCGCACCTTTTATTATGAGGCACTTAGACAAAGTGTATCCGATACTGAAGATAAAAGTTCGTAATTCAAGGAAATCAACAGTAATCGTGACAGAGTCGTTTTTAAAGTTCCCCAAGCTGTTGTGGTCTTGAAATAAATTGCCAAGCCACAAGTGGCGCAGAGTGAAAAAAAAAACGCATGGGTTACAACCATTTAAAGAACTAAGAAACAACTTTTACTATACTTCTTAATAGTAAAAAGTATCCTACTAAATTAACTAATGAACAACAGAAGATATCGTGGGAAAGTGAATTAAACTACTTAAAAGCTCATAAGAATTTTGAAAAGCTCAGTTTTTTTTTTTAAATTTAAGAAACCGTGGCTTTTAGTGTATACCTGTGTCAAAACTACGAACCGAAACAAGCAAGCAATCCTGTCATAAGTTTAGAGTTCACGCTTTCAAGTGATGAGCCGACACCCTAGTAGGCACCCAACGCAACCGTTGAGAACTTTGAAGAATATTTACCGTGCTCTCCCTCTTTATGGGGTAGTATCTGTCGGACATTTGTGACTGCAAGGCCGAAAGGAAGGTTGAAGAAGGTTTTGGAATGTTAAAACGTTTTACAGTTAAATAATATTTTTCAGCTTGTGTTCATTTATTTTAAACAAATACAACCTTTGCAATAGTGTCAACCTGAATCGTCGTATTTATTTTCCAATTTCGTAGAGCTTGCCGGAGTGCCGGAGTCAATTTCGAATGCACCTTTCCACTGCTGGCGAAAAGAAAACACAGTTTGGTGTTTTTTTTGTTTGGAATCCCTAAAATGAAATGCATTCGAAATCAGGAGGGCTTTTGTTCTAAAGACACTTTGGAGCAGGGTTGCCAGGACTTGGCTGATTTCGGATAGACCTGGCTTCTAAAAGAGAAAGTTATTATTTAAACTGCTTTGGTTAGCGATTTGATTAATTTTGAAAAGCCTCATATAATGAATTTTCATTCAATTTTGAATCTCGTACATTGTTTTGTTTGATATTTGGTTTTTATATGAGGCAATAATTGCATTTTTATGGACGGAATTACATTTATTGATGGCTACACTGTAATAAAATCTGTTGCTTTTAATTAAAAAAAAACCTCATTTAGTTACAGAGAGTTAACATTTGCTTTTTGATCACACTTTGACTGTTAAAAAACAGTTTTTGAGTTCAAATCACAAATTGTTTGTATAACATAAACTTAATTTCTCTGCAAATACTACATTTTTTTTCTGGGGTACCAGTTGACAGTTTCTTTTCCGTACAAACAAATTACTTTTTTACGTTGTATAGGAAGTGACACACCAAAGGAGACTAAATTGACTACCTTTTGCCATTCTTGAGTAGAGACTTGGATTTTTTTTGAAATTTCATGTGGCAACCCTGGAAAGGTCTTTTGTTCTAAAGAGACTGAACAAAAAAGTCCAAATGAATGGAAATCCCAGAATACAGCTTTGGCCTTTTACGTTGAGCTTCAATAGAGTATATAGAAATAAAGTAGGCGTTACACTCGAATCAAATCCACTAAAGTAATGATAGATAAATGGTTTTAACAAAACTTTTTGTAACTTTAAAGTAAACTGTTTTATCCTCCAATAAGGCACCTAATTTCGTTTGGTCTCACTGAATACCACTTAGTTCTGAATGTAACTCCACCCACACAAGTAATTGTTGTAAAAAAAAGTAAAATCAAAGTCTTTTTTGTTGCTTTTTTGAAGTTAATTGGTCTTATCCCATTCAGACTCAGTGATGCCTTTTGGTATCATCAAGTTTCTGATTATAAATAAAAATATAATAGGGCTGACATCTATTGGGATTAATAAAAAATATTTTGTAACAGAAAAAGTTTGAATTATCGAATAGCTTTTTGATATCAGAAATGGATTTTGACGATCAGAAAAAAAATTCTAAAATGATGATGTTGAATTTTCATCAGGACTGAAAGGGTTAAGTAAAGCCAAGCTTTACCTCAAAAAGATACAATAATAAAAGACCCTACTATACACTGTAAAAACGAGGTTTATTTAAAAAAAAAACTGTATGCCGGTGAGTCAGAAAAGTATCGTATAATTTACAGAACAAATTTGTTGCTTTATACCATTTTTTAATTTTAATGGAAATAATTGTTTTTAAGACACTAATTATAACGAAAAAAATTCCACTTTCTCTGGTGGGAAAAAAACCCTGTCACTCCCGGTGCCAGGCGGGGCTATTGATCACAATACTACGGAGATAATTATAAAGATATAATACTTAGTAGATAAAAATAATAAACTGCCCAAACTGAGTTCAAATCAAGGACCTTTAGATAGTCAGTCCAACGCTCTCCTAAGCTGAGCTATTACGCAACACATGCATTCAGCAAAAAGTTAAGTGTTTGTTAGGTTACACTCAGCGTTTTAAAAGCTGAAAAAGTACTAAAGAAAAACTCTTTTTACTTTTAAATAATATTTTTACTGAATAAAATCTGTTTAAAGAAAATAAAAGTATTTTTTCTGTAAAATAAACATTTTTTACTGTGTAAAATGTGAAAAAAATCTGTTACGTGTTATAGGAATTCGTTAAATTAATTTTGTTCTTTAAAATTTGTTTCAAAAAACAGCTTTTGCGTAAAAATGACAAATTGTTCGTAAAATTGTAAACAGATTACCTCTTCAAATTATTCTTTATTTTTCTGAAGCTCCAGGTGATTTTTTTCTGCTAAAACAGCATATTTTTTTTACAGTGTAGAAAGGCCAAAATGAGAGTAAAACTGGACATGTTAGGACAAAGGCAGGCCGGAGTAACGAATGTTAAATCAGCGGAATAAACTCCCGATGCCGTTTTTGGCACGCCTGGCGTTTTTGAATTTTACTTTTTTTTTATTGTCTCTCGCGTCCCAAACAAGGTTTTCGAGGGGGTTGTCCGTAAAAAAAAAGAAAAAAACACGAGAGGTTAACGGAAACAAGTACCATTTTGCATAATTCGTCTTCGGAAGGAAATTTAAAATTCAAATACGGTACTGCCCTGGGGGACTATGCACACGCGAAGTTAGCTAGGGGCCGTGTGCAAAAACACCTTGGGTTCCTTAACCCTCTAATGCATACTGTTGCCATTTGGCAGCAAGTAAGATAATCCACTTTATTCAATTAAAGTAGAGCTCCCTCTCGACGAATTTGTGTTTTTTCGACAATTTCATTCAATTTTTTCATTGCATTCCAAGTTTTAGTTGCTAATAATCCTCATAGATGACAGTAGTAAAAGAGTATTCAAGTCTAAAGAGTGAGGTTATTAACTGTTGTGAAATTAATTTTTTGGCAGTATTCAAAATATAACAATATTAGTACTAAATTACAAATAAATTGTTTTGAAAAATTAATTATGTTCAAGGGGGTTATTTTGAAATTTATTTAATAGTTTTCTAGTCATTATTATCAAAATTGAAATTGTGTAGTTTTTTTTGTCATATGGAAATTTTTTAAAATTGAAACTATTTAAATTCTAATGCAGTTAAATGTTTTTTTTAGTATTTTCCCCATAATGTATGAGTATTAAAGATACATAGACATTTTTCGAGATGAAAAAATGCATTAGAGAGTTAACATATTTTAAATTCTTATACGAAAATCAGAAGTGGACTCTATCATTGAAAGCGGATTGCAATAGTATTTAGTACTTTAAAACCAATTTAGATTTTCATTTTTCGAATTTCTGTGTAATCATCTAGGTGTTATGCCTAGAAATTGTCAGCAATAAGAAATTTCGATCAAATGGCAAAAGGAATTCTTAAATTACATTACGGTTAAAACGCAATTCAATTTGACAATAATCTCATGCATGAATTCTGAGATGCTAATAGGTCATATACTAGAATTATTTTCAATGCAAGGGTTATTTAACGCTTTCAGTCCCAGTGTGCCATTTGCTATTATCATTTTTCTGATTATAATTTAAAAAATAATAATTTTGCTAACAACTATTGTGAATAATAAAAAATATATTCCAATAGAAAAAGTTTGAGGAATCGAATGATGTGCTTCTTGATATCATAAATGGCTATAGACGATCAGATTTTTTTTTCTAAAATCATGATGCCAAATAGTCATTGGAACTGAAAGCGTTAAAAATGATATTAAGGAAATAGTCGCAGATTATGTACTAGAAATTACTCTATGTGCGTTTTCTATAAGAGGCACAACCTTAAAAATGTACCCCTTACTGAAAAAGCGCGTGTTCATAGTGTGTTTTAACAAAATTACCTTAAAAGCATTGGAGAATTTACATGAATCATATAAAAAAGAAAACTCTGACAACTTTCAAGTCATTAAAACGGCGGTAAAATGGTGGTTTTGCTCTAGATTTGTTGCAGATTTCTTATGTAAAATATGATTTGTTGAAATCTACCTGAATTAATAAAATTATAAGACTGATTCTGTCAACCACTGATCATCCAAAAAGCGGTTGCTTCTGGAATAGGTTAGGTGAGGTTTGAATTATCGTCGCACTAGAGCTACACGAGGGCTATTGTCGAAAGGCGTCGTATTTTAGAACCACAGTCAAGTGACGAGCCGACACCTGAATTGGCCCCCAGCGCAACCGTTAACGGCGACATCGTTCGCAGCATTAGGACTTTGAAGGACATTTAACGTGCACTCCTTTACTCGGGTATTATTCATCGGACAATTTTGGCATCACGGGCCGTTTATATAGGTCGGTAGTTATTTTGGCGATGCCCGGTCCCGAACCTGGGACCTTTCGTATGTTAGGCGAGTGCCTAACCGACTGGTCTCTCCAGTCCCCCAAGCAGAAGCAGATTCAGGTTTTGAAGACCGTATCGTAATAGAACCAATATTTTATTATTTTGGTACTGTAATAAAATATATCATGTTCAGGTTTTGAAGACCGTATCGTAAACGAACCATTATTACATCATTATGGTAGGGTCAAGAAGTGTGATAGGGTTTCTGCATTTTTCATTAAGAAAATTCGTTCTCTGCTTCAAGTAAGTTCCAAATCCTAAAATTGGTAGTGAATTATTATAAGAAACATACACATGTAGAAAAAAAATTATATGTTTGAATTCCAATTTTAAGTGTACAAAATTTGCATTTCAAAATCCATTGCTGTTTTATCACACTTACCCCACATAGGGGTAAGTGTGTAAAAAAGAAGACAGTTGCACTTAAATTCAAAAGCTCAAAACTTTCTTTAAACAAAAAATAAGGTCAATATTTCTTTTTAGTTTAATTATAAGTGGTCTAATGTTATATATTGCAAACTTTCAGATTTTTAGAATGATTTCCAAAGTTACAAGAGCTGTTTATCACAATTACCCCACTTGACCCTGCTGTAATAGAATATATCATGTTCAAAACAGAGGGAAATACAGTTTTTGAATGACCCCCCAGTTGTTTTTATGAAAATATTTCGCTTCTTTCGATTCTTGTTGGGCACCTGAACTGTTGTAAATAATCATAGCATTCAATTTTTGCTGCTCACGCTTGAATCGGAACAAAAATTTATTTCTCTCTTTCTTGTTTACGTTGAGTTCTCCAACTATAATGATGAATAGAAAGTGAGATTTTTTTTTTCAAACCTCGAACTAAAAATGCTTGAATAAATATACAAACAACTATTATTTTTTTATGTAAATTTTTGAAATAAAATATGTTGTTATTCTAGCAGGATTCTCTAACATGGATATCATAATCAGAAAAAAAAAATCTGCATGTTTCTTTGCATATTGGGCATATTAGGAAAACCTGTAATAGATTTGTTCGTTAAAGGAACATTATTTAAACTCTTTCTTTTTGATTTTCGTTCTTTGAGGAAAATATGACTGAGGCAAAATAAGGAAATATACCAAGAAAAAAAAATAAAGTATAAAAACTTACAATGCTAATAGTTTGGCTAAAATTTCTACGATAAATAAAATGCGAGACAAATTGAGAAAGAGATAATTTTTATTATTAACAAAGCAAACACCAACAAATAGTTTGAAACCCCTTTAACCCTTTCAGTCCCGGTGACGCCATTTGGCATCATCCTCTTTCTGAACATAATTTAAAAAAAAAATAATTCTGACAATTATTGGGATTATTAAAAAAAATTTCTAATAGAAAAAAGTTTCAAGAATAGAATGATGTGCTTTTTGATATCCTAAATGGTTAAGGGGTCTAAGGAGTCTTAAAAATGTGCAAAGAAGATACTACAAAGCATAGTCTGATCTTTCATGTCATTTTTTAACTACTCAATGTATAAGTATAATTTTTTTTATATGTAATTCTACAAGATTTATTTATTATAAAACAAGTTTTAAAATTTATGTAACTTTAGCAAAAACTAAAATAAATGATGTTAAACATGAAGGTACTTGAACACACTGTGATTAGGCTTGCGCGGCAAATTGTGAGGTCAAAATTGAAAAAATGAATAAAAAAATGACTTTATATTGTACAAATATGTACAAACAAAGACTTATACCTAAATTCTCAGCTCAATTTTAATTAGAAATTATTTTTTAAAAAATTTAAAATTAAAGTTTTTAAATTTTTATTGATTTTTTTAGAAAAAGTTCTTAAAATAATTTCTAATTAAAATTGAGCTGAGAATTTAGGTATAAGTCCTAGTTTGTACATATTTGTACAATATAAAGTCATTTTCTTGGTCATGTGTTCAATTTTGATCTCACAATTTGCCGCGCAAGCCTAATCACAGTGTGTTCAAGTACCTTCATGTTTAATATCATTTATTTTAGTTTTGGCTAAAGTTTCATAAATTTTAAAACTTGTTTTATAACAAATAAATCTTGTAGAATTACATATAAAAAAATTATACTCATTTATTGAGTAGTTAAAAAATTACAAGAGAGATCAAACTATGCTATGTAGTATCTTCTTTGCACATTTTTAAGACTCCTGTGACCCCTTAAAGATAATCAGTTTTTTTTTTCTAAAATGTTGGTGCGAAATTGTCAGTGGGACAGAAAGGGTTAAAATTAAAAGTCATAAAAGACCTAATAAAGACAAATTTTCCGATGCATTAACACTTGAAATTTTTGAATCTATAATAATAAAAATGAAGTTTTGTGTGTGTGTGTGTATGTATGTATGTCTCTCTGAAACTCACAAATTAGACTTTTGTTTGACTCGTAACTTGGTACAAATACGTAGTTCATACTTGAGTTACAGAATAAGAACTTTCAGAGCTCAAAGTGTTCTATTTTTAGAGAAAATTCGAATTTTCTGGGAAAACTACACCACTTTGGCTCAAATCCGACGATTTCTTTACTTTCCTGATGCCATCTGAAGAAACAATTAAATAAAACTTTCAACGAAAATAAATAAAATTGAAAATGTTTATTTTATTGTGTTGCCATAACTTTCAGAAACTAAATTCATTATTTGAAAATAATTGATATGTTTCAAGTGACGTATTTCCATCAAGTCTTGATTCCTGGATTTCTTATGGGTTTAGTTGATGACTTCGTCAATGATGGTTCTGTTGATTACAAATATGCATGTTCAAGCAATAAATGTGTAGTTTACCTATATAAGTTCTAGAGCTGCCGTTAGGTCTTTATTTTCTCGCCAAATACGTTGCCAATCCCGCCAAATTATAATAAAAACTCGCCAAATGGGCAGATGGTTTGTTAAGCTATTACTGAACAATGATGGTTAATAAAGGTCATCGCACGAGCTGCATATTAGGGTTTTATGTCTTTACTTTTTCGCCAAATACATTGCCAATCTCGCCAATTCATTGATTAAAACTCGCCAAATGAGCAAAATGTTTGTTAAGCTATTACTGAACTATGATGGTTAATAAAGCCATCGCACTAGAGCTGCATATAAGGGTATTATGTCTTTATTGTTTCGCCAAATATGTTGCCAATCTCGCCAAATTATTTATTAAAACTCGCCAAATGGGCAAAATGTTTTTTAAAATAATTTATAAGCTGGTTGGATATGCTAAGGTCGTTGTGTTAGAGCTGTATAATGTGTGTGTTTGTAGCTATATCTATTTACCAAAACGAGCCAAAAGAGTTAAAAAAGGTTTTATGTATTTATGAGGGAATTGTGATGACATTTATGAGTACATTTTACAGCGTATTTTTGATTTTAGAATATTAGGGCAATGAATTGAGATTTTTTACTTGATAACGAGTGGAAAGAGAATAACTTAAGTTTATGATTTTATAACAGGTTATATGGTACACATACTTAGATCGATTTGATATTTATTTAATCCGTGCGAAGTGCGGGTATAAATTTGCTAGTAGTACATATACAGACAGAAGGAAAGTCAATCAGATGAAAAAAAAAGTATAATAAAAGTAAATGAAGTTATTCCCTTAAAATATTTCTCGCTGGGCGAAAACTTCAGATCGGAAGTTGAAAAAAATAAAGTAGGTTTAGTTTTCACCACCTTTTTATATGCGGAAAATAGTTAACGTACAAAAACATGATTGCATGTTATGCTATGTCTGAACAAATATTTTAAAATAATAAAAATCAGATAAAACCAACTTCAATACACACATCGTCGTATCAAAGATTTAATGATTAGTAATATCGTTTCAATATCTACTCACGTCTCCTCTAGATGGCGGTCAAATCGCGAAACCGATTTCCCTCGGGTATGTGGAAAGCGATGAAAATTCGAAAGAAAGAAATTCGTTTGCTCATTTTCGAATAAATGTGGGAATGAAATCAGCTCGTTGAAAAGAAAGATTGATTCTGCAACCATAAGCACCTCTAAGAGTTTTTATTAGTTTAGAAACTTTCTTGAGAAATGGTTTGAAGTTTTAATTGCGGTAATTAAGATGTAGAGATCGTATTTCTTGATTCTAGGCAGCATACAATGTAATTTAACCCTATAGATTGCTGTTTCCATTTCATTACAGTTTTAGATGTAAAATTTTATGACTCTTTGCTTTCAAAAGATTTTAATCACATTATTTAAATTTTTACAAAGTATGAATATTAAAGTTCCATGAATTTTGTCGTAAAAAATATTGTTGGCATTTGGGTGGAAAAGACGCAATGTGACAGTTTGGCTTTATCTTAAAAAATGTATTTTTAAACCTGAAAAAACATCTAGTGAAGTAGGTAAACATTTCAAGTTTTGGCTACACAAATTTATTGCTGTTTAATTTATTCATCAATGGATTTAATTATCGTGCATGCTACTATATATTTTTCAATTTTTTACTGGTTTTTAATATTTTTTACTATATCTAATGTTGCAGCTCTTTAACTATAAACTTTTGTGCTATTTTCAGTCTCTATAAAGACCAAAAGGAATTAGTTGAAGCGAAGAAATTTAAGAAGTGTAGTATACAAGTTTTTTTACTGTTATTTGGTTAATAATTGAGGAATTCTAAAATATTTCTTATGGCGCTGTTATTATTTTAAAATAATCATTTTCCCTCAAAGTAGAAACATTTTGTATTAAATACCTGTCAGATAAATAATTATTGGTAATACAAACAGTAACTGTTAAAAACATCAAAAAAATTTATATTAAGTAAATTTTTAGTTGTCTGTCTTGTATATATTTGAGTCTTCCTGCTTTTATCATTAGAATCTTGTCAACTTTAACCTAACCACTTCTGTTGCAGCATATTATAAGTCTGAAATAAACCGACATTAACCTCCTAAGACCCGAGCAAATTCCTACAAGTATATTCTAAATCTAAACATACTTTTCATACAAATATATGCTAAAAGTATGTTTCGCAAATAATTAAAAAAAATTATGTTTAATAGTTATTTAGAGACACGCCTTAAACTCTGGAAATGCACATTTTTGTGCTATAAATGCAACGAAAAAGGCAGTATCGCTTACTTGTAGTTAACAGATTATTTTAACATTGTTTTTAGCGCAAAATGCCTTTAAAATGAACTACTAAAAGAACTTGAAAGTTTGAAAAAAAATAAGAACTCTAATAGAGTATTGACCCTTGTTCAACGTCATTTTTTGATAGAAATAAATTACTGATACCTGTAATCAAAGGCTGAAAAGTGATATTTGGATCTTGTTCTATCTGTCTAGGTCAACTTCTTGTCAACTTTAATTAAGCACTTTGAGATTTAACCTAAAGCAATTTGCTCTTATTCTTTATTCAGAGATTAATCTGTGCAATCATATTAAATTTAGTTAAGATACTAATGACATACTATGTATATTCTATTGTACAATTTCTGTTATAGTAGAACCGAAGTCTGAAATAAACCGACAGTAAAAAAGTTCTCATTTTGAACGAGCAACAAAATGCTGAGTAACAAAAAGATTATAACCAGAGTAGGTTATACGGCATACAATTCCGAAAACTAATAACAGACACAAACCCCAATTAATAATTCTGAACAAGTATATACAATAACATTTTAAATTTTATTCTCCTATTGGTTTCATAGCAAAATACCTAAACATCAATCGATGGGATTACTGGGCAGCACTGGCCCCCTCATCTATATTTTAAAACATATATCATCGATTCGTACAAGTGGACGTTTGTTTACAGCATATTTGAACGGCGATTTGCTTCTGTGTGTAGCAATAATACACAAGCCCGCATTCGACATTATGTATTCAAAGCGGACTCTATTATTTGGTCCAGCGAGTGATTAATTTTAAACTTGTTCGACGTGTCTACGGATAGGGGATTGCGTTCTGTGACAATAACTGCTGCTGTTTAATATTAAAGGGGGAATGGGCGCGATGGAGCGGGGGTCTCCAAACTCAAGTGCATCCAATGTTAATCCAAAGGGAAAAAACTATTTTCTCTGCCACATTTCTCCTGCTGTTTTGAATATTTTTTCAAGCTGTTTTTTTTTAAATAATAAATGTAGGTAACTTACAAGTCTTTATAATCTCAGTCTTTAAAATTGTTTTGAATACTTTTTGCAAAATTATTTATTCAAAATTTTAAGAAAAATCGAACTAATTTCACAAATGGGATGGTCGGGACTTGTAATTCAGCTACATTTATAACATTAAAATCCGTTTGTAAAAAATATTCAATACAGCCGGAGAAATGTGGCAGTGAAAATATTTTTTCTCAATGGATTAACACTGATGCACTTTGATTTGGAGACCCACGAAGCAGCTTGCCCATTCCCCCTTAAAGGTCCAATAGTGTAACAGACCTCTATACAATTCAAATGTGGAAACTTGGGTCCCTGTTTTTAAATAAAGTATATGAAGTATATGACGGTATTCGCGAAAACTTACCGAAAAATACACAAAAAAATCGTGTTGCCATTAAAACAATAAGTATAATTTTAAAGTTAATAATTAGTTATAATTAAAACACTTTTTTGTTAGATATTTACATGCCGTTAGAATTTTTGAACCTGAATCTCGGTCATTTTCTAAACGAATAGCCTCTAATCGTGGAATAAAACTTTTCCATCATCTTCTTTTTGAGAAATTTAAAAAACAAGGTTAGAAAGCATTTAACAAACTTTCATAAGCAAATAAGAATTTACTCTACACTAGCTTTAAACGACATGATTTTAACAGGTTATCAACGTATGAAGCATTTATTGAACATTTTATAAACGACTTATGGCACTAAGAGTTCTTAAGTCCATCTTATCCTCCTTTCCCAGAGTTTATGAACGGCCATTTTGGAAGCGAATCGCCTCCAATAGTGGAATAAAACTTTTCCGCCATCTTCTCAATAATAAGTTTTTAATAGACAATGTTCGAAAATATTTAACAACTTTCGTAATAAAAAAAACTTACGTTACACTCGCTTTAAACGGCATGATTTTTTAAGGTCATCAACGAATAAAGCATTATCGAACATTTTAGAAACGTCTTATGGCACTCAGAGTATCTTATCCTCATTTAAAAGAATTTATGAACTTGAATCGTGGCCATTTGGGAAACGATTTGCCTCAATTGTGGAAAATTTTTTCCACCATCTTTTTAATAAGAAGATTTTAATGAACAAGGTTAAACAAACTGTCGTAATGAAATAAAATCTTATGTTACACTCGCTTTAAACGATACGATTTTGACTGGTTATCAACGAATAAAGCATTATCGAACACTCTAAAAACGTCTTATGGCACTAAGTGTACTTCAAATCATCTTATCCTCCGTTCCAAGAATTTATGAACTCGTATCCCGGCCATTTTGGAAACGAATCGCCACCAATCCTGGAATAAAACTTTTTCCACCATCTTTCAAAACCGGAACCCAAATCCCTTTTCCAATGACAAACGGCTCATAATCTATAATCCGTGGGCGTTTTTCCACTGAGGAGTAGCCTTTAAGTCGGCAGCGAACGAGTTTTAAAAAGTTTTTTGACAATCGCAATTAGCTGCGACCAAAAGTTGGCCGCGAAAAAAGGAATTTTTCGAAGTTAATCGGATTGGAATTCCCGCTGGTGAGACGGAAAACACAAAAATGGCTGAGTTCGGGTTGACAGAGTTCCGATTGGCGTTGGAATTTAAATAATGAGTTTAAAGTAAATGGCCAGTTCTATAGAAAAAATGCACTGTTTTGAAATCCTGTTACATGTTAAAGTGTTAAATGTAATGCTGTAAAAAACGTATGCATATCTTAACATTAATGCCTTAATAACTACAAAACTATCGTCTGTTAAAAAATCAAAATTATCATGTGTATATTCATGAATCTTCTCCCTATTGGAACAAGACCCCCCAACCCTCTCTACCCCCCCCCAACTACCAAGAATCAAAATGCATAAAAAATAATATCCGAACTTTCAAATTCATTCGATATTTAACAATAACCGCAAAAAGTCCATTGATCTGAAGTCCCGTCCCAGGCACAATTTTGACGTCATTTATAGTAGTCAAATTGTCCTCATACCAAAGAGTGTCAGTAGAAAGTGGCAAAATGGACATATTTGGTTTAATTTTAACAAAGTTTTCAAGCTGTTGTTTATGGATTCCGAAATATGATATTTTGACATCTTTGTAAAGCTTAATGAAGTGGTCTAAATTTCTCGGGCAAGAGCGCTTAAAATCCAGAATTTCTACTTCCATTAACTCGCTAACTACTTGTAAGCATAATGATATTTTAATACTGGTCAAATTTGCAAACCTATTAGCTACTCTACATGGTACATTAACATTAACCATACTAATATTTTTATTAATTTCAATGGTTTATACCATTACACTTATACGTTTCCAACAGCCGTGGTAGCACAGTTGTTGAACGTCGTGCTCGCATCGGAAGGGTTGTGGGTTCTGTCCTTGGCGGTGCTCGCAATTCTGATGGCTGATGGTCGACGCTTGTATTCGACTAAAGACCGCCGTGTTGCTAATGGTGTCTGGGGCACGTTAAATATGTCGTGGTTACAAAGTCCTCCATGCTCCACAAGCCAAATTAATACCTATGGGGGTACCAGATCAGGGGCTTATCGGCCTTTGATCTGGATCAAAATTCCGATTTGTGAGGGAGAATGGATGAGCGAAAGGGACCTTCCTGTCAAACGGATGTGTCATGCAGACGACCAAAAGTCGGACTTCCTCATTTGTAACGTTCAATAAAAACGGAAGCCGCTCCACTTCCCTTTAAAATCGGGTAGTTTTCTACTTCGGGCTCGGTTAATCGAGTGGCATTAGAAACAACAACACTTATACGTTTCTAAGCTAGTAGCTTTTCAACGAAGTTTTACATTTCCACAGTTCACCTGAAAAACCACATTCTTAAACCGATTCCTTTAAAACCAACCAGAAGCAAATTGCCATTTTGTCAGTCTAACAAAGAAAACTATTTCAGAAGAAACGAAAGAACAACAAAAAAGTTAAGTTTTCATAACGGTTCGGGGAGGAATGTTATGAGAAACAAATTCAGAACGTCAGAAGCAGTTCCATTTCCGTAATTATTCCGCGATTATATTCCCCCCTCCCTCCCCTCGGAAGTTCCTTTTAAAAGGTCGTCTGCTGAATCATTTTTCTTCCATTTTGGAATAATTGGTTTTCTGGGAAATGACGCCATTATATTGTTCGGCTACTCGGTTTTGTTTCAAAGGTTTAAGGAGTGATGGATAGACCTAATGTTTTTAAGGACTTGTGCTATTTCCAGATACTAGTTTTATCATATTAATCCTGACAAGCTAAATTTAAAGATGAAATATTACTGCAATTTAAAGTTGATTGTGAACCTATAGAAGTTCGCAATAGAAAGTGGGGACAGTGGCAGCAGCTAGAAATAACAAGAAATTTCAGGAATATATCGCAACTTTTGATGTTTGTTTAATCGGTTTTGTTTCAGTATTTCGAAATTAACTCAAGTTTAATACATGTAAGATAAGAATCTTACATAGAAAAGATTAGTTATGATTTAGTTAAATTTCATAAAATAAAGGGAATTCGGACGTCATTTTTTTATTAAAACAGTTTAATCCAGTTTAATAAAATCCTGGACATTGTATTTGGGACATGATTGTAAATTCCCACACTCGTATTGGTTTTTAACGAAATTGCATATACGATAAGTTTCCATTGGATAATAACTTAATAATGCACAATAATAATTGGTTTTCTGGGAAATGACGCCGTTATATTGTTCGGCTACTCGGTTTTGTTTCAAAGGTTTAAGGAGTGATGGATAGACCTAATGTTTTTAAGGACTTGTGTTATTTCCAGATACTAGTTTAATCATATTAATCCTGACAAACTAAATTTAAAAGATGAAATATTACTGCAATTTAAAGTTGATTGAACATACAGAAGTTCGTTATAGAAAGTGGGGACAATGCAAGCAGCAGAGAATAATAAGAAATTTCAGGAATGTGTTCGTCACTTTTAGTGTTTGGCTAATCGGTTTTATTTCGGTATGTGTACTCTGAACTTCTTAAGATTTAATTTTAAAAAATAAAGTTGATTTGGAAGTCATTTCCAAAAAAAAAAAAAAAAAAAAAAAAAAAAAAACACAGCTTATTCCAGCTTAACAAATTCGACCTTTCTGGCTTTTTAAAGGGGCTGGATGGTTTTACTAGGAATTTATGTTATGCTACCCATACCTCTATTATGATTTAAAAAATTGCATATATAATATGTTTCAATAACATAATAACTTAAAACTGCCATATAAATAATTTCATTCGACACCATAACTTTTCGTAATACTTCATCTGCTCCCCAGCTTCTTTTTATGCTAAACAAAAAACTAACTTATGTAATCAATCACCTTTACGGGAAACCACTAGAAATAATATACTTTTAACAACTAAGTATAGATTCAAAACGGATATTTCAATAAATTAGTTATAATATCCAACCTATACAGTAGATTTTTTAATAATAATAATATATCTGTGCAGGTTTTTATGTTTAACAATATTTTGTAGAAAAATGTTCTATGTTCCTTTTAAATTAAACCCATGCTAATAGCTAAATCCTTTCAATATTTGCAGCAAGGTTATAAATAGCTCAATCATTCATGGGCTTCCAGCTGAGAACTGTGACAAGTTTTGACGTCTATTCCTCCTTCCCTCAGCAGGGACTAAGCATGGGGTCTAACAACGCAGTGGGAACCTCATATTTCAAGAAATGGCAGCCATCTTACTTCGGTGAGGATTCTTCGTGGTTGGCATACAGCTACAGTTGAAAGAGTTAAATTGGTATAGACATGTTTAACGTCTTGAGGTGGCAACTGTTTCACAGGAGTGAAACTCAGGTGCTGAATGTTTAATCAATGTAGTGGACAAAGCTTACCCTGTTACAGTCAAACACTCGACATGAAAATCACTAGTGTAATACAGGAATGAAAGCAGTAATGATTTTTTCGTCCCATACCAATCATATGAAAACACTACCCATAATTCATTGGGAATCAAGTACACACACACATACAACCTAATAAATGTCTTGATAAAGTAGATAGGTGTACTCTCATTAAAAATCTCAAAAAAAAAAAAAAAAATTCAAATAAATGTCTTAATAAAGTAGATAGGCGTACTCTCATTATTAAACAAAACAAAAAAGCCTTCGAAAAGAGATGTCCATCTTCATCAGATACACAATTAAGAAAAAGCATGAGTGGGGAAAACAAACCAATAGAAGAAACTATTTTTATTTAAAGTTATTGGAGTTTAAAAGAATATTTTTTGTGCTCATAACAACAAATTTCTTCAATAACTTGGTTTAACGAAATGAAGTAATAAGAGAAATTGAAATGGTGACTCAAATCCCGGGAAAGGGTGGGAACCAGAAAATTGTTGCTATTCTGGTTTCTTTATATAGGATTAATGGCCTTTACGTATAAGTTTAAGAACTCCCTCCGTTTGCTCTATGCAAGAAAGGCCGCATTTTGCAAAAAAATGTTGAAATTACCTAGGTCATTAAAGGATGACTGGAGTCTTTTATAATTGGGGAAACTTTATATTGTAGGCTGAAGAAAAAATATCTTAAACTTGGAGCTATTTTCAAATGTTTCTAATAAAGGTACTGATTTGAGGATAATACGGAATATAATCATCATTTGTGGGGTAAGATTTATAAACCCACAGAACTATATAGATTATTTAAAAAGTGTGTTTTTCCAATCCGTCAGTTCTACATGCAAACTAAACTCAGTACCTCGACAGCCTATTGTGGAGATATGCTATGTCTCTCGGAGGAGACATGTCATGTCAGGCTCCCGCCGAACCTTCAGTGTTTAGGTCCCAAGCATTCTTGGTCCCATTCAAGAATTCGACTTTATTTAAGGTCGATGACGCTTAATTTCTTAAAAATATGATGATCTCGGATGATAAAAAAAAAATTGTGATTATAAAATATTTCACGAGCTCTCTATATATAATTCTACGTTCATTGACGCTTAGTTACTTTTGCTAATTATTATAATTATGATTATTTAGTCATGTCGTATACCGTTTTCTTAAACCCCATTGTGACGAAGCAAAATTATTCCGTAATGTTTGTTTTGTGTAATAAAGTGTTTGTATGTAATAAAAAAATGTGATACAAGATGAATAAAGACTAAATAACAAAGGTTATAAGAAATATCCCTCAACCATATACATGTATTTACCCATGATATTTCCTAGTTATACTGACACTTATTTTTTGTGTATAAATATGGTTGATGGCCCAACTTGCAGATACCACGTGTGTAGATTTCTGAGTCCATAGACCGGAAAAAATGATGCCTAACAAACCTAATCCCCTGCTGCAATCAGCGGATTTTTCGGAGGGATCGACTGACGTCATACCGTCCTAATCGTCTGCAAGAAATCCCTCGGCATCATTATCCCTTAAGTACATCTGGCAACAATGGAGGGAAAAAGAGGAATGCAAAGAAAAAGAAATGTCGCCTTATTTTTTTGGGGGTTGTTCCATGATGTATCAAACATATGCTAAAGTTCCTCGAAACTAGATCGAGGAACTAGAAGGTTCTAGAATTAGAGGTCTTTGAAGAGTTTGTTTGTTCTCGTATAGTCGGTTGGTTGGTAGTCAGATTTTCTGGCTTGCCTGCTTGGTCAAAGACCCTCTTACAGACCTTCGTCAAGTAAGACAGACACAACAAAGAGGACAGATGCTGCCATCTATCGAGCGCCACCTCCACAATTTAGACATGTCCCTGAAGGAGAGGGAAGCAGTCTTCAGGGACCTGTACCCGTCTGAAACAGAGCAATAGCAGCCCAGAGGACTTTCGGACCCTACATATTTAACGAGCACGTACTCCGCATATACTCGGTGGGTCTTCAGTGGTACCTACCGGGACTCGATCGCGGGACCTTCCGTTCCGAAGATCGAGATCCTAACCACAAGGCTCCCCACAGCCCCTTGGATAAGGTTATTTTTTCATTTACTTTTAGAGTATGTATACCCGCTAGAGTGGACTGACGGCCAATATACAGAATACAGATATAGGGAAAAAAAGTAGGTAAGTTATAAGTTAACTGTGTAATTTTTGCAAGGCTGATTTTTACGTATGTTTTAGAAAATATTGTCATGAGTCAATAATCAATCTGCCGGACACTTTCCGTCTACCGAAACCTTTTCCAAACGCTTTAAAAGTTTGTTCAGACTTTGTCCCACGCATCTGGTGGCGCTATATGGCGCTACGTATTTTCTAACTAAACAAAAATGTATTTAAATCGAAATGATAATTTGATAAATAAATATTAGAGCAAATGTGTTGTTTCTAATGCCGCTCGGTAACCGGGCCCGGAGAGGAAAACTACCCGAATTTAATGCGAAGTGGGGCGGCTCCCGCTTTTATTGAGCACCACAAGAGAGGAAGTCCGACTTTTGCTCGTCAGCATCACACATCCATTTTACAGGAAGGTCCCTTTCACACATCCATTCTCACTCGCATATCGGAGTTTTGATCCAGATCATAGGCCGGTAACCCACTGATCTGGTACCTCCAGAGACATTAATTTGGTATGGGAACATGGAGGACTTAGTGACCAAGAGATATTTAGCTTGTCCCAGCCTCCAGGAGAACAAGTGTCATCAAACGCAACAAAAACAAAGCCCAACTGCTCTTGAAATAATTCTCGCATTGACTCTTAAAAGAAAAAAAAAACTACCAAAAAAATACGCTTGCTTCCTCCAACTCCCCTAATAACAATACGATTGCTAGCTAATCGCTGGGAAACAATCGTTTGGCGTCTTTATTTTTTCTCTCAACCCTCCCCCGCAGACGAAATAACTCGACTTCGCCTCTCTCCCCCAATTGATAGAAATAGAGTGTTTATATGTTTAGTTATAGAGCAACTGGATTTATTTAATACGAATGGTACTAAGAACAGGTTGGGTTAGTTTGAATTGCAGTCGCACTAGAGCTACATAAGGGATTTTGGTGACGGACGTCATAACTTGGAACCACGGTCAAGTGAAGAGTCAAAAACTGATTAGGCACCCAACGCAACCGTTAAAGGGAGACATCGTATGCAGCGTTGGGTTTTATAGGCAGATTTAATAAAATTTGAGCGTAAACCCCAGCTAAAAATGGTAATTTCAGGACATTTTTTATTGTGTTTTCCATCATTGCTCAATTTACTGAAAATCTACTGGTTGTTACTTCTGATTTGCACTGCTAAAGAACAGACATTTTTACGATTAAATTTGTACAGAGCCTCGCACCTGGTAATTTTGACGATATGTTTATGTTATCGATAAAACCCTAAATGAACAAGAACTAAAATTAACTATTGAGAACTAGTTTTAACTGTGTCTATTAATTGTAACTAGCTAAAGTTGTCTGAGACCAGTTTTCCCCAGAAAATACTAGTTTTGATGAAGTAGATCTAGTTTTAGTTCTAAAAAACTTATGTATATAAAACTAGAATTACAGGAAAACAGCCATATTAAGGATAATAAGCTTGAATTTGTTTAGTTAATTTCTGCAGAAATACTATCATGGGCATTTTAGTTATTGGAAAACTCTTCATTAGAAATGGTATAATACGCCTTTCATCGACCCTATTGTAGTAATAAGATTATAAAATTTCTCTTTCGAAGAATTAATAATGTATTCATGATTTATAATAATGTAACGAGGTGATTTTAAATTTTTCTTCAAGCAACCAGTACAGAAACAAATATTTCGAAAATTACTTATTGCCACTTCTTTTAAAAGAGACTAACGTTCACAATAAATTCAAACTCAAGCATTCGCAGTAAATATTAATTTGTTGAAAATATGTTAGATAATTGTTGCTTTTTTCTAATTACAACTACTTTTAACAAATACAATTGGTCAAAACTGGCTATGCTAGGGAAGACTAGTTTTATCTGGATAAAACTATTTTTCACTAATGACAGCAATTAAAAATAGTTCTCACGAGTTAATTCCAGTTTTAACTATAGCCTATGTAACGGACTCAAATCTTGTCTAAAGGAACGTATTTCACCGATCCTCACCAATAGCCACTACGAGCCTCCAGATGGACATTTTTTCCAACAAGCCATCTGCATCCTCCATGGCTTAGCGGACTTATTCTACAGCCGCATTTTTATGGACGAGTTTTCATCACAAAACTCAATTCTTTCTCGGAAAACAACACAAAAGGGAAAAGAGCTACACAGGCATCTTTTCTTCAAAAGAGGTTATGTCTACCGAAGCATTTCCACCCACCCTTTTCTTTCACTCAAACTTTAAAAGAAAAAAGTGTGGTGAGAAATTTTCCTATGGGGATGCCCCTTTTTTTTTACATTTGGCCATTCAAACGACGCGTGTAGAAAGAAATGGGGGAAGGGGGACCTCATAATTTATGCAACCGATGTAAAGGGTGATACGAGATCCAGATTTATGAGCCTCCCGAGCAGAGCATCTTCTCACCGAAACCGCGAAACAAAACGATTATTTTTTACTCTTTTTCTCTCTCTAGTTGTAGAAACGCCATTTTTTATTCTTCGAACACAAAAGGCAGCGAATTCTATTGGAATATTTTCATTCATCCTTTTTCTCTTCTTTTTATCTAGCGAGTCAATATTTAAATATCTTGGTTAATATTTGATTTATTCAAATGTGTTTTCGGTATCCTTCGGGCTAAGTTAGTTATTTTTCCTCTTTTAGACGAAAGGTAGAGGAGCTTTATTTTTTTTAACTTCGTTTTTTTTCTCCACCTTATAACCGTAATTTGTTTCGGTTTGATTCAATTAGGGCGAACGTGTTTGTGAGTTCAGAGACGAATTGCGTCATTTAAGAAAGTAGCTTTTAACCCTCTGAGGGATACAGACGTAAGAACCCGTTTTCTGACAGTTGGGTTTCCAGAAATACACATACTTTTTAAAAATTATAAAGTTGAAAATGTCACAAGATTTAAAAATATTAAAAATTCTAAAGTTTAAACATTCTGAAGATTAAAATTTTACTAAACATATTAAAAGATTACCAATTTTAAAATTTTATAATAAAAAAAATAATATTTTTACAAATATTTAAAATTTATGATTTTCAAAAAAATATTAATTTTACAATTTTTATGTTATAATTTAAAAATTTTACTCAATTGTAAAATTTAAATTTTCTATTTGAAAATTTCATAATTTTGCAATTTATTATAAATTTTTGCATTTTTACATGAATTGCAAATGCAATATTTGAAAAAATCGCATAATTTTTGCAAAAAAATTATACATTTGTAATTCTTCAAATTTTATAAATTTTATAGCTTTTAAAATTTCAACTTTACAGTTTTTTTAAATTTTAATTTTTATAATTAAACTTAAGTTTTAATGTATATTCATAGGTTGCAGAAATATAATTTATAAATTACCATTTATGTACCGAATAATTTAAAAAAATTAAAGTAATTAAATGTTCAAATAAAAATTCAAATTGATTTTAATGCAATGAAAAGTAGCTTACACTTAAACCAGTTTGCTAATAACTCAGAGACAGTAACTGTAAGGTGTAAACAGAAATGAATTTTGAAAGGATTTGTAATTTAAAATTTACACCGAACGAAGAATGCATATTACATGAATTCCGACGCATTTGAATTTCGTTAACTTATTGTAATAGTGTTACGGAATTTGTTTAGAAGACTAAAATCAACGGGGTAAAAGCTTTATCTTATAGAAAGGGTACATGCTTGAGATAAAATATTTAAATATTCTGCTTTGTTTATCGAATCTGCGGATATTTAATTAAGCTTAAAAGAAACCTTTTTACATATACCACATGGTGGAGGAAGGTAGGGCTTATTTTAATTAACGATTTAATCAAAATCAAGAAATTTTCAAATCTTTTTCTACACTCTTAAAACAAAAGAGTGAAATCCGCTCCAATTGGAGAAGTGCATTTTCGACACTGGAAAGGAGTGAATATTAACTCAGACTGAATTAAAATCACTCGTTTGGAGTGATCTTGTCGGAGGTTTAACACACAAAGTATCCACTTCTTTCGGAGAAGTGCATTTTCCAGACTGGAGGAGTGAAATTAACTCAGGCGGATTTTAAATCGCTCGTTCGTTTTAAGAGTGTACTGACGACGTTTATAAGTATTTCTTAAAAACCTGCTTTTTCATTTTGGAGAAAACTGGTAAGGTAAGTTTGAATTATCGTCGCAGTAGAGGTACACGAGGGCTATTGGCGTAGGGCTCCGTACTTTAGAACCACAGTCAAATGACGAGCCGACACTTGAGAAGGCACCCAACTCAACCGTTAAGGACGACATCGTACGCAGCGTTGGGACTTTTGGAGCATTTTTGACGTGAACTCTCCTACACGGGGTATTATTCGTCGGACGTTTTCTTTCGTCTGCACGGGCCGTTTATATGTCGGCAGTTATTCGGGCTATTTCCGGACCCGGGACCTTCCTCATGCAAGGCGAACATCTTAACCGACGATAATTAAAACCAAATCTAAACAAAATAGCTAATAGTAGGTATAAAATGTATAATGTACAGTCAGTGTTTGAATACTGTTCAAAAAATTAAGACAGAGTGATAGCAATAAAAATTAAAGTGAAAGATTTGAGAATTCTTTTTCACATTAAATAACAAATATTACTAAAAAAAAGACGTGTGGGGGAAGGAAAAAAATAGTTTATTAACGACATAAGGAAGGGAAAAAAACGTAACTCAAACTTAATTGAGACATTGGGGATAAAAAGATTTGAAAAATAATCGAACATGTCCCTGCGGGTTTAGGACGCATATATGTCAGTCCTAATATACTTGTCTAATAGACAGTATTCATGAACCATTAGATTCGTTGTTCAATATTTTGTTTTTTGAAAAAAATGTTAAGTAACGTAATTTTCATGAAAAAACACAAAGAAAGAACAATATAATAGATTAGTAGATATGCATATTGGAAAGTATAAATGCCTTCAACAAAAATATTCTAGCGTGAATAAGATTGTTAAATTTAAGGGTTACGGTTTGGTCATTTAATGGTTGGCCATTTGTGACTATATCAGTATTTCAGATAACTCTGGTTTGTTGATTTAAATCTTTTCTTATAAATATTTTTTATGATGGATTTTTTTTCGTTTATAATAGTTATTTATACTTAAAAAATATTTTATAAAAGTTATTTTCAAATCAAAAATATATATGCTAAAAAGATGTAATACATGCATGTATGAAAGTTAAAGATACACATGAACACCAAATATCTAGTAGATTATTACGTCCTTTCGTTACGATTAGAAAATTCGCCAGCAGAAAGAAAAAAAAAAACTCGTCGAAAAATCATACCGATAAAAGATCCGGTTCGAGGTTATTAACGATCTTTTTTACAGAAGTACCCTTGATGTTCTTTTTCGGGAGAGAACAATTAACAGACGATAGCTACTGAATATCTTTTGGTGTTCATCGATTTTCCAGAAGAAACTTTAGTAGAACTAATTTCCTGGGTATCAGCTAACCCAAATTCTATTCATTTTCGCAACTTCTGAAAACGTTCCGAGAAGATATATTTTTTGTAAGGTTCTATACGGTTCGGTGACCTTCTAGAAAGTTCCATGGAATTCGTTTTTATCTTTTCCTTGACTCGCATGTCAGTGGAACGGTAATCAATCAGTCTGGCAAAGCTGAAGACTGCACCATTATAGCTATACAATCAGCCAAAGTCAGCAAAGTTATATGCCGAGTTATCATCTGTATTAACTATTAGTCCGAATATACGCCATTGCTTGGATTGAATAAACTAATATATGTGTATTAGTTAACTGGTCTTTCTTGTTAATCATCAATGGTTGTATTGCATAAAAAACTTATTTGAAAAAAAAATAAAAACATTAAAAAAAGGACCAAAAACATATTTAATCGTTACGCTACAAATTCAAGATTATTATTGCAAATAAAAAGCAGCACTTTTGTTAGTTAGAAATTCGTAGAATTAATCTGCGATTAAAAACTGTTAAAATTATGTCTAGTTTTTCAGCGGGTTTTTAATACGTTTCGCTAATTTCCGACGATTTGCAACAGCTAGGAGCATTTTTCTCAGGAAATATAAAATCTACCAACATGCTTTGTTTCATTATTTCCTCCCCATTATTAGCTCTTTGATTGAAACTGAGGAATTTTAAATATCTCTGCTAATAAAAGTTATATAACTTTGAATCTGATTTTTGTGTGTGTTTTTTATGCATTTTTTTAATAAAAAACACTTCAACAGTAATTTTTATATACTTTGAAATATCCTCAAATAGGATCAAAGAACTATATGTCAGGAAAAAAGTGCCAAACAAGTTCATAAGGATATTGCATATAGGGTAGACTGACCAGTGAGTGAACAGGCCCCAGTGAATCAACATTTGGTAAATATAATTAAATAAAATAAGGATTTAGAATCATTCCACTATATGGATTGGCAACACTGACTTCCTCCCATGTAGTAGGGAGCTATCTGACAATGGTTGGTTGTCCTGGTCATTATATCCTGGAGTTCATTCACTGGTGAACATGGCGTCTTAAACGTTCATTCACTGGTTAGTCTACCCTAGTTCCTTAGAAAAATGTTCCTAACGTTAGGCAAATTAACATGGGCGAGATAGAACCATCCGACTCCCCCTAAATCAATTTAGAACGAAGTGATTCACACATTGCATATTTATTTGTTAGCGATCATAAACTTCATGTAGAATTTAAGTATTTAAAAAAAATATTATTGGAATCGTTTCTTAACAAAGGGACACTTTTGTTAAGCAACAAATCATCATTGGCCTTTTAAATGTCGTCAAATAGTAATCCAGAGTGAGGCAAATAAAAGTGGACCCAACGTAGAAATAAGAATACGACAGATATGTTGCCAAGGCAAAAACCAATACAAAAACAGGTTTGCTAACTGAAGCTATTGATAGCTTCAATATTAAGCCCAAACAAACCCTTGGCGACTTATTTGCCGGCAACTACGGGATATTTTGAGAAGCTAGTTAGAATGAAATATAAACAAGGTTTATAGAGCATATCAAGAAAAGTTCCCACTAGTGATTATTTTGGTCGTTATTTATCCTAAGGAATCTGACCTTTTTTTCTGTTAATGCAAAACATTCTAAATTGATTGCAAGACACAAAATTTGCATTATGGGACGTCTTCATACAATACGAACTAAGAAGTCTATGAGTAGCTCTAATGTGAAGCCAATCTGATCCAACCAAGGCAAAAACAGGTTTTAGGCGGCTTCAAGAGTTCTTCTCTCCAAGCATTTCAAAGTATTCCTATCTCTAGACCGGGGCCCACTTTTATTTGCCTAACACTGTAGTTACTTTGTTCCGAAGCAGCACGTATAGATGTTTTTCCAACGGTGAAAGTCTTGCCGTAGTGGAACAACTTCTACAGAACACCTTTTGCAAACAGTCATTCCTTATTACCACATAATTTATGCCGTTTATACACACAACAGCTACGGTAATTTCGAAGTAACGATCAAAGCGGCAATGCTAAGCCAATTAGAGCTTTCACACCTGACAGATTAAATACCGTATTTGCGGTTTTATCAACGTTATTTTCCCAATTAGTGGAAATGTTAACTATATCTGTAATGGCCATGTAGGGTAACAAATTTTAAGGATAGAATTTTACCGCACTTGTAATGAGAAAGCTCTAATTCACTTAACATTGTCACTGAGTACTTTGCGAAACCATAAATAAGTAAAAAAAATTACAGGAGTAGTTGATTGCGAAACGGTCTTTAGAATGGTCTATACCAGATACTTTTAAGGATATAACATCGTTCTACTCGTTCCCTTAATCTCTTCGCTCCAGGAATACACAAACTTGGAACTTTGTATTAATGAAATCCGTAACATTATTTTACAATCTTTATTAATATGAAATTTTCTGTTAGAAACCAATATTTAAGTTTTGCAAAAATACCGTACAGTAGAAGTTTATATTTTATCTGTAGAAAAAATGACGGAACGAGATGGTCAAGCACAATTTCGGAAGTCTTGCAAAAACTATTTTCAGTAGTAAATTTATAAAACATTTTTCATTCAAACACATTGGTAAAGTGAACTATTAACTAAAAAACTAATATAGCTTGTTTTCGCATTTATAGCAATAAAAAGTTTGCAATTCTTTATCCCAAAACATCAAATCCCTTAAATTAACGAGCCCTTCAGAAAATTTTAGACACAAATGTTTCCAAATTTACTTAAAAAAGCATTTTTCAAAAATATAATTATTTGTAAAATATGTTTATAAAATAATCTATGTGTAGGAGGAGTGGAGAGAGGTTAATTTTCCAGAAAATTCCACGGAATTCTTTTCACCAAACTAATTCGAACTCTTGCGTCAGCGGAAAAGTAATCAATCAGTTCAGCGGCGCTGAAAACTATGGATTAGACGTTACCCTTCGTCGTCGCATTCTTCTAGTTTTTTCTCTTGCAAGGTTCTTCGGTTTAAAACCATGGTTTGTAACCATGTGTAACCATGGTCGGTACACGCTTAAAACAAAGTGAAATCCGCTCTAGTTGGAGAAGTGCATTTTCGACACTGGAAAGGATTGAATATTAACTCAGACAGAGTTAAAATCACTCGTTTGGAATGATCCTGTCGGAGGTTTAACACACAAAGGATCCACTCCTCCAGGAGAAGTGCATTTTCCAGACTGAAGGAGTGAAATTAACTTAGACTGAGTTAAAATCGCTCGTTCGTTTTAAGAGTGTAAAGGATGGTTTAAACCAAGATCCCCCCACCCCTAAAGTTTTTTCCATGATGATTTTTTTCATATTGTTACCTAAAACATATTTAAGTGCCTACAAATATCTTGAATTACTATTTTCATAGAGAATATATACACTCTTAAAACAAAAGAGTGAAATCCACTCCAGTTGGAGAAGTGCATTTTCGACACTGGAAAGGATTGAATATTACCTCAGACTGAGTTAAAATCACTCGTTTGGAGTGATCCTGTCGGAGGTTTAGCACACAAAAAATCCACTCCTTCCGGGTAAGTGCATTTTCCACTCTGGGGGCGTGAAATTAACTCAGACTGAGCTCAAATCCACTCCCTTGTTTTAAGAGTGTACTTTTCAAAAATAGCATTTTAATTTTTTTTTCTAATACATGTTAAAATTTAAGGCAAGATATAAGAAAAACGAAGGCACAAATATTGGCAAGCTAAGTTAAGTATTTTGGCGATGATATCAGCACAAATTACAAAGAAGCGACAGCCGCCATGATTGCTAATGGTTGATAAAATCGCAAATTATATTCTCGGTATTTATATCACACTAACGAGCGGGTTTAGTAGAATAAACCATAGACGACTAGAATGACAACGTCTGCAGTGACGTCACTCATACGTCAAACGTTGTCTTATACCTCACAAACAAACCACCCAGAATCTAATTATTTCAAACGACTACGTCTATAATGATGCCACAGCTACCTTGAAAATTGTCATATGCCCCATAAACAAATCACGTATATATCTGTTCGATTTATTTATTAATAACTGTGTGTAGATTGATGGTCTATGTAAAAATGTGTTAGTTCAAACTTCTTTGCCTTCTAGATCAGGTATCAACAGCGTCAACTCTAAAGTCTTTAACTTTGTAAAGCGTAAAGAGACTGTGTTAAAGAAATGTAAACCTAGTTAAAATAAGAAAAAAACATTAAATTAATAAACAATACGAAGAGAAAATATGAGAGAAGTTGTTACGTTAAAGTTGAGTCGCTGTTAAAAGTTACATTTTAAATAATCAAATTTCAGCCGAATGAAAAATTGCTTTTAGTTCTCAATAAATTTAGCCTTATAAATTCAAATAACATTAAGAAGCTGAAAAGCCCTTTAAAAATATTTACTAGTAACTTGCTTAAATGAGATTAAGCATTCAAAAATGACGAAATAAAGTTGAGCATCACCAGAAAATATTCAAGAACTTAAAGCAATCAGTACACATTTAATTTAACCTTTTCGAATAAGCTACATTTAGCGAAACAAACTTCTAAAAGTAGATTAGAATTTGAAATCTTATTACGTGCAAGTACTTTGGAAAAAGATAATTTATAATCCTAAAAACCTTTTAGTTTAAAATTTCTCAGTTTTTCATCATCAAATTTGTTACGCGCTAAAGTATTTATATTCTTTGGAAATTAAAGTATTAAATTGGATTACAAATGTGCCGCACCTTTCATTTTTTAACATTTTAATGAACTACTGTGAGAAAAAAAATGCTAAAACAGTGAATAAAACTCTGAAACGGGATAATTGCTACAAGAGACTTTGCGTCATATTTTTCTCAGGGTTGCCAGATATGAGCATCCCCATACGCCAAAACCATCGCCAAAATTTGGGAAATTTGAAGAATAAGAAATTTTAGATTACGGTTGGGATCACATTTTAATAATTTATCCAAATATGTGCAAAAACTTGCTACAGATATATTTCAAGCATATATATCATAGTTTGCAACACTTATCCCTCACCACCATATTAAGGGGAAATATACTAAGAAAAATTACCATTTAATTCGAAAATTACCAAAAAATACTATAAAATTACTAGAAAAGCGTTTCACGTATTTTAAAGTCACCAAAAATATTCCAAAATGCAGCTAGTATTTTTATGGTATTCTTTTTAGGTTTAAAAATAAATTAATTTTTTTCGAAGCGCTTTTTTCCTTGTCAACACTGGCTCCACACCCCTCCAATTTTGGTATCCATGCGCGTCCCGTCGTTAGCATCGGAGGTCACGTGATATGCCAATCTAATACTTTAACTATGATATCTATGATTTTGAGACGACTGATTCTTCAATTAATAAAATGATCCATAAATCAACTAATATATCATTCTTAAAATCTATATGTGACCGTGGGATGGGACCGTCCCCGGTGTGAAACAACCCCATTGAAAGAGATATTTTTTTTTAACACGAGATTATAAAAACTGTAGTTCCCGAGCATCATACAATTTCAAATAACTTTGCAAATTTAAGACGCATTTCTTACTATCATTTGAAGCTCAATTTAAATTTCTGGTAGTTGCAAAGAGTTCTGTAGCAGGGTAGAAGAAAGACTCGTACTGAGCTGTCATCGGCAGCCATGGCTCACTGCGAATCCCGAATAGAGTGGCAAATATACTGAGAAATAAGTACACCCAGGGCAAATTCGGGAATTGAACCCGCACCCGTTACGGCGCGTGGACTGCTAGTGTTGTGCCCGCGATCCAGACCACTCGCCATCGGGCCCCACATGCCACCCTATATTGTCTCAGTGTTGGTCCATACTCCATGGTGCTGTTGCCAGGTTCAGTCTCTTATCTACTATAGAACTCTTTGGTTAGTTGGCCGTCGACGGCCGGCCAACGTCTTTCGTTGTCTATTTCTATCCTCCATACTATTTGTTAAGGATGTTTATAATATCACCACAGCGAAACCAATTAAAAATGTCAATTTCTATCCTCCAAACGAAGTTTTAAAGCGATCACGTACTGCTCGTAATTTTGAACCGTGTTCATACTATTTTTTAAAGATGTTTATAATATCCCCAGAGTGAGACTAAATTAAAGTGTCACCACATATCTGCGCCATTTGAGCGATTTTCAGCCATGCTTGGCAACCCTCCATTTTGAAAAAAGAGGGTAAAGAACAAGATCGAATGAAAAGGATAATTGCGGGCTTTCGAGATTTGGTTCGGGTTTCGAATTTCATCTTTCCGATGCATTCGGAAGTAGTTTAAAAATGTCCCATTTCACTTTTTGAGGCTGGAGGAGGGAAAAGATCATTATTTTCTCTTCAAAAGAAGAATAAAAATGGCGTCCGTTCGTACTTCGTTTCTTAGAATATGTTCGATGACAAATAAATGTGGCACGAGTGAAACGTCTGGATAGGTATAATTTCGATTGTCAAGCAATTGAGCGCAAAAAAATGTAGGTCTTTTGTTTGCAAGGTTTATTTGTCCTAAGTTGATTATTGTCCTTATACTTCAATTTCGGAGAATGGTTTTTGTATAACCCAAATCAGGG
The DNA here is from genome assembly GCA_023701765.1 of Hylyphantes graminicola. Lineage (NCBI taxonomy): Eukaryota > Metazoa > Arthropoda > Arachnida > Araneae > Linyphiidae > Hylyphantes > Hylyphantes graminicola. The sequence goes on from CM043115.1 coordinate 61,925,358, forward strand.
ATTGGAAAGTAATTTTTTTTAAAAAGAAACTGTTACTGTCAATTCGAAAAGTAAGTAGTTACAAATACGAAAAGCAAATAATAACAGTTACTTTAAGAAATTTCAAGTTAAAATAAAATAAAATTTTACCTTGTTGCTGTTTTTGAAAGAGAACCAAGACTAAAGAAGTAGTCACAAACTTAGAGAAAATCCAACGTTGTTCAAAGTTTTATAGTCCGACTTGGATTTTAGGCTTGGATGAAACATCTGTCTGACGACCAGGATGACTTATTGTTGTTGTTAAAATTTTTGGAAAAGAGTGGAAACAAATCATGCAGCTTTGCTTTTGTCTAAATATGTCCATTTTGAGACCAATCCAGTTGTAACTGTGATAAATTAATGAGTCATTTGGTTATTGATTGTTATAATGCATTTGAAAGAACCAAAAAAAAAAACTAAAAGAAAGGAAATTAAATAAAAAATTACTTTGGGTTATTTTGTTTTGCTCAGAATTTGATCAATGGAGTTGTTTCACGAATGATCTGGCAATAGCTCCGCGATCTTCTGTTCATTTCTCTCGAATTACTTTTGTCTTGGTTGGTTGGTAGAGATAATCATTTGTGTGCTGACCAAGCACACTATGAGAAGACCGTGAAGCTATTGCCAGATCCTCTGTGAAACAACCCCATTAAGATCCGGTATCTATTTAAACGGATTTTTAAACTGTATGAATCAAAAATATGATAGTTACGATTTTTTTGGTTATTTATCTAGATACATTAGGAAAAAAAATATCGATGAATATAAGGAGGGAAATTACTTTTATGAAAGACATTTATAAATCACGTTTTATCCCAACGCTAAGTCGATTTGCAAGCAAATGAACAACTGCCAGTGCCAATCGAAAGTTTAAAATTAATATTCACTTCCTCTACAATCACAGAATTTAATTGTTTAAACTTTAAAACATAGTAACATGAAACACAAACAAAGCCTTAAATTAAATATATGCCACATCTCTAAGAGGATTAATAAGTTTTATAAATTGTTCTACATAAAACCTTTAGGGTTATTCTCTTCCCTACTTCAATTCTTGCAGAGACACGTTATGTTAAGACGCCACACATAATATGAATTAAATGACTTCCATACAATGACGCCATGCATAAACTACACTCTTTAAAACTTCCTTGTCTTTGAACTTCTTTAAATAAAATTTCCATGTATTGACAGTATTTTTTAGATAGAAGTAAATGCATGTTATTATTCCAAGGTACAAGTTTTGGAAATATATTTCCAAAGTCAAATATCCTTTCGCAGATGAAATAAATTCAAATATTTCCAACAATTTCATTTTGAATTGAAAATAACATCCTTCCCTCTTCTTTTTTACTTAGTGTATTTACAAAATTACGTATCTTTTAAAGCGCATAAATAAAATAAAAACTCAAAGGGAAAACTTTGATTAGAAAATCACAAAATCCAATAACAAAAATAAAAGAAATAAATATTTTAAAGGATTTGGGGTTTAGGGAAAAATTATTTATTCTATATTTTGTTTTTTATGTAAGTAAAATGAAACTGGTATCGTATTTTTTCGCCAAGAAAATGAATAGAAGACTTAAAACGAAATCCGTAGGGAAAAACAGATTACATTAAGATTTTTTTTTCCTTTTCGTAAGATATGATAGAGGATTTTTTATTTTCCAAATTAAACCGTTCCCATTAAATAAAAACTCTTGTTTATAGTTTATACTTCAAACATCAAAATGCTAAACATAAATTTAAATCTTTATAAAGGAACAACTGAGCTTTTTAGCTATTTACATTACCAAATTTTATGGCCTCAATATTTGTACGTTTAATAAATAGTTTAGATTTAGTTCTATTAAATGAAATTTCTTTAAAAAATGTAGAAGTTGGCACCGAAACTTATGTTGTTGTTGTTTTAGCGCAATGTAAATTAGAGCCGTTTATTTGTGTTTCTATAAGGATGAATCCTAATGTAAAAGCAGAATAAATATACAGGGTGTCCGTAAAAAATGTCCGAGTTTTAATGGTTACAGGAGTTTATTTTACACGAACTATAACAAATCATACATGAAATTGAAGGAAAACTAGCCTAGTTTTTTCTATAAGTGCTCAGTGTGTGTGCCTTTAGTGATACGGCACACATCCAAACGAAAATGCAATTATTTTCATACTGTTTACATTTAATCCGGAGTAATGGAAGCAGCAGTCTACGCTACTTTGAAAACTATGTAACGGTACAAGCGTATGCGCTTATTTGAAACTGTTGGAGTTATACTCTATTCGGCACCTTCAACCACAACTGTCGAACGATTACAGCTGATACTATTGCCAATTTGAAACTTTTACATTCTATTACTGACACCCGGTATTTCTTTTAGTTTTAGATTATCATCGAACTAAAGATACACGAGGTCTATTTGCGACAGGCGTAGTCTTTTGGAACCACAGTCAAGTGACGAGCACGACCTAAGTAGGCACTCAACGCAACCATTAATCATCGTAAGCGACGTTGGGACTTTGTAGCATATTTGACTTGGACTCTTCCGCACGGGGTATTATTCATTGGCACAGGCCGTTAAATGTTTATAATATCTCATCTATTGAAGGAAACAAAATATCTGCAACCATATATTCGCCATTGGAGCGATTCACAGCCAAGCTTGACGACCCTCTGTTTGGAAGAAAGAGGGTAAAGAACAAGATCGACTGAAAAGCATAATTACTGCTTTCGAGATTTGGTACGGGTTTCGAATTGCATCTTTCCGATGCATTTGGAAGTAGTTTAAAAATGTCCCATTTCACCTTTTGAGGTTTGGTGGAGGGTAAAAGAATCATTATTTCTCTTCAAATAAGAATAAAAATGCGCCTGTCCGCTTCTTAGAATGTACATTTGTGACAAGTAAAGAGGCAAGGGGGAAACTTTACCAAATAGGTGAAATTTTGAGTTTCAACCAATAGATCACAAAAAAATTTGAATATTTTGGTTTAAAAGGTTTATTTGCTCGTACACTCCTAAAACAAACGAGCGATTTTAACTCAGTCTTAGTTAATTTTCACTCTTTCCAGTGTCGAAAATGCACTTCTCATATAGGAGTTTATTCCACTATTTTGTTTAGTTAAACCTCCGACAGGATCTCCACCACAGTCCCCTACGTTTTGAAATTTGAACTGCAGATAAGTGGCGCAGATGACACCAGAGCTTTCAAACAATAAAAATTCGAGCTATTTGAAAATAAAAAGTAAGGTGTTGTAAAGATGTAGGTATATGTAAGTTGTATGAAATACATTTTCTTCTAATAAATATCATTCGTACAACCTTAAAACAAACGCGAGCGATTTTAACTCGTCTGAGGTAATGTTCACTTCTTTCCAGTGTCGAAAATGCACTTCTCCTATAGGAGTGGGTTTCACTCTTTTGTTTTAGGAGTGTATGCAGATTATTGTTATTTTCCTTCAACTTCTGGAAATAGGTCTCGCATGCTCCTAAAAATTATATTTCGGTTAAGATCTCGTTGCTAAAAGTTGGATAAAACGTCAGTCTTTGTTAAATATTTGGAAATGAGTGTAATCGAATCAAGGCAGGATTATTTAGAGACCCTACTATATAATTCGTCAAGTAAGACTCAACGCACACATAAGTGACGTATGCTGCCATCGATCGCCACCTCCGCAATTGAGACATGTCCCTAAAGGATAGGGAAATAGTCTCCAGAGACATGTATCCATGGAAAAACTGCTCCATGATCACCCACAGGACTTTCGGACCCACAGATTTAACGAGCACATACTCCGCATGTACTCGGCGGGTCTTCATTAGTTCGGAATGCGATCGCGTGACCTTCTGATTCCGAGAACAAGGCCTTTACACGAGGTTACCCACGGCCCCATGACGTTATGTATAAAGTGTAGTCTTAAGACTATCTCTTAAGTTGTCACAGGAGTCTTAAAAATGTGCAAAGAAGGTACTACAAAACATAGTTTGATCTTTCATGTCATTTTTGAACTACTCAATAAATGAGTATAATTTTTTATATGTAATTCTACAAGATTTATTTATTATAAAACTGGTTTTAAAATGTATGAAACTTTAGCCAAAACTAAAATAAATGATATTAAACATGAAGCTATTTGAACACATTGTGATTAGGCTTGCGCGGCAAATTGTGAGGTCAAAATTGAAAAAATGACCAAGAAAATGACTTTATATTGTACAAATATGTACAAACAACGACCTATACCTAAATTCTCAGCTCAATTTGAATTAGAAAATATTTTAAGAACTTTCTTCTAAAAAAATTAATAAAAATTTAAAAAATTTGATTTTAAATTTTTTAAAAAATAATTTCTAATTAAAATTGAGCTGAGAATTTAGGTATAAGTCTTTGTTTGCAGATATTTGTACAATATAAAGTCATTTTCTTGGTCATTTTTTCAATTTTGACCTCACAATTTGCCGCGCAAGCCTAATCACAATGTGTTCAAATAGCTTCATGTTTAATATCATTTAATTTAGTTTCGGCTAAAGTTTCATACATTTTAAAACCAGTTTTATAATAAATAAATCTTGTAGAATTACATATAAAAAAATTATACTCATTTATTGTGTAGTTCAAAAATGACATGAAAGATCAAACTATGTTTTGTAGTACCTTCTTTGCACATTTTTAAGACTCCTGTGACCCCTTAAATTAAGTTTTTATGCGTTGTTTGTATTTTTAGTTAAACGTAAATGCAAGTTGTGTAAGTCAAATATCCTTTTTCCAGATGAAATAAATTCCAATATTTCCAGCAATTTCAATTTGAATTCAAAATAACATTCTTTTCTTTTTTTTTTTACTTAGTGTATTTACAAATTTGCGTATCTTTCAGAGAAAATAAAATTTAAAAAAATCAAAGGGAACACTTTGATTAGAAAATCACAAAAATCAATAAAAAAAAGAATAAATATCTTAAAGGATTTGGGGTTTAATGAAAACTTTTTTGTTGTAGTATTGGAGCAATGGAAATCAGAGTCGGCTATTTGTGTTTCTGGGATAAAATATACGGTTAATTAATCTAAAAAGCAGAATGAATATAGTTCGAGGAGGGAAAAAATTGGGCATTTTTATGGCTGCTTCCTATCAATTGGTTTAAATTACTAGTTTGTAGCTCTAGTGCGAAGATATTTCAAATGAACCTTAACTACCTTTTGAACTCACGGCCTAAAACTTCAAACCAGCCAGCACAAAGTAATGAAATCAAAGCAATTACTTAAAGCCTGTTCCATCCGATTTATAGGTTGGTTATGCCGATTAAATATTGAAGTCTTTTATATCTTCAATGTTAAATATGTGGAGAAGTAAGATGGAGTTAGCATACAATAGCGCTCAAAGTTTACAGTGCTTTGATTCCAGTGGTGAAATAATAGAAAATAATATCCCGTAACATTTTTTTTGCGCTACTTTTAACATAAAGCAAAAAAAAAAATCCCTTCAAAATAACAGCAAAAAAGGATAGCACCTATGTTTCCAGCCCTTTTTGCTGTAAATTCAGAGTGGTTTTTCTAGCAGTAAAGAAACTACGTCAGGAGGAAATAAGCCAATTAAAGCTTAAAGTTGCATCTAAATTAATGATAATAATAAAATATATGATAAAGCTAACTATTTAGTTTTGTTGCACACATTAACTCTGCAGCGGTAAAATGAAAAACATCAAAATTTCTTTCATACATAGAGATAGTAAAACCATGCGCTATCGCATGGTTTTACTATCGCTTTGTTTTATATCAAGTAAACAAAGTAATTTTGTATAACATAATACTTATATCCAACAATAAAAGTTCATATGCTACAGATTTGAACGGATTCTAAAGTAATTAAAACCAATACCACTAATTAAAGTATATGCAATGAGTTCAGAGCTTAAAGATTGCATAATAAAGGATCTAAAATATAGTAAATTACTCTCTTTAATTCATGAAAGTATTCTTCTAAAATTCACAAACAGTAACGACGTATTTAATAAATTATTTACAATTGTTTGAAATTGGATGCAGTAGTTTGTTGCGGCTTATTATATATACTCAATGCAGTCTTGTATTAGAAAAATTTCTATTCAGCACAAATAAAATTATAACATAATTACCATATTTTTTACCATATTAGATTTTCAGATTCAATATTTTCTACTGTATTTCTGAAAAAGCATAAATTAAACGAGCTACTTTCATGTTGTATTTAATGTATTAAGTGCATTTCCTTTCATATTAGCGCAATTTGCAAAAATTAAAATTCATGAAACTAAAATTATTGCAAAGAACGAAATATTCAATACTAAGACACTTGTTTTAATAATAATAAAAAATATGACATTTATAGACCTTTAAAAGACTTAAATATGCAATCGGAAATTTTCAACTTACAAATCTTTATACTAAAGTAAATACAGCACAATCCCAAGCAAATACTAGATTAAATATATACCAATAGAAAGAAAATCATATATTTTTAGCATAGTAAATATAATGACTCAAAATTTGCATTGTAGTATTTACGTTGCTTATGAACAGTTTTTGCGTTTCGAACGTTCGCTATTAAACATAGTTCGACAGCATAATGAAACTATTATGTTATTCTGGTTCAGTTTTGTTATTATTACAGCTGACAGTATGTTTAGAAAAGTTTAATATTTGTATAGTCTTCTGTTTGAAATTTTCACTGCTGTATTTACCGTAGAAAAAGAATTCACTTCTACATATTTAAAAGAAGAGAGATCAAATTTTTTCAAGAAACTGAAAAAAAATGCCAATTCATTACGAAATAGCGCCAAACAAAAACGACTATAGAGGCAAGTGAATATAGCGGTAGTGATTATAATGGGACAAGGGTAGGGTTGATACCCATATATTACAGCTTGTGTGCTTGATCAGAGACCCGCTTATAAACCTTCGTCAACTACGGCAGACACAGAAAGAATTTTTACTGGCACAGTGAGAGAAATTACACTCAGGCCTTTGGCGGGAATCGAACCCGCACCCGGTACTGCGCGCAGACTTTTAGCGGAAGCAGTTATCTTAACCACTTGGCCACCCGGGCCCCATGAGACAAGGTGGATGCGTAATTAAAATACATGTAAACAATGTATAGCATATTCGTATAAATTTATGATACAGCACTAGTGAAAAGTAGGGTTACCAAGATGGGACAATTATCACTTAAATAAAATACATCGTGCCACGACTGTAGGCTATGCTAGATTCCAACCTTTAATGGTATTTTCAGAAGTAATGCAAGGCTATTTTATGACTTTCAATATGTCAGCATTTTAAGGCGTATATTGCATGTGTTGCAGATTTGTAACAAAAATAAGCGATGACGGCCTAACCGCAATATCAAATGAAAAGTTAGATTTTAACCCTTCACATAAAGCTGCGCATAGAAATAACATATTGCAATCATTTCGTAAGTGTAGGAAAATATGAATCTAACTATCGTTATATGTAAATAAGGTAATAGGCAGTTTTCCATGCGCTCTTTTTATTTCACTAAAGTATTAAGCGAGGAAACGTGGCTGGAAATTCTCGTACGAAAATCTTTTGTTGTGATATTTAGCGATTCATATATGCAAGCAATTTTGTGATATTTTAAGCTTTTAGACTTCAGTTCACATTTGGGAAAGTGTCAAATATCGGAGATGTATGACACAAGTTATTTCGCTTGAGGGCCTGCGTTTTGCAAGCAAAAAAGATTCGCTCTCTGAGAAGATTATTGGATGTCAATCACAGTGACAAGTACCAGCTGCATTTCGCATGATCTGTAATTCGAAGATATGTCAGAGATATTTTTGAAATTTTTAATGTGAGTAGTTACATAAACAAATCGTTAAAAGTACAAAATTAAATGTAGTTGAATATAAGGAAACAAAAATATTTTCCGACCAACCTTTCTTTGCAATGTCTATAAAGTTTTACATTTTCCATATTAAGTATAACCTACTTTTAACTTTTTCTAAAAGAGAAGCATGAATTTAGTGATTTAGTCGTAATAAAATAATATAATAAAACTTACCTTAAGCCTAGGTAGTATTCAGCCATAATAGTGTTTGTTTTCAATGCACACGCTTCTTAAAATTAACTAATCATATCGTTGATATAAAATATAATTGTTTTGAAGGCTGTCTATTTTTCTAGCCTTTTGCATTGTTTTGATAAAAGATTAAGTTAGGTTATACGTTTTAAGGCTGTCTATTTCCCTCCTCTGTGGAACTTTAGCACAGTTAATTACGCCGCGTAATTTCGAACCCGGGTCAAGTAACGAGATCTACACCTGAGCGGGTGCAGTAGCGAAAACTTAAAAGCAAACCAATGGCACTATTATGAACATACTAGAACTTTCGACTCAACAGATTTATTGGCACGTAAGTTGTATATTACTCAGGACAAATGTAAACAAATAACACAAATATCAATGGCCATTTTCCGAGATTCGAACCCCGACAACTTCTTGTCTGATTATAAGAATACAACTCAAAGGAGTAAGATAGGGTAGGGTAGGTATTCTGACCTGTGTGCTTGATCAGAGACCCGCTTATAAGCCTTCATCAAGTAAGACAGACACAGAAAGCTTTTACTGTCACAGAGAAAGGAAGTTAACCCATTGCAAAGGCTTTAATCGAACCCACACCCGTTACAGAGCGCAGACTGCTGGCCTGCGATCCTAACCACTCGGCCACCAGAGCCCCATAAAACTCAAAGTACAGTTGGTTTCAAATTTTTAGGCTATTTTATTTTCACCGTGAAGAATTTAACACGGCCAAGTACGAGTCAAATTTAGAACTCAATTTCTCAAGAACTCAAAATTTCATCGTCACCATGCGTAAGATATTACCCTTAACGGTTGCATTGGGTGCCTACTCAGGTGTTGGATGGCCACTCGTAGCTCTATTGCGACAATAATTCAAACTAACCTAACCGAATCGCAGTGCAGCTACTGTGGTAAAAATATTTTTTCCACAGGTTTGACATTCAGACCTAATTTAAAAGTCCCAAACATGCTACAAGAGAAGTATTATTGCACAAGTTATTTCGAAGCATTCTTCTCTCTGACAAGATTATTGGATGTCAATCAGAATGGCACGTGTCAGGATAGTGCTATATTGGATCCACCAACCTGTCAGCTTTGGAAAAGGAAATACTGTATCCTAGATGTAATATGTATGTACTATTTTTTTTTTACTTTTTGAACTTGTAGAGGAATTTATTCCAGGGCCTAAGAAAAGATCTCGAATTGGCAAACCTAAAATGTAAGCAACATCACCCTCTACATACACTGCTCAAAACAATTAGGGGAGCACATGTTTTAAACCCTTTTGCTCCCAATGATTCCATTGGGAATCATCAGCTTGTGATTTTTTTCTGACTAAGTTAAATCCGCAACTTATGTATCGTTAGATACATCATTATATGGAAGAATAACGTATTTTGAAGAACTTAATATACATTTTTTAATATTAATGAAAATATGAAAAATATGGTAAAATAAATTTCACTTTAAAACAGTTTTAGAAAATAAATTGACCCTAAATTTTTCATGCTTGCATTTTTTAGATGTTTAAAAATATATTTCAACTATTTTTAACAAAAAAGGTTTAAAAAAATTATTGTTATAATTTATTAAAAAGTTATTATTCCATTTCCCCCCTTTACATTTAAGTATTAAAAACTTAAGATTTTTTTCTCCTGTTTTTTACTATTTCATTTCGAATGCATAAAGAACCTATTTAACAAATTTCAGATTTATAGGATAAAAATTAAAAAGTTGGGAGTGAAGTTAAAGTTGGAATTAAAAAGTGCTCCCCTAATTGTTTTGAGCAGTGTAAGTCACGAGGTTTAAGCACAAAGTCTTTTTGGGGATAGCAATGTTTGGCATAATTAGGTTGCTTTAGATGGAGTGGGTTTCCACTCTGGTCTTCAGATATTTCATTGGTTTTAGTTTTGATGCGAATTTTTTTCGTACGCTGAGTTCATTTTTAGAGTTCTTAACTCGCATATTGACGAAACGATTTCCCCCCCTTGCAAGCTAATTCTGACTTATTCCTCCTACCAAACTCAATTCCTCAATTATCCACTACTATTGTTGTAAAATACCCAGAATATTTAAAAATCTAATGCAAAAAGACAAAGTTTAGAAAGAAACCGAAAAATCAAAGAAATGTATAAAGTTTAAAAAATGTATCAAGTTTTAACGTGTATCAGAAACCGTATTACACGCGAACGATTGACTAAGCTATTTTTTTTTTCTCTGCAAGATTGTTCTGCCTCATTTCGTACCTCTACAAGTTGTTTCACTACGAAGAGAGTTTTACCGTTGCGAAAACATACGCATGCGTCGATTTTAAGGGGGTTTGGCACCTCCATAGAAGCCCATGTTAAATTGTCCAACTTTTTGAGGGCATCTCAAGAAATAACTAAGAAATATAACCGTTTCAAATTTTCAAAGTTTCATGTATATACATTTTTAAGTATTTTAGCACAAGATTGTTTCAAAATCTAAAAACTAGATGAAATATGAATTTTTTAAAATATCTTTGAAAAATGTCAATATTTTTAACCTAAAAGATTTTTTTAAAAAAGTATAAAATTTGCAGACTATTTCCTGATTAAAAATACGTAAATATACTTGTGAAATACACATAAAAAACTAAGTATTTAAATGAATAGCATTTTCAGTTATGTGCCCCCAAACATTTTAAGTAATTGCATGATTCAAAATTTGTAAAACCGAGAAAAACCAATTTGAAGTTTTTATTGTTAACCCATTTCCTTATGAAGGATTTTTGCTTCCTCGAAATATTTGATAGGAATAACATTATCGAATCCGTAGTCATTCGGCCGTTCTGAGCCGTTTTAGTAAGGAATGGTTTAAATAAAATGGCTTTTAATGTCAAAAATATTTTTCCAATTGTCTTGATACCTTGTGACATTACTTATAAAGGTTGTAATAGTATTTCAAGCCAATATTTTTATTTTTATTTCTTCACCGATTTTGGGGTACTGGGTCCCCTTAAGTGTGCAGAGCATGCAGGGAATATGCAAATAATAAATGTAATTTTTTTTTGGGGTGGGGGTGGGGGGGTTTAACCGAAATTGTCCATTTTTTTACTAAATAATTTTCAGTCAAATTATAAAAGAAAAGGCAGTCTTTTTAAATGATTTTAAGTTTTGTGAGGTGATGTCAATGACTGCTAAAAAGCTGCTCAATGACTGCTCAAAGAATTAAAAAGAAAATAAGCTCAAGAGGCTGAAGAAATTAATATCTTCTCTTATATATTTCCTTGTATTTTGATAATTCTTGTGTCTTTTATACAGTTATCAGTACCTTACTAACTCTAGTGGGGCTAAGAATTTGGGATTCCAGTGGGATAGGCACTTGTCTACCATGTGAAAGGTCCCAGGTTCCTGTGCAGCTAAAAAGTAAATCGAATAATACCTCATTTTAGGCTGGTTCGGGTTAAATATGCTCCCAAGTCACGACGCATCGTACGATATCACCCTTTCAAAACGTTGCGTTTTGTACTTATTTAGGTGTCGGACAGCACCTTAATGTGCTATGAAGATGCTTTTTTTAAAAAAAGAAATAAATATTCTACCCGTTTTACTATTAATCTACTTCGTTGCGAGCAGTAACCAAATATGTGAGTAATATTTTTTTTTATTCTGTGGGGATGTTAATATAAATGGAAATGCAGTCACATAATAATCTAAGCCAAGGAAAAACATAAATACAAAAACATATTTCCTTCTATTCGGCGCCATGTTGGTTAATATTTGGAGGCCGCATTTGGGGGTTGCATCGTTCGATTTTTCGATTTTAAAGAACTTTGCTGTGATATTCTTTTAGTATCTCTTCTAAGGAGTCTCCATTTCTGCATATTTTATGCGCGATCGTAAAAAAATATGCTCTAAAAATTCTCATCTGAATAATCTTTTCTAGAAGCTATGGTTCTGGAGCAGGGATGTAACAAGTAAAGATGAGCAAGAAAAGTATACTTAGAAGTTTTGAGCTTGTTCTTCAGATAGTAATGTTGGGAATTAGTAAAAAATGAAACTTGCGTTGCATTCGTTTTTAAGGCAGACCTTTCCTGCCCTGTATTTGTGTTTAATGAATCTGGAAGCATATCCCAAAATTAATAATTTGATTTTTTTTTGCTTTGTGATAAGTTCTTTAAAAAGTTATACAATTATTTAGATAACTTTATTTTTCTTCGCAAGAATGGAAAACAATTGTAAAATAGGTATTGAGATCGTAGAGATGTCCGTCTATCCTTCCATAATTCCATTAAAAATTGGTCTTGTATATTTTTGTTAGGAAGGTATGACGTTAGAGACTTAAAAAAAAAATCCGTTTGCCTGTACGTCAGAACCGGGCATTTGTCTACTTGTTAGTCGATGATCTACCTTTCAAATAGCATTAAAATTAAATTTAAATTGCTTTTACCACATCTACATTTACATGAAAAACTTTAATTATTGAAATGAATATTCGACAAGTTTTTTTTTGTCGCATAAAATCTGATTGGAATGACGTCATTATCGGCACAGCATTGATTGTTCATTATTTCTTTACTAAGAAAGCAGTATTCAATTTTTTAAGCATAAAAATTTTCGTTAGCGTACATTTATTTGTTGATTAATGTTTATTTCTATACTGGCGTCAAAATACAAACTATTCAAGTTATAATTATTTTTTAGGTTTTTGTTTGCAACGTTTTTGAAAACGACACCGCTAAATTTTCTTTTTGACAATGATGGATTAGTTGAGTGTTGTTGTATTTTTTCGAAATTAATAAATCATCTTTCAAAAATTAAAAATATTAATTAAAATGACGCTGCTTATAAATTTTGCTTCTATTTTTAGAGCAATCTATTTCATAATTATTCTTTGAACTGTTAACAGGTTTAAAATTATTTTTAAATTTAATAATTTAATAAAATTTGCAAAAGGAAATTGATTTTAAAAAAAACTTACTTTTCTTTAAGAATTCCAGTTAATATTAAAGTAATAAGGAAGTAAAGGCCTTTTACTTCGTTCTGTTGAGCCCAGTCGATTAAGGCGTTTTCCTTGCACGCGAAAGGTCCCACGTTCGCGTCCAGTCATCGCCAAAAGTAACTGCCGGGATATAATTGTCCCGTGCAGCCAAAAATGTCCGACGGATATTATCTCTTGTACAGGGTGGTTATAAAATAAAGCTCCCTATTCGGAGTGGTCTGTAGCTTGAATGAGTAATCCAAATACAAAAAAACTTCGAGACACTTACTAATCAAGAAGGGGGAAAAAGAATGGAATCATAAAAAACAAACTCATCACTTGACCAGGGTTCTAAATTACGAAGCGTAATTGGATGTGTTGGCCGTAATTAGCCGTAATTGGCTACTCCTCGTAATTATAACCTTGGTCAAGAGACGAGTTTCTGTGTTATAATTCCATTCTGTTTCGTAAAAAAGAAACTCTTCTCTTGACCAGGGTTCTAAATTACGAGGTGTAATTAGCTGTGTTGGCAGTAATTGGCCATAATTGACGACGTTTCGTAATTTATATTCTGGTCAAAAGACGAGTTTTTTTTATGATGATTCTTTATGATTCTTTTTTAGGATTTTGTCTTTTTTATGATACCATTTTTTCCCCCTTCTTGATTAGTAAGTGTCTCAATTTTTGTTGCATTTGGATTATTCATTCAAGCTACAGACCACTCCAAATAGGGAGCGTTATTTCATTGCCACCCTGTATAATTCAAAGTCCCAACTCTGCGTACGATGTCGCACTTAAAGGTTGCGTTTTATGCCTCCTCTACTCAGGTGTCGGCTCGTCACCTGACTGTGGTTCAAAATTACGAGACCTGTCACCAGAAACCCTAGTGTAAGTCTAGTGAGACAAAAATTCAAAGTAACCTTTTTAGTTCCTTTAGAACTCATTTTTTTTAAAGTTTAGGTTCTCAACATGTACTTAATATATTTGTATCTAATTAAGTACAAAGAGTGCCATAACTAAACTAATGACTAAACTCAATAACTGAACTATGACCAGTAAGTAATTATAAAGTTGATTTTAAGTAATACAACTTATGATAACAAAGGAAATTGTATTATTTATTCATCTTTTATATTGGCATTTCGGTATTTCGCTGATATCTCAATAGCACCAGTGCTAATAATAGAACTACCCAGATGTATTTTTTTAAAACGAAAAAGCAATGGCAAATAGCCAAAACGTTTAAAATAAACTTAAAACAAAAAGAAAAAAAATTATAATTTTTTTGTGTTTTATTAATTAAATTTGTTGTCTGAAAACAAATGCAGTTATTAATTTAGTAAAAAGATAAATTATGAAAAAGGCCCACTTGTTATATTAAAAACGTATAAGTATTTGTTAAGAAAGAAATATTTTTTTCACATAACGAAATATTTTTTTAAATAAAATTAAAATATAAAAAAAAGGAAGAATAGTATTCCTTCACATTTCCTCACTTAAGCTGCAAAGCACTTAAGTAATTAACACAAACCTGATTATATTATAAATAAATATAGCGAAAGGATTTGAAAGAAAAGAATAGAAATGAACAATTAAAAAATTATATAATAAAACATAAAAAAAAATAGTTTCTTTAAATTATTGCTGTTAATATAAATCTATTTATGGATCAACACTATTAAACGGGACACTTTGCGTTACGATCGGTTAATTGAAATTTCTTTTTAAAAATAGTATCTTAAACTGTATTTCCTTATTTACCAACTATTTAATTGGTTTAAACACTAAAGAAACCCATCACATTTTATGCTTATTTCTATGTGGGGAAGGGGTTTAAATGCTCAAAATTCAGGTAGGTAACGTGTCAAAACTTGCGATGGCGGTTTTGCAAAGGGACCGAATTCCTTTTTATATTGTCATGACACATATACTTTTAAATAAAATTTACATTATTTAATATCTTTTATGAATATTATGGCCCATTTTTATTAAAATTTACAAAGAACCCGCAATAAGACGTAAAATATGCATGTTACAAGGTTCCATGTTAGATCGGTAACATCAACTTCCGAAATAAGTTTCCGACTGAAATCGTCATATCCGGGGAAAGGAATAACGTCCTTGAATCTCCCCTATTAGAGTGAGAGCCCAGGGCCCCCAGACCTAAGTCATTTTGGCAAGGATGAAATGTACGTGATTAGGTTCGGTTTTCATTTACTTTTAGTGTATGCATACCCGTTAGAGTGGACCGACGGCCAATTTACAGGTATCGGGTATAAAAAGTAGGTAAAATATAAGTTAACCTAAGTCATTTTGGAAAGACTGATTTTTACATATGTTTTGGAAAATAATGTTAAAAGTGCATAATAAATTTCCCAGACACTTTCCGTGGGCCGATATTTCTCCCAGACGCTTTAAACGTCTTCATCAAGCTCAGACTTTGTCAATCACATCTAGCGGCGTGAGATGGCGCCACAACCGTTCTCGGACATCAAGGAAGGGAAGTTAAGCAAAAAAGAACTATATGTCTATTGGAGATATGGTTGGTTGATTGACTTATATTCCAGTTTGTAGGCTTGATCATTGGAGATAAGTCAACAAACCAACCATATCTCCAATAGACACATAGTTCCTTTTTGCTTAACTTCCCTTCTTTGATGTCCGAGAACGGTTGTAGCGCCATCTCACGCCGCTAGATGTGATTGACAAAGTCTGAGCTTGATGAAGACGTTTAAAGCGTCTGGGAGAAATATCGGCCCACGGAAAGTGTCTGGGAAATTTATTATGCACTTTTAACATTATTTTCCAAAACATATGTAAAAATCAGTCTTTCCAAAATGACTTAGGTTAACTTATATTTTACCTACTTTTTATACCCGATACCTGTAAATTGGCCGTCGGTCCACTCTAACGGGTATGCATACACTAAAAGTAAATGAAAACCGAACCTAATCACGTACATTTCATCCTTTCCAAAATGACTTAGGTCTGGGGGCCCTGGGCTCTCGGTCTATATAGACTGTTTACAAAGCTAGAGGCTACAACTTGAAAAAAAAATTCTTTTGAAAAATGAGCCAGAGCTTTTACTTAAAACACACATTTTTCTTCAGTAGTTTAGATAGGTAACGCCCACTAATACAACAAAAATATGTAATATGTGAACTTTTTTTTAAATAATATATGATAGTGTTTATGGGCGTGAAGAAACCAACTTGGTTTCTAGTTGGTAGTACGATAAATAATAGAAAACAAGACAATTTTCTTAAAAAATTCGTCAAACCAGATTCAGTCAAATCGGTAACATTTCGTCAGATCTGTATCACTTCATAATGTCTGTAACAGCTTGAAAAATGCCAACAGTCTACTTTCCTGCTATCGTATAGACAGTGAAATGAACTAAACCTTTGTGCCGATTTGATGTTTAAATTTCTTATCCCTCATTATCTCCTCTTTAGAACCAAAGATTCGTTCCTGTTACCTTGAAAAAACGTTTTTATTTTTTAGAAGCAAACGTATCAATACAGACGAACATTTTTTCCCTTATTCATTATACGTACCGAGGGTGGCATTTCGAAAGCAAGTCCAAATGTCAGTGACTGTCGCAAACCATCTTGTTTATTTTCTGGTTATATCGAGCGAAAGGAGGAATCTTTACAAGTTTGCATATTTTATGCTTTACCATAAAAAAAATAGTAAAAAAAAAGAAGCCCATCTCGTCATTTGAATAATCCGATCAAGAAGCTATCCCCCTGTTTGCGGATGACGGAGTAACAAGTATAGATGTGGAAGAAAATCTAACTAGATTCTTTTACCTGTTCTTTAACACAAATGAATCGATGGGAAATCATTAAGGTATATTTCCTTTGAAAATAAGTGTGTATCACTTGCTAGCTTAGCATTTCGTCACTTAAGTTCCCACATGTGCTATCTCATTTCCTCAACTTTTCAGGAGAGCCGAAAAGCGTGTTTGTTCATTTAACACCGGCTGTTCGGACTTTCTTGTTACATAATATTGGTCTACATATTGCTCATTTAACACCGGCTATTCGGACTTTCTTGTTACATAATATCCGTCTACATATTATGTAAACCGAAATTATGTAACAAGAAAGTCGGAACAGTCGGTGTTAAATGAGCAAATCGTTTTTCGGCTCTCCTGAAAAGTTGTGAGACTGAGATAGCATATGTGGGAACTTAAGTGACGATTTTATCAATTGATGATACTTATAGTACTACTTCAAAAGCAGCTGTTTCAAGTTTCATTGTTCAATTTGGAGAAAACGTGGATCGACCGAACCCTTACATTTATGTGTTCGGGTTTAGCGCATTAAAGCCTGTAAAGGGAAAGTAAAATCTTCCTATAACTTTCTCTTTAGTTATCCTGTTTTAAATGACAATTGGAAGATGCAATCCAATATTGAGGAACAGCAAATACAAAGCAATTTGTGCCTACACCAGTACTTTTTGTACATTTGCGATTTTTATTTATAATTCTTAGTCATAGAAAATGCACAGATTTTGGTTTCAAAATGTTAAAATGACTGCCCAGTGTATATTTAGGATTCGCAGACCGCATTTTCAGTCATTAACTTTAGGTAAGTTTTGTCTTACCATGTCTTTTTGTAAGGGGCAAAGATATTTCTACTAAGAGATAAGCTTTTACCTTTTTATGTGTAATGTATTAATATGATAATTATATTACGTAACTTCTTTGAGGTTTCATTATTTGACTTTTTTGCCCACTATTGGAAAAATAGTCAATGCCATCTTTTACCGTTTTTTGCACAAGCAGAAACTCTCTAAAATTAGGTTTTGTAAGTGCTTCACGCTTTCAATTATGATTTTCAAAGCATACGTAGACAAGACATGTGTGTTACCGTTATAACTCGGAATCGGCTAAAACTAGAATTAACTAGTGAGAACTAGTTTTAACAGAAGCCCATTGGTGAAAACTAGTTTCCTTTATCTAAAACTATATCTCACTAGTTAATAACGGTTTTGAAAATTGCTTTGGTTGAAACTAGTAGTAATTATTCAAAATTAGAATTATCTAAAATTTTTTAGATAAAACTAGAATTAACTGTGAATGCTTTACTTTTTAATTTATTATTACCGTTAATTTTATAATCTTATTACGACAATGGAGTCTTTAAAAACTCGATGTTCGGTTCTTAATGGAGTGTCCTCTAATATCCAAGCGCTTTCAATGCTATTCAGACCAATAATTAACTGAAGTAATCCAAACTATTATCTTAAATCTATTTTCCATTAATTCTAGTTTTATCAAATATACGTGTGTTATAGTTAAAACTAGATTAAACCATCCTATTTCGTCAAAACTGGTATTAACTGTCAATAACTGGTTTTAGCTAGTGGAAACTAGTTTTAACTAATGGCATCAGTTAAAACTAGTTTTCACCAGTTAAAACTAGTTTTTACCAGTTAAAACTAGTTTTCACTAGTTAAAACTAGTTAATTCTAGTTCTAGCTTATTTCGGGTTTTAGCGGTAACATGCGTTCTGAATAAACCTGTTCTGTTTAAATAACCGTCTCCAGCCACCGAGTGAGACGTCGCATGATTTACGAGCTGCCATAGCGCAGATATCGCGGGAGCACATTTATCTCTATTTGGACATGCAAAGTGGCGGAACTTCTGCACGCCACTGCAGGAAAAGAAGAAGGAAAAAATATGCATCCTTTCTTTTTCTTTCCTTCTTTTTGAAGGTGTTTTCTTTCTTCATTTTCGTGTCCGTTGCGCGTGACTGGCTTCTCCGGAAAATTCTCCTGATTCTCGAGACGGTAATATGAAGAGGTTACTGTACAGAAACGGTAGCGTTACTGCTGTGGTTAGCGTGCTGAGCCAGTCACGGTTTGGAAGCATGAAGTCCTAAGCGAAAAAAATCAGCTCTTCATCTTTAAAAATTATTGGATTTATTTGCATTTAGCGGTCTTGTAACGTAATGTGCTTGTGCCAATTTGCGCCACAAATTAAGAATTGATTAAAAATAATCCGTAGTTATTACCACTTCTCTAACTGAATAATATCACGTTTAAAGAAACATATAGTGCAAAAGAGTAGAGTGAAGCAAAATTGTATTTACGAATGTACAAGTCTTCGTTTATACGTTCAAAGTATATCTTTATAACTTCAAAGCATTATTTCATATATACAAACTAAAAATACAATGAGCTTGTTTCACGTACACTCTTAAAACAAAAGAGTGAAATCCACTCCAGTTGGAGAAGTGCAATTTCGACACGGGAGGGAGTGAATATTAAATCAGACTAAGTTAAAATCACTCGTTTGGAGAGATCCTGTCGGAGTTTTAACACACAAATTATCCACACCTCTGGCAGAAATGCATTTTCTAGACAGGAGGCGTGAAATGAACTCAGACTGAGTTAAAATCGCTCGTTCGTTTTAAGAGTGTAGTGATGGAAGAAAACAACCAATGACAGTACATAATATTTATTTATTTTTGCTTATTTAACATTCACTGCCATTGCGATAAAATTGCATGACAGGAAAACATATACACGAAGAAAAATAACACAAAATATATAAACACACAAGACTAATATAATAATAGTTAGACGCAATAATGAATTTACAGAATGAGAATTCATAAAAAAATGTTATTTTCCCATCGCAATAAACCCCAAATCCTTATCAAACAGACTCGATGCCCTGATATTGTCCAGTTTAATCAAATAAAGCTTGTCCGGTGACGAATTACCTCAAGCACTATTGTCAACCGTGGCGATCAATTCCTACGGGATGTTTGCCGCCCGAATTTGCAGTGTTTGCTCCTTTGTCAGAGATGCTCTGGATTATTATCACAGGCTGCGCAGGAAACATGGCTGTACAGGAGATAACCTTCAGATATGATGTGTACTGTGTACTTCAGTACGGAGTCTTATTGAATCAGAAGTGTATGACTATTGTTTGAGTCAATGATAGGATTGGTTTAGTTAACCCTTTCAGTCCCAATGACAATTTGGCATCATCATTTCAGAATTTATTTTGTGATAGTCTATAGCCATTTATGATATCGAAAAGCACAATAATCGATTCTTCAAACTTTTTTTTTTGAAAATATTTTTTATTAATCCCAATAGATGTCAGCCTTATAATTTTTTATTGATTATGATCAGAAACAGGATGATGCCAAATGGCATCACTGGGACTGAAAGGATTAAGTTAAAATCCGTAGTAGTGATTTTTATGGATAATAAGTAATTTTTCAAAGTTGTAAAATTTTAAACGTAAGATTTTTTAATAGCCTTTTGGAATTAAAAACGTTACTATAAATATTAGATTTTGGAGGTAAAATTACTTATTAAGCAGATGCAATTTAGCACTTTAATTACATCGTCAATTCTGAAGTCTAAATCTTTATAAGTATACAGAAGATTAAATTATGCTCCGTAAAATACTTATCAAATTTATCGTAAAAGTAAAGTGATAAAGCTTTTCTGTTTAGTAAAAGGGTATGCAATATATCCTATTGTTTGTTACACATTACTCGTTTGAGTTTAAAATTAGAAAATTTTCCTAGAGTTTTTCTTTAATATAATCTTAACCATCTTTTTCCTTTTTGAACTTGCAAGTTGATTAGCTTCGTCGTTAAGGCGCTTGCATTTTATGCGAAAGACCCCAGGTTAGAGTCCGAGTATTGCTAAAATAAATGCATACATATATACCGTCAGTGGAGATGGAGCTAAAAAGTACGACAGTTAATACCCCGTGTGCTCGTTAAATACGCGCCAAAGTTCCGACGCTTTGTACGATGTCACCTTTTAACCCTTTCAGCCCCAATGACAATTTGGCATCATCTTTTTGGGAAAAAAAATCCGATCGTCTTTAGCCATTTATGATATCAAAAACCACATAATTCTATTCTTCAAACTTTTTTCGATTCGAAAATATTTTTTATTAATTCCAATAGATGTCAGCCTTATTATTATTATTTTTAATTATGATCAGAAGCATGATGAATGATGATGATGCCAAATGACATCACTGGGACTGAAAGGGTTAAAGTTGAGTTGAGTGCCTTCTTGGCACTTGACTATGTTTCTAAATTATGACGCCCTTCGTCAATTAGTACGCACTCTCGTAGGTTTAGTGCGACAATGATTTATCCAAACCCTAATTATTTTTTGCAAGCATATGAAAATGCAATCATAACTAGCTTTTATATTTCAAATACCATACTCTAAGTTATTTGCACTACTGAATTTTATTTTTAAATGTTATCTCTTTTTCATTTTCAAATGCTGAAAAGGAGTCACAGTGCTGAGAGTCTTTTGAAGAACTCCTTTTTCAAATCTGGTTTCTGAAAAGAGGAGTCGCGAAGTTCTTGAGAACTCCGCTGATAAATTTCTGATTACCGACGACAACAACACAAGAGCTGCGTAGTCATGACGACCAACCACTTTTCCACAAGCTGTGAAAATCGAATGAGATTGGGCAAGCTTGAAAGCAAAGTCGACTATGGCGCAGTTTTGGTAGACAACAGAAATACTGAATGAAAATAAATAATTGGCCAAGTTTCGATTGGTGAATTATTGTCGCGAATGAACAGTGCGCCAATTGGAGAACCGATTGAAGGAATGACAGAAATAAATGCTGAAAGAAAAATCGTCCCCTGAAGCAAGCCAATTGTCGAAATGTAATTGGATAATTTATGGTGACGTCATAGTATTTAACCTTCTTTCTACTCTTCTCAAAGAGTTCTATAGTAGGGTAGAGACTGAACCTACCAACATCACCATGGACCAACACGGAGACAATATAAGGTGGCATGTGGGAACCGATGGCCGAGTGGTTTAGATCCAGGCCATAATGCTAGCAGTCCGAGCACTGAAACGGGTACCGGTTCAATTCCCGCCTTTGCCCTGGGTGTACTTCCTCTCTCAATATCAAAATTATAAATTAACTAGCTCTTTTGCCACTCTATTCAGGCTCCGTAGTGAGCCATGGCTGCCGATGCTCAGTAAGAGTCGTTCTTCTACCCTACTATAGAACTCTGACTCTTCTTTCGATCAGTGCTCTGTACCCGCGTGACACCGATTCACCAATCGAGGACCGAGAAATAGTTTATTTTTATTCAGAATTCCTGTTGTCACTCAAGTCCTCAAACATGGTCATTGAACATATTCATTGCTCTCAAATTAAATAGCAGTAAAGAAATTGAGAAATAAAGTCAGATAAAAATATTAAATGGCACAAATTCGTCATGTAAAGAGTGTCTAATATTTATTAAACATTGAATATGAAAGTCGAGAAAATGATAAAAATACGAATTATGGACTTTAAGATTGATAATTATTTTTTAAAGCAATTCGCATACAACTTCAGATTCCTCTTAGCTAAAATAGAATGCCTTTTCGGTGAAACTTAGCTCCAAATAATGACTTTCCTCACCACTTTTAAACATCATTTTTACCAGTAAAACCTCAAAAGATAAAGAACTAGAACATCCTATTGTAGAATCGCCACTTGAGTTAACATTCTATACCAAACGATCCCATCAGATTGAAATCGAGTATTTATTATTTTTTTCCTCCCCACACATCGTTATTATTTATTTCGGTTTTCCTCGTTGAAATGAAACAACTGTTGGGAGTCCTCCATAACGATTTGTTCTGTCTTCTCCCTTTTTTTTATATCATTTATGATTCTATCTTTTATTTACTTTTTTTTAGTGTTCTTGAAAATGGCGTTTTGTCTTTCTGAATGTGTCTCCGTAATCATCGAGGCGATCGTTCCTGTTATTTATTTGTTCTTTTTATGCATATTTCCCCAAACCCCAGCGGTTAAATATGCAATGAAGTTTTATGTGCATGGGACTGTTAAAGTTATATATAAAAATGCAAAGTTATTTATACCAGTTTTTTGGTGAACACAGAGCATTCTTTCTAAAATGGGAACGTTTCTTATGATAGAATCTGCATCCTCCAAGCCATGTAGAAAACAAATTTCGCCGTTTCGGATTTTTGATCCCATCCAGTGTTGGGCAAATTTTAATTTCAAGAACAATTAAAGATTAAAAATTAATTAATTGGTAAATGTAACCAGAACAACTAACAATTCAGCAATTGTAAATGTGGAAAATTACAATTATTTAATTGTTGACTGTAGTAGTAACAATTAACAATAAATTAATTTTTAATTGTTTTGCTAATGTTAATAAAAATAACAATTAACCAATTTTTTGTTTGTCTAAGTCGAAGGTTTACAGCTTAAATTTCTTAAAACTTTACTCATTTCGTTTTAATACATAAAGTTAATTGTTGGTTTTAATTATTTCATTAAACTAGAACAGTTAATTGCAATTGATTTAATAATGAGTTACAATTGACATACGTTAATCAAATTAGTTTAATTGCAAGGTGAAACTAAAAGTTTAGTTGCGATAAATGTGTTTGTAATTAATTTGATTGCACTATTTTAGTCAATTAACAAGATAATTGACAAATTAATTGATTGATGACCAACACAGATCGCAATAGTTTCATAGCCTTATAATTCATGAAAGGTTATTGAAAGTAAAAATGCCCGAGATCGCCAGAAAGATCGCGATGCCTTCATCATGCCTTTCCTGTCCATAAACAACATAGAAGGAAAAACAACTTTTACAGAAACACAAAACAGCTGTTTTTCTCGTACGGCGATCTGTATTAAGGTGGATACTTAACTTTGATTAATTGTTTGTTGAGCAATTATTTTAATGAAATGTCATCGCACTAGAGCAACATGAGGGTAAATATCTGTCTTCATAACTTATAACCACAGTCAAGGAACGATCCAACACTAAAGTGGGCTCCCAACGCAACTTTTAAAGACGGCATTGTGCACTTTGTCGGGATTTTGGGGGCATATTTACCGATACTTAGTCGTCGTAAGATTAAGCTGTTCAAGTGGTTTATAGGTCTACAGTTATTTCGGATGGAAATTCTCGGTCTAGAACCTGGGACCTTTCGCATGCAAGGTGTACGCCATGATCTATTGGGCTCCCTAGCCCCCTGTCGTGAGAAAATAAAGTGCCGAAAGCATAACAAGAAATTGATTATTTCAAAGCAAAAATAGTCCCAGTCTTTTTCAGTATGCACTCTCATAGGTTAGAATTATTGAGGGCTTGCAACAGGGCTTCATGTCATTAGGCTAGATTCTGCAGTTTACCTGCCTACGTCAGGGGATATTAGACTGGATACTCAACAATGATTGGTTGTTTAGCGAGTTAATTTTCAAACTGACCAATCAACCTTCATAAATGCTGTATGTGGTAGGTTGGTATACATATATTTTCAGACTTGTGTGCTTGCTCAGAGATCCACTTATAAACCTTCGTCATGTAAGACAGTCGCAACACACACAAACTCACACTAACATGCACACATATACATGACAGATGCTGCCATCTCTCACGCACCACCTACACAATTTAGATATGGCCCTGAAGGGGAGAGAAATAGTCTCCAGGAACCAGCACCGGTTTGAAACTGCGCAATGACCGCCAACAGAACTTTCGGACCCAACAGATTTAACGAGCACGTACTCTGGATATACTCGGTGAGTTTTCAGCGACCAGGACTCAATCGCGGGACCTTCCTATCCGTAGATCGAGACACTAACCACAAGGCGCCTCACAGCCCACGCTGTATGTGTCCCCAGGCAAACAGTAACCATGTTTAATTGTTCCTGGCAAAGAGTCCGTCTCTTCTCCAGAATGAAATACGACGGAAATAAAGACGCATATAAAAGTTTTCTTTTATTGGACATCAGCGGGGAGAGGTACGGAATGAGACGGGAAGAAGAAAGGGGCCACGGAGAAAAAGTGAAATCTGGAAGATGCCTGCAAGAAATGGAAAAGAATACATTTCTGTAAAAGAACAATCACCGAGATTGGTTGACACACTTGTAAGTGTTAATAAGTGGATATTAGTTAAAGTTTAGCTAAGTTTTGCTGAATTATAGCTTTATAATATAAAGCTTGATTCATTGACCTACAGCTATAGTCCACTATATTTACAGTTTAGAGTTGCTCTTTGTATAATAGAAAGTTCAGCTTTTACGAACTCTTTTTCAATAATTTTTAAACAACAGATCTCGATTTAATAAATTCTGTTTGAGAAAATAAAAGTACAAATTATTATCTAAAGAACCGTATCTGAATTTTATAAAACATTCGGGACGGAAGATTTTTGGTCACATAATGTGAGACAAAAAAATAAATGAAATATTTAGCTTATCATATTTAGCTCACACGCCGGCGTGTGTTCCATTTCAAACTTATTAACCCACTCGATTTTTTCTGTTTAGAATTAGAGATTCGCATAGCTAATTCATTCGAAGTAACCAAAGAATTTTTTTTTAAACTTTCAATTCTTTTTATAGATCAGTCAGTTACAATATCGTCAAACCATCAGTTACTTAATATATAAAAAATTGAAATAAGCACTGAGCGGTTGTGTGGATTCCCTAGTCAACTCGTTTGAGGGGGGAGGGGGTTAAAATTGGTCCTTGTTTTCGCTCTGACGACTAAACGACGCTCCAGACGACAAAAAAAAAAAAAAAAAAAAAAAAACGAAACTCGAGAGGCAAATTTACACCGTTCATCATAATGCAAAAAGTATGGTTTATTTTTTTGTGCGCATAAAAAGCATCGTGCATTTGATATGTCGAGCATGGTTGTTATCATAGATATCATAGTTAAAGAATTTGATATGCAGATCACGTGACTTTCAATGCTAGCGACGGAACGCGCATGGAGACCAGAATTGGAGGGGTATGGGGCCAGTGTTGCCACCAGTTTAAGGAGAAAAGTGCTAAGAAAAAATAAGTTTAATTCTAAAATTTCAAATTTTTTTTATAAAAATACTAGAAAAGTCTTTCAAGTTTTTTTTAAAGTCACTATAAATATTCAAAAATGCCACTAGTATTGATATCGTATTTTTTTAGAGTTAAATATTTTTTCGTAGCACTTTTCTCCTTAAAGTGGGGGCAACACCGGCCCCAAACTCTTCCATGCGTATCCTGGCGTTAGCATTGGAGATCACGTGATCTGACAATCTAGTACTTCAACTATGATATCTATGGTTGGTATTGATTGTGGAATAAAAATAGTTAATGCGTTTTTACGAGCAATGAATACTTGATGATGTTGTTCGATCGGTCTGGAAGTATGAAAATGACCAGAAGAACGATTTTAGTTGAGTAACATTTTTTTAAAAATCTTTATATCGATCATGTTTGTTATTATTAACCGAACTTAAGGTGGGCCCAAAGGAATACCCAAAATTCTAAAAATTTTACTATTACTTTAATCTTTTCCAAATTTGGCATAGTGATTCCAAATATAATTAGCAATGCTTTTTAGGCAATTTTTTTATTTAAAAATAATTGATTTATTTTAAACGGTGTTTTTCACCTAAAAAAAGGGGTTTACGCCAACACTTCTAGTATAAAAAGTTTTACATTAATTTACCTGAAATTTTTTACAGATGCCATTTCCATAAATATCTGTGCCATAAGCCTCTAACATCTGGTGCAAATAAAGTAGTTTTTTTTAAAAATAATGTTCAAGTGTAAGTTAATCGAAAAAAAATTCTTTTTTTAGTTTTAAATTTATGACATTTTTCTTAATAACTTCTTTTCTTGTAATTTGTATGTAACTCTAGAGGGTCATTGCATGTATCAGTTCAAAGCGGATAATTTAACACATAATTAATGTTTATAGGAGGAAAATTCAATGTGGTAGAGTTGTTAGCGTAAATCCCTTTTTTTTATTAAAAAACACCGTTGAAAATAAATAAATTATATTTAAATTTAAAAAAAAAATGAATAAATAGCATTGCTCATTATATTTGAAATCACTATGCCGAATTAGGAAAAGATTAAAGTAATAGTAAAAATTTTAGAATTTTGGGTATTCGCCTACCTTAAGTTTTATTTAAATATCAAACAACAATCCACATGTTTCAAAAACCTTATAGTTTTATTTTTGAAGCATCATTATAGCTTGAATATTGGTATACGGAAGTGGATATAAATTTAAATATAGTTTAAAGAAAAAAACATATGTCCGATTGTAACACTAACGCGACAAACTTTGATAAAAAGCAATTCACGGAACTTCTAACCTTTCTATTCTCCATTATGCAATTGCTGAATTTTAAATTAAAACCTAATTCATTCCAAAATGATAAGTACGTATTCATATGAATTCCAACTTTAAATGTAATTGTAATAACGCATTATTCATGTCAAAAAGAACATATGTTCCATGTATGGCATAATCAACTATTCTTAACCTTAACTGTTTTTTTAAAGGAACAAGGGTCTTTTTTAAGGGTTTACTTCATGATAGTAACCAAAGCGCCTCAATATGTAATGAAAAGTTTTAATTAAAGGCCAACATCGCGCTTAATGATTCAGTTAATTTAACCGTACTTGCAGCGACGAATATTCACTGCGGTAGTGTTGAGTCAATTGTAGCTACCGCAGGTCACGGAAAATTATCGCAATTAAGGTTATAGCACGGAGTGACAATGCTACATAAATACAGTTTTCACATTACAAGTGCGGAAAATTTTAGCTTAAATTTGTTGCTAGTATGCAGTTAGCATTACATTTCGTTGATGAAACAGTAAGTGCGATTTTTTCCCTAGACGAGTGTGAAAGCTTTAATTTATCTACCGTTACCATCGTGAATATACGATCAACTAAGTACGGCAAAATTTACCGCAACTATTGCGTGGGTAACGGTCATAACTCATTCAACTCAAAAGTACCGTTCTTTTAAATGAAGTCTACATCAGCAACAGACCTTTACTCCTTAAGTAAATACATCTAAATACAAAAAAAAAAAAAACACTTTAAAATCATTAAAAATATTGCCACGCGTTTCTTAAGTTGCAAATAAATTCTACAGCTTCAAAAAAATAAGCTCTTAACTACTCAATCCCTCCGAAATTAAATGTTCTAAAACTGTAGCATGTTTGCTGTGGCAGCTAATGTGTTAGGTACTAACTTTTTCGAAATGATCCTTTCCTTTGAAGTAATGTCAAGAATTTTTCCCTTGAGAGAGTTGTGAAACGCAAACCTTAATTAGAGTTAACACATTTTAATTTTAATTAACAACCGGGTTTGAACTTGTTTCGGAGGTCGTATGGTCAGCCATTTGAGGTGTTGCAGACTTGAGAAAAAAATGTTTACTTTAAGAATTTTTTTTTACTTTGTGTGTTTTTAAAAAGTAGTTTTGGCAACAGTTTTAGTTTGTCTGTATTGATTCTTGTCAACGGCGTAAAGAAATGCATAAAATATTGTTAAAAACGGTTTTTATGTTAACGCAGTGGAGTTTTTTTCGTTTAAATGTTTTGTTTGAACATTATTTTTTAATGTGGCGTTTTACTTTGTGTTTGAAAAAAGAAACTAACGATAACATCAAAGTAAAATGGGTGAGAAAGAAGAAAGAAGAAAAAGCTTGATAGGATAATGAGCCCCATTAAACGGTTTTACATGATTGCGTCGTCTTAATCTCCCAGAAATATGTGTGCTGATGTTTTTTCCAGTACACCCTGGTGTATTAAAAAATAGTTAATCATATATTGAATCAATAGTTTATTAATTACCTAATAGTCTAAAGGAGTCTAGAGGAATATTTAATAGTCTCTTAGAGGCCCAGTGGCTTAGTGGTAGTGCTTCGTATTGCCACTCTACAGGTACGGGGATCGAATCCCGGATTGGGCGAGGCTGACTCATTCTTTCATCCCTTGAGTGGGTCGTTAAAATATGTACCAAGCATGCTTGGGAACTAAACACTGGGGATTCCGCTGACTTACTTACTGGGACATATGCCTAGCACCCCTCATGAAAGCTGAAATGGGTACGGCAGGCCTTGGCTCAGTAATGGGCTTTTGCGCCGGGGAGGTTAGTTTTTAAAAAGTCAATCTCGCGTGAAAGTTTTTTTTTTTCGAAAAATTAACCCTTTACCTTCTGACGGTCATTATAAGTACCACTTACAAAGCCGTTGTTTTACTTTTCATTATTTTGAGGGAAAATAGATGATAGTTATCTTTTTTAATACATTTTGGGGTTTCAGCACGTTAAAGACTTAAATGGTGTAACAAAAATTTCAACTAAATGTAATTTACTAATTATACGTGAAAGGAGGAAAAAAGAAAGAAAT
This sequence comes from Hylyphantes graminicola, assembly GCA_023701765.1. Taxonomy (NCBI): domain Eukaryota; kingdom Metazoa; phylum Arthropoda; class Arachnida; order Araneae; family Linyphiidae; genus Hylyphantes; species Hylyphantes graminicola. Next base: position 61,954,570 of record CM043115.1, read on the forward strand.
TCTGTAAATACAATGCAGTTTATGTAACAACTTTTTTTATACCTTTTTATATTCCAATTAATTGCAATAGCAATCAGTAAAATATTAAAAGACAAAGAATTAAAATTAAACTTTAATTCGAAGCATGAAGCAAATCATGCTTCGAATTAAAGGTTAATCTGTCTTTAAATATATCGATATAACTACAAAGAAGCTGAAAATAGCATTCAAATGAATTTAAGTAAAATGCCTTGAATCATTTCCGTGTTATTTACTAAGTTCCGGTACCCGTAGCATGGCGCCCTTTGTCAATGGCATTTAATCCCCTCAAATGCTCTTAAACGCTGTAACCAATTTCAGCGCGTCTGCTTTGTACAGAGCGAGGCAAATGAAAGTGGCCCCGAAGTGGAGATAAGAATACGACAGAAATGTTGCCAAGTCAAAAAACAATACAAAAACAGTGTTACCAACTGAAGCTATTGATCGCTTCAATATTAAGCCCAAACAAATGCTTGGCGACTTATTTACCGGGTTACTGTTTTAGAAGCTAGTTGATATGAAATATAAACAAGGTTTGTATAGCTGATCAAGAAAATTTCCCACTAGTGATTATTTGATTGTTGAGGTCGCTATTTATCCTAGAGAATCGGACCTTTTTGTTAATGTATAACAATCTAAATTGATTGCAAGACACAAAATTTGCATTATGGGACGTCTTCATACAAAATACGAACTAAGATCTGAACTCGCCGCTAGTCTATGAGTAGCTCTAATGTGAAATTAATCCGATCCAACCAATGCAAAAACAGGTTTCAGGCGGCTTCAAGAGTTTTTCTCGCCAAGCATTTCAACATATTCCTATCTCTTGACCGGGGCCACTTTTGTTTGCCTCACCCTGTATTAAAAGGACACCCCTGAGCGGCACCTTTGTGGGACTTATCTTTTCATCAGTTCGCAATTTCGCGATCAAGAGGGATCGGAGCAGCGTAATCCCCCGAGCACTTCAGCGATTAATCGCCGTTCTTGTTTGACAAAGTTGTCAATAGCATATAGGACAAGCAAGGGTCCCTATCTTTGTAGCACAATAATGTGGATTTACCCTGAAGGGCTGCTTTATTATGACCATCTAGTAGTTTTATGCAATCTACACTCTTGAAAAAAAGAGTGAAATCCACTCCTGTAGGAGAAATGCCTTTTCGACACTGGAAAGGAGTGAAGATTAACTCGGACTGAGTAAAAATCACTCTCAGACTGAGTTAAAATCGTTCGTTTGTTTTAAGAGTGTGTAACAAGCTGGAAGAGGCCATACTTTAGTTTGAGATATGTTTTCTTAAGGGCATCATTGCATGGGTTGATTCCTGTTAAACAATGTCTGAATGTCCGATAAGTATCACTGATCAGTCACACCCAGATATGTCAATGGTGTACCCTGCAGAAGATGGATACTGTCAGTAGTACAAAGCATCTTTTTTTCATAAAGCTCGCAATGTTCTCAAATGGTTTAGCCCTGTAATGCATGATTTTTTATTTTCATCTAAAAAATCTATATTTGTATCGATAATACTCATACATTATGGGAAAAATACTGAATTATTTTTAACTGCATTAGAATTTAAATAATTTCAATTTTTAAAATGTTTTCCATATGACAAAAACCAACTACAAAATTTCAATTCTGATAATAATGACTAGGAAACTACTAAATATATTGCAAAATAACCTTTTTTAACTATCGTTGATTTTTCAAAACAATTTATTTGTATTTAGTGTAGTAATATTATTATACTTTGAATACTGCCAAAAACGTAATTTCACAGCGGTTAATAACCCCACTCTTCAATTTTGAATACACTTATACTATTGTCATCTATGAGAATTATTAGTAACTAAAACTTCAAAATGGAATGTAATAGATGAAAAAAACACAAATTTGTTGAGAGGGAGCTCTACTTTAATAAAACAAAGTGGATTATGTAACTTGTTGCCAAACGGCAACAGTATGCATTAGAGGGTTAATGGTGTACCCTGCAGGATATGCTTTGTACTGCTGACAGTATCCATCTTTTTATAAAGCTCACAATGTCCACAAATAGTTTAAAGAGCATGATGTAACCTTACTTTGCTTCGTAGGACTGCATAGCCACTAGATATTATACCATGATGAGATCGAACGAAGCATCAGACAGCTGGACCCAGTACCATAAAATCTTAAGGAATTGAACAGCGTAGGTCATCTGAAGAGTACATAGGAAAAACCACTTGATTTCGTAGAAGGCTTTCCTCAATCGGCCTCTTTGGTGATGACAGCGAGAAATCGCCTAAACTGTTGTAAAGAAACCGATTACTCGCTTTGTTCTTATTTCGCGGCAACCCTGATTCACGCCAGAGATCAATGTACACGAGTTACACGTTTGTGCAGCGAATGAAGAACCGAAAGAAAAACAGGTTTCCTATCGCCAATGTCCGCCAAGCAGACAATTGCGGGAAGTCTCCTAATAAATCATGCGGTTCCTCCCTTGTACTCTGCATCTCTCAGAATCATCGTACCACCTACCGAAATCTTATAAAATATATGCCAAAATGAATCTACGCAGTTCTTATCGCAAAATATAGACAAATATTACATTTAGGGATGGACATAATATTTTGGCATCTCAGTGTATATACGGGCATACTTGGTTAGTGTGGGAACTACCCGTATAGAGCCCAGAAAGAAACGAAGCCTTATATATTCGGTCAAACTACATGAGACCACCTTGGATATTCTACATAGTTTCATTTTTAATTTAGTTTTACTTGCATATATTTCTCTAGAGAAGTTATTCAAAATAAGTAAACAGTTCACCTTTTTCTTACAGAACGATATCAATAAACGAAGACAAATAATTTTACAGACAAATAAATTTTCCCATTAATCTAACCTGCGACGATTTTGCCTTTAACGATTATTTTTTGGTTTGCGACTTAAGATGTTTTTACCTGAATATTGCTTAATTGTTCCTCTGCTGTTCTATAGTTTTCTTAATATTACCTTTAAATATTTCATTTTAATAAGGCTCCTTTATGTAAAATCTATCTGGAATTAATTTCAAAAATGTATACCTGGTAATGAAATTCGTTGAAAAGATATTCACAGTTGATAACAAAGAAAAAGCTATTAAAAAAGGATCCTTTATTTTATTTTCACAAACCCTTCCCTTTTATTTATTAACAATATACCTTGAGGAGTTACCAATTTTTGCTTCTTATATAATTGGCTCTGACGTGCTAATTACAAGTAATTATTCATTTGTAGCGAATAGTTATACTATGAACACCTACTAGTTTATTATCTTAAACTAGTTTGGTACTCATTTATCATGCTTTAGTTTAATTAGAAATCAACTTAAAGGAAAAACTGCTTTGATAGAGGTCCGAATATCCGACAAATAGTTTAAAACTTTCAGAATGATAGATTACTTTAATCTTCAAACAAAATTAAATCGATGAAATCTGAACACTTTCACTGTCGTATTTTCCTTTCAGTATTGGTTATTTGGAGAATCTAAATGAAAGTGCTACTATTACAAGGTTTTAAAAGATGTATTTCTACCTGTTATTTAAGTTGGCTCAGTGGATGTGAGGTATTACGTGTCCGCCTCATTCAAGCCCAAGCTTGTGGTTGTTCGACAGCTTGCGGTTGTTCAAATATATTTTACTCTCATAAATATTATTCGTACACTCCTTATACAAACGGGAGATTTTAAATCAGTTCGAGTTAATTTTCACTCCTGTCCAGAGTCGAGAATGCACTTCCCCTATAGGAGTGGATTTCACCCTTTTTTTAAGAGTGTAAACGTCATTTTCTTAAGGGGGTTCGGTATGTTGTATATCGGTGATGTTAAATTGGCCAATTGTAATGTACCTTTTTACAATAACTACTGATCCGATCATCTTAACATTTTCTGTGTGTGTTATACCAATCTTATACATTAATCTGAGGTTAAAAGTTTTTTTTTTTAAATAACTGTTAGATTTTTTAAATAAAAATAAATTTGAAAGTACCCAAAAAATCATGAAATTTCACTTTTTTGCCCCATGAAATTTTTTTCACTTAAGTTTTATTAAAATTTATAGCCTCAGACGAATCTATACTATGTATTACATCATATGAAAAAAGTTTACGAGAAAACATAGCATAGTTTTTGAGAAAAGGTACATCGTAGTTCAAAAAAACAAGTTCTGAGAAAAACGCGTTTAAAGTTTTTATTGTTAACCCGTTTCAGTAAGGAAAGGGTTAAATAAAATGGCTTTTAATGTCAAAAATATTTTTCCAATCGTCTTGATACTTTGTGAAATTATTAAAAAAGTTTGTAATAGTATTTTAAGCCAATAATTTTTATTTTTATTTTTTCACCGATTTTGGGGTACTGAACCCCCTTAAGTCACATGCCATTTCATCCCCCCTGATGCTACTTTCAACATTCTATAAAGTCAAATTACGAAACTTCAATGGTTAAAGGTCCCTTCAAATTTGATATTTTTCAATGAACCAAACTCAGAGCCAACCATCCAATGTTTTTTTTTATTTCCTGTTCATCAAATGACAGAGTAAATAAATGAAACGGCCGTGAGTTCAAACCCGAACGAAATTCCCAATAAAAGTAAAAAAGAAGTTCCAAAATAAAAAGGCAGCGAAAATAGAAAATAACCCTTTGCTGGAAATAGCCTGGATATTGCAAGCGATTTGAAGGGTCTTCGAAGGAAAAGAGTGGATAACCAATGACTTCGTGACAGGTGTAGCGAGTGCTGAGAGTTTAGAAGAGCATGGGGGCGCTTGGCGTGAAATAACATGAAGCTGTCAAAAAGTCGCGAAGTAATCCTAGTAATAATCCCAAACAAACCTCTCCCATTTAAAGGTAGAATTTTTCTTCACAGTAAAGCCTTGGTTTCCTCGGAGTCTGTCGCCGGAAAAATGAGACCGCTAGTATACGTGGATGACGTCACCCTACCGGCCACCACTTCATCGGAACGTTACGGTGGCACGAGACTGGAAACCTAGCGAACTCACCCAACTAACTCTGTTGTTGTTTTGGTTTTCGTCTTTGCATGTCAAAAATGGAAAATGTAGGTTCTTCGTGATTTCTTACAAAATTGATTAGCATTTCTTCCTCGGCAAGCGTAAAACAACTCTCGCCTTCCGTCATTTAATCAAAGTTTTAATTTTGGGCAAGCACACCGCACAACAGCAAAAAACGTTATCAGGATTTCCCCAACGCACTCAACAGCAACTCAATCTGGCGGTCGTGATGAGTTGTCCGGCAACGCTCCCGAGGAAACCACTCTAGCGTAATCAATGTTAGTAGTTTGTATGACGTCACTCATAGCACTTGTCCGACCGCTTAAATCCGTTGACGGACTCTGAGGAAACCGATGCTTTAGGGCTGCTTTATTGGCAGCTTTAACCTCTTGCGACCTGGCGTCAACATTTAGGGACAATTTTTTTTTAAACCTCCCCATAAACAATTAACACTTTAATTAGTTCCGCAATTTACCTGGTCGGTCTCATAGAAGAAGATCCAAATATCAATTTTCAGCCTTTAATTACAGGTATCAGTCATTTATTTCTATGAAGAAAAGAAATTGAACGAGGGTCATTACGATGTTAAAATAAACTGTCAGAGAACAATATTGGAGAATGTAGATCTTAAAAAAAGTTTTTTTTTCAAACTTTCAAATTTCTTTAAGTAGTTAAATTCAAAGGCATTTTGCATTTAAAAAAATGTAAAAATTATCTCTTAACTGCAAATAAGTGTTACGGCCTTTTTTGTTGCATTTATAGCGCAAAAAAAATTGTAGAGTATTTTTTCAGTTTAAAGCATGTCCCTAGTAACTATTTTACAATTTTAAAAAATTTCTTGGCAAAACATACTTTTTAGCATATATTTGTATGAAAAGTATGTTTAGATTTTATATATTAGAATATAAGTGTAGGATTTTTTTCGGGATTTTAGAGGTTATACAAACTCCACTGCATAATAGCAAAAAATGGTTCGAGCATTTCTTTGGGCTTAATGCAAAGCAATCGATGGCTTCACTTGGGGAAACCAGTTATTGCATTGGTTTTCACGCAGCTGCCCCTCCATCTCCTTCTAGACTCTATGAGCGAGTACTCCATCACTCTTGGAAAACAGATCGGTTGCAGTGAATTACTCGAGAAGTTCGGAAAGAGTTGTGGCTCAGGTGGTAGAGTTGGAATTGGTTTGTTTTGAAATTTAGTTGACTGTCCAGAGCACCTGGACTCTTAACAATGGTACGCGTTATATTAGGTTGAATTTTAGTTGTAGTATAACTACATAAAGGCTATTGGTGACGGGTGCTGTAGATGAGAACCACAGTCGAGAGACGAGCCGACACCTAAGTAGACACCCTATGCAACTTTTGAAGGGGCTTTGGAGCATATTTAACGCATATACGTGGATATTATTTGTCAGGCTTTTTTTGGCTGCGCAGACCGTTTTAATCTTCGCTAATCTAAGGATTTTTGCTTCCTCGTTATATTTGACAGGAATAACATTATCGAATTAATAGTTGTTCAGGCGCTTTGGGGCGTTTCAGTAATGAAATGGTTAAGGGTTGATATTTACTTTGACAATGCCTGGACCAGAACCTGGGAAATTTAAAATGCAATGGCTCTAGCGAGTGAAGGAGATATTTATTGTTATTAGTTTAATATAGCTGCACTAACAATGAGTTTATAAGTTATACATACTGAGTAAAGTTACAGAGGTAAAATCAGGGGGATAGTAGAAAAAACAATGCAAAAACTAGTTTGTCAAATGCAATCATGATTGCTGTTACATTTAGTTTGTTTCACGTGACCCCTGCCTTTATAGCAGGATTCCTTAATGGTGGTTTCGGTTATTGGTGGTAAGCTTCGCCCACTAAATTCTTAATTAATCGAGTCCTTTTTTTTGTCGGTTAATTTATCAGACAGTTTGGATTAAAGCAAAAGACAAAAGGAGTTATCACAAAATACTGACAGAGAATGTTGTTATATTCATTGTAAACTAAAAATAGGTATTTTTTACCCGAAAAAAAAATTCCACTAAATTAAATTCTACTAAATTGCCGTGAATCTCAGCAAATGTTGAGCTCCGACTCATTTAAAATTACTTTCAAAACATATTTTAAATAAGTAATTGTTTGAAATAAGTTTTTCTAAAAGAAATTCAGCATAGAATTTTACGAACTAATTGTAACTATTTGTCCTTCCTAACGCTTCATTATCGATGTTTTTGAATTCATTACGAAAACAAGCACAAAAACAATCTGTCACTGTATCAAAGCAAAAAAACAAACGGCAACTATTTCAAAGAGCCTCGTTCATGAAAATAATCACGTAGGACACAGCAAAAACACATAAAACAAAGACAAAATGCCACCATTGTACCAAGGCAGAACATTGTGTTAAGAATATGGAAGTGCTGCCGGGCAAAAACCAATGCAAAGACTGGTTTTCCACTTGAAGCCATTCATTGCTTTGTAGTAAGCCCAAACAAACGCTGTCGGTTAAACTAAAGAATCGTGGCCGGAAATTTTGCGCCAAATCTGGTAATCTCGAAAAATTGGTATTATGCAACCTTTGGTGAAATTAGCAATTGCATTGACAATGTCGAATTGTTCATCTATTTAAATCTAAAATGCATATAATTTATTCTGAAGTATCTTATACTAATCTTTTAATAATTATATGCTTAATGAATTTTAAATAATTATTTACTTTTTTTAATTCTTGAGGAATTTTAAGCTACACTTTTTTTTATAAATCTGGTCTGCAATGTAATAAAATTTTCCTTTGTTTAAAGTTGGCCATTTTGAAAATAGGTAGTATTTTTGGTCATTTCGAGATGGCAATCATCTCGACAAATGCCGGGGTTTATTATCATTTTAAACAGGTGACATTTTTAAAAAGCCACCAAATCCGTATACGATTCTTTAGTTTAACCACCGTCGCTTTGTATATTGCGTGTCCTATCTTCTAGGAACTGTATCAGAATATCTTAAAAGTCTTGGTGGTTAAACTAAAAAATCCGTATACGATTCTTTAGTTTAACCACCGTCGCTTTGTATATTGCGTGTCCTATCTTCTAGGAACTGTATCAGAATATCTTAAAAGTCTTACAATTTGAAATTCGTAGCCAGTACCAAAAGTCTTCACTTTGTATCTCGCCAAGCATTTCCTTCTTCTCGACTCTGTGGTCGAACACGACCGGAACAAACAATCCCGACCTAAGAAAGCCCCACTATTTGTTCTTTGAGGGATGAAGAAGGCTCTTCTGGGTAATCCCATTCCGAGTTGTCCTCTAGCGGATAAAGGGAGGGGAACGGGGGAACGCGTGACCGGATTACCTCATGGGCCCAAGGACAACGCAGTGTAGAGGACATTTTCGATCGTGGGCATTTAATACACTAAGAAAAAGCTTGTGTCCAAACAACACAAGAGGAAACACAAATATTCTGTACTCTAGGCAGTAAAATTATAATAACCGTGCTCAACTTCAGATTTTGTGCTACATCATGCCACGAGCTACTGCGCTCCTAGTCATCTTTTGACGCTTTTTCATAAATAAAATAACGAGTTTTAGCATGAACTGTAACTTTAAATGAGGGGTTTGTTTTGGGCTTATTTAGGCTTGGTGACTTTGCCTTACTTCTCCACAATCATTTCCATTTCTTCTAAACTCTATGTTCATGATCACAAGCGCGTAGCCACGCATTTCAAAACTGCCGCCAATTACCATCGCTCAGTCTATTACGCGCCCTATCTTCTATATCAAAGTGTCGGAATGGTAGCGCAATTTGAAATCCGTAGTCAGTGCCAAAAGGCTTCACTTTGTTTCTCGCCAAGCATTTTCTTCTTCTCGACCCTCCGGTCGGACACGACCGGAACAAACAATCCCGACCTAAGAATGCCCCACTATTTGTTCTTTGAGGGATGAAGAAGGCTCTTCTGGGTAATCCCATTCCGGGTTGTCCTCTAGCGGATAAAGGGAAGGGTAGGGGGGAACGCGTGACCAGATTACCTCATGGGCCTGAGGACAACAGAGTGTAGAGGACATTTTCGATCGTGGGCATTTAATACACTCAGAAAATACTTTTGTGCAAATAACACAAGTGGGAATACAGGTATTGTGTAAAAATAACGACATTACATTGTGGGAGGTGGCGAATAATATGTTTATGCACGATTGTAAAAAACTGTAAACGATGTGCTTTCTTAAATATGTTTAACAAAATAGTGTTTCATCTATATTTTTGAGCTTTTGTATAGCTATGTATTGTAAGCAGGAAGAAAGTGCTGAACTATATTTCAAAAAAACGCACGCCACATGTTGAATATATCACATAATTAGAATAAAAAGATAACTGAAATTTGTAGGGGTTGTCTTAGGGTTAAATCGATTGTGAATAAAAGGGAGAAGAGACAGACGCGTGACCAGATTGTCTCATGGGACCAAGGACAACAGAGTGTAGAGGACATTTTCTATCATGGAGAAATAGTAGGTGTTAGACTTATATAAGTTGTTATATTGTTGAAGTAGGCAATATAAATAAAGATGTCATGGAAAACAAAATATTTGGTGTTGAATGTATCGTATAATTAAAACCTTAAAAGAAAGTTACTGACAATTTTAGGGGTTGTCTAGGGTTAAATCTATTGCAGATTGTTACTCACGGTGACCAGATTACCTCATGGGCCAAGGACAACATTGTGTATGAGACAAGTAAAACACTCAGAAAAGAAATCTTGTGTTCAAACAGCACAATGCAAGTTGTTTGTAAAAATGAAAACATTACAATATTTTGTTGTTTGAAAGCAATAATTGTGTTGGTAACATACAAACAGAGATTTGTGTTGTTTTATTGCAAGTGGCTATAGCTACAGGAGAAGATTATTATATCCATATGCTACTGACAAAAAACTGCAATCTATTTGTTTTCTAAAATATGTGTAACATAAATATTAATTTGCCGTTAGTTTTTTGTTTAAGATTTTGTTTTGACTGAAACATAAAGGAGCAGAGGCTGAACTGCTTCTCTGAAAAATATATTTTATGCGCCTTCAACACAATTTTTGTGCTAAAACTGAATCCTTATTTGGCCTCAATACAATTTTTATATCGTCTTAACTCAACTGATTATACGGCACAAGCCAATAGAAGTTTTTCTGAGTGTAAGTGTTAGACTTACTTGAGTTCTTTAGCAATTCTAAGAGGAGACACGATTAAATAAAAGGATTTCATAGAAAAATAATAGAATGTTGAATATGCGCATAATTGAAATTAGTGAAATTAGCAAGAATTAATAAAATAACTAAAATAGCCTACTTTCCTGTTACTAAAATATTCACTATAATTCTTATCGGTAAACAAGTAGGTTTGTAACAATAACTATTTACTAGAAACTCTTCCAAACATGATGTTTTTTAAACATTAAAAACATATTACCACACACAGCATTCAGTTTTAAACCTTAAATCAACTTTTTTCATTAATACTAATATAAATTGCAAAAGAAAATTATTTCTTTTTACCATTCTTACGCTATAATATTATGCAAGATCTGAAATATATGCGGTATGGACTACTCAATATTAAAAAACACGACCAATCAGTTTCCTTAGTGGTGGCGAATATTTGTACTATATTTTTCCAACTTAGGCTCCTTTTATCGCTGTTAACCCTTTCAGTCCCAAACATTTACTACACTACAGAAACATCTGATATTCACAAAATAAGCTTGTTTTAGGTCAAAAATAAGAGTTCCATAAGAAAAAAAAATTCATTAAAATTTTTTTTATATGGTTTTTGAAATAATGCCAAAATTTTGTAATTGTAGAAAACAACAAAATAAAAAAAATATATATTACCTAAAAACACTTCCAGTTATGGTATTTGACCGTATTATTAAAAAAAATTCAGTAACTATTTTAACCTAAATAGTTTAAATTGCGTTTTTAATATGTGGAACTGAAGTGAACTTTTCAAAAATCAGGTAAAAAACTTTTCTAAATAAAAAAAAAGTAGTAGTTCTGACTTCTATTAAGATTAATGTAAAATATTGTGTAATAGAACAATGTGTGAAGAATCGAATGATGTGTGTTTGGATTTCCTAACGGGACATAAACATTTGGGAAAAAATATTGAAAGTGATGATTCCAAATGGCATCACAGGGACAGAAAGGATTAAGAATTTAATCGCCATCATTTAGCGAAAAAGTTTTAAACGTGAAATTAACTGACCTTAACTATTTTCTTCCCCATCATTTTGATGGAGACAAAATTGGTCGCACTTTCCGAGATCCACCAGCACTAGGAACAGTCCATCTAAGAACATATCATAGATCGCCGTTGGCACGGTGTCCAAATATGTCTTCCATTACATTGATGCCTGGAAAAAGAAGATGTGTTGACGTCCGATGCGTCTCACGTCCTGTCGGTCACGTCTTCGACAAGGTGGATATGGCAAATAAATCGGGAGTCGTCCCTGAATCAGAAACAGAATGGCCTATGTCACTTTTTCCTCGTCTCTAAGTAGCTTATGTTATAAAAGTACCACCAAATTAAGTATTTTGGCAGTTGAATGAATTATAATCATAATTACTGTTAGTTTATTTTAAATGGAGACTGGATGACCGAGTGGTTTGGACCATTAGGCGGCGCAGTCTGCGCCGCCTGTAACAGGTACGGGTTCGATTCCCGCCTTCGCCCGGGTTGTATTTTCCTTTTTCTGTGACAGTAAAAATTCTTTCTATGTCTGTCTTAATTGACGAAGGCTTATTATAAGCGAGTCTCCGATCAAGAACACAACCTGTCACTCAATTTAAATTTAGTTTTTCTATCCAGTCTTATTTACAAATAAAGGAGGGGAACAGAGTATTATTCCAAAGACATCCCTGGTTTACAGGCAGTTTATAGGTCGGCAGTTAATTTGGCAATGCCCGTAACCAAACCTGGGACCTTCCACATGCAAGTCGAACTACTTAACCGACTGCGCCCATTAGCCCTCGTAGTTCATGTTGTCAAGAACCCTTGTAAAAGTCCCACTAAATTAAGTATTTTGGTATACACAGTTAAATTAGTCGAAAGACATATTCAGAATACGGAGAGTTTGATTTAAATTTAGTTTACTTTCCAGTCTTAATTACAAATAATATATTATGCATGGATTAGTAAAATTAGGCTTAAGGTGAACTAATTCTGTAGGTCCCTTTCGTTTCAAGTTTTCGAGGTTTTACTGAAAGAATGTAAAAATATTGTTTTCAATCAGTTAGGGGTCTTAAACCTGAATCTAAAACCCCGTATATCAGGCAAACATATCAGTTTAGGGGCTGTGAGGTGCACTGTGGTCAGTGTCGCGATCTAAGGATCGGAAGGTCCCGCGATCGAGTCCTGGTCACTGAAAACTCACCGAGTATATGCGGAGTACGTGCTCGTTAAATCTGTTGGGTCAGAAAGTCCTGTGGGTGGTCATTGAGCAGTTTCCCACGGGTACAGGTTCCTGGAGACTATTTCCATCCCCTTAAGGGAAATGTCTAAATTGTGGAGGTGGCGCGTGATAGATGGCAGCATCTGTCACGTATATGTGTGCGTGTGATTGTGTTGTGACTGTCTTACTTGACGAAGGTTTATAAGCGGCTCCCTGAGCAAGCACACAAGCCTGAAAATATATGTATATCAACCAATCACATATCAGTTTTTCGTGCAAACAAGCAAAGTTTTTTTTTCTGATCTGTTAGTTTTTGAGGATCTTCTAGGTACTGAGCTCGAAATTCCTATTTTTTTAGAATTGGTTCAAATATTTTTTATTTTTCAATACATAATTTTACACAAAATATTCGAACCAATTTAAAAAAAAAGTTGGATTATAGGGTCCTTATAGTAAGTTAGCTACATTTATCATATAGCAAAACCGTTGGTAAAAATATTCAATGCAGACGAAAAAAGGCGATCAGAAAATATTTTTCCTTTGGATTCACACAGGGGCACTTTGATTTGGAGACCCGCGGTCAAACGGGCTCATTCGCAATAAAACCATTTTTCTCCTGAATCATTGTCTTTACACCAGGATGCAAGAGTGAGGATAGCATTCCCCCTTCCCTAACTAGGCCTGTTTGTCCGCCTTTTAGGGAGAGAGAGAGATGAGAAATGGATTGGATAAAAGGGATGGGGGCGAGTTCGAAATTATTATTTATTTTCTTTTGGGTGGCAACATTGTGACACACTCTCTGAAATAGATTCTCAAATTTCCCATAAATATATTCTTCGATTTTGGTACGGTTTCCAAGAATATGAGAAACATCTTTATATTAAAAAAAGTCGTACATAAGTGGAAGAGAAGCCATAAGAATATTGATGACTTTCTTCCAGGAAACTGGCTTAACCTCTTAAGACAAGAGCAAAATTCTACACGTATATTCTTAGTCTAAACATATTTTCATACAAATAAAAGCTAAAAAGTATGTTTTTCAAAGAAATTAAAAAAAAATTATGTTTAATAGTTACTTAGGGACACGCCTAAAACTCTAAAAATACACATTTTCTTGAGCTACAAATGCAACCAAAAAGGCCGTACCACTTAATTTTAGTTAATAGATTATCTTAACAATGTTTTTCATGCAAAATACTTTTAAAATTAACTACTAAAATAACTTTTTAAAAAGTTTGAAATTTTTTTTAAATAATTTTTTTAAGAACTATATTATCGTATTCAACCTCGTCCAACTTCATCTTTTTGTTGAAATAAATGACTGATACCTGTAATAATCAAAGGCTGATAATTGATATTTGGTTCTTTTTCTATCGGTAAATTTCGAAACTAATTAACGCGTTAATTGTTTGTGGGGAGGTTTAAAAAAATGTCCCCGATGCGCCAGGTGGTTAAAGTCTCCACCTATAATAAAGTCCAATAATGAACCTACGGTGTGTTCGTTCCAAATTTCATATATTTGTTATTGACTATGAATATTAGACGAAATCACCGAGAGACGATGTGTTGCCATCTGTTTCATTGCAGAATAGATTTACTTCTCTGATTTCTATCTAACGTGATATGTATCTTATTCAATAAAAAAACAACCGATTTGCAATACCGTTTTCTGATTAAGAAAAGTTCACTCAACAAACTTCGCAATATTTTCCGATATTTTTTACTCAAATTTTGTCGCAGTATGGTAATGATTCATCTTACTTTCGTAAAATTCTGACCGACATCAAATCAATATTTTATAATTACCTTATATGGCATTATGACACGCGGAAAGTTAATAAAAACAAATCTGATATTCTTCTATAATAACAATTAACTAAAACATAATTTCCATATTACTTACATTTTAAAATTGAAGTTTGGTTGGTTGGTTGGCTGAAAGACACATTTTTAGGCTTGTGTGCTTGGTCAGAGACCCGCTTATAAACCTTCGTCAAGTAAGACAGACACAACACACACATACGTGATAGATGCCATTTATCACCTCCTCTGAAATCTAGACATGCCCTAGAAGGAGAGGGAAATATTCTCCAGAGACCTGTACCCGTGGGAAACTGCGCAATGACCGCCCGCAGGACTTTCGGACAGACATATTTAACGAGCACGTACTCCGCATATACTGGGCGGGTCGTCAGTGGTATCGTGACGCGATCGCGGGACCTTCTGATTCCGAGACCGAGACACTAACAACTCCCCACCGCCCCTTTTAAGCGGGAATGTAACAAAGTCTAATAACTAACATTAATTTTTATCCTCCATTCAACTAAACGATATCTTCCGAAACCAATATAAATATTTGGAGAACAATGCTGGTTTTTATCATTTTGCTATTCGGTGGCATTAAGGCACAAGTTTTCTATTTATAATGAAAACTATTTACGATTTTATCTTTTTCAACAATACGAATTGCAAGGTTCAATTTCTACATTTTTGACAGATAATTTTGAAAGGTTCAAAACATAAAAACGAAACAAGCAATATTTTTGGGCAACCTCTCAAGACTGCTTGTAAATAAATTTAGAACAAAATATGTAAGTACAAGTAATAAGGCTGTCCTAATTAAAAAAAAAAAAAACATATTTCAAAGTAGCTTCAACGCCTGTGTGGGGAATGGTATCACTATATTTTATGTTTTAGATTTAATCTTTTTTTGAAATTCGAAACCAAAACCAAAAGAAAAAAAATGGTTCAATCGCATTCCAAAAATATGTAAAAACAAAGTACACATCTCGGTCAATTTTTTCGATTTCAAAAGTACGGGTGCTGTTTTTTTTCAACATAAATTTTTGCTGTAACAAAAAGACGGTTCAAAATAAAATAAAAAGATTGTTTTACCAAAAGTAATGCACATTACTGCTAATTTTACCACACAATCACCTTGACGATTAAAGCATAATAGTCATATCTGTAAACAAGCTTTGAAATACTCTCTTCCTACAATGTTTCCGACAATGATGCAAAGGGAGTTGTGATGGTTTCTTTGATCTCCACGTAAATTTGAAAGCGCTACATTCCAAGTCACTACGGTAATCGATAATTCACTAATGGTAAACCATCTAGTTTCCCTAAACACTTGGTCAATTCGCTGAACAATGCCGTTGGTAGGACAGCCTTGCTTCCTTTTTCATGAACATCAGTTCGGTCACCTTTAATATCTAAGCAGAATTCATTCCCAAAGCCTTAAAAGTGTCTCCAATACATCCTATTCATTCTTTGATGAATTTCGGTAGCACTGTTCCCTTCTGCCTGCGAGAAACGAACAACAGCTCTCAATTCTCACTTGGATTCTACATTTTATGAAGAAGGTATTTCAAAGCTTGTTTACAGGTATGACAAATGCTTGAATCATCAAGATGTTTATATGAAGAAATAAGCAGTGATGTACATTACTTTTGTTAAAAAAATCTTTTGTATTTTGACCCTACTATTTGTCATAGCTCATTGGAAGATGGTTAGTTTAGGTTTGAATTATCGTCGCACTAGAGCTACACGAGGGCTATTGGCGACGGGCGTCGTATTTTAGAACCACAGTCAGGTGACGAGCCAACACCTGAATAGGCACCCAACGCAACCGTCATCATTGGAAGATGAAAAAAAACAGCCCTCGCATATAAATTCCTTCAAAGAGCACATCAACGTATTAGTTGTAAATAAATTAGAATTTAAGCGAACATCTATTGCATTATTTACAAGGCTTTCATCTCGTGTCACTCAAGGCATTATACTCGTTGTCTTGGACATATAATCCTTTTAAATACCCTTAAATTTTCAAGGAAGTAACTAATAACTAATGGATGTGTAATCCAAGTGAATGAGGAGGCCTTTAATTGGAGACGACACTGGTGAATAGACACCCAGTAAATAATTAAAGGCCTAGTATAAATTGAATATTTTAGAAAATTTAATATTTAATTATATGAAATGTATAAGAATGAAAGAATTTAAAATTGGATAAGAATAGTAGTAATGAAACGGAATTTTGTGTAGTTGAAATCAATAGAATTGATCAGTAATATATATAAGAAAAATTAATTAAAAATTAAAGAAGAAATGGTATGATTCGGATCTCGCTGAATTTACAACTAATGCAAATTCCATTTTAAACAAGATGTTCTTAAAGAACTAAAATAGCCTACTTTACTGTTACTTAAATACTTACTAAAATTCTTATCTTGAAAAAACTAGGTTCGCAACAGTAAGTGACATCAACAACAGTTTTTCCACATTAAATTTAAAATAAATTTCACTAAACACAGCTTTATTTGCAGTTATAAATAATATTTTATTTTTCGTAGAACAAAAACCAAAAAACTACTCCTCAATAAACATTTACTTGCTAAATTCGGCTAGTTTCATTTATTTTATTTCGAAAATTAAATAATTATAATTTAAATCGTTTGCAAAAATTTATATTTCAAAGAATAAATATGTAATATTCCTCGCTTTTAAATAGAATGAAAACAATTCGTAGTGAAATATATATTTGACGTCATCTTAAATTGACCGATGTCTCAAAAATAATTTATTTTAATTTATTGTCGAAAAGAATTAAAGTTTCTCAAGCAATTGTTGCGATGGCAATGGTGGTTTAATTCTAATAAAAATGGCTTCCTATGCTTTTTAAATGAGCATTAAATTTTGAAGTTTTTTAAATAATTGAAGTACTTTGAATTCGAATTCTTTTCTGAAATTTTCAATGTATTCTAATTTTGATGCGCTGAATTTTTTTTTGACGTATCTCACTTGTCCGTAGCATTTGTAGTTAAATTCAGCGATTTAAATGACTCGAAATTGAATTTCAATGGTAATTCAATGGGAAATTCGTCGTCAAATAGTAGATTTATGTCCGTCCTATCGTACAGACAGACGGACAAAAAGTATGAAAGTTGGGTGTCTGAGGTTATACCTTTCTAATAAAAAAAGAATTTTTAAGATCGGATTGATAGAACTGATTTTGGAAGGGAGGTACGGACGGACAGACGGACAGACAGACGGACGGACGGACATCGACCGCATGTAAATACCTACTTTTTCATTTTTTTTTATTCTTCGAATTAAAAAAAAAAGAAAAGTAGGCTAAAAATGACATTATTACACTATGACATCATTAAAACAGGACATCAGCATACAATAGACAGTTTTTTCTGACCTTACCACCGAAACGCTCGATCTGATTGTTATAATTTTTAATAAATTATTTTAACATTACACAAAGTTATTCATTGCTGAAATTGCTTTAAAAAATATATGATATGCAAATGTTTATACAATATTTTTACTATCATTCTAACCAGAGGATTTCATTTTTTGTTTTACGTAAAAAGAATTATAAATACATGTCACATTAATTATCGACATTTCAACAGTTCATTTAATAGAATCTCAAAAATAAAGATTTTTTCTGAATTTCATAATGTCAAATAATTTTTCATCAGCACCATTTCCAGTTGATAAGACAACCCGTTTATTTTTCATTATTATGTATTATTATAATAAACACAGAATATTGTGAACAAAATTGCAAACTTATGAATTAATTTGTCATTTACCTAGATAAGTAACCAACAATAATATCTACATTTCAATGAAAATAAATTGAGTTATCTGGGTCGCATCAATTATTCAAGCTAAAACGCGCGAACTAAGATGTGTTTTGTTACAGTACTAGTTAAATAAGGTTTTTGAAATATAAATGTAGAATATAATTTTCATTAATATTGAACGTTTTGAAAAAAATCTAAAAAAAAAAAAATCTAAATTAACACGTATAAAGATTATACTAGATTAAGATAGACGTAGCTATCTAGCTTATCATAATGTTGTTCTAGCTTATTTCTAGATTAAGATAGACGCATACATTCGAACTTACTATTTAAAAATATATAATTTACGATTATTTTGTTTTGATGATACTCTTTTAGAAGAATATTAAGAATTTATATACAAAAATTAATTTTTTTTGCATGCAATTATTTTTTGTGCCTAAATATGATGTTTAAGTAAAACACGACAACAATATTTCAGCTTTGCGAACGATTAGAAACGATTTTAGGTCATGAACATTATGATAAAAATTCTATCCTTCAAAAGCATTTTGAGACAATTTTTCAAAGTTTCATTTGGGCACATTATGGAGACAGTCAAATACTTTTCTAGGCGTATTGGTTTTTGCATAGGTATTTTAACCCTTTCAGTCCCAAAAATTTACTACACTACAGAAACATCTGATATTCACAAAATAAGCTTACTTTAGGTCAAAAATATGAGTTCCACAAGAAATTTTTTTTTAAATCTTTATATGGTTTTTTAAATAATGCCAAATTTTTTTAAGTGTGGAAAACAACAAAATTAAAACATGTGTATTGCCTAAAAACACTTCGAGTTATATATTTTAAGGTATCTGACCATATTATTAAAAAAAATTTAGTAATTATTTAAAACGAAATAGTTTAAATTGTGTTTTAAATATGTGGAACTGAAGTGAACTTTTCAAAAATCAGATGAAACGATTGTTAGCTACTTTCTAAATAAAAAAAATAGTAGTTCTGACTTCTATTGAGATTAATGTAAAATATTGCCTAATAGAACAAAGTGTGAAGATTCGAATGATGTGTGTTTGGATGTCGTACCGGGACATAAACATCTGGAAAAAAATATTGAAAGTGATGATGCCAAATGGCATCACTGGGACTGAAAGGGTTAACCAGGCATCACCTCAGGCACCTAACTCAATGCCATCCATTCGATATTTATTTACTTTTAGTTGATTGATGACTGAGAAAATGAACGAAGCTCTCTAAGTGAAACCATTCAGCCAAAGCACCCTATTCTAATTCTTCATCTAGAATCCCCTGTTTTTCAGGAGTTCGTTTGCAACCAATCTCCTAGCACGAGTGATGGAGGGACTCTCAACCTGTCTACAAGTCATTTGTTATCCTTTCACTCCGTTTATTTTGGAAAGTTTTAAATGGCTTTAAGGGAGATGTACTGTAAACCTAATGAGTTATTTTGTTATACCAAAATAATAATAATAACTTTATTAATATCAATGAAGAAACTATAAAAAAAAATCGTATTAGCTGCTGAGGGGAACATTCCCGTTCAAGCAGCCTAGAAATTTAATTTAAGTAAGTTTTAACAAAGTACAAATAAAAATATCATAAAAATAATCACAAATATCTGCTAAATTATTGATAAATTAATATAATTACAATAAATGCGGAGGGAGATCCACAATAAGTTATGAAAAATAAAAAAAATAAAAAAAATCTCTAAAAAGTAGACACCCTGTAAAAAAATTCCTCTCATTTATAACCACAGTGTGACGGTAAAAGTGATGCCTTCATAATGTGATGTGAATTTACATATGATTACATCTCTGGTGGTGATTGGATGTACCAATGTTCTTTGTTTAAATGTTATTGAGGTGAGAGGGTGAGTTGTTTATTTGTGACTCTGTAAGTCAAGAAAATATCAATTTGCTGTAAAATAAACATTACGTCATTGTGACGCAAAAAATAACTGCAAAATGTGTTCTTTTGGTAAGGTTGAATCATCGCCACATTAGAGCTATACGAGGGCCATATATTAGCAACTGATGTAATTTTGTTGAAATTTTATAAAGTGCGCGCGTATGCGAGTAATGTGCCAGTAGAATAAGTAATAATAGGGTACTGTGAAAACTGTATGATAGAAGCCTGAATAAAATACACAAAATGGATGAAATTGTGATGAAGACAACCCTTTTAGGGCTCTATTCTACGATACCTGTCTTAGAGGTTACAGAAAACTTTTATGGCTACTAAATTGGCTGGCTGATTAAGGCCCCAAAATAAACCTGTAGGTGTCATCGGTAAAAGCTGTTGGCGTGTCCAGTCAGTACAGCGGAAGAGACAATCACATTTGGCATAGAACTAGGAAGGTTTGGGAGATGCTTGACGCAAAAAAGTGAAGAACTCGAAAAGTCGCAAAGTAACTGTAATCATAGTAAGCCTCGGTTTCCTCGGAGTCCGTCAACACATTTAAGAGGACGGACAATTGCGGTGAGTGACGTCATACAAACTACTAACGTTGATTACGCTAGAGTGGTTTCCTCGGGAGCGTTGCCGGACAACTCAACACGACCGCCAGATTGAGTTGCTGTTGAGTGCGCTGTGGAAATCCTGATGACAACGTTTTTTGCTGTTATCTGTTGTGCTTGCCGAAAATTCAAAATTTGAGGAAATGACGGAAAGCGAGAGTTGTTTTATGCTTGCCGAGGAAGAAATGCTAAATGATTTTGTGAGAAATCATGAAGAGCCTAAATTTTCCATTTTTGGCATGCAAAAACGAAAACCAAAACAACAACAGAGTTAGTTGAGTGAGTTCGCTAGGTTTCCAGTTTCGTGTCAACGTAACGTTCCGATGAAGCGGTGGCCGGTGGCGGTAGAGTGACGTCATCCACGTATAATAGCGGTCGCATTTTTCTGGCGACAAACTCCGAGGAAACCAAGGCTTAAACAAACCACTCAGATAACGTTAGATCAATGTAAAGCACAAATTTATTCTTTAAAAGGTGTTGATAAAAAAATGTCTGTTAGTGGAGTTGTAGACCATTCCTCTACATGGGGATTATTTGTTGGAATTTTTATCTTCACACACCGCGCGTTTATAGATCAGGGAGTTGTGTTTGGAAATTGTAGCAGCCTCAGTTACCCACAGTCTATCAAAAGGATCCTCAAGGTGGAGATGAGTTATCTCGGCTTATATACTACTATTTACGTTGTTATTCAGATTAGTGTTAGGAAAAGCAGTGACAAATCTGCACCCTGTTGGGTGACCACCACATAAATGCTTGGGCCCCAAACTACGACCTTTGGCTTACAACGCAAGTGCTAAACCAACTGGCTCTACAGTCAGCGCAAATAAAAGAAAAGAAAATATTTAAAATGAAATATGTGTGTTCTATACAAAAAAACCCTCAAATTTTCTTATCTTTTACTACACACTGCATTTTACTTTAGTCGAGCATTTTCATTCATTTAGTTTCCTTTTATTTTAGAAAAGTCTAGTCTAGTCGAATTTGAATAAAAACGCCGAGTTTGCATCTTTTGAAAGTGCATTCATCGGGACTCCCTTATTCAGGGTTCATTTGAAAACAAAAGACTTCTTTTGATTTCTAATGCATTTTAGTTCCGTGTTTCAAGAAGAAAATCGTTTTTTCATTCAACTGCAGTTGAAAAGGGTTTTCTAGCTAAAAACGAAATAGGGTATAATTTGCTTTTTACGGGTAGAATATAAGTGCAAGTAGGATTAATAAAAAATTAGTTTTTATTGAAATTGTAATTAAAAAGTGGTGATAGAAAGTTTTTGTATAGATGAACATGTAGATTGTAGAAGCTCCTAATTTGTAAACTTAACCTGGATAATGCCAAACGTTGGTATAGAGAGACTCGTATATCTATTTTAACACAAAAGCCAGTTAAGCTAATGAATAAGAAATGGTTTTACTTATACAGCCTCCTAACAACGCCGGTAATATGTGACTGCGTACTAGATGTTGTTCATCATGTTTCGTCAATGTTCATTTTTCTTAGTCTTTTGTCGATGTTTCACAGCAAAAATCCGTTTTGTAGAGAATTCATAAAAGTGGAGAAATAAAATAGTACTGAAATAAATGTAGATGCGTGATTAATTATTCAAATTTCCCTAGGTTATTTGTAATTTATAAATATTTTTGAGTAAATACGTTGTTGATTTCATTTAACGGCTTCGCTTCAACACTGAAGGCTTTTAGCCTCAAATATTCATGTTGGACTTTTGACTAATGATGGGCAATCGATTATTTGGTGGGTGACAAGGATCGTAAATTTTAAATTTGCTCGACAGTACGCTAATTTACCCTTTTGTCAAATGCAGTCCTCCTGTAAACGCCTTTCAGTTTTATAAAATATTTTTTTAGCAAATGGAATTTATAATTGAAAACAACTATTACCGAAGATATTTTTCATTGATAACATAATTTTTTTTTAATTTTTATAGTTTTAATAGATTGTACTGCTGCGGAAAAAAAGACACCCACTAGGGATTATTACGGCCGTTATTCATCCTAGAAAATCGGACATTTAGGTTTGGCATCACCAAAAGGACTACTGATCTATAAACAGTTGTGCCGCCAAAAAAGAAATGTCAGGCGAATAATACCCCCTTTAGAGAAAGCGCACTTTAAATATGCTCCAAGTCCTATAGCCGCGTACTTTATGGCCCTCAAAAATTGCATCGGCTGTCTATTCATGTGTCGGCTCGTCACTTGACTGTGGTTCTAAATTACGACGCCCGTAACCAATAGCCCTCGTTTAGCTCCAGTGCGACAATATTCAAACTAACATAACCTTTAAAACAACCTACAATCCATCCAACTCCGTACAAAAGTATTTCTTAATATCACCTGTACATTAAACAACCTTATCCAAGTCCATTCCTTAGCAATGCCTCATTTCTCGTAACGAACTTTTACTCAAATTTTACGTTAATTTAACTTTATATACCAATATAACGTTTTATTTTGTTTTCAATAAGTAAATAATTCCATTCACAGCGATAAAAAAATAAGTACAGATAGTTATTGTGCGGTAAATTGACGTTTTTAAATATGCAAGTTAAAAAAATGCTAATATTGTTAGATTTAGTCATAAATTCAACTAAATCACTTTAAAATTGCCAACAACCCATCCATTCAGTATCAAAGTATTTCTTAATATCACCTGTGCCGTTGAACTACATTATCCACCTCCATTCCTTCGCAATGCCTCATTAGGTGCCGCCATATGCATCTTGCGAAGCAATCTATTCCTTAATGCGTGCTGTCGTAGGGTAAGTGGTGACAACCTACTCAGTTTTCTCAAAAACCTTATTATAACTTCGGTATTGGTACCCTTTACAAATTTTTACTATAGTTTTACGTTAATTTAATTTAATAAACCAATATAATGCTTCATTTTATTTTCAATAAGTAAATAATTCTATTCACATAGCAATAAAATAAGTACAGAGAATTATCGTGCGCTAAATTGAAGAAATTGACATTTTTTAAATATATAAATTTAAAAAAAAATGCTAATATTGTTAGATTTCGTCATAAATTCAACTAAATCACTTTTAAATCACCAACAACCCATCCAACTCCGTATAGAAGTATTTCTTAATATCACCTGTGCCGTTGAACTACATTATCCACCTCCATTCCTTCGCAATGCCTCATTAGGGGCCGCCATATGCATCTTGCGAAGCAATCTATTCCTTAATGCGTGCTGTCGTAACGCAAGCGGCGACAGCCCGGTTGACGCAGCACTCTACTATGTCGTTCTCTTAATCGAATGCCGTTGGCCTACAGCCGTAGCCAAGATAAACTGAAGTAACTATACTGATGACTTAAACCACTGCTGCAATCACTTAAATGATTCTAACCTGTACTAAAGTATACATGAGGACTGATTAATTCAGAGCAAAAATGGTCCAATTCGTTGTTGTGGTTACTGTAGTATACCCGCCCACGGTAGTGTAGTCTACGTCAGGTGGCATTGGCACAAGCAGAAAATCGCCGAACGCTTACGGAACAGTTCTTTTATGTTGCTTACTAATAAAGAGATCCTTTACCGTTTTCAATTGGCTCTGAATACTTGCTGTGTTTTATTATGTTAATATGTTTGTAAAGCAAATGCTTATATAGAAAGAATAAAATAGGAAAAAAAACATGTGTTTGTAACACTTCATGGCTTTCAATTACCAAACAATACATTTAAACAATTACATTTTACAATTTTCTCAAAAACTTAATATAACGTCCGAAAGATACAGACTAAAAGTTTAGTACACATGTGTCCAGTATCTCTTTTCGTTTTTCAGCAATACCATGTACAGCGTTTTTCAGCAACGCGTTACATCTAAAGTCATTACTTGTAACAGTTACTCTTTTTTAGTAACTAATTTAGATTTTTTTAGACAGTAACAGTAAACCTAGTTACTTGTTGCGGTAACGAAGTAACCCAACCTTTTGCTACTTTTTCGTACTATTTCGCAATGTAATCGTGAAGAACTCGGGATCGGGAACCGAGATAAGGTCACTATATTGTATAGAGAGGTTAGTTAGGCCATTTGGCTTAATCGAAATACTTCTTCCATAGGATTTATAGCGGAGAGGCTTTTACCAGCACCTCGTCAGAAAGGCTGTAAATAATGTGCCATTGTCACTGGACAAATATCTACGGGCAAGAACACATAAAATTAAGACAAATGCCGCCATTGTACGAAAGTAGAGCACAGAGTTTAGCACAGGGTGGCGCAGATAAAAGTGGCCTCGGCGTAGAGATACGAATGCAGTGAAATGCTTGACGAGAAAAACTATTGAACCGCCTGAAAGTGCTTAAGTTGAAGGGAAAAAAAGATTATTCAAGTGCGCAATGGCCTTACATGACAAACCAGTTTTTGCATTGGTTGGATTGGATTAGCATCACATTAGAGTTACAAAGTAGGCACCCAACGCTATTTTTAAAAGCAACATCGTACTCAGCTTTGAGACTTTAAAGCATCATTAATGTGCACTCCCTCTACACAGATAACTATATGTCCAACTTTTTTCGCTGCACAGACAGTTTATAGTACAGTAGATATTTTTAACAATGACCGTAACCGAACCTGGGACTGTTTTATGCAAGGCAAGTTCCTTACCGATTGGGTTCCAAAGCCCTAAACCTCTTCAGGAATGCTGAAACTTTGAATCCCAATTATTTCCACATACAGTCATACTACAAATAGGATCCTCATTGGGAAAATAGTACAAAATTCTTTTGGAAAGGAATTTTTGAAATGCTTAAACACGTTTCTGAAAATTACAGAAAGAGGCATTGAAATACCCGGAAAAGTTTTTGAAAACTACCTGCGCCGTAGCTGCACCATTTGTTTAGAAACATTTTGGAATATTTTACAGTCAGTACCTACTGTAACATAAAATACGTTTAACTTGTATCCTGAATTAATATTTATCTAAACTTTATTTCTCCGATAGCTTTATACTATTCTTTTTCGATCTCTAAGTTATAAGAAACGATCAATTTTCTAATATTAAACTATTACACTTAAAATATTAATAACAACAATAGATAAACCTTGTAATAACTCATGTCTTCACGTGAATCTTATCGCTTTAGCAACAGAGAAGCCTTATTTCGAGATATGGCTCACTTGATTTGACTAAAATGTAACTGTCATTAAAAAAAAAGCCTCCTAAATATATATCGATACGATTATATATATTTAGTAACTGTGTAATGTATGGTGATATCATACTGACATCGGCATTATGAGTAAAAGTTATAAGTAGCGAGCTTATTTTATGTTTTCAGTAATAAACGTTAGCTATAATTGCGTTCTCTATAAAATTTTGGGCTTTTTCATCATAATAATGGTTCCTAGCAGTGTTGGGCATTAATCAATTAATGTGTCCATTATCTTGTTAATTGACTTAAAAAGTAAGTGCAATTAAATTAATTACAATTAAATTAATCGCAATTGAACTTTTAATTGCAGCTTGAGTTTAAATTAATTCGATTAACGTATGTCAATTGTAACTCATAATTTAGATAATTGAAATTAACTTTTTTTAGCTTTCTTCTGAAACAATTAAAACTAACAATTAACTTTGCGTATTAAAACGAAATGAGTAAAGATTTATTAAAATTAAGCTCTAAGTCTAAGACATATGATGAACAAGAAAGTGGTTAACTGTTATTTTTAATTAAATATAACAAAACAATTAACAAATAATTGTTAATTGTTACTTCAACAGTTAACAATTACATAATTGTTAACTGTTGTCTTTATATTTTATTCGACGAATAAATGATATTGTTAGGAATTTGAATGAAAATACTTTAACAGAATATCACCGACTTTGCCAGAAAACACAATCGACAGCGTTACTTTTAACTTTATCAAACCACATCGTGGCTTCAAATGAAAGGTTTCGCGAGATCGTTATCTCAAAAGAGAGCAAAATAGAGATTTATCTCCTCAAAACATCTCCCGGAAAAACGTTCTTTTTCGAACAGAAGCAATCTTTTCGGCGGGATTAAAGATCTCCATCTACCCGAGAAAGAACTTCAAAGGTTTCCCTCGCAACAAATTGGTAGATGATGATAGTGTTCTATCCACGATTTCTTATCCTTTTTTTCGATTTCTTTATCGATTATTTTCCCATCCCTTTAATCGGCATCGTTTTCCGTGACGAAAATCTTTTCGGAAGGTGGCTTAAGCCTAGCACAAGACAGCGTGCTAAGTCCTACCGAGTTCTTGCTAAGCCTTCTCGGGTCTTAGCTGTCCTATTATCGTGTAAGACAAGGACAGAATTGTTGAGTTTTGCTGCCTTTTTAGCTTAGAAATGTTTTTTTAGATGGAAAAAACCTAGTGAAAACTGGTCAAAAAGATCCATAAACTCATTTAATGGAATTTTTTAAAAAATGCAGAGAATATATCAAGTAGCACAAATAGATCAAAGTTGTGTCAATTGTTTACTATATTAAATTTGTAAAACAATTTTTCGATGATAAATCTTATTTAATTTGCGGATTTAAATGCGACTACTTTAACGCCAAGTTGATATCTGCTATGCGAGTTCTATCCACGATTTCTTATCATTTTTTTCGATTTCTTTATCGATTATTTTCCCCTCCCTTTAATCGGCATCGTTTTCCGTGACGAAAATCTTTTTGGAAGGTGGCTTAAGCCTACCACAAGACAGAGTGTTAAGTCCTACCGAGTTCTTGCTAAGCCTTCTCGGGTCTTAGTTGTCCTATTATCTTGTATGACATTGACAGAATTGTCTATTTTTGGCGATTTTTTACTAAAAAATATAGCTTTTTACTTGAAAAAACTCCAGTAAAAAAGTTATTCCCCAAAAACACCTATAACCAAATTTGACAAAATCGATTTGAAGATATCAAGTAGCACAAATAGATCAAAACTGGTTTACATTTTTTTACAAAATAAAATATTGCAGATTATTTTCATTTGATAAATCTCATTTCGTTTAAGGATATGAAAATAACCACTTAAACGTTACTTTGACATAAGGATCTCTATTTTTTTAAATATTTTTTTTATCGATTATTTTTCCTATCCCTTTAATCGGCATCGTTTTCCGTGACGGAAATCTTGAGCTGGCTTAAGTCTAGCACAAGACAGCGTGCTAAATCTTACCGAGTTCTTCTTAAGCCCTGTCGTTTCTTAGTTGTCATATTATCTTGTATGACAAGGTAGAATAGTTCATTTTTGCAGTTTTTTACTAAAAAAATGTACCTAGCTTTTTTTAGCTGGAAAGCATCAGTGATGAAAATTGGTCAAAAACACCCATACACAATTTTGACGAAATCTTAGTTATTTTGGAAATGCACGGGACAGAACCCCGGAAGCTTCATCTACAAGAAAGCGCCTTAACAATCGCGATCCCCAGCCTCTGACTGGATCAAGAAAGCCAACGTTGGTTGGTAGACCTATTTTCAGTCTAGTGTGCTTGGTCAGAGACCCGCTTATAAACGGTCATGAAGTAAGACAGACACAATACACACAAACACACTTACGTGACAGATGCTGTCATCTATCGCCACCTCCGCAATGTAGACATGTCCCTTAAGGGGAGGGAAATAGTCTCCAGGGATCTGTGACCATGGAAAACAGCGCAATGACCGCCCACAGTACTTTAGGACCCATCAGATTTAACGAGCACGACTCCACTGTTGTTTTTAGCTTGAAGTATTTAAAAAAATCCTTAATATTTTTAGCGTGTTAATTGGGGAATTAACCTTAGTTTTAATCTTATTGGCACGGTACTACTGAAAACTACAGCCCCAGAAATATCATGGAAGCGAGAAATATTAAGCGGAACATAATCGTCATGTTAACGGGTCTTCAGTGGTGTCGGGACTCGATCGCGGGTCCTTTTGATTTCGAGAACAAGGCCTTAACCACTAGGCTACCAACGGCCCCAAGTCAGAGTTTCAATCGACTGATCTTCTCATCTCGTAGTTAGGGCATCGATTGATTGTAATTAAACCCCGCTCGGAATGTGGGTTGCCGATTCATCAATTCGTCCTCTTTTGACGTCCAAATAACGTCTATTTAAATGGGTGTGGAAGACTTGAGTTCCTGTCTAATGGAGTTGAATGTTTATTTCAACCGATAGCAAATGTACTGGAACTTTATTGATAATACGTTTGAAAGGCTTGGGAAAATTTGGTCAACCTATAACCGATTTAAATTGCAAGCAGACAAGACTTTCAATTTTGTAGATTTGAACTGAATAGCTTTAATTGTAATAAGTCCTTTCACGTTCGGATAATTTTCAATACAAAGACCATGGAAGTGTCGATTTTTTTTATCCCTTTAAAGAGTTTATTTTATACTAAATGTAACAAATCATACATGAAATTGAAGAAAAACTAACCTAGTTTATAAGTTTATGAGTGCTCAATGTGTGCGCCTTTAGTGATACGTCACACAAAAATGCAATTTTTCCCATACTGTCTGCAGCAAGTCCGGAGTAATGGAAGCAACAGCCTGTGTGAAAACGATGTAGCGGTCCAAGTGCTTGGCTTATCTGAAACTGTTGGAGTTATTCTTTATTAGTCACCTCCAACCACAACTGTTGAACGATTACAGCTGATACTATTATAATTTGAGACTCGGACATTCTTTTACGGACATCCGGTATATAAAAATTCGTGTATAAACAATTCATATTATTTTTTTATTGAGTTTTTTTTCTTGAAATATTAAAAAAAGTTCCTTAATATTTTTAGCGTGTTAATTGGGGAATTAAACTTAGTTTGAATCTTGTGGCAAGGTGCTACTGAAAACTCCAGCCCCGGAAATATCATGGAAGCGAGAAATATTAAGCGGAACATAATCGTTATGTTAACGGGAGCGAGAAGAAAGGTGTTACAGGAACATGGCTCTTTTAAAGGGTATTATTATTTGATAGTTATTTTTTTTATTCCATTTAATGTAAACTTGAACAGATATAAATACAACAAGAAATAAATATAATCTTATAGAGAGCCTTTTTTCTCTAAAAAGTAAAAATCTTAAAATCTATCTATCCTTCTCTTAAAAATCAGCCATATATATATAATTCATTAACTGGTTACACTCTTAAAACAAAAGAGTGAAATCCACTCCATTTGGAGAAGTGCATTTTCGACACTGGAAAGGAATGAATATTAACTCAGACTGAGTTAAAATCACTCGTTTGCAGTGATCCTGTCGGAGGTTTAACACACAAAGGATCCACTCCAAAAGGAGAAGTGCATTTTCCAGACTGGAGGAGTGAAAATTAATCAGACTGAGTCAAAATCGCTAGTTCGTTTTAAGAGTGTAGCAAACTCCCAATGAACATCAGTGATTATTTTTTGACAACCTTATCAAATTGAACAGAGATATTTTATCAGCGACCTTATAATTCAGTGTAAATTCGTTGTTGTGTGTTTTATTCAATTTTAATTCTTGTATTTTAATCAAATTTAATGTTTGTTGCCTGTGTCTTATACAATTTTAGTGTCTTGCCTCTGCTATGTAATTGGAAAGTTTCTTTTCTGCAAAGCAGTCAAATAAATATAATAAAAAAAAATTCATTAAAATGCAAAATCTTCAACCTGGTATTAGCTGTTTGCATCATACAGAAAGATTGCTAAAATGAATACTTGGAAATTTCCCTGAAACAATCTGTTTTTCATGATCGGCGTAATGATTACTGCGATAAGGAGTCCAAAGCTGAACACGGAAAAAGGCCAATTCTGAAATATCCTTTGAATTCAAAAATTTCAAAATAAGAATACATTTTATCTTTAGAATGGGCACCAGCGCAGCAGCATAAAAGGAAGAATTGGCCGCCATTTTCTTTTTTGTTTGTACTTTCGACCTGACGGTAAAACTGCCTCGCGGCCTTTTTGACAAACAAAAAACAATAGAAAACGGTTCATATCAAAAAGTAAAGCAGTCGAAGAAAGGTTGAAATCAATAATACTTTATTATTTTTACTTTTTTTTAGGATATTTCTTACAAAATAGATATTTCGGCTATTTTCCTTCCTTCAAATGTTTATCTGAACCACTTACGATTGCCTCCCACTTTGAAGTTAGTAGAATAATGGTGGCAACAGAAGCCCTGGTGGGAAGTTTTAGGTGGCTTTTATTTCATTTTTCGTTCGTTCTTTAAAGAAAACTTTATTTTCTCCGAAACAGCAGAGTTGTTTGCACGGTAGAAATTGATATACCATAAGAGTTTTTTTTTGGACAAAACTTCTTACATAAGTCAGTTGAAAATTCACTGTAAGCTTTTTTTGTCTGAATAAACTTAGAGAAGAACATTCATCTTCTCCCCTTCAGGGACATGTCTAAATTGTGGAGGTGGCGACAGACGGCAGCATCTGTCATTAGTGTATGTGTGCGTCTTGTGTTGTCCTACTTGACGAATTTTTATAAGCGGGTCCTTGAGACCAAGCACACAAGCCTGAAAATATATGTCAAACCAACCAACCAACATTCATCTTCAGTTTAAGGCAGAAAAATCTAAACCAGGAACTCGGTTAAATCAGAGTTCTTTAATAGGGTAGAGCCTGAACTTGGCAACAGCACCATGGAGAAACACGGAGACAATATAAAGTGGCATGTGGGGCTCGATGGCCGAGTGGTTTGGATCGCAGGCCATAACGCCAGTAGTCCGCGCGCTGAAACGGGTGCGGGCTCGATTTCCGCCTTTGTCCTGGGTGTACTTCTTCTCTCAGTATCAAAAAGATAAATTAACTAGCACTTTTGCCGCTCTATTCGAACTCCGTAGTGAGCCACGGCTGCCGATGGCAGCTCAGTACGATTCGTTCTTCTACCCTACACTCTAAAAAAAAATCTGTAAGGTTACTAAGAATTCTCTAGGAAACTTAGCTTCCATAAGTTTTTTTAGTAATGTTACATAAGAAATATGTGTATATATTACTAATTAAAGCTTAGTATCCAATACAATCATTTAAATTGCAAGCATACTATAAAAACTTGAGTAAACGTTACAAGATATATTCTAGTAATTAATACATCCACTTATGTAGTATCTTTACTAGGAAAACCTTAGTAACTAGCAGTTTCAAAAACGTTAAACAAGAGGGCGCCACTAATTTTCTTTTAGTGAAGTATTATTTCGACTTTTCCAGAGCAGGTCGCAGGACAGAACTCGCAACCTCAAGGTTAGCTCGCTCATCTTTCAACGAGAAGTAGCACGTTTGTCCACGCGGTCACCGGGACATGCAGATCCTTTGCGTGTAAATAATGAGGTTAAAATCCTGATCGATATAAACCTTTCGGATATGAAGTTTTAGAAATAATTTAACGCAATTTGTATGTATGTACTAAATTAAAAAAAAACCCACGTTTTTCGGTTTATCATCGTTGCGATATCGATTCGTTATAATTTTTCGATGAAACGTACATTGATTGAATTTTCACCTTTGACCGATATCGAATCAGACTTTTATCTCTTAGTCTCGTACACTTTCAATTTACGGACGCGATCACCGGTTAGTTTTTGCTAAATCCGATGGCCGATCGAACAAATTTCGAGAAACAAAACAATGCAACAAGGGAAACTACGCATCTCTCAAAAGATAGCCAGGTGGCGCTGTAAGCGTTACATCAATTTACTTAGTATTGCTTAGTATTACTACAGTAGTTTCTTTAGGTTACAGATGATTTTCTAGTTTATGGTGAAAACCTGTGAAGTTACTAAGTAATCGTTAGTAAATTCAAGCCAAATTTTTTACAGTGTACTATAGAACTCTTTGGGTTAAATAGTTCCAACTCCTCAGATTTTTTAGT
Organism: Hylyphantes graminicola; assembly: GCA_023701765.1. Taxonomy (NCBI): domain Eukaryota; kingdom Metazoa; phylum Arthropoda; class Arachnida; order Araneae; family Linyphiidae; genus Hylyphantes; species Hylyphantes graminicola. The sequence goes on from CM043115.1 coordinate 61,986,969, forward strand.
TTGAGATATAGTGTGGTTTCACTCAAACAAATGTTTAAAAACAACTTTTTCGAGTCATCACCCGCAATAAGTGTAGAAAATGCGAAATTCAAATTTCATATTTTCAAAACAAATCACAATTATTTCGTTGTCTTAAATTTCATATTGGGTAATTGAAAGTAAATATATATTTTATAATTTAAATTTCTTCATTGAGATGGTATATTGGAGCCAATACTTAATACTATATAATATATGACACTATCGAAATTCATTTTTAACAAAATAATCCTCTATACTAAACTTTATAGATTTTTATCTCAGTAATGGTATGGACATCCATAATAGTTTGTAATTGTTTTTTTTAGAAGTAGGCAGACGAGAAGAAAGATGGATAAATCCGTCATATAACTGTCTGGTTTTCCAACAAAACATTTAAAATATAAATTTCATAATTTTGCTAAATTTAAAATATGCAACAGCCATTAAAAATCACGTACTCCAGAAATAAAATGTAAAACATTCTAAGTTTATTAAGATTATTAAGATTTATTAAACATTAAGTTTTCATTTAGAATTTTAAATTTCAATCTCATGCAGTGAAAACAATATTTCACTTCAACAAATTGCGTATCCCTCAGATGATTAAAAGAAACAAGTCAATTTATTAAATTCAAAACTCATTATTGCTAAGAAAAGATATTTCTCGAAGTTTATTTGACGCACAAAGTTAAAACAAAATTTAAAAATATTAGCTTAATAAGGAAACCTTCCTTAGTTCATTGATGGCAAACGAAGGCAATTGATAATTTTAAAGAGTATCGTTGGAAAAAATGCTATTGTTAAGGAGGCTTATTTTATGTCTTTGTCGAATGAGTTATTATGAAATATATTATTCTCTTAGAATAAATATAATGACTCTTATGTATATCATGTTAGAATTTCATGAAAAATGGAAATACCAAGGCTAACAAAGACATTTTAAAACTTTTATGTCCATGATAATCGTATAATAAGGTAAATTTAAAAAAATGAATATCTTATCGATATGCAAAATGATATAATTGAATTTTCATGGAAAGTATTTAAAAAAATTCAATTTCAGAGTTAAGAAACTAATTTTGGCAACATATTAGAAAACTTTAAAAATCAGTGTGTGTTTTTAAATGTTCCCATTTTTCGGAAATCTTGATTTTGTTATGTATATTTGAGGACAATATAATTTAGATATGCCCCAATTCAGTTTTAAGTATTATTACTTTTAGTCGTTTTGCTTTCGTCATTTGTTTGCTGCAATTTTCAGAAACTTCGTCTAACGCCATTTGGCAAAAATTGCCCTTAATACTCTCAGTCTTATTTGTCTGTAAAGGAACTGTTACTTTAAATAAACCATATTAAGATTTATATACGCAATAATAAATTTATTTCATTACGTTACAACATTCATTTTTGAAGTTAATGTGTGAAAAATAGAAGTTTTAGTTTTCTTATGAGAAGGGTGGGGCTAAAGAAGAAAATATTAGGGTATCGGGCTAATGAGAAGTAATTGGAGTACCACATGCAATATTTGTTGCAAGAAATCTGTATAAAGATACATAATAAGTCTCAAGGCATTGGATTTTGCTTCTTAAAGGCAAATGGGCCCTAATGAAAGCGAGTCTCCAAAACTAAGTGCCTGTATAGCGGCCTCAGTAACCTACAATCTACCAAAAGGAAATCCAAAGTGGAGATGAGTTACCTCGGCTTATATACTACTATTAACGTTGTAATCTGGAATAGTGGTAGGAACGTGGCGTTAAATCAGTGCCACCTAGTTGTTGAGCATTTTGAGGTTGCGTGTGGGGTGAACCGCCACATGTCTCTTGTGTTATTCCAATGGTAAAAATTCTTTTCTAAGCCACATTTTACTATTATGGTTTTGCTAAATCCAACTTACTATTTTTAAACGTAAATATATTTCATTTTGTATACTTATTACATCGGCCACAAGATGATAAAGAGCCTCGCCCACATAAAAAAGGGCACTAATCCTTAGCATTGAGTTTGGAACACTTTTTTTTGAAACCTTTTCTTTTATTAACGAAGACGCGGTGTTATGGGCGTGGGAATAGTTCTTGTTCATTATTCGTAAGATAAATGGTTTTGTAATATTACGTATTTGTTTTATCTCAGGATTATTAATTAGGATTAGATGTCTTGTAACATAGGTTTTACTATATAATTCTGAAAAACAATCCTACTTATATAAGTAAATTTGTGTAAATTGAAAATATGTGTCTACCAACAAACCAACCAGTCACAAAAAGTTATGGAAGCAAATAAAAACAGCAAATAAAATCTAAGCTTTCCAACGAAAACCAGCTTATTTTTACACTAAATTAGTGAGAAAGAACAAATTTATCTCTCGCTCAGAGAGGGTGGGGCTAGAAAAAGGATTAGGGGATCAGATGAAAAGGAATAATTGGGAAGTAAAAACGAGAAAAGAACCCAAGTGCCAAAAGTTTATTTTGGGCATGGCGTGCGAATAACACTCTCCAAGTAAACTGCTTTTATAGAAGTGAAGCATTTATGTGTGTGGCTTTAATTATTCATCTGAGATCATTTATAAAGTAAAGTGTATTTCTTCTGTAAAAGCGAATGATGGTTCAGATAAAAAAGTAAATTGTGTTAATGTATACCGTTAATGCAAGTTTGGGTTTAACAATAAAATTATCAAGAATAATTAAAAAATATGTTTAAAGTTTATTTTTATTGATACAAGTAATGATAAAATGTTAGAGTTTGATTGTATTTAGAATAGACGATAAATATATGTGTGTGCGATTAAATATTAAGATACATTGAAAGAAAAAGAAATATTTCCAAAAGGGTACACGTGGTACAAATGAATAATGATAATAAGACTCTTAAAAATGATATTTGTAAGTAATCTACTTTTTTTAAGTACGGGAGCTTTATCACGTTAATGCCCTGTATTATAGACACTTTAGTTTTTTTAAGATCTTGGTTATACCAAATAATAGTGGTTACAAGATTTTGTACTCTGTAGGGACTGTTTTTTTTGGTCGAAAGGAATTTTATACCGTGATTGGGTTGTAAAAGCGACGTCACTCACACTGAATAAGGCTAATTCTAAGCAAATTACCCTTTCTACAATGTAAGTCAAGTGTATAAAAAGTTATCACTACAGTTTCAAACATTAAATTAAAAGAAATTATTTGAATGACTTATCTACACTTATTAAAACTAAATTATGTTATGCTTTACTTCAATTTGATTAAATTATTAATTTAAAGAGCTTTTTTAATTGTGGCTTACACTGCAGCTACATTGAAATAGCCATAAGCAGATAGATTAGTTTAAACTGCAATATCATGCTACGTTATAATGATTTACCGATACCTTTAATCGTTTTTGACATAAAAAAGAAGTAGATTTTAAATATTTTTGGATATATTGTTTTGGTTTTATAGGGATGGACTGACCTAATTTAAAAGTCTTATGGGACTTTTTGTTTTTCCAAAAATACGAATCTTTGAATTTCTAGCCAATTGCTCTACCCGAGCAGATTTTGGCAAAGTAGCTCAAGTACTGCATATTTTCCATTGTTAATAAAGTGTACTGGTGGCTCGATCACATTTTAAAGAGTTGTTAACTACAAGGCACCAGAAAGAATATTTTGTTCTTCCAATTGTCCAACGAGTATAAATAAGTTAGAAGCTTTCATTTATATTTCCTTCGTTTGACTAATATAGTAAATACTAATTGAATATTACCTTTCTTTGTTTCTTTTATTGATTTCCTTCCCAAACTTCATGTACTGGTTTAATGTTTTCTTTCGTACTTTGTGTTTTTGGCCCGTTCTAGAATCATCCTGTAAATATTAATTAACTAATTTTTATACATCGCTAGACAACTACAGATGTCACCTCATAATTTATAGTAAAAAATAATAATATATTTTTTTATTCAACTGTAGAACTGGAAGTTAAATTTAGATAAAATGTTTGTGTCATCCCACGAGCTCCTTGATTGACTTGCGGAAATTCTAAGAAGGTCTTTGTGTTCAATTTCGTTCCAAGGCTATTCGAAAGAAGTTCGAACTTGTTGCGTAGTAGCAGATCCAACTCTGGAACACAAATCTAAATTCAATTTTAAATTCTCAGAACAATTTTAAATTCTCAGAAGATAAATAACTGTTCAATTACATTCCAAAAAATCTTTCTTATTAAGTTTGAACTTATTGCTGAACCTAAGTTATCGAGTTATGTCTGAAACAAATATAAATACTATCTTTTTTCGTTGTCAAATGAAGACGGATCTTCAAAATTTCGCAAAATCTTATTATCGGAGTAACCTTATTTTAGGTTACCGATTGCCACTGTGCTGCCTCGAGTTGCTAACTCATTTAAGCCTGTTCTAGAATATCAGATAACTCAGATTTTTTTTCAGGTGTTGAAAAATTTATATTTCCACTAACACATTTTATAAAATGTCACCTTATCTTTTGAAGAGGAGAAAACTACAGAATGTGTGAAACCTAAGAAGACCGAACTTGACACATAGGATTTTTTGGTAAGGAAAAATGTTCTTCGCAATTTCTTATATAAGTAAATGGGAATTTTTTGAAGGATTTTCTTTTCAAGTGACAAATGGAAAAACTATGGTTGTAAAACTTCCCACGACTTCAATTACCACTCAATTATAGATATTTGATCAATAGAATTAGTTTAAAGATTTGTAAAAGAAGGTTTATAACTATCAGCAATCTAAACCACACATACCACATCTATAACTAATCTAAACCACACATATACCACATCTAAAACACATCTATAACTATCAGCAATCTAGCCTCAAGATTTCTATTTCTGATGGTCGTTCGATTCTTTCACACACACATACATTGCTTAATATTTATTATTAGTTATTTGACAGTAAAAGAAATGCAGAAAAAAGAGAAATCCTTATTTTGTTTGCATAATTTCTAGTTTTCTGCATAAACTGATAACTGGTAAACTGATTTTTATTTAAAATAATAATTTCCATAGATATAACAATTATTCAAGTACTATAATATATAGCTCGGAAATTTTTTGTAATTCAGATATGATATATACTTCTGCTCAGGCTACGGCCAATTTCAATAACAAGGCTAGAGAAGCTTTCCCAATCGTGAGGATAGACGGGAATTTTGACGTCACTGTTCCGAGTGCCGAAGATTGAGAAACTAGTTCGGACACATTTGGAACCCTAAAAAAGGACCGAGTAGTTCCAAACAGGTTTCGAGACCGGCTGCCTTAATCTTCGAACAACGTAATTCGGAACAATGACGTCAAAATTTCCGCCCCTTAGTTTCTTCTTCCCTTTTTGGGATAGCTTCTTTGGCCTTAATAGTTAATTATGCCGTATTCAGGCCCATGCAGATGCAACTGTACAGATGATACAATAGATAATGGGCAGAAATTAACTTGCACTAGACTCGCAAATGCTCAAAAGGGATGTTACATTTATAAAAAAAAACCCATCGTATACAACATATACGACATAGCATTTATTTTTTAATTTCAAGTCAAATATTTTTAACAATCATTAATTTTCAATCATCCATTGATAATATGAGCAACTTACTAGCACAAATTGTTTCAATAATCACTATTTTCTATGTTTCATCAAAAAGTTTAAAATAAATTGATATTTTAAATAAAAATATTTTTATAATTTGCTCAAGGTCTAAAAAACTCCGACACACAATCTAAGAGAATGTCATTCAGGGTGTTTTTTTTTCATACTTCGATCCCTTGCAAAAACCCATCATGACAAAAGTATTTCCAAAGTGTCACAATATTCGATAAAACAAATCTGTTTTCTGGAGGATATTTGGCAACGAAAGATACGGCAGATAATCCGTGGCTCATGAATTATTCCGAGATTCTTTTTGCAGAGTGGCAACAACCATGACACGAGAGCTTGGTTTGCTTGATATTGACGTCACATCTGTGTTGCTCAGTCTTGTGAGTTGCGACTCAAACTTATGGAAGTTTACTGCGAAAAAATGAACTGGTTTATTGCACAGAAAAAAGGAGTTTGCTTGCTTTCTTCAAATATGGTGCACATCCCCATTAAATTTAGGTGTATATCTGGTACCGGACATAACCCCTACAAACTAGAACCCACACAGAATATCGTCACTTAAGTTCCCACATGTGCTATCTAACTTTGCAAAACGGTAGAAATTTGCTGAACAGCAAACGGTGAAAATTTGCTGCATTGGCGAACTTTTCAAAATCGTGCTAAAAGTCGGTCGAAAACACAACCGAAATGATATGGGGTATGCTAGGATAGCTTTGAATTATCGTCGCATTAGAGCTAAACGAGGGAGAGCAGAAAAACGTGTTTGTTCATTTAACATTGGCTGTTCAGAAAACGTCATCGTTGCGAAGTCAAAAAATTAGAATCATCAGTCGAAGTCATACGGTAGCCACAAAAAATAATGCATCGTTAAAATCCGAAGGAAATCACGCCAAGGGTTATCGTATACAGTAAATCTGATTCTTTAACAACAATTAGATAGCACATGAGGGAACATGTGGGAACAGCATTTCGATTTTTGGGAACTTAAGTGACGATTTGTAGCTTGCCAATCGCCTTCAGTTTTCGCAACTTTGAGGTTAGGTTAATTTGAACGAGAAAAAAATAAAAAGTCAGTTTTCCGGCTTCAAAAGTAGTGCATAATTTCATTAAACAAAGGCACAAAAATTTAAAATCGTCAAGAAGTATATAATTATTTGTAGCTAGCAAATCGATTGAGATTATTTTACAGGAAAGAGCCATTATTAGTTTCATAATACGCCATTTAAAATTTAATTCATTGTGAAAGATTTGTCTTCGATACTTCCTGTCTTAATAATAAATTAAGTGGCCTTCTCGAACGTGCAGAATTAAGGTTTACGAGCTTTTCTTCTGCAATACTGTATCTTTAGGACATGCTCTGACCAGCTTGAACATATTTGTTTCAGTGATTAACTTTTCTACTATGAAATCTATCATTAAAGTTTCATAAATAATAACTTAGTCATGTTTTTGTTTCACAAAAGTATAAAAAAAATAACGTGGAATCAATTTGCATACATTTTTATAGCTAGAGAGTTGAATATCAAACTAAATTTTTCAGTGAAATGAACTCAGGAACTTATGAATCAGGAATTTATAGCTCTACACTCTCAGAAATAACACTTTCATTTTTGACGATTCATGAATACTCAAGCCTCATTTCGTTAATTTTGAGGATTGTTTCGTCAAACTATCACGTGACTTGAGTAAACGCGAATCTTCACTTTTACGATCGTGATTTGACGATTCTGTATCTTGATTTTGAGGAAACTGAATCTCATTTTTGTACTCGCATGCTCAAAAATGACGAAATATTTCTTTAGATTAGACGGCATTCAAATCCTCATAAAAATGACGATTCAAATTTCCTCACTTTGAGGAAACGAAAACTCGGAGCATTTGCCAGTAAACGAATCGTCAAAATTAATTAAAATTTCGTCGTTTTTAAGCATTCATTTTTGAGAGTGTAATATAAATGCATATTAGGTTTTACCTCAATATTTGACTAGGAACAATCAGTTTTGATATTTTTTTTGTATGTAAACATAATCGCCCACAATTCTGAAAACAGCACAGACATATCTATATTTCAGCAATTTAAAATTAACACTTACGTTTCGTACTGCTAGAATTGTTAGAGCTTGCAACATTTCCAAGGACTCGACCGCTCTGTGTGAGGAAAAGTTCGGTTCGGCTGTACGTTTTCCAACTGTATATCTCAACACTCCATGGAGCTTTACAACTGCTGATTACGCATCGTTATTTAGAAAACTTTTCAAGTAACGAGGTTGTTATATAGAAAACCAGTGGCGTCAGTGTGCGGTTTTTTTCCGATGCTGTCGACTCCACACAGATTTAACGAGCACGTATGTCGCAGAGTACTGCTAACAAATACAGACAAACAAAAAGCTGCACTTTGGTATTTAAGAGTATTTTCCGACTTATGTGCTGCAAACACAGAACACAAACATCCATGCTCATAATGGCAGGATTAGGATCTGTCGATTTCTAGCCTCTATATGATGATTTTAACACAGCCACTTAAAAAAGCGTAATTTATATCAGCAGTCACATCGAGGTCGACATGATTTTACGAGCGTGGAATTAGTGTGAATTTTTTTACTATTATTGCTAATACAAAATTTATCATTAGATAGGGTAGGGTAGGTACATATACAGGGTGGTTATAAAATAACACTCGCTATTCGGAGTGATATGTAGCTTGAATGAATAATCCAAATGCATCAAACATTGAGACACTTACTAATTAAGAAGGAGGAAAAAGAATGGCATCATTAAAAAAGACAGAATCATAAAAAATACTCATAAAAAGAATAATCATAAAAAACAAACTCGTCTCTTGACCAGAATCTAAATTACAAGGCATCGTCAATTATGGCCAGTTACTGCTAACGCAGCTAATTACGCCTCGTAATTTAGAACATTGGTCAAGGGATGAGTTTCTTTACAACGAAAAATAATGGAATTATAACACAGAAACTAGTCTCTTGACCAAGGTTATAATTTCGAGGAGTAGTCAATTATGGCTAATTATGGCCAACACATCCAATTACGCCTCGTAATTTAGAACCCTGGTCAAGAGACGAGTTCGTTTTTTAGGATTCCATTCTTTTTCCCCCTTCTTGATTAGTAAGTGTCTCAAAGTTTTTTGCATTTGGATTAATCATTCAAGCTACAGACCACTCCAAATAGGGAGCGTTGTTTTATAACCACCTTGTATATTCCGGCTTGTGTGCTTGATGAGAGCTCCGCATATGAGCCTTCGCCAAGTAAGACATACACAGGACGAATTTTTACTGACACAGAGAAAGGAAGTACACCCAGAGCAAAGGGGAGAATCGAACCCGCACACGTTCCAGAGCGCAGACTGCTAGCGTATTGGTCTGCGATCCAAACCACTTGCCCATCTGGGCCCCTGTTCATTAGATGTATGGGATTCTAACCCGAACCTTCCCGACAAGAGGCGAGAGTCACTGTGACTCGGCCACAGACATTTAACATTCAATTTAAATTTATATATTGTGACAAATATGTTCAAATATATGTATCAAATATTCAAATTCGAAATAAAAATAACATTCACTTTCATTGTACTATTTATATAACAGAGAGAGTGGACATGGTAAAAAAATTTCAAGTAGCTCTAGTGCACACATAATTCAACTAATTTTTGTTAAATTATCATTGCACTTGAGCAGCTACATGAGGGATATATTGGTGATAGGCGTCGTAATTTAGAACTATAATCAAGTGACGCGCCGATATCTGTAAACTTTCTTAGACTGACTCGTGTACCGCTTTGGCTCTTAGGCATAGATTTTCAAGCGAATTTGATTTCAGCAGGGAAAGTCAATAATAGCATGTCACAAAGCCTTATAATGGATATGGAAAGAATTTGAGTTTTTCCTATTGATCTGTTGATTGAATCGGACTGCGTAACCAAGGCAACATATAATTCAAATAAGTTTAAATTCAAATTATGCACCACTATAACGTTACATGAGATTGCGTATTAAAATTGCAATGCAATATTAAATTGCATGAATAATATACCAAGTGTGGCCACAACTTGCATTTTCGGGGAATTTATATAAAACTTATTTTCTTCACCGATGCAATTTATTGCTAATAACAATTATCCCAGGTTCGGGCTTCGCCAAAATAACTGCCGACCCATAAAGACCTATGCAGCCAAAAATGTCCTTCTAAACAATACTCCGTGTGGAGGGAGTGCATGTTAAATATGCTCCAAAGTCCCGAAGCTGCTTACGATGCCGCCCTTAACGGTTGCGATGAGTGCCTACTCAGGCGTCGGAATTACGAAGCTCGTCGCCGATAGCCTTTATGTAGCTCCAGTGCGACGAAAATTCTAACTAAACCTAAAACAATGACAATTCACTTTACCGTGATTTAGAGTACCAGGCCTCGTTAACGGTAGGTAGGTTTGAAATATCTTCGCACCAGGGCTACACGAGGGTTATTGGCGACGGGCATCGTATTTTAGAGCCGCACGCGACCTATAGTTATAGTCCGACCACGATAACTTGGCAATCAAAATATTTTGATTGTGGAAGATTTCACTTTGAATTGAGGTTTTAACACTTTGGCTGCGGCGATAACGATGGAAAATATTCATCGATAGAGGCTGATGTGAAGTAGAAGAACATACTGTTTCTAAAACCAGTTCGTTACGATGGAAATAAACTAACTCTTCTTCATTTTCGAAAAAGTAAAAATCTTAGTTTGAGGTCGTAAAATTACAAGGTTAGGTTGAATTAACGTCGCTAACTGAAGCTACCCGGCAGCTAGTCAAAAAAAAAAAAAAAAAAACGAGAAAATATTCCTGGGGACTTCTCCAACCAGATAATTATCTGTTTCTAATTATTGAATTGAAAGCCAATAACCAGACTCGTTTCAATGACTTTTTTTACTATGATATATCAATAAATTTTCCTAACTCTTATTTTTTTCGGTTTTTTTTTTAATAAAAAAATGTAATAGACTAGTTGCCTTTTTTTATAGCTAGATAGTTGAAGAGGGGAATTGCAAAATTATCCTGTCTGTAATGTGATTCGACGATTGTAAAAAGTGATTATCACTACAACTTTTAACATTAAATGAAAAAAAATTGTGGAATAATTGATCTACACCCATTATAAGGGGCTGTAGGGAGCCTAGTGGTCAAGGATCTCGGAGCTCGAGATCGGAAGGTTGAGAGTTCGAGACCCGGTCGCCACTGAAGACCTACCGAGTATATGCGGAGTACGTGCTCGTAAAATCTGTTGGGTCCGAAAGTCCTGTGGTCGGTCATTGCGCAGTTTACCATGGGTACAGGTTCCTGGAGAAAATTTCCCTCCCCTTCAGGGACATGTCTAAATTGTGGAGGTGGTGCGTGATAGATGGCAGCATCTGTCGCGTATATGTGTGCGTGTGAGTGTGTGTGTGTTGTGACTGTCTTACTTGACGAAGGTTTATAAGCGGCTCTCTGAGCAAGCACACAAGCCTGAAAATATATGTATATCAACCAACCAACCCATTATAACTAAATAATGTAATGCACTTGATTTAAATTGATTTATTTTTTTAATTAAAAAATCTTTTGATCTCCTCTTAAATCGTGACTTACACTACAGTTACGTGGAATTAGCCAATTACAAACTAGGGTAGGGTAGGTACATATACAATTCCGGCTTGTGTGCTTGGTCATAGACCCGCTTATAAGCCTTTGTCAAGTGAGACCGACACAAAAAGGATTTTTACTGACACAGAGAAAGTAATTACACCCAGGGCAAAGGTGGGAATCGAACAATAACAAACTAAACTGCACTGCGAAATGCAGTATGTTTGGTGTCTGGTCGCCCTACACTTGACACGATATTGGGTTACAAAATTAATAAAAAAAATTGAAAAAGGAATTTTGTGATGAGTCGTTCAGATGGTGGTGCTGGGCCTTCGCTTCCCAAAAGAAGAAAAAAATCACAATAACAAGGCTATTACAAGTAACGAAATGGACAATTCCCACATTTTATTATTATTTTTTTATTCGACGTAAATAGGTGAGACAAAATAAGGGCCGAAAAAATTTTTGCTCTCCGATGCGTAGTTATTTTTTTATTTGATTTTAAAGTTAGGCTTTTTAAAAGCGCGCGAAAAACAGTACGTTCCGCGAGGAATCGACTGTGACGTACATGTACACCACACGTGACCAAATCTCCTCAGTTGCGTATAGCGATAGGCGGGATATTTCGCAAATCGTTTCGCAAAACTTTCCATTTTCGTTTTATTTAATGCAGTTAAGTTTGTATTTATTATTTAATAATGGCATATTGCTACTGCTTAGTTAGATAAAAAGAGACTGTTCGTACTGTTAGTCTGTTATCGTACTGTTAGTCGAATACGACCACAGAAAAGATATATTTTAACTTGCCAACAGAATCGGTACAGCGAAAACGATGGTTTTCAGCCATGCGACATGATCCAAAAAAAGAACCAGTTTTTAATAGGATTTTGGACTAACTTAATTATTCTTTAAAAATATAAATTTACATGTAAAACATGGTAAAGAACAAATGCAGAGCCACAAACGCACAAAATTAGATTAGTTATTAGATTTTTTTTAAAGTATATCTACGGATAACATATCAAATGTAGCAACTTGGGATATCTCAAAACATTGTTAATAATGTTTACTTACAGACTTCTACGTTAATAGTATTAATATTTTTGAAAAGTTCAATATTTTTGTCAAATTTTTCCTTTTATTCCGATGGTTAAAAGTTGTGCAAACAAAATGTGTCACGCTTTTTACACGTTCAGACGAAACTAAGAAATTTTCTGAAAATTCAGGTCGGCGACTTTTTGCTTTCTATAGTAGTACCTTTATTCATATTATTTTAATGTATGACTTGAATTAAAAGAGTAATACTAAAATCCGACGAATAAATTATGATATTTTATCAGACAAGGAAAATTGTGTTTTGTAAAAACGATAATTTTGTTATGAATGACCTGTTTAATTAGAACATTTTAACAGCACAAAATACTATTAAAACTTTATCAATAATAACACAATTCGATAGGTAAAACAAGAAAGAAATAACCTTTAAGAAAAACTTTTTTAAAAAAAGCGAGTAAACTATCTAGGACATCTTTTAAACAATGAGCTTCTTGTGTGAAATGTAAAAAAGCTTGGAAAAAACATTTGTACCGCTAAAATTGATTTGAACCCGGGACCAAATGAGTACGAATCGCTTACGCTACCACTAAGCTACGATGCCCGTGAAATATAATGATCAAATTGCTATAAAAGTTTGAGGGAGTTATTTTCAAAATTGAATAACAGTGAAGTTTAAAAAGAAATTTAAAATTTTGACTTAAAAAAATGAAAACATCTTGAAAATATTTGTTGTTATTGCTTTAAAATGTTTATTTAGGGTAAACACTATACATAAAAACACTATAATTTACAATTTTATGTTATTATTACTAAAATGTTTGCGGTACCGTATCCCTTTAAAATATCCCTGGTAGCACAGCAGTATTGGCCAATCTCGGCTTATACCCATCGCCCAATGTATAATGCACTACGTTTTACCGACGCTGGGCAATATCGGGATGCAATATTGGTTTGAATATTATTTGAAAATCAATTTACGATTCAAAATTCTTGATTGAAAAATATTGCGAAACATAATATTTGCCATTTACACTTGCAAAATACTATAAGATTGCAGTAAAATTAAGCATGGCACTTTTCGTAATTTCCCGTATGAAACCTCAAAGAAGGAGAAACCTGGTTAAAATTGGCAGAAAATGATCGATTTCATCCAATATTCCCCAAGTTCGGCCGATACTCATCGACATTGGCCAAAATTGTTGTGCTACCTGGGATATCTTTTAAAATATTTTTTTTTTAAAAAATCAGCTTATGATTAAATAAATATTAAAAGAAAATAAACAAGAATAGTAAATCAACGCAAAAGAAAGTTGTAAAGCAAAAAATGGACCTTAAAAAAGCATGGGAGACGGAGAATCGAAAAATCGCAATGACTGAAGTAGCTAACGACCCCTACCTGGTGTACATGTACGTCACAATCGCTCAGCCAATGGCAGAACGTTTCAAACAAGAACTAAAAATTGACGATTTTTAACATTGAACATTTAATAACACAATTTTTTTTGTACATTTTAATCTAGATATTTGAAATCAACGTTGTTTATTTTATCGAAAAAATGTATTTTCAGTAGTTTTTAAAAAATATGGGAATTGTCCATTGTAAATTTGTTGGCTGAATTATCAGACGAGAACCCAAGTGATTTTAGTTATAACAGTGACAGTGGCGAAAAATTTGACCTTTCAGGGGCAATCACGCGCTGGCACGTAATTGTAAAATTTTCAATGAAAAGTTATAAAAGATAAATATGTGATTAAGTATTATTTAACTATTTTTGAATCGTATTTCTTATAATAATTCTGTTGGCATCTGGGTATAATCTAATTCCACGTGAGGGCATTAACTATAAATCTAACTCAAAGTGACTGGCAGTCAACGTGTTAACATCCCTACAGAATTATGGCTGTATTATTATATTTGTTATCAATAGGAAAAATATAAACTTCGAAATAACACAAAAGCTGCATAAGCTTTAAAATTTATGTATGGAAATTCATCAGTAACATCTTGGAATACTAGTTCGTGTAACCACTACACCACCATGTTTATCAAGTAATCAAACGAACTTGAACTCTTAAGAACGGTTGGCGAAATAGTACTACGAATTTTATCAGAATGTGCTGTTATCGATGAATCGGAACCACCGGACGCGCTCGCGCGTCCTCAGCATCCGACGTGTTAAGCCGAAGGAGGAAGGGTTGCTGGGTCAAGGCGTTTGGCGAGAATAGGCTTTGTTGGTGTAGTGCGATTGTAAATAATGTATCTCACTAGAACATCAGTTATCGGCTACCGAAGATTGTTGTTGATTGCTGGTAGCGGTTAACGATTACACGTGTATTTCTTTGATAATTTGAATCGTGAAATAACTAAATCAATGATTATTTTACAGAAATGTGATTAACCATTGCTAAAAAAAAGTTCAAAATGAATAAACAAACTCGTATTTAAGTTATGAGTTCCACTGAGTATATTTCCCAGTATACTTCTATGATTTTTTTCATTTTGATGAAGGGTTTTAAAACTTAAAAATATGACTATGACTAGGAATTACACCGAGGTGCATTTGATCTACCCTTCGATTGATAGTCTGACTCTGAACCTTAAAGAAATATGCACCCAAAAGCAATGAATCGCCAAACATAGTAACTCTTGCCCAAAACCAAAACTTTCCTTACCTTTTTTCGAAGTGGACTGGTCCACAATCAAAATATTATGGTTGCCAAGTTATCGTGGTCGGACTATAACGGGTGTTGCCTTATCTCCCATAGCTACCCTGACCCGTTTACGTTAATTTGAGGGATTTCCAACTGTTTGTTTCAAGCCTATAAGGTGCTTTAACACATGCCAAGTTCGCATCGAAAATACGACCCCTAGTCAAGTGATAAAGCATCGTACGCTAACGCCGTCGGGACTTGGTACTCCATGGATTCAACGTGCACGTCTGTTTAAGTTGAATCGGGCTCATACGTGTTTAGTTGTAAATTTTTTCGAACTATTTCCATCACACATCCAATTTATTGAATGACTGATAGTCGCTGCGATTTCTAACCTCTGTAGTCCTGAGAAGGTTCGATCTCAAAGCTGACGCTTTAACAATAATTATACTGACGGTTCTTGTTTACGTTTGCCGAGGACTTTTGTGACTCAATAATTATGGAAAAGCTCTCTGTGATTTTACAATATCCCTCCGGTAAGGGTTGTCAGCTGCTCCGGAAGAAAGGATCGAAACCTGTTCGGAACATGAAAAGTAGCAAGCCGTTATACAAGTTGGTTTAGTATTTTGCCTTATAAAAAACAGAAAAAATCTGTTAGATGTCGAACATAGCTTCTTAAGGTGAGTAGGGCTTGGTAGGGACAATATCCGGTGGATCTAGGTTCATCCATAGATAGTGAAATAAAATAAGAATGAAAACTCACAATGACAACAAGTTTTATTCAAGCAAAAACAGCTATTTTTTTCGTGAAAAGAAACAACCATTGAAAGGAAAAGCTCGTAAATAATTTGAAAAGTAATCAAATTTAAATTAATTTTTTTATTTACAAAGTGGACAAAACGTATAAACCTAAATAATAATGTTTTTTTTTTTTTTTTTACAATCATGGCAACGAAAACCATTGAATATTATACTCAGCTTCACATTTGAAATATTTACAAATATCTCCATGTCAGAATTAAATTAAAAATATTCATTCTATAATAATGTTAATAAGCATACAACAATCTTCATTAAATGAATCAAATAAATTAATGCTCATTTATTTATGTATATAATACTGTTTACATATTTAATATAGCTTTTTAATATATTTTTGCATACAAAATTTGTGCGCGACATAATTTTAATTCATAAGTTCTTTAAATGCCTTTTCATGAAGACTGAATTTTTACATTTTGATAATTTTTATTTATTTTGTACCAGACTTTATTATAACACAAATATAAAGCATACAGAAAAAAAAATCATACAACTTGAATACATAAATTTAGCTTATTTATTTTAGAAAAAGAAAAATACCTTTAGCAGTTCTTGGTGTTTTCATAATTTTTAAAGCGAGTTTTTCTTAACAACAAATGATTTATAAAATCCCAAGACACTTTAAAATGTTGAAAAATATCGTAAAGGTATAAAGAAAGTGTATAATGAGAAACGATATTCCTAGTGTATTCTCACAGGCAATTAAAAATGAAATTCAATAGGAAAAAATAGAGAGGGCAATTTAAAAATTCATATTTGTTTCCGAATTTTTTGCACAAGAGTTAATTAAAACATTTAAAAATAAAACGAATTTCTTTTCTACACATATATTTTTCTAAAGAATAGAAAGTCAGATTGTAACTGTTTTTTTTTACTGTGAAAGGTAATACATAATTTACGTGAGCTCTATATTGATACAAGTAACAACACACGTTATTCCATTTTTAAAAATTGCTTTTTATAATTATATCATGTAAATTTATTCTTGCAAGCAGTTAAGAAAATATATTTTCTTAAATTCTTTACATTCATGAATGTTTAAAATATGTATATATAAATGAAAAATGCATGGTATATTTTATGAATATTAATTAAAAAAACAGCACATGCGGTTTTTTTTTGCTATTGTTAGAAGTATAAATACATCAGAAAAAATTATCGAAAATTATTAAAAGTTCATGCATATACCAACGTATCAATCGTTCAAAAAGTAAGATTTTTTTTTTATTTCATCTAAGTGTTGTATCACAGATGACAAAAATATTGCTCTTTTTTCAGGTGACTATTGTAGTACTTACATATTTAAACTAGAACAAGTTTTTTCAAAGTCTTAATTAAGTTATACAGGGTGGTGGAAATAAAAGTGGAAGAGGCATAGAGCTGGAAGATGTTGTTTCTAATGCCACTCGGTAACCGAGCCCGGAGTAGAGAACTCCCCGATTTTAAGGCGAAGTGGGGCGGCTTCCGTTTTTATTGAGCGCCACAACAGAGGAAGTCCTACTTTTGCTCGTGACTACAGCTGCACAAGGACTATTGGCAGGTTGAAATCTTAGTGCGAACTGTGTAGGTAAACGTTGAACATATCAGTGAACAGGTGGGGGAAGATGGCGTAGTTACATCCATAAATAATTTGCCAATTGTCTAATTGAGCTTCATATTAAGGTATGCATATACCTTGGACAACTTTTTCTTTAATTTTTGCGAGAGAATTTTAACTTTGTGAGAGGACTAGGCACATAAAAAATTAAGATAAGTATACTTTATGGCAAGAAAAAAATATTAATTAACAAATTAATTAGCAATTAATTAATTTAATTGTGCCAAACTGCGAGCAACTTAATGACTATTCAAATTAGTTGTTTTTAATAATTTTTACAGAAAAGGGAACAGTAAATATCCAGGCATGTGATCATACTTTATCTAAGCTCTAAGCAAAATAGTTATTTAATTATGATTGTTTGAAATGGCTAACTTTAAAATATACGATTTTTTTTAAATAATTTAATTTTTTGAAAGTCTGTAAAAAAATCATTATTTGTTACAATTGCTATAAAAAGTAGGTAATGCATACCTAATATAAGGTATATGCATACTTTAAGCCGAACAATCCTTCACCTGGCAAACCTATTTTTCCTTTGTGTTTTGACTTGGCAGCATTTCCTTGGCTTATCCCTACTTCAAAGCCTGGCCACTTTTATTTGCGCCACCGTATAGTTAGTAATGTATGCAATTCTTGCGTGACATAATACCAGCGGAAATTAGTATCATACCATGCACAATATCAAATATTTTGGCAATTACTTCAAGAACTTTTGTGACAAAATGTATATAATAATATTTCTCACTTTAAAAATTCAAGTTAAGCTGGATTTATAGAATAATACTGTTTCTATATAATATTACTTGGATATAAATTTTTAGAAATTTCTCACATTTATGGATATGTTACAGAAGAATTAGTCGTTTTGTTCAGAAATTTTAAAATGAAAATTCCTTTTCAAAGCACATAAGAGTCTTCTTGTCTTATTTACAGAACAAAAACACTAAATAGTTAAATATATTTTGTCTCCATTCACTTAATGCATATCTTAAGCAACTCCATATTTTCTGTGCCAGAAACAAAATTATATTTATCAAGATCGGTTATGTTTAAAGTTGTATTTTCAAATGGTTGTAAAAATGAAGCAACTGGTAAGTAGGCTTAAGTTTTAATAAGAGCATTTGATAAACATTTATTTTGGACAGATTCTTGCATTTTGATAAGGAACACGTGTGAAATTTTGTTCGACTGCATTGCTCCTCCTCTACACTACTTTCGCTATTTTATTGCTCTTTAAACACTGTACGTTAGGAATGAGTGCATGCGTAAGATCGATTCCATAATATTCTATTTAAAAGTTCATATTTTAAATCCATTTCAAATCGCCATAATAACCAGTAAATCTCAATCAAAATGCAATCTTACCACATATGGTTTTGGTGTGTGAACTCATATAATATTAAATTTGCATTTTATTACTCTACTGAAGTTTATAAATACAATTGAACATTCAAAGATCAGTACATGAAGATTGGTGTCGACAAAGAGTTGAAATAGGAGTTCTCAATAAAAATAAAACACTCGGTAAAAGCAAAAGGTCTTTTGAGGCACAGTAGAGAATATATATGTTTAAGAGGGAGGAGGTGCAGTTAAGAAGAAAGCAGCTCAATTTGAAAAAAGATCCATTTAATGAAGTCAAGCTGATGAAGAATTACAT
Organism: Hylyphantes graminicola; assembly: GCA_023701765.1. Taxonomy (NCBI): domain Eukaryota; kingdom Metazoa; phylum Arthropoda; class Arachnida; order Araneae; family Linyphiidae; genus Hylyphantes; species Hylyphantes graminicola. The sequence continues at coordinate 62,005,989 of CM043115.1, forward strand.
AATCTCGTAACTTCTTCGCCACTCCTGAGGACAAAAAAGGAGGTGTGGGGCTGAGTTTCAATAGGTAGCTTCTAGAGGGCGCTGTATACAACATACACTCTTAAGTCAGTAATCCATTCACGCTGTAGCTATGCTGTAGCTGGATTTTGTGACGTAACTGTCACTAGTACGCATGCGCGCGTGGTCAAAGCTGTACTTCTGAAGCTGGATTTTTAAATCGTTTTCCAAGCGATATCAAAACTGTAAATTGGTTTCGGGCATGAGCAGTCATAAGAGTCATTTAGTTTTTAATTATCCGTGGTTTTTAACTTAATATTCTTGTTTGTTTACTTTTTATTGAGAGAAATAACCCATAAGTCAAGAAACTTCCATCCACGCTAGATACAGCAAATGACGTCACAAAATCCAGCTACAGCATAGCTACAGCGTGAATGGATTACTGGCTTTACACCGGGTTTACATGCTTCGAGCAGCCATTTCAGCATGGCCTTGATTATCTCAACTTAATCACTTTACACATAATCATACGAACACAACATCATACGAACATCCACTGAAGCTGGCTCTCAAGGCCACCAACTCATCTTTTTTTCAGTTTTCTCCCCGAGAACAAAGGAAATGGTTACCATAAGGTGAATGGCAACTATCTTGGCCTTTTCTCTCTTTTTAATTGATCCTACATCTTGAATTCAATTTAGTCACATTATCAAATCGCCGCGCTATACAATCACACTCGCCAATTTCTCGCCAACCAAAGGTCGAATCGATGAAGGTCAAAGTGCTTACGCTGACGCTGGAAACAGCGCTCGAAACATGTAAACCCAGTATTAAAACGAACGAGCGATTTTAACTCAGTCTGATTAATTTTCACTCCTCCAGTCTGGAAAATGTACTTTTCCTTTTGGAGTGGATCCTTTGTGTGTTAAACCCCCGACAGGATCACTCCAAACGAGTGATTTTAACTCAGTCTGAGTTAATATTCACTCTTTTAAAGTGTCGAAAATGCACTTCTCCAACTGGAGTGAATTTCACTATTTTGTTTTAAGAGTGTAAATATAAAAGATAGACGATTATGAATTATATTAGACAAGCATATCTATTTTAAGCTTTAGAAAGTACAAGAAAAATAATGTTCATGAAGCTTTTGAACAGACACATATTGCGAGAAACTAGGTGATCATAGACAGCTCACGTACTAGTAATAAGCTGACTGGTCTGGCAATATTGCTTTTATAAAGAAGTTGATGGCTTTTTGTGTATTAAACTATATAATCTATAGTTATGAAAGGTATATAGTTTATTATCAAGGAATAATACAAGCACAAGTATCATATTTAAACGCGCTCAGGATAGCAGCCGATATGCAATACTGTGATAGTGTGATTCAGCTTCAGAATTTGCAGGTGATTTAACTTGAAAAACAAACCGATAAATTGATAAGTAGTCAACTACTCTTTGGTAACAGCGGCAATTTTCACCATGATAAACACAATATCCGGTGCAAACAAACCGAGATTTAGCATCTGATTAAATAAGCAGTTCGACGAACCTTATTTGCTTCAGCAAACTTAGATAAATAGTACTTTAACGTAAAAACCAAGCAGACGATTAAATACAGACAGGTCTTAAGGGTTGAAAACAAAAACTATTCACCGTCGCCATACCATAGTTCAGACAACATCATAGATTGTTCTCTTTCAACCGTCGTGACCAAGTTTATGAAACTTGATCAAGAATATCGTAAGGGTGAAGATATTCAAACAGGGAAACTTTTTAGCCGAGCAAGCACCGTCGAGTCCATAGAAGCTGGCCACTATTTTTTGTAATCTTCCTCCAGGAATATATTCTTGATTCTTTCACGTTATGGTACACATCAGTAAAACACGGACAGATTTAACGTGTGCCAGAAGGCAGGTGAGGAGAAAGACGAATGAAAAGGATAAGGGGCTTCTTGCGTCGGAAGCTGGGCAGCCCATCTCTGCTCTTGTGACGTACGGGACAGCCCTTCCCTTCAGATCTGGAGGCCCCGCACATTGGGTCTCCTTGGGCATGTTCAGCTGGAAGTAACAGTATGTGGATACATGCATAAACTTAAGAATTAAAGGATGGAAATCAGAGTTTTATATACGTACAATTAGTTTGATTGTGATCACTTTACACGTTCTGTTCAAAACTTTAATTTGTGGTACAGTAAAATTCCAATTGTCAGAAATCGAACTATCCGAAGCGATGCTAATTATCCGAATTTCAGGAAATCTGTCATGAAAAGGCAATTGATTAAATATACTTTTTCTTCCTAAAAAATTCAATTATCCGAACGTGGTTAGGTCCCAATTACTCCGGATAATTAGAGTTCTACTGTACATAAAACACAATCTTCCATTAAATAAGATCCTTAAACTACACATTAAGACATTCTATATTGTAATGCTTCATTTTTTAAATAAAATATATTTTAATGAAATAACAAGTTTCGTGAAAATTATATAAAATAAATGAAAATTGCCTCTAGTGATAATTTAAAGAAAAAATAACTACATTAAGAATAATTCAGTATTTGACATGTTTTTATGTTTTTTAAGTAACGAATTGCCCTATAATTACTGATTTTGAAAAGAACTTGTATGAGTAATATAATATTTCAGTATAAATTCTGTATATATTTCTGTAATAAGTATATATTTCTGTTTTGGCTATAAAAGTATCAGAGAGAGGAAACACTAAAACTTTTGTAGAAGCTTCCATATTTTATGTATTAATATAAGTTGCAAGCTAAAATGGAATTGCTCACCTTGGATTTTTCATCTTTAACGAGGTCTTGAAGCCATGCGATACGGCAATCACACTCGAACGGATTCTCTGCAAAAAAAATAAAGTCTAATTAAGGAAAGCAGGGATTGTTATTGAAGTCCTTAGTGGAAAGGCGTGCTAAGTGACAAAAAGGTGAATACAAGAAAATGAGCTTTGTTGAAATTGTCAGTATGCTTATAGATCCAAGGCCGGATTTAAACATTTTGTCGCCTGTAGGCTTCGATTGATTTGCCGCCCCTGTCACAATATTCTTCCCTTTCGTGGAAATGTAGCTAGTTAGCTGCAAAGTAGGGTGATACATGCTGATTAAAATATATACACATATTAGAATCATCTATGTACCTTTACACACTAAATCGAAAGTGAAATAGGCGAATTTTTAGCACTGTACTACTATTTTTCCTTGAACTTTGAATTACACCCCCTCCGGGAGAAGGGTGTGTAATTTCTCGCAGCGACCATGTTTGCTACGAAATAGTACATGGTGAGGCAAGCAAAACCGGCCCGAGGTGGAGATAATAATACGACAGAAATGTTGCCGAGTCTAAAACCAATACAAAAACAGGTTTGCTTACTGAAACTATTGATCGCTTCAATATTAAGCCCAAACAAAAGCTTGACGACTTATTTGTCGGTAACTACGCTACGCTTTTCGAAGATAGTTGAAATGGAATATAAACAAGGTTAGTAGAGCTGATCAAGATTTAGTGATTATTTGATTGTTTCGGTTGTTATTTATCCTAGAGAATCGGACCTTTTTGTTTTTGGTAAAACAAAACATTCTAAATTGATTTCAAGACACAAAATTTGCATTATGGGACGTCTTCATACAATGCGAACTAAGATCTGAACTCGCCACTAGTCTATGAGTAGCTCTAATGTGAAGCGAATCCGATCCAACCAATGCAAAAACAGGTTTCAGGCGGCTTCAAGAGATTTTCTCGCCAAGCATTTCAACGTATTCCCATCTCTAGATCGGGGCCGGTTTTGTTTGCCTCATCCTGTAGTATAATACATATATGTTTACGGTTCACTTCTTAATTTAAATTATTTGTTTTCTTTCATAAATTATTCGTACCTTTATAATATTTTTTTTATGTCGAAAGCCGTTTTAATGTGTAGTAAATTTGCCGCTCTAGGCTACAGCCTACTTAGCCTATTTAGAAATCCGACCGTGCATAGATCCGTTAAAAAGGTATTTGCAAACGGCAAAACGGCTTAAGTTTATGAAAAAGGATAGATTTGATATATTTAAAGGAGTTAATAACATGTTCATTGACACAAAAATCACACTTTTTTTTTCAAAAATGTCACTTACGACGTTCTTCATCTAAGGTCTTCGATTCTAAAAGAAATATCAAATAAAAAATGCCAACAATCGAATTTTTCAACCCTTAAAGACACTTGACAACTGGAAGATATATGACCTTAATAGCTATAAAAATGCTTGTAACATTCCACAGTTTTTCAATAGAAGTGCCATAAAAGTAACCATACCTAGAGTGGAGAATTTAGTGCTAAGCGGTCTCACAGGTGGCTAGAAAGTCAGCACAAGGACAAAATAATATTTTGAGTTTTTCTCCTTTCTTTAATTGAAAGAGTAAAAAAATGAAAAGAAGGGCATGATAGAGTTTTTTGTCAGTTTAATTTGTACCTCTCTTTAAACTTCCATTGCAATAATCAGATTTTATAAACTTTTTTTACTGTAAGATATTAAAAAACAGGCTTCAATGCTTTTTGTTCACCCGTCTGACTAAGAATACTAAAGTACTTTATTAAAATAATAACAGTAGGCTATTTTAGTTCATTCCGAACTTCGTGTTTTCATTTTAGACGCACTCTCAGAAATAACACTTTCATTTTTGACGATTCATGAATCCTCAAGCTTCATTTCGTTAATTTTGATTATTATTTCGTCAAACTACCACGTGACTTTTGAGTAAACGCGAATCCTCACTTTTACGATCGTGACTTGACGATTCTGTATCTTTATTTTGAGGAAACTGAATCTCATTGTTGTACTCACATACTCAAAAATGACGAAATATTTCTTTAGATTAGACGACATTTAAATCCTCATAAAAATGACGATTCAAATTCCTCACTTTGAGGAAACGGAAACTCGGAGCATTTGCCAGTAAACGAATCGTCAAAATTAAGGAAAATTTCGTCGTTTTTGAGAATTCATTTTTTAGAGAGCGGTCTTGTTGAGCAGTGTTTAAAGATATTTCATATAGATTAATATCTGTATGCAATAGTCTCACTAATCATCGAAATTAGGGAACAAAGAGAGAGATAATAAAACAGTGTTTTATAAAATTATAACATACTATAAAGAAATAAATTAAGGTATCTCTTTTGCTATGAAAATAAAAAAAAAACATGCATAAATGCTTTAATATTCATTAAAAGTTTATGTGGAGAACCTTTAACCCAAAAATTCCCAAGAAAAAGACCTGAAAAGAATCGTAGCTCAAGAGCGTTCTTCTCTTTTAAGTGGGGCCGTGCAGAAATAAGCAATAAATATTCATGAGTAGGCAATTAGCGATTCTTCCTGAAGTTTTATGAGGGGTGAAGAAAAGAAAAGCCTTAGCTGATGTCTTCTTGATGAATTTTCGATCAGTTCTTTCCTCAGAACATTTCTGGTTGGTGGGTATTCGTTTCTAGAAGTTTAATTTTTGGAAATTTGATTGTTTCTGGCTGTATACTTGTAGCCTCCATTATGAGATTTAACACAGCTAATTATGCCTCGCAATTTCGAAACACGGTCAAGTTAAGAGGTTGCAAATTGGACTTTGAGAGATATCGTTCGCTAAAGACTTTCGGATAGGGCCTCCTCCACAGATTTAACCGAGCACATGCTTCGTAGTGTAATTGGGGCCCCGGTAGTAGTTAAGGATTTTTTTGCAGCACGAGTAAGTTTATAGGACAGAACTAAGATCCTTTTCAGTAATAAGAGCCGTTAACACCTAAACAAATCCCCCCAGCGCAATATAAAATACGATATTGTATAATATCATCAGGACATTAAACTATATCCAGTTTTGAATTAGTATAAAGGGTCTCTAATTTTTAATGAATTCCTTTATTCAACTATCCGTTTTTTTTAATGGCAGTGTTACGCCTCTATTTCTATCCCTAAAGTAACATACCTCGTCTATAATCATTTATGATATCATACAATTTCCTAGTTTACATAAAAGACAAGTGTTCTGGAATTTTCTGTAATTCTGCACCTACGTTTCGTAGAGAAATACATCATTGAAAATCTTATCAAAATCCTTCACATTAAAAGTGAAGCAAGTTACATTTTGAAACGAATTTAAACAAAATAAAATTTTGCCCGAACGTTAAATTTTTTCTCACAAATATAAATGAACTTTGCTTAATGCATTAAAATTTTCAAATGCTTCAGTACAGTTAGGAAAAAATATAGCTGTTATTTACCTAAATGGAATGAAAATATTATTTTCTCGTTGAAAACTTTTTCAAACCTTATTCATCTGTTATATTAAAAAGAAACATACTGTACATTGACATTTTACGCTGAAAATCAATCGCTGCTCAAATTGTGGAGGACTCTTGAAATCTACTTAATATATAATTTTTAAAATTAAAGAAACTTTAAGTGCGTTCAGACATTACAATTAACAGTTTATCAGGCATTATCGGTTAAAAGTAACAAGTTGTTCCACTGCTTTTTGTATAACATCTTAATGATATACGCGATGTTACCGGAAGTAATAAAATAAGGGATGACTCAAGAAAAGGTGGTAAATGTCCAAAAAATGTATATATTATGCTGTGTCAACAAAAGAAGATATCCTCAATAAATATTTATCCGGTTTCATATTAATTAAAATATTCGACACTACACAGTGGCCAGTGAGCGTTCTTGCAAATCTTAGCGCAAAAAAAAATGTACACGAATTACTTATACATTAAAAAAGTTAGCCAACATATTGTATAAAGGAGCATATCAAAGTATAGTTTTGTAACAAAACAAAGTATTAATACATAAGGGATATTTTATTTTATTGGCCAAGAGAAAATGAATTTAATAATACATGGTAAATAATGATGAGTTTTGTCAAGCATAAAACATTTGGTAACATACGAGACAAATTTTGTCGTACGTAAGACACTCAGTTTGATAATAATGAGACAATGAATTTAGTAAGACGTTTAGCATACATACGTATTTTGGTGAATGCATGAGATAATACAAGTTATAATATATGAGGTGATGAATTTTGTCATGTATAGGCGATAGTTTTTGTTGTAACTAAGGCATTTAGTTTAGTAATGCATTAGGGAATTAATTTTGTAATGCATGAGACTATTTAATTGTTAATGCATGAAAAATATATTTTAACTTTAGATGATTCTTGTAATGTAAAAATAGTAAACTTAGTGACATAAGATAAGTTATATATGAGGATTTGTCACCTGCTCGCTATCGCTAGCTATCAAAAATGCTCGAGCAGTTCCTTTCGGATCTGGTCTCTTTTTGCTCGTTCCTCAGCCATAAAACTACAGGGTGAGGCAAACAAAGGTGGCCCCAAAGTGGAGATAAGAATACGACAGAAATGTTGCCAAGTCAAAAACCAATACAAAAACAGGTTTGCTAACTGAAGCTATTGATCGCTTCAATATTAAGCCCAAACAAAGCTTGGCGGCTTATTTGCCGGCATATACGCTATGGTTTGAGATGCTTCGTTGAAATGAAATATAAACAAGGTTCGTGGAGCTGATCAAGAAAAGTTCCCACTAGTGATTATTTTCATCGTTATTTATCCTAGAGAATCAGATCTTTTTGTTAATAAAAAACATCATAAATTGATTGCAAAACACAAAATTTGCATTATGGGACTTCTTCATGCAATAAAAACCAAGATCTGAACTCGCCACTAGTTTATGAGTAGCTGTAATGTGAAGCTATTCCGATCCAACCAATGCAAAAACGGGTTTCAGGTGGCTTCAAGAGTTTTTCTCGCCAAGCATTTTAACGTATTCCTATCTCTAGAGCGGGGCCACTTTTTGCCTCGCCCTGTACATTAGTCCAACCATTTAGAACCGCTTGCATTAAAATAATCACTATGGTCCTGTTTTGAATTCCCGATACTTTCACTTCTTTCTGTAACTATCCTGTAGCGATTACTGTGAGATCGTTTCGATAATTTACTGTGAAAAGTGGAATTGGCGTGCTTAAAATTGTAAAATAAAAATAATAATTTAAGAAAAATTTACTTCGTTATTTTGAAATTACAAATGTAACGCTAAGAACCCTCTTGCGTGAGAAATCTGTTCTGACAGCATTTTAAAATAATTTATAATTCGCAAAGAAACATACGAAAGTTCATAATATGTTAAACTGGTTAGTGTAATGCATTTTCTCATTTAATATCCCACCTTTTCAGTTTATTTTTCGCTTTTTAAACATTATGAAATTTTTAATTTTCCTTTTTTATTTGTATTTTTAATAGAAGTATTTTAGGAAAATAAATTTTCTTAGAAAATTAAAGTTTTTTTTAAGCAAAAATATAAATGAGAAACGCGGTAAAATAAAATAATTTCAAGAATGAAATTAGGAGGATTTGATATCTGTGTGATGTTTAATGAAGTCAAACAACAAGAATAATACTTATAATAATAATTATGATAATTTTTCAGACAGACAGAAAAATAAACCGTATTACGTTACAAAAGCTTTTCTATGTTATAAATACCCTTTCAGCAATTTTAAAACGTTAGTAAAATAGCGATTGCAATTCGCATTTTATTCTAAGTTTTCAAAGCCGATTTTATGCTTTCCCTCAGAATGGCTATTTGAAATTGCATTTTCTGTCACGCAACTTCGCATGTTGCTGAAGCGGCTATACAATTTCGCATAAAACATTAAACTCTAACTACTTATCAAATGAGGCGTTAATTTGTTGAATAACACAACTAAATATTCCGTGTGGTTTGCTTAGGTATTTTTGTTATATAATTGGCATAATTTCTGTCATATTTGAGTAGTGCCATGCATAAATTTATGATAAGGAAATTACGTATAAAAGGACCTTTACACATACGTGAATAACCAACTTCAAGGGAAAAAAGTTGCAGCATTATTATAAGAACGAAAGTATTGTAATGGAAGGTAGCCACGGAGTAAAACATTTTTAGTAACATTACTTCATAAACAAAGTAGTAGAGTATGCTTCCTCTATTGTGTAGTGAATGATTCTCCCACAAAAAATTGAGTTAATTACCATCAAAAAACGAAAAATCTTACTGCACAAGAAATTGACTGTTTTATCACAAAAATAATTCAAAAGGTGAATTTTATAGAGAAATATAACTGCGCTATTTCTGAAGCATAATATTTCACGCACTAATAATAAACTTTTGCAATGGGTGTTTTGTTCCTAAGAACTTGGTCCTTAGGTCAGGCTCAACTAGGTAATATATTTTTTTTTTACAAAAATACCAATTAACTCCCTACTTAAATACGATTTGATACAATATAACTCTTTTTCATAATGATTTGCTTAACAGCACTTAAGATTTCTCATGTTCTAGTTGGTTCATCAATTTTAGTGAAAGGTTCTGCACGTGATTTGAATTTATTCAGTAAGCTCCATAATTTGAATAAATGTACAAGCCATAATCAAAAAGCTAAACTTAATTTTTCGCAGTGTAGTGTACCAACGTGCAGTTGGGTTTTGTAAAACTTTCGTCGTACAAGAACTACACGAGGGATATTGGCGAAGGGTGTCATAATTTAGAATCATAGTCAAGTGACTAACCGCCACCTGAGTAGGCACCCAACGCAACTGTAAGGGCGACATCGTATCAGAGTTGGGAATTTTGAAAACTTTTAATGTGCTCTCCCACTACACAGAATATCAGACGTTATTATCAGACGTTTTGCCTGAAAAGTCTGTTTATAGATTGGCAATTATTATGGCATTGCCAAGGCTTGAACCTGGGACCCTTCGCATGCAAAGTAATGTCTTAAAGACTGAGCTCGAATCGACGTTCGAGGTTATAAAAATATAAATTGAAGAGCTTAGTGGAAAATTGTGCTAGGTAACATTTTTTGAAAAATTGAGAATTATTTGTCAATGAACACGTTATTCCCTCCTTTAAAGATAACAAAATCACACCTTTTGATAAACCATAAGGCAAGTATATTTTTTACCTTTTTTAAGTACCGTTTTTACCTTATCTAAATGCAAGCGAAAAAAATTTAATGCTCATTTTCTTGCTTTCAACTACTTTGTTACTTTGCACGTTTTTCTACTAAGCTCCACAATTAAGTCTAGAATGAATTATTTACCGTGCATGTCTATAGTCTGCAGGGTGTCTAGTACAGGTCTGAATGCATCGATGTGTGCCGTGGACAGGAGGTTGGACTGCAGATACAGCCACTCAAGAGAATCCAGTGGAGACAAAGCGCCTGGGGAAACCGTCCGCAACCTACAAAACATAACAATACAACATTACGTATACGAAAGCAGGCGTGGAAAACGACAATGTACTAGAAATACTGTTATACACAAAATGTATGAGTTCATTACATACTCAAGCTCTTTTTTTTTTTCTGATTCCCCCCTACATGCAGACTGAATCGATAAACCACAAAAAGTTATTATTCAGTACACGCTTAAAACAAAAGAGTGAAATCCACTCATATAGGGCGAGTGCATTTTCGACACTGAAAAGAGTGAACATGAACTCAGACTGAGATAAATCCACTCGTTTGTTTTAAGAGTGTAATTCTATTCAAAATTGAAGGTTTTTGCTCAAAAGTGCAAGAATTATAAAAGATGAAAGTCAAAAATTAATTTAGTTTAGTTTAGTTTGAATTATCGTCGGACTGGAGCTACACGAAGACTATTGGCGACGGGTGTCGTATTTTAGAACCACAAGTCAAACTTTTAAAAAATCCTAAATTTTCTTAACGTTATAAGTAATATGTTGTGATTCTTTATGTTTTACTCGGCGCAAGTGTTTCTGTAAAAGTTGTTTTTCCTTGCACATTGTTTGTGGACAGGGAAGACACACTAGCACTTATATACAGGAGGCAATGCGAATGGCTTTTATGTTGATAAAGTGTTTGGGTAATTTAATGGGTAATGTAATCGATTCCGGTTGCCTCTTTCTAGATTCCTTTAGGAGCTTTAACACAGACAATTACGCTTCGTATTTTAGAACCCTGGTCAAGTGAGGAAGTCGACACCTGAGCGGGCACCCAACGGAACTTCGAGCGACATCGTACGCCGTCAAGACTTTCGACTCCACAAATTTAAAAGCACGTAAATAGCAGTGTACTCGGGCATCCCGGTGAATTTTAAAGGTTTTTTTTTCAACCAGGCACGAATACGTCTATAGTATGGGTGGGACAAGGACATAACCAAGAACCTTCTCGGTGTGAGGCTCGCCGCCTTGGGTAATTTAATAATTTAAACGTCTTTCGGATGCCTATTTCTAGCCTCCATTATTAGATTTAACTTAGCCAATTATTCTCGTAATTTATAATTGCGGTCAAGTGACGAGGTCTGGACTGGCACCCAACTGGCGCCACATACTGGACTTCGAGTTACATTGTAAGCTATAGACTTTGTTTCCACAGATTTAAACTAGCACATCTGCCCCAGTAGGCACTAATGATTGAAAGTTTTTAGGAATATAAAATTACGTTCAAAACCTCTGTATGACTTAATATTGCCAGTTGTCCTGTGGTGCAGTAAGCACAACAAAAAATTGCCCGAACTTTCAGAGCCGGATTTCTAAATAGACTAAGGTGGCTGTAGCCTAGAGCGGCAAATTTTTTGAGGCGGCAAATTTTACAACCAATTAAAGCGACATTCGGCCTAAAAAATATTATAAAGATAAGAATGTTTTTAAGAAATAAAACAAATAATTTTATTGATGCGTAAACTGTAAAGGTATATACTAATATTTCGTAGCAAACATGGTCCCTGAGAGAACAATTGCAACCCCTCCTCACGGATTTCGAAGTTGAAAGAAAAATGGTAGAATAGTTTAAAAAAAAATTCTACTATTTCGCTTTCGCTTTAGTGTGTAAAGGTACATTGATGATTCTAATTCAGCAAATATTACTCGATTTTGCATCAAGCCAGCTACCTTTTCCCGAAAGAAAAGAACATTGTGACAGGGGCGGCAAATGAATCGTAGCCTACAGACGGCAAATCTTTAAATCCGGTCCTGCGAACTTTACTTTTGAAACGGACCTTTAGCGACATCACTGCATGACAAAATTATTTTATTCTTACCGTTTGACCTCTACGACATTATACCACGAGAAAAATCACTGTCATCACACTTCTCCACTCTAACCTTACTATCCCTCTCGACATTTCCAAGTATCCGGAAGTGAAGAATATCCGACTAATAACAGATATCCGAAAGAAGAATCTGATTTCCGTCGGCAATTCATTCAACCGGACGGGAAGAGAGCCCTTCCAGTGTCCGAGTATGGTTAGGGAGGAGGGGGAGGGCTTCGGAAGAATAGTATGTCATAAGAAAAGATTGGTTTATGTTAGGGTTTTCAGTTAGTGTGTTTTTCTCGGTCGGTATTATTCCTATCTTGACCTCATGGTAATGGTAACGTAATCGTTTTCGGCAGCTTATTTCTAGCCCCTTTAGGTTTTTTTTGGTTTGAATTAACGTCGCACTAGAGCTACACGAGGGCTATTGGCGACGGGCGTCGTATTTTAGAACCACAGTCAGGTGACGAGCCAACACCTGAATAGGCACCCAACGCAACCGTTAAGGGCGACATCGTACACAGCGTTAGGACTTTGAAGGATATTTAACGTGCACTCCCTTACACGGGGTATTATTCGTCGGACATTTTTGGCTGCCCGGGCCGTTTATAGGTCGGCAGCTATTTTTGGCGATGCCCGGACCCGAACCTGGGACCTTCCGCATGCTAAGCGAGTGCTTAACCGACTGGGCTCCCCAGCCCCCCTCCTTTAGGAGCTTTAACACAGCCAATAACGCCTCGTAATTTAGAACCCTGGTCAAGTGACGAAGTCGACACCTGAGCGTGCATCCAACGGAATTTCGAGTGACATCGTGCGCTCGGGATTTTGGATTCCACAGATTTAATGAGCACGTCTGTCCCAGTGTACACGGGCCCATCCGCCATGAGTTGTATTTTTCTACTATTTCTAGTACAGATATCCGATTTATAGGATGACTGGCAGTAGGTGGGATTCGAACCTGAGAAGGTTGAATCCTGAGGCTGATGCCTTAACCACTCGGCCACGGACGGGCCACTTCATGGTAAGAAAAAGGAACCCCTAAGTAATTTTTCAATTCTATATTTTTTTTATTAAATTCCTCGGCGCAACAGCCAATTACTAGGGCAAAGTCCTATGCGGAAGGTCCCAGGTTCGGGTCCGGGCATCGCCAAAATAGCTGCCGACCTATAAACGGCCCGTGCAGCCAAAAATGTTCGACGAATAATACTCCGTGTAAGGGAGTGCACGTTAAATATCCTTCAAAGTCCTAACGCTGTGTACGATGTCGCCCTTAACGGTTGCGTTGGGTGCCTATTCAGGTGTTGGCTCGTCACCTGACTGTGGTTCTAAAATACGACGCCCGTCGCCAATAGCCCTCGTGTAGCTCTAGTGCGACGATAATTCAAACCTAACCTAACCTTGGGCCAAGTCCTGCCTTGCCAATTTCAGCTTTCGTGACCTTGATATTCTAGGGTGCCAGGCATATGTTCCGGTAAGGTGGTCAGCCTCACGCGAAAAACCTAGTGTTTAGTTCCCAAGCATGCATGGTATCCATTTTATTGACCCACTCAAGTGATGAAGGGATGGGTCAACCTCGCCCAATCTGTGGTTTGATACCCGGACCTGTGGCTTGCCAATGCGAAGCACTACCACTAAGCCACAGGGCGTCATTTTTTTTTAGTTTCGCTAAAACGTATGGGACACACAGAAAGTGTAAAGTTAAGACTCTCACAGTCAGAAAAAAAAACTTGTAATGGCTTTCTATAGAAAATATATTTACAAGTTGTGCTGAACCAATGCAAACATTGTGTTGCGACCAACTAATAATGCATGGCTAGCAAGTTTAAAAATATATTTTACAGTACTTTAAAACGAATGTTATAATTTTGTTATGCATTTTCCATTAAACCATTTAGTTTTTGAAAAAAAAAATTGTCAATCGCAAATGGATGTAATAATCATCTCTTTTCCCGATTATCAGTTGCGTAGAAACTACACAAATTTGTTTTCGTATATCATTACATAATAATTTTATAGCATCACCACAAGTCGAAGTGTTATTATTTTTACTCAATAGTTGTGCTATTTATGTGCTGTTTGAACACAGGTTATAATGTAGTAAGTAATTATGAGTGGTTTTTCATATGTCTGGAAGTAAGACATGTTTGGAATTTTCAGAGGATCGAAACAGCTTAGTTCCGAAAGTATGTTTTTTTTTTTTCAGAAATAACAATGGAACACAAAACTATTGAGAAATTCTCAACCATGATCATTTAGATTAAAATTAAAAGTTGAGAAACGTTTATATCAACTTACAACGCAACGGATATACGGATATATTTTACGACATACTTCATTTCCATTTTATTACTTTCGAATTCTTTCGGCATTAAACTTTGAAATCCTTGCCTGGTTAGAATAATAAACTAAAGGGAAAACCTTTATTTTAGGAGAAGGATAACTCCGTTTTGCATATTATGCATGGACAGACGCTTTTTGAAGAGATACGGAGTAGCTGGGTATCCATTGCATACAGAATTATGCTGAAAGAAGCTATGTGACATTTCTCAAAATGGAGTCTTTGCTTTAGAAAATAATCTAAGTTCTCTTATGTATATAAGGAGAGAAAATTTGATGTAGAGACCTTTGTGAATAAAAAAAATCGGATGCTAATTTGTGGCTTGAAATGTAGTCCTCATTTAAAAAACAAGTTCTGGCTAAAATTGGTTTGGGTATTAGGTTTCTTTTTAGAATAGCATAATTCAGTTAGAGATGTGATACACGAGTTGAGTTAGAGAACAGTTATTACCAGTTAAAGTTTAATATTTAAAACAATTGAATCATTGCTTAAAACAATTGAATCATAACATTGCAGAAACCACTGAAGAAGAGAAAAAAAGCCTAAATCTTTAACATTTTCAGATACTTAAATTTTTCTCTTGATCATAACATGCATTTATGCTGCTGTCATGTAAAAATCTAATTTTTCCGATGTCACTTACCCTGAAAAAAATTAAAATTTGATGAAGACTTTTGCTGTTTGTGCCATCAACTATTTTTTACAGACAGCAGAAAACTAAAAATGGGTACTCAATCATTAAATATGTGTATTTTTATTTAACTATTGGTTGAAGAACAAGATGGCATAACCCTTTGATATCTTCTGTCACAGCTCTAGAAGCGATAATTCGAGTTTCCCATTTTGAAAAGTTCCATTTATTGACATACAAAGCCCCCTCTATCTCTGAAGCTCCTTTGTGATACGGAAATCTCTTCTCCCATGCGCCACTGAGCCCCAGTGGCGGTAAAAGACATCTCCACCACTTGACAGTGGCGAATGTGACATGCCAAACCCCGATTAGGAGATAGAAGTTGAGGTTTGTAGCCTCAGAACCCAGATGGGCGGAACTTTATTTTCCAATAATTTGGGGAATAAATGTTGCATAGATTTCAAATTTGCGGAGTTTGTTTGGTAAAGTTATAAATGACAGTAATTGACTGGTTTTGATGGAGTTCTCAATTAAAGAGCTAGTAGAGAGAGAACAAAATAAGATATATTCAAAATGATCTTTGATAGGTTAATACACGGCTATCCTATTAGAGATTTATCTATCATCACTTAAATTTGTGATAGTTTACACAAGGCACGCAGTTAGATATAATTTGTCATATTTTTACAAAAAGGCTTGCCTACAAAAAAAAACTTAAAATTAAACCCTACTGATACATAAAAATATTAGGAATATAAGGAGTCGGAAAAACAATGACATCAGCAGTTTACAGCAACTCTGCGTTGAAGCTAATTGACCAACTATCAACAGTATTGTAATGATATCGATTTGGTTTGGTTTGGTTTGAATTATCGTCGCACTACAGCTACACGAGGGCTATTTTAATGATATCGAAAAACATCTTATTGCATATACAGGGTGGTTATAAAATAACGCTCGCTATTCGGAGTGGCCTGTAGCTTCAATGAATAATCCAAATGCATCAAAAAATGAGACACTTACTAATCAAGAAGGGGGGAAAAGAATGGAATTATAAAAAAAGATAGAATCCTAAAAAAGAATCATAAAAAATAATAATAAAAAACAAACTCATCTCTTGACCGGGTTATAAATTACGTGGCGTCGTCAATTATGGCCAATTGCGTCCAACTCAGCTAATTAAGCCTCGTAATTTAGAACCCTGGTCAAGAGACGAATTTCTTTTTTTTTTTCAAAAAGAATGGAATCATAAAAAAGAAACTCGTCTCTGGACCAAGGTCCTAAATTACGAGGCATAGCCAATTATGGCTAATTACGGCCAACTCATCCAATTACGCCTCGTAATTTAGAACCCTGGTCAAGTGACGAGTTTGTTTATTTATGATTCCATTATTTCCCCCCTTCTTGATTAGTAAGTGTCTCAAAGTTTTTTGCATTTGTATTATTCATTAAAGCTGCCGACCACTCCGAATAGCGAGCGTTATTTTATAACCACCCTGTATATGTTATAGCGAGGTATACATTGTCGACAATTGAATAGCATGCTTTTCTATTCGACGATAAACAACAAACGCAATAAACAACAAACGATGTAGCATGTACCCAAGTTGCTCTGAGATTTTGTAACTTTAAACTGCTGGTTTAACACTTTCCTTATCGAAGTGCCCCAAAACGCCCGAACAACTAAGGATTCGATAATGTTATTCTTATCAAGTATTGCAAGGAAGCAAAAATCCTTCGTAGCGAAAGGGTTAAAAGCGATTTTGAATTCCCAAATTTACTGTTAATATACATACAGAAATACAACCATATAGAGAAATCCAACATTCTTCAGCGAAGGAACGCAGAGCGTAGGGCACACGTGACAAAAGCAGTGAGGTGATGTCTTCGTAACATTGTCATGTCATCATGAGTGGATGCGTCTTTTTTTAAATGTTTTTCTTTTTATGTATCTTGACAAATATATTTTTTCATAAATTCTTTTGCAAATATTCAGTTTAAGACAAAGTTTTACATCCTAAACAGCACAAAAACTATACATCTAAACAAATACTAACTACCTCATTCTATAGTTTGATGCAACATGAAGAGTACACGGGAAAAACCGATTGATTTTGTAGAGAAGTTTCCTTAGCAGGCGACTTTGGCGATGATACCGAGTGATCACCTGAACTTGTGTAAGGAAATCAGTTCCTTCCACAGAGATCATAGTTAGAGTAATAGAGTAGCAAATCACGCGACCTCCAATGCTAACGACGGGACGCGCAAGGAGCTCCCAGAAGAGCCCCAATGAAGTCAGTGTTGTAGGTCACGTGATCTGCCACTCTAATACTGTAACTGCTATCTCTGTAGTTCCTAGCTACCACGATTCAGGCGATTGACGATCCTGACGCTTGGACCAGCGAAGAAGAAAGAGATAAACCGGTTTTCTGCCGCCAATGTTCGCCAAGCAGACAATTGTGGGCGTCCGCCTAATAAATCAATCGGTTCTTCCCGTGTACTCTTCACATGTATCTTCAATCATAGAATGTTTTGTAAGCTAAATTCTCTTACCTGTTCTTCTGCAGGTGTATAAATCGCAGTGCTCCCCCGTATCCCTTGAAGTCCTCCTGCTGAATCTCCTCTATTTTGTTCGATCGGAGGTCTAGCTGTCTGAGGCGCCGCAGTCGAGACAAGGCCCCCGAGGGCACTGATGTCAGCTGGTTGCCCCCAAGCTTCACCCATTCAAGGCTGCCTGCGGACAGTTTATATTTAGCTGACATTTATTAAGAAAGATAATAATCGTAAAATATATTCGTTTAGCTTAGTTTAGTTTGAGTTATCGTCGCGCTAGAGCTACATGAGGGCTATTGGCAACGGGCGTCATATTATTAGAACCACAGTCAGGTGACGAGCCGACACCCGAGTAGACACCCAACGCAACCGTTAAGGGCGACATTGTACGCAGCGTTAGGACTTTTAAGGATGTTTAAGGATGTTTGACGTTTACCCCTTCACACGGGGTATTATTCGTCGGGCATTTTTAACTGCAAGGGCCGTTTATAAGGTCGGCAGTTATTTTGGCGATGCCCGGACCCAAACCTTGGACATTCCGCATGCTAGGCGAATGCTGCATTGATGAACAAGCATAAATGGCGATAAACATGAGAATTTTTTTTCTATTTATGACTGCCGGAAATAGAATATTCGAGGAACAATGGACAATTACAGCGTTTTCTACAAACCTTTTTTTTCAATTGAGCACACTAAGAAACTTCTAAAAATCTTGTCTTTATGGTTTTCCAGTTGTATTTATTTTCAAATTCATTTTAAAAGTTAGTGATACGTCACTTCCGTTAAACCCTCTCTTGGCATAACAAATGACGTCATGATTGACTTTTTTTTTGTTCTGGCGTGTTATTTCACATCACGTTTCCCTGTATCGCTTTTGAAATTGCGAAAAGTGCTTTCATCCTTATCGAACTTTTAAAAAAGTTACGATCTTTTACAGAAACATGCCCTGTTTATTGCAGTTAATTTCTTCAAACGTTCAACTATTGTATTTCACTCGACTGTTACGATCAGATCCAACAGTGAATAGTTCTGCAGCAGCTTAAACGCACTCTACACTGCGTGAAAAAAGTAGAAGGACAGTCCTTTTTTCTACATTTTGCTTTTATTTTAAAGGATTTTGACACGATTTTATAAAGAGGTTGTTTTGTTAGTATTTTAATTTATGTTAAGTCAAAAAATTTAACCTACTACTATTTTAGGTTTAGAATTTAGAACATAACTACTTTTGGTCTGTGAAAAAAGTAGAAGGACACATCCGGAAAATCGATGTAGAAGCTATTGGAAACCGTAAAGGTTAATGTGCTATTCTTCATTTATTGTCTTTTTATCAAGAATTTAGATTTTAGTTAGAAATTCATAGTTTTTGTAATTTTTGTAATGCCAAGAGGAAAACCTTTAAGTAAGTTCCAGAAGGGCCAAATATTTGCTCATAAAAATGAAGAAAAGAGTATTAGAGAGATTGCACGGCAGCTATCTATAAGTCCAAATACTGTTTCGAACTTTATAAGAAATCCTGAAAGTAACGGAAGAAGAAAAAAGACAGGGAGACCCAAAAAACTTACACAACGTGATCAACGAAAAATCATCCGTGAGCTCAAAAATGCAGGAGGTAGCGTTAGCAAAGCTCAATGTCAATCAGGGATCACACATGTAACTAAAAGAACTGTGTATAGCTACATAAAAAGGTAAAAAAAGTTCATCTTTAAGAAACGGAAACACCATCCAAAGTGGAACGAAAGACACATTAAGAACCGACTACAGTGGGCTAAAGACCACATGTCTTTGAGTTCAGAATGGACCTCAGTTGTATTTTCGGATGAGAAAAAGTTCAACTTAGATGGCCCAGATGGCTATCAGTACTACAGAAGTGGAAATTGATTTATGAACTGACAGTTTTTTAACAGTATTTCTTTATTAAATGCATTTTTATCGATTTAAATTTTGTATACTATACAGGCTTTGCATTATAAATTATACACGTAATTAAAATTTTATATAAATTCGTAAACAATTTATTTTGTTGATATTTTAGTTTTAGCATAGGGAAATTGATTTATGAACTTTTACATTCAATCTCAATTAATAATTGCTAAAACTATTTTTTGTCGCTAATGCTTCCTTGATTTTGTTTTTCATAGACAACACAAAACTTTGGGTCAAGTTTTGGTCAAGCAATTTGCAGTTTTTAATGATTAAGTCCTTCTATTCCATAACTGATGCTCACTTCATTAAAATCATACTCCATTTGAGTAAATTATTCAAACCAATTGATCTCAGACATTATTCTTGGGGTTTAAGTCATGGCTATTGGCAGGATGATCTAAATGAACAACACTAAGTTCATTTAACCAGTCTTCCATTTCGTTTGAATTGTGGGTACTTGCATTATCATGCATAAAAATCTAATCACAAGCATAGTTTTGCCATGCAAAAAGGAATTAAAGAATTTTCTAGAACTAATCTGCAATAAACTGATGTTTGTCAGCCCTTCAGAAACAAAACCTTGTTTCTTCAATCATAAGATATCGGGGCCCAAACCATCAAACTTTCACCACTAACATTTCTGCTGAAGACAGATCTTGTTTATTTCCGAAGATCCTTTCAATAACATTTTAACTATCACGTCCATCCGAATTGGACTTTTTTCATCAGCAAATGTCACTTTTTTCTCATTTCTCTCCCTCCACCCCCACCCAATCCATTTTCATGTAGTTATGACTATATTTTAATACCCTGTTCTTATGGTGAAGAGTAAGCTTTGGACCAGCCTTCTTTTTGGAACATTTCAAGTTCGACGACGATATCAATATTTGTCCTACTCTTCTGGGAGTTACAAGAAGTGATTGTTCATAACAAATTCGCCCTGTAATGCACAAATGCTGACACAAATGGTAAGTTTTTGGGATACAAGTCCAATAATCTTGCTTTTACCCCTCGTCCCACGAGGGTTACACCTTTTTTAATGATGGTTTTTGCCGAAATCAGAACGATTCTTCAAATATTTATGAATTATATTTATTGATCTTTTAATTAATATGCCAATTTATCTTACAGATTTGTTACAAAATTTTATAAAGGTCATTTTTTACCTTTTTGACTTCACTCATTCCCGCAAGCTTTCCTATTTAGTAAAATGGGAATAAAACAGATAAATTTCAACAAATTTTGCCTTAATCTTATTTATAAACACTGATAGTAAGCTCCCCTGAAGTTCAAATGAAGAACTAGTTAAAATATATGGTACCTGGGTTCAAAATAAATTTGAGTTCATAAATCAATTTCCATCATTTGACATGCTTAAAAACTAAAATTAGATATATTTTTATTTAATATCATTTCTTGAAAAAAATTAAGTGTGAAATTCCTTTATTGTGCTCTGAATATTCAACACACAAAATTTGAATTGTTAGCACTTAATACAAAACGATATCTGGTGAAGAGAATGTTAGTTCATAAATCAATTTCCACCACTGTATTAGCACTGTCTTGATACTGAAGAAGGGACTTATTCTACTCGACAGATGGGAGGAGGTAGTCTCATGGTTTGGTTAGCAGTTGGCTATGGAGGTAGGACCAGTCTAGTCGTTCTAAATGGTAGACAGAACCATGCAGATTATATCCAGACTCTAAACTCGAATCTTCTTCCTTATGGCACTGAGTTAGGGGGAGATGATTGGATTTTTCAGCAAGACGGAGCATCAATTCACACTGCAAATGGTGTTAAAAATTGGTTCGCAGCGAACAATGTTCGAATTTTGGAATGGCCTTCTAAAAGTCCTGATCTCAACATTGTAGAAAATATTTGGTCAATGATTGTGCGCCGTGTTTATGAGGGAGGAAAGCAGTTTGAATCTGTAGCTGAACTACAGAAATCATTAAACTACATATGGGACAATTTTTTCCAACCAGAAATTCAATCTTTGTATGGTTAGATGCCAAACAGGATCTTTGAGGTTATTCGAGCAAATGGAAGAAAAATTCCTTATTAATCAATATTGTAGGCCAACTTTTTGGAAGGGTCTTTCTACTTTTTTTCACAGATTACGACAGCGTCACAACTCTTTATTCTGAAAAGTGTACTTTTTTTTCATATGTGTACTTTTTTATTCTATGTAGATGCAGGTATCTACTTGTAAAAACGTCTGATGCAAAAAAATTATTTAAAAATTGTTGTATGATTAATTAATCTAAAATAAACTAGTGTCCTTCTACTTTTTTCACGCAGTGTATGTATTTTAACTATCAACCAAACTTGGAACAAGTTTTTTAAATTAATTGATATGAACAGGTTAAAAATAATATTTTATTCTCCTTTTATGAGATTTCTCAAAATTTGTAAGGTTTACGATTTTAATAAGTGCATTAAAACATCACGGACACAGACCGATCATTCGCCACAAGCATATCCTTTGACGTCAGTGCTATTTTCAGTTACTTAGTTTCCGACAAATTCCAACTGTATTTGTTGCTGAAATTAAACATTTGTGAATATTTGAGCTTATATTCATAATCTGCAGCTTCTAATCTTCCAGAAAAACTTATGTTTATTCTAATTTTTGCTTTTCATGCAACTTGTCCATTCTTTTAACGCTGACAACCCCGTGCCTAAGAGATTTAAATTGAAATTTTGAAGCGTTTATAACATTTTTTTAAATGTAGTTAATATTTTTAAAAACCTCACAAAAACAAATATATGTTTTTTAATATATAATTTAATAAATTATCTGTGTTCCTGGAATACTTGACATTCCCATGAAGGGTTTATGTGTATCACTCAGAGGGTAAAAAATTTAATTCTATACAGCTAACGTAAAAAAAACACACACAGCTACCGTAAAAAAAGAGGTACACCTTTAAAAAAAATATACTAATTATAGATTTCCAAAGAAACTTTCACCATCATAAAGTCTCGTGAAAAAAGGTTTAGTTTGGAGGCTTAAGATAGCGCTACTTCGAAGCTGCGAAATAATTTTTGTAAAAGATACCCTTTTGTTTAACCCTCTAATGCATGAATTTTTATTTTCATCCCAAAAAAATATATATGTATCTTTAATACTCACACATTATGGGAAAAATACTTAAAAAATTTAACTGCATTAGAATTTAATTTCAATTTTTTTAAAAAAAATTCTATATGACAAAAACCAACTGCAAAATTCCAATTTTGATAATAATGACTAGAAAACTACTAAAAATATTTCAAAATAATCCTTTTTAACTATGATTAATTTTTCAAAACAATTCATTAGTATTTAGTACTAATATTATTATTCTTTGAATACTGCCAAAAACGCAATTTCAAAAGTTGATAACCTCACTCTTTAATTTTGAATACACTTTTACTACTGTCATCTATGAGGATTATTAGTAACTAAAACTTTAAAATCAAATGTAATAGATGAAAAAGACACAGATTTGTCTCGGAGGAGCTCTAATTTAATAGAATAAAGTGGATTATGTTACTAGTTACCAAACGGTAACAGTATGCATTAGAGGGTTAAGATAGCGTTACTTCGAAACTGCGAAATAATTTTTGTAAAAGGTACCCTTTTGTTTAAATATTGTATCTTTTATCAAGCTACCACTAATTTTTTTGCGAGCCATCGTAAATATATTTGGAAGAAGAATGTGGTCAATACAAAAAATTCGTTTTTTTTTTCAGAAAAAAATGTTTAAACGTAAATAAACAGTTACTGACATCATACGTAGATTCCCAAAGAGGCAAAAAGGAAATTTATGGTTTACATATACAATAGAGGAGACCGTGGATAGTTTTCCCCTTGTGGTAAGTTTTTCCCAAGGCCTTACAGGGGGCTGGGGTGCCCAGTCGGTTGAGGCCTCGCCTAGCATGCGGAAGGTCCCAGGTTCGGGTCCGAGCATCGCCAAAATAACTACCGACCTATAAACGGTCTGTGCAGCCAAAAATGTCCTACGAATAATACCCCGTGCAAGGGAGTGCACGTTAAATATCCTTCAAAGTCCTAACGCTGCGTACGATGTCGCCCTTAACGGTTGCGTTGGGTGCCTATTCAGGTGTGGCTCGTCACCTGACTGTGTTTCTAAAATACGACGCCCGTCGCCAATAGCATTCGTGTAGCTCTAGTGCGACAATAATTCAAGCCTAACCTAACCCAAGGCCTTACAAAAGAAATGAGCCGTTAGCAGGCGCCGAATGGCTGCTTGGTGTATGAAGCCGTACGTTTTATGTCACAGAAAAGAATTTTTACTCATTTGATATTGTAATATTTTCGTTGGAGATGTTTTTGCAATGTTTTCAACGTTGAGTGAATTTTCATATGCTTACATTCAATTCTAAATCAAACGTACTTTTATAACTTACAGTTTTATCATATACTAAACCAAGATATAATGTATCTAATTGCATCCTTTATCAACCAAGCAATCAAGTAAGGAGAAATCATCTGCTAATCCTCAACAGTCCTCGAATTCTTTCCTGACAAAAGTAAGGAATTCTATATTGGTATTTGAACATTTTCGGTGGAACAGCTGCGAACTGTTTATGTGTTTTTGTGAATGTCGCATTTTAACACGTTGCGTGCCACTGACTCCTTAGGGAGTCGCGTGGTTCCGATTCATCGATAACAGCACATTCTAATGAAATTCATAGTGCAATTTTGCCAACAGTTCTTATGAGTATAAGTTAGTTTGAAAACTTGATAAGCATGATGGTCTAGTGGTTGCACAAACTACGTGATCTAGCTCTGTCATCGACCCTTTTGTGTGATATTTAATTGACACCTAGTAATGCGGGCCTCTGACCAAGCACACAAGCCTGAACATATTTATGTCCTACCAACCAACCGCCTAGTAATCCCAGATGTGACTGATGATTTTCCATACATATATTTTAATGTTCATGCAGTTTTTGTGTTATTGCGAAGGGTAATCTTTCGCCAGGAACACTTCCTCGTATTTTTAGGGCTAGCTGTCGTGTAGCTTTAGTTAGCAACGTTAATTCAACCTAACCTTGCAATTTTATGACATCGAACTAGGATTTGTACTTGTTCGAAAATGAAGAATAGTTAATTCATTTCCATTGTAACGAACATGTTTTTAAAAAACAGGATGTTCTTCTACTTCATCAGCCTCTATCGATGAAGCCTCTATCGATGATATAGTGGCAGCGAATGTGTTAAAAAGCCCTCAAATTAAAATGGTTCATGTTTATTTTAACGAATAATAGTAAAGGAAATGTGGTGAATTTTGGTTTATTTAATTCTTTCAACTTTCGTTGTTTCGGTACCCTATTTTAGGAAATTTCACGAACTAAATCCAAAGTACTTTCACTAAAATTTCTCACCCAATAGAATAAATTTTAATACACTCTGTTAACTTATCCCTGCATAATAGAGGAGGTTCCCAATGAGATTCGAACCAAACAAGACATCGCTTTTGCCTTACAAAACCAAAGGACCTGTGATGTCTGAACCACAATATTCTTATTGTTAAGAAAGGCGGTTAGGCCCATAGAGCTAATGCATTAGTTTTGAAATCACAACTTTTGCAAAAGAATTGCTGTACCATGTTATCCCATTTTCACCAGGTATGGGAATCATCCTAACATCAATTTAAAACAAAATTGAAAAGAAAATAACAACCGATTATGTTATTATTAGCTGATGAAGTTTTTAAATATTGTCGCCATTTGCTGTATATTTTTGGCTTCTTAAAACTTCAAAATACATAATTAAATAACTAGATAAAATTTTCGTTTCGAATTTGTTTCATTTCGATGTTATGTTGACTAACATATACCTCAGGGTTTTCGCTTCCTCAAAGTGAGGAAATTTGAATAGTCATTTTTATGAGGATTTGAATGTCGTCTAATCTAAAGAAATATTTCGTCATTTTTGAGCATATGAGTGCAACAATGAGATTCAGCTTCCTCAAAATCAAGATTGAGAATCGTCAAATCACGATCGTAAAAGTGAGGATTCACGTTTACACAAAAGTCCCGTGATAGTTTGACGAAACAATCCTCAAAATTAACGAAATGAGTCTTGAGGATTTATGAATCGTCAAAAATGAAAGTGTTATTTCTGAGAGTGTAGATTCAAAACCTTTATTTCCTGAACAAGCTGTTCTTTATTGTCTTCAAATAACACAAGCACAACAATACACAGTTCTCTGCTCTCATGCCTAAATAACTCTTACTTCCACCTTCCTTTTCTGGGTGGAATTCTTTCGCAATTAGGGCCCACTCATGTAAAGAATGCGAAGAATTTGAAGCACTCTATTTGTACACTACCTAACCTTGTTAGGGGTTTTCTGATGCTTTATTATATGGAAAGCTTTTAGAAATACTTCTGTGGGTAGTTAGTGGGTTTCAATGTTTCCAACAATAGCAATTATTGAATGTATGAAGACACAGGAGAACAATAGGAAATGATACAAGGAGAATTTTTAGTCATTTTTGGTTGAATCGATAATTTACAATTGGTTCATTTTTTGAGAAAAAGAAAGTTGGTTTCTCAAGATTCATTTGAAACCAAATCTTATAAACAAATGCTACAAATGCTTGTGCTAAATATTTTAATTTTTAGTTTTCGATTTAAAATATGTTGTATTGTTTTGTTTTCGATGACGTATAACTTTCCTGCTTTCTTTCTTGAAGGTCAGCAATTTCATTGGTCGTTTCGGTTTCACTCTTAATGCGTGGTCTTTACGACTTAAGTTTCTGCTTAAATTGAGCAAAAATAGTACCAAACAATAATAGTTAAATAAAAAATAAGATTTAAGTAGTTAAAAAATTTAAATATTCCTAATATAACGCGCATAGTTATTTTTAAAAAACTTGCTTTCAAGACACCTTTTACTTAAATGCAATTTGAGCTTTCAATAGCCTCTACAAAGTACTAAGAACGAACATTCATGTGCTAGTACAGGAAATAAAATATGGTTTTAATCAACCTTTATAAAATAAGTATTCGCACCAAATGTCGCAGTTTTTAAAATCTTTTTATACTTCTCGTCCAAATTTGATGTGAAATTGGCAATCTACTACAAATTTGTATTGGATACAGTTTTTCATTGGACCATTATCTGAAGAGAATCTGATTTTAAAAAAGTGAAAATAAGACAAATAAAAACAACAATCTATTTTTGAAATATATGACTTTTCGTTTTATGGAATGTAAAACGTATTGTTATTGCCAAAATAAGCCTTTACGCTAAACTATAAATACATACATAATGCATATGAAAAGAATTGCAGCTCATATTCTTTGAGTTTGGGAAAACTGAACATTTCCCCCCTCAAACATCCTTATCTTTTGATAAAGTTTGAAAGTAGATGCACACAGTTTCTGGTCCCGCGGAGCAAACAGCACACAAATAGACATGAATAAAACAGCGGCCCCAAAATGGCGCCCGAGAGACAGTGTGAAGGCGGGACGTGCACATTAAATATTCAAGTGCAGAAACTCTTCCGGAAGACTCTTGATACTTTCACACAATACTCCTATACAAACATGCGCACATGTTTGTTTAGAAAAGAAATAGTGGAAAAATGGTGTAAGTCGTAACTTTCGTTTGGAGCAGTTCAGAACTTCGTTAGGATGAAATGAAGATAAGGGTACAAACTACAAACACAAGCATTCGGTTTGGGCAGAAAGAAATAGCAGAGAAATGGTGTAAGTTGTGACTTTTGTTTTATCAATACTACAGGATGAAATGATGACTAAGTTTGGGAACTAAGGTTTTATTTGAGCAACTGACCATATACACTATACCCTTGCACGGGTTATTATTCTTCTAAAATTTTGGCTGCACATACTGTTAATAAGTCGGATTTTCTTTTGGAAATGCCCGGCCTGAACTTACGATATTTCGAATAAAAGGCAAGCTCCCTACTGACTTGGTACCCCAGCCACATTATTCCAAGAAACTGAAGAAACGTAACATTAAGGCATTATAACATATGATAAAAAGAAGTATCGGAAATTATGAAATAAACCTGTGGACGTACGCGACTGTTCTAATCCGAATACCCACCACTTAAATATTGTAAAATTATCCACCTTTGTCACCTCATTTACTTGAACTACTTTGACACGCTCAGATAAAAATGTACCCTTGAAATAAAACAACGAGATTGCGTCAGTTGTACCCGCATATAAAAGTGCCGAGTCAAGATTCTAGAAGGTTCTCGAAAGTTGTTCGCGTGATCAGTTTCAACTAATACAATTCGTTGCGTTTTGCTGCGCACTTCTGAAGATGAAACGATGATAACCACACCCATGCCTTAGGCTCTTCTCCCCTGTTAAATAAAAGTAAATCTTCCCCTGTCTTGTGACTTGCTGTTGCTATTACATTAATATTTTTTTATTATAATTTGCCATTGAAAAGATGCTAATAACGAGTACTTACCCTCGACCCCTTCGAATGCATCGGGGTGCAGCGTTTGCAGTCTGTTATTGTCTAGGTCGAGGGAGTTCAGAGCCTTGAGCCTGGAAAAGGCACGCGGTGGGAGGTGCTCTAGTAGGTTCGATTGCAGCTCTAGTGCGTCGAGGTGATCGCCAGACAACTGGTCTTCGTCGAGACCCGAAACTATGCGGTTCTCGTGCACCTGGAGGAATATGCAAGAACATATATTTAACATGCGTGTCACTACATAAAAAAATCATGCCTATACCTTTTTTGTCATTAAATTGTTGAATGAAGGACGCATTAAAGGCACTGGGTAGTCTACGACAAACATAAAATGATACAACTAACCCATTGTTTAGGTCTTTGTAGCACACTTCATATTACTTTGATTCAAATCATTTTTTGTACAGATATTAATTCTAACATTTCTACACAAGAAATGATAATTTATATTAATGTATAGTGGTAATTTATTTAGAAACAGGCATTTAATTATATGTTGAAAAAAGAAAAATATTTTTATGTCACAACACGTTCATGTGTTCCCACAGATAGAATGATGGCAAGTGATGTAAAGATGTTTTGTAATAAAAATCACATTAACACCGCTGTAGATATATTTTTTCTCCTCATCCAAACCTCCACTTATCGCCCTCTAGCAGTATCAGTTTTAATTTTCTGACACAAGTTCTTATATTAACCATGTTCATCATGATATGACAGACCAGCATGTAAAGTATGTAAACGACCTTTTGGGAAACCCTTTATTTTTTTATCCCCAACAGCATCTTCATCGTCTAATTAACTCTAAAGCCTTGGTTTCCTCGGAGTCTGTCACCAGAAAAAATGCGACGGTACAGCTATTAAAAGTGGACGACGTCACTCTCCGAACTATAAACTGGCCACCGTTTCATCGGAACGTTACGTTGACACGAAACTGGAAACCAAGCGAACTCACTGAATTCAACACTGTTGTTGTTTTGGTTTTCGTCTTAGCATGTCAAAGATTGAAAATTTAGGTTCTTCGTGATTTCTCACAAAATCAATTATCATTTCTTCCTCGGCAAGCGTAAAACAACTCTCGCCTTCCGTCATTTCCTCAATTTTTTAATTTTTGGCAAGCACACCACACAACAACAAAAAAGTGGTCATCAGGATTTTCCCAACGCACTGAACAGTAACTCAATCTGGCGGTCGTGTTGAGTTGTCCGGCAACGCTCCCTAGGAAACCAATCTAGCTTAATCAACGTCAGTAGTTTTTATGCCATCACTCACCGCACTTGTCAGACCGCTTAAATCTGTTAAAGGACTCCGAGGAAACCTCCACAAACCTACCTGAAGTCTTTGCAGAACCAGCAGGGGTGCAAGTGCGGTTGCGGGAAAAGTCGTGAGCCTGTTGTCTCCTAGATTGAGGTGCGTGAGGTTGCCACCGACCCCTAAGAAAGCGTTCGGGTCAATCGTGTGGATACGATTACCGAACAGGGACACTCGAAGAAGGGAGTAGAGACCCGAGAAGGCGTCACCGTGAAGTGTCTCTATACGGTTGAAGGTCAGGCCCAGCGAGGAGAGATGGGACAGACCCTGAAAACAAAGGAAAATGAGATGGTGACATTGCAAATTTAAATGATCAAGTCATAAATAAAGGTTTTGCACATTTATGTCTGTTTTTTTGTTTATTAAAAAATATTGCATGTCAGTCATATAGTATATTTAGCAATCATTAAAATTTTTAGAGGGAAAACTTTTTAAACCCTTCATTCTCGTTCCCATGAAAATGATGGAGTGAGATTTTCCCCCCTCCTCTTCGCTCTCGTGATATTTGAGGGCTGGAGTGTTCAATAGTAGTGCAACAATAATATTTACACTAAACTAAATCCACCTATCAATATTATAAAACGTGATATTTGAGGTCTGGAGAGTTCAATAGAAATGCGCCAAAAATATTTACCCCTGATTAAATCCACCTATTAAAACTTTTAAAAGAATGACTTTAGAAAAACATTGCAAGCTAAAAACTAATAATTTTTTTTTAATTAATAATGTTTTTTTTTTGTATGACTTTCAGGTTGGGATTTTAAAATTGATCGATGCAAAAAGAGAACAATACGGTAAATCTCTTAGTATTCTATGATCTTAGCTTTAAGATTCTTACGTTAAAACGTGTTAATTATTTTGATAAAAAATAGGCTAAGAAATAATCTATACAATGCCATATTCTAGTTTTAAAATGTGCCCCAGAAACCTATTTGACTGAAATGCCTTAATATATTTACTTACTATACCTTAAGGTTTAACTTAACATCATAAATTAAATAAGTAATTCTTCGGGGACAAAATGAAAACAGTCGATATTCCCAAAGATCAATATCGTGAATTTTACAATGTTTAAATATTCCCTTGATACAATAACAGGAACTTAAAAGTTTAGTCAGTATAACGATCGAGTTGCAATGCCATGCGTGTTTGCATTACTTTAAGTCGACGTATTTTGCTTTACACGTTTGTTTAAACAGCTGCAGTTCCACGGAGTTTTAACATAACGTCATACCTTCCCCATGTGAGAGTGAGAAGTAAATTTTTAATTTAAAATGTCGGTTCTGAGACCTAAGAATGGTTTCTAGGATTTCATTATATTGCATGGAGAACTTTAAAAGCAAAAAGAAATATTTCGTTGTGACCAATTAGGATTGACATTATTATGTGGATGCAATGATTACATGCGGATTACATGCAATGATGACAATTTTTTATTGAATACATTAGGAATTATTTATATTTATTTCAAGTATAATCTCCGTTCGAAAATACAAGTGTAGCACAGGAAGGAGATAAATGTAGCATAAATTGAGAACAATATTATACTTTTTATGATTAGAATGCAAGTTTCGAAAGAGCTTTTGGGGTTTAAAAAGCAATTGCGATTAACCTTACAGCAGAGCCTCAAAAGAGGTTAGTTAAGAATACAAACTCAAGCCATTATCATTAAAATTGCACAATTGCGTAGTAGGAAAAAGTGTTTTTGAATCTTTCGTCTAGCCTTCGCCCCGGCTGAGTCGTTTCGTCTAGCCTTCGCCCTGATTGAGTCTTCGGATTTTCTGTTTGGGAAAATCTTGGTCAAACATGTCATGATAATGTGACATGAGAAATTAAACCTCAGTTACTTTAACATCCATAGAGAGCTCAGATTCAATATAATCTGCAAGTCAAAATTGGTAGCGAGAATCGCTTAGAAGGTGCCACAGAAAATGCCTCTCAGTTCTGGGGAATATGCCGAGTTTGCAAAAGCCGCGCCGCTAATGTTGCAGCCCCATTAGAGAGAAAAAAAGCTTTCGTTACAATCGGAATGACTGTAGTTTAACTCAAATGTCGAAAAAAATCAATTAAACACTTAATGAGAACTAAATTTTAAAATCACTCACCCTCAGCGCCTCCGAAGGCACCCTCTCCAGCAAATTATTCCCCAGATCCAGCGACTCCAGATCCGGCGCAGCCGGTTCCAGCGCCCATTCCTCCACGCCTTCCAGAGTGCAGTTCACCACCGCGAGGTTCACCAATCTCGCACCAGCTGTCAGAAGGTCATCCGGTAATCTAGAGTCCGGGAAGCGAACGTGCCTCAGGCGAAGATATAAGGGAGGAGGCGGATAAGCGACGAGTCCGGTTGATGGGGAGGACTCGGATAAGGAGGTCAGCCATGATCGGACCTCATCCGGGGTGGCAGAGTCGCAGTTGAGTTCGAGGCCTCGGGTCTTGGCTGCGCAGAGGCAGGATCTGTGTTAGGAAAGAATAAGCACTGGTTACTTAGGTCATAGAGTTAGGAAAGAAGAGTAGAGGGGTCTATCAGTTCAAATGGTTTGAAGCAGAGCTGTCAGTTTTTTTTGAGCTACTGCTCATAACATACCGGCACTGAGGCATCCCAAGATGTACCGCTCTAGCCTGCTTCTTTTGTGCGTTATTGCGCACATACATAGACCACTCTATTCTCTTTCCTAACTCTATTTCCTCTCTCGTTTCCGGCTACCTATGTCTAGCCCCTTTAATGTTTTTTAACAGAGCTGAATTACACAAAATTTGCCTTGTAATTGAAAACCACGCTCAAGTGATGACATATACCCATCTGATCTCGCACCCAATAGGGTTTCGACTGATATCTTACGCTAACTCAGTCGGAACTTAGGACTCCATAATTTTAACATTCATGTCTGTCCCGGTGTACTCGGGGAACACCGTAATTGAACGTAGTGATGATTAGGCAAGGATTAAGTTTATCTGCTGTCTACTACTAGCCACCATGGAGCTTTAAGACAGCCAATTTACGTCTAATAATTTTAAAAACTGGTCAAGTGACGAGGTCGACTCTTCATCGGGCATCCTAAGCAAACCAATAGGGCCACTGTGCGTTTGCCCGGAACTCCCGACTTCGCAAATTTAACCAGCACAGTGAAATAATTTTCTACGCGACTAGTTTAAATGCAATGCTAAGATTTGTGATTTTCAGACCTGGTACTATGTTCAGTTTGGCCTTGAGAATACACACAGATAAACCTGGTGGTGAGTTTGATTTATAGTCTCGCAAGAACTACACTAGGGCTATTGGCAATGGGCGACATAATTTAGAACCGCAGTCAAGTGACGGCGAGACGAACGTGGCTTAGTTACGACTGCTCGATACTGCATTAATCGCGAATCGCTCAACCTAAGTATTCTTACCTGGAAAGGGGCAGATTATGACACTGAGTCTCATATCCTTGTACACTGCACACCCCCAGTAAGAAGAGAAGAAAAACAAGGTGTGGCATATCTGGAGGTGGATTATATCCCCCTACAAAGATGAAAAAATCAGAGTTAAATTTTTTTTGGAATTTCATGGGTAATTATAAATAACTTTTAAATATAAGCTCCAGGAAAAAAATGCAATGCGGAAGGTGGAACGGAAGTTGAAAGGTGCTGACAGACAGATGTACAAAAAAAAGATCGCTGATGTCTGTGAATGTCTCTGATGTCTGATTTAAAAAAATCCGATGTTTAAGGGGTCTAAGGAGTCTTAAAAATGTGCAAAGAAGGAACTACAAAGTATAGTTGTATTCCTGTAAGTATTAAAGAGTAAGAACTATAAAGTATAGTTGTATAGTATAATTTTGAGGTCAAAATTGAAAAAATGACCAAGAAAATGACATTATATTGTACAAATATGTACAAACTAGGACTTATACCTAATTCTCAGCTCAATTTTAATTAGAAATTATTTTAAGAACTTTTTTTCTAAAAAAATTAATAAAATTTTTTAAATTTTGATTTTGAATTCATTTTTAAATAATTTCTAATTAAAATTGAGCTGAGAATTTAGGTATAAGTCCTAGTTTGTACATATTTGTACAATATAAAGTCATTTTCTGGGTCATTTTTTCAATTTTGACCTCAAAATTTGCCGCGCAAGCCTAATCACAATGTGTTAAAATAGCTTTATGTTTAATATCATTTATTTTAGTTTTGGCTAAAGTTTCATAAATTTTAAAATTTGTTTTATAATAAATAAATCTTGTAGAATTACATATAAAAAAATTATACTTGTATATTGAGTAGTTAAAAAATTACATGACAGATCAAACTATACTTTGTAGTTCCTCCTTTGCACATTTTTAAGACTCCTTAGACCCCTTAATGGCCAAAATCAAGCCATCAAGTTGCAGTTGAAAAGAGGTACAGACAGACGGACATGATGCCCATACCAAGTAAAGATGTCAATGTCCAAAATTTGTTATTTTTAATATGTGCAACAAGAAGAAAAGACGGCTATAAATAGAATAAAATATTTGAAGACGAAATGATATTTGTAATAATGCAAAAAATTACCGAAGCGTTATAAGAGATACATGATTTGAAATAGATAAGTAGAGCCAAGTAATATATTTGAATAAAACCTAAAGCAGGGTGGAACATAAATTATTAAAAAAAACTTAATTGAGATAAGGTAGCTGAAGTTTGTTAAAGTTAACATGTAATGAATCAATATTTTAAGATGCCGAAAACTACATATTTAATTACTTACTAATTGGTGTAACTTTTATTTAAAAAAACAATTTGGAGAGAAAAAAACAGCATCTGGCAGTTATTGATAAAAACCTAATTTTATTTTTAGATAGGTTTTTCAAATAGTTTTTTTTCCAAAAGGAAAACTGCCCATACAAAAAATTCAGCTTAAGCGGAGGGAAAAAAGTAGGTTTTTATTAAAACCGGTTTTGATTTTAGATACGTTATTCATGGGAATTGTAAGTAAGAAAGAATGCGGTGGTAAGGAAATTCATCACGTCTCCAGTCTTTTTGTTAGTTGGAACTGACAAACAAATAACGATTCATTAAAGAATGAAAAACTATTACTTATCAGTTGCTACATTTATTTATGCTTCGATTAATAAATACGCAATATCTCTAATACTAAAAAAGTAAAACATTTTATATCAACATGCATACCTGAAACCATCAAAACAAAACAGATTTTAAAATACCATTAAAAACAAAAGACAATGAAAAAAATCACCAAAGGAATTAGTTGTATTAAGACGTCATTATTCATTAATAAATGCTTTAACAATATAAAATTACGTTTGTTTTTTAAGGGGGAATTGGCATTGGTCTCTATGCTGAAGTGCCCCTGTGTTGTTTCAATGGAAATAAATATTGAAGTCACATTTTAACTGTATATATTTAATCTTGAATATTTTTGTTGTGATCACATAAGTTTGGATAGACTTAGCTCAGTCAGCCAAACAGCCATCTGAAGTTGTCACGAACATTACTGTATGACTGTGACCGCGGAACTCTACTATTATGTAGTGTGTTAGTTGTTAATTGTTGAAACGCCCCCGCTTGTCTTTTTCTACCATGTTGTGTGTGCTAAAATTAAAGTTATTAATTACTAAAACCTGATATTTAATTTGGTGACAATGTTTACCCGAAATATAACGGCTCTTTATCTGATAAATGTATCTGACTTACAAAGGGCTAATAATATTTAGGATAACAAGAAACAACTGTAACAGCAAACGAATCAAAAATAATATATTAGAAACCACAGCGGAAACAACTATATTAAAGTAACAGGATAAAAATACTTATTTATCATTGAACCTTATACCTTTTTTCCTAAAGTAGTTCTACAATCTGTTCATTAAAGTTATGAACATTTGAAATATTGGGTTTTCGCTTGGCTTTACCAGCTTTAAACAAGAAGCTATGAACTTTTTTTTATCTGCTTGTGGCTTCACAGAAAAGTTCTCCAAATAACTCAGTTTTATTAAGAAAAACTATCAAATTAATTTCTTCTGTGCCTCTTACATTCCACAGGAGGATACAATAACAGAGCCAAGGGTTTTTATACTCATTCTTTGCTGTAATAATTACTTTTTATACAGGACCACAAAACTTCTCATTTCTTTCAGACTCGCAAACCTAAAACAAAGGAAAACTGCGGAAACAAACGTTTTTTTTTTAAAGGAAAACGCGCAGAAGTGAGTATAAAAAGCGAGTTGGCCTGCAGCGAAAAAATAGAATAATCTCATTCTTAGATTAAATAATAAAAAACGCCTAAGAACGAAAAAAATGGAGGATTAAAGTTCTACTTTTTTTTTAACTTCCTAGCATGGAAGAAAAGAAACGTTGACTTTCTAACAAATAGTATAAGAAAAAATAAAGGATGTAGATTTTTTTTTCAGGGATAACTCCGTGGAAGAATTATTTAGGCTAGAAGTAAACTTATAGTCCTGAAGAAAAAGAACCTACCAAAGAAAAAGAAATAAAATAAATACATGGGACTGCGTTGTTTAGATTAAATAAAATAGTAAACACATCTTCTAATCTAGATTTTTGTTATTAATGCTTAGTTTAAGCTTTAAAAAATATGTTCATTACCAAGGAAAAACTAGACGTTATAGTGTTCATTATTGTTTTGCCATGTTACACATATAATCGTAAGTAGCGTGTAGGGTGGGAGCAACCCTGTCACTTGCAATCCATGCCAAAAGAAACTTGATAATTGAAGGGTACAATGGGGAAAACCCCTTCCTCGACTGGGAATCTGCCTGCATTGAGCTCTGCTTGGCGAGTAGTTGGCGATCGGAAACCGGTTTCTCCATTTCTAAAAGCTTTTTAAAGCTTCATACTAGTGTCGAACATAAGTATCGATATTGGAGATAGTAAACCAGTGCGCAACATAAGAACAAAGGCAAAACTGGTTTCTGACACACAAGTTTCGGCGATAACTGTCTATCACAGCCAAACAGACCTGATGCTGACCGTGGCTTAATTGTAGTATCCTAATAGTAGTTTAGTTAGTTTAGTTCAATTCCGAAACAACTTTTTCAAAAGAGCAAAAAGTGAATAATTTTATTATCAGTTTAGCTGAGGAATTTCCTGCCATTTATCAGTCACAACACGTAAAAAGGATATATGATTTTTTTATATCTATATTTTGAACTTTCTCGAATAACATCCTCTAACACTCTTTTCAGAAATATAAGTCAAATCACGTTCATATTTGTGTATTCACATATCACGGGACGTTGCTTTTTCGTATTAAAAAAAAGTTTGGATGCACCTCAGAATTTAAATAAAATAAAATGCTTTTTTTCTCTCACCAGACTTCGAAACCGAAAATCACCCAAGTCTTCATTTTGAACATATTTCCATCAAGATATGATCAAACGCGAACATCATACTATTTTCTATTTGGTAATTTTTAAACAGAAAAGTAGTATAGTTTCTTGTTTCTATTTTTTTTATGTTGTCACTCCTCTTGCACATTTTGGAGGTATGCACAACGCAAATTTGCAAAACTCTTTCGCGAATATTATTGGTTGGTTGGTAGACATTTGTATTCATGTTTGTGTACTTAATCAGAGACCCGCTTATTAACATTTGTCAAGTAAGACAGACACAACACACACACCTAAAATGTGTCACACAAGCACAAAAAATTTGTATTTTTAGAGCTTAAGACGTGTCTCTCTGTAACTATTAAAAATTGTTTTTTTAATTACTTCGCGGAACATACTTTTCAGCATAAATTTGTATAAAAAGTATGTTTAGAATAAGAATATACGTGTAAGATTTTGTTCGGGTCTTAACAGGTTAAAATAAACGTACATTAGGAGCATACAGTTGTAATTAAAGAACTGCTCAGGAGGACGTTAAATTGGACAGGAACGTTCATTGTTGCGAAGAACAAAGGACTTTAAAAGCAGTGGAGTAATAAAAAAAATAAAATCTAAGAGAAAGATTTCAATGATCCATTTAAGAGATGTAACTATGTCCAATATAGATAAGTATATTGAATTGCCGTTACGTTTATTGTATTATCCTTCAATTCTTATGCGAAGCTAACTGAAATTGTCAAAATTGAAATTTTTAACCATGTAAATAGAGGAATGGAAAGATTAAGCCAAGGCGAAGACGTTTTAGAAAAATCTCACAAATTCACTTTCTGATTTAAAATGCATAACGCGACTTTCACTTGAGTTTTTCGGGATCGTAGATTGTGAGCAATTCTGTGCTGGAGAGTCGTATTTTATCTCAAAAGCTGAGATCAACTATTTCTCATGTCTCAGGTGTGCTAACAAAGCGCGCCATTTAAATTTTGAATTTTTGTCAGAGAGGACGCAATTTATTTGAACAAACAATTTTGTCGGTGGAATGACAAAACTCTAAAAACGTCACTCTCTGATGCATTTGAATTTGTATTTTCCAAGTGCGTTAAAATGCAATAATGGAAAATTGAACGGAAAAACTTCTCTAGGGTCTTGTATGGTAACAGATATCAATACAGTTCCAATTCCAGTAATAACGGCATATAAAAATATTTAAACCAAAAATTTGTTTAATTATATAACTAATTAATATCATTAAAATTATACTTATTATTAATTTCAATAATAAAAACTTTTTTCTGTATTTTTTGCTAAGTTTTTGTGAGTACATGTAATTGGAATTGTATAGAGATCTGTTACCATACAAGGCCTTTAGAAGACTATGTTTTATAAATCATAAGACTTCATTCTTAACGAAACTGAAGTGTGTAACCGTCAATTTTGAAGTTTCAAGTAACAGTTTATTTTTTATGTATGTTTATTAAGACTGCCTATGTTAAAAAACTAAGTCGTACTTGTAAAATTTAAGTAATGTTATTCAATAATACCTAAAAGAATTTATAAATAAAAAATGGCATATTTAAGACATTATTATTATTATTTTGATATATTCATAAGTGGTTGGGAGTATTCAAATTCAAATTAGTTTATTTAGAGCACTTTGTTGGAACAATATACTCAAGTAAATTTAAAGTGTCTGTTATTTTGTTTTGGCAAAGATAGTCAACCATTGTACATTATTTCCATTTTTGGAATGTAATGCGTTTACTATTTTTACTATTAGAATATTTACACGTTTCCGATTTCTACTTTTAGAGTCTTAACAAGTTTAGTAAGTCAAGAAATTTAAAGCTGAGGCTGGTGTTTTATATATGATGAATATGCTGGTCCGAAGTTTATAGCTTTGACACGTGAAAACTGCTGCAAAAACGAGTTTTTAATCTCCTGATCTACTTGTATTTATTGCAAAACAGCGAAATATCGATACTTGATACGATATTACGTTTCGACTCGTAAAAAATTTTAAAGAGCATCATAAAAGAGTGTAAATTTACTTCTGTTCTTGGAAAAACTGAGTTAAAAAATATTCTTTCGTTTTATAAAAGTTGGCGTTTAGCCCTTTCAGTGGCAAAGGCAATTTTGCATCATTTTGCAATTTTTTACCTGATCATCTATAGCCTTTATCAAAAAGCACATCATTCGATTCTTGAAGCTTTTTTCTATTAGAAAATATTTTTTTATTAATACCAATAGTTGGTCAGCCTTAATATACATATTTTTTACATTATGATCAGAAACATGATGATGCCAAACGGCATCATCACTGGGACTGAAAGGGTTAAAAGAAAAACAATAGAATTTTGCTTCAAACAAACATATGTTTTATTAGTTATTCTAAAGTTCTTATTTGATAAAAAAAATTACAATTTTATCTCTCAAAAAATTATATTTTCAACGAACTGATACAGTCTCAAGACAGGTTTATCCTATGTATTTTTGGCTGGTTTGTTTTACCTGGGGTTGGCAAATAAGCTCCCGGCCGTTTTGTGTGTCCATAGCACGCATCAATTCCCTCGCCAATGTTATCTTTATAATTCTCAATGCAACGGAAGAACCATAACCGTAATGGAAATGGCAAATCTTTCGGAAGGTTTATTTCGGCAACAGTTATTCGCTTCTTAGTTATTTTATTAAAAAAATGACGTTTGCTGTTCAGTTATTCATATATTTGAATTGATTGACCATCCTAAATATACCCTCGACTATGTTGCCTTAATATTTTTTTACTTGTGAATTAATATGTGTTCTTTTTGTGTTTGTAAATTTATGGCATATACTTTTTTTATGCTCGCCAATATGGTCCGTGTGACCCTTGGTGTTCCGTCTACTATATTATTACTTTTGAATTTGTTTTTCCTTCAAATTAATGCATGTTTCTGGTGCAATAAAAATCACCATCAACATTATTATCAACAACATCAACAGCAACATCATCATAAACATCAACATCATCGTTAATGCCTGAGATTTCTCAACCTAACTGATACTCCTGAGAGCTTTAAACCAGTGATATTTATTGCCAAATAAAATGAAATTCGTTTACATAATCTATATTTGAGGAAACAATAAAAGTAGGAGTATATGGTGTTTAAAAAAGGCAATAAACCCAAAAGAATACTGATATTTTTAAACGAACTTGGTAGAAAAAGACAAATTGAGCAAAAAGCAGGAAATAATAAATAACACTTGAGGTCACAAGAATTAGCTGTAAATGATTTTTAATGTCGTTCTTTATTCTAACTTTAAATATAAAAGTGCTTTTTTAATATTTGCTTAAAATGTTACCAGATGTACCAATAATGTCAAAACTTAATAATTTTAGTAATACCAGCGGTTACTCCTATACAAAATACAAAAGTGTGATCTTATGCCGATATAATGAACAAATGGACTATTCTAAGGTACAGGCGGTACCATTTTTCACACATCCTTATGCTTTACATGATTTTTTTTCTTAAAGAATTTCTAAGAGACTATAGTTTGTAACCACATTGAAAAACTTGTTTAACCGTATGTCCAACTAAACTAAGCATCCATATTATTTATGTAATACTGCATTGTATACGAGCCTTTTCCTTAAATTTTTCACATATTGATTTGTATGTTTACTCCATTGTTCTGTGTTTCCATTCTAGTCTGTATTATTTTATTTTTGTTTTAGATGTTTGTTGAAGCAAAAAGATAATCGTCTGTAATTTTCTGCATGCTTTAGAAATAAAAAAGCATCACAAAATATGTATTTCCATATTCATTGCTAAAACTAAAAACGACATGTTTGTGTTGTAACATGGTTCTTCACTGTCTGCAGTGTATACAAAGTTCGAGGCCCAAGTGGCTTAGTTTTATTTCTTTGCATTGCCACGCCACAGGTCCGGGGACCGAGTCCCGGATTGGGCGAGGTTGACTCAGCTTTTCATCTCTTAAATGGGTCAATAAAATAACTACCAAACATGCTTGAGAACTAAACGCAGGGGTCCCGGGAGAGACAGACCACCTACGGGATATATGCCTATCACCCCAGAGCCCCTGGTCACAAGAACTGGAATGGGCACGGCAGACCTTGGTCCACTAACGATCTGTTACGCTGAAGATGTTTACACTCTCAAAACAAACGAGTGAATTTAACTCAATTCGAGTTAATTTCCACTCTTTTCAGTGTCGAAAATGCACTTATTCTATTGGAGTGGATTTCACTCTTTTGTTTAGTTAAACTCCGACAGGATCACTCTAAAAACGAGTGATTTTAACTGAGTCTGAGTTAAGTTTCACTCCTTTCCGGTGTCGCAAATGCACTTCTCCTATATGAGTGGGTTTCACTCTTTTGTTTTAAGAGTGTAGCTTTTTAGTATATTAAGTTCAAAGGAGCATGTGTTTCTCTCTTTTACATCTCGCAACTAACAGGCGAAAAAATAGCCTCGCTCGCAGGGAGCATCCCCGCGCGAGCCATTATTTCCGCGCGCCTGTTTATCGCATCTCACTGGTCTGAGAGTGCCTCCTTTAATAATATCGCAAAAGAAGCAGGCGCTCCACAACTCAACTCCACCCGGGGTACTAATTTATGGAGCGGACGAGATTATACGATGCCCGGGTTCGAGGCTGTTTTTTTTATCTCTTTGTCTTATTTTTTCTCCCGATTTATCTCGCTCGATGTAAAAAGGTTCTAAAAGGGTCAACAAAATTACTTTTGTTCCATGATTCGATTGTTACGGGTAATTTAATTTTATTGACTGATTTGTTACTCATGCCTCGTTCTTCTTTTTTTTAATCTTAGGAAAAAATCTCTGGTGTGGTCTTTGTGTTAAACTAAATAAGATTTTAACGAGTTTTCTCATGGGGGTATGGCAATGCAATAAATAGATTTAATCGGTAGATAGGGTATTTAAATAGGAAGGGTAGATGCAATTATTTGTAACAAATGTTGCGAATGTGTAGTTAACGTAATAATTTTTTTATTATTGCTGCCAAACATCATCCCAACAAAGTTAGGATTCTAAAGATAAAAGAAATGCGATTTTCTGTGGCGTTAAAAAAGTATTATATGCTTGCAAATTCTTAGAAATTTTCATAAGAACTGATTAGGTTACACAGGGGAATTCATCAGAAAATCAGTATTTTTTGCAAAAAAAAACTTCTTTATACACAAAAATAGTTTGCTCAAACGAGAAAATTTGAATAATTTCAGCAAGTATTTTCGCGCGAAAAGAGTTTGTTCTATATGCAAAAATAGAGTTGCTTTTGAGTTTTTCTATATTTTCCCCTAACAATGGAGTATTGTAATGTCTTAAATTTGCCCTTTTGACTACACATTCCAACATCTAAATCAGTCCTTTGTACCACCAATATAAATTGTCAATACTTATTCTTCAGAAAAGCCATCTTTAAAGAATCATTTAATGGTTCAGCAAAACATCAACCATTTTACGATGTTTTACACTTTTCAAGTCATTTGAAATATGGATAAAGAACTATATCATCTATGAGTAAAGGCAGAATCCCCGAGTAGGTTACCTGCCAAGTTCTGTACACGTCTTGGTAAATCCGTAAAATAATCTAGGTAAACCCAAAAAAAGGCCTCTTCAATTAACAATTCGTCTTTGTGAAGCAGGTGCACGTGAAATCTGTTACGACTCTAAGTCCTGACACGGGAAACATTCCTAGTGTCCTAAAAACATTCTTTGGGTGACTTTTCATGTGTCAGTCTCGTCACTTCACCATAGTTTTAAATTGCAAGGTCTGTCTTCCCGTTTGCAGATGAAGTGCGATGTTTATTCAACCAAACCCTATAACAACCACCAGATATTACATTGGGATTGTAGAATATGCCAGGTAAAACATTATTTGTTAATCAAGTACACTCTTAAAACAAAAGAGTGAAATCCACTCCAGTTGGAGAAGTGCATTTTCGACACCGTAAAGGCGTGCATATTTACTCAGACTGAGTTAAAATCACTCGTTTTGAGTGATCCTGTCGGAGGTTTAACACACAAAGGATCCACTCCAAAAGGAGAAGTGCATTTTCCAGTCTGGAGGAGTGAAATCTACTCAGGCTGAGTTAAATTAGGAGTGTTTGTTTTAAGAGTGTAAGAAGGGCTTTCCCGTTTAATAAAAAAAAACACCTTGCTTAATTTTTCATTTCTTAGTAACCGATTTGTGGCAACAGCAAAAGATAATTATATTTCTCTCGAACCTTAACACAGCTAAGTAAAAAGATAAAAGCATTATAATTTCAGCAATTTAGATATCTCATTGTTCTTAGTCCATCGAGAATTAAGAGTAAGTGCTTTTTAAAAATGCAAGCTATCCAATAATTACCTTGGGAGGAATTTTTCTATTTTTCATTCCAGAATATTTCACGTTGGGGAGATAAGAAGACGGTTGTAGATTTTTAGATAACATATCGAATAATAAGCGGTATTTTAAATTGATCGCAAAATGCAAGAAGAATCATATCTACAGGAAAATTTCCACACGCGTGTTTTCCACCAATAGAATGCTAAAGGAAGAAGGCACTATGGAATTATAACAATGTACATGTGCCCTTTTTACATCGACGATGTTTGACTGATTTATACCGTCTCAAGGGAGACATACAGTGGTAAAAGATTACTGAAGAGACCTTTGTTTTGGAAGCCAACACAAATGGAAACACGCCGGCCCATAAATATAAAAAGCACTGGCAAAAATATAAATTTGAACAAAACCATTTAGGTTATTTTACGTTTATAAACTAATTATAGTCCCATTTACTTGTTAATTCAGTAAACCTTCTTTAGGTAACTGGTGAAAAGGATGTGGTTCATAATATCAATGGGTGTGGCTATGGGTTGATAAATATTACTATGCGTGTTTCAACTTGTTGTAGCTGCATTCACGTGTAAATTCTACAAGCCTTTGTTTATTGAATCCTAGGAATAAGGGTTTTACGGACCTCTTGTAAGTTTGTGCTATTTTGACCAAATTATAATGATGTTTTTCTTCACAAAGTTTATGTTTTAATTGTAAAAGTGTATTAACGTTTTACTTTTAAGACAATTTTTGATTGTCCCACCATTTTAAGATCTTTTCATCAATTTGGGGACATCAATCTGTACTCCGAAAACATCATGCCGGTTGTGTCTTGCACACTCATGGACACCTTCAGTTCTCCCCATAGACACGACACCAACCAACTTTAACCACAAAAGAATAACTTATCTAAAAAAGATTTGTATATGTTTTTGATAGGGAACAATGAACAGCTAAAGGCTTGCAATGATTATAAAGGCACTCGTAAAAAGTGGTTTATTCATTCAATCGCTTTAACTGATTCCAGAAATACCTGAATTGTTAACTTTATCCATTCTATATAACGGGATATTTTGCAAAGAATTGCAAATTTAAGATAAAAATAAAAGAAAAGCCACTTATTTATGTAAAGAGGCACATTACATAAAATCAATAAATGTATGTAAATCAATTTATTAAAGAATAAAATAGGGGTGGAAAAGTAGGTAATAGTAAAGAACTAAAACGATGTCGTGCGATAGAGATGTTTTACTAGAAGCGGCAGAACTCCAGCAAGGATTTTGTGCGTGACTTAACCTAACATGTACTCCATTTATCAATCACAAAATTATAACTAACTAAATGTGACAGTCAGTACTAATACCCAATACTAGTTCTCAAGGTAGAGTAATTTCAAGTACTCAGACAGCATAGTATTGATCTGACATGCAAGAGGATCAGGGCTAAACTTTTTTATCAGCTCAT
The DNA here is from genome assembly GCA_023701765.1 of Hylyphantes graminicola. NCBI lineage: Eukaryota > Metazoa > Arthropoda > Arachnida > Araneae > Linyphiidae > Hylyphantes > Hylyphantes graminicola. Next base: position 62,050,440 of record CM043115.1, read on the forward strand.
GTCCCAATACTTCGTCTTTCAAACTATCATGGCCTTCCACTTGTTTCTGTCAAATTTAACCTAATGAGTGTCCCATTTTGAAGCCATATTATACCACTACTTTAATTATAATCGTCATATGTATACTTCAATGAATAAAAAATGACCACATGGCCGCAGATGAGTTCGTCATTCAGCCTATCATTACTTCCCACACATTTCTGTCAAATTTACTATTGGCGAATATTCCATTTTGCAGCCACTGTACATTAGCTTAATTACACTCTTAAAACAAAAGAGTGAAATCCACTTCAGCTGGAGAAGGGCATTTTTGACACTGGAAAGGATTGAATATTAACTCAGACTGAGTTAAAATCGCTCGTTTGGAGTGATCCTGTCAGAGGCTTAACACACAAAGAATCCACTCCTTCCGGGTAAGTGCATTTTCCAGACTGAAGGAGTGAAATTAACTCAGACTGAGTTAAAACCGCTCGTTCGTTTTAAGAGTGCATAATCATCCAATGAATAAAAAGATCAATCACCATGGCCGAAAATGTGCTTGTTATTCAAACTATCACAACTTCGGGGTCCGGATTGGTTTGGACCTTTACCTCAACAGTCTGCGCGTTATAACAGGTGTGGGTTCGATTCCCGCCTTCACCCTGGATGCTCTCTTTTTTATGTGACAGCAAAATAAAATTTAAGTGTCTGTCTTGACGAAGGCTAATAAAACGGGTTTCTGATCAAGCACAAAAGCTAGAATATATGTATCTAACCCTAACCCCACTTCCCGTATATTTTTGTCAAATATACCGTAATCCATTTCCTTTTACAGCCACTTTATTTCACCACTTTAACTTATAATACCCACAGGTATCTTCCAATGAATGGAAAAGAACACAATGGCCAAAAATGTGTTCGTCATTCAAACTATCCCAGCTCTCCACATATTTACCATCTATTTTACAGACACTTTATATCACCACTTTAATTATAATCACACTATATATCTCCCAATGAATAAAAAAACCCATCATAGAAAATATGCTCTTCATTCTATCACAACCTTCTCACATATTTCTGTCAAACTTACAGTAATGAATATCCCATTTTACAGCCACTCTATTTCACCACTTTAATTAATCACCCTATATATCTCCCAATGAATAAAAAAGAACACCATGGCAGAAAATGTGTGTTCGAACAGCAGATCGATTTTCGCGCCATTCGCGTGCTCACGTCCATCAACAACCAACACAACAAAAAGATAAAGAAAAGTAATAATTACGGAGGGGGAGGAGGCCTGTCGGCACTCTTTTAACGACTCCATTAAAGCTCCATTATCTGTGGAGGGGAGATACTTTCGGGAGAATTGTTCTTTGATAGTTTTTGTATTTAATCACGGCCTACTCAACTATTAAGGCCTACACTCTTAAAACAAAAGAATGAAATCCACTCCAGTTGGAGAAGTGCATTTACGCCACTGGAAAGGAGTGAATATTAACTCGGACTGAGCTAAAATCACTCGTTTGGAATGACCCTGTTGGAGGTTTAACACACAAAGGATCCACTCCAGTAGAAGAAGTGCATTTTCTAGACTGGAGGAGTGAAAATTTACCCAGATTGAGTTGAAATTGCTCGTTCGTTTTAAGAGTGTAAGAAGCTTTCCCAAACAAGCTCGAGGACAGAAATTATGGCGTCATACACTCTAAAAACAAAAGAGCAATTTTTACTCAGTCTGAGTTAATTTTCACTCCTCCAGTGTCGAAAATGCATTTCCCCTATAGGAGTGGATCCTTTGTTTGTTAAACCTCCGACAGGATCACTCCAAACTTGTGATTAAAACTCAGTCTTAGTTAATATTAACTCCTTTCCAGTGTCGAAAATGCACATCTCCTACATGAGTGGATTTCACTCTTTTGTTTTAAGAGTGTAGTTCCGAGTGACGTTGTTTCGGAAATATGAAGACAATCTGTTCGGAATCACTCGTTCGCGGCTGACCACATTCTAAGGGTACAGAATGCGTCCTAACTAGTTTCTCGATCTTCGGCACTGGGAACAGTGATGTCGAAATTTCCGTCTACGCTCGTGTTTGGGAGAGCTTATCTCTGGCCTTGTTATTGAAATTGGTCGCGATTTAATGCAGACAGTCCAGGAGAAAGACATACTAGGATACAGTAGAAGTCCAATTATTGGAAGCAGTTGCGACCTAACCACCTCTGTATAAACAGAAATTTGGATAATTTTAGTTATAATAGGAAATAAAATTATTATTAATTAATTACCTAATGTATTGGGCAGTGAGATCATATAGTTTTACTTTCGGTCGTTATTAACATAACCAGAACCAAATTGTTGAGTGGTGTTTTAGCAATTGCAGTTGTAGCTTTTTGTACTTTTTTTTATTCAATTTACTAGAATCATAGTTTCACAAAAGTGGCCAGGTATAATTTTGTATTCTGAAAGGTGGATATTCAGAAACGCTTCAGTTAATTGAAGATTACTTTGTGAAACCAAAGGAAAATACTTTGAATCATGCTTTTAATTTTAATTCAGTCTTGAAATCTGATTTTTGCCCATTGACAACTAAGTAAAGGCCTTTTTTAATAAATTATGCCCAAATTTCAGTGAACTATTCTCCCGAGACTTTGGATCTGAGAAAACTTTAAAAATGAATTGAAGTGTTTCTGTGGAAGTTACAGCAAATAATCTATTCAAAACCTCAACATAATATAATTACTATGGCCATGTTCAAACTAAATAAATTATCAGGCCTTGACAACAAGCTCTTACGTTAAGACATAGTATGGACAGGACTATACATTTGAAAGTAGCACTCGAGTGGAAACGATGGAAATGGTTATCCAATTCCGAAGATTTGTTGGAATGGCGTGTTGAACGGTGAAGACACGTCCAATCAAGTTCGTCTGTGATGCTATAAACCACCCACCAGCTTCAATAACAAGGTCAGATAAGTAGGCCCAGAAGGCCAGAAAAGCTCTCCGAAACATCAGCGTAGACGGAAATTTCGACGTCACTGTTCCCAGTGCCGAATATCGAGAAACTAGTTCGGACGCATTCGGAACCCTAAAAATGTAGTCAGCCGTAAACAAGTGGTTCCGAACAGATTTCGAGACAAGTTGTCTTCATCGGAACAACGTCACACGGAACTAGGACAGCAAAATTTCCGTCCCCGAGAGTCTTTGGGAGAGCTCCTTTCTCCTTAGTATTTGAGTAGGCGGCCGTACATAATCACGGTGAAGTAATTTTATGTGCGATTAGTTTAAATACAATGCTAATTTTTGGAATGTCCAGGCCTCATGCCCATTCAGTTTGGTCTTGCTTTAGTGCAGACAACGCCATACAACATTATACTTTGAAGTTCAACTGTGGTGCCACAAACACGGTGAAGTAGTATCCTATGCTACTAGTTTAAATACAATGCTAATATTTGGGATGTCCAATAGTCCAGACTTCCATCTCGTATAGTTTGGCCTTGCTTCAGACCAGAATACGACATACAAGCACTACACTGAACAGAAACTCTGGAAGGAACATGCCATGAAAAGCTGGTAAAGCATATTTTTGGGTCACTTGGCGACAGCTTTAGGGCGAGCTATTAGGCTTGTGCAAACAACATCCAATTCTAACTGTTAAGTCAAGTGTCAACTGTGATTGGTGAATTCATGTCAAATGTGGCACATATTCTCCCTAAAGCTGTCGCCAAGTGACCCAAAAATAGGCTTCACCTGCTGTGATACTCCTTCCAGAGTTTTAGTTCAGTTCAGTGCATACAAACCTATTCAATTCCGAAGTCCAATCTGTGCATCTGAACATCGAAAGATCCCCAACACCACCACCCTGCCAACCCGTCTCCAGAGCTGCATCAATCTAATAAGGGAAAGTTTGTTGCATGTCGCAGCAGCGGTTAGAAACATAGCAACTCTATCTCCGTGCATCTCTTAATTTCCATACATTATAATACAAAGTTACAGATAGACTTCTCACCCGAAGCACGAGAGAGCATTCATTTCTGACAAAGAACCCCTTAAAATAACCTGGGAACCGAACACGCAAGTTTCGAACTGAGTCTCCATGTATCTTTGTGGGAACTTGCTTGACTCGCAGTTGGACAACTGACTTAATAGGGCGTGCTGCTTCAGACGAACTTTGGGAGCTCGAGTTTCAAATTCAGTGAATAAATCCATTCTATTATTCTAGACTGAGGTTTGGTTAAATATGTGAACAATGTTTGAATAATGTTTTGACTCAATATTCCGAATTTGGAAACACGTCGAAATAAGGGAGCATTACATACATATTTTGAAAAAAAGGAATGGAGTTACGGATGTACTTTGTAAAACTTTAAGATTTAATTTAAATATACGCTAATAAACTAGTCAGTTTTTCTTGCATTAAAATATAAATATGCTTTTAAGGTAATTTTATTGAAAAGTCTGCTTAACTTAAGGAGGGGTATATTTTTAAAAATCAGAATAATCTGCATACAGTTTCGTGCTGAATTAAAAGTCAAATATAAAATAGGCAGACCAACAAAGATGGTCTCTCCTTCAAGATGTTTTGTCGCCACGCCCGCCGTGGTTGGCCTCTTTCCTTTTACCGTCAGGAGACCACGTTAAAGCGATGTTAGAATGGGAGCTCCTTCTTAGCACATGGCCGACCAAATGCCATTTTTTAATCATTATGTCATTTGCCTTGCTTTCCACTTCATTTCTATTTCTAAACTTGTCTTGTCTGGAGGAACCCCTTTCACCCGGGAGTACAATAGCGGTTAACACACTATACCTTTTAGCCTCTCTGGTTAGTAACAACTTTAGAGACACAAGCGTCTTCATGCATGCGAGAAAATAAAAAGTTTTCGAGCCCAGAGGTTAATGAATAAGCATTGTATTTATTATCACTTTATGCAAGAGGTGTGAACTCCGTTCAGAAAAATTCTTGACATTTTACTGCTACATACATCCAAATAAAAACTTTCCGAGCCAAAAGTTTTCTAAACGACAGAAAAAAAAAAGATTTTTAAACAAACGACATCGCCTTTCTACAAATTGTGGTTCTAATCGATGCAACAAAATAAAAACAAAATGGGGATGTAATAGAATATAATATGTCATTACTTTTGGTTTGTTACATACAATACAGAGCAGCAGATATTAATTTTATTACAAAATGTAAAACGTTTGTGTTAGTTATCGACACTTATAACCACTCCTAAATACGTTTTTAATGTAAAAATATCATTATGAAAAAAACCTACGTGTAATTTATCTAATCAAATAATTTTCAAAACCTAAATTTGTAGCGCAGTCCGTTGCCGAGGCCAACATCTGAGACTTACGGAAAGAAGGTGCCGGCCCACTGGTGCAATGGTTAGAGTACTATCCTTTGGAGCTGCTGGGCTCGGGTTCGAATCCCGGTCATGGCATGGATGTTTGTGCTTGTCAATAAATGTTGTTATTTGTCTATGTGTTTGTGGCGTCCTTCTTTGTGTGTCTCTTGTGACTGTCTCTTCTGGCGAGCGGGATAATGGGCTACAAAGCCTACACTCTTCCCTTCTAGAGGGCGCAATCACTGTCATTTGTCATACTGAAAAAAGGTGGCGTAAGGGCGGTTCCCTTATCACTATCACTCTTAATGTAATATGAAAGTTTTAAACGGACAGTTCTAATTTGAAATTTGCATCGTCTTGGTAAATAATGGTAAAATTTTCAATTCTTAATGCTTTTCATCGCATATTAAACTCTCGTGAGATGGGATTTTTTTATTATACTATTTCACACCTTAAAAAACCCTTTTTGAAAGACACTGAAAGAAAAATAAAGTCAAGAAACATAATAGAGGTAAACTTGTTCTTGAAAAGAACTTATTTTTCAAATCTTTAAACACCACACAACTTCAGAGGGGGAGGGGGGGGGGGGGAGGATGGAAAGAAAGTATTCTCCAGTCTCTCGTCGTTCATTAACTCCCTTAATTGTTATTCCAAACGAAAACGGGCAATTCCAAATGGGAGGAATCGTTATTTTTTATTATCACATTCTGTCTCTCCTTTTAATTTGCATCTTGCTCTTCGTAGCGGGAGAAGACATTTCTTAAGAAAAGCCAAAATAAGATTAACAGTTTTTAAAGCGGTAGTTCTTTATCGTTTCTGGTTAGCTGATGATTTGGGTAAAGTCGCATGGGAGCCGGAATGGTTTTGGGAATGTTTCTTGACGATTAAAGCCCCTTTCACACGCAGGTTTGGGTAATATTAGACGGAATTGCGATGCCGCATGAAAACATATGCATTGTTATGTCAATTAGATTTTTACACACGAAAGGAAAAAAAAAATTCACAACTTGATTTTATCAACAATATTTGAGAAAGTTGATAGGTTAAATGGTTCCTGTTTTCTATTTCTAGCCTCTGCATGGAGTATTAACCCTGTAATGCATGATTTTCTTTTCATCCCGAAAAAATATATTTGTATATTTAATACTCGTACATTATGCGAAAAATACTGAAAAAAAAATTAATTGCATTGGAATTTAAATATTTAATTTTTTAAAAATTTTTGCCATAGGGCAAAAACCAACTACAAAATTCCAATTTTGATAATGAATGACTGGAAAGCTATAAATATATTTTAAAATAAACCCCTTGAACTATAATTATTTTTTCAAAACAGTTTATGTTTATTTAGTACTAATATTATTAAACTTTGAATACTGCCAAAGACGTAATTTCGCAACAGTTACTAACTTCACTCTTTAATTTTGAATACAATTTTACTACTATCATTTATGATGGTTATTAGTAACTAAAACTTCAAAATGGAATGTAATAGATGAAAAAATTCAGATTTTTCGAGAGGGAGCTCTAATTTAATAGAATAAAGTGGATTATGTTACTTGTTGCCACAGTATGCATTAGAGGGATAACACAGCCAAGTATATCTCGCAAATTAGAACAGCCGTCAAGTGACAAGGCTACACCGTATTTTGCCTTAAGATTGCATAAATTTTTTTAAATATTTTTTACAATTTATTCGCTTCATTTTGAACCTATATTTTCGCAATCAGACTTAAAAGGCTAAACTCAATTTAATGTAAATAATTTTGCATTGAAGGTGCTGTATATTTTAACATCATAAACAAAATTTGATGATGTAAATATAGATTTGACATTGTTTCAATTTGAGCTTATATTGTTTGGAAAAAATCGTAAGTACTATATGTTTATTAGTGTGAAAGCGCCTATTGAAATAACTTTGTGAGGATCATGGGGCAAGATAATTGCAGCAAAAACGACCGGAACCTTGTATGTGGAAACGGGCCTTTTACATATCATTTAAATACAAAAGCGTACGTATTTTTGCACGACTCCAATAAAATAACTTAAAAAATTCCGACTTTTTTACTGATTAACAATATAATTCTGATACTTTAATTGAGGCTTATTTTTTTTAACTTTTCAAAATGTAATTTTGACAGTATCTCGCCAAAGTATATGCAGTAAAAAATGCAAAAATAAAAATAAAATTCACATTTTTTAGTAAACATTAAGTATTGATCCGGGTTATTTTTTATTTATAAACTTTCTTTACTATTTTTTAGAGTGGTTTTCAATAATCTTGCTTACTGACAAGTTGATAACGACAAGCTGGTATAGAAAAAATATCAATTTTAAAACATTGCCTTGTCTTGTCTGTTCCTTTTTTGTAGGTGGATAGAAAATTAGTATTGAAAGGAAAAATAAATCTTCTTCGCAAATTATAGTTTTTTGGGTAAAAAGTGGTACATCTTCATTCCTAAATAATTCGAGCCATAATTTTTTTTAATGGTTTGCTTTATGAAGTAATATTTTAAACTTTTATGTTTTTAAAAGTTATACTCCGAATCAATAAAATATCACAGACAACACTGTTTTTTAATAGATTAATAAATGAACCGCATTTTCTTTCTGGCTGCTGAAAATTACATATAGTTTCTATGTGTCTGAAACTTAGTTTCTATGTGTCTGAATTATAAATTAAAATAAACGAGAACCATTCAATAATTTTCAATGGGAGCTTTATATTTTAAAACACTTTTGATAAATTGAAAGTTACCTTTAAATTTATGGCGAAGAAAGTAAAACATAAATCGAGAAACAACTTTTATAAGTCATTTTGTACGGGCGTGAATCCCGCATTATTTGTGTAGCAAATAATATTTTTATTTTGTCACTGATGATTTTTGTGCAATATTTTGTGTTACAAACATAGTCTAGTTGCTCTAGTAAAATGAATGTACCCTATTTATGTCTGCTTTGTAGTTGAGTACTCTAAGCTTGGTGGAATACAACCTGTCCTATGGTCAAAGATTGCAAACTGTTTATTATAGAAATATCTTCTTCGCAAATTACAGTTTCTTTGAGTTAATAGTATTACATCTTCCTTTTTAAAGTCCAGCCATAGTTTTTAATGGTTTGTTTTATGAAGTAATATTTTAAAATTATATCAGATGTGTGTTTTTCGAGTTATATTCTGACTAAATCAAATATTAATGACAAAACTGCTTTTTAACAGATAAATAAAAAAGAATTATATTCTTTCTGGTTGCCCGAAATTACGCATAGTTCTACGTTTATAAAACTAAGTTTGAAGGAATTCTTTAAATTGAAATAAACGAGCACCATTGGATAATTCTTTATGGGAACTTTAACACTTTTGCTGCATTGAAAGTTACTTTCAAATTTATGGCGAAGAAAATAACTCATAAATCGAGAAATAATTTTTATGAGTCATTTTTTACTGGTGTGAGTCCCGCATTATTTGTGTTCTAAATAATATATTATATTGTGTCTCTGGTAATTGTTATGCGATATTTTCTGCGTTACTAACATATCCTAACGCGTAAAGTGACATTAAAATAGTCATAGTTGTTTTAGATAAATCTAGGTAAAATAATTATATGCTAGTAATTCTATCAATACGCCCGTGCTTGTTAGTTATTTACTATGTAAAATCTTGGTGGAACTCAACCACTTACACCGTAAAAGATGGCAAAATGTTCTTCACGTATTAACAGAGTAATGTTTCACCAATTTCTTTCTACTGTGTTGTAAATATCAAAATTTAACGTTCAAAAAATATAGCGGATCCATGACAGAAATTTATTTCGTGTATTCCTCATAAGCCCAAGTTTGCAGGTTAGAAATCCGCTGTGTTGTCAGATTATCTGGATGGAAAATCGTGACATATTTGGTTTTGTCTCTCTCGGAAAACAATTAAAATCTTTGCATACTTTAGCATCCAAAGAGAGCTCAAATTCATTATAATATGAACGTCAAAATTGGTAGCGAGAGTCACCTAGATCAATGGTGCCACAAAAAATTGCACTCAGTGTTGGATAATTCGCGGAGCCTGCAAAGCCTTATCCGCCAATAACGCATGCCGATTGAAAAAAAATTCTTCTTAAGGTAGGCGAATACCCAAAATTCTAAAATTTTTATTACTCTTATTTTAATCTTTTCCAAATTTGGCATAGTGACTTCAAATATAATGAACAATGCTTTTTATGCAATTTTTTTTATTTAAATATAATTGATTTATTTTAAACGGTGTTTTTCACCTAAAAAAAGTGGTTTTCGCCAACAGTTCTAGTATAAAAAGTTTTACATTAATTGACCTGAAATTTTTTACAGATGTTATTTCAATATATATATGTGCCATGAACCTCTAACATCTGGTGTAAATATACAAGTTTCTTTTTAAAAAAATGTCCAAGTGTAAGTTAATTGAAAAAAATCCTTTTTTTTTGTGGTTAATTTATAACATTTTTCTTAATAACTTCTTTTCTTGTAATTTGTATATAACTCTAGAGGGTCATTGCATACATCAGTTCAAAACGAAGAATTTAACACATAAGTAATGTTTATAGGATGAAAATTCAATGTGGTAAACTTGTTAGCGTAAACCTCTTTTTTTTAGTAGAAAAACACCGTTTAAAATAAATATATAATAAATTTAGAATTTTGGGGAATTTTGGGTATTCGCCTACCTTAACCTCTTACGACCCGAAAAAATCCTACACTATTCTTATTCTAAACATGCTTTTCATATAAATATATGGTAAAAATATGTTTTGCAAAGTTAAGTTTATAGTTACTAAGGGACACATCTTAATCTCTAACAATGCACATTTTTTTGCCATAAATGCAACAAAAAAGCCGTATTACTTATTTGAAGTTAACAGATTATTTAAAAAAAAAATTATGCAAAATGTCTTTAAAATTAACTACTAAACGAACTTTTTGAAAAGTTTGAAAAACAAACTGTAAAATCATTTTTTGAGAACTCTAATACCGTTTTAACCTTCGTACAACTTCATTTTTTATAGAAATAAATGAAAGATAACTGTAATCAAAGGTTGAAAACTGATATTTAGATTTGCTTCTATCGGACTAGGTCAATTTCGGAACTAATTAAAGTGTTAATTGTTTATGGAGAGGTTTTAAAAAACGTCCCCAAATGGGACACCAGGTCTCAAGAGGTGAAATGTGAAATTTTTTTAAAGGCAACTGGTATCACTATCGCATCCTCAATCTGTTACTAGCATAAAATAAGATCGTTAACGCAAACAATTAACCCTCGATCTCTAATGCAGGAATTTTTATTTTCATCCCAAAAAATATATATGTGCATCTTTTATACTCATACATAAAATACTGAAAAATACCGGGAAAAATACTGAAAAATAATTCAACTGCATTACAATTTAAATATATTTTTTTTTAAAAAATGTCCATATGACAAAAACCAACTACAAAAATCCAATTTTGATAATAATGACTAAAAAACTACTAAATGTATATCAAGATAACCCTTTTTAACTATAATTAATTTTTCAAAGCAATTCATTTGTATTTAGTACTAATAATAAAAAAACTTTGAATACTGCCAAAACGTAATTTCACAACGGTTAATAACATCACTCTTTAATTTTAAATACACTTTTACTACTGTCATCTATGAGGATTATTAGTAACTAAAGCTTTAAAATGAAATGTAATAGATGAAAAACACAGATTTTTCTAGGAGGAGTTCTAATTTAATTGAATAAAATGGATTATGTTACTTGTTACCAAACGGTAGATTAACATTAGAGGGTTACATATGAAATTTTTTAAAGGCAACTGGTATCACTATCGCATCCTCAATCTGTTACTAGCATAAAATATGATCGCTAACGCAAATAAATAATAGGTTAAAATAGGTGAAATAAAGATTTTTTTAATTCGAGTTATTCCACTGTTGATAAGAGCCCTTCTTATGATACGGCTCGTGTTTTGCATATTCATCCATCAAAATCGTTCCTCGCCGAGAGAATATGTCAAAGAAAGTTTGCAATTTTTATCGATCAATATTTAAACGCGTTAATAGCATGTGTTTGCAGCATATCCATAACAAATCGATTCATATATTTGTAGCTGAGTAAACTTCTAAAAAGTTAAATTTGTAGGTATAGAGTTTTTAGGCTTACACGATATTTAATATTTTATGAAATATTAGAAAAAATAAGTAAAATTAAGTATTATTGCAATAAAATTAATTATTTGGAAACCCAGGAGTTCTACAGAAATAATTCGTCTTAAGCGGAATTTGAATTATAGGGGAAAAAACTATTTAAGTGTAGACAACAAAAAACACAATATTGTTAGAATTAAAAATAAATCGTAATATTGAACTTAGAATTCATTCGATTCAATTGTATTACTTTCAGTTATCTAATTTGAAACACAAGGTATTGAAAGTATTGCGATGGGGCCCAAAATTCAAAATCGAGACACGAGAGTGTTTTCTACACGTTTTGGAGGGTCGCTATTCCAAAAAAGTGGTTTCCGATCGTTGGTCCATCGATCAGATAGTCTGGACGTCTCATTATCCATGTTTGAAGCCACTCTACAGTTTAATCGAAATAAGCTACGGACTTCAAATTTGTTTGTTAGATACTGGGATCTCGTGTACCAATCATAATAAGGTGGTTTTTAATAAAATCGCTGCTCATGCTCAAAGGGTAACTGCTAGAGAACTGTTTGTCTTTTTTTCTCCAACGGGGCTGCAATATTTGCTCTTTGCAGACTCGGTATATTTCACAGAACTGAGAGACATTATTTGTGTGACACCATCTAGGCGACTCTCGCTACCAATTTTGACAGTCAGATTACAAGAAATCTGAGCTCTCAGGAGATGTTAAAGTGTGCCGAGATTTTAATTTTGTTTCGATAACCCAAGCCAAATGGATACAACATTGATCTTTTACATGCCACATAATAATGTGACATGCGTGCCAAGATTTTCCTATAAAGAAAATCCGGCGATTCAGCAGGGGTATTTTTTTTATCTTTAACATTACTGAAATTGTATTATAAAGGTACATAATTATATTTAAATGTGTTGATTTATTGAATAAGGTAATTGAAAGTGTGTTGTGTTACGCTTCCCTTGTTAAAAAATCAGAATTTTTTTAAGTGGAAGATGCTATAGATCAACTCTTGAACATTAAGAAATAAATCAGAATTCCAAACGCTGAATTTTGAAGGTTTTGGTTAGAACCTCTCATATTCAATGTATTTTTACACAATTGGGAATTTCCTTTCCATTGGGTTTTCTGAATCTTTATACAGTTGGAGGAAAGATAAGATTCCTTTCTGTGTCAAGGAAAGGGAAGAGGATTGGGTTAGTCCAAAAGGTACTAAGTTAAATTTTATTGAAATCGGTCCTGCAATACTGTAAGTGATTTTTTTTTAAAAAAACGAACTTTTGGTTTAGTATTAGGTAAACGTACCTAAAATTCCTCCTAGTTCAAGGAAAAAAAATCTTGCGATATATTTTATAAGTGGCCGTAAATATAAGTTTACAAATAGGAAAAAAATCAATTGGGCTCCTTTTCCCATTTATTTTTAAGAGAAGAGCACCTAAACTGTATAAAAAACACCAGCTGTTACAGAAGGTGACTTTTGTAGTTAAGCAGCAAATAAAAAAATTTCCCAACAAAGAAAATTAATTAAATTATTCATAAAAAAATTTATTTGGAAATCCAGAACAAAAATACTACAGAAATAAGTGGCAAAGCCAAACAAAATCATTTGCCGTCAATACGGAAGGATCTCCGGTATTATTTTCAAGAAATTTGCAATATTGAAGGCAACTTGCATTTAATAATGAAACGTTCTTCGGCAATCATTTCTGTCAAGAAACTTTCGTATAAAGACTGATGCGCAATAGGGTCTTTAATCAAAATTAGATCTTAAGATATTCTGACCATTTGACCCAGGGTAGTATGGGATTTTAGACCATCTGGTTGATTTTACCATAAAGATAGTTACTTAAAAAAATTCGCTGCTATTAACAATAATTTAATTACGCATTAATAATATTTTAATTGTGTATTATAGTACAGTATTTTAATTGTCATTATTTTTAAAAGAATGGTCAGTACCATAGCAGAATCTTTTGCAGAATTTTTGAAATCATAATATCTGTCGCATTACTATACAATTTTTATATTTTTCACTAGGTCTCATAGTATTAAAAATAACAGGGAAAAAACATATATATAGATTTGATGAAAAAATATTATCTGATGGTTTTAATATTTTTTTTGTATTAAACTAGTTTTCATCGGACGATAAACTATGTCTATTTTCATTAATAATAAATCTCCGGATATTCTGCTTTCAAATTTATTTTGTTATCATTTTCACACCCGTTAAAAAAAAGGTTTCAATTGTAAACAATCTTTGACAGTTATTGCAATTTTAAAAACAATTATGTCGACGGGATTGACTTCCGTCTTTAAGCCAGTAATGACGGTAGCCAAAAAATATACATTACAAAAATTAGCTATTTGGTTCATTTTATCTAACTAAACAAATTCTAAGAAGAAGGAAGACTGCAGTCTGGAACAATTTAAGAAGAACAAAATAAGTTACACGATAAACGAATGTTTAAAACCTGAATTTCTCTTTATTTTTCAGCTTTTTAAGAACTTTTTTATTCGGAAATGAAGGCGTTAATGATATTCACTAAGTCCTTGTCTATGAGTTAAACGAAATTTTGGTTCCTGGTTCCGTTCGGATAAAAAAAAAAGTCAAGTGATTGACGAAAGTTCTAAGAATCTTCTCCAAAAAGGACACTTTCCCCGGTTTTAATATCATTGGCACTTTAAACTTTTTTTTTTATCTTCAGGCGTGAAAGTTTGAGCAGGAAATATCTGTTGAGGAAAGTCTTTAAGAAGAATTTTTATACCGTGAGTACAAAAAGAATAGTGGAGGGGAGGGCATGGTTCTGTACCTACTCCTTTTTGTTCGAAATAGGGTGTAACTTTTTTTGGCACAAACTTCTTTATATCCATCAGGTTTTTTTTTATTTAATAACTAACCATCATAGCGTTTGATAAATATTGACAACAGCATGCAAATTATTATAAATTAAAAATAAAGACAAACTTATTAAGGTTTTAATTTATTTAAAAACTTCCACGTATTACTTGTTATTGGAAATAATTTATTAAATGCATAAAAAGTAAACAAACCGACTTAATTAAAAAAAATTAAAAGAAACATAAGACCATGGACAAAGATTAATCGGGATCAAGAAAACCTATTATCTGGTATTATTGGGTGTGGTTATGCCTTCCCCTAGTGGTAATTAATATTCATACAACTGCAGTACTCAAAGTTATGGGTTATTTAGTGATGAAAATTTAATTTATTTAAAAAGCACTTCAAACAGTAGTAATATATTATTTAATCAAAGCATAAACAATAACTGGTGCTGTAAAAATCACAACACCCTAATTTTTAGATATATTGTGGGAGATAAGCAATACGATAAAAGAAGGTTTCACAGCAAGGCTACAGTTTCAAAATTAACATTCTCCTAAGCATAACTAATATATAGGGTCCGACCTGTTCATTGGCGCATTCGTTCTATAGAAGTTACGATTGTCAAAACTCAACAATAAACGGACTGGGCCACATATATTAGTTTTACTTTGGAGAACGTGAGTTTTGCGACTAGACCTTTCATGTAATAAGCGAACAAGTGGAAGTTATTAGGAAAATGTAGGTAGGTTTGAATTATCATCTCACAAGAGCTACCCGAGGGCTATTGGCGACAGGCGTCTTAATTTAGAGCCACAGTCAAGTTACGAGCCGACACTTAAATGGGCACCCAGTGCAATCGTTAAGGGCGACATCTTAAGCAGCGTTGGGTCTTTGAAGCATATTTAACGTGCACTCTCACCACAAGTTGTTTTATTCGTCGAACATTTTTGAGCTGCATGGGCCGCTTATAGGTCAGCAGTTATATTGGCGATTCCTGGACCCGGACCTGGGACCTTTCGCATGCAAGGCGAATGTCTAACCGACTGGGCTCTCCAGTCCCACATTATATTAGTTATACTTTGGAGCATATTAGTTTTGCAACCAGACCTTTCATACAGTAAGCAAAAAAGTGTTTTATTAGGAAAAGTTTTCCTAGAGAATAGAATGTTTTGTAATAGAGAATTTTGTGTTTCCTTTATCGAAAAAATAACTATTACACTAACAATTTTAACGATTTTTCTAGATTTACATCGATCAATAGTTCTTTCAGATTTGAATATATAGCTAATTTCAAGTCTAAAAGTCATTTGTCACACATGTCACTTCCCGCATACAGTGCGATGTGATGTATCGATTATCAGTCGAATTTAACGAACTACGTTTCGAGCTTGATCAAAATAGACAGCTATTTTGGGAAACACTTTATTAGGTAGACGGGTGTGTGTGATATGTGTGGTTATTGTAAACGTGCTCATTTGAAATATGAACAGATCACGGTATTGCAGTTTCTATCGTTAAGCGTTCGCCATAATTGACTTCGTAAACAGAATTTATAGGGGACAATTTTAACCCTTTAAGTCCCAAAGACAATTTGGCATCATTATTTTAGATTTTTTTTTTCTGATCGTCTATAGAAACCCATTTACGATATCAACAAGCACATCATTCGATTCTTCAAACTTTTTTCGATTAGAAAATATTTTTTTATTATTCCCAATCGATGTCAGCCCTATTATTATTATTATTTTTAAAATTATGATCAGAAAAATGATTATGACGAATGTCATCACTGGGACTGAAAGGGTTAACGAAATATTTTTAGTTATTGTCTTGGATGGAAGTCATTTCATATATTTAAAATAAAATCTTTCGAAGTTCCACTACTGCTACCTTTAACATAACATAACTTAAATAAAATATACTTTGTCGTAAGAATCCTAATGCAACCGATTCGATATAGATCTTTAGTAAGGGAAATAAACGGTTGCATGAGTTTCTGTAAAAGTTGTTTTTCCTTGCACGTTATTTACGGACAGGAAAGTCAAGACGCGGGAGAGATAATCTACGAGTTGAGCGATGGCATTTATCTTTTAAGCCTTTTATAGTTTAAAATAATAAATGTCTGGTTAACAAAGGCGGACATATTTATAGTCAAATAAAGTATTTTTTTATGGTTATCATTATTTACTACATGCATCGTGACAGTGTTGAACTCAGAAATAGGTTTTATCCAATGCAGGGTGCACCTTGGTTTGTTTGCTAGGATTTCTGTTTTGCAATTCACAATTCAAAGAGACTTTTACCACACAAAGGCAAAACAAAACACGATTGCAAAATTATTTATTAAGTGAACTGTGAATGCATCCCATCTAATAATAGTCTTCGGGTTAGGCTTAGATCGAATTATTGTCGCACTAGTGCTACACGAGAGACATTGGCAACGGGCTTCGTAATTTAGAACCCCACACTCTAAAAAATGAATGCTCAAAAACGACGAAATTTTCCTTAATTTTGACGATTCCTTTACTGGCAAATGCTCCTAGTTTTCGTTTCCTCAAAGTGAGGAAATTTGAATAGTCATTTTATGAGGATTTGAATGTCGTCTGATCTAAAGAAATATTTCGTCATTTTTGAGCATGCGAGTACAACAATGAGATTCAGTTTCCTCAAAATCAAGATACAGAATCGTCAAATCATGATCGTAAAAGTGAGAATTCGCGTTTACTCAAAAGTCACGTGATAGTTTGACGAAACAATCCTCAAAATTAACGAAATGAGGCTTGAGGATTCATGAATCGTCAAAAATAAAAGTGTTATTTCTGAGAGTGCAGTCAAGTTACAGATATACTCGAATGTCGGGCAGTAAATCATAGTTTTTTTTTTTAAGTTTATTTTACTCGTACAGTGCTTTATTTCATAGGCCACTGTTCAATAGATAATAACTGTAAAAATAAGTCCACATGTTAAAAAGAAAGTAGTATACAATCTTAGATGTTTAATTCCGACGACCTTAAAATAAAATACGAAACGCAATTACAATAACGACACCAAGTACAACTAAAAAATATTAAATCAATACAAGGAGTCGGATATCAAATGTAAAAATAAATTAATTTTTTAAAGAAAGTAATCTGTAATCTTAGATGTTAAATCCCTGCAACTTTAAAAGAAAATTAAATACAGAACGCAATCAAACACAATTACAATACCAAGTACAAATAAAAAACATTTAATTCAATACTTCTAATCAAGTTACAAACATGTGTAAACAGTTAATTTAAATGTACTTAGATGACAAGATTTAAAAAAGAAACACTTTTATTTAAAAATGCAAACGCACGGAGAAACTCAAAATGTAAACACAGAGAGGGGGGGGGGGGGGGAAGAGCTCACCTCTGTTAATTTCCTCCTGCTTCGATCACCCGATGGGTCACGTGACAACCAGACGTCAACAAATACCTCCTGTTGCCAGATTTAATAGGACTGACTTTTCTTTTTCTTTGCAATTTATTTTATTTCAACCAAGCATAAGAAAAAGCTTCTTTTCTGAGCAGGAATTTATCCTTATGCAGGCCGCAAGTCGGAAAAATTCAGCTCTCTGGTCGAACGCGGGGCGCAGAATGGAATCGCTGCTAGAGGGCGCAGCAAACGCGGCTAACGATTTGCGCATCCCAATTTAGGGCAGCGTATTTATCGTTCCGAAATAACAATCGTAGGAAAATGAGAAAAATAAAAAAAAAATGCAAACTATATTCTTTACTTGTATACAGGGTGGTTATAAAATAACGCTCCCTATTCGGAGTGGTCTGTAGCTTGAATGAATAATCCAAATGCAAAGAACTTTGAGACACTTACTAATCAAGAAGGGGGGAAAGGAATGGAATCATAAAAAACAAACTCGTCACTTGACCAGGGTTCTAAATTACGAGGCGTAATTGGATGTGTTGGCCGTAATTAGCCGTAATTGGCTACTCCTCGTAATTATAACCTTGGTCAAGAGACGAGTTTCTGTGTTATAATTCCATTCTTTTTCGTAAAAAATAAACTCGTCTCTTGACCAGGGTTCTAAAATACGAGGCGTAATTAGCTGTGTTGGCAGTAATTGGCCATAATTGACGACGCCTCGTAATTTATATTCTGGTCAAAAGACGAGTTTTTTTATGATGATTATTTTTTAGGATTTTGTCTTTTTTTTATGATTCCATTCTTTTCCCCCCTTCTTGATTAATAGGTGTCTCAATTTTTGATGCATTTGGATTATTCATTCAAGCTACAGACCACTCCGAATAGGTAGCGTTATTTTATAACCACCCTGTACATAACAAAATTATCACATCATTTAAAAGTACCGTGGTACATATATTTCTTAAGCTATAGTGTAAATATTTATTCGAAACATTAAAGAACAGATGATGAACTACACTGTTAAACATTTTGTGTGTGCTCGTTTTCCCTTAATAATGGTTTTTAGTAGCTGCGGCTGTGAAATGCTTCAACAATTTTTTTTATTCGGGAGAATTCCTCAGGATTTGGTTCCAAAACATGAAAAATCGTTCAACAGAATACCGATAATATAGTGAAACATTTAATCCTTCAGCCAATGTAGCTACTAGGAACCATTATTACAACCACTAATCAAACAATTTTACCATCTTAACAGTTTTTTTTGTATTATTTGATGTCGATGAAGCTTTTGCATTTTTTTCAACACAGGTTGTAATAACTGGGGGAAAATTGTATTGAAGGTTTTCAGAATTTTTTTCTGAGAGTAGGTGGTTACAATTACCGTTATGTTACACATTATCTAAATAAAGAATATCTATTCTCACCTACCTGTCAGATTTATCATGTGCAGGTATTAAAGACAGAACTAAAGTAATTTTTGTAGCCACCAACACTAAGAAAGAAGTTGTGTAGACTTTCAATACAATTTTTTTGGTATACCCGCTTATTCCATTACAATAATTGTATTGCAACCATATAGCAAACAATTTTTTGAAGCTGAAGAAGCAATGTAAGGAAGAAACGTAGTTCAGCACATGATTCCTATTAGGCTATATATTATATTTCATATTGGATAGAGTTGAAAGTATATTAAAATGTTCGCAAATTTTTTATATTTTGCTAATTTTTCCCTTTAAATTCCTCAAAATCTAAATTCATATAGGTCATGACAAGTTACTAAAACCATAAAGTTTTAAGTTAGGCTCAATCCCCTTCGTATTTATTTAAAGATACTTCTCAAACCAAACAGTGGTAGTTTCAATTCAAGCCAAACGAGCCCAAAACTCTGTAACTAATATCCACAACATGCATAACACATTTCCGAAATTGCCCCAACGTGTATCAATTACCCCAAACAGCATAATTTATGTAACAAATCTAAAAATACAACTTTGCCTCAAACTCTCGAATTACAGCGATTTTTAATCAAATTACTACACGGACATTCGTTACACGCGAACCCCAATTAACATGTCCTGTCAGCTAATTAATTAAAGGCGGATTAATGCAAAGGGCAAAGCGTGTACCCTTCAGAATGCGTCGATCATTTACTGTTTCGATCCGCCGAATTACGTTAAGCGCCGAGTTGCAAAATGCCCTGCCGACATAAGCGGGTGACAACACTGCAATAAGGGGGAGGGGAATTTATTGGAGGGATATATAAATCGGTAAGTAGTAGAGTGGTTATTAATCCGAAGGTGTAAGTAAGAGCTGATAATGTTCATTTAGGTAAAGTGTAACATAATGTTTATTGTAAACACCTGCACTCTTAAAACGAACGAGCGATTTTAACTCAGTCTGAGTAATTTTCACTCCTCCAGTCTGGAAAATACACTTCTCCTCATGGAGTGGATCCTTTGTGCGTTCAGACTCCGACAGGATCACTCTAAACGAGTGATTTTTAACTCAGTCTGATTTAATATTCACTCCTTTCCAGTGTCGAAAATGCACTTCTCCTACTGGAGTGGATTTCACTCGTTTGTTTTAAGAGTGTACACTGCTCTAAACAATTAGGGGAGCACTCTGCGTACTTTTGAAAACCCTTTCAACTCCAACTTCTTGTTTTTTTATTCAAAAAAATCTAAAATTTGTGAAAAAGATTCATTATGCATTCAGAATGAAATGGTGAAAAACAGGGGGGGGGGGATCTTAATTTTTTTTAACTAAAATTTAAGGAGAAAAAATTTTAATCATAAGTTTTGAATTAATTATAAGAATATTTTTTTCCCAAAATTTTATTTGTTAAAAATAGTTAAAATGAATTTTTAAACATCTAAGAATGTAACCGTGAATAATTTAGTGTCAATTTATTTCATAAAAGGTTTTGGGAGTGAATTTCATTTCACCATGTTTTCATATTTTATTTAATGAAAACAAACATTATTTAATTCTTCAAAAGGCATAATCCTTTTATCTAACCATAAAAAGTGCAAGCTTAACTTAGTGAGAAAAAAAATCGCATGCTGATGATTCCAAATGAAATCATTGGAGGTGAAAGGGTTTAAACCATGCGTTCCCCTAATTGTTTTGAGCAACGTTCAGACCAAAAATTCTGTAGACTTTTAACACGTTGGATGCCACTGACTCCTTAAGGAGTCGCGTGGTTCCGATTCACCGACAACAGCACATTCTGATGAAATTCATAGTACCATTTCGCCAACCGTTCTTATGAGTTCAAGTTCGTTTTTAACTTTTGCAACCGATCCTTCTGTGCTTGGAATAATACTTGGTGATTTGAAAGAGGGCCTTCTATTTAAAATTACGGGGAAATACAATCCTTCGTCTCAAGTGTAGAGCGACCAGACACCTGACATACCACATTTCGTAAAGTGATTCAGTTTGTTATTCAACAATCTAGTTATAAAAAATTGCAAATAGTCTGTTTCATTTTTTTTTCAAGCAAAAACTGAAAAAAAAATATGAATTCGGAAAATTTAATGATGATTTCTTAGTCGAAAAGTTAATCACTGAAGCCAATCTGGTAATTGGCTTTCAATTCCATTATTAGTGCCAGATGATCAGTTATCCGGTTGGAAAAAGCCAAGAACATTTCCTTGTATTTTTAAGACTAGGTAGCTATCGTGTAGCTTTAGTTAGTGACGTTAATTCAACCTAACCTTGCTATTTTACGATCTCGAACTAAGATTTGTACTTGTTCAAAAATGAACAGTTAGTTTATTTCCATTGTAATGAACAGGTTTAAAAAAACAGGATGTTTTTCTACTTCATCAGCCTCTATCGATAAAGACTATATCGATGATTTAGTGGCAGCGAATGTGTTAATACAGTTTTTCTCTCAGTTATTACAACTTGTGTTTAAAAAAAATTATAAAGCTGTATTGCTACTAAATGGTCATGTATCCCCTCCAATAAGTACACGTTCTACTTATTACATTGTTGTACACATAAATTATGCTTTTTCAAAGTAATTGATATAAGTTGTGCAATTTTGGAAATGCGTTGGCTTGTGGTGTGTAGATGTCATATTACAGAAAATTTTGTACTAAAATACTGAAAAACATCAGAATACTGAAAGACTGGTTTATAAAATAAAAACGTAAACTTTAAATATTAAAATTATATTTGTACAAAATATACTTTTTATCAAATTATTATTGATATAAGAGCTGAGAGCATAAAGTACCAGTCCAATATCCTAAAAAAAACAGGCATTAATTCAATTTATTATAACTGCAAATTTCTAATGACACATGTTTAAAAACTAAAAATATTCCCTAAAAAATTAATTATAACTCCGTTGAAACAAACACATTTGAGACTAATCAAATCAAGTTTATTCCAAGGCTGATCTTGAAACTCTTACACGAATCGATGCGATACCAAATTATTTTCATTGCGTAGTTGCAACTGTTCCTTTTTTCGCATTGAAGGCACACCATAAGCATTCGAAATTGAACACCTTCATTTAAAAAAAAAAATCTGAAAATAACTCCAAGACATCAGCCTCTTCACGCTAGTCAAATTTTTAGGCAGTGAGGACTAAAGAGAAGTTGTATATATTTGATAAACAATCATATTTAGAACAGTAAATTAAATATCAAATCTCAATAGGCAGATAACTAGAAACACAAATATATATTGTAGGCCAATGAACTTATTGCTAGTGCGCGAAAAGTGGTGAACAAATATGACTTTTCGAACAAGAGGCAGAGTAATATTTAAAATTTGAAGATCGAGCTATTGAAGGAAATGTTAAATTCGTGGCATAATAATTGAGATACAGTTAGAATATACTTTATTTTCCTCAATGGAATGCAAAAGGAAAGCTAAAAATCAGATGATTTGCTGACAAACGTGCACGGTATGATATTACTAGGTTAATGGTATAAATAAACCCAATTATGTCTAGAAAATTACCTAGATTTTTAAGTAAAGAATCATCTAATGGATAGGCTTAAAAGTAAAGACAACTGAAGAGGTCCTTAGAAAGGTAGGTAGAAGGGTTTCCTTAATAGCTTCTTTGGGGATGATAGCGAGGAATAGCCTAAACTGGCGTAAAGAAACTGGTTACTCGCTTTGTTTATCTTTCGCGGCAACCCTGATTCACGCCAGAGATAAGTGGATCCGACACACACGTTTGTACCGCAAATGAAGAACCGAGAGAGAAACCGGTTTTCGGTCGCCAAATGTCCGCCAAGCAGACACAATTACGGAAAGACTCTAAAGAAATCAAGCGGTTCTTCCTGTGTACTCTTCAACTGCCTCAAAATAATCCCCATTGGCTTTACATAGAAAGTTAAAGAACTTCAGTAAGCTTTTGACTTAATTCAGCATCAGCTTCAACTCAAACATAACTTATGGTCCAAAAATATGCCAGTTAGAGCTTTAAAAAGAAACAATTCCTCGAGTTTCTATCGGTTTGAAGGTCAAATAGCAACCTTGTCTTCACCAATCACGAAGGAAAACACTCCTTTCCCGATGACAATCGCTCCTTTCTTATTCTTTTCTCTGAACAGTAAATCCCCTTAGAGAGCTGAATGGATGTCTTCGACTCTTGGGAAAGAAATTCGAAATTTCTCTGTCATTTTTCACTTTAAGGAAGGATTTTCGGTGTCGAAATCCAGTTCACTACCAGAGAAAGTGCCGTAGAATATTTGTGACGATATTTAAAGCCCGATGGTTTAATACCATTCAAATGAATTGCCGTTTCTAGGCATTTAAAGTGAAAGTAACAATGGGTATCTTCAAATTGGAAAGAATGTTTTTTTCCCTGGAGCATAGTTCATTGAGTCTATTCTTCCACTAAACTTTATTCAAATAAATGTGTATTTTTTTAAATAGAAGTGACTCATTCGCTCTCAGGTTGCCATAGAACCATTGTAAAATCGATCAAATATGTTATTTAATATATATCAATGTCTTTATATTTTAAAACACTTTCAACTGGGTTGGATTGAATTATCGTCGCACTGCAGCAACACAAGAGTCATTGGCGTGGGCGTGATAATTTAGAACCATAGTCAAGTGACGAGCCGACGCCTAAGCAGGCACACAACGGTATTTTTAAGGTAGGAGTCAACGTCTAAATTTTGGTGCATATTTAAGGTGCACTCCCTTTACATGGGATATTATGCGTTGGACCTTTTAAGCTGCATTGACCATCAAATCAGCAGTTTTTTTTTGCAATGTCCGGGCCTGAACCATAAACTTCTCGCATGCAAGGCAAGCTCCTAACCGACTGAGCTCCCCAGTTCATAATGGTAATCCTCAAATCACTGCAATAGCAATGGACACAATACTTCGAATAAGACTATTTTGTTGTTTTTATCAATATTCGTATTTAAAAACCACTTTCAAGTGAAAAAAAAACAATTACCTACAACAAACCTCTTAAACCTCTTACCTACAACAAACCCTACAAACTATTACCTCTTAAAACAAAAGAGTGAAATCCACTCATATGGGATAAGTGCATTTTCGACACTGGAAAGGAGTGAAAATTAACTCAGACTGAGTAAAAAAAATCACTCGTTTGGAGTGATCCTTGACAGTGAGTTTTAACTTGACATAAGAGTGAAATCCACTCCAATAGGATAAGTGCATTTTCGACACTGAAAAGAGTGAACATTAACTCAGACTGAGTTAAATTCACTCGTTTGTTTTAAGAGTGTATGGCTAACGGTGACCCCAACATGGTCAATTTACTTCAGACCAGAGTACATTAGCTACCCCCATGTGACCTCACGTCAACCCTCTTCATTTTCGGGCATCCATCTCCAGATGCATTTTTCATCCAAGAAATCCGTTCGTCTGAGTCCCTCCGCGCCTGGGATTGAGGCGTCCAATCCGATTTGGACACGCGGATGTCATTCTCAACGTCATCAGTCACGTCTGGCGACGTCTCTCTGGGACGTCATGTCGCGCCGAAAAGGTGTCTTAGATTGATCCATCAAATTGGATCTAGATAAATGAATAACGGACTGTTTATTATCGGACGATTTGTCTCGTTTTGACCCCTCTTGGGAATGGGTGTGGGAATATGTGGGAAAACTAAGAATATTTTTCCTTCTGGTGGCATCACCAATTGAAAAATAAGTATGTTTTTACTCGTAAGCCCCCGGCTGTGGTTAGCCTAGTGGTTAAGATCTCGGGATCGAAAGGTCCCGCGATCGAGTCCCGGGACTACTGAAGACCCACTGAGTACATGCCGATGTATGTGTATATGTTCTCGTTAAATCTGTGGGTCTGAAAGTCCTGTGGGTGGTCATTGCACAGTTTCAAATGGGTACAGGTCCCTGGAGGCTATTTCCCTCCGTTAAGGACATGTCTAAATTGTGGTGGCGGAGTTATATGGCAGCATCTTTCACTTATGTGTATGTGTGTTGTATCTGTCTTACTTGACGAAGGTTTATAACCTGATAATATATATATATGCCAACCAACTACTCTTGCACACGAAACGATCCAGTAATTTTGGCTGTACTCTTAATGCCCCAATATCATAGGAACAATGTTAATTCATTTAGTGTTGAGTTTCATGAGTTCTTTTACGGCCGAAAAAATATCATCTGAATTTGCTCAAGCAATGGTAGTATCATGCCTTATTTAGTGGCAATTTACAATGTATGTCTCAATTTACCGCACTTGTAGCATAAAAATTAGTAAATTAATGTGTCAAAATGTATTTCACTATCAATGTAAATTTCTACAAAATAGCTCAGAGTAACTTTCACAGAGTAACTTTCATTTAGATTCGTTGGTACTTAATTAAACGGCCTCTTTAGTTTCAAATTTGTAGTTTTCTTTATTTGCCTGATTGGGATTTGTTCTCCCTCTTGGCGCACATTTACGTTGCAAAGTTCTTTTTTTTTATTGTATTGTTCGAATAATAAGGATTATTATTATACCTAAAACTAGCAAACTCTTACAATCTTACAAAAAGATATTTTTCAGCAATTTATTTTAGGGGCTTTTCACATAAAAAAAGTTAAGAAGTGGCTGCTGATTTTTTTTAAAAAAAGTCAATGATTATCAATACTTTCAAAACAATACTACCTTAACATCAACTAAAATTGATGCAATCATTGTAATTGAGTCAAATCACCCATTCATCAAGTCCCTTCCTCAACGGGCCTTATTACTATTAGATTTCTGGTCTATTCCATTAATATGGCTGACTTTTTCTACCTCCTCTCAGTGGGAAGGCCTAACCAAATTAACTGCCGACCTATAAACGGCCCGTGCAGCTAAAAATGTCCGATGAATAATAATAAGTCCTCACGTAAGGGAGTGCACGTTAAATATCCTCTTAATCCCAACGATGCGTACGATGTCGTCCTTAACGGTTGCGTTGGGTGTCTTCTCAGGTGTCGGCTCGTCACCTGACTGTGGTTCTAAAATACGATGATAGCCCTCGCGTCTCTGTCTCCTCGTGTAGTGCGACGATAATTCAAAGTAAACTAAACAAATTAGTTTCTAATTTATGGAAGTTTTCTTTATTCGCCTAAGTGGGATTTGTTTTCCCTCTTGGCGAATATTTATGCTGTAAAGTTATTTTTTATTGGGTTGTTCGAACAATAAATATTCCCAAATTACAAACAATAAAGATTCCCAAGAATTATTCCCAAAACTAGCCAACTTTCAATCTTACAAAAAGATACTTTTTCAGCAAATTAGTTTGGAGGCATTTAACTGCTTTTCACATAAAAAAAAAGTTTAGAATTGGCTACTGATTTCTTAATAAAAAAAACAGCGATTAACTATACTTTCAAAACAATACCACCTCAACGTCAATTAACATTGATGTCAATCAATGTAATCGAGTAAAACCATCCATTCATCAAGTCCCTTCCTCAACGGGCCTTATTACTATTAGATTTCTGGTCTATTCCATTAATATGGCTGACTTTTTCTACCTCCTCTCAGGGAGAGGCTAACCAAATTAACCCGAACTTCTTAGCTGACTTGAGGCGCGTGTGTCTGTGAGTGGTCGTCCTTCTCGGAGGTGATTGAAATGGCTCTAATTCCGTCGGGGGCTTTGTTTAGATACTCTCTTTTACCTTTTGGGAGTAATGGCTGAGAAGAACTCTCGAATCCCAGGATGTGTAATTAGCGAACCCTCCATTAGGGAAGGTAAACAGCATTCTTTTGAAGAAACAGTTATTTTCTCGTAGGAAGAACTCACGTCAACCTCTTAAGAGACTCCAGCGAAATCCTACACAAAAAAATAAAAAAAACTCACGTCAACCTCTTAAGAGACTCCAGCGAAATCCTACACAAAAAACTAAAAAAAAATAGAATAGGGTAGACTAACCAGTGAATGAACGTTTAAGGCGCTGCGTTCGCCAGTGAATAAACACCAAGACATAATGACCAGGACAACCAACCATATGTCAGATAGTTTCCTACACTATTAAAACAAAAGAGTGAAATTCACTCCAGTTGGAGAAGTGCATTTTCGACACTGGAAAGGAGTGAACATTAACTCAGACTGAGTTAAAATCACTCGTTTGGAGTGATCCTGCTGGAGGTTTAGCACACAAAGGATCCACTCCTTTAGGAGAAGTGCATTTTCAAGACTGGAGGAGTGAAAATTACTCAGATTGAGTTAAATTCGCTCGTTTGTTTTAAGAGTGTACTAGAGGGGAGGAAGTCAGTGTTGCCAATCCATCTAGTGGAATGATTTTCAATCCTTATTTTTTTATTTATATTTACCAAATGTTCATTCACTGTGGCCTGTTCACTCACTGGTCAGTCTACCCTATAATGCAAAAAAAAGATAATAGGTTGAATGTTGCTAAACCGTCAATTTGCATATTGCGTTTAGAAGAAAATAGAGTCACTTAAGTTCCCACATGAGCTATCTTCCCTTGAGATATCACTGAGATAGAACGGGTTGGAACTTAAGTGACGATATATTAAACATGTCTAATTACTTTCAAAGCATTTATAAAAAAAACATATATATTTATTTTCATGTTCTATATTAATAATTGACTATTTAAAAATGTTGCAATAATTTAAAGAATTAAAATATCTGGACGACATGGTTCAAAAAATTAGGATAATCAACACTTCTCTATTGTTTGAGAACAGCTTCATGATTAACATCTACTGCTGGACTATAAACTATGTTCCGTAGAAAGGGAAAATTCATTTGGCCTTTGATTTTAGTGTAGTGTTTGCTTAATATGGGGCGAAACAGCGACTTATCAGAGGCTGTGACGTTTCATATTGTGTAATTGCACAAATACGAAAAAACAATACTTTTTATAGCAAAAGAAGTGAAATTTTTGAATAAAGTGAGTAGTTTAAGTGCAAGTGTGTAGTTTAAGTGTAAGTGTGTATTTTAAGTGCAAGTGTGTATTTTAAGTGCAAGTCTGTCGTTTAAGTGCAAGCGTTTAGTTTAAGTGCAAGTGTGTAGTAATTTTTTAGGCTTTTATAACTTCACTTTTGGTGATTTCTCCGGGGCATATCCATTTTAATGTAAGCAGAAGTGCACTTTTTTTTACTATACACACAATCTTTGTTGGTTTTGTTGGAATTAATAGCTCAATTTTAAAAAAGAGGATGTAAAATGTCTCTTAAGGGAGATTTCAAAGCCAAGTCATTTCTCTACGTTTAATCGATGGAAGAACAATTTTCTAAGCCAAATGACCCCGGCTGTAGAGAATAATTTTAAAAACGGTTTTTATGCGATAAGTACAGATGATTAACAGGGTTTGTGTAATTTCTTTTTTTTTGTTCGGATACGTTGTTGTAAAATTATTTATTAAAAAATAGAGCTTTCGGTCAAAAAAAATCTCATATCTTAAAGTTAAACACTGCCAGTTATGGCACTCAAATATGAGGCGATTCTAGATTGTAGAAACCACTTAACAAAAGCAAATAACTTCAAATCATCCTTAGCCCAGAGGGCTCTAAATTGCTAAGTTATTGAAAAGAAGAGAAATATACTGTCCCTATACCACTGAGATGGATGCCACATGCACATTACAAAAATAATCCGAATAAAAGATAACAAAAATGTCGGATTGAAAGTACGTTAACATTTAAAATTTAAATATTTAAAAGTAAAGTTATTTTGTTTTAAAAGCACATGTATTTCTTAACCGAATTACATATAATTCTTCTTATTATTATCTGGATTTTTTTGGGGAAAAAAGTGATACCAGAAATAAAAGAATTAAAAAAAAAAGTTAAATACAAAAAATAAAGCATTTTATTTCTTTTTATTGAAATTTTTCTAAACCAAGCATTTATCGGATATCAAGTCCAAACAGAGTAATTTTACAAAAGAGTGAATTTTACATTAGTGAAAATGCAAAATTTCCCAATATGCTTTGTTATTCTATAATAAATCCTTTATCAACGATATAAAGACTACATTTGCAATTTTTTTTCCTGTTTCATTGTTAGATATAAAATGCATAATAAATAATTAAATAGATGGAAAATAAAGTACTTTTCTTTCTCCTTTTCCTCTTAAATATTCATTACACGAACCGACAATGATAAAGTTTCCTGGGTAATTTTGTTTTACACTTCCCTTCTTTTAGGTGCTAAAAATCGTTCTTGTCAGTCTAAAAGCTAAACTATCATCTTTTTGTTCCATATTCTGACTTTTAATTACAACTCAATTAATAAAAACGTTTAAAGGATAGGTTGGGTTTGAATTATCGTCGCTCTATAGCTACACGAGGGCTATTGGCGACGGGTGTCGTTTCTTAGAACCACAGTCAAGTGACGAGCCGACACCTGAGTAGGCACACAACGCAACCGTTAAGGGTGACATCGTAAGCAGCGTTAGGACTTTAAAGGATTTTTAACGTGTACTCCCTTACACGGGGTATCATTCATCGCACATTTTTGGCAGCACGGTCCGTTTATAGGCCGGCGCAGTTTTTTTGGTGATGCCCGGATCCGAACCTGGGACCTTTCGCATGCTAGGCGAGTGCCGAAACGATTGGGCTCCCATACCTCACATTTAAAGGTAACTATATCTATCCTATAATGCAATTTTATAACAATTAACAATTTCATCTTAAATTTTCCACGACAGCTACTAGATATCCGTGCATAAAATATAAATAAAGTTTAGTTCGAGCTGTAGAGTGGTTTCATATAAAACGACAGGACCAACTTTCAAAACCCATTTTTTTATTTAGCACATTCCAAAACGTGCCAAAAACAGAAAATCTTCATTTTAGATTTTTTCGACCCTCAAAGCAATATGCTTTCATTACTTTTTATTTCATATTACGTAATGGTAAAAAAACGATCCTTATAAATAAGACTCAAAACTATAAGGTAATTGATTACCAACTACTTTATAACGATATACTAATTATTTGTTTGAAAGTTTAATATGGACATCGGCCCATTTTCGGTGGAAGATTCAGATTTAAAATCAAGATCGAAGACGTTAAAATTGCAACTTTGTCCCAAACTTCTAAAGCAAATAACTTTTCATTAAATCCACTCTTTAAAAATGTCCTTGCTTTTTTTAATTGATCGTGACAATATATTGACCTAAGAGTAAAAAAAATATCAAGAAGAAAACAGTACTAGTGTTTTATGATTGGGCCACAGTTACTCTCTAGGGGCAATGTTACCCCCATTCGACTTTACTTTGTAAATTTCGGTGATAAAACCGTATTGGGCTTGAGTGGCATTGTAAATTCTGAATGAAAACAAATTCTTTCTCAAGCTTTAATTAATGAATCAATGCCACGCTGAAATAGTGCATCAATCGTAGCACCCATCCAAGAAAATTAAAGAATTAAAGCAGGAAGTATACTCTTGAAACAAACTAGTGATTTTAACTCGGTCTGAGTTAATTTTCACTTCTCCAGTGTTGAAAATGCACTTCTCCTACAGGAGTGGATCCTTTGTATGTTGAATCTACGACAAGATCACTCCAAACGAGTGATTTTAACCCAGTCTGAGTCAATATTAACTCCTTTCCAGTGTCGAAAATGCACTTCTCCTACAAGAATGGATTTCACTCCTTTAATTGAGGAGTGTAAATACGTCACCTGAAACAACCAAATGTAGAAAACTCATATTGACTTAACATTGCCATTGTTGATCCGTGAATCATACTTCGTATAACAGGACTTTATAAATTTGACTTAAAAATACTGTTTAGGCTATTTTAAAAGCTATGGTCAATGCTTACAACAATAAAACGCAACACCCCTAACAAATTATAAGGCTAAAAGTTTAAATTAGAATAAATAATTCATGAGGTACCGACTGTGTCTCGGACAAAGTTTTTTTTTTTTTTAAGAGCAGGTGTAAACGAACAATACATTCCTCCCAAAATAAAGGGGAAAGGGGGGCTAATTGGAAATGGAACCTCTTTCAGAACTTGTTACCTGGAGGACCGAACTTCAATTAGGCACAACAGAGAAAAGGGTTCTACCTTCCTTTTTACTCTGAGGCATGAAACCATTCCCAAGACTAAACAGAAGAAAGGCACGAATCCTATGTTCTAACATGGAAACATTGGCCCCTTTTCCAGGCAAGATTCTGATTTAAAAGTAAGATCGAGAAAGTAAAAAGGATGTGTGTGACACGGGGCTACGGTAATGAAACAATGGACTTTGAGGACAATGAAAATCCCATTGTTATGAATAGTATTGCTTTTGGAAGATTTGGGGAACGGATACAACTTTTAAATCTGTTTTCTCATAAGTTTTGTTTTGGGAAACTTTGAAAGAAAGGCATTTGGTTAAAATTGGTAATAGATTGCCAATGCCAATGGTGGCTTCAGAATTAGTAGCTTTCACTTGTAATTTATCATTGTATGGAGTTTATGCTCAATCGCTAGAATTCTTTAAATCACCAATCTTGAGAAAAATTAAGCTAGGATCATCATTTGTTTCGATCATCATCGTGGTTTGAAATTATAAGACTCTGTCAATAGCATCTGTGTTGCTCAATGTTATACAAATTATCGATACAAACCAAACTCGTAATAGAAAAAAAATTAATCTGATTTTCAAATATACTTTTCATGGTGTCTCATTTTTCGTCACTTGCGTAAAGTATTACATCAAATATTTTTCTACACTTACCATAACTATAAATAATTAAAATTGAAAATAAAAAAATGACATTTCTTTGTGTTCATTTACGTTATGGGTTAATTTCTATTTGGAAACTATATTTTAACCCTTTCAGTCCCTGTATCAATTTGGCATCATCATTTTAGAAAAAAAAATTATGATCGTCTATAGCCTGTCATGATATCAAAGAGCACATAATTCGATTCTTAAAACTTTATCAGAAAATACATTTTATTAATCCTAATAGATGTCAGCCCTACTATTTTTTTTTAAATTATGATCAGAAACATGATGATGCCAAATGGCATCACTGTGACTAAAATGATTAAGGGAAGTTATAGTAAATAGATAATTAAATGTATGGAATTAGCGTACCGTAACCGACCCTTTACTAGTTATTTCCGATAGAATATCCATAAACTGTCTTTCGCTTTATTATCTAAAGCAGAGAAGTAATACTAGTTTTAATGCGTCAGATATTTTGTCTGGCTGGGCCTTAGGGAATGGTTTCCCTAACGGGATTATTAATAATAAAAAATCCAATTACTTAAGCCCTTATAACATTGTTTACCGATCTTCCGTACGCAGTCGTAGATCGATCCTATTAATTCCGTCTGGAAGTGCGGATCCAAATCAAAACAAACTGCTTCCGTATTTTTACAAGCTTATCAGGGGTTTCCAGTCGGCGAATGGGCCGAATCTAACCAAGAATTTTATGGGCCCGAAATAGGAATATAAATTGTAAGAGATACAATTAAATCATACATATCATAGTTAAGGTAATAGATTGGCAGATCACGTGACCTCCAATGCTAACGACGGGACGCGCATGGAGGCCAGAATTTGAGGGGAAATTGGTCAGTGTTGTCACAACTTTAAGGAAAAAAAAGTGCTACGAAACTATTAAAATTAATTCTAAAATTACCAAAAAATACCATAAAAATACTAGATTTATTTTGGAACCCTCTAATGACTTTAAAATAACAGTAAAACGCTTTTCGAGTATTTTTATTGCATTTTTTTTGTACTTCTAGAAGTAAATGGTATTTTTTCGTAGGGCTTTTCTCCATAAAATGGTGGCAACACTGGTAACTTTGCCCTCTATTTCTGGCCTCCATGCGCGTCCCGTCGTTAGCATTGGAGGTCACGTGATATTTCAATATATTACTTTAACTATGATATCTATGAATTAAATACACTGGTAATCTTTTTTCAAATAAAGAACTGTTGGCAATTTTTTTTAAAAAAAACTATCCACTGCAAAAAAATTTAATGTCAGTATAACGGTTTTAAAAGCTAAATTTTATGGTTTAATTTACGGCTTTAAGGTGGCACCTGAAATGAAAAAAAAATAATAACGAAAACCTTATGCAGTAAATGTGGTGAA
This sequence comes from Hylyphantes graminicola, assembly GCA_023701765.1. NCBI lineage: Eukaryota > Metazoa > Arthropoda > Arachnida > Araneae > Linyphiidae > Hylyphantes > Hylyphantes graminicola. The sequence goes on from CM043115.1 coordinate 62,083,714, forward strand.
TTCCAGTTAAAATACAATTTTGCCCTTTAAATATTCGTATTTACACAATTAAAGAAAAGTCTTCCGCAATAACCCACAAGCTTCAAGTAAAATACACAATCTTAAATCTTCAAGTGGAGAGCCATACCGACTCTGTCTCTCGACAGATTGAAGTTACTTCGACAGATTTAGGTTGAATTTCCACGTAAAGCATTCTAAACTGGATAACAGCAGGTGAAAAATGCTGAATTTGAATTAAAATAGAAACAATAGATTAAAATCACAGGAAAGGCAAACATAACAATTACATCATCTGAAACAACCTCATTTATAGGATGACAGGGATTAATCGGAAGCCGAACCTCAAAAGGTGATTACCATCTTCACTCGGTCACGTAGAGTCAAAAACTGCAAATTTGGTTTCCCAATTTCTCGAAAGGGATTGGCAAATATGCAGCGTTACGGTTGAAGCATGGCGGAAGCCGAATTCCATTATAAATTCAAATTTGTTCTTCAAACTGAAGATCGATGCTATTTTATAAGATTCCGTTCCGGATGGGAAATACCTGTTCTTTTCAGTTAACGGGTGTACCCAGTTTCTTGTTTTTACAAAAAAAAATCTGCTAAATAGGCAAGGCGCTTGACTTTGCATGCGAAAAGAGCATTGCCAAAAACACTTGCGACCTATTAATGGTATTTGCAAAAAAAATGTCTAACGAATACTGGTTACAGGGATATAAATTAAATATGCTTCAAAGTGCCAGCGCTGCATATAATGTCGCTCCTATGAAAGTTGCGTTGGGTGTTTCTCAGGTTTCTGAATAGCTCTAGTGCATCGATAATTCAGCTAAACTAAATAACTATTCTTTATAGTAGCATTATTATATAAAGTTAAACTTTAAGGGGGAATGGGGACGCTCGGTAGGGGGTCTCCAAACTCAAGTGCCTCAATTTTAATCTAATGGGAAAATAACTATTTTCTCTGAAACATTTCTCCGGCTGTATTATATTTTGCAAGCTTTTTTTCTTATAATAAATGTGGATAACTTACAACATAACTCACACTACAAATGTAGATAACTATCTTTTTAAATTGCTTCGAATACTTTTGGTAAAATTATTTATTAAAAATTAACAAAAATATTCGAACCAATTTCAAATAATGGAATTGTCGGGACCTGAAAGTCAGCTACACTTATCACCTAAAAAATTCCGTTTGTAAAAATATTCAATACAACCAGAACTGTGGCTTCAAAAATATTTTTCTTTTGGATTAATATTGATGCACTTTGCTTTGGAGACCTGCGGCCTAGCGCTCCCATTAACCCTTAATATCTGTAAAAAATATATTTAGTTTACTTTTCTTTACATATGTATACTTTACAGTGAACATAATCCAGGATCAATTGTGAGGTTTTTATCTGACTGTCCCATATCTTAAAATTTTTTTAATAGACCCAAGACCTTAAGTCACGTAAACGAAAATAATTTTTGCAAAAAAGCATCACATTTACCTGGTTAACAAAAAATTACTGTTGATATGGAACCACCGCATAACTTTTTTTCAATGGCATTTCCTTTCAACAAATGCTTAATGGTTAAATTTGTAGAGTTTAAATATGGATATTGTTTATCATATTTCAGTGATGTAGAGGTATCCCGAAAAGTCAAATCTTCAGTTATATTTATTTTAGTTAATTTATGAACACTTGACGGAATTTTCACTATTTTTCCCCAACTCTAAAGTAACATGGGAATCAGTCCTCATAGTTTAAATTAAAATATTTAGAAGATTAAGCACTTAGTAAATCCCCCCCCCATCCCAAGATATACTACAAGTTCAGGAAAAGCCCAAATGATCGGCCATTTGAAATATATCATGCAGAATTTAGGTTAGTTGGTGAAGCTATGACTTCAAAATTAAGGTACAGTAAAATAATACAAACCAACATTCTATGCATTGCAGTCTGCTTCACAGAACTATCACAGACTAGTATTTATTAATGCAGCAATACAAAACAATAAAACATTTTATATGGTAGTTTGAAATATCATAGCACTAGAATTGCACAAGGGTAATTGATGACGGGCGAATCATAATTTAGAACCAATGTCAAATGACGAGTCAGCACCTGAGTAGGCCTACAATGCATATTTTAAGGGCGTCTAGTCTTTGGAGCATATTTGTCTTTCTACACGTTTATAGATCAGCAGTTACTTTGGCTATGTGCGGACCCGAACCTGGGACCTTTCGCATGCAAGTAGAGTGCTGTTACCAAATGAGCTCCCCAGCAGAAAAAGTCATCGGAGTTCAGTTCACAGAATCTTCACAGGCTAACGCTATTAACCCTTTCAGTTTAGAGAATTGAAGGATGTGTTTTTGACATCATAAATGGTTATGGACGATCACGAAAAAATTCTTAAATGATGATGCCAAATTGTCATTGGGACTGAAAAGGTTAATACTGCAACATGAAGGGCTAAAAAAATTAGTAATGTCAGACAAAAAAAAAACTTAACCAGCAAACTTATTATATTTTTCAAAAGAACAAGTTATTTATTTCTCCTCATCCTTACCTAAACCTCCTTTTGCTTAATTTATGGCGAAAAGCGTGAGCGGAGGTAAAAAAAAAATCCCCCCTAAAATCCCGAAGCCGAGTGGCGATCTGTCACGGCGTGAATTTATGGCGGAATTATTTTAAATACCGAAACATTGGCGGGATTTTTATTCGGCTTTTGCCATGTAAATGAATGGGAGGGGAATCCATTTATTACCGTTGGCGGTACTTTCGCCCATCGGTTGAGCTAACACGGCTGTGCTTCGAAAAATACAGGGAAAGCAGTTTTTGAACGCAGTAATTGGGAAGAGACGATTTAGAGGGGGGTTTTGTGAGAGAGTGAGAGTAGTTATTTATTTATCTGGTTATGTATGTTAGTTCAATAGATAATAGCTCTAATAAGTTTTGTCCTTGGCAATGAAGGAAGGTTTTTGGCATTAATTTCTAAGCCTTTCTTTTAACAATTTCAGACCAAATGACAATTTGGCGTCATTATTTTAGAAAAAAAAAATCTGATCGGCTATAGCCATTTGTAATATCAAAAAGCACATCATTCAATTCTTCAATTTTTTTTCTATTAGACAATATTTTTTATTAATCCCAGCAGATGTCAGCCTTATTTATATTATTTTTTTAATTATGATTAGAAACATGATGATGCCAAATGGCATCAGTGGGACTAAGAGGGAACTCGTAAAAGAAGAGTCGAAGCATTTCTCATAAAGAACGATCGACACGTTTTCTTCACATGCGAAAACAAACGTTCTGCATCGTTTTATTTAAATTACTATACAATCATAAGAGAGAAGGCTATAGTACTGAACAATTGATGTGAACAATTGATGTGAACAATTGAATGAATTATAAAAAACTGTTATGAATGGCATTAAAAAAATTGGTCTTTCATTGTAGAATTTTTAACTCTGAAGCATTTAGATGGTAAAAAGTATCATTGGACCATGAAGTCTTATACCGAATAAATCTGTAACAGTTATAGTGGCTTGACTGCTTAGGAAAAACTAGCAAGAACTTATATGCACTACACATTTAACGTATTTTGTAAGAACAGCACAATACTTAAATTATACCATAAAGGCAATACTATGCTTTAAACGAAACTTTAATGATGATCCTAGTAATGAAATCACCTTTACCATAAAAATAATTTGAACATTGCCATAAATTACAATATAAACAATTTTATAAGTAACCATTTCACTACGTTTATCTCTTATAGCGCGGTCGCAAGGGATAGAGTAGCTAAAAACGCAATACCAGCTCCAAACGGAATCTTTCTAATGATAACCATCAACTGTATTGCATTAACTGTGCTTTTTTTATAACGTAGAGTATACTTTTGTCACTAGAAAATTATGTTTCTCACTAAAGATTCAGTTTGGCAAGACAAACTCGCGAAATGGAAATGTAACAGGAATTTTTTAGCCTAGCTCATCCACATTTTAAAATAAAGCCTGCACATTATAGTTGTTTATAAATACAGTGAAAGTAAAAAATTTAGGTTTACCATAGTTTTTCCTACTTTAACTGCACAATTTAGAATGTTGGTTTGTATACTTTTCCTGTACTTTAATTTTAAAGTCATAGCTTACCCAACAAACTAAAATTCCACCTGATATATTTCAAAGGGCACATCTTTTAAGCTTTTCCTGAACGCATAGTATATTTTGGGATATACTCCTTGCATAATTACCTAAAGATATGAATGAATTTTTAGCTAGGTTTCCAAATCTTGTGACATTATTTTAACCAACTCTTTACAATCTGAAGCTTTAAAAACACAATTCTTGACAGTTTTTACTAAAAAAAATCCCAATAAACGTTCGAACTGTCGTGCCAAGTTTCACTGATTCTAAAAAATAGAAGCCTTTTAAACCGGGTTATTGTGTAGAAGGATTTGTTCGATAAACTGGAAAAGTGTTATCTATACAAAGCTGTTAACATCTGTTGTCGTCTTCCCCTGTTGTTTTTTGAACTCGTTTTCACATTTTGATAAAATGGCCGAGATATATCTAAGAGCAGCAAGAGCGATATTTAAAAACACAATGGGTATGTATTTAATTTGAATTTTTGCGGATAAAAACTTAAGTAATGATCTTTATCAACCGTAACACTCACAATAAGTCACAAAAATATTAACGAGTAGTGAAAGTAAATACAGGGTGGCTACAAAATAACGCTCGCTATTTGGAGTGGTCTGTACCTTGAATGAACAATCCAAATGCAATAAACTTTGAAACACTTAACTATTCAAGAAAGGGGGAAAAGAATGGAATCATAAAAAACAAACTCATCTCTCGACCAGGGTTCTAAATTACGAGGCGTAATTGGTCATAATTGACTACCCCTCGTAATTTAGAACCGTGGTCAAGAGACGAGTTTGTTTTTTATTATTATAATTTTTTCTGATTATATCTCCTTTTATGATTCCATTCTTTCCCCCCCCCCCCCCTTCTTGATTAGTAAGTGTCTCAATGTTTGATTCATTTGGATTATTCATTCAAGCTACATACCACTCCGAATAGCAAGCATTATTTTATAACTACCCTATATTTCAATTTTTCCAAAGCACCTTGTCTATCATGATGGACGCTATAAAAAAATGCTTCGACTTTAATCCAGGCCTTAGACGGTGCAAAGAAGTACCTCATAATGGCACTGTAAGCAGCACTGCTACATTGTTTTACAAAATTTTTCCTCTATGCCGATACTGTGTGAATTCTTCCTCGAATATATCAAAACCTTCTAAATAACCAATTCCAACTGCATTAGAAGGTCGCAGAACTAAGCAATGAAACGTCGCACTAGTACACCGATTTTGAGTAGTTGACCAATAATGGCTTCAATCTTCTTAGCTCAAAGATATTACGTGATTAAGTCACCAACCTCCAGCTGCAGGAACTGCCCCGACTCGGAAATGGATTCAAAACATCCTTTCTCTTGTCCAGCCATCCTGGCAAAATTGCAGCAAATCACCAACTCGCCCTACGAAGACCTCTATGGAGACCACTGTCTGCAGATCATTGAAGCAGTCTATGAGACCCTTGGTCATCATAATTTTTATCCATGGACACGTCATCATCAGTTAAAAAGCGATTATTGTTCGAAACCACAAAATCGGTCCAATACTATGACGTAAATCATCTTACTTCGCCGACCTTTAAATCTAAGTGGTATTGAAAGAACAGGGATAATATAGCTCTCGGTTGTATTTTCTTCTTATCACCTTCTAGTACAAACATTCTCTCGGACACAAAATGGCTCTGACGAAAACGGATTTCGACATAAAAGGCTTTTGTGATAGCCTCTTTTTCTACCCTATCTTCATGTGTCGAAAGATAAGATATTGAAAAAAAAGAGAAGCATGTTAAATAAATTCCTCCGAAGGGCTTCCGATTGTTGTGTTAAATCCCCGTTGTCCGTTTAATATAAAAGTAGAATGCTCGGGGATTGAAAAATTGGATTTTTTGGATGTTATCCAGCGTATCGCAAACATATTGGCAGTTTGTCACAAGCTCGTTGTTATGACTTCCTCTGAATATAATCTTTGTCGGTGTGTAGATGCGTAGATTGAATAAATTCTTTCTTAGAATATCTATAATCTTATAATACTGAAAATCCTGACGTGAAATTTCCTTACTTTAATATAAAATGGCATAAAGTAGTTTTTCTATGAAAAATGCAAATAAGGTACATTCTAAATGTTTGGAAAAGCCTAATGTCATCTGGTTAGAAATTTAAAGATATCAAATTTATACACTTTTTTAATAAGCCTACATTCTAATCATCGAATCATGCAAGGACTCTTCAGGAGGGTCTCGCTCTTTTATTTCGATTGTTGAAAAACTATAAGTTGATTCAAATCGGTATAAAATTCTCATTCTTAAGATAAATAGTTTGTTTGGAGAAAAAATACATTGAATTAATAACATACATTATTTTTAGTTGATCAAAACTATATTAATTATGCAACAACATACCTGGACATTTTCAAATAAAATTCAAACATGATTCAGCAAAGTTGGTTAGTTGCCAGACATAAATATTCCAGTTTTTGTGCTTGGTCAGAGTCCCGCTTATAAACCTTCGTTAAGTAAGAAAGAACGCACATAAGTGAATCAATCTAATTTTTGGAGACAGAGGCCAACTAGAGGATTCCCAGAATTGACTTGTCGCCCCCAGAAAGCAAAGTTATCTAAGCTTTAGCTAGCAGCTAACCAAAATACTGAGAAACAACGTTAGGTTAATTTAAACGCTTGTGACTGTCTATTTCTAGCCTCCAAGAAGCTTTAACATAGCCTTTATAACGCCTCGTAATTTGAAACGAGGTGACAAGTAACTATGTCGACACCTGAGCTTGCACTACACTGGACTTCGAGCGAAAGCGTACGTTAACGCAATCCGAACTTTGTACTGTAGTGAGACACACATTTTAAAACTGACCTCTCCAATTTTTAATTCGGCTCTTTCTTGAATACGACGATTGTCTGTCATGGATTGCGCTTTGTAAGAGAGAACCATATAATACACTGCTCAAAACAATTGGGGGAGCATTTTGCGTACTTTTGTTAACCCGTTCAGTTTCAACTTTATTTTTATTATAAGAATCTAAAATTTGTGATAGTATTCCTTATGCATCCAGATTGAAATGGTAAAAATGGGGTGGGGGGTGGGATCTTAATTTTTATTTACAATTTAAGGGGGGGGAGGGATTTTGAATTATAACCTTTGACTAAATTTAAAAAATAACTTTTTCAAACCTTTATTTGTTAAAAATAATTAAAATCCAGTTTTAAACATCTAAGAATGCAAGCGTGAAAACTTTGGGGTAAATTTATTTCCTTACATGTTTTGGTAGTGAATTTTATTTTACCATGCTTTTCATATATTCATTTAGATAAAAAGCAAACGTTATTTAATTCTTCAAAAAACATGATTCTTCTCTCTAACAATAAACAAGTTCGAGCTAAACTAAGTGAGGGAAAAATCGAAAGTTGATTATTCCAAATGGAATCATTGGGGATGAAAGGGTTTAAACCATTCGTTCCCCTAATTGTTTTGAGCAGTGTAGTACAAATGGTAAAAATATTCATAAAATGTTCATACCAAACCTATATTCAATTTTAATTTGTGTCACGTATTGGAAGAAAATTCCTTAATTTTACTAATTTAAATTAACTCAAAAAACTATTTCAGTTTGTAAAATAATATCTGGATCTCCTAACTAATGTTACAATATCAATTTAAGAAATTATGTTACTTCATTCCTTCAATTTTGATAATCTATTCTCTGAACTTTCTTCAACTAAATTATGCTTGTTAGTCAAATACAATTTTTTTTTAATGAATGAAATTTCGAAACACAACTTTGAAATTCATATTTTATTGCTAACGATGTTATAATAATGATGCATTTTTATTTTACACACATTGATAAAAATTTTCATAATACAAATTACGGTTCCAAGCACCGTAAGCGATATGTACACATCTTCAAGATAGAATTCTCACTTGGAAAAACTTAGGAAATACTTTTAGTTAAGGTATCCGACTACGTTTGAAACGTCAATTTCGACAAAAATTCACAATTTTTTTTTATTTTATTTTTACATAATATGAACATTTATCTTTCCAAATCTGCTTTTGGTTTTAAGATCCGTTGTGTAGATGTTCAGATATGAGGTTTTTAAAATACGTTGTTTTGCCAAAAACAAGCAGGAAGTGGTAAATCAAAACCGAAAGTAAACCTAAAAATCATTTTATGTATGTTTTTAAAGCATTTTTAAATAATTAAACATTAATTTTTTATTTGCTAGAACAAAGCCACAGTAAAATATATATTTGTTGTTTCAGTTTGGCAACATTCTAATGTTTATAATTCGTGAGTATTTATTTTTTTGAGACCGCATGCTAAAATTTCTTGCTGAATTTTTATTCTTCGAATTCTTTTCTGTTTATTATCACAATTCCTGATTTTGCAAAAAGTTATGGGACATAATAGGAATGCTTCGCGTAAAAAGAGAAAGTTTGCTGGAAATCGCTTTTCGATTGAAAAGAAGGCCAAAATTGAAAGCGAGCCGAAAACAGTTAGTTCTTCAAAATTGCACAATAACCCGCTCATTTATGAAAATGCTAGCAACATGACAGAAGAATCAAATTTAGGTAATAGAATTTTCGATTTGAGCATTTTAATCAGCGTGTTTTCTATATTGTGTTGTCCTGTGTGCAAGTGTGATAGCCTGAATCTGGAAGAAAAATCAAGGTTTGGATTAAATTCGCACTTTGAGCTGAGTTGTAAGGATTGTCTTTTTTCAAAAGCCTTTTCTTCATCTAAGAAAGTTAAACATCTGGGCACGGTAAATACTAGATCCAAAAGCCTGAGTGCCATAAATCTCTGCTTGGTGTTTGGTCTTCGTTTGATTGGCAAAGGCTATTCTGCAGGTAAAAAACTGTTGAGTATTATGGACATGCCTTTCATTTCCAAACAAGCGTTTCGCAAACAAGAAGAAAAGCTGCTGTTGGTGGCAAAAGAAAAGGCAGTCTCTTCGATGAAGAAAGCTTCAGAAGAAATACGCCAAGGAGTTAATGTTGTGGCCAAGTGCGGAGTATCTGTTGATGGTACTTGGCAAAAGCGCGGCTATTCTTCTCTGAATGGTTGTGTAACTGCAATTTCAGTTATAAATGGAAAGGTCCTTGACGTTGAGGTGATGTCTCAACGTTGTCGCTTTTGTGAAGTGAATGCTGTAAACAAAACCAATAAGAAACATAAGTGTTATCGTCACAAAGGATCAGCATCTAGTATCGAAACCGTTGGTGCTTTTCGAATATTTGAACGTTCCGAGGCAACTCGGCTACTGCAATACACTGACTACTATGGGGATGGTGACAGCAAAGGCTACGATATGGTGAAGGACATGTACGGAGTAGGTTCTGTGACAAAACTAGAGTGCATTGGGCATGTACAGAAAAGGGTTGGCAATCGACTGCGAAAACTGAAAAAGGTGCATAAAGGTCTTGGCGGAAAAGGAAAATTGTCAGATCCCTTTATCGATAAGCTACAAAACTATTATGGTATTGCCATACGAAGCCATAAAGGAGATCTAGCAAAACTGCAGAGTGCAGTAATTGCCGCTTTCTTCCATTGCTGTTCCTCGAAAAAGCAACCAATGCATGGACAATGTCCTACCGGCCAGGACAGTTGGTGCAAATTCCAAAGAAATGCAGCACTCGGTAAACAATATAATGAACGCAATGCTGGTCTACCTCAACACATTATTAATGTTGTCAAACCGAAGTATATGGATCTGTGTAGCCGAGAACTTTTAAGTAAGTGTATGCACGGAATGACGCAAAATCAAAATGAAAGCTTTAATGGTCTCCTGTGGCAAATGATCCCCAAGACAGTTTTTGTCGAACTAAGTACGTTGGAGTTGGGCACTTTCCTAGCAGTTCTGCATTTCAACGATGGTGCGGCAAGTACCCTTTTTGTCCTAGAAGCTCTAGGAATAGCTCCTGGGCCCTTCACAATAAAAGGACTGAGCACCATTGACAAGGAGCGCATACATGACTCAAGGCGACATTCGTTGCCAACAGCTAAAACCCTTAGAAAAAAACTGCGTGCCAAAAAAAAGAAAAAGTTCATGAAGACAGAAGAGGCTGAAGGGTTGTTATATGAGGCAGGAGGCAATTGAACGACATTTACTTGTTGCATTAGTGACTATTTTGAAATTTTTACTTTGATCGCGTTTTCTGAAGAATTGTTTTTTCACTAACTTTACCATACGGCTATCGCTCTATCTCAAAAAGTATTCAATATAACTGTCTGAAATTTTATATGGTGACTCGTTATAGTCCAGAGAATGTAATGAACTAAAGGCTTGCATGTAAGTACATATTTTAAATATTTATTGATATATGATTCAAAAATAACCTTGAAATTATTTGATTTTTTTATGAAAATTTACATTACACCTTATAATTTTCCCATTTTTTATGATATCAATTAGCTTTTAGTTCATTACACTTATAAGTATGTTAGGAAGGTGTGGTTAAAATTTTAAATCATTACATTGATAATCTTTTCTTCTACATCAAAAGCCGTTTTAGCAAAATTGTGTTAAATTTTCACTAAAAATCTCCATTTTTGTTAAAAATAAAAATTTTAAAGTTCTAATTTGTGTTAAATTCATGTTTCAATACCATATTTTACCTTTTTATTGCATTTGCAGTTGATATTTTGGGTTTTTAAAAAAAATTGCTCGAAAGGTAGTCGGATACCTTAAGAGAGCATGGTCATTATATAGACTAAATGCCCCCCCCCCCCCATTAGTTATGAAATAAAAAGACCTGTCAAAGCAATAATTTACAATTTAAGAATATTTTTACTGCATAAGTAGAAGAGTGATAAAATTTTTTAAAATTTCAAATCAAAGTCATATTGCAAGTTTTTTTTTATTGTTTATCGTTATAAATTTGTTATTGGGGTTGTTTCACGGATTATCAGGCAGTAGCTACGCGGTCTTGTTTTCATTTCTCTCGAATAACTTTTGTTTTGGTTGGTTGGTAGAGATAATCAGGTTTGTTTGCAGACCAAGCACACTAACCTGAATATAGGTCTACCAACCAAAAGTAATTCGAGAGAAAGGAAAGCAATACCGCCTAGATATTGCCAGATCCTTCGTGAAGCAACCTCATTATCCATTTGATAAATGAAACATAGTTTCAGCATCTGTAGATTGGTCTTATTAATTAAGTCTGCGATGACCTAAGTATCTCTATGTGACGTCACACTATCCGTTCGGTTCGAGTTGACTGCTTCGAAAGCGAGGAAAGAAACCCGTTTGGAACCTGAAAAGCATAGCATGAACAGCTCTCGCATGAACAGTTCTCCCAATTTTTCTACCGAAAAGCTGAGAATCCGAACCTGGCGTATAAGGCGACATAACGAAAATCTTGTGAACTTAAATTTGAGTTGGTCATGGATTACTATGTCTATTTTAAAAATTAAAAAAGCGCAATGTAAATAATGAGTTAGTGTTTTTGATACTACGTTTTCATACTTGTTGAAAATAAAGCTTAAATTGTAAAGTAATGCACACATTAACAGTTTTATTTTTCAAAACATTTGCGTAAGATCTATATGACTAACCATCCCTCTAAATAGAAATATTAGGCGCGTTTACATGAGCCATCGAATCCATGGAATGCCAAAATCCCCATTAGGAGAAAAAGAGGTCGACCAGGATTTCTAACCCGAATGATAGTATGTGGCCGAATCAATGGTATGAAACATCAAACCCTCTTTCATTGGATGGTTTGCGAAACCCCGCAATGAACCCTGCAATTCCAGTTCTGTCTGGGAGAAAACCACAAGAGAAAAAATGCTGAGTTTGCTCTTCAATCCATGGATTCGATGGCTCATGTAAACGCGCCTGTAGATTTATAGGAAGCAAAACACATCTCTCCTACTGGTCCGTTACTGAGGAGTAAAAGTTTACAACTCGAGCTGCTCGTTCGTAACGATCTTTAATTTCACAATAAAGTTACGCTACACTCTTAAAACAAAGGAGTGTCCGAGTTAATTTTCACTCCTTTTTGGGTCGAAAATGCACTTCCCCTCTAGGAGTGGATTTCACTCTTGTTTTGTTAAACATCCAACAATCTTAACAACAAACGAGCGATTTTAAGGCGATCAGGAGCCATTTAGGGCTATAACGAGCGATTTAGGGGTAAATTTTCACTCCTTTCCAGTGTTGAAAATGCACCTCTCCATAGGAGTGGATTTCACTCTTTTGTTTTAAGAGTGTACCTACGCACATTTGACACTGACCAAATTTTTTAAAGAAAGAACAGCTACATCGGTTTTCCCCCATTTTTGCCCTTTGACATTCAATTCAAACTTGTTGGACCAGCAGGTAAGATACATTTGCTTCTTAAAATGGATGGTCAGTCCCATGGAAATAATGCATTAGTTTAGAAATCGCAACCTCTGCGAAAGTATTGCTTTGAGATGTAAGCACCTTTTCATCGTATATGAGAATCGTCATAACAGAAAAAAAAAACAAATTTTAAGAGAAAATATCATCGGGTTATTTAATCTAAGTTTTAAATCACTAAAAAACATTCTGAAGAGGGGTCTGCTATTTTTTGAATTTCATCAACTATTAAAATACCTAACGATAATTTATCTTTCAAATTTGTTATAACGATTATCTTGCACGGGGTTCCGCCAATAGCCCTCGTGTAGCTCTAGTGCGACGATAATTCAAACTTGCACGGGGTTAGGTTTGAATTATCGTCGCACTAGAGCTACGCGAGGGCTATTGGCGACTCTCATACAGGAGGAAAAGAACGAATTCATGTTAAAGGCAATACTTTCGCAGGGTTTGAAAAACTAATGTTTTAGTTCTGTGGCTCTGACCAGCGACTGGAGAAGGCCAATTTTCAATAAATAAAATTTATAAAGTCAACGCGACTATCATATTTACAACACAAAGAGCACGTCAAGAAATAGTCCGTAAATAAAAGATGTTTGCACATACAACACATAAATTAAATTTTAATGTATATATTGAATATTTTTAAATGATATATTTATACATAAATTCAAGAAGTATACACTGTCAAAAAATTTAGCGCAGGATTGCACAAATCCTGGAACTTTTTAGGGGCCACCACTATTTCGATTGTGAATTCACCACTTTTACGGTGTATCAAAGTAATGGTTTTACCACAAATGTGGTGAATCCATGCTCCAAACAGTGGTGGTAGCTGTAAAGTTAAAGGATTCGCCATAATTTGGTGCCAAACTTTTTTACAGCTTATCTTAACAAGTGTTTATACTGATATTTTAAATATATGGGCAGTTCTACCATAATTTTTAATTTCAGGTATTAAAAACTTGTAAAATTTATTTTTTCAAAATCACTTTAAATGTTTATCAAAAGGTTTATAAGGGTTCTAGAATAACGAAAAAAAGTTTAGCAAAGCTTATTTGTAAAAAACAAAAAAATTATAATAAGGGACGGCAGTTTTTTAAAAACACCGATTCTAAGGAAACCGGTCTAAACCGGCCTCACGAAACTAACTGTTTATCAATGAAACCGAAATTGTAAAAAACCGGTTAGTCTTAAAACTGGTTTCGATTTTCCATCCCTAGATCCTAACGACGGTAAGGATCGGAAGGTCAGGAACGGAAGGAAAGGACATTCACGCTGTTTTCCTGTCTTTCTTGTGTTGAAATTAACTCCAGTTTAATAAAAAGGGATTTTTTTACTTCTTGTACTCCACTTAAACATTTATAGAAAAAAAAATTCAATTATCAAGCAAAAATTAACCTTAAACCTGGGAGACTGTAAGGAAAGCAATAAAGCCTCGCAGGCAATTTCACTAAGTTTTTTTAAATTTTGGGCTTATTGGTGAATTTTAGCAATAATATGTGGCTACTAACTGAAAAGTGAGTTTTTTGCAATACAGTTTTCATGGTTGAAGAATCACTGTAGCTCAATCCAGTGCCTCTCCTCACCACTTTTGGAATGAGGTCAGTGAATGTACCAAAACCCAGGGACAAAGTTAGGAGACGAGAAAAACGCATTATAAATGTTAAAAGCCAAAATTCAATGGAAGGAAATCGTTAAGCTACAGTATTAGTTCAATTTAAAATCCAAATGAATGTAATTTTTAGCTAAAAAAAGTATTAGATTGGCCCTAAACTTAAAATTTGACATTCGGGACACACGATGGTAAGGACTTTTCTGCATTGTTTTGCGTTCTAAAAATTTTTTGGAGTTTCTTTGCTTTAAAATTACGTTTTGCAATTATAAAAGGACCAGTCTTTTAGTATAATAAGAAAAAATGGTAAAGAAATATTAATTTTTAAAAAAGTTATGCCCAAGGGACATAAAATTAAAAATTATGGTAGAATTGCCCATATAATTAAACAACCACATAGTCGGTGGGTTTGATTCCCGATTCTGATACGTTAGTAACTGTTTTAAATTTCCTTTAAATAATGCTTTTCGATCTAGGTGGGCCACTAGCAGAAAAATGCAATCCTTAAAGATCTCAAATGTACGAACGGTAATGCTCTCATTTTGATATATTGTAGAGAACTCTCTATATGGCCCTCTTAACGTACGTAGTTCTTTCATATGATATATATTGACAAAGTAATTAAATTTGATAACAAAGAAACGTGATACGGCTTGATAGAATAATTAAGTTGATAACAAGGAAATCATGATAAATCTTTTAAGGATATTTAGATTATCAGTAACATTCAAGTATTTCAATGAAATTAAACAAATTATTTCAAAAATTTGACAAAAGTTTATTTTACTAACTGCTTTTTCTAACTACAGTTCCAATTAACAAACTGAATCGCTAACAAAGCCGTCATGAAAGCTAAAAATTTTGGAATTATCGGTGTTTTGATTTGAAAAACAACTAATTTAAAATAACTACCCCTTACGCCGTTTCTCGAATTTTTATAAATGAAGAATTTCTTTTAATAACCTGCAAATCTAGAGGTTTCATAATATAAAAATACAATGTCGTACCAAAAAAGACTGTGCAATAAAAGCTCAGAAGAGTTTGACATCCTTTTAACTTCTTCGAATGGTACGAAAGAACAATTTTGACGGTGCTCAAAAACGAGTGGGCTTTTAAACAGATATTTTTTATGTTAACATCGTCTAACACATGTAGAAGAAAGTGAAAAACAGATTGAAACAATTTCTTCAATACAGTCTCTAGCAAGAAATTTAACTTTCTTGCAACTTACACAACTTAAAAAAGAATAGTTCATTATGTCACAAAATAATGCTGTTCAGATTATATGATAGAGAACTGACTTTTCTGATGTCACATTAATGGACTGATTTGAAAGCTATAACCGAGGCGTGTTCAATAGTTCTTATTTTAGAAGGAATAACGTATTGTAAAATTTCATTTGTCGACACAGCTTAACCCGGTCCACTAATTTAGCGTCACGTAAATCAAAACTTTGTCCTCATCATGATTGAGGTGGTATTCAAACTATAATAACTTACAATAACTATCTTTGACATTTCCAATTGTTTTGCGAAATCAATGGTGATATTGTTCCCGATTTATACTTAATTCAATAGACAGACAAGTACGTTCTATTACATTAACTAAAAAAATAGAAGCTGACTTGCTGCTCGAAGCAAATATGTTATTGGCAACAATTACTTTAAAATGAATTTAAAAAAAAACATGGGAAGCGAAATTATGAGACTTTTTTCATAATGTTAATAACAAAAAAAAAAGAAAATTAGAGCTCAAAAAGAAAAAAAAATCGAAAAAAATCCTTGCGAAATGCTGTACGTCTAGTCTCCGTAATTATAAATTAATTTAGATTCAAGTTTTTGCTAGATGTACTTGAAAATTATGCTTTAAAATCGCTTCGCAACGAAATTATTTGTTAAAAAAACAAATGAAAAAAAAAAACTAAGTAACTAATCTCTTAACGGCAATTAATACCAAGATGCTAGTTAATAAAAGGTCTTGAGTCTCAAAGTTTGATATTGAAACAGAATTTCGGATACATCCTCTAGTTACGATAATTTGTGTGTTTGTATAAAGATATGCTCTTTGATCATCATTCAGAATGAAACAAAATTGGTCTCTTGATAGAATGGGGAAATGTGAACTATCGTGATAACAATTTGTTCCGATGACAAAATTCTTGGTTGGTACTTCTTAAAATTAACCTTTCAGTCCCAGTGATGCCATTTTGCATCTCATGTTTCGAATCGCAATTAAAAAAAAATAATAGGGCTGACATCTATCGGGATTAATAAAAAATATTTTCTAATAGGCAAATTTTTGAAGATAAGAATGATGAGCTTTTTAATATCATAAATGGCTATAGACGATCAGAAAAAAATTTGAAAAATGATGATGCCAAATTGTCATTGCGACTGAAAGGGTTAAAAAAAATTGCTTAAAGGAGTACGCATACGCATTTGGAGTATCCAAATGACGCAAAACTACTCACGTACTGAATGTTTGTTTTAATAGAAAAAACATAAGACAATTTTAGGTCCTAACTGCAAGTCACAATCTCAACTTTTAAAAAAAAATAACCACACTAATTCAAAACTTTCAAGTTAGTTCAAACCAACTCACCTCATAAAAGGTATAATCTTGCTTATGGTACTTAAGAAAATTGGATTCACAGTTGCTTTTCAACATAAAATTGAATTAATTAATAACAAGATGATTTAACACTCGAGAAAATGGAAATTTTACGATTGAATGATCAGAAAAGTTTTAACTTGTTAGGTTTGAATACTTCCGGTTGTCCGTTTCTTTCCAATATGGGTGATCCGATTAATAGAACTTAAGTGTGTGTATTTCAAAGTAAGACCTAATTTTTAACATTCAGAATTTTATTATATAGAAAATAATATAAGTTTTATTTTGCAAAATTAAAAACAAGAAGCATAGGGTTCCAAAGAGTTCTAATGTAAGGTAGAGGAACGACTCGTACTGACCTGCAATCGGCAGCCATGGCTCACTACGGAACGGGAATAGAGTGGCAAAAGAGCTAGTTTCGGTTTAGAGGCCAATTGGAATCGAAGCCATTTAGGGAGGTTTTGACTATAATTTAAATAGCTTATAGATTTTATCAAATGCAGTAGTCGATTTGAAATTTTGATACTGAGAAAGAAAGTACACCCAGGGAAAAAGCGGGTATCGAACCCGCGCTTGTTACAGTGCGTGGACTGCTATCGTTATGGCCTGCAATCCAAACCACTCGGCCATAGGGCCCCAAATGCCACCCTTTATTATCTGCCTGCTGGTTCATTATGCTGTTTTCCCAGGTTCAGTCACTACCCTACTTTGAACTCTTTGTAAGGTACATTTCTTTAAAAAAAAAAGTGGAGGATGACTGTTTGCAAGTGGAACACTCAATTTCTATTTCTTTTATATAATTGAGAATTTTAGCCATCAAAACATATTTCCGTCTCCAACACAACACATATATTCTCCAAATTTCATGGATCTGTTTATTTTATATAATAGAGGATTTTAGCCATCGACACTAATTTCCATCTTCAAACAACTCATATGCTCCAAATTTCATGGATCTATTTCTTTTATATAATTGAGAATTTTAGCCATCGAAACAAACTTCCGTCTTCAACATAACTCATATGCTCCAAATTTCACGGATCTGTTTATTCCTCATAAGAATTTATTAGTTTATTCCTCATGAGTTCAGTTCAGTGCTCACAGCTCGGCGGAGCACCACTGAAAGTACAGCATTTAACAATCGGTGAGCTTCGAAGGTGCCGATTAAGCTGAAACAGCAAGAATACATAATTATTAATAAGGTAACTTTTTAGTATGGTTAACCCTTTCAGTCCCAATGACAATTTGGTATCATAAATTTTTTACTGCTCGTTTATAGCCCATTTCTGATATCAAAAAGCAAATCATTCGATTCTTTTTTCTATTAGAAAATATTTTGTATTAATGACAATAGATGTCAGCCCTATTATTATTATTTTTTTAATTATGGTCAGAAACATGATGCCAAAAGACATCACTGATACTGAAAGGGTTATGGGAAAAAAAGAGAGCATATTTTATCCCATTCTAAAAATATCGAGTAAAAATACATAAAATGACATTTTGGGCTGAAAAAAAGATTTCCCGTGAAAGCTTTATCCTGAGTTAGAAGTTTAAATATAAACGATTGCCTTTAAAAAATGTTATAGTCAGAATGGAATTCGAAAAAGGTTCCGAACAGACTAAAATCTACTTGGTTTTTTCAATTTACAATCTATTTTTATGTTCTTTCTAATTTTAAAAAGCAACTCAATTGCCTTTAAAATACAAGCAAGAAAAATCACTATAAACAAACGATAACAATAAAAAACCACAAAATACATAATTTAAGGGAGAATGGGTGCGATGTTAAGTGCCTTTAATATTAATACAATGGGGGAAAAAAAACTATTTCCTCTGCCACATTTCTCCAGCTGTATTGAATATTTTTGCAAGCTGGGTTATTTAAAAAATAATAATAATAAATGTAGATAACTTTCAGGTCTCCAAGATCCCACTTTTTTAAATTGCTTTGAATACTTTTTGTAAAAATATTCAATAAAAATTAAAAAATAGAGCTAATTTTAAAAAGTTTGATTGTCGGGACCTGTAAATCAGCTAAATTTATCACATAAAAAATCATTTAGTAAAATATTCAATACAGCTTTAGAAATGTGGCAGAGAAAATATTTTTTTTCTCCTTTGGATTAACACTGATGAACTTTGCTTTGGAGACCCGCGATCCAGGGCACCTATTACCCCTTTAAGTAAAAGATAATTTGAAGAAACTAAAAGCATAACAGGAACTCACCAAATAATCTCGCTCACGTGAAAAACAGTACCAGGATCATCAGCACGATCACTCCAAAAGAGAGGTGCCGAGATTGGGCACCGCATGTGGATGCATTGAGGTGCGCCAAGGGGTGCCTTGAGGGGTTGTCGCACCGCGTCTCTTTGGGGAGGCTGAGAACCGCACGGCCTTCTTCAGATACTGACCAGTCACGGAGCCACAGAACTTTGCAGTCGCAACGCCATGGGTTGTCTGAAAAAGTGAATTGAAGTGTAAATGTGACATAAAAATAATAAACTAGTAGTGCAACATCAGGTAGAAAATCAAGGACAGCTGTGCCTATTTCAGGTAACAACGTAGTATTATTCTATTCAGTGTCTTTTACTTAAAGTGTCTCGTAGAGACTTATGTGCATATTCTCAACAAGTAATGGGAGCAATGCATCATCAGTCCCGATCACTTCGTCAAACTTACGTAAAAAAAAACTAAAATCCGTCTGTCAAGATTGGTTTTTTAATTATTCAATAGGCTAACATATTCTGGTAGTAAAAAATTTCATCCTTGCCCTAAATTTAAAAAAAATTACGTGCATCACCTCAGCACATTTTAGAATGCCTTGTATTAACTTGGACATTTACAAGTCTCCACCTAGACAATACCATTATTTAAGATTGTTTTACATGAAAAATACGCTAAATCTTGAGAAAGTGACTAATTTAGGGTAATAAGCTGAAATAACTTTTACCCCTACCCACCCAAACCTTAACGTGCACTTATTTTAGAATATAGTTTGTTGTTTTTAAATTTATATCAATTTAAGAATCGAAGTAAAAAAAAATTCTCATTTTAAATAAAATTCCATTTCGATATCAGAGTCAAAATGATATATTTGTATTAGAAAAAATTAAAATAAGCTCTTTGTACAATCACCAGAAATCTAATGTGCTAATCCATACATAAAATCCGGATATATTAAAGCGAGCTACATTTTCAGAAATAAAGCGCCAAATCCCCACTCTAAAATACCATCTCTCAAATAGTGTCTCTATTCACACCTTGCGATAAAAGAATTTAGCATACTACGAAATAGGTACTCAAGACATAGATAATACATTTTGACTTTAACTCAATTTAATAAAAGAGAAGAAATAGGGTTTTATTACTCTAAGCCATTCAAATATTAAAACAAATTATTCCCGCTAAAATATGTATTAAAATTTGTCCTTGTACTTCTTTAATGCTGAATGCATTCGAATGGTTTCTCTATGCTAATAACGTAGAATCCGGCATATCCAAAACAGATCTAGTTTCAACAATATCTACCATTCGCGTTATGTGCATAAATCTACCATTAGCATCGGAATAAAATATTTTGCTCTCCAAAACATACACAGAGCTTCCTCCGACTTGTTATTTTGAAATGTCTGAGATTTGAAAAAAATGTAAGATATATTTTAGTGGGAGAAAGAATTTGTTAGTGAAACGATGTTACGATTGAAGGATCGTCAATAACAGATCTTGAGCAATGTTTTCTAAATCAAAATGTTCATAATATAAGAAGTGCTTTGCCCAAGTACGTGATGTACTTGGGTACTCGGTACTTCACGTACGTGAATTGCGTGAAGAAATGTACGTAATTCTTTGTACAAGATAAAACGTTGGCTTATATCCAACCATACCCAACAAACTAACCGCCCTATAGCTAATTTGTCTAAACTACAACGGCTATTCCTCTGTTGACGTTACAGCTACGTCATACATTGTCTTCTAAACCACAAACAAGCCACCCTCCGCCCCCTTCGAATGGTCCATTGAATATATATTTCAAATTTAGATTATGTGATAAAACTACAGCAGTAATTACCGCATCTTTATTTGTGAAACATTTCTCATTTTTGACCTAGTATTGTAAATCGCCAAAACCATGGACTCAAGAAAAACACAACTCACTTCTGGAGAAATCTCTTTTGTGTAAAAACACAAGCTCACTCTACATTAAAAAAATATTGTAACCACTATAAAGTTTTTTTTTAATATAGGATCGAGCACATCCGGTTTAGTTTACAAGCTTCATTGTTTCAAATTTTACAAAAATATTAATGAATGTCAAAGATCAGCTTCTAGATCGTTATATTTGCGTCATGTCTTTCCTGTCCATAAACAGTGCGAAAGGAAAACACCTTTTACCGAAACGCTCGTTTATTGTCCTCCTATCACTTCTTAGCATCTATGACGTTGTTTCAGACGAGTCCAAAAGATTACTTGTAAAATGAAAAGGGGTATGGAAAATGCTCGGGACCGAACCTTTTACATTTCTCACACACGACAAGAACCCTAACGACTGGGAGCTCTTAGATTTCTGAGTACGAGAAACATTAACATGTTTAATACAACGGTGTCGTACCGATGTTAATTTGCATCTAAGCCTAATCCATATCATACGTCAGAAAATCATTCGAAGAAAATAAAACTTATTTTCCGTTTTACCATCTACTAATGCTGCCAGTTGCATTCGCTCACGATCTGGCGATCAAGTTTACGCAAGATAAAATTCTACACTTCGCTCGCGTGCTAACCTTATTTGGGTAAAAACAAATAGTAAAAAGGCAGAAGGAAAAGCGTGGTGGTCCTTTGTTGGAAACTCTTGTAAGGTAATATTTACATACAAAATGATTTGAATACAATTTAACCAAAATACACTTTTCATTCCAATAAAATTGCCAAATTTTCTCAAATAATATTCAAATCTGTTAGACCTTTAATGTTTCAAACGTGTGAACCTGAATTAATGTTTTAGACGTGTTTTCTGGATGGATTTCACAAATAATGTATGGAACTCTTTATATCCGCGGAAGGATCTTCTCCATAGCATATTTATAATTATCCAACTTAGGTTGGCAAAGAGTGTAAGCCTAATCCATATCATACGTCAGAATATCATTCGAATAAAATAAACTTATTTTTCCGTATTACCTTCTACTAACGCCGCCAGTTACATTCGTCACGATATGGCGATAAAGTTTTCGCAAGATAATAGAATTCTAATTATATTTTCTTCCGAGTCCTTCATTCGAACGTTTACCCGCACGATGATTTGGTGTCTTTCTTCTTTCGTCAAATAACGTGAATCTTTTTTCGGATTTCTCCAAAGAGAATAAGCCCACTGATTAAATTCCCCGAGGAGGGAAAACAAATTTTGTACTAGAATATTTATTGGAAGTTAAAAAGAGTCATTATATAAAATGGTACGGAGAGCAATGTTTTTAAGAAAGAGTACTGTAATAAATAACTTAATTGTGATGTTTAGGGTCAGGTTCAATTATTTTCGCACCAGAGCTGAATGAGAGCTATTGGAGACGGGCATTATAACTTAAAACCAAAGAGTTCTGTAGTAGGGTAGAGGAACGACTTGTACTGAGCTGCCATCGGCAGCCATGGCTCACTACGGGGCCCGAATAGAGTGGCAGTTAAGCCTAATAAATACTAGTTAGTTTATAATTTTGATACTGAGAAAGGAAGTACACCCAGGGCAAAGGCGAAAATCGAACCAGCACTCGTTACAGCGCGCTGACTGCTAGCGTTATGGCCTGCGATCGAAACCACTCGGCCATCGAGCCCCACATGCCACCCTATATTGTCTATGTGTTGGTCCTTGGTGCGGTTGGTAGGTTCAGTACCCTACCCTACTATACTGTCAGCGATCGAACACGAACCTGGGACCTTTCGCAAATAAAGTAAGCGCCATACAGTCAAGACTACGACGAACATTACTAAAAGCATTCCATTTGTTGAGCGTTTGTTACAACGGTGTCGTACCAATGCTAATTTGCATTTAAGCCTAATCCATGTCATACGCGAGAAAATCATTCGAATAAAATAAGTCTTATTTTCACGTCTTACCCTCTCCAAGCACCAGCCACTTACATTCGGTCACGATCTGGCTATAAAGTTTACACAAGATAATAGAATTCTAATTATATTTTCTTCTGAGCTCTTTATTCGAACGTTTACTCGCGCGATGACTTAGCGTCTTTTAGCTTTCTTCGAACTCTTTTCGTCGAAACGTAAATCTTCTTCGGATTTCCAAAGAGAATAAGACTCCTTGATTAATTTCCCCGAGGAGGAAAACGGATTTTGTAATAGAATATTTATTCAAGTTTAAAAAAGACAAATACAGTGAACAGTCTTTTAAGAAAGGTAATTTTATAAGCATCTGAAATGTGATGGGGAAAATTACATTAGTTATTATCTCAAATTTTAAGAGCTTACAATTCAATACGAAATCAATTAGGTTTAATGTCTCAATATTGCAGTCTGTGATTATTAAAAATTTGCTTAGCAGCCTTTGCTACATTTGGACTAATTTTATAACACTTGTACTTTGTATTTAATTATTTTATACGTTAAAAAGAATGTAATTTATTAAATATATTTTGAAAATGTGTTCTATCCACTAATGCACGAAAACAATTAGTAATACAGTACACTTGCTTTCATTCGAAGAATTGGTAACTGGAATTTAGGTAATATCTCTACCTATATTTTTGTTTAGAATTTCGGATTAAAGTAGAGAGGTTGTATACTGTATAGAGAGACGCAACTTAACATTGTTTCATCATTAATCAAACCTATATATCACATTTTATTCAAAATAAATTTTCAGATTACCCATGGCATCTTAACTTCATAACTTTGAAAGTTCAAAAACTTTGTAGTAATGCAAGGAAAAGCATAATTGGATTCACTTAAACCGCTTCCACACAATATTTATGCTCACAAAAATCACACTATTTATACACCTCAGAAAGAAATTCGCCGAACAGGGATTTCTAATTCAAAATTTTAAACTCCAAAAATAACTATTTTTATTAATATTATTTCGCAAATTATAAATTACTCATTGTTTGTTAAATTTGTTTGACAAAGAAACATATAGCGGCTCAGTGGCCGAGAGGTTTAATGTGTCCTCCTCATAAGCCAAAGATCGCGGGTTCGAGCCCCGGCTGAGTCCGTCGGAAATTCAGGATGAGAAAATCTTGGAAACGTATGCCATATGTTTATGTGACATGTAAAATATTCATTAAATACCCATTTGGCTCGGGTTCTCTCGTCAAAATTAAATCTCATCATACTATAACATATACAGAAAGCTCAGATTCATTGTAATGTGAGCATCACAATTGATAGCAAGAGTCGCCGAGAGGGTGCCACATAAAAATGGCTCTCAGTTCAGAGGAATATGCCGAGTCTGCAAAGGCTTGACAGCCTACGTTTTAGCCCCATTGGAGAAAAAAAACCACAAGGAAAGATGTTTAATGAAAAATGTCATATACTTGTTTAATTATTAATAGCGTCTATCATAGCTTACTGATAATTGTTGATATTAGTCTAAAACATTTTTTTTCAAAAATCATAGTCTGAATCATCATACTTAACCACAAAAGACCCTGTTGAATTTTTATTTCATATTTGTTTGGTTTTGTTGATACTCTTTACATTTAGAGCAAACATATGTACACATTTTATTAAAAATACTGAGACAAATAGTGAGGATTTAAGAAAAAAAATCATTAGAACTGTGGTAATCATCCCAGTTATGTTCCGAGCCATGACATCATCCGACTTTGCGAAACTAACACCAAGAGACGTTGATGCGCTAGAAGAAGACTAATGAATATTTATACGATCCAAGGGAGTTGCTTACACTGTCAAGATAATCATCACCGAGCTGCTGACAAGAAAACTCGTCCAAACATCAACAAATGTTACACCATTTCGCTTCAGAGCTGACTTATATATCAGAAAATGAAGTTAATAAGCTATTTTGAAGCAAAAAGGTTAGGTTAGGTTAGGTTTGAATTATCGTCGCACTAGAGCTACACGAGGGCTATTGGCGACGGGCGTCGTATTTTAGAAACACAGTCAGGTGACGAGCCAACACCTGAATAGGCACCCAACGCAACCGTTAAGGGCGACATCGTACGCAGCGTTAGGACTTTGAATGATATTTAACGTGCACTCCCTTACACGGGGCATTATTCGTCGGACATTTTTGGCTGCACGGGCCGTTCATAGGACGGCAGCTATTTTGGCGATGCCCGGACCCGAACCTGGGACCTTCCGCATGCTAAGTGAGTGCTTAACCGACTGGGCTCCCCAGCCCCTTTTAAGCAAAAAGGTGTTACAATATGTGTGTTTTAGTTTATTTTGATGAATGTCAAGGTGTTCTATGTGCTGCTAGCAAGCAAAGTTGTCCAAACCCCACAAAAAGTTACACAATTTTGACTTTAAAAGCTGTTTTATATCAGAGCTGAGGGGCTAGGGACCCCTGTCGGTTAGGGACTCGCCTAGCATGCGAAAGGTCCCAAGTTCGGGTCCGGGCATCGCCAAAATAACTGCCGACCTATAAACGGCCGGTGCAACCAAAAATGTCCGATGAATAATATCCCGTGTAGAGGAAGTGCACGTTAAATATCCTTAAAAGTCCTAACGCTGCATACGATGTCGCCTTATAACGGCTGCGTTGGGTGCGTATTCAGGTGTCGACTCGTCACTTGACCGGGGTTCTAAAATACGACGCCCGTCGCCAATATCCCTCGGGTAGCTCTAATGCAACGGTTATTCAAACCTAACCTAATATCAGAGCTGATAAAGATAAAACCTTATTTCAAAGCAAAGTGGTTTAAATACAAGCGTGTTTTACTTCAATTTTTGATGCTTAGTTTCTCGCATTTCCCCTGATAAACATGAATCACATCTTGCGACACGTTTGCAGGGATTTTGGTTCATAATTGCAATTCCAGCATGCGACGGTGGTAATAACAACAACAATGAGATCTCCAGAAAACAAAGAATGACATTATTATTTCTAGACAAAGAGAAACTAAGGAAAGAAAGTCAGAACTACCTGGCTTTTGGAGATAACGCTCACAGTAAGGTAGCACAAAAAAATGGATTTAAGGTTTCTGAAGTTGGATTTGTATATAAAATATTTTAGTTCATTATCGCAAGTAGAAAAAGTGTTAAGTTAATTTCGCTCAATGTCTTAATAATGTTTGAAAGTGTACAATATCGTAAAGTATTCAAGCTGTTGTGGGACAAATGGACTAATTGCTTATAAGTTTATAATAAACAATAAATTATAGTTGATGCAGAAATTTGAATTTTACTAATTTATAATTAAGAAGAAATTTTCAGTTTGTTCAGCAGAAAATAATTTGACCTTATTTAAACGTTTAAAATTGTAATTAATGGATTTTCTACACTCTTAAAACAAACGAGCAATTTTAACTCAGTCTGAGTTAATTTTCACTCCTATCAAGTGCCGAAAATGCACTTTCCCTATCGGAGTTTATTTAGCTCTTTTGTTTTGTTAAACCTCCGCCAGGATCACTCCAAACGAGTGATTTTAACTTAGTCTGAGTTAATTTTCACTCTTTTACACGAGTGGATTTCACTTGTTTTAAGAGTGCAGATCTCTATTTTTGCATTAGGGGAGAGTGTTGTACCTTGGGACACTGACAATTTCTAAGAATCTATTGGCATTATTCATACATTGTTTATTTCTAATAGTAGCCTTAACCAACAGACATCATCATAATAAAATTTATCACTAGCATCATTGAATTGATGAATTGGTGACAAAAAATAATATTTCTCTACCCCAAAGTAAATATTTTTCTCATTCTAATATAATTTTTTACCGTTGTACTTTTACAAAAAGTCAACTGCATTTTATTTTCTTCATAAAAGAGAAGATTTTAAAATATTTTGGTTATGAGAAAATAATGATAATGCATTTAGATTGGCCACTATCTTACTTTTATTTAAACCATGTAGCGTGTTGTACCTTGGGACAGTAAAGCATATTGTATCATCATATAATGTTAAATAATTTGGACTTGCAATTCTGCTGTATAATTTAAATTATTCTTGAATTATGAAGTTTTATTTGTGTATTTCCTTGAAAAAACAATAAAGTTTTGTTTCCTGACAAAAATTAACTCAAGTGTATGACTATTGACTGAATTATAAGGTGTGTCCCAAAGTACAACATCATGTTGTACCTAGGGACAGTTTATCCTCTCTACTTTAAATGAGTGGCAATTTTTTTTAATTTCAAGCTGCCAGAATTAAAAAATATATATATTATAGAGGAATATATTGGTGTGTTGAAATGCTGCATTAAAATTTTTCTTTTGACTAAAATTATCGAAGAAAAAAATTAAAATGCAAAAATTGTCCCTAGGTACAACACTCTCTCCTATAGATTTTTGAGACATTGGAGTTCTGCCATCATTATTAGATCTTTATGACATTAATATCCGAAAAATTGCAAACTCGGTTATCAAAACACATGGTTTCATTTAACTTAACATTCACATTTTGGCAACGTCATAGATACGACACAAAAAGAACAGATTTTCTAGATCTTTATTGTAAGTGCATTGTTAAATATTAAACTACTAATTAAATAACAAAAACTTTAAAGTAAAAATAACTATTAACAGAGGCAGATATTGCAAATGAAAAAATAAACACAATAACTGATAAATCATAAAAAAGATTAAGGTTTCCAATATTTTTCTTTGAGAATAAACAGCTGAAAATCAACAGCAAATGTGTACTTATTTCTGTCTGCAAATTGACAATGTACTTTTAGCAGTAATTTTCGAGAAAAGCCGGGAAGCAAAACTTCACATATTTGAATTGCTATTATACGAAATTAACATTATGCATGTTTATTTGAAATAAAAGTAGAAAGCATGCTAAGCATGTTTTTTGGAAAAGCATGTTTATCTGAATGTTTATTTGAAGTAAAAGCCGAAAAGCATGTACTAAATTGGAGAATGAATTACTTACGAATGATTTACTAATGACATTTATAGATTTTTCTTTCGGGACATTGAAAGCTGATTTTTGATATTAAGATGGGATATCTACATTTTATGCTCATATTTGATGAAATTCAATTATTTTTTTTTTTAATTCATTCGCTTCATTGAAAGGAATAGCGAAAGTGGGGGAAAAAAACTGGGTTGAAAGTCCAGATATAAAAAACTATAAACAAAAAACTGAAATAAAATTGAAACTTTTTGCATTTGAGAATGAATTAAATCAAACAATTCAAGAGAGATCTCATTTGAAATTTACTTATTTAGTTTATTTTTACTCAAAAATTAAAATAAGCTACAAGCATTCTATTTTTGGCGATGCACAATTTTATCAAAAAACGGGTGCATATAGTTTTTAATTGAAAATTTCGATACCCCATTTTGATACCATTGTGTATCATTTTTTCTGAGAAAACACAAGCTAAATGTGTGCTCAAGATATCTTTTACATGTCACATAATCATATGAAATGTGTATCCACAATTTCCCCAATCAGAAAATATAACGACCCAGCCGCGTCTTGAACCCGTGAACTTGGGATGAGACGGACGCTGAATACCTCTTAGCATTGACCACCAATAAAATAAAAGTTGCCAATACAGTCCAGTGAATTTGAAAGTGAAATATTTTTTAATGAAAATTACAAAAGTACCCTTACGGCTCAAACCTAATTTAACGCCAGTCAAATACTACAAAAAAAAACATACTAAAAACGCTCTGCACTTGAAAGAAAGTTTGACAAATATCTCTACAATTATCTCTTCCCTAAAACGATTGACCAAGAAGAACGTCCTCCGTTAGAGAAAACAATCTTCACAGAAATGCCCATTCCAATGAATTGTAGGACATAAAAAGAATTATTTTTCGAGAGAGAAGACAAGCGCTGATCGATGAAGACTTTTATAGAGAATGCGGGTCAGGGGGTAAGCCCTAAAGGAAACCATGGGGTTTGGCAAAAATGCGCCAACTGTTATAGTTACACATTTATGATTGTCGAATAATTGATTGAATTGGTATCAAGAGTTGATAGACTCCGTAATTTGTTATTTATGGAATCTTTTTTTTTTTTAGATGTTTGAATCGGTATCTAGATTATATTTTCCATAAATTATTATTTTAACGTTCATTTTTAATAAATCCGTCTTTGCTTTTAGACATCGGCATAAGCAACAGAAATAGCATTGTTTATTGCTTAATAATGCGTATTTACTTATACATTTATATTGTTGACTAATATTTAATTACGGTGACATTTATTAAAATTTATGTTCTTTCATAATGTCTGTACCTATGTGCTCACTTTTAATTGTGTAGGACATAAAAAGAATGATTTTTCGAGAGAGAAGACAAGCGCTGATCGATGAAGACTTTTATAGAGAATGCGGGTCAGGGGGTAAAGCCCTTAAGGAAACCCTGGGGTTTGGCAAAAATGCACCAACTGTTATAGTTACACATTTATGATTGCCGAATAATTGATTGAATTAGTATTAAGAGTTGATAGCTCCTGTAATTAGTTGTTTATGCTAATTTTTTAAATGTTTGAATTGGTATCTAGATTATATTTTCCATAAATTATTATTCAAAAGTTTATTTTTAATAAATCCGTCTTGGCCTTTAGACATAGGCATAAGCAACAGAAATAGCGTTGTTTATTGCTTAATAATACGTTTTTACTTATACATTTATATTGTTGGCTAATATTTAATTACGGTGACATTTATTAAAATTGATGCTCTTTCATAAAGTCTAACTTAGGTGCTCACTTTTAATTTTGTAGGACATAAAAAGAATGATTTTTTCGAGAGAGAAGACAAGCGCTGATCGATGAAGACTTTTATAGAGAATGCGGGTCAGGGGGTAAGCCTTTAAGGAAACCCTGGTGTTTAGCAAAAATGCACCAACTGTTATAGTTACACATTTATGATTATCGAATATTTGATAGATCAAGAGTTGATGGCTTCCATAATTTGTTACTTATAGTATCGCTTTTTAATAATTTTCATCTTTGTGTTGGAACATTAGCTCAAGGAAGAGAAATAACTTTGTTTAATGACTAAGAATACGTATATTCATAACAATGTTTAGTGAATAAGGAATGCATATATTCATAACAATATTTAATGAACAAGAATACGTATAACACAATGTTTAATGGTTAAACTTGTATTGCTAAGCATTAAACATTGTTTAAAATATACAAGTATCTACCTATACGTACATTGTTGACGAATAATTAATTGCAGTGACATTTAAAATTGATTATCTTTCAATTATGCCTTACTTCCACGCTCACTTTTAATTAACAGTTTCAGTATTAATTCGTTTTTCGTCATCGCCTCAAGCCAATGGAATACTAATGTATTATGTATAAGATTCCTCCATGTGATTTGTTTTAATTATTTGTATTGTGTATTGTCTGTTTAATTAATTACTAGATCGTCAGGTATTAGGAGGTCGGATTTTTCTCTGTTTAGGTCGGAAATCATCTATTTATTTCTAAATGTATGCTAATCAAATAAAAGGAATCTTCGTAGCAATATTTCACATAAGGTCATACGCTGAATAAAAAAGAAAACAGAATATGTAGGCAGCTACAGTGCATGTCAATTTTCAAAAACGTTTTCAAAATATTTCAGAAAAATCTTTCTCCGTGTATTTATAAACCTGTTTGGTTGAACTTTATTCTGAAGTTTTCATGTACTAATATTTTATTAATTATACGCTCAATGATTTTATTTACTTTTTTAAATCAATTCTTCAGCATTTTAACGCTTTACGTTTTTTATAAATCTAGCCTTCAATTTATTGAATTTTTCCTTTGTTTTAAGTCGACCATTTTGAAATTAGTTGTCATCTCGAAATTAAGAAAAATAGTATCTCGGCAAGTGCCGGGGTTTGTTATCATTTCGAATTGGCGACATTTTCAAAAAGACGCCAAATCTGGCTGCGATTTTTTAGTTTAACCGAACATCATATT
Organism: Hylyphantes graminicola; assembly: GCA_023701765.1. Classification (NCBI taxonomy): domain Eukaryota; kingdom Metazoa; phylum Arthropoda; class Arachnida; order Araneae; family Linyphiidae; genus Hylyphantes; species Hylyphantes graminicola. The sequence continues at coordinate 62,114,509 of CM043115.1, forward strand.
TATCATACTTTTTATCGTTTATTCTTCGTGTTGTCAGAAATGGGACGGGATCTTTTGCGCATGTTCAGAGTCTTTAGCTTCTTAACCTTGACAATAAAAAAAAACGTTTCTCAATTGATCAGAAAGGAAGTTTCCTATACTCACAGAAACATTTCAGATAAGGCCAAGAGGTTTCTGGATTTTTTTTTCAGTTTAATAAAACGTGATTTTATCAAATACATAAAAAAACATGCTTTTAATAATAAAAAAATTGTGACTCGGTAAATATATACCAGCGAGCCACATGGAACGGGTACATTTAAGCTTAGAAGTGATAATTTTCCATTCAATTGCTATGAAATATTTAAATGCAAATACAAGATTATAAAAGCTAGTCCCTTAAAAAATCAGATAACGAATAAATTGCAGTTTTCAGTTCTGTAACTTCCACTGAGATATTTGCTTTGATTTTACTTATATTATACCTTTTCTTCCCCAAGAATAAGGTACACCCATACTACCTTATTTTTCCTAGAACTGTTGCCTTTGATCGATCGGAGAGGGCAAACAAAGTTTCTTCCGATGAAAAGAAAGCTCCATTTTTGCTTCCAATTTCAACATGGGATACAATAAAAAAAGAAGTCTTAAGGGATTGCTTTGTTTGCTCAAATTCTTTCGATGCCCTGAGGCTCTGATGATACTTTGCAACTGGTTGCTGTATCAGTATCTCTGTAAATAAATGTTTATTTATGTCTGCTACCTGTTAAACAAAATTCCCATCAAACTAAAGGGAACGTTCACTCTTTTTGAGTTGCTTTTTAATGCATAGGTAACATAAACGATATTTATAGGACATAAATTAAAGAATTTTTTTTTAATTATTCGTAAGGGGCTGTAGCAGAAAATTGTTTCAAATGTGTCCCGTTTAGCGCTTTAATGTACTTCTTTTAAATAAAGAAGCAACTTTTTGCGGCATTTCTATAAGTCATTTTCAAAATTGAACGGATACAAAGTGTCCCAAAAGGGGGCCCGTGTCAGTATCTTTGTAAATGCTTATTTATATCTGCTACCTGTTAAACAAAATTCCCATCAAAATAAAGGGAACGTTCACTCTTTTTGAGTTGCTCTGCAATGCATAGGGGACATAAACGACATTTATAGGACATAAATTAAGGAATTGTTTTTTTAATTATTGTTACGAGGCTGTAGCAGAAAATTGTTTCAAAGGTGTCCCGTTTAACGCTTTAATGGTACTTCTTTTAAATAAATAAGCAACTGTTTTTGTGGCATTTCTATGAGTCGTTTTCAAAATTGAACGGATATAAGTCCACACTCTTAAAACAAACGAGCGAATTTAACTCAATCTGAGTAATTTTCACTCCTCCAGTCTTGAAAATGCACTTCTCCGAAAGGAGTGCATCCTGTGTGTGTTAAACCTCCAACAGGACCTTTCCAAACTTGTGATTTTAACTCAGTCTGAATTAATATTCACTAATTTCCAGTGTCGAAAATGCATTTCTCCAACTGGAGTGGATTTCACTCTTTTGTTTTAAGAGTGTATGTTGTTGTAAGTTATGGCTTTCGAGGGAAATTACACCGAGAATTATAAATATCTCATTATCGACAACAAAGTGAACGTGATGAACAATATAAACATGAACAACAAAGCGAACAAGGGAAACAACTAACAATACAAACAAAACAAAAATATCAAAGAGTTCTAGGTAACAGGTGAAGAGGGGGTAGACATTTTCTCATCAATCCATAAGCGCTCTTGAGTTCCAATCTAATCTAAAAATATCACCTTGTTGTTGGGCTCGGTTGTCTAGTCCAGAGCAGAGGGCTGGGAAGCCCAGTCTGTTAAGCACTCGCTTAGCATGCGGAAGGTCCCAGGTTCGGGTCCGGGCATCGCCAAAATAGCTGCCGACCTATAAACGGCCCGTGTAGCCAAAAATGTCCGACGAATAATACCCCGTGTAAGGGAGTGCACGTTAAATATCCTTCAAAGTCCTAACGCTGCGTACGATGTCGCCCTTAACGGTTGCGTTGGGTGCCTATTCAGGTGTGGCTCGTCACCTGACTGTGGTTCTAAAATACGACGCCCGTCGCCAATAGCCCTCGTGTAGCTCTAGTGCGACGATAATTCAAACCAAACCCAAACTTGAGTTCCAATATAATCTAAAAATATCACCTTGTTGTTGGGCTCGGTTGTCTAGTGCCCTGAGCAATAGAGAAAGTGTACGGAATTCATCGGCTATTGCAAATTGAACAAGTGTTTGTGGGTACAATACCTATTCTATTTAGTTGATATAAGTCTATTGAAACTTATAAAAGATAAGAGGTCCATTTCAGCCAATAATATTTATTTTGTCAAACACCCTATTATCGTTTCATGTTCCTAGACATTTCCTTAATTCTACCAGACATTTATCCACGAGTAAGTCAATACGACATTCCTTTATATGACGAAATAGAAGAAAACAAAGTAATGGAGAAACAGCTTCTTTCTCTCCATTACCCCCCCCCCCCCCATAGACCCCATTAACGAAGAAAATGGATAGTCAATATTGGAAAGAAAAGACAGGCTGGGCTCGATTACGAAATTTGGCGAGCAACAAAGTATACTTCTAGAAAAAAGAAAAAGAGGAAAACACATTTCTCTGTGTATTTACTGGAATTGAATCCAGTGATTGATGGCAGTACTCTGTCCAAAATATCATTTAAAGGAGACATACAGACTGTAAGAAAGTTAAGTTTTTGTCGAAATAGGAAATGTAGTCAAATATCTTGATAGCCTGAAAAATCTAGCCAAAATTTTGTAAACATTTGACTGATACAGAGTTTCACCTAGTTTACAACTGTAGTGTAAATTGCAGAATTTAAAGTCCAATTTCTCTTGTTTGTAGAAGAAAAAAAATATTAAGTTAGGGATACTAAAGTTTTTATTTTCACTTTTAAGCTTTTATAACTGTGTTGCAGTTTCCGTCGGATCATACAAGTTACGAAAAACAAGGATAGGTTTTTATCTTGGTTTGTGTGACCATGGAGATCAATATATATTATATAATAATCAATATATAATATAAATATATAATATAATTTTTTATCGGAACTTAATCTCTAGTTATCTCTCAAAATTTCAAACCCTTTGTAATGCAACCGAAGCAAAAAGAAAAGAAAAAAAAAACTTTTAAAAACCAACCTACTTGCGGTAAAACCACGTACGAAATATCCATAAAAATTAAAAATTCTTCTACATCAACGATCATCAAGTACTACGATGATAACTACGTTATTGGAAAAGACAAAAAATCCCAGTGTGTTTAAAAGAAAAATAAATATCGACAATTATTATTTTTTCTACAACTCTATCTGAAACAAGATGCCGTGTAGCAAAAATAAAGGATTTTAAAAAAAGAAATAATAACAATAAAATAAAAAGCGTTTTCGGAACTCACCATTAGTGGAAATCAATTCTTGGAACAAGAAAGAAAAGAACTGCTTATTGTTTCTAATATTTTACCCGTTTTTTTATACGATTAGAAGCTGTTTTTCTTTTATAATTTTTGTAATAAATTGAGCACGTTTGCAGGGGTATCTGTTATTTGAACAAATTTCCCACAAGACTTACACTGTAAAAAAGGTGGAGCTTGGTTTAACTAAAAATATGGCTCAAAAGTTGTAATGGATGTGTGGTAAAATGTTTCCCTATCTTTTCAGTATTAGGCTAAGTTAGGTTTGAAAGTCGTCGCACTAGAGCTACACTAGGGCTATTGGCGACTGGCGTCGTATTACAGATCCACATTTAAGTGACGAGGCGACACCGTACGGAGCGCTGGGACTTTGGAGCATATTTAACGTGCACTCTCTCTACACGGAGCATTATTCATCGAACATTTTGGCAACAAGTCGAGAGTTATTTTGGCGATGCCCGGACCCGCTGCTGGGACCTTTCGCATGCTAGACGGTCGGATGCTTAACCAACAGGGCTCCTCAGCATGTTAGCATTAGCATTTGTTATTTGGAGCCAGAAAGAAACGAACTGCTTTTTGTTTCTTATATTTTACCCGTTTTTTTTATACGATTAAGAAGGTGTTTTTCTTTTAATTTTTGTAATAAATGGAGCACGTCAGCAGGAGTTTCTGTTATTTGGAAAAACTATCCCACAAGACTTACACTGTAAAAAATTTGGTGCTTGGTTTAACTAAAAATATGACCTAAAAGATGTAATGGATTTGTGGTTGGTTGGTAGACATATTTTCAGCTTGTGTGCTTGATCGTAGACCCGCTCATAAAATTTGTCTGATAAGACAGACACAACACACTCGTGACAGATGCTGCCATCTATCGCTACCTCCGCAATTTAGACATGTCCCTGCAGGGGAGTGGATTTCTGGTGAAATGTTTCACTATATTTTCAGCATTAGGTTTGACCATAATTTCGGTTAATGTTTCCCAAACCTGAAAAATGGTACGGAAAAGATGGTGAAGCATTTCACCACACAGTCGTTGCAGCTATTGGGAACCATTATTAAGGTGATGACAAACTACAAATTTTAACACTGTGTGAAATTTTCACAAGTTAAGGTTCCGCTATTTTTTTAACCGTATCTAAGGAGCCTTGCGATCACCGTGTAGTAGTTTTAATCCAATTTGGGCTGATGAAAAAATTACAAAAATAAATTTTAAAATCAGTATTTTGTGACAAAAAAAATTGTGCTTCAAATATTTTTTAAATAACTAGTTTTCCATGCCATAGTGCCCGTTGCAACAGTGATTAAAGAACTTGAAATTAAATTTCAGTACTAGTTCAACAGACAGTAGTTAGATTTCTATCCGCGGACGTACGTACAGATGGACAAAAGATAGGAAGGTTGATTTTCTGAGGTCATACCTTTGAAACAACAAAATAACTTTTGAGATCCGATTAATAACACCGATTTTGAAGGGGGGGATTCTTATGGAACGATAGACAGAATGCAAATCAGACGTAGCATATCAATACCAACTTTCATATTTTTATTACTTAAGAATTAAATAAAATGTAGGCTAATTACCGGAACTGTTGTGTGAGCAGGGGACCTTATAAATATCTGAATATCAATAATTCCATCCATATTTCCGAATTTCTTACTAAACGTCCGAGTTCAAAGGACAATTTCTAGAAAGGTGTAGCATCAAATACTTATTTTTATACTTTTATCCGTCTCTACGCTTTTATGCATCTGTCTTTGTCTCATTTATATGGCGGTCGGTAATAAAATTCTTTTTAACCGTCCGATTTAAGAATTTTTGTTTGAAAGATATGGCTTAACACAGATATCTGAGTTTTGCTTGTCTATTTGTTTGTCCTATTACGGTGTTTGCTAACTTCAATTCTAAATTACAATCTTAAAAATATCATTTTTTTTGCTAGAAAAAATACATAACATGAGATAATATCTTATATATTTAACTAATTGAAATGTCACAGAAGCAACTTTCGATAAAATTCAAGACGTTAAAAAATCACTTATGGAAGAACTCGAAACTTCATAATGCTTAAATAAGTTTTTTTTAAAATATTTTTATGGTGTATCAGGTAACGAATCTGGAACCAAATAAGTTAAAAAGATAACTATATCACGCATGAACTGTTCTTTTAAATCAACCTATATATGCGCTGGGGGTGGTTGGAAAAACGCGCGCTTTTAATCTTGGTTAATTAGTAAAACGCTCGAATAGCACTTCTTTTCAAACCGATAATTTTATATTTTTTATTCATTCCCCGGAGGAATAAAAATTCCAGAGCCAGAGTAACCTAACGCCTAAAACAATATTTTTCGTCAAAAAATGATATTATTCGACATTGTTGGATGCAAAAATTATTTTTGCTGTAACTACGACAAATTTTAAAATAAAAATTTGGATCGTTTGACTAATTATAGTAAAGGAATTTGAGGAAAAAATAGTGACGACTCTGTGCTTATAGGGGAGATTTTAAAATACGGAGCGCAGACATAGTTGCGTAGCACTGTCAAAAGTCAAGTGGTTTGAAATAGGCTGTAAGAATCGCGTCAATACATGCATAGTAATTATAGAGGATCTGGATGGCTGAGGGGTTAGCATCGCATGTTAGGTTAGGTTTATAATTATCGTCGCACTAGAGCTACACGGGGGTTATTGGCGACGGGCGTCGTATTTTAGAACCACAGTCAAGTGACGAGCCAACACCTGAATAGGCACCCAACGCAACCGTTAAGGGCGACATCGTACGTAGCGTTAGGACTTTGAAGGATATTTAACGTGCACTCCCTTACACGGGGTATTATTCGTCGGACATTTTTGGCTGTACGGGCCGTTTATAGATCGGCAGCAATTTTGGCGATGCTCGGACCCAAACCTGGGACCTTCCGCATGCTAAGCGAGTGCTTAACCGACTGGGCTCCACAGCCCTCGGTTAGCATCGCAGGCCAGCAGTCTGTGTGCTGTAATGGGCGCGGGTTCGATACCCGCCTTCGCCCAGTGTGTACTTCCTTTCTATGTGACAGTAAAAACTATTTATGTGTCTGTCTTACCACGGCCTACTCAAATACAAGGCAAAAGAAGCTCTCCTAATCGCGCTGGGGGATGGAATTTTTAACGTCATAGTTCCGAGTGACGTTGTTCCGAAAGTGAAGATAACCGGTCTCGAAACCTTTTCGGAAACACTCCTTTACGGCTGAACACATTTTTAGGGTTCCGAATGCATCTGAACTAGTTTCTCAATCTTCGGCACTCGGAATAGTGACGTTAAAAATTCCGTCTAGCTCATGTTTGGGAAAGCTTCTCCGACCTTGTTGTTGAAGTTGGCCGTGGTCTTACTTGACGAAGGCTTATAAGCGGGTCTCTGATCAAGCACACAAGCCGGAATGTATATGTTCATAACTATCCTACCCTATAGTAATTATAGCCCACGTGTAGTCCAAGTGCAATGATAATTTAAACTAAGATAGTTCCTGCACAGAGTAGAAATACGGAGTTAGGTCTGTTTTGCTCCGAGCTCTTCAAATATCTACAGAAAAAAGCAGATCCCGTGCATTGTGGAAATTCCATGGAATTGTTGGTTCCTAATGGATCGAAGACAATGCATCCTTTCTACTGATTCGAAAAAACAAAATTCCACTTTCTCGGATGTTATTTGGGAGGACTTGGCATCTCTTTTTCGATTTATATTTGCGCAGAAAGATTTGAATATATTTTTTTCTTTTTTCGATTTTCAATCCATTTCCTTAAAATTATTTGTCCGGGTTTATTTTTTTTTCCTTTTGGTTTAAATTAAGCATAAGGGGCATCCAGAATGGATTTGTCTTATGCATTGAGATTACCTGACCAAAAAATATGTTTTAAATGATTCATATTTTACTAATATTGCAGTTAATACTTCAGAAAAATACAACTATATACACTCTCAAAAATAACACCTTCATTTTTGACGATTCATGAATCCTCAAGCCTCATTTCGTTAATTTCGAGGATTGTTTCGTCAAAATATCAAGTGACTTTTGAGTAAACGCGAATCCTCACTTTTACGATCGTGATTTGACGATTCTGTATCTTGATTTTGAGGAAACTGAATCTCATTATTGTACTAACATGCTCAAAAATGACGAAATATTTCTTTAGATTAGACGATATTCAAATCCTCAGAAAAATGACGATTCAAATTTCCTCACTTTGAGGAAACAAAAACTCGGAGCATTTGCCAGTAACGGAATCGTCAAAATTAAGGAAAATTTCGTCGTTTTTGAGCATTCACTTTTTGGAGCATACTTTTAAATGTCGCAATTTTAGAATATTAGGAGTTAAAAATTTTTTATCCAAAACAAAGGATACGAACCTGCACTATGATTTGCTTCAAACAGAACGGTTAAAGTAACACATTTTGCCGTTGTTTGTAACTATAGATCACGTACATTGTTTACATTTTACCTGAGGGAATATCTTTGGTTTGGTTTGAATTATCGTCGCACTAGAGCTACACGAGGGCTATTGGCGACGGGCGTCGTATTTTAGAACCACAGTCAGGTGACGAGCCACACCTGAATAGGCACCCAACGCAACCGTTAAGGGCCACATCGTACGCAGCGCTAGGACTTTAAAGGATATTTAACGTGCACTTTCTTACTCGGGGTATTATTCGTCGGACATTTTTGGGATGCACGGGCCGTTTATAGGTCGGCAGTTATTTTGGCGATGCCCGGACCCGAACCTGGGACCTTTCGCATGCAAGGCGAGTGTATAACCGACTGAGTTTCCCAGCCCGTGCCAGTGACAGAAAAAACGCCTGCAAACTATATTGTTTTCTAAAATATGCATAGCAAAAGTTTAATATTCATTTTAAAGTTATAAAATATATATTTTTAAAACTTAGACTATGCTATTTATGGGAAACATTACAAAACAGAAGCTTAACTACACTTTACAAGAATATATGTGAGCTGCACCTACAACAAAATTTGTGTATCTAACTAATCATTAATATTGAGCCGAAATACAATGTGCATTGGTTCAACACAAATGAAACAAGAAAATTAACTTGGCAGCACATTTAATAATAATTACATTATTTTCTTTATACTTTAGTGAACACACACACGTGTTGAAACCAATGTCAGTGAAATTTCAAAGAGAAAAAAATTACTAAAGCCTTCTACACACTGGAATTAATTACAAAAGCAATTACATGGAATTTTAATGCCATACCATTATCATAAATATTTATTCTCGAACCTTCGTGCCTTTGAAATCTTCCCAATTAGTTAAGACATCAAAGTTAAACAATTTATTAATCTTTCATTGTGCAAATATTTGAAAATTTAACATTTTGTAGCTCCATCTTAATTTGAAAATATTTGAAAGCTTCACATTTTATTACTCTGCCTTAATTAGCATATATTCTTAAATTATAATAATTTCAACCATCGCTTCCAGAGATCACTAGGTCTTAATTGTTTTAATTACTTTTTCTTACACATTAATGAATGAAAGGTAAGCAGCCTAATGGTTTTAGTTTAGTTTTTTTTAATAAGCATGGTTAGAGCGTATTTTCGCTAAAAGTCAAATTTGACTTTCTTTTAGTGGAGGCATTTGCAATCGGCCGTAAAAATGATCGTTATCTTTGATTAAACAAATATCGAAAGTAGATTGACAAAATTGTATCTGAGATTCTTTATGTATTTAAAGTTAAGTTGTTTGTTTTTGTGCCAAATAGGCTCGCAAGCTACGCGACTGAATTTGAAAAAAAAATAGAACAGATAGGTTTACGTTCTGAAAAAAATTGTGGAATAGTTTAGAATTTTTAATTTTTTTAAAAAGAAAAATATCGATTTTCAAAGTTCATATATCTAAAATACGTGTACTAAAATCTATATACTCTTCGGCATCAACCATTTAAATTTTATTCATACGTTTAGATATCGATTTATTAACAAGTACTTACTGATTTATATTTATTATTATTGAATAAAACAGCATTTGAATTTTTATAGTTTTCTAGTTTGATTCTTTTAATAGTCACATAGAAACAATGATTATCGACCTTCTTGCTGGTTTTCAAAAAAGTTACAAAATGTATAATTTATGTTTCAAAATGACTACCTTTAAGGTAGGCGAGTACCCAAAATTCTAAAATTTTACTATTACTTTAATTTTTTCCAAATTTGGCATAGCGATTTCAAATATAATGAACAATGCTTTTGTGGCATTTTTTTTATTTAAATATAATTAATTTCTTTTAAAAGGCGTTTTTCAAATAAAAAAGGGGGCTTACGCTAACACGTCTAGCATAAAAAGTTTTGCATTAATTTACCTGAAATTTTTTACAGGTGCTATTTCAATATATATCTGTGCCATGAACCTCTAACATCTGGTGTAAACATACAAGTTTTTTGAAAAAAATGTCAAAGTGTAAGTTAACCACACAAAAAAATTGTTTCAATTAATTTATAAAATTTTTCTTAATAACTTCTTTCCTTGTAATCTGTATTTAACTCTAAAGGGTCATTGCATGCATCAGTTCAAAACGAAGAATTTAACACATAATTGATGTTCATAGGATGAAAATTCAATGTGGTAGACTTGTTAGAGTAAACCTCTATTTTTAGTAGAAAAACACCGTTTAAAATAAATAAATTATATTTAAAGAAAAAAAAATGCCTAAATAGTATTATTCATTATATTTGAAATCACCATGCCAAATTTGGAAAAGATTAAAGTAATAGTATAAGAATTTTAGAATTTTGGGTATTCGCCTACCTTAAGGTAATTTCCGTCCAATATTTGCAATACAATTACAGGTTTATCATCAAATCAGCCGCTTTTTATCGGATTTTAATTACAATTAAGAATTTGTGGAAATCCGTTTTGTATTAAAGGAGTTGAAAAGGAGCAGAAGTAGATTACGAAAACTTCACATATCTAAACAAACATAGTTTAGAGCGTGAAACCACGGGTTTCAGCTAGTTTGCTTAAATTTTAGAAAATATACTTTTCCTCTTTAATGTTTACTTCTACGCTTCAATGTATGAAATTTTTAATGACCTCAATGAGTTGAGCAGAGCATTAAAAAATTAAAAAGAAAAATATGGGTGTTTTTAACACCAATTTAACCCTTTCAGTCCCAATAACAATTTAGCATCATCATTTTAGATTTTTTTTTCTGATCATCCATAGCCATTTATGATGTCAAAAAGAACATCATACGATTCTTCAAACTTTTTTCGATAGGAAAATATTTTTTTTTATTAATTCCAATAGATGTCAGCCTTATTTTTATAAAATTATGATCAGAAACATGATGAAGCCAAATGGCATCACTGTTACTAAAAATTGTTATATGCCAGTAAAATTTCTTTTTTTGATGAAGCTGCTGCCAAAAGAGTTCAGACTTACGCTTTTAGTGTGGATATTTTATTACACCAGTAATTATTATTGACATTTTTAAAAATTAAATAATAAGTGAAAATATATCGATGCTTTCATAAAGTAACACTGTGTTTGACAATTTAATGGTAAGACTAAAGACGTATTTTAATAAACATACAGTTATAGTGTTAACTTCGAAGGATAAATATTTTTAAATTATGAGCTTTTCTTTTTCATTGTGTGCTTCAATGTCTGTTTCATTAGGATAGGTGGACCATACGTTGTCGATACAAATACAGAAATATGTTTGTGTAGAGGTCAAAAATCATTAAAATCGTCAGCTTACTTTCTAGTTTTAAATAATTTTGTAGAATCAGTCTTTGATAACAAAAGTTTTAATGCAAAGTTTTATAATTGTATCTTAAATCGAAAATTATTCTGACAACTTTTCTAGGTTATATCGACCTTTGTATTATAGTAATAAATATTTCTTCCAAGAATATCTTAGAAGTAGAGAAATAAAAAAAATCTATTTTCGCTACTTTGCACATGTTTAATAAATAGTTTTATGTATCTCTAAATCCATCCACAATTTTAGGAAAAGAAATTAAAAAGTGCAGAAAAAAAATTCAAGGATTTTGTGTACAGAAATATTAAATAAATTCTTAAAATCGTAGAAATAATGTAATCGTCATTTGAAAAAAGCCCCCCAAAGCCAATATATTTAGATTTTTATTGACCCTATTTGATCAAGTCGACTTGCTCAAACAATTAAGTAAAATTCTTGAATGAAAATCTTTAGTGTCAAATATAGCTAAACATTTAGGTTATAAGGAGGCGATTAGCACGAAAACTGTTTTAATTATATGCTTCTTAACAACTAAGTTCATTTGAGATAAATTTAACATTATACAAGTTTAATTATATAGATGAAAATATCCTTAAGAGGGACTTGCACTCCCATAGAGCTCGTGCATTAGTTTTGAATTCACAACTTTTGCAAAAGAATTGCTGTGCCATGTTATCCCATTTTCACCAGGTAAGGGAATTTTCATAACATCAATTTAAAACAAAAATTTAAAAAAAATGAAATTCGGCTATTTTATATTAATTGATAAAGTTTTTAATAGTGTCGCCATCTGCTGCATATTTTTGGCATTTTAAAACTTCAAAAATATATAATTAAATAACATTTTCGTTTAAATTTGTTCCATTTCAATGTTATGTTGATTCCCATACCTGGGGAAAAAGGGCTAGAACAAGGCAAAGCAATACTTCTGGGGAAGTTGTGATTTCAAAACTAATGCAAAAAAAAGCTCTATGAGACTGACAGATCATCTTGATAATTCCATATACAGGTTTGTAATACCAGCAATCCAGCACATCGAAATGCATTTGGTAATTATGAAGCGGGAAACAGACAAAACGACTCGCAATTAAGGAATGAGTTCTCAATGAGCATTGCCAGGTTCGTGCGGAGACATTTTTCTTAATCGCAGGAAATATTGTAATTAGCGTCATTAAGATCGTGGAGGATGCAACTCCTTAATTATTTTATCGAGATATCTTTATGGACTGGTTGTTGCGAACACCGTCAGTTCTTATCGCTGGATAAACTGCAATACCTCATTTTTGATATTTTTAATGAGTGAGATGTATAGATGTTTTGTATAAACAGGTGTTTTATGTTCTTGTTTTCCCAAACGACCATTATTGTTTTTGCATTTGTTTAATTTCCGTGACTCTTTTAAAAACTATGTAACGGAGATTTATTCTATAATTTAAAATGTTTGTATAAGATTGGGCTTAAATCAAAAATCCACTACAAAAACTCTCGGCCTTGCCTTAGTCATTAGAAATAGAAGTAATCCACTAACTGTAGGTATGGCGTTGCTCACGCGTGGAATGAAATCCTCATAAGCTTAATCTCTTAGGACAAGAACAAAATACTATACGTATATTAATAATCCAAACATACTTTTCAAACAAATATATGCTAAAAAGTATGTGTTTTGAAATTTTTTAACCCTCTTAGTCTCAAAAATTTACTACACTACAGAACCTTCTGATATTCACAAAATAAGCTTATTTTAGGTCAAATATACGAGTTCCATAAAAAAAATTCATTTTAATTTTTTATATGGTTTTTGAATTAATGCCAAAAATTTTTAACTGTGGAAAACAACAAAATAAAAATATATATATTCACTTCGAGTTATATATTTTAAGGTGTCTGACCATATTATTAAAAAAATTAGTAATTATTTTAACCGAGATAGTTTAAATTGTGTTTTAAATGTGTGGAACTGAAGTGAACTTATCAAAAATCAGGTGAAACGCTTGTTGGCTATTTTCTGAATAAATAAAAAAATTGTTAAAAGTGTTTGGATGTCATAACGAGACTTTCACATTTTGAAAAAAATATTGAAAGTGATGATGCCAAATGGCATCACTGCGACTGAAAGGGTTTAAAAAAATTATTGTTTAACAGTTACTTAGGGACACGCCTTAAGCTCTAAAATTACACATTTTTGTGCTATAAATGCAACAAAAAAAAGCCGTATTACTTATTTGTAGTTAACAGATTATTTTAACATTGTTTTTAATGTTAAATGCCTTTAAAATTAACTACTAAACGAAAAGTTTGAAAAAAAATTAAATAATGTTTATAAGAACTCGTATATCGTATTTACCCTCGTCATCTTAATTTTTTTATTGAAATAAATGACTGATACCAGTAATGGTTGGGTTTGAATTATCGTCGCACTAGAGCTACACGAGGGCTATTGGCGACGGGCGTCGTATTTTAGAACCACAGTCAGATGACGAGCCAACACCTGAATAGGCACCCGACGCAACCGTTAAGGGCGACATCGTACGCAGCGTTAGGACTTTGAAGGATATTTAACGTGCTATCCCTTACACGGGGTATTATTCGTCGGACATTTTTGGCTGCACGGGCCGTTTATAGGTCGGCAGCTATTTTCGCGATGCCCGGACCCGAACCTGGGACCTTCCGCATGCTAAGCGAGTGCTTAACCGACTGGGCTCCCCAGCCCCTCTGATACCTGTAATAAAAGGCTGAAAACTGATATTTGGATCTTCTTCTATCCGACCAGGTCAATTTTGGAACTAATCAACGTGTCAATTGTTTGTGGGGAGTCGCCAAATGGGGACGCCAAGGTCGCAAGAGGATAAACATGTGTGCTTTAGATTCCATAATACACTTCACATAAAACAAGATTATCACTCACCATGGATATCCAGCACTCGCAGGGTGCTGAGCAGGGGTTCGAATGCCTCGCTGAGCATTTCTCGCAGGTCGTTGGAGTGCAAGTAGAGCCACTGCGCTGACACCAGTGCAGACAGGGAGCCGGGTTCCACCACGGAAATGCTAAAAAGATAATTTCTTTAACACTTTATGCACTGAATTAATTTTTAATTCAGATTATTTGTGTCTTTTAATCTTTTAATGTTAGTTATTACAATTAGATTATATAGGGGTAAAAAAATAGTTGGGAAATAAAAGGCACTTCATGCCCCGAATTTAGTTTCTTTTTTCCTTCCTTCTATTTAAATAAACTAAATATTACCGACTAAGAATGACACCCTATTAAATGAATATGTTTTACCTTTTTAGCCTTCAATGTAATGAAACCGTATAGTGCACTAATAAAAGCGCACTACCAAAAATGAAAAGTAAAATAACGGCCTTTTAACACATTCGCTGCCACTAAATCATCGATAGATTCTTCATTGATAGAGGCAGATGAAGTAGAAAAACATCCTGTTTTTTTAAACCTGTTCGTTACAATGGAAATAAACTAACTGTTCATTTTTGAACAAGTACAAATCTTAGTTCGAGATCGTAAAATAGCAAGGTTAGGTAGAATTAACGTCACTAACTAAAGCTACACGATAGCTACCTAGTCGTAAAAATACAAGGAAATGTGTTCCTGGCCTTTTCCAACCGGATAACTCATCATCTGTCACTAATAATTGAATTGAAAGCCAATTACCAGATTTGCTTCAGTGATTAACTTTTCGACTATGAAATAATCATTAAATTTTCCTAATTCTTATTGTTGGGTAGTTTTTGTTACTATTTGAAGACTATTTGCAATTTTTTATAGCTAGATTGTTGAATAACAAACTGAATCACTTTACAAAATGAGGTATGTCATGTGTCTGGTCGCCCTACACTTGAGACGAAGGATTTAATTTCCTCGTAATTTTAAATAGAATGCCCTCTTTCAAATCACCAAGTATTATTCCAAGCACAGAAGGATCGGTTGCAAAAGTTACAAACGAACTTGAACTCATAAGAACGGTTGTCGAAATGGTACTATGAATTTCATCAGAATGCGCTGTTATCGGTGAATCGGAACCACGCGACTCCTTAAGGAGTCACTGGCATCAACGTGTTAAAGGGTCACAGGAGTCTTTAAAATGTGCAAAGAAGATACTACAAAGCATAGTTTGATCTTTCATGTCATTTTTTAACAACTCAATAAATGAGTATAATTTTTTTATATGTAAATCTACAGGATTTACTTATTATAAAACAAGTTTTAAAATTTATGAAACTTTAGCCAAAACTAAAATAAATGATATTAAACATAAAGCTATTTGAACACATTGTGATTAGGCTTGCGCGGCAAATTGTGAGGTCAAAATTGAAAAAATGACCAAGAAAATGACTTTATATTGTAAAAATATGTACAAACT
Organism: Hylyphantes graminicola; assembly: GCA_023701765.1. Lineage (NCBI taxonomy): Eukaryota > Metazoa > Arthropoda > Arachnida > Araneae > Linyphiidae > Hylyphantes > Hylyphantes graminicola. The sequence goes on from CM043115.1 coordinate 62,130,100, forward strand.
AGGACTTATACCTAAATTCTCAGCTCAATTTTAATTAGAAATTATTTTAAGAACTTTTTCTAAAAAAAATTTAAAATTTTGATTTTAAAATTTTTAAAAAACAATTTCTAATTAAAATTGAGCTGAGAATTTAGGTATAAGTCTTTGTTTGTACATATTTTTACAATATTAAGTCATTTTCTTGGTCATTTTTTTTAATTTTGACCTTACAATTTGCCGCGCAAGCCTAATCACAATGTGTTCAAATAGCTTCCTGTTTAATATCATTTATTTTAGTTTTGGCTGAAGTTTCACAAATTTTAAAACTTGTTTTATAATAAATAAATCTTGTAGAATTACATATAAAAAAATTGTACTTATACATTCAGTAGTTTAAAAATGACATGAAAGATCAAACTATGTTTTGTAGTACCTTCTTTGCACATTTTTAAGACTCCTATGACAACTTAAATAGAGAAATAATATACAGAATGTTGAATTTACAGTTTCGAAATATTAGTACTTGTTTCGTACTGTGTTACTATATTACTGTATTAGTTGTTTTCAAATAATTAAATATTTTTAAGGAGTAAGTCCCAATTGAAACACGCTATTTACATACTTATTGACTGAAAGTATTTGGCTAACTAAAACTAATATAATACACATCTGAGAGCGGGCTGTAGTTATCAAAGCTGGTAGTTTAGTTCATTATTTCAAAATACCGTTTTAAACCTTTACGTTCTTTGTCTAAGTAACACTCGCACCAGGGTCTACTGGCTTTACAAGCAGGTGTCGAAGCTGAAATACTGGCTGGGCAACAGTGTCAGAAACTATCTGTAGATAAAATTAAGCTAACAGCGACAATTGAAAAAGTATCTTGATAAGTGTTGTGATGTAGCAGGAAAACCTCACCTGTTGTTCTGTAGGAAGACGTATCTGAGCGCGTTCGAGAATCCGTCGAAGTCGCCCTCTCGCAAGACTGCGATGCGGTTGGACCTCAGATCGAGGGCCCGCAGTCGAGTCAAGTTCCTCAGGGAGGCACGAGGCACAAGCGTCAGCCGGTTGTTCCCCAACTTGAGCCACTCCACTGCAAAAAAAAAATATTTAACTTCAGGTAGGCTAATTTAGTTTCATTGAAGGGGCATTAAGTTCAATTTATACTTATTTAAATATATGAGGATATTTTACTGCCCAGAAACAGTCTAGGACAAGTTTTCCCCAAGTAGCGAGGGAAAGGTATTGGCGATCCATCGCCAACTGGTTTAAATTTTAAAGGTGAGTATTTTTTGAACTTTGAATCGGTTTTTGTCGTTAGCTTTCAAATATCCTGATGCGTTTTTCTCTATGAAGGAAAGAAAATGACACCAAACAATTTTTAAGAAACCGTTTGAAATATTTTATTCAGATTTATCTTTATATTATCGTTATCTTATAACCGCTGCAAGAGTATGCATGCGATCGCCCAATTTTAAAATATTTATTAATATATACATAGATCACAAATATAATATTACAAATGCTAAGATAAAAACTATGCGTATAAAACTGTAGACAAGTGTACTTAATACATACTTAAAAACAAAACCAGAGTGTAAATATTAAGCCCCTTTAACAATTACCGGATACTTTATCTTTAGAATTTATAATAATCTTTTTTAAAAGTAGCGTATCTTACATGGGTATGTCCGCAAAAAAGAAAAACCTTAATACATATACATGCGCAAGAAATAGAAATACGCATATACATTTAGTACATAGAATATTGATGTTCTGTGAGGAGATTCGTAAATGCAAATTTCGGTTATAATTTCTATGTCATCTTGGTAAATTTCAAGACACCTTTACTCTCCAAGCACGTTTTAGCCATTATTTAAACGACAAACTACATTTAAGTTGCACCATTTTTACTTCGTTTATTGAATATAAATGTTATTCTTCCGTGAATCCTTTGAAATTGTATTTCCGGGCCATTAGTGTCAAGAACTGCATCCACAGCAAAATACATCAATTTAAATTTTTTAATCCAGTTTCAGCAGGAGTTCTATGAACTGTATTCAAAAGTGTACTGATGTAATTAACTTATTCAGACATTTGCATTTAAATGAGGATAAAAAATAGAATTGTAACTTAGTACATTTTAATTTGTTTTTATCTCTAATTTCACAACTAGAATGGAGAGTGAATACAAAATGCCCTCTAATGAGCAGTTGCGTAATGAAAAGGCCAAGAGTAAAAATAATTGTCTCGCTTAATGCTTCCATTCAGAAATTATTTCTGGAAAGTCACATAAACAACTCACCAATTACACTTGGCAGCATTGGGTTGGCAAAATTGTTAGGCATATTTACGGTAAAACTTCATTTTAGCTTCATGCTATATGAAGAGTGCAAGGGAAGAACCACTTAATTTCGTAGAAGGCTTTCCTTAATAGCCTCCTTGGGGATGATAGCGAAAATTCGCCTAAACTGGTGTAAAGAAACCAGTTACTCACTTTGTTTTTCGTTCGCGGCAACCCTGATTCACGCCAGATACAAGTCGACGCAAGTAACACGTTTGTACCGCAAATGAAGAACCAAGGGAAAAACCGGTTTACTTTCGCCAATGCCCGCCAAACAGACAAGTAAGGTAAGACCCCTAAAAAATCAAGTGGTTCTTCCCGTGTACTCTTCATATTAAAGTACTTGTAAATGTTGCAATTTCAGAATATTAGAAGCTTATAATAATGCAAGATCCAATACTAAGGATACGAACCTGCACTATGCCTTGCTTCAAACAAAACGGCTAAAGTAACACATTTTGCCGTTGTTTGTAACTACAGATCACGTACACTGTTTACATTTAACTTGAGGGAATATCTTTGAAAAAACCGTTAAAACTTAATTTTTCTCGCAGTTCCTATTGACTTAACATTGTAGTATCTTTAGTTCATGCAGCACCGTAAATAAAGAAAAAAGTACGGGAATTGAAAGTCGTACACTGTTAAAAATGTTGTGCTTGCTTTCACCACAATAATGATTCCTAGTAGCTGCAACGGCTGTGTGGTGAAGTGTTTCACCATATTTTCGGTATTGGGTTGAACCCTTTTCAGGTTTCTGTTTCCAAAACTTGAAAAATGGTTGACTGAATACCGGAAATATGGTGATACATTTCACCACACAGCCGTTGCAGCTACTAGGAACCATTATTATGGCGAAAGCAAGCACAAAATTTTTAACAGTGCATTGTCCCCCCCCCCCCCCCCAGTTTTCTAGTTTATGGAGTTTTATTGATCCTTCTGCAGTTACAATATTCCAAGCAAACGAGTGGTCACTAAACGTCAAATTATTTAACTTAAAATCTAGCGTTGTTAATTAAAATGTTAACAAACCACCAAAGCTATTTACCATCCTCAATTGCGAACAAATTGAAAAGATTTGAAAGAAATAAGCGGAAAGTTCTGTTTGCAACAAAACCTTTATCCACGAAACGGAGGCTTTCACAAAAAAATCTAAAAGATTTCCTCCATCCCAATTTCTGAGTTGAGTTAATTTAAGAAATAACTCGAAACATAAAAATGTTTCTTTTAGAGGTAACAGCCATAAGTAAACATCTCGTTCGAAAATGGAACTTTTTTATTTCGTTCCATAAAAGGTTCTTTTCGTTCCCATTTCTGTTTCAAGTCAGCCGCTTTTCAATTTCCTCGGCTTGTTTTCTTAAGCTGCTACATTTATTATAAACTCATCTAAATTTAGATTAGGTTAGTCCGAATAGAGCTTAGTTGCATTTTTTGTCAAGTAATGTAGTTGGTAGCATGACATCTTTATTAAATTAATTTATTCGGGTGGATTCGAAAAGTCTGCATTAATTGTGAGCAGGGATGAAGTGATAATAAAACTAGGAAATTTTAACAATACACTATGTGTGTTTATTATAAAGAAAAACTAGAACTAAAAAGAACTAAGAAAGCCTAAAGGCAATACATTATAATTTATTAAGGATATCATTCAGTGCGATACGTTACAAAGAAATTAAGTTCAGTGTAAAAACACTTTACCTAGTCAATTTTTTATAGAGTTTAAATTACAGAAGAGTCTCGCTTATCTGAAAAGTACGGGACCAAATTTGAGCAGCAAAAATTAAAATTTTCTGCATATTATGAGAACTAAATCCAACTTTGTAAGTACGTATTTATTTTTTGTGTATTTATTTATGGGTACACATTTCTTATTTTAGCCGAAAGGCTCGGGAATTTCTGTTTATATAAACAGATTTTCGGATAACCGGGATTCGGATAAACGGGACTATATTGTACAGTCTTTTACACTCTTAAAACGGACGAGCGATTTTAACTCAGTCTGATTTTCACTCCTCCAGTCTGGAAAATGCACTTCTCCTTTTGGAGTGGATCCTTCGTGTGTTAATCGGCCGACAGGATCACTCCAAACGAGTGATTTTAACTCAGTCTGAGATAATATTCACTCCTTTCCAGTGTCGAAAATGCACTTCTCCAACTGGAGTGGAATTCACTTTTTTGTTTTAAGAGTGTACATCAAATTTATCAAGGTGTAATCTAATTACTTAATCCTTAACAAAAGTTAACTTAATTTTTAATTTTCTTTGATATTAACCAAAAGCAGCAGCTTTATCAAATTTCAATCTAACATATTTTTAAATGTTTTAAAAAATTGCAAGCTGTTGTTTCCCAATGAATTTTTTACGATTTCAAAATCAAATTTTTTTCTGTTCAGTAAACATCATAAACTGCATCTTATTATACTATCATTAATAAAATTAAAAATAAAAAAACACTTTCCAAATACTTTATCCCTCTAACTGCTTAGTCTTTGCTCGTGGGTCCTTTCGGATTGTCGCAATCCATTTCTTGATGGAAATTGAGGAAATTCAACAATGCAGTCTCTTGACGGAGAACATTAAGAAATGCGATTTTATGTTTCCATAAAATCGCATCATTCTTAATGCCCACATTACGACCAGAACTTATTAAGTTAGGTGGCTTATGAATGGAAAGATAGCGCGATTATTTGGCCCACGTGCTTAACTAGTACTGACTTTTATTGCAGTTATAGAGTCAATGTTAGTAAGTAGGAAGGGTAAAGTCACTCAACATCAAACTGTCCTATTAGATACACAAGGTCTTTAAGTATCTTTCATCAATCAAGGTTATCTAGGTTAGGTTTGAATTATCGTAGCACTAGAGCTACACGAGGACTATTGGCGACGGGCGTCGTATTTTAGAAAAAAAGTCAAGTGACGAGCCACACCTGAATAGGCACCCAACGCAACTGTTAAGGGCGACATCGTACGCAGCGTTAGGACTTTGAACGATATTTAACGTGCACTTCCTTACACGGGGTATTATTCGTCGGACATTTTTGGCTGCACGGGCCGTTTATAGGTCGGCAGTTATTTAGGCGATGCCCGGACCCGAACCTGGGACCTTTCGCATGCTAGGCGAGTGCCTAACCGACTGGGCTCCCCAGACCCTGCAAGGTTATCTAGAACAAAATTCCACATGAATGTTTTGAACGCCAACATTTAGATCACTTTGAGACAGTTAGGTTAGGCTTGAATATCATCGCACTAGAGCTACACGAGGGCGCCCCTTTTTAGAACCACAACTTTGAGACGGACTAAAAAAAACTAATTTAACTGTAAACGAACGCTATTGCATACTTTGTACCGCACACTTTCTTTTCCATAAAATATTGGTTCGGACAATGGGATTGAGCTATTTCAAATAGTATAAAAAATAGTTATTGGCCTGTACTATACCTTGCCTATTTACTATGCGAGAATCGAAAAGACTTTCTTCCCCAATCCTTCGCTTGGTTTTCTAGGAAACAGGGAGAACGTCGCTTTTCTAAACCTAGGGCGTTGGAGGCTCTGTTGTGAGATTAGCAATCTGAACAGTTCAAACCCAAGTAGGGTGGGGAAAAACACGCTCGCGCCGTTTTGAAGAAAACCACATGCGGGGATAGGGAAGGAAAATGCTTTCGAAGCCTCGCATTCTGGATATACAACGTTGTTTCTGGATAGACAATGTCGATGCTTATTTTTTTATTTGATTTCTCAAGGAAGATATTACTTTTATTAACTGAATTAATCATTGACTGGATAATTTTTTCACTTCACGTATATTAGATTTCTATTTTGTCGTGCTATTGAATTATTTTTAACGGATTAGTTTATGTAGGGTTTTTTTTTTCAGTTACTGGGTTACAAGCAAAACTGTACGCAGAATTCCTTCTTTAATACTTAAGGAAAAAGAATTCATGTATTTGAAAAAGAAAATGACACAAAATTAAAAGACTTATTAAAGAAAAGAAAATGGAAAAAAATATCTTAAGATCATTTATTTTTCATTATTCCATTTATTCGCTGCAATCAAAAGATAATTTTTCCTTATTTCAACGGGATTTTTTTCCAATTTCTATTTTTTTAGGAAATGTTTTTCAGAAATTATGTTTAAAAAGAGTTTTCTAGTTTCCTCATATTAATAGAAAAAATGTAGAAAGGTTTTTAAAAAATACCTTATTTGCATTAAAAGTAACTTCAGTGTTCAGTATTGTTTTAATATTTATTTTAAAAAAAATTCAAGAAATAAATTTTTAAAAACCTTCATGTATGCTTTAAAATTGTGTTAGCATTGTATTGAATATTGTTTGAAAGTGAACATTTGGATTCAGAATTAGTATTAGAATTCAAATGATAAGAAATGTGTGTTTCATGCTTTGTCATTACATTAAAATGCTCCCATTCCATGATCTTGAAAATAACATTAAAAACAAAAGAATTCCCCTTAAAAAATGGCACTTTTATACCCTATTTTGACTATTTGAACATACGAAACAATTTTTTTCTAATGGGGCTGCAATATTGGCGGTCAAGCCTTTGCAGACTCGGTTTATTCCCCAGAACTGTGAGCCATTTTTTTTGACGCCATCTAGTCAACGCTACCAATTTTGACGCACAGATTACACTGTATCTGAGCTCTCTGTGGATGTTAAAGTATGCTGATATTTAATTTTGCCTGAGAATCCAAGCCAAATAGGCGCTAGAGGGATCTTTTACATGCCACATAATCATATGACATGCGTGCCCTAGATTTTCCCATCCAGAAAATCCGACGACTCTCTCAGTCACTGAGCCAACACATACTACACAATAGGTGCACGTATTTCTCAAAACGGGATCTATATACGTGAATCGATTACTACACTGACAATTCGCGAGTATTGTGGTTATGATTTTCGCTTGCCGACGAATGGGATTGGGTTTGGATCCTGAATAAGGCAAGGTTGGATCCTTGGGGAAGCAATAGGTCTTTTACCTTAAGTAAGATCATCATCTCTAAAGAGCAGCTTAATTATTTCCTTTCTGGCATCATCGTTTTTGTAGGGTTTTTCAACAGCGCTATTTTTTTGGTGGCCAATCCTTTGCAGACTCGCCAAATTCCCCAGAAGTGAGAGATAATTTTTGTAGCATCATCAAAGCGAATCACGCTACCAATTTTCTATGCTTATTACAGTGAGTTCTCTGTGGATGTTAAAGTATGCCGAGATTTAATTTTGCTGAGAGAACCCAAGCCAAATGTGTACTTAAGGGATCTTTTACATGCCGCATGATCATATGATATGTGTTTCCAAGATCCATGGGTCAGAACTTCGATCACTTTTTGAGACGGACAAAAAACTAATTTAACTGTATTTTTTTTATTCGCATAAAACTAACCCCTTTTAATTAGAGACTTGAACATTCAATCAATTTACTTAATGTTTAGTTTCTGTTAATAATTATTTCTCTTGTATATTTTATATGAATGAACAAACTGTTTTTTATAATTATTTCTGAGCAGTAACATACGACCCCAACCACGGCCAACTTCAGTTACAAGGCCAGAGAAGTTTTTCCAAACATGAGCGTAGACAGAACTTTTGACGTCACTGTTCCGAGTGCCGAAAATCAAGAAACTAGATCGGACGCATTCGGAATCCTAAAAATGGGGTCAGCCGTGAACGAGTGGTTCCGAAATGGTTTCGAGACACGTTATCGTCATCTTCGGAATAACGTCACTCCGAACTATGACGTCAAAATTTACGTCCCCAAGCGTGTTCGGGAGAGCTTCTTTGGCCTTACTAGTTAAATAGGCCTTGCCCCAACCAACCATTGCTACACTAAAACAAACTGCACATTTCAAATTATCATGCTGACTCCAGATGTCCATTTCCAACATCGCAAGAGTTACATCCGCAACCCCTCTAAAAGTTACTGAAACTTCGTAATTGAAAACAAGCCGATGCATTAGCCGAGCCCTTCTCCCCTCGGATCTAAATACCTGCAGCTAATTACCCGAAGAAGTGGCATTCCAATTGTCAAGGGAGAGAACCTTAATTGGAAATCTGGAATGCTCCAGACTTTTCCAGAAGAATCGGTTTCAAAAATCTGATACTTATTCTTCTGTAGTTGGTTTGCCTCCCCTCTTTTCAACAAATGGCGAAATCATTTGTTTGTAGGGAGGCATAAGTGGATGGAGCGGTATAGTGTAAGAATGGAGCTAATTTGTTAAAACGTACTTGCCATAGATGTAGTTTTAATTCGTATTAGGATTGTGAGATTCTGGTACTGTGTAATAGAGCGGTTGCTGTTTTATATAAAAGGTAGATAAATGGAAATGGCATTGGAATATTAATTGTAAATATGTATTGATTTATAAATGCGTAATGCATTATTGTCATTCAGCAAATACATTGGGAAACATTAATCAACTAATATATAAATTAGTCTAGTCACATACAATTATTGTATGTCTAAATAAAAACCATGATGTTCTGTAATTGGTTTTTAATTTTTTTTAACAAATGGTGAAATTCAGTTGTTTGCAGTGGAGCATAAGTGGATGGAGTGGCATTTTTCAATGGAACTAATTTGTAAAACGTGGTTAGATAGCTGTTCTTATTCACATTAGGGTTGTGAGCTTTTGATATACTGGGTGATAGAGCATTTACTGTTTTAAATAAATCGTAAATAAAATGTTTGTACGCATAAATTGTAATGATGTATTGATTTCTATATGTGCAAGTATTGTCAATTGCCTTCGAGAAATTTAAACAACCGTCATCACACTAAAACGTACCTAGCATTTCAAATTATCATGCTGACTCCAGACCTCCATTTCCAACATCGCAAGAGTTACATCCGCATCCCCTCTAAAAGTTACTGAAACTTCGTAATTGAAAACAAGCCGATGCATTAGCCGAGCCCTTTTCCCCTCGGATCTAAATACCTGCAGCTAATTACCCGAAGAAGTGGCATTTCAATTGTCAAGGGAGAGAACCTTAATTGGAAATCTGGAATGCTCCAGACTTTTCCAGAAGAATCGGTTTCAAAAATCTGATACATATTCTTCTGTAGATGGTTTGCGTCCCCTCTTTCAACAAATGGCGAAAATCATTTGTTTGTAGTGGGGCATAAGTGGATGGAGCGGTATAATGTAAGAATGGAGCTAATTTGTTAAAACGTACTTGCCATCGTTGTAGTTTTCATTCTTATTAGGATTCTGGTACTGTGTAATAGAGCGGTTGCTGATTTAAATAAAAGGTAAATAAATGGAAATGGCATGGGAATATAAAGTGTAAATATGTATCGATTTATAAATGTGTAATAGATTATTGTCATTCAGTAATTACATTGGGAAAAATTAATCAACTTATATATAAATGAGTCTAGTCAGATAAAATTAATGGATGTCTAAATAAAGACCACGATATTCTGTGGTTGGTTTTAATTTTTTTAATAAATGGCGAAATTCAGTTTGCAGTGGAGCATAAGTGGATGGAGTGGCCTTATTTTTCAATGGGACTAATTTGTAAAACGTGCTAAGATAATTGTTCTTATTCATATTAGGGTTGTGAACTTTTGATATACTGGTTGATAGAGCTTTTATTGTTTTAAATAAATGGTAAATAAAAGAAAATGTTTGTAAGCATAAATTGTAATGATGCATTTATTTCTAAATGTGCATTTATTGTCAATTACCTTTGAGAAAATTAAACAACCGTTATCACACTAAAACGTACCTAGCATTTCAAATTATCATGCTGACTCCAGATCTCCATTTCCAACATCGCAAGAGTTACATCCGCACCGCATCCCCTCTAAAAGTTACTGAAACTTCGTAATTGAAAACAAGCCGATGCATTAACCGAGCCCTTTTCCCCTCGGATCTAAATACCTGCAGCTAATTACCCGAAGAAGTGGCATTCCAATTGTCAGGGGAGAGAACCTTAATTGGAAATCTCGAATGTTCCCGACTTTTCCAGAAGAATCGGTTTCAAAAATCTGATACTTATTCTTCTGTAGTTGGTTTGCCTCCCCTCTTTCAACAAATGGCGAAATTCATTTGTTTGTAGTGGAGGCATAAGTGGATGGAGCGGTATAATGTAAGAATGGGGCTAATTTGTTAAAACGTACTTGCAAAGTTGCAGTTTTCATTCGTATTAGGATTGTGGGTTTTCGGTATTGGGTAATGGCTAAATAACTGTTCTGAATAAGTTATAAATAAATGAAAATGACATGGGAGTATAATTTTTAGAGTTTTAATGAGGTATAGAATTCTACGTGTATAACTCATTAATTTCATTTAGAAATTTGATTAGCATCTAAAATCTAGTCTATGATAAAGTCTATGTTATATTATAGTCTGTAGTATATGGTCAACTAATAAGAGTCTAATCAAGGAAAAAATAATGGATGTTCAAAAGAAAACTAAGGTAACATAATTTTTTAATCTTTTTCCAAATTAATCAACTTATGTTTGATACTCAATTGACTTAATTTAAATGCTAAAACAAAAGCACCTACAAAGCGCCAATTTAGTAACATATCTTTCTATATTATAATGCCTTTTGAACATCAAATAAAGACAAATTTCATTTCGTTTAAAACACATCATTCCATGATCATATATAAACTTTTATGGCAATTTTTCAAAGCCTAAAATATGCCTTATTTTTCTTGAGCTAAAAACGATCAAAAAATCTTCACAAATTATTTATGGCTTTTTCCTAAATAAAAGTAAAGTAAAACTGTGAAAATCTTTCAACAGCTCTATAATAGAAATGAAATCTCGAATGATAAGACGTTCACTTGGCCATGCGTGACACTTTCACACAAAAAAAATGTACCGCTAGCATACTTAAAAGCGAGGATTTAACGGGGTAATTAATGGACTTAAAGCGATCGCCATCTTGAAGAGGTGAAAAAAATGTGGCCATAAAAGTCTGCTTTAACGAGCGGAAAATGAGGGTAATCCTAATGATGGTTCAATCTATAGAGTTTTGATAGTTTCGGGTGAACGGTTTATAAAGAATGTGATAATGGTGCAATGACTTATCATCCTGAAACACATCAGTAAAGTAATGAATGCACGTGGGATATCCATTATTTTACGGATATTTTTTCATAAAATACAATGATAGTTCAATCACGACGAATCACAATAGTTTCGGGTTGTGTGATGCACGTTTTTTAAAGAATTTGATAATGGTGCAAACAATTACTAATCACGTCTGAAAATATCAGAAAAGTTATGGACACAGGTTGTTTATACATTACTAATGCTTAGTGATCGTAAAATTTGGTATTTCCAATGCGAGTTCAATTTCAAAGAAATCGCAACAATAGTTTTGGTTGACGAGATAAATATTTTTTATATAATTTTATAATGGTGCAAGTAATTAGCAATAAAGTCTGAAAAATAACACTAAAAATGGACAATGTTGCGCATTCATTACTTCACTTATTTTCCAAACGTAAAATGAATGTAATTCTAATGATGGTTGAACTTCAACGATTGCAATGTTTCGGGTTATGGCATAAATGGTTTTATAGAATTTGATAAGGGTTCAAACAATTACTAATCAAGTATGAAACATACAAAAAAAGTAATAGACACATGTTGTTTGTAATTTTTTACTGATATTTTCCAAGTATCAAATGAGGATAAGCGTAACAATGGTTCAATTTGAAGGAATCCCCTTAAATTATGGTTGACAGATAAACAGTTTAAAAATGCATTACTTTAAAATAATAAATCAGTGATAAATAAATTTTGAAAAATACGGAGAAGTTATTAATAAACTTTGCGAAAGGTTTTTTAAGGGATATTGCAAATATGCTGTAAAATTTCCATAAAGTTGTCGCCTTCTTGACGAAATTAAGTATCGCTTTTAAGACTAAAAATAAATATATTGTCTGTATTTAAACGTCATGTTTATGAGGTCCATTTGATTTTAAAATGCAATTTGTATATTGTATTTTTCAGGAAAGAACGTTTTAAAATGGAACAAATTGTTCATTTCAATTTACATTTAACGCTATTTTAATGGCATAGAAAGAGTTTTTTTAACCTTATAAAACATAAAAAGAAACTAATTTCAAATTTGAATGCATACAAAATTGAATTTTGTCAAATAACATTTGCATGATTTGAATCGTCTCCCGCAGGTAAACCAGAATTACCCTAAAAAACAACATAACCGTTAATTTTTAACCAAAATGTTTCTGTTACAAAAACATTGCTTTTGTTTAGGTACTTTTCACTGGAAACGTTAATGTGTTACAAACACATAAAACTCTAGTAAAAAAGACCAAAGAAATTGAAATTAAATTGGCGAAAGCCATGCGCGCCAGTAACAACACCTCCCTGAATAGCATCTTTTATTCTGAAAATTTCATTAGCTATTTGCGAAAAAAGGTTGAATTCGTACGAAAATTTCCCTCTCCTCTTTTACGTCTGCAGCATTTTAATAAAAGCGAGTCGTGCAAGGGAACCTTCCTGAGTATTTGAGCCTCTTTTTTACGTTTAGATATTCGACTGTGAACAAATGCCTTCCATATCCATTGCGATGAAAGTTCTCATGGGGGGCATAACACATTCCACTGCTGAATGCTCAGTCATTTTACACCTTAAACATTCTATCGGGCGAACGAATAGGATAGAGAACGAAATTGAAAAAAACCCAGCCTCAATGTATTCGGCGAATATGTCGCAGCATTAAGGGAATCTTGATCGCTAGCATCAAGCAGGGAATGCGCATTTTCATGCGAGATATTGCCAGTGTTTCTTACGCTTTGGATTTGGGAATAGTCTGTGCGTTATATTGAAAGCGCAGATGAAAGTAATGGCGTATATTGTTCTATAGAAACGTATGGTGTTAATAAAATATATTTTTTAGTTTAAAGCATAATGTGTTTTTGTATTGTTATGCTACAATCCCATATCCTGTCTGCAAGACAACAGAAAGCTTAAATTTCTTGGAAATTGAAAATCATAAATTTAAACTTATAGAGGGCTTCAATTACCTCGGCTCGAATGTAAACTGCCAGAGCAATCTATATTTCCAGCCACAATTATTTGAAACACTTTAGGGATGGAAAACCGAAACCGTTTTCTTTTGCCATCGGTTTTGACCAAAAACCGTTTTTTTTTGTTCATGAGGCCGGTCAAAACCGGAAAACAGTTTTCTGCAGGGGAAGCCGTCTAAAAACCGGAAATCGTTTTTTTTTTTTTTTTGTGCCATCGGTTTTAACCAAAAACCGGTTTTTTCACGAGGAAGGTTAAAACCGGAATACAGTTTTCTGCGGGGAAAACAGTCTAAAAACCGGAAATCGTTTTATTTTTCTCAAAAACCGCCTTCGGCGTTTTTTTAATTATAAATAACATTTTTAAATGTTATTTTTGCACTTTGCGAAAGGCATAGATAGAAAATAAGAGGAAAAATAATTACTTTTTAAAGGAAAAAGAAAATGGAAATTCGATTTAAAAAACCGGAAAAAGAAACTGAACATTATAATTTTAAATAATAACTAAGTAACAATTAGGAAAAAACCTAGAACTTAGTTTCCAAAAAAAAAACACTTTATACATTTAAACCTGACTGAGTAATTTTTTTTCGAAAGTAAAGTTTAAAAATTAGTTAATTTGTTCAATTAATGAAAAACTGAAAAAGTTTTTTAAAAAATCCGGAACACTTTTTTTTAAATAGGAAAGCCGGTTTTGCAAAACCAGTTTTTAGGTTCGGGGAAACCGAAAAACCATTTTTTGAAACAACTTTTTTTTTAAACCGCCATCCCTACCGTTTCTTGTTTGGTAGGCGGCAAGTATAGATACTAAGATAAAGCAATAACGCACTGTCACTGCTAATCGATGTCCAAATGGATTGATAAAATTCCTGAGCTCTAAACTGGTTAAAAGAAAAATGAATATCGTGTTCTATAAAACCATCATAAGACCAGTTCTTACTTATGGCTCAGATACCTGGGCCATGACAAAATCGCATGAAAATAGACTGGCTATCTTTGATAGAAAGGTTTTGAGGAAAATTATGGGTGCAGTGAACATCAATGGTATATGGAGGAACAAATATAATAGTGAACTAATAAGATATATAGGGAGACAGATATCATCAACTACACAAAAGTCAAACAAATGAAACTTGCTGGACATTTGTGAAGAATGAACCGTGACTCTTTAACATCAGGAGTCTTCCACTATAAACCGATCGGTACCAGGGCAAGAGGGAGGCCGCAACTTCGATGGATTGACTGTGTCGACGTGGATTTTAGAACGTTAAAAGTACAGAACTGGAAGTCGTTTTCCAAAATAAGATCAGAATGGAAGATGATTCTGAAAAAGGCCATATCCCATAGAAGGCTGTCGAGCCAATAAAGTGAATAGTCAAATTGGTTTTATATTACCAAATAACATTGATCCGTAAATTGCCTCGCGGGGAAGAAATATTTTCATTTGTCATATCTGTTGCCACTCAAGACCTGAAACATGCCCATTCTGGCAAATTAGCAAAATTTCATAATATAGCTTTTTTTTATCCTCCATCAATTTTTTGTTGTTTAAACCAACTTAACAAAAAGAAGTAACTATATCTGAAAAAAAACTCTAAGTTTTCTTTTAATTAGAAATCATACAAGTTTCATTAATTCATTTTGTTTCTCACACATTGCATTTCAATGTAAATTTACATTTTATCCATTCCCCAACACTCAAGGAACTAAACCTGTTCAATTTACCGAGGCTACTCCATCTAACAGAAGATACTTATAGTGCTAGTCACAAGATAAAAATAGTTTAAATATTAATAAAAAGAATCTAATTAAATAAAAAGGAAACCATGATTTAGTTGCAGGAAGTGTAGATCATGTGTTGAGATTTTTTTTCATTAATGTAATAAATTGTGGTGATGGTCACTTTTTAACATGAATTACACTTCAGAAAAGGTGATTTAAAGGCATGAAGGTAGGTAAAAGGTAAAGGTAGGTAAAAGGTAGAAAGGTAAAGGTAGAAGGTAAAGGTAAGTAAAGGCAAAAAGGTAAGCAAAGGCATGAAATAAAGTGCTAACCTTTAGCATTTTATTTCCATCCCTCCAAACTTTCCCACACTTTTAACCTTTACAAACTTCCACCATCGAGCATTTAAAAACTTCCACAAGCCACGGTTTTTCTATAAAGGAACCCTCTCGAATGTGATAGTTTAACGACACATAAAACAACTCTGTGCCTTTCGAGTCGGAGATGCTCTGCGTGACAGGCATGATCCAGGGCATTAATGTTCCCCCTCCCTGAGTGCTTTTCGATGTCAGCCCGCTGAGGGGGCGGAAGCATGGAGGAAGAAGATGCTTTGGCGCGAATGGAAGTGAAGCTGGCCTGGTAAGACTAAACAAACCACCCACGCAATGTCAATTCAATGTAAAACGCGTCGTTTTACTTTTTAATAGGCATTGATTTTTGTTTTCAAACTCAATGTTCTTCAGAATAGAGAGCCATGCTTTTGTGACACCATCTATGGTCTGTCTAATTACTATTCGAGGCTCGAAAAGACTCCCCCCTCCATCCCTTCGCTTGGTTTTCTTGGAAACGGGGGGAGCATCGCTCTTCTAAACCTAACACGTTTGAGGATCTGTTATGAGGATAACAATACGAACAGTTCAAACCAAAGAAGCGTGGGGGAAAAACCAAGACCTCAACCACACCGTTTCAAAGAAAACATCATGCGGGCATGCGAGAGAAAAATGCTTTCGAAGCTCGCATTCTAGATAGACCTACTATAGGCTACTCTCACTACCAATTTTGACGTTCAGATTACAACGAATCTGAGATCTCTGTGGATGATAAAGTATGCCGATATTTAATATTGCCGAGAGAACCCAAGCTAAATGGGTACTCAAGGAAACTTTGAAACGATAGTTTTAAGCCTACTTTACTTTTTTTAGTCAAAATTTTTTTAAAGGAAAGCGTTAATTAAAAATCAAAATGTGGCTGTATAAGCAGTACCAGGCTGCAGCTCGATTTCTTGACACACGGTAGTAGTAATTGCCCTAGCATATTTACAAAATACTTATAATTGTTTGGTTATATAGTCAAAAAAACAGTCGGCAAGTCGATTTATAAAGCCTATACAAACTCCACTTTAGAATGACTCCAAATAATTCACCAAGAGCGTTTAGGTTTACTACATGGAGATTTAACAGTCTGTGTACTGCCATCGAGTGCAGGTTTAATTCCCAACGTTAGCCGTACTGTCTGTGTGTCAGTAAAAATTCTATCTGGGTTTGTCTTACTTGATGAAGCTTTATAAGCAAGCACGTTTCTGATCAAGCACAAAAAAAGGAAAATATATTTTAAAAAATTTACAGCCAGTCTCAAGACAGGAAAACATTTAATTTTATTCGACAGAAGCGGAGGGCCCAAGGCGCGCGTAAGGTTATCATCGTGGCATATCCAGAAGTGCGCAATAACTCATCGAATTGTATTAGTTGCAACTGATCACTTGGTGCCCAAACCTTCCAGAACTTTCTCGAATCATGACTCAGTGCTTTTATCCGAGTGTGCAACTGACACAATCTTGTGGTTTTATTTCTAGGGTATATTTTTATCTGCGAGATTGACAAAGATGTATAAATTTACAATAGTGGGAATATCGTCTCGTATGTATCAGCCTACCTACCTAGCGATCAATGGCTTCACGTTTCAAACCGGTTTCTTCATTGGTTTTTGTCTGGTATCATCTTCATCTGCCTCTTACCTCTATGTCGCCACCCACTGAGGGAGTGTCATCCCATGGAGGTAAAAGTAGCATTGAGGTGATGTGAACGATCATAAACCGATATTGCCAAGTGATGCTGTTAAGCTTTGGATGTGTTAGGGATACTATTAAAAATAACCGAGCTGAAAATCTAAAATCAATAATAATTCTTATCGATTAATAAAATTCTCAAATATATTATGTATACTGCATTGGATCGGATCTTAAAATGTCAAAGTAGGTTAACAACCTATTACCGTTTTTAACATTTTCTTTAAATTAAAAAGAAATTAAAAACAGAAAGTAAAACTTATTTCCCTCCCTTCTCTCTTCTGTCTAGCCTAAACATCAGAATTTGGAAAATACTTTCTATTATCAAAGGGTATGAAGCATTAAACTCCTCTATATTAGAATTTTTGTCCGTTTGCCTGTACTGTATATATTCTTTTTATATTTCTTTTTACAACTTCTATTCTGTCGGCTTCTTTTGTTAAAGATTTATAATTTAAAAAAGAAGCGAATATTCATCAACAAAATATAAACAAGCCAATATTCATTAACTATTAACAAGCTAATATTCATTAACTATTAACAAGCTAATATTCATTAACTATTAACAAGCTAATATTCATTAACAAAATATTAACAGCGAAAATTCATTAACAACAATTGACTATGGTAACGACGCGTATTTCAGTATTCAAATTATATCAATTAAAATAATGACAATCCCCGTGCAAAGTTATAAATTATGCACTTACAATTCTGATCATCAGATTTGATTTTTTTGGTAAGATATTTACAGATGTATGTATAATACATTTTGTCCATCCGTCTGTTTATCTGTATCACGATAGTTTTAACTGCATTAAATAAACAGGCTAGTAAGTTTTTTTAGATATGTCAGGACATTTTATTTCAGTTTAAGAATTTTTTAATTAGTAAGAATGAAACTAAAAGGTTTCGTTCTAAACTAACATTGAGATTGATGTTTGCATTGGCGTATCATACAGGTTTGGCGAATTTTCGAAACGCCTTCACCCAATATGTCGCCAAGAATCTCCTGATTCCTTACTCCGTTCCCAATGTACCGATTCTGTGCCCATGCGGGGTGTCACATAAATCATGGTACAAACTTGAAGTAAAGTAGAAGATACCGGAATATATCAGAATCGCATATTGGCATGTTGGTAACTCGTATTTCTACATAGACTAGGTAGACTGCAGCACAGTGGCCAGAATTTTTTTAAGAAGACCATTGGCTTGTTTCACGTGACGTAGAATTATTCCTCAATTTCATTGGTATTTTCGATGATTGGAAAGTTTTATTGATTAACCAATCGAGATTTTATTTTTATTCCTGTCGAACATTTGTCACTCAAGAAGTCAAACATGCAAATTTCTGTAATTTATTCAATAGTTAAAAGAAAGTATTCTTGGGTCAAATTTTAAAATATATTAGAATGTAAAATTAGTAAAGTAGAGGATTTTTTAGTTTTAACGATAAAAGAAAGAAATACTCGGGTTGTGAAATACCACCAATACTTTTTAATACCTGTCAATAATCGATATAAGAATTTAAGGATTTGAGGATTTGTTCAAGAATTTAATAGAGATATTTTTTCAAATTCATGTTCATGTACATGTATAATATTTAGCTACTCGTGATCCAAGTTTTAAAGCAAAAGTTTTTTAAGTTCTCAGCTTAAGTTTTTTTTTTTTTTTCATTTTTTCCCCTATCAATAGCTAAAAGACGAAAAAGTTCCGTAGAAGCTACTCTTTGTTCATGCACGATTTTCTTTAGTATTTTTCCTACATTTTACCTACAACAATAATTGATGGGGTATTTGGCTTTAGTTTAGTACGAAAGCAGTTTTAGCTGACAGAATTATATTAGTTTTTGTAAAATGCGATATTGGTATTAGGATTATAAATCATCTGTGTCATATCTTTGTATCTAATACATTATGCTTCGAACAAATTTCCTTACCTTTTATTTTTAATACTTTTCAAATACAACGTACCCAACCGATATCTTAATACACGAAAAAAACATTCATAATAGTTAAGATATAAACTATTATTCTACTTTGTGAAGAAAGATTTCTCCCCGATATTTAATGCAATAAACGTCATGTCTACACCACGAGACTATAAATAACATATAATACCACTTTAGATAAAATATCCCCATTTAAATACCTCTGTGAAAAGTCTTCCAAGTCAAAAATGTGTACTTTTTGCATTCTAACATTGGTTTGGGAACGCTTCCAACTGACCTATGTATCCCTTTCAAAATATTTTGGCTCGTAAATGAAAAAATGTGCGGAGGCATTCTTTTTACTTCGGGCCATACACTGGCAGCATTCCAGATAAAAGGGTATTCAAATCCCGATTTCACTACTATGCGCCGAAAATTATATGAAAACAGAACACAGTGTGTGTGCTATTTTAAACGGGATAGGCTATGAAGCATTCGTTATCTGAGTGAACTATCAGTACTATGCATGAGATATTGAATTGTGAATAACATTTGAGAAACAATTTATGGATGTTGTATGAATGACATAAAATACACCGCTAAATTTACTGTGTTTGGTAACAGCATGAGTGTAAGTGAAATAATGTTCACATTCAGGGTTGTATTCTTCCGAATAGGGTAGTAATGTTTTAGATATATAGCTTATTAGACTAAAGCTTAGCATTTACATATATACGGTATTTAAAATAAATAGTATGGTTTTGTTATACGTATTTTAGAAAACAATAAAGTATATAGTTTTTCGTCAATCGCGCATGGGAATAATAAACGTCGTATCTTGAAATCATGATTTGCAATGGAACAATCCAAATCCTTGTTCGAATGTCACATGGCCTAGGAAAATCTTGTATGGATAATACTTTATTGTAACGTTGACAGACTTGGGAAGTTCTTTTGATTTCAGATACAAAAAACTTTTGAAATTTATTTTTTTTCAAAATCACTTTAAATGTTTTGCAAAAATGTTTATGAGGGTTTTAGAATTACAAGATTCACAAGATTAAGTTCAGCAAGACTCGTTTGAAATTTATTCCAAGAAAAACTAAGGATGGCAGTTTTTTTTTTTTTAATAAAAAAACGATATCTAAATAACCGGTTTAAACTGGCCCTACGAAAATAAAAAAAATTCATTGAAACCGAAGTCACGAACAAACCGGTTAGTTATAAAACTGGTTTCCCTTTCCATGCCTAGATCATTGTGATGGTAAGGAACGGAAGATATGAACGAACGGTTAGAAAAATCTCGATATTTTCTGGTCAATGTGTGTTGAAAGTAACTCCAGTTTAATAAAAATTGATTTTTTTTTACCTCTTATACTCTATTTAAATATATTTTTATTTCCAATTATCAAGTAAAAATTAACTTTTACTCTGCGCGACTATGATTAAACCAATAAAACCACTAACTTCATTTTACCGGGATATACTTTACTAGATATAATTGAATTTAATATAAAACCTTCTAGAAAACCTATTCTATATAACCTCAAGTATTAGTTAAAAATTGTGTTTTACACCTACTCATATATCAGCTCGTCAATTGACTAAATTATGGTTCTAAATTATGGCAGCGCCCTTAACCAATAGTGCTCGTGCAGCTTAAATGCAACCATGATTCAACCATAGAGATCTTAATAAAAGTATTAGAGTGGAGGTCACGTGACCTATCTATGCTAGCGACGGGACGAGCATGGGGGCCGCCATCTTAGAGTTCGAGACCAACTTTTTTAGGCAGAAAATGCTTAGAAAAAAATAAATTTAATTCTAAAATATTAAAAAAATACCATAAAAATACTTGCTGCATTTTGGAATATTTTTAGTGACTTTAAAAGAACTTTTAACGCTTTTCTAGTATTTTTATAACATTTATTTTGTAATTTTAGAATTAAATTTTACTTTTTGCCTAGCATTCTTTTTCTTTATGTGATGGCGACACTGGCAACTTGCAGCCATCGCCGTCACATTAAGAAGAAGAATACGCGAAAAATAAAATTTAATTCTAAAATTACAAAATAAATATTATAAAAATACTAGAAAAGCGTAAAAGTTCTTTTAAAGTCACTAAAAATATCCCTAAATGCAGCTAGTATTTGTATGGTATTTCTTTAATATTTTAGAATTAAATTTATTTTTTTTAAGCGTTTTCCACTTTAAAAAGTTGGTCTCGAACTCTAAGATGGCGGCCCCCATGCTCGTCCCGTCGCTAGCATAGAGGTCGCGTGACCTCCACTCTAATACTTTAATTAAGATCTCTATGGATTCAACTCAAATTGCATTTGATTCTTTTTAATTCAACTTAACTTGCATTGTATTTTAAAGAATTCAACTTGCGTTAGATTCTATAAAGAATTCAACTCGCATTAGATTCTAAAGAATTCGACCTAACTTACATTAGATTCTAAAGAATTCAACTCAACTTACTTTATGTTCTAAAGTAGGCTTGGTAATCAAGCTACCTAGATAAGAGGGATCTCTGTCAAGTGTTTGGGGAAACGGCCGAAAATAATTACTCGGTAAATTATAAATCGTCCGCTGACGAACCGAAGGGTGGGATGGTCTGTTGGGATAGATGCTGGGCCTGGTAGAAATCAGTTTTCCCTTGATGTAGTTTTATTAAATCTCTAACTAGCAGTGGTTTAAATGATTGAGGGCCACCAGGGATAGATAAGCGTAGACAATCATTGACAAATATTAAAGAGGAGCAACGCTTGACAATAGATAGCTAATAAGTGCACTTGAGTACCGTTGGTTTGGTGTAGAGTCAATAGAAATTTCCTAAAAGGGTTTGTGAGTTTAAACCATGGACTAAAAAACTTGGTTTTAGCAATGGTTTGTAAAAAAAATGTTGTTGCCATTCAGAAAAAACTTGTTTCCTTGTAAATTAATTATATTTCGATTTCTAATTTTTTTAATGTTCATAAAATTTTAAAAAGTTATTATAAGGCTCAAAATTACAAAGCTGGAATTCAGCACATATAATACTAACAGCTCACGAATTATTCGCCGTACATATTGTGCTGAAAGGCCACAAAGTCATTTCAATGGATCTTTCACATGCTATAGAAACAAAAACAGAACAGTACTTAAATGCCATTTCTTTAATAAAGTTGTGTCAATATTAAGTGAAAATTTGGAAGCCAGAAAAAAATTTCCTACGTTCATTACCTTTACAACGGCGTTTAACATCGTCACTATCGATTGAAAACCGTATGAAGAGGATTGGCCTTCGTTACATGCAAGAGATTTAATCAACCTACTATTTGTACTGTATCCTCCACTAAGTGGGGAGTACATTACCAGAAAATTTGAAACGGAGCTTAGACAAACAATGACAAAAATAAAATCTTTTAAATCGCAAGCCTCCCATAATGTCTTTCCTGTATATAAACATTGTGCAAGGAAAAACAACTTTTACAGATACGTCCCATCGCGTCGGTTCTCCCGCAGGAATGCAATGAGAATATCCACCATGGGCTCAAAAGAAAATGAGAAGTATTTTTTTATTAATTCACTGACCACGATTGTCATGAAAATTTGCCATTCGAAAGCAAGCTCTCTGTTTAAAGTTTATCTAAATAAGCAAAATCGAAGACAAATGAAGATAATAAATCTGAACAATTTGTGAACATAAAGTTTCTCCAAAAACGAATTTAAAAGGAATAAGTTAATTTTTTTATTTGGTTAGTAAGCTGCTAAAGATATCTACACTAGGGTCATTAATGGGTTACTTTCTAATTCCCCGATAGGCCAGTGAATCGGAAACTTTATATACAAAATTCGTAAAATGGACCAACTGGCCATTTTAAATTACGATCACTGTATAATAAGAGAGGCAACTGAAAAAATCAACTAAGATCTGAATGTTGGAAAAAAAACATTTTCTCTCCATTCATCGCATCGATCGGATCTGCTTAAAAATAAACTTCTGCCAAGACAAGTTAATTTCAGACTATCTAAAACTACTTTACCTTTTCTACCATCAATTATACAGTCCATGCCACAGAATATGTTTCGGATCGAACTTTTTCCAAGATGTTCAACATTTTGAGATTTGTATAAATTCGGGCATTCGGCCAAGAATATCTTATTCGACACGGCACTAAAATGTAAGCTGTAATGTAAAGTTTTTATTTTAGATTTCCTCCAAAATTCCGTTACGTTTATTCTCTTATCAAAAAGAATAGAAAGAGATCTTGTAATGCGTGTTTTTTTTAAATACGTGGTTAAAAATCTAATTGTTGGACACCACTCAAAACATTGATTGTCTACGATTTCAAAATGTTAGCGATTTTGTTGCCAAATGTTAGTCAAAACGCCATCCGTTACGTTTAAGGGGTCTTAGGAGTCTTAAAAATGTGCAAAGATACTACAAAGCATAGTTTGATCTTTCATGTCATTTTTTAACTATTCAATAAATGAGTATAATTTTTTTATATGTAATTCTACAGGATTTATTTATTATAAAACAAGTTTTAAAATTTATGAAACTTTAGCCAAAACTAAAATAAATGATATTAAACATAAAGCTATTTGAACACATTGTGATTCGGCTTGCGCGGCAAATTGTGAGGTCAAAATTGAAAAAATGACCAAGAAAATGGCTTTATATTGTACAAATATGTACAAAGAAAGACTTATACCTAAATTCGCAGCTAAATTTTAATTAGAAATTATTTTACGAACTTTTTTCTAAAAAAATTAATAAAAATTTAAAAATTTTGATTTTAAATTTTTTTTTAAATAATTTCTAATTAAAATTGAGCTGAGAATTTAGGTATAAGTCTTTGTTTGTACATATTTGTACAATATAAAGCCATTTTCTTGATCATTTTTTTCAATTTTGACCTCACAATTTGCCGTGCAAGCCTAATCACAATGTGTTCAAATAGCTTCATGTTTAATATCATTTATTTTAGTTTTGGCTAAAGTTTCATAAATTTTAAAACTTGTTTTATAATAAATAAATCTTGTAGAATTACATATAAAAAAATTATACTTATACATTGAGTAGTTCAAAAATAACATGAAAGATCAAACTATGTTTTGTAGCACCTTCTTTGCACATTTTTAAGACTCCTATGACCCCTTAATCCAATATCAAATCGAATAGAAAGAGTTCGTTACTTGGAATGCATGTATTTTTTTTATGAGTGATTAAAAAATCTAATTGTTAGAGGTCACTCGAAACATCAATTCTTTGTCTACGATTTTAAAATGTTATCGACTTTTTTGTAAATTAATTTTTCTTAAAATGGACTATGAAGTTTTGAACATCGATTGGAATTAAATTGTATGGAAGTTTTTGCAGGTAAAAATTATATATTTGTCGATATTTCTACGCTTCCATCATATAAGAAAATCTAAACTCAAACTATGAACTAAACCATAAAACAAATCCCTTCAAAAATTTATTTCAAAATAAATTTCAATTGAAGTTTAGACTATTCAATTAAAAGTTATTTACAAATATTTTTTTTCATAGAAAAGATGTTTATTTGAGTTTATAAAGTGTGATAAGATTATCATTTCAATCAGTGTTTTTTAAGGTAATTTTGTTAAGTTTCTTTTCATTTCAAAACGCATAAAGAAAGAAACTAACAAGAAATTTTGCTGTTTCTAGGAAATGAAGAGAAAATAAGCGATCAAAACTCACGAAAGTTAATTAATGTCCTAAAGACGATATTGAGGGGTACTTTTGCGGAATTAATTTAATTAAAAAACTATAAAGACTTCTTTCCCTTTGAAAAATTGAGATGTTTTTACATTAGATTTAATTGTACGTTTCAACGAAATCTTAAGTTTCCAGTAAGCTATTTTTCAAAAAGTATTTCCAACTAATAAAATAAAAATTAGAGTTCGCTCAAAGTGTCTTAAATATGAGTGGTAATTAATTACACTTTTGGCTCAGAGGGATAATTAAAGTACAATCTACGTTCAGTTTCGTTTTAAAGAAAGCTCTCGACATTTTTAAACCGTGCACTTATACGCAATTAAGCAATCAGAATATAAATTTAGTGACGTGATATTTTCTTTTGATAGATTTAATTATTTTATTACTCAAAATTAAACTACGCTTATGACGTTTTTTATCTACAGTTTTTATTTGGTTGCCAATATTGCAAAAATGCGTTGTGTGACATTACTCCATGAAACTGGTAGCAGCTAATGTGCCTCCAGCTTTAACGAACAACATTTTTCAATTTTTTACAGTATATGCTAAATTATACTACTTATAATAAAACAATGTTTAAGATATCTCACGAAAAATTTTGTAGACTGAAATTTACATAAAGCAAGATCGAGGCAGCTAAGCTTCTACCTGTTTTATGGTGTAAAGTTTAAAATTAAAATATAAACCAAAATTTTAAGGAAGAACAATCTTGATTTCGGCTCAGTGGCTGAGAGGTCTATAGTCTGCCTTATAAGCCAAAGATCGCTTGTTCCAAACCCGGCTGAGTCGTCGGATTTTCTGGATGGGAAACTCTTGGGCACGCATGTCACATGATTATGTAGCATGTAAAAGATCCCTGGAGAGACCATTTTACTTGGGTTCTCTAGGAAAAATTAAATATCGGCATACTTTAACATCCATAGAGAGCTCAAATTCATAGTAATCTGCACGTCAAAATTAGCGAGACTCGCCTCGATGGTGGCACAAAAAAAAATGGTTCTCAGGTCCGGGGTAATATGCCGAGTCTGCAAAACTCTTAACCGCCAGCCAGGAATTAGAGCTAAAAAATACGTCACCTGGAAAAAGCCAATTGTTGAAATGTAATAATTCTTCGAAAATAAAATACAAGTCAGATAGAGAATTAAAAGCTTGAAACATTTATCACGAGATATAACCGTAAGAAAGATAATTTTTTTGTCGTCAAAAGCTAGATGAATATCCACAATTTCCAACCACCGCGTCATTATTTCTAGCTTTTTTGGCATTTCGGAATTTTTATATTAGCTTCTGCCTTCCCCAACCTTTTCCCCTTCGACCAGATTAAAATTTCACGACCGTTCCGGAAGGTCTCCGCTTCCGACGAAAAGAAAACAAAGGCCTCTGCCATCGATCCTCCAGCAAATACCTCGACAAAAGATAGAAAGAGAAATATTTTTTGTTCTAGAAAGAAAAAAAATATTACGAATTTTTTTTATTATATAAACTTGTTAGAAGAAGGTATAGCGAGCCGTCTATGTCATGCTGTCACATTTTCTAACTACGTAATGGCGTAGATGTACGGAAAAAAAATGGATTCGTTGTTATCAGCAGAGCGGAAATTGTAGGGTTAGTGCCCATCATGTTAATAATTTATTAACGCTGGCGCTTAACAGTCATAAGCCTTTGAACAGGAAAAATGTACATACAAAGTAACAAATTTATCAAAGATGATGTCGTGTGCGTGTATAATTTATTAATGGGGAGTTTTATAGCTAGAGTAGTTAAAGTTGAGTTTTAAAGTTGTTGCAAAATACAAAAAAAACCGGGCAAAAGTAATGTAAAGTTTAAAAAAAGCGAAATGATTTTTTAGCCAGAAGTAATAGAGCTATTGTATAGTTTGCTTGATGGAAAGATTGATCAAAAGTATTCAATAGCAGTGTTGGGCATTAGGAAATTATGGATTTAGGAAATTAAGCTGTCTTAGACTAAAGACAAGTAAAAAAGTAGTTAATCGTTGTTTTTAATAAAAATAAACAAAACAATAGATAACTAATTAATTATTGATTGTTATAATACAGTTAACAATTAATTCATTGTTAATTTAATTTTGCACAATTTCAATTGATGAATTGTTAGTTGTTGTGGTTACATTTACCAATTAATTGTTAATCTTAAATAGTTCTTGCAATTGAAATGTGCCCAACACTGTTCCATGGCAGTTATTTTAAAACATGTTTTTCTGATTTGGTCGTTACAAAACGACCAGTCTCTGGATTTTTTTTTGCCTTATCCCATTACGCTGTCACTCAATTACTTCATTGACCAATTATTTTATACCAAACAAAATCTGGCACTCCGTTACAAGTGTTCCAGACTAATTTTGCACAATTCCCATCTATAGCTCTAAAACTTAACTTTAATTCAATCCATTCGTTATCTCAAGTCTGGATAATCTCCCAGTTGACAAGCTCAATACAACTCTATCAGGCATTTCAATGTACACTTTCTATGCGACTGATACTATTCGAGTATTAAATTTATCTTTGATCTGAGTGGGTGTGACAAAATCTGGAGAAAACCTGGATACATTCATTCCGCCAATTTGTTTTCTAATTGAGATCCCTTCACTATGTCATAACAAAATTAGTATCAGTAGAATTATCAAAAGTTTCGCATTTTCTGCAGCTCAGAGTAGGATCTCTCGAATGTTGCATTCAATTTCCATTTTAATTAACTTCCTTTTAACGTCATTATAAACTCTGAAAGCGTGTTAAATCCTTGATTGTTTAAATTAATTATTGTGACTCGCTGTGGGCTCGCTGTCTTACATAAATACATGAAAAATACATATTCTTTCATTGGAATCAACACTGCTAAAGAAATTGGCTGTTATCGAGCATGTATTTAAATTTATGACACTTTTTATTTGATATCTAAACTAATTCATGACATTTTTAGATAAGTCGATTTACTTGAAAAATCATACATTTGTAAAGGAATCCTCTTATCAAATTTCACACTTGATAAAGAATAAATCCGAAAATTTGCGATTTGGTCAAACAAAAATTGAAAAAAAAAACCCTTAAAAACCATGAAATATAAACATATAGAAACAAACCCCAAAGCGCAGGGAAAAGAAAAAAAACTTTAGTTCGCATGAGGGTAAACATTAATAAAAAGTAGCTTTTAGAATTCTTAAAAAGTAGCTGTTACTAGTTTTGTTATTTTAAAATAGCAGTCCTTTGATCTTTGCCTAACAAGTAAACTATGCTGATACACTTCTTCCAATTTGTTAAGCATAAACATTAAAACATTCAAGCCTTTGAACAGAAGAGAAGAACTTAACTTTGAACTTTCAAATGCTTAAAACATTCAAAGATATCTTAAGTTTCAAAGAAAAAACAGGAGCTTCACAAAAATTAGCTTTGCTACAGTCACTGTCATTTATCCTCTTAAGACCCGAGCAAAATCCTACACGTAGGGGAGAGTGTTGTACCTTGGGACACTGACAATTTCTAGGAATCTATTGGCAATATTCACACATTGTTTATTTCTAATAGTAGCCTTAACCAACAGACATCAAAATAAAATTTAACACTAGCATCATTGAATTGATGAATTGGTGACAAAAAATAATATTTCATTACCCCAAAGTAAATATTTTTGTCATTCTAATATAATTTTTTACCTTTGAACTTTTACAAAAAGTCAACTGCATTTTATTTTCTTCATAAAAGAGAAGATTTTAAAATATTTTGGTTATGAGAAAATAATGATAATGCATTTAGATTGGCCACTATCTTGCTTTTATTTAAACCATGTAGTGTGTTGTACCTTGGGACAGTAAAGCATATTGTATCATCATATAATGTTAAATAATTTGGACTTGAAATTTTGCTGTATAATTTAAATTATTCTTGAATTAGGAAGTTTTATTTGTGGATTTCCTTGAAAAAAAATAAAGTTTGTTTCCTGACACAAATTAGTTCAAGTGTATGAGACTATTGACTGAATTATAAAGTATGTCCCAAGGTACAACATCATATTGTACCTTTTGACAATTTATCCTCTCTACTTTAAATGAGTGGCAATTTTTTTAATTTCAAGCTGCCAGAATTTAAAAAAATATATTATAGAGGAATATATTGGTGTGTTGAAATGCTGCTTTTAAATTTTTTATTTTGACTATAATTATCGTAGAAAAAAATTAAAATGTAAAAATTGTCCCAAGGTACAGCACTTTCCCCTATATTCCTAATCTAAACATACTTTTCATACAAACTAATGCTAAAACGTACGTTTTGCAATGAAATTAAAAACAGTCATGTTTAACAGTTACTTAGGGACACGCCTTAAACTCTAAAAACACACATTTTGTGTTCTATAAATGTAATAAAAAATTCTGTATCAGTTATTTGTAGTTAGCAGATTATTTTAACATGGTTTTTAATGCAAAATAGCTTTACAATTAACTACTAAAAATGTAAATTAAATATTCTCTAAGAGTATGATGACTATTACAATTACGTATTAAGTAAGTATACATTTCATGTTAATTTTGAAGTCATGCGAACTTTAATATTGCTGACGATGTCACTAATAAAAACAATTTGATAGCTCAAACTTACGTGACATTTGTGATTTAGAATCATCTCCTTTAATAATAACGCAGCGTAGAAGTTTAGGTTATAAAATTACAACTAAAAGTAATTTTTAAAAAAATTGAGTTAAGTTTAGTTGAATAATTACAGCATTAGAGCTGCACGATGGCATTTAGGGACCGGGCGTCGTAATATAGAAGTAGAGTGACAAAAGGACACCTTATTTAAAAAAAAAATTAACATTTGCATATCTGAAACGGTATTGAAGAATAATTATGTGTAGCATAAAAGAGAAATGATACAGAAATAGTATTTGTATAAAAACTCGTTTAGCACGTTCAAGCCGGAATGACCCAGCGGTGGATCACACTTAGCTGTTCCGTGGGGCGGTGTGACCCACTTATGGGTCACGCTTAACTATCCTGTGAGGCGGCGTGCATCACAGGTAAGTCACTTGTTTTCAGAAAATCAGAAAGGAAGTCGTTAAAAAAAGCTTATTTCATTTTTTCTCAATATTATATATAAATATTGAGCATTATAAACTATCAATGTTTTAAAATGAAAACAAATATTTATTTACATCCATAAAAACTTTTTAAAGCATTCTAAACATAATTTGGGCTGGTCCTTACAACGCTTACAATATGTCGTTACTTTTCTACTTATTTTCGCGGCATATAATCTACCTTATATTTTCACTAGTTGTGATCTCGCACTAAGCGCTTTCGAACTCGCAAATGTTTTCCCTCCTAACAAAGCGTAACGATACACGACAGTCCCACCTCACGTGGAAAAACGCCCCCGAGTGAACGTGTTACACTAGAAAGTAGTTCTTTTAGTTCATATCCTTCACGTTTTTATAGTGCTATTATACTGATTCTATTCCTTCGAGAATCGAACATTTTCATACGGTGTTAGAATATTTTTTTTTTGGTGATTTAAAAAAAAACTGTCCTCCCCAGGCAACCTAATGAAAGTTTACGACTTTCACAAGTTTGACATCGAATCAAAAACTCCAGACGTCTGCGAAAAGATATCGAATAGACATTCCATCGCACCGAACTACAAGAAAAAAATTAATAAAACATTTCTCGAAGGGTGGCATTTCAAAGAGGCCTTCTTTCTTTCTGTAATGGTGCTTAGGAGCTGTGATAGCAGTAGACATTTTGCGAAGGTGACAAAAAATATTTTTTTTAAATAAAGCTACAGAAAAAAAAAGGGAAATCCAAAGAGCTTGTCACATAGCAAATCTCACAAAGTTTTTTTTCTTCAGAGTTTTAGTTTTCTTCTTCAAATTTCGTATAAGTTGTAACTTGTTATAAAAACAAAATGACATTGTGTCGGCGTATTGTTTTTGACACGTCAGATATTTGAAATCAGTTACTGACTGTGTTGAAAAATTCAACGAAAAAAATTCAATACAGCTATGAATTTAAAAAGGTATCGAATTTTTTTTGTATGAATATTTCAATCCGGTTAGTAACTGATTTCGAATGTCTTACGTGTCAAAAACAATTGAATTTAGAGGTGAATATTTTTTTAAAACAATGTATTTTTGTGGCAAACAATTTACTAAACTATTTTTTATTGCTTGTCCAACATAATTCAAAAACTTCTTTTTATAGTTGAAACTGTTTTTCTATAACTTTTGAATAACTGTTTTACTTAAGAGTAATTGCATAAAAGTTCGCATAAATTTAACATTATTTTTTTTCTGAATTTTGTGACTGACCTTTTAATCTTGCATATTAACAGTCTAAAATTATGGACTAAATTTTATATTTTAAAAGAGGATTTATAAAATGTAGGCGAAAAGTCAGAAAATAAAGAGAAAAACCTTTAGCATTGTTCTTAATTTATCGTGACGTCATAGTATTTACTTGCTCACTTAAGATGCGTGAACTGTTAGAGAAAGTAATTGCATTTTAAAAATAGTTTGGGTATCGAAGTTGACCTGAAAGGACACCCATAAAACTTATATGCGAGGCAAAATCTTAGTAGGGTCAATTAACAAACATGCTGCGGATATTTGCCCTCAACCCTTTCCGACCGGGCTCGCACGGATTGTGCAGGTATCAAAGAGAATGTTCAAGCTCTTCAAAAATACCGATGCCGAAGCAGCTTGTACCATTCGTTATTTGTGTAAAAAATGACTGTTTTAAGGAGTTGCTGTCATTGATGTTGTTTAACGTATTTTTTTCAATTGAACTCCAAAATTAGTCTCAATTTTAATTCAGCGCCACCTGACCGCCGGTCGAAAAGGATTATTCCATATAGATCTAAACTTTCGTTATTAGATAGAGAATGCATTTTATAGTAGTATTAAGGTATCCGACTACGTTTAAATCGTATTCTTCGGCAAAAAACAGAATTTTTTTTATAATCTTAAAATAAAGCACCACTCCTTAAGATTCTAAAACTATATTTTGCTTGTGCGGCAAATATTTTAGAACTCCATTGGTACTCCATTAATACTCCATTATACCGAAACGGCATTCAAATCCTTTAGAAAAGACCACTAGTAGAAAATTGCGATCTACAAGAAAAATTAAAAATATGAAACTTGAAGATGAAGAATGTCTTATGTACCAAAAGGAAGACTTTCCTGCTATTTGAATGCAACCTCAAACTTCAAATTGATTTTCTGCAAAATGTAGATTTTGAAAATTTTCTTCTCGACAAACCATATTTCTCAAAAAGTTCTTAACCGAATGTTTTCAAATTTTTTGTGCATATTTGTTGTACTATTATCTAGGGAATAGACTACAGACTAGTAATTTCAAGCAATATTAAAAAATTATAACACTTACTATCATAAATGATAGAAAAAAAGTACATAAAAATCTTTAACTTAGCTTCGACAACTTATAAATTTTTATTGGTGCAATAAATATCTAAGATTGTAGTCTATTCCCTAGGTATCAAATTAATATTTATTATTTTAAAATTAGTTGTGTTGGTAAACAAAAAAATACATAAAATATGAGTATTAAAATTTAATTAAAAAATAAGTGTCAAACGTAGTCGGATACCTTAAAACATCGAATATTGTTTCTTTTTAACGATCGTCAGTTACAGTCGATAGTATCAAAGCAGTGCAAAAGTACTTTTTCTATCGTGCGCCGGCCCATTTAAGTTTTCACCGGAAAGAGTTAGAAGTGAAAATTTCCGGCCTTTTATGGGCAACCACTTCCCCTACAAGCGGATGCCAAGATCCTTTGGTTTTTAAAAGTTAACTTAGCCACGTTTTACACGCGACGACTTGAGATGGAAGTCTTTTTCAAGACAATTTGATCGAATGACGAAGATTCTTAAGCATCAGTATTGTTTGTCAAGATGAACAGAAAATAATGATTAGACTAACTTTATATCAAATATTTAACTTTCTATTTATGCGTAAAGCTAAACAATTGGCACTGGTAAAACGAAATACTTGCATTCTACAATCTGCTGCAAACGTACAAGTATCTGAGATTCAGTTTTGGAAGCAACTGAACTGAAGCAACTGCCGTACCGGTTAGCTATCTACATCCAAGAAGTGCCGGATGGTCGAGTGGTTTGGACCATTGCTCTACTAGTCTGCGCGCTGTAACGGGTGAGGGTTGCAGTTCCCCCTTCTATCTAGGTGTACTTCCTTTTCCTGTGTCTGTAAAAATTCTTTCTGTGTATGTCTTACTTGACAAAGGCTTATAAGCGGTTCTATGATCAGGTACACAAGCCGAAATCTATATGTACCCACCCTACCCCTTACCGCTACATGTAAGAGGCAATATTATATATTCTATGTAAGGTGCAATTCATTCAATTTAGGTAACGTGTTTCGAAAATTTAACAAGGGCTGCAAACCAATCAATTATAAAGACATACCATGTCACTAGAATCTAGAAACGACTGCAATTTCGCAACATTGAGAAATCTCTCTCAAGTTCCATAGTTCATAGATCAATCTATTCAATTTGAATGAAAGCCGGCTAATCGAAGGCACGCTTATCAGGCATGGGCTGCCAACCAATCAGCAAAGGGAAATAGCATGCTGCCAAGAACCCGAAAATGCCTTGAACTTGTGCAACATTGGGAAATCCATCCAGTTCATAGATCAATGCATTCGACTCGAATGAATGCCGGCCCAATCGAAGGCACGCTCACTCGCCAATTATCGCACGCCATTCCACTGGGCCAGAATGGCAACATGTGTCTCATTTCCGATTCCCGCCGAAATTTGCATTCAGAGGTGGGATTCAATTAGAGGCATGCAAATGCCCCCGCTTTGATTTCCCCTTTGAGACGTCGATCAAGGAACCAGTACCCTGTTTCCCGAAGTGAGAAATACGAGCCATACGTGATATCGCAACGTGTGTCTCAAAGTGACTTTGCCCACCATCCAGTTAGCAAGATGGATAAGTCGTTGTTCCACGTACGGTGGTAAGTGCCTGCCCGTCTTTGAATACTCTAAGGAGATCACGAAATGTTAAGTTTGAAGCTGGCAGTCTGTTTTAGCACTAAAACTTATTTGATGAGAGGTACAGACGCCTTTTGAGTTTTTATTGTAATTTTGGATGGTAATAAATTAATGGCACGCGATATTTTTTTCTTTAATTGCATGGAGTCTAAAACTGTTCTCAATGGTTGAAGACATCTTGACAGTTTAAAAATGCATTGGAATAATAGATTCAAGACACATTGCAAATTCTATTAATCATGTTAAGTGAGAAAACAATAGAATTAATGTTTAATGTCAATGCTTTTCCAAGGATCTACAATTCATTTTTTTTTTCAATTCATTGTCTACATTTCCTTAGCATATAAGATAGAGTCAACAAAGGGTTGATTGTATCAAAAAAACTGGTTGATCAGAGTATATCATTTGAATGTCCAATTCATTTTAAAGTTTCTGTTACTATTTATATATGTAATACATCATATTCAATATGAATTGCAGAAGTAATTTTAAAAAGCCTCACGTCCTTAAAGACAAAAATTCCTGCAGATAAAAAACTATATATGCTTTGAAACAATGTGAATAAAAAGTTCATAATTTTATTGAATGAGACACGTTTCCAGTCGTTTCCTTGTATCGTTAATGTATATTTAAATATGACTTTTTAAACTACTATCAATATCCTTGAAGTCGTAACTTCATTTTTAATTTGGTAAACAAATTAGGAAGCAGTGGTTAGTTTGAGTACACTTTATCTCACATTACCATAATGAACTTGCTTCAGGTGACATTTCTTCTTGGTGGTCATTTCTTCTTTCATAAGCTCTACCCACTATACAATGTTAACCAATTAAGACATTACTTTCAATCAGGTGGTACTTCTGCCACTTAAAAACGTGAAACATATTTATCTTACTCTTGTCTTATCCAGAAATACAATTAAATAATTGTAACATGTGGAACTAACAAAAAAAATTAAACAGCCTTTCTTTGATATTCTGTAACCTTTTTCAATTTACCTATTTAATTTTGCTTAGTGTTGCGTGAATTGTCCTTCGAATGACAACTTTGTAAAACACTTCGTTAGTCAACTGGCTCTAAATACGGCACTGTACGGCTTTTTTGCCATTCCCCACTATTGTTTCACATCTGACACACCCAACCTTAAATCACTTTTGTGGCAGAAAGCCTTTCAAATGTGTAACAAATGGGATATGCACTTTGTATCAAACTTGCGTGAAAGCCCATTCACAAAAGTAATAAAAGTGTAAATTTCTTCATCGGGGAGATTATTTGGAGGTTTTATGGCGTTTAAAAGATTTTAGATTCCTTAAATAAAAGTTCCTTTAGCCCTTTAAGACCAGTGGTCAGATGGCGCTTATTTAAAATTAGGAGACTAAATTTGGAGTTTTATCGAAAATAAAATGCGTTAAACAAAATTAATGCCAGCAGCTCCTTAAAAACAAAGTCATTTTTTATACAAATAACGAATGATACAAGTCAGCCGCTTCGGTATTGATATATTTGAAGAGCTTTAACATTCTCTTTTTTACCCGCACGATCGCGATAGCCCGGTCGGAAAGGGTTACAGAGCTGTTCCCAAGCTTTTTCAAGATTGTATACTAGCGTGTGAAATACAATTGGTCTTAAGCTATTTCTCTTCCCATCAGCTAACCAGGTCAAAAAGAATTACTCAGACCTGGTCAGGAGATAGAAAGGGGAATATATGAAGACCAAATACAACTTGGAAGATTTGGACAATAGCAAAAGAAATAAAATAGGTCGGAATAGAGCTACTACGTTGGAATATCTGGAATTTAGCCAGAGAGGCTGCACTGAATAGGAGAAGACAAATGGCAATGATTTCGTCCCCATGCGCCTTCCAGACATACAGAGCCGGAAGCAACTAGAGTGAAATAAAATTATGGTTTTCCTAAGTTTATTTTAAATTTTAAAAAATGTGTTTAAAGACCACAGACATTAATTTTTAAAAATGATTAAAATTGGATAATTGTGTGTTTATTTATCCATCGATCATTTTAGCCATTATGTCGAAATATTTTGCAAAACACAAAATTGTCCCCAAACACGACGAGTTGAAGATTGGCAGGTTGAAAAGAATTAATTCACAAATTCCTTACTTTACTTTAGCCAATGCCCGTCGGTGTCGGTTGGGTCCGAAAGTCCTCTGGACGGTCATTGCGCAGTTTCCCACGGGTACAGGTCCCTGGAGACTATTTCCCTCCCCTTCAGAGACACGTCTAAATTTTGGAGGTGGCGCGCGATAGATGGCAGCATCTCGTATATGTGTGCATGTGAGTGTGCGTGTTGTGACTGTCTTACTTCACGAATGTTTATAAGCGGCTCTCTGAGCAAACACACAAGCCTGAAAATATGTCTACCAACCAAACAAACCATTATATGTGAAACGAAACTAAAACTGTAAACAACTTTTTTTAAGTGGGGCTGTACCACTAATGCAATTTATTATCCAGCGAGAGATGCTAATCTGCCCAATGCACATTCTCCGTGATTCCACATTTCACATATTTCAAGCTGTTAGGTGCCACTTGATTGCGGTTTTCACGCTTGCTGGTAAACGTGTGACCGGAAGCGTGGCGGAAGTAGGTCATCAAGGGGGCGTGTCACGCCACATTTGACGTAAAGGGCTAAATTTGGAAGAAAGGTTTCATTGGTTACATGTTCGGTGACCACAACTTTGAAAGGCTGTAGTTAATTTTAAGGTTCGCCTTTCGTTAGTGTTACATTGCTCTTGCATTATCCTCTTAAGCCAGAGAAAAGTCCTACACTTCTGTTCTTAATCTAAACATAATGTTCATACAAACATATTCTAAAAACTATGTTTTTCAAAGAATTACAAAAAACTGTTTAATAGTTACTAGGGACATGCCTTAAACTTTAAAAAATGCATATTTTTGTGCTATAAATGAAAGTAAGCAATCCGTATCACTTATTTGTAGTTAACAGATTATTTTTAAATTGTTTTTTATGCAAAATGCCTTTAAAATGAACTACTAAAAGAACTTTTTTAAAAACTTGGAAAAAAATTAAAAATATTTTTTTGAGAACTTTAATATCGTATTGACTCTCGTTCAACTTCATTTTTTATATAAATAAATGACTGATGCCTATAATCAAGGGCTGAAAACTGATATTTGGATCTTCATCTATCTTACAAGGTCGAATTTGGAACTAATTAACGTGTTAATTGTTTGCGGGCAGGCTTCAAATAATGTCCCGAAATGGGGGGGCCAGGTCCCAAGAGGTTATAGTTACATTGCTCTTCAATAAGGCTCATGAGACAAGTTCTTTTAATGCACCGCTTTTCAATAAGTTGCTTTGAGAACAAATATTGTGACACAATATTTTTGAATAAAAAGAATAGGAGCGATTCTTATTAATGCATCTTTAGAAACGTTAAAATAATTCTGCAGTTGGGCCACTATTATCCCGGACTTAAATAATTAAACTTACTATTTATTTGTAAACTATATTGTGGTTCTCGCCTTGTCGTGTTTGCAAATAAATTCCTAAAAGTAAAAAAGAAGAGAAGTATGTTGAAAAAATTTTCACACCACGCTTCCCCCTTTCAACATTTCAGTGGAAGAAAAAACGTGTAAGGAAATTTCCCAGTTGACTAACCCCTTTCTAAAAATAGCGTTATCAGATAAGTCGAATTAAGACGAACTAATTTTGTGTGTACTTTGAGTTTAAGATTAACGGAGGTTTGGTTACAAATACTTTTTCTATTAAATTTGGGATAGTGTAATTATTTACCTAATTAAATGTAGAAAGAAAAGAAAATCTCAAAAATAAAATGCTCATAGCGGTGGGATGGTGCAAATTAAAACTTTTCGTGACCTAATTCAAAAACGGAATCAGGAGTTTGTTTATGTTCTTGTCGTAAGTTACTTTATATTTTATCAACCTTACCCTTTCTTTTTTTAACAATA
Organism: Hylyphantes graminicola; assembly: GCA_023701765.1. Taxonomy (NCBI): domain Eukaryota; kingdom Metazoa; phylum Arthropoda; class Arachnida; order Araneae; family Linyphiidae; genus Hylyphantes; species Hylyphantes graminicola. The sequence goes on from CM043115.1 coordinate 62,167,884, forward strand.
CTAATTTTTCAAATAGCTTCCAGGCCACTGAACTGAACTGAAACTCTGGAAGGAGCATCCCATGAAAAGCTAGTGAAGCCTATTTTTGGGGTCACTTGGCGACAGCTTTAGTGAGAATGTGTGCCACATTTGGGATGAATTCGCCGATCAAAATTGACACTTGACAGTTTGCATTGGCAAGTCAAAATGGCTTGCAATGAATAGTATTCCAAGGGATTTAAGTATTAAAGATTGTTCCTGAAATTCTTTTTTTAAGTTCATGTTTCCGAAACTTCTATATATAAAGAACCTCCAAAAGTAATAATACAATTTTCTGCTTTAAAAAATTATTGAAAAAGTGGTTTTAAAATGCCTATTTTAACAAGTCAAGTTTAGAATTGGCGGCAAGAGTTGGGTTGCACTAACAGGGTTGCCACGCTTCACCGACTCCATTGGCGAGCGTTTCGAAGCTCCTTTCAGAGTTTCAGTTCAGTTCAGTGTTCCAGACAGGCTGCAAAGCATCTGCCTGAAATGTAGCCGAATTAAACACACAAAATGTAGTTGATAAAAACAAACATTGAGTAGTTTCATGTATATTATTGGTAAAATAAAATGAAGAAAATTGGTTACGGATCCGAATATTTCAATGTATTCTTAGCATTTTAAAATCAATTAAGTGTTTGATATTGATGTGATTCACTAACTGCAAAAAAAAAATTTGGGAAAATTGTTCGAACACGGTTTTACTCTTTGTTACTAAACATTTTCCATAAATCAACAAAAATTGCTTCCTGGCGTGCAAACAGTAAATAACCCCGCTTGACCATTTTATAAACCAAACACTTGAAAGAAAAGTTAACACATTTTCCTTTAACCTGTTTAAATTTTTAGTAAACACCACTAAACCAAAAGTTTTTGCAGTAAACGGTGAGGCAAAGGTAGTAATCAACGCTCGAGTCCTTATGCAGGTACGCGCCACGAAATTGCTTATTTATTCTGAAAAGTTTTTTTTTATTTGCTGTTCCACTCTTTGGAGGTGGCATGCTGCCCAAAGATTCTTTCCTCGGGTGGCATATTTAGGAGCTCTAACCAGAAATCGTGCTGACATGAATAAGATACCAGATGGTTTTTCGTAAATTATTATCCTAGCGAAGGGATGAGGAAAAGGATAAAAGTGAAGTTAGGGAAGGTTAGTTTAAATTATTGTCGCTCTGTAACTATAACCTCTTGAGACGCGAGCAAAATCCTATACGTGTGTTCTTAGTCTAAACATACTTTTCATTAAAATATTGTAAAAAGTATGTTTTGAAAAGAAATTAAAAAAATATTCATGTTTGATAGTTACTTAGGGACACGCCTTAAACTCAAAAAATACAAAATTTTTGTGCTATGAAAGCAACAAAAAAGGCCGTATCACTTATTTGTAGTTAACAGATTATTTTAACATAATTTTTAATGCAAAATTTCTTTAAAATTAATTACTAAAGAACTTTTTGAAAAATTTCGAAAAAAAAATTTACTATTTTTTTTAAGAACTCAAGTATCGTATTGACCCTGGTTCAGCTTCATTTTTTATATAAATAAATGGACTGATACCTGTAATCAAGGCTGAAAACTGATATTTGGATTTTCTTCTATCGGAATAGGTCAATTCCGAAACTAATAAATATGTTAATTGTTTGTGGGGTGGTTTTAAAAAATTTCCCCAAATGGGTACACCAGGTTGCAAGAGGATAAGAGGGGTATTGGCAAAGGGCTTCAAAATGTAAAGTGTCATTAGGATTGTTACTATAAACTAGTTGTAGTATTTATAGAGAAATTCCCAAAAAACTCGTTTCGTAACTTTGTCAGAAATTCCGAATAATTGGCTTGTTCCGGGTGAGGTAGCTCCTAATTTTAATTCCGGCACCAACTCGGTCATTACTTCAATTGGTGCTCTGATTTGACGTTTCAATTGATTCACCAAATAAAGACTAGATAATGGCCTTATTTTCACTTAAAATTTCTGTTGTCACTCAAAACCAGAAGCATACCCATTCCTCAATATACCGATTGACAATGTTCTTTTCTTCAAAAGGCACTTGTGATCTCAAAAACTGACCAGGAATTAAAGTCTTTAGTTGGCAAGATTTTTATTGGTATTTATTTTAAATATAATTTTGGTTAAATTATGTATTAAAAATTTTAATAAAATTGATATCAAATTTTGGATAAAACGACTAAAAGTAAGTTATAGATAAAAATAAAGTTTTGATTTTATGATTGATTATAATATTCTTAAAGTTTTTTTACTACAAGGATAAATTAAAAAACCTAATTCTCACTATTTATTACTATTTATTAAACGTATATCACGAGGCAAGTCAAAGCTACCGGTCTTATTTTAAGTCAATTGAAGTATAGTGTTAAGGTATAGTGCTTTCGAATAAACTAAATGGAAATATTTTTCTTGACGGTGTTTAAGACAAAATAATGAAACTTACAGAATTATGTTAGAAAAACATATTACTGAGCAAATACATTCGATACGAAGTTACTTAAAATGTATGCTGGGATCGGCAAATACGCATTTCGATATCCCAAGTCATGATCATAATCGTTAATGGCACCAATCGATACAATAACCGATGTGTTCCTCCCGGGTATCGATATGCGACAGCTGGAAACACTTCAACGCTGGCGAAAGAAACGAAATTACGCACCGCTCAATTACAGAATAACAATGCATTATGCAAATTTGCAGTTGCGTTAAATGTAAAAGTTGGACAATTTTTTTTAATTGTCAGCACTTTAGTGTAGTTATTTTAACAGTTATTAATATTTCTCGCTGGTGTGGAAAGAAATTTCTGGAATCTGTCCACTTGATCAATAAATTTGTTAGAAAAATTGTGTTATCGAGGAATGTGGTTTTGGCTGGAATTTTGTTCATCTCAGGAAAAAGTAATATTCCCTGGAGAAAACCAAAGCTATCCGTAGAAGGTTTTAACAAAAATGATTATGTTTGATTATTGTTAAAGTGGTCAATAAATTTATAAATGACGCAAATAAGGATTTATGAATGAAATCAGAGTTAATTTTCAAAAGTCTTACTTTAAAACGGTGATTGTATTGTGCGCTGGTTTATTACAGATTATTATTGCCTAATAAAAAAATTAAATCAGCCCAAATAAGTAGAGTAAACATAAGTTTTCATACACAAAAAATGGTTACAGACTGGAATATATATTTTTATAGCAGAAGCGCAGATTAAAAGAATCGGCAAAGTATAAGCTCACACTAAACGTTATCAGTTTCATTAAATGCAGGTTTCCTCAATTTTTTCTAATCAACATTATCGTAGACTGAAAAAATCTTAGCCAAGACTAACTTTGGCCTTGTGCACTCAAAACACTTCAAACTTTTAACTAATGTGGCTAGAATATATTTGACAGATTTAGTGAATCTTGATCCAAAACTACCCTTAAAAGCAATCATTGTTCCCACCGGGATAAAAAAAAATTTTGAATACTTAAAAAATATTCTAGTTTGGTTCCGTACAAAATTATCCTTTCTGTAGTGTAAGTCACGTTTTTACCAAGTTATCACATCAACTTTTAAAACTAAATGAAAAAAAAAGTAGAATAGTTGATCTACACTTATTGAAACTAAATAATGCAGCGTGCTTTATTTAATTTATTAAATTAATTTTCTAAACTTCTCTTAAATTGTGACATACACTACAGTTATGTGGAATTAGCCTCTAATTTAAATATTATAAACTGACCTTGCGTTCCCCTAAATGCCCCCGGCTCCAGCTCTTCTATGCTGTTCCTTGAGAGATCCAGGGCATTCAGAAGAGACAGGGAGGCGAAGTGCAGATTGCGGCCATCCAAGGCGTTGTCTGATAAGTCGAGTTCGCGCAGGGAGGGCGGCAGGCGATCTGCAGGGGCGTCCTTTAACCCGTTGCCGTGCAGTCGTAGCCCTTGCAGGCACCGGAGACCTTGCAGTGCATACCTGCAACGACAAAATGAAAGGTTTCATAAAGCATACGTTTCCTAAGCATCGTATTGGTCGATCTTTATACGCTGCTTTGTAAAAATTGCTATAAATTCGCTATACTTTAATATTTTCGTGACGGAATGCAATTTTGACGACAGTTATTCCTTAGACCAGAGCCTAAAATTTTTTTCGAAATATTCCCTGTGATTTTCTCACATGTTGTACAAGTTCAAAGAACACTAGTGTTCGTGGATTTGAATTCTACTTCTGGCATTGATGTTTGCAGGTAGCTTTAAATAGTAGGTAAATTTTATTTAGCCATCGTGTACCAGCATAAAATGTACATCATACAAAAACGATTAGCTCAAAACTGAAAGCTATGCGAGCCTGCGTCCTATCGATGTCAGGTTCGTAATACAATTCATATCCAGTGCTGTACCAGTACCTCATTATAAATATAAATTTTTCTTTCTTACTATAATACATTATAGCAAATCCGTCCGCACGCATCCTCAAATGACGCAGATGACGGTCATTTAGTGATAAGTTGCTACCAGTCATCTACATTATAACAAATATTGTACCAAAGAGTTCCATTTATCCGAATCTCGGTTATCCGAAAATAGGTTTAACCAAAAGCTCAAGATTTTTTTTTTTTGCTAAAATATGAAATATGAAATGTACACGCATAAATAAATGCACCCAAAATAAATACTTACAAAGTTGAATTTATTTCTCAAAATAGGCAGAATTTTTTTATTTTTGCTGCTCAATTTTGGTCCCGTACCTTTCGGAATAGCTTGTTGCAATAGCTTCCGTAACACTTCTGGCTTCTCCCATTCGGCATAAAATCAATTTTAAACGGTTGTATTAGAGAATAATTAAATATTTCCTCTGTCTTCTTCATAATGGTCATTTATTTGTCTAAAAGAGAATACGAAACCTTAAACTTATATTTAACAAGTAACTGCTTTATCACATACCTAGGTATCTCCCCAATCCCGTTATCGCCCAGGTCCAGCCTAGTGAGAGACAGCTCTGTACCGAGAAACGCTCTCGAGTCGACCAGCCGGATCCGGTTCCCGTCCAGCGATAACCTCAGCAGAGAGCGAAGACTGGAGAACGAGTGGGCTTCTAGTCGCTCCAGATCGTTGCGGGCAAGACTCAAGGACCGCAGACCTACGGGCAAGGTCCGTGGTATGCGAGACAGCGAGTTGGAAGACAGGTCTAAGGAGTGCATTGCAGCTGAAAAGAAGATGAATTTCAAAAAACCGAATCAACAAAATTCTACGTATAGGGTAGACTGACCAGTGAGTGAACAGGCCCCAGTGAATGAACATTTGGTAAATATAATTAAAAAATAAGGATTGAAAATTATTCCACTATATGGATTGGCAACACTGACTTCCTCCCATGTAGTAGGAAGCTATCTGACAATGGTTTGTTGTCCTGGTCATTATATCCTGGTGTTCATTCACTGGCGAACGTGACGTCTTAAACGTTCATTCACTGGTTAGTCTACCCTACCTAAGGCGCGTTCACATGAGCCATCGAATCCATGGAATGAAGAGTAAACTCCGCAATTTTTTTTTCTCCTGGGGATTTTCGCCCATGCAGAACCGGATTGCAGGACTCATTGGGGGGGGGAGGGCTTCGTAAATTCGTAGACCCTCCTATAAAAGTGGGTTTGATGTTTCATTCCATGGATTCAGCCACAGATTATCATTTGGGTTGGAAATTCTACTCAGCCACTTTTTTTCAATAATGGATTGTTTGGCATTGAATGGATTCGATGGCTCGTGTTAACGGACCTACAGTGAAAAAAGGAAGTGTAATATTAAGCTTCATTAAAAGGTGTTTGGAATTTAATTTAATACAGTTTTTTTTATAAGAAAATCCTACACTGTTATTGTCAGGGTTTAAAAAACGCCTTTTGGCATTAACAATAATGCCTTTTGATATTTTGTAAATTCATAAAGAATTTAGAGCGTATTTTTTGATAAAAAAAACCCGAATAATTTTCTTATGAAAGAAATCTTTTCCGATACATTAACTTCGTTTACCGTAAGCCATTAAGAAAAAAATCCGTTATCGATTATTTTATTGTGCTTCATTGTACTAAATTAAACCTCCTGTCAAAAATATGACCTCTTATCTAAACATGAAAAATCCTGCATTCAAAATGGATCCGATTGTGTCTTATGATTTTTTTTTGCATACAAACCAGGTTATCATAAACCAGCTAAGTCTACCATTTCTAAAAAGGCCAAATTGCGTGGCAATGTGTCCACAAGTAATACTGGACGTCTAAGGAATGCCGAACTTGGTCGCTCTGTATTGACAGAGGCTGTCCCAATAGTTAGCAGTTGATGTTGAAATCTTGCTTAGATAAACCAGGAGTCATACTACAATGTTACTAATTTGACACTTGGTTTCACCATACTAATGATTCCTAGTAGCTGTAACGCAGGGCCGGATTTAGAGATTTGCCGACTATAGGCTATGATTTCTCGCCCCTGTCACAATATTTTCTCACTTGGGAAAAGGTAGCTGGTTAGCTGCAAAACACGGTGGTATGTGCTGTTTAAAATAGATACACATATTAGAATCATCTATGTACCTTTACACACTAAATCGAGAGCGAAACAGTCTATTTTTTAAAAACTGTTCTACTATTTTTCTTTCAACTTCGAAATCCGGCGGAGGGGGGTGCACTGGCCCTCGCTACGAAGTATTAGTACTATATAAACGTCTAAGGTTCACTCTTTAATGAAATTTTTTTTTCCTAGAAATAGTCGTATTTTTATAATATTTTTTTATGACGAATGCCACTTTAATTGGTCGTAAAATTTACCGCCCCCCCAAAAAATTGCCGCTCTAGGCTACAGCCTACTCAGCCTATTTAGAAATCCGGCAATGCTGTAACGGCTGTGTGGTGAAATGTTTTACCATATTTTCTGTTTTCAGTTTAACCATTTCTCCGGTGTTAGTTTCCAAAAACTGAAAAGTAGTATACCGAAAACATGGTGAATTATTTCACCACACATGCCAAGTAGCTACTAAGAACCATTATTATGGGGAAACCTACATTCCGTGCAAACCTAACTTGGGCAAAACCAAAGAGTAAAAAGGCAGATAGAAAAGCGCGGTTGGTCCGTTAGTTGGAAACTCTTGCAAGATAATATTTACATACAAAATGATATTAATAAAATTTAACCAAAATACGCTTTACATTTGATAAAACTGACAAATTTTTTTAAATACTGTTCATATCTGTTAGACCTTAAATGAAATTAACGTTTTAAACATGTTTTCCAGATGAATTCACAACTAATTTATAGAACTCTTTACACGCGCGGAAGAATCTTCTCCATAGCATATTTCTTTTTACCCAACTTAGGTTGGCAAGGAGGTAAAACGAATTTTTTGCAATGTGCGTGCACTTATCTCTAAAGCTAGGGTAGACTAACCAGTGAATGAACGCTTAAGACGTCACGTTCGCCAGTGAATGAACACCAGGATATAATGACCAGGACACAACCAACCTTTGTCAGATAGCTTCCTACTACATGGGAGGAAGTCAGTGTCGCCAATCCATATAGTGGAATGATTTTCAATCTTTATTTTTTTAATTATATTTACTAAATGTTCATTCACTGGGGCCTGTTCACTCACTGGTCAGTCTACCCTATTCATTTCTGATTTTGGGGCACGTAAGCAGACCGTTTCCTGTGGACACATTGCCATTCAATTACACTCATTTGAAAATAGAAGATTCAGTTAAGGGGATTGGACACCCCCATTCCCTGTCCTACCTCGATCTGGCTGGCTAATGCTAAGTCTATGGGGAAAAAATGGTTTTTGTTCCAAAAAAAAGCAATGAAATTATAGGAATATTTTGATGCGGTGTTTTTTAAATTCATAAAACTCCAATAAAGGTGTGCTTTTAGAGGTTATTTTTTAAAAACGCTATTTACTTTTTTTTAATCTAAATTTTTTTCGATTAAAAAAAAGTAAATAACGCTTTTAAAAAATAACATCTAAAAGCACACCTTTATTGGAGTTTTATGAATTAAAAAAACACCGCATCAAAATATTCCTATAATTTCATTACTTTTTTTGCATTTTTCCCCATAGACTTAGCCCGATCGAGGTAGGACAGGGAATGGGGGTGTCCAATCTCCTTAACAATCTCAACAAGAAAAGACCACTCACCATCTTCCGCCAACTGAATATCGCTGATATTGGCGTCCACCAGGACTACCTTGGCTACGTCCAGTTCCCCTAGGGCACCCGTTATCCAGCCCCCGGACATGTCGGTGCCGGACACGCGCAGAGACCAGATCCGCCTCATGTGCGCACCCAGGGCGTCGAGAACTTCGCGTAACTGACCGACGCGCACTCCGCTACACTGAACCTGGGAGAGAATTACAATGTCACATGAGATACATTGTTTTTAAAGTAACAATAATTATTCTTATGGAAGAGCCTTTTAAGTGACAAAATCGTAAAAACGTGGAAATGAACTTTTTGAAGTAATGAAGCATGAAGTTTTGGTTTGTTAAAAACGGAACTTTCAAATCTTCACAATATACTAAACTTGAAGTTTATGAAAAAGAGCAAACTTTTTATCTGTAAAGGATGTGGAATAAAATGTTCATTGACACAAAAATTGATTTTTTTTTTCAAAAATGTCCTTAGAAAGTTGTTCCACTAAGTTCTTTAATTGTCAAAATAGTGCCTTGCTATTTATTCATTTTTCTCCAGGTATGAAAACTGAAATAAAAATAAAATAAATTTGGTACTATTTCATTTTGCTGGGGAAAATCATACCGAACGAAATCTTTCGTGACAAACGGAATTTTGCGTGACAAAAACACAGTATGCACAGTTAAAGGACCTCAATATACACAGTTAAAAAACCGCAGTATACACAGTTAAGGATTACTATTGGAAATATTCCTCTTAACAGTGGTTGTAAACTTTTAGAGACTTTAATCCCTTGCTCTCGAGAAATGTAAAGTAACAAATTCAAAGAAAAATGTCCTGGTTATTTAATCATAAAATTCTGAAAGATTTCTTTGTATTCGAAATATGATTTCTTGAAGGTCGTTAATGAGAACCTTGCCAGACAAAAGACTTAATTTTTGCTAAGGTTTAACCCTTTCAGTCCCAATGACAATTTGGCATCATTTAAGAAATTTTGTTCTTATTACTATAGCCGTATGATATCAAAAAGCAAATCATTCGATTCTTTAAACATTTTCTTTTAGAACATATTTTTAATAAATCCAATAGATAATATTAATTTCTTTTAATAATGATCAGAAAAATGATGATGAAAAATGGTATCACTAGGAATAAAGAATAAAATCTAGGCAAATAAAGATAATAAAGTAGGCAAAGTTGATGTTGGGTAAATTAAGTTCTATCTTTATTCACCACTATTTTTGTGTTCCAGTAAAAGCTATGTTACAAAGTCTTGGGCAGCTCGGAAGCAGACAACTTTGGCCGATGACTGATTGGTTCGTAGGCAAGTTAATCTACCAAAAGAAACTAATCAGTTTTCTTGAAACTTCTTGTAAACGCGTATACGACGCATGTTGGACTAGCCCTATGTGGTTTCCTTTATCCTATAAATAAGTTAAATAAAACCAAATATCTTTAAGCGGTGAATATTATAAAGAAAAACTACCTTTTAACTAACTCAAATTTTGAATTTTTTTAAAATTCTTAACACACTTCTATTCAGAAGTTTCAGCTAGAATTTAGAGGCTTATTACGTCGATAACTAAAGATATTTGTAATGCAAGTCACAAAACTAAAAAGTTTTTTAAATTTGAAAAAAATCAAGTTGTGTAAACCAGGTCTATTAAGATACAATAAGTGCGATTCCACTATTCTACCATTTTTTTTTCAATTTATACTAAAAATTGTAGTGATAACTCATTTTATCACACGTGACCTGTACTACACTCTTAAAACAAAAGAGTGAAATCCACTCCAGTTGGAGAAGTGCACTTTCGACACTGGAAAGGAATGAATATTAACTCAGACTGAGTTAAAACCACTCGTTTGGAGTGATCCTGTCGGAGGTTTAACACACAAAGGATCCACTCCAAAAGGAGAAGTGCATTTTCCAGACTGGAGGAGTGACAATTAATCGGACCGAGTTAAAATTACCCGTTTGTTTTAAGAGTATACATAAAGCATAATTTTGCATGTAATTATCCTGCAATGAACTCACCTCCGGACCCCTCGAGCCCTCCTCGCATACGCAGGGCGCCACGTGCCGGGGCTCTGGGCAGCCCCACGCCACCGATAAGCTGCAGACCAACATGACCACCAGGAGCATCAGGCTGGTTCACATGTCCGGAAACATGTCCACAGAAGTCTCACGAAATGTTCACATGCCACTCTGTCATGGTCTGGATGAACCACAATATGCCGTGCCACTGTAGATGAAAATGATGACCGAAGTCTCATGAAATGTTCACATTCATACAGTAGCCATATGCCACCTTAACGGAGTGATCTGGCTGAACATGTCAAAAGAAAGTAGTGTGATTCAAACACTGATGCGCCACTTGGATATAATTTAGGTGAAATTCTCCCCAGAGGAGATGGATTGTTATTTATAAATGTTTGAAAGAAAAATATCTGTAGGAAGATTCTATGATTCATAAAATTGTGTACACATTAAAAGAGTTCGAAAAGATTTGTTCATGAAAGAGTCAACTATTAAAAACGGTTTAGATGAACATACAAGAAAGTAGAAGCAGCCAATTCATAAAAGAATCTGTCTTACAATTGTTATTAACGTCATTAAGATCAATCACAACTAAATCTTCATAAGGGGATTGTTAAGCGTTTCTTTTTTTTTTACTTTTTTATAGCTTTTCAAATCCCAAGCTTCCTTATGCTATCGAAATGATGCTTTCTCATAAAATTTCAATTGTTTTTAGAGTAGAAATGTTTTATTTGTCCTTCGGAGTAAGTCTGCATAATATATCACACTTTCTAAACATGCGTTGTTAGAAGAAGACAATTAAAGCACTAGTCTTCATCTGATTGCTTTATGTTTCTTGAAATATTTTGGATGCTTGTCTTTATATCGAAAGCATGGTCCATGAATTTTCAATCTTATTTCAAGAACGTGTATTTCACCACACCTGCAAATAAAAAAGGTAGTAAGTTATCATGTTCTGCTAACTGCCGAAAAATTCACAAAAGTATTAAATTATATTTTAATTGTTCTTCAAAACATTAACTATGTTTAGTTATGTTGCATTAAACCGGAATGTTAGAATATATACAAAAACCCAAACCACTTAAGCACATGATTTCTTTAGTTTTGAAGAAATATTTTTTTTTTAAGTTCGATAACTGAATTAGAATATGTTCGCTAAAAAATCATAGTAAGGCGTTGAAAAAAGCCATCTAGACTACCGAATAAATGTTAATGCTTCCTATAAGTTCGTCTAAAAATCTAAAAGCCGTCATTCCCCGACAAGAAATCTTACTATCGCGATCAAATATCGACCACACTTCAACGTTTACGACCCCTTTTTACGTTCACTCGTGATACTCGGACCACTTCAAGTGTGTAATTCCCGACCCATTCTCAGATCGAGAAACGCAACGAACGGAATTATTCTATTAGTCGACAACAGATACGTAACAAAAAAAAAATCATCGATTTTTACTTCATGCAAGAGAAGAAGAAAGCAAAAAAAGATTCGTGACAGAATTTCTTCCACCTTCCCCCCAAACTGAAACGTCTCATATATATAAAAAAAAAAGAATCTTTGGTTCTCTGCCAATATCAGGAATGGGAAAAAGGAAGCTCTTTTTTCCTTCCCCCTTTTCCTTCCGTTTTATCTTTTCTAAAAGATCCTCTCTTACGAAGAGGGGGGAGGGCTGAAATGCATGCGGAAGAATATCCGAAGTGAAATGTCCGAAAGCGAGAAAGTCAAGAAGCATAAAAAAAAACTTCTTAAAAAGTTCGTGGAAATCAATTTTCCCGATCATCTGGAGTGGGTTTTTTGTGTGTAGCCCGTGCAGGGTCGAGATTTTCCTGCACGCAATCTGCCAATGCCACCTAACGCGGGAGAAAACCTGAGTAATGACCTGTGTACAGTCACATTGGCCACATGTCAGTTTTGCGTGAGTGATGCTTCGGTAATCGCTTTTTTATTGACGTGGCTTGGGTGAAATGTTTACTTATGTTATTTTGGACTATTTACCATAACTTTGAATTTACCAATAAACTTATTTACCAATGCAAAAATGTCTTTGAGTTCATTAAGCATAACAAGCAATAAAATCATTCAAACATGATTACGTCTCTAGTTACTTCTACTGGTACAGTGGCTACAGTGAAAACCTTATTTAAGCACTAAACCCAAAGACAATACGATTTAAGAAAGCCGAGACATGACCTACTTAATTTTGAGGCCACGCTTCGTGACGTCACGCTATCCGTACTGTTCGTGTCGGTTAGGTTGGAAATACCATTGCACTAGAGCTACACGAGGGATATTGGCGACGGACGTCTTATTTTAGAAAAACAGTCAGGTCCGATTCATGTCGGCTTTTCTGAAGAAACAGTACGAAAACTTTTCGCGCACGCCGACTATTCTTTTCAGGCTACGAAAAGGTTTCTTTTCTCTCTTTCGGAACAGCCGACAACCTGAACAGGACCGATATTGTAATGTCACAGAGAACTTCTCTGGCCTCATATGTTGAGTCAGCCGTGGTCAAAGTCAGATCGTGCTAAATGTAGTTAATCATTAAATAACTGTTGTAAAGTATTTTTAATTGCCTTATAATTGTATGTAATAATTGCCGTCCTTATATTTTTGTTCCATTAAATGCCTTGTATTTCAACGACGGAACATCTATTAATAATAATGCTTCTCACAGCTATGCGGTTTATTTAAAAAAAAAACCTCTAAACTTAGCTACATGAAAGAAAGTATGCCTCTATTACTTATTTTCATCATAAACAATAAACTTCCAATTCATTAAAAAGTGCTTTCAATAATTACTTTGAAAGAAAATACTTCCCGCTCATCCATTTTGATGAACCATTTTTAAGACACAAAAACAACCATAAAAAGAAATTCCCTTTGATAAAAATAAAACGAACCCTCAACCGTCATTTCTACTCAAGTAAAATAATTAAGAACACTTACATTTCTCAAATGACGACATTGTTGAGACAAGGGTTATAGAAAAAAGAATTCTTAGAGTATTTCTCTTCTTTTTTTTTTTAACTTAAACTTTTTTCTTATTGAGAGGGTGTAGGATTTCTTTCATTCCATTTCGCTCGAATTCTGAAATTCCGTATCTCTTGTCAGTGTTTGAGACAGGCGGATCGTTTCTTTTTATCCCCCCTTCACATTATTTTCTTGTTCTAGATTGAAGAATAAAACACTAGAAGACGACCTTTTGGGAAGTATGTATTATTTTTTTCTTACCCCCCCCCCAACCCCTTAGTTTATAATGAGGCCTCTTTGTGTCAGCGAGGTGACGTATTGAAAAATAAAGTACCTCAACCTCATAGTTAAAGATTGGTCGATCACGTGATCTCCTATGCCAACGACGGTAAATATAGAGACATTGAAGCAGAGGCGTAGCTACCGCCGTATCAGCCGTATCAATTATACGGGGCCCCCGAGCCACGGGGGCCCCCAACGGCGTAAGCAAAAATTAATAAAAACTTCCCAAATTCTTTTATTTCACAGTTGACAAAAGTAAAAAAAGAAGCAATTTCTTTTTTTCCGCATAAAGCGTGCGTTCAAAAGTTGGCGCGTTTTTTTTAGTTGTTCATTACATTATAATACAATACAAACAATTGCTGATAAAATTGAATAGTCTTGCATCCTGTTTTTTCGAGGTAACAACAGCATGCTTTTTATTCTTAACCCTTCCAGTTACAACCGCAACTGCTAAAAGAAGTTTTTCAAAATTAAAACTGATAAAAAAAATTACCTCTTCATGTGAACTTACTGTCATCGTAATTTTAATGGTGAATAAAAAAAAAATCGTATAATTCTATAACAATATGATTTCACGTCAAAATCTCAATAATGTGGTTAAAAAACATATTTTGAGCATTCTGACTACATATTTGGTGCAAAAATGAAGATTCAACAGTCTTTGATAGTTTGATACAGCTCTAGAACACGATGACTTGGTAACAGCAAGAAAAAAACTTAAAGAAACATTTAGGTCATTGGCACATTTTTGATAATAATTTGGCGAGAAAATATAGATATAGTGCAACCAGCCTGGGAGCAACCACCCAGCTTAATTATTTAAACAAAATAAATTTGACCCATTTGGCACGTTTTTAGATAATATTTCAGCAAGTTTGGCAGCGTATTTGGCTAAAAAAATGAAGACATATAGTAAAATCTCAAAAGCAGCTCTAGTGCGATGACCTTGAATCAATTATTTTTCAAATCAAGAATATAGTTTCTGAAGGTAATGGCAGCAGAACAAAATAAACATTTCCAATTTTAATTATCTTGAGCTTAATTTGATTTTTTAAACCATTGGCAACGAAAGGAAAAAAGTTATAGGATTTTAGCGAAAGTGGTGTATTTTTACTTACTAAAATTATTATCTTGAAAAAACTAGGTTCGTTACAGTAAGTGACATCAACAACCATTTCTAGATTAAATTTATATACATTAGAATAAATTTCACTAAACACAGCATCCAGCTATAATTTCAACTTCTTAAAGCCAATCATTTTTATTAATTTTCTATCGCAAATGAAGTAAACTTTACTCTGCATGATTTAATTGCAGTAAAAATAAATATTTAATTATTCGTTGAACAAAAACCAAAAAACTACTCCAAAACACACTTAAAATAGGAAATGTAAATTAAGAAGTAGGTTTGTGTAACAGAATCTGTCACTTAACCCGCTTCCACACAACTGTTGCGTTGAACAGGTAAAATTGCGCCAAACGCACCATTAATTCAAACATTTATCCCTTAAATTCTGCTAGTTTCATTTATTTTATTTCGAAAATTAAATGATTATTACTTAAATCGTTTGCAAAAATTTATATTTCAAAGAATAAATATGTAATATTCATCACTTTTAAATAGAATGAAAACATTTTATTTCAACATAAAAAGAATCTAGTGAAATATATTTGACGCCATTTTAAATTGATCGATGTCTCTAAAATAAATTTATTTTTATTTATTGTCTAAAAGAATTAAATTTTCTCGAGCGATTGTTGCGATTTCAATGGTGATATAATTCTAGTAACAAGAAGTTCTAAAAGAACTAAAATAGCCTACTTTCCTGTTACTTAAATACTTACTAAAATTCTTATCTTGAAATAAAGGTTCGTTACAGTAAGTGACATCAGCAACCGTTTCTACATTAAATTGATATAAATAAGAATAAATTTCACTAAACACAGCATCCAGCTATAATTTCATTTTCTTAAAGCCAATTATTTTGATTAATTTTCTATCGCAAATGAAATAAACTTTACTTATCGTCTGCATGATTTAATTGCAGTTATAAATAAATATTTAATTATTCGTTGAACAAAAACCATTAAACTACTCCAAAATACACTTAAAATAGGAAATGTAAATTAACAAGTAGGTTTGTAACAGAATCTGTCACTTAACCCGCTTCCTCACCACAGTTGTGTTTAACAGGTAAAAATGCGCCAAACACAGCATTAATTCAAACATTTAACCGTTAAATTCGGCTAGTTCCATTTCTTTTATTTCGAAAATTAAATAATTAATACCTAAATCGTTTGCAAAAATTTATATTTCAAAGAATAAATATGTAATATTCGTCGCTTTTAAATAGAATGAAAACATTTTATTTCAACATAAACAGAATCTAGTGAAATATATTTGGCGTCATTTTAAATTGATCGATGTCTCTAAAATAAATTTATTTTTATTTATTGTCTAAAAGAATTAAAGTTTCTCGAGCAATTCTTGCGATGGTAATGGGAATTTAATTCTAATTTAAATGGCTTCCTATGCTTTTTAAATGAGCATTAAATTTTGAAGTTTTTTTTAATAATTGAAGTACTTAGAATTCGAATTCTTTTCTGAAATTTTCAATGTATTCTCATTTGGATAAGCTGAATTTTTTGACGTATATCACTTGTCCGTAGCATTTGTAGTTAAATTCAGCGATTTAAATGACTCGAAATTGAATTTCAATGCTAATTCAATGGGAAATTCGTCGACAAATAGTAGATTTATGTCCGTCCTATCGTACTCGTACAGACAGACGGACGAAAAGTATGAAAGTTGGGTGTCTGAGGTTATACCTTTCTAATAAAAAAAGAATTTTTAAGATCGGATTGATAGAACTGATTTTGGAAGGGAGGTACGGACGGATATCGACAGCATGTCAATACATACTTTTTCATTTTTTTTAATTCTTCGAATTAAAAAAAGAAAAGTAGGCTAAAAACTAAGCCTCAGTGCTGCACACGTCGGTATTAAAAGGAATCTATCCTAATAATTTCGAATTTTTCTGGGCAGTATAAAAAGGTCTTTTACAATCCACACTCCACAAACAGGCAGACTCTTTCTTTTATTATTATAGATAAATATTTCTTGTAATTATATGCATTTTTTTTCTTTTGTGAGAAATCTTTACCCTTCCTAAGGGCCCCCAAATAAATTTTTATACGGGGCCCCGCCAAGGCACGCTACGCTACTGCATTGAAGCCAGCTACATTTATTAGATAAAACGTTTGCAAAAATATTCAATACTGACCGAGTAATTCGTCTTAGAAAATTATTTTTTCCTAAAGATTAATATAAATATCAGACTTTGATTTAGAGAGAACTCGCTATACCGCTTCCGTCCCCCATTAAGGTTATAGGACAGCCACAATACATTTATACTAAAAATTTAATATGGCTGTTTTATTATTGTTTTTTATTAATACGCAACAAATAATTTGTAGATTTTTACATTTATACCCTTTCTATGTGCTTGAAACTGTTGTGTTGTTACAATGTACAATCTCGAAATCCAAACCGTCAATAAAACAATATATCTCACTAAACGTCTTTAAAATAGCTTTTCTTGGACATATGAACACATTATTGCATAACTCAGTTACTCAATAATTGCTTATAAAGCTTTCCCCTAACGATTCATCTTTAAATTTTAGTGAGTTATTGAATTAAAAGTAACTGCGATCTCCTTAATTATCTCCCAGGAGATACTAGCTAAACGATTCCTTTTTTGTTTTTGTTTTTCATAAGCTGTATTAACATACATTTCGAAAATAGTATGAAAAAATAACAAAAATATGTAATAGTTTTACTTCCATTAGCACTAATCCAGAGTTTTGTTTTGTGTGGCTGAGGGGATACAAGTAGGGGAGCAGTAATTACATTACGCCGTAGTCTAACTAGATTTGTTTGATGATTAACATACTTATGATGTTCAGTTATTAACTTTTTAACTATAAAAGCATCATTAAATTTCCATAAATCATCTTTTATTTAAGCCATTTTTGTTTGGAAAACCTTACAAGATATAACGAAGACTATTTTTACAATTTCTATAGCTACATGATTTAATTACAAGCTAAACTGCACTGAAAAATGTAGTACGTCTGATTACCCTTAATATCTCATACTCCTTCACTCTTAAAACAAGCGAGCGATTTTAACTCAGTTGAGTTAATTTTCATTCATTTCGGCGTCGAAAATGCACTTCCCCTATAGGAGTGGATTTCACTCTTATGTTTTGTTAAAACTCCAAGAGTCCTAACAACAAAAGAGCGATTTTAAGGCGATTAGGATCGATTTAGGGCGATTACGAGCGATTTTGGAATTAATTCCACTCCTTTGCAGTGTCGAAAATTCACTTTTTTTATGGAATGGATTTCACTCTTTTATTTTTAGTGTTGGAATCTAAAATTGTAAAGATGCATCAAAAAATTTTAATAGATGTTGTTGCTTCTTAATTTGAATACGACTTAGTATTCTCAGTTATATATTTATAAAATGCATCTAAGAAAATATAAAGATGATTTTTTATTGGCAAAAAAATAATCTAATGAACAAATAAGCAACTTCAGTACAATCTTGAAGCAGACAACAAGAGGGTAAAGGGTAATCTTATTTTGTATATTCTCCACTCAGTTCCCCTGGCGGTACCCTCCGTTATAACCGTCAATTACATATTGATTAGGTTTGGATTACATTGGAGCCACACGAGGGTTATTTTCAATGAACGTCATAATTTAGAACCGCAACCAAGAGACAAGCCGACAT
The DNA here is from genome assembly GCA_023701765.1 of Hylyphantes graminicola. Lineage (NCBI taxonomy): Eukaryota > Metazoa > Arthropoda > Arachnida > Araneae > Linyphiidae > Hylyphantes > Hylyphantes graminicola. The sequence continues at coordinate 62,186,145 of CM043115.1, forward strand.
CCGAGTAGGCACCCAACGAAATCATTATGGGCGAGCCTAACTACATAAGTTTGATAATCACTAAATATCATCATGTGAATAAACTTTTCGACTATAAAAACATCCATAAATTTGCATAAATCATTTTTTTATTTGCATTGTTTTTGTTTGAAAAACTGTACATATACCGAAGACAAATTTGTAGAATTCTATAGCTAGACAGTTGAATAAAAAAACTAAACTATAGTTCAAAATGCAATACGTCTGGTCACCCTATATTATTTTATACTCTTTTAATCTAAAAATATAAAATTTTCATTAAAAAATTTAATGGGTTTGTCAGTTCTTAGTTTGATCACTTCGATACATTGTATAGATATAACAAACGACAATACTGATGGAGATATATTTTTCTTACTTTGAGCAACAATCAAAACAATTAGAAAGTAACCCACTCCAGAGATTGTCGCAGACAACAAAAGGGAAAAGGTAATCTTATATATTTTGTATTTTCCCCACTCAGTTCCCCTTAAGGTGCCCTCCAATATAACCGTCAATTTCATATTGACATTTCGTCAATTATTCAATTATCTCGGACGCTGTCCTCTGGTGCTTTGATTTTGATCGTTTTTAGAATTTGGAACCATCTAAAATACCAGGCTACGCTGTCGTACTAGGATTTGGAAAGCGTTAAACTAAAATTATAGATGACCCGAAGCAGTTACTTTTATTACGTTTATTTGCATTAAAAATTACGTAGTTCTTAAGGAGTAGCTGGCATTGATGTTTTAAGGCAACTTTTTCGAACTCTTCACGCTTTGTCTTATAACCTTAAATTGGCGCCATCTGAAGAGGTCATAAAGGAATAACAAACGACAACACTGAACACTGGTGAAGAGGATTTTTTTATACCATGGCCAAATTAAAGTAATGAGAAAATAAGCCACTCTAATACAATCGTAAAGCAGACAATATAGGGAAAGGGTAATCTTATTTTGTATTTTCTCCACTCAGTTCCCCCAAAGGTGCCCTCCAATATAACCGTCAATTTCATATTGACATTTCGTCACGTCGGATGGTCAATTATCTCGGACGCTGTCCTCTGGTGCTTTGATTTCGATCGTTTTTAGAATTTGGAACCATCTAAAATACCAGGCTACGCTGTCGTACTAGGATTTGGAACGCGTTAAACTAAAATTATAGATGACCCGAAACAGTTACTTTTATTACGTTTATTTGCATTAAAAAATGACGTAGTTCTTAAGGAGTAGTTGGCATTCATGTTTTAAGGCAACTTTTTCGAACTCTTCACGCTTTGTCTTATAACCTTAAATTGGCGCCATCAGGCGCGCAACCACGGGAGGGGGGGGGGTTAGGGTCAAACCCCCCCCCCCCCCAGAACCCGTATTATTGTCAAATTTTGTTGACAATAAAAAAAAATAATGATAAAGTGGAAAAAATTCTATAGGAAAATAGGAAAATACCGGACATTGTAAAACCGTGCGCTATCCCCCATTATCACCCCCATAGAGGGCGATAGCGCACGGTTTACCGCTGTCATTGCGCTATCAGTTAAATACCAATTCGCATCAACTATACCGAAGGTCACGACTATACTCGCCGCCCACCAACCAAATTAGAAATCATCCCTACTGGCGGGAACTATAAATCTGAGTAATTCTAACTCTTGTAATGTGTGTATGTGAGGGGGGGGGGGGGGGGAGATAAAAAAAAGCGAACGGATTCTGGTAAAAATGATGTTCGGCGACGAGATTTTTCTTTTTTTCTCTCGTTTTTTTTATGTGTTGCTTTCATATGGTGTATTAGATATTGCGCAATTTTACAGGAAATGAATTCTTTCTTTTGTTAATAAAGTATGATGGGGTGGCGTCTTCAAGTCGACGTTTTTACTCTGAAATAAAAGAAATTCTACTCGCACGTGCTGTCAAAGATAATTTTTTTCCATCGTTTTATTTAGTTATTATGCTAATAAAATTAAGTGTAAGCAGGAGCTTTTCGCGTTTTTTTCTTTAGAAAACATTGTACGATCACGTTTCATTAGAGGAGGATGTCAAAAGATAAAGATTGGTTTCTACTTTTAATCAATAAGTAAGTTATAATTATTAAATTAATTAAACTATCATTTACTGGCAATCGCCTCAATGATATTAAACAATGTATGTAATACGTTAACATTTTGTGTGAAGTTGCTGAACTTACAATATTTATAAATTGTTTTATTTTAAGGAATTGAGAGAGATATATGAGATAGATGATTAATTTAATATTAATAAATTTAATAATGCCAGCTGCCAGCCTCCGCTCCAAGAGCGGTATTCCGATTGATGAGATGAGAACTTTATTGATAATTTAACTATGACTTGTATATTTATATAGCGATACTTTTATATAATATTCTTCAAGGTCCCACGTTCGGGTCCGGGCATCTCCAAAATAACTGCCGACCTATTGACGGCCCGTGCAGCCAAAAATGTACGGCGAATAATACCTTGTATAGAGGGAGTGCACGTTAAATCTGCTTCAAAGTCCCTACCCTTTGTACGATGTCGCATTTAACGGTTACGTTGGGTATTGATAGGTCGGCTAATTACCTGACTGTGGTTTTAAATTACGACGCCCGTCGTCAATATCCCTCGCGTAGTTTTAGTGTGACCATAATTTAAACTAAACTTTAATAACCTTCATTTCATACTGATTTGCAAAATGTTGATGTCATTTGTTTTACTGTTTTTGTCTGAATGATAAATATAAATCCAGGAATGGCTGCTTTGTTCTGTTTTTATTTTATTATATTTCAATTATTTTTTTAATATTTAAAGCATTTTTTACATAAATTGGTTGCTCTTTTATAAAACGTCATAAATGCATTTTTTTTATTTATTTCACTTCGGAGATTCGCTGGTACGATGTCGTAAATTTAATGAATTTTCACCCTATTATTTTTCATGCTGCCTATAGAATATATATTTAAAAAAAAAACTGAAAAAAAGTAACATTAACGATTTTTTCATGAATTGCGTATGTGCCTAAACTTTTGTGCAGGACTGCACACTGATAATGTTCTTACACCGTGTTCTGTTTTTCTTGTGTTTCTTTTAGTCTAGTTTAAAAAGAAAAGAAGGGTTTTTGCCTTAATAAACAGTTTGCTCATTTCCAACATGTCTTAAGCACTTGTCGATTTTTTTAAGTGGTCCCTTTTTTTAAAACTTTAGGTCCCTAAGTCCCTTTTTTTAGGGGTCCAAGGTGCAAAACACCCTGAAAAGAGGAAATAGCTTCGTTGAAGTTTGAAATATTAAATTATTTTATTGTTGAGCTTATAACTTTATATATGTCGTATTAAATTTATAAGTTTTGTTTCTGCAAATTAAAATGCAATTATTTTTATATTCAGATTTTTTTTTTTACAAATTAAATAACTGCCGACCTATAAACGGCATGTGCAGCCAAAATGTCCGACGAATAATATCCCGTGTAATGGAGTGCACGTTAAATATCCTTCAAAGTCCTAACACTGCGTACGATGTCACCCCTAACTGTTGCGTTGGGTGACTCTTCAGGTGTCGGCTCGTCACTTGACAGTGGTTCTAAAATACGACGTGTTAAATTTATCTACGCTAATTTATTCTTAAAATGATATGAATGAATATTTGAAACTTATTATTTAATTTCTGTACAACAAATCAGGAGATTTAAATTATCCAAGCAATTAATTTTGAATAATTGTGTTCTATAATTAATGGGAATGTTTCTTATGTCACGCTCTCCGTACTACGATTCCATTGGTTGTTTCGGTTTCAATTCACGATCAGAATGCGGTTAATGAAACTTTTATTTCTATGCAAGTTTTATTTAACAAATGATTAAAACGTCCAACAGCAAAGCAGGAAGTTGACATTTAAAAAAATAACTAAAATATTCTTAGAAGACTCAAGTTCGAATACCAAAAGAGAAGTAATTAGAGAAAAATGAAAACAAAACCACGGAGCTGTTGCCAAATCTGAAGTGGAAACAACCCCATTGATTTGTTCCTATTACACTAATTTCCAATTCAAAAATAAAACATTAATTTTCTATTAAATAATGCAATCATTAGTTTTGTAAAATAAAAACTAAATTAGTAATAATAAAACACCGTATTTCCATGAAATGTTTTTAAATAATTTTAATTAAATTAACCAATTTTAATTCAACAACTAAGTTTAATTAAATAATTAATTTCAATTAAATAATTAATTTCAATTAAATAATTAATTTCAATTAAGTAATTAATTTCAATTAAATAATTAATTTTAATTAATTTATTTTATTAAAATTTTTAACTTAAAAACAATTTTGAAAAATTGAACCCCCCCCCCCAGAAATTTTTCCTAGTTGTGCCCCAGGGCGCCATCTGAAGAGGTCATAAAGGAATAACAAACGACAACACTGAACACTGGCGAAGAGGATTTTTTTATACTATGGCTAAATTAAAGTAATGAGAAAATAAATCACTCTAATACAATCTTGATGCAGACAATATAGGGAAAAGGTAATCTTATTTTGTATTTTCCCCCACTCAGTTCCCCCAAAGGTGCCCTCCAATATAACCGTCAATTTCATATTGACATTTCGTCACGTCGCACAGTGGGGTATTTGACCGATCTAGCTGGACTAAAACATTTTTTTCACATCTGGTAGTAATGTATGAAATCTTAAGTTAATTTTGGGTATTATATGTACAATACAACATTTTACAACAACTAGCTTTATAAGCCCGGCGTTGCACGGGTGCACCCTTAATAACGGTGATTGTTTTCTATGTAAACTATTTTTTTATGCCAATTGATGCCTCCCATTCTGATATGAGGGGTTGACCAATTATATCCAGGGCCTTCCAGGAGTTAGAGGACTTTCTCATAGACCCTTTCGCCTTGCATGCGGAAGGTCCCAGGTTCGTGTAATTGCATTGCCTGCACAATTGTCGACCTACAAACGGCTCGTGAAGCAACGAAAAATGCCCGACGAATTACATCCTGTGTGGAGGGCGTTTACGTCAAATATCCCTACAAAATCCCGAAGCTGCGTATGATCACACTCTTCGATTTGCGTTGGGTGTCCACTCAGGTGTCGGCTCGTAACTTACACTATTAAAACAAAAGAGTGAACTCTTGTATGAGAAGTGCATTTTCGACACTGGAAATGAGTGAATATTAACTCAGACTGAGTTAAAATCACTCGTTTGGAGTGATACTGTCGCAGTTTATTATACAAAGGATCCACTTCTATTGGGGAAGTGTATTTTCTACACTGGAGACATGAAAATTAACTCAGCCTGAGTCTGAGTTAAAATCGCTCGTTTATTTTAAGAGCGCAACTACCCCTAGTTCGATGATAATTCAAACTAAATCTAACCCATTCTTATTGGACGACAATATCGTGTCGAAGATTGTATTGGATTTAGTCATATGATTGAATTATTTACACAGCAAGATAGTTAAATAGGAACGATAGAACTTTTGAAAGATATGTGCATCGTAATGTGAATCATCTTCAAAGGTTTTCGTATTTGGATATTAGCAATGTTTTAAGTACTATAGAGAAGCATCTCTTTCCCACTTTCTTTTAAGCTTGGTTTGTGTAGCGAAATTTAACACATCCAAATCGTTATTTTTTCATAATTCTTTTGTTTTTCTCCTCTTACTACGATCACGAGTCAGTGAAATTTCGTCAGATATCTACTTTGTCTTTTCACAATTTTTGGAACTAAAAATAAACTTTCAAGCCAATCTTAGTTTTCTAGCAAAAATATCTTCTTTTCTTTGCGCCTTATAACAACAAAATTTGAATTTAGTTAACATTTGAATCCTCTTTAAACGCGCGAGCCCATCGAAAAATTATCCAAGTTTAAAAGGCAATTTTCTGAAAACTTCAATTTTTCATTTATGTTATTCAAATGCTGTTACTGCATAATGGCAAACAAATTCTTTCCTAGTCATGATTATAACTTTTGATGATCCTAAAACAAAAATTAACGTCTTGAGAGTAGGTTGAAGCTTGCGTACTTTGTTAGATCAGATACCTAACGATGATGGAAAATTACTTTTAAATCGCAAATTCGCAAAAATTCGCAAGAAATTTTACCAGGTTCTTAAAGCTTAGATTCTAAGCTTTCTTTTAAGCTAAAACTCAAAGCGGAACTTTGCGGAACTATATAACTAATTGTCAAAAATGTAAATCAAATCGAAGAAAATTGATGATGAAAAATAGAACATTTTCAAAACGTTAATATGCTTAAAATAAAACATTAAAAATAATTAAAACTTTTGGAAAGTATACATTCTTACTTGCTGTATTAGATTCAATAACTCAAAAATCCATTTTCGCTGTTTTAATTAGGATAAAAAATAATTACAGCTCCGTCTGTTTACGAACGTCAGAAAAATAAAAACGAACACTTCTGAACAACGAACTTCAAACCAGCATTACGAATGTAAAAAGTCGTCTGCAATTAAAAAAAAGTGTTGTTCGACACGCGCTCATTATTCGTCTATCAGAAATGACTATTTTTTCTTCATGTGTTTAGGTTTTTAAAATCGACTTTTGTCCAGCTAGATTGGTCAAATACCCCACTGTGCGTCGGAGGGTCAATTATCTCGGACGCTGTCCTATGGTGCCTCAAGCTAGGGACGTCTTCCCCATCGAATCGATCTCGCCATCGACCCTCGACAAAATACTAGGCTACACTCTCTCGTACTAGCGTTTGGAACGAGTTAAACTAAAAGGAACTAAAACCCGAAGACCATTACTTTAATTTTGATCTTCTTCAAAATCAGATTTGTGTTTTAGTTTGGTTGTCACTAAAAATTAGAGGAAAAAAATTTTAATGTTTTGATAAATCAAGGTTTTTTTTTAATGTTTTTTAGAAGTCAAAATTTGCTTTGAAGGTTTTGTTTTGAAAAATGTAAGTGTTGATTGGTTATTTCTCATATCACGTCTTTATCAGACCTTGATTTGACCTCAGGTTACATAAAATAAGGCTTTAGTTTAGATAATATTTTCAAGCGATTAAAAATGTAGTCATTTTCATGCATTGTTCACAGACTGGGGTAGTTACACCTCTTGGGGGACTTTGATGCACTTGTGGAAATGGATGCATCAACTTTATCTGATAAATATAATTTATTCCTTTAAACTTCAATTCTCTTTAGGTATGTATCTTCGTTCATTTAAGCTTACATAGTTACTATTAGTTTATAAGCGCCGAACAAAGTGAAAATCGCAGAGTAACAAAACTCAATGCTTAAAATAATGTTATTAAATGTTCTAGTCTGCAATATAATAGGGTTTTTTTCCCAGGTTCGGATCCGGGCATCGCCAAAATAACTGCTGACCTATAAACGGCCCATGCAGCCAAAAATGTCCGACGAATTATACCCCGTGTAAGGGAGTGCACGTTAAATATCCTTCAAAGTCCTTAGCGCTGAGAACGATGTCGCCCTTAACGGTTGCGTTGGGTGCCTATTCAGGTGTTGGCTCGTCACTTGACTGTGGCTCTAAAATAAGACGCCCGTCGCCAATAGCCCTCGTGTAGCTCTAGTGTGACGATAATTCAAACAAAATCTAATTACTTTTAGTTAAGTTATCTTGCGCAAACTCGTGATGCTCTGACGGTACTCTAAGTAGATACGGACTTAAACGGACGTTTTACTTTCCATTGTTCGGGTGACTGAAAATAGACGATGGTGGGGCTTTTGTTAATGAGTACGCGGTTTCTACACATTAAAGACTAAAAAGGTAAAACATATTCAACAAAATTCCATTGTTAGTGTAATTGAGTAATTATAACTAGAGAGGAAGAAAAAATATATCAGAGATATTAAATACATTTTATGCCCCTACTATTTTTTACCCTTTTACATTCTAATTAATTGCAATAAATTACATTATAATATTAAAAGATAAAGAATTAATATTTAAACTTAATGATAAGCATGAAGGGTTGAAGCTCCCGAGAAACTTCCTGTAATCACCTAAGGTGCTAGGAAAATAGGGTTACCAAGGTTCCCCGAGTATCAATATGTCCCAACTCTCTCTAATAACCAATTTTAAAAAAACTAAACTCCTCGGCGCAACAGACCATTTCTGGGCCAAGGCCTTCAGTGCCCATTTCAGCTGCTTTCCTGACCTAGTCACTGGGGTGCTCGGCATATGTACCGGTAAGGTGGTCAGTCTCACGCGGAACCCCCAGTGTTTAGTTCCCAAGCAAGCTTAGTACCCATTTTATCGACAAACTTAAGGGATGAAAGGATGGGTCAACACCTCACCCAATCCTGGATTCGATCCCCGGGCATGTGGCGAGGCAATGCGAAGCACTACCACAAAGCCACTGTCCCCCCCCCCCCAAAAAAAAAAAAAAAACTTATTTACTTCATTTATTAGCCTCAGCTATTTACTCTAAATTATTTTATCGAATATGCTGCAATAGAATAAGGTACCAAAGTTAGTTTCACTTATATCTTCTTTTATCGCCACTACGTGACTAATATCGACAAACATAGATTTTTTTTATTTACGTTTTTAGCTCTTAGAGAAGATACTATGTCAAGTTAATGAAATCCAAAACGAGGGGGAAAATATCATATTTTACTACTCTTCAAAAGCTGTGACAGACAATAATTCAGTGAAAATAACCATCAGAGGCACTACCATGTCAATTTTTTTTTCAAAAAGACAAAGACTTATTAAAAAGTAATTCGATGAAATAACAGCAGGAACGAAGCGAAATTGTTCCATGGGAAAAGAATAAAAATGCCATCGAAAGTGAATTTTCCTTCAATAGAGAGAAAAGAAACAGACTTCAATTTTAACGTTTCCATTTAAATGAAAAATGGATTTAGAGTCGGGTATTGTCGTCTCGCTATTTTTTTCTACAGAAAATACCGAAGCGAAACATGTATGCATCTATACGGAGGGCTAATATGAAGAGTGGTCTAAATAAACTTCTAACCAGGGATTGGAGTAACGCCGTTACTTGTAGCAGTTACTTTTTTTAAGATAACGTCGTTAGATTTTTCGGAAAGTAAGTTAAAGGAACGAAAATTTTCATTACTTTTCCGTTACCTTTCAAGCCGCTCTTCTCGGATATTTTCGACGCAGTTCGGCATTCGGCTTACATTTAAATATTTCACTTTTAACAACCCTGAATTTTTCGTTATTAACTTGTTGCGGTTGTCAATATTTCTTAAGTCTTGATTCTTTTTGAAAACGATAAGATTGCTTTATTAGGCTGTGGTTAGACGGCTGTGATTAGTTAATTACCGTATTAAGTAAATGTAACTAGTTAATTTTCATATTAAGTAACACACTATGCCAGAATTACTTGTAAAAGTTTCCTATCCCTTCGATTTTAAACATTATCCGAAGAAGATTGTGTATTGTATGTTGTTGCAAAATCTGGTTAAAAGATTATAGGGGGACTTTATAGGAAGAAGCTAATAGAGAAGACCCTGTAGTCGAGGTTTTCTTTGAAGTTAACCGACTTCGATTGTATACCAAGATAGTGGACCATCATATTCACCAAAAAGACCGTCATCCCAATGTCCTCTAAGGTATTGTGGTGTCAGACGTATACGTGTATACGCAGTCTATGATGGAACGTAAGGTTCACTATCACGTCTGATAGGGGCTTAAAACGCTCCTACACTCTTAAAACAAAAGAGTGAAATCCACTCCAGTTGGAGAAGTGCATTTTCGACACTGGAAAGGAGTGAATATTAACTCAGACTGAGTTAAAATCACTCGTTTGGAGTGATCCTGTTGGAGGTTTAACACACAAAAGATCCACTCCTTTCGGAGCAGTGCATTTTCAAGACTGGAGGAAATTTCTGAAAATTACTCAGATTGAGTTAAATTCGCTCGTTTGTTTTAAGAGTGTACCCAGTAAACCAGCAACTAAACCCCAAACCCCCCAGGATAATCCATCTCGAATTCGACAAGCCTGGAGTTACGTCACTATTCACTCGGAACCCCCTGTACTTATATCTGCGTCGTGGAGCCCATCTGCCCCAAGTAGCAGCAAATAAATAAGGGCCCCCTGTCATAAAAATAAGGCGAGTAAACTGACAAAAGATGGCGAGGGGGGTTACTTTTCTCAATATTCTTCTGTTCCATTTCGAAAATGTTTTTGCAAAAGTGGAAAGGGTATGGGACTTGATCGAACGATTCCTTTATCTACATCTAAAGGGGCTGGAAAATGTTCTAGACTACGGACGTACCCCCTTCGGAAAAGTATAGCCGGAATAGCTCAATGGGTATAATAACAGTCACAGGATATTAGATATGCTGACGTATGACAGGCTTGGTGGTATGGCAACCAGAGTTCACCGGAGTCAGTAAGCTTGGTAAATATTAAATTAGTTTTGAATTGTTCCAGGCAAAGGAAGAACGAGTTCGGTGACTCTTAAAACTACGGGCTGTCTCGAATGATATTTTAACACGTTTACGTCGGGGCAAATATCTACGTTTTCCGCATGAAGAGGGACTGTCATATATTGTTACACTTCGTCGGGAGAGAAATCACATTACTAGTTCAAAAGCGCTTAATGCGAGATCACACCACACGTGATAGTTAAGCGTGAAACACAAGTGTTTCACACCACCCCCACGGAACACTTAAGTGTGACCCACCGGTGGTTCATGCCGACCCACAGAAAAGTAGAACAGGTGAGTGTAACCCACTGGTGGATCACACCGGCGTGAACGTGTTAATTAGCACACTTTGATAAAGTGATTCAAAGAAAAGTTCGTTTTGAGATGGGATTATTCATGAAAAGAGACAAGTAATTGTGGTACTCTTTCATTTCGCGGACGAAAGCAATAAATTCGTTAAAAATGGACAACCATCACGAAAAAGAATTCCAATGGACACAATTAGCTGTGCATAACATGGTATTTTTATTGTTTACACTGTGTTTTATCATTAGAAAATACCGTGTGTCGCCAAATATTCCATTGGGCTAGATTTGCCTCTTCTTGAAATGAAACGACTTCAAATATCATATTACTTTAAGTTCATATCGAATTCTGTCAAGAAAGTCAACTCGATCTGATATTTTTTATGACTTTCAGAACTTGCCATCTTTCTAGCCACATATATCTGTGGCTTAATAAACACGTGAAAAACCACTCTTCCTCTTTTTCATAAATGACAGAATGTAGTAAAGTGTACCACATATGCTACATCTAGATTAGTTTTTTTTCCCAAAAGAAAAACGCGTTTTTAATGGCTCCCAAATTCATTAATTTTAACTAGAAACTGTTCATTCTTCATAGCAATCCCTTTCTTGACACAGCCCTACCATTCATCACGGAGAAAAATAGTTCCTTTGGCCGATGGTAAAAGTATCCAATTATATTTATACCAACTCCCTAAATGATGAACGATGTCTGGAGTTTGTAGCAACAAAGTGCGGCACTTGGACTTTTGTTATTGATCGTCCGTTTTCGAATGAAATTAAACTCGAGTCCATGCTCCTGGATAGTATTTTTTGTATAAAAAAATATAGAAAAAGAATCGTCTCGGGTTAGTATTTTAGTAAAAGAATCTATTCGGGTTAGTATTTTAGTGAAAGAATCTATTAGGATTAGTATTTCTAATGAACACACGTTGGTTTGTGCTCTTAGTAGAATCGTCTCGATTTAGTATTTTAGTAAAAGAATCGTCTTGGGTTAGTATTTTAGTATAAGAATCTATTCGGATTAGTATTTCTAATGAAGAATCGTCTCTGGTTTGTATTCTTAGTAGAATCGTCTCGGTTTAGTATTGCTAGTAGAAGAATAGTCGGATCCATTCTTAACACAGTCCTACCGTTTATCATGGAAAAACATGAATACTTTTACCATTAGCCAAAATTATCCAATTATATTTATACCAACTCCTAAAAGATGAACGATGTCTGGAGTTTGTAGCAACAAAGTGCTGCACTTGGACTTGTGTTATTGATTGTTCGTTTTCGAATGAAATTAAACTCGAGTCCGCGCGTCTGGATAGTATTTTTAGTGTTAAAAGATATAGCAAAAGAATAGTCATTTGTAGAATAATCGTAACAGGTTAGTATTTTAGTAGAATAGTCTCGATTTATTATTTTTAGTTCAAGAATCGCCTCGGGTTAGTATTTTTAATGAAGAATCGTAACGGGTTAGTATTTTAGTAGAATCATCTCGATTTATTATTTTTAGTACAAGAATCGTCTCGGGCTAGTATTTTTAATGAAGAATTGTCTCTGGTTAGTATTTTAGTAGATGAATCGTCTCGGGTTATATAGTGTTTCAGTATAACCGTCTTGGATAAGTATTTTAATAAGATTCGCCTCTTGTTAGAAGAATAATCTCGGGCTAGTATTTTAGTAGAAGAGTAATTACAGGTTAATATTTTAGTAGAATAATCGTCTCGAACTAGTATTTTAAATGAAAAATCGTCTCTGGCTGGTTAGTGTTCTCAGTAAAGACTCGTTTCGGGTTAGTGTTTTAATAGAAGGCATCGTTTCGGGTGAGTATTTTTAGTAGAAGAAATCGTCTCTTGTTGCACTTATTCTATTGAGCTAAATAGTATTAATATAGCATTTACATATTTTTTTACAAATTCATAGTACTATGTTATGACAATGAATGGAAATGTCTGAATCTTGTCGCAGTAGCGGTAAACTCTGATATATATATTGACAGAAAATAAATTTCGATTCATAAGAAAAAGGCAAAATTTAATTTTAAATCGTAAACTTTGTATTTTTTGAAAATACCATAACTGAAAGACAAACAAAAGCTTTTAAGACTCATATTAAAATCAATTTTTTACTTATGCAAAAAAAAATTCGAACAGTTTAGCAAAAAAAAAACGGAAATTAACTATTACCTTTTTATTGTCTAAACTAAACATTGCTTAAAACTGAACTAGAAAAAAACCAAATTAGAGAGCAATAAACTAAATTTATGTTATTCGTAAAAATATCTAAACTGAAATATTTTTGTAAAACTAAAAAACAATAGAGGTTGCAACTGATTTTTCAAAACAAGTTTATAAAGTTATACAATGATTTTTTGATATTTATATTACTAAACAATAATTGTTCCTCCCTAATTTACAGTAATTTTGTCGACATGAATTCGCAAATACGAAAATGAAAATAATGAGCAATTTCATACGAAAGAGTTTTATATGAATGGAATAAAATAATAAAATACAGAACATAATCGAATTTAATTTCTGTTTTTAAAAAATGTTAGTGGAAATTAATTCAACTTCATTTTGCCTATATGAATTCGTAAAATCAATACAATTAATTATAAGCAATGTCAGAAATAGTTTAGTTTTATTAAAGTCATATTTTATTCATATTATTAATAATTTAAGAATTAAACTAACATGGCAAACTTTAAAATAGTCATTTTTCCATCTTTCTTTCTAGTTATTCACTTACTTTAAAAGACATCATAATAAGTTTAATGTCTGCATCTTAAATCAGCAGTATTAAAATGGCATATGAAAAGCGAGATGTGTTATACAAGTTTTACTTATGTTCAATGTAGTAAAATAATAAAGTAAGAAAAAAATGCTAAATAAAATAAACTTTATACCGAAGTAAACCTTACGAAGTGCTTGTTCATATGAATTTTAAAATGTCTTTAAAAAAATTCATCCAAAGTAAAAAACAAATTACTTTTCAAAACTGTTGAAAATATCAATTATCATGCTTTGTATAAAAAAAACATCAAATAGTCACCGTAACAAAAAAAAAAGCTACCCCAATCAAATATACCCTATGCTTGTATGTGTATACCTAAACTATTCCTATATCGGTTGTGGAAAAACTCCCACGAACAGTCTTAGAAATGGACCATCTTAGAAGTTACCAAATAACCAACTCTCCTTTCGCCGGATATCGCATCCGTAGTTTTGAATAAATCTTCCACACCCTCACTCCCTAACTTCTTTCCACAACACACACATACTGTCGAATAGAAGAGTTGAGTAGAAGTTACGCTGCTTCTTCGAATACTCGGGGCCACGAGAAGCAAATATTGGTCCAAGCTTCTCAAACACACAATCTCCCCCCCCCCCCTATCTTCGGTGTTGCCAACCGTAATTAAATGATTTATCGAATCTCCCCAACCCGATGATGCCCTAGAGGAATCGTTTGATTTTTCCGCGAGAAGTGAAAATGAGACGGAGTTGTTACAAATTTTCGTCTGCGTGATTGAAATACTCAAAGACTTGCTGATAAGCGTGGGTGGAGAGTTGGTAAACCTAGAAAAGGTTTTAGACATGATGACCTAAGTCACGTGGCTTTGGCGACAAGAATTGGTGGGCGAGTTTTTCAGCCCAGATCATGGAAATGGGATTGTTTTAGGTGATGTAAAGCTCTTGTTTCCTTTTTCTACGCACTGTGATTTCATTGGTTGCCTCGTTAGCACTCACAATGACTGATGTAAAGGAAGTTTCTTTAAAAAATGTTTTGAACAACTAACAGCACAGCAAGCAGTTGGCATTAAGAAAATTTAATAAATAAAGTATTCTTAGAAAACCCATTTTCGAATATCAAAACAAAAGTTATTTCCCACAACAAATAAAACAAACCGTTCAAGCAGCTGCCATCCACGACGTGAAACAACCAAATTGGAATAGTTTCGATTTTTTTTATAATATTTCAGCAGCGATATTTTTTGAAGCTGTAATGACTTAAAAAAATAAACGTATAGTATGAATACTAATTCATAATTCAGGCTTTAAATCTTTTTATTACGATATCGCCAAAAGCAGAGATAAGTGACCAAAAGAGATGCGTTTCTCGCCAATTCCACAATTCACTTTGGGACCTACTCCCCCATATCTTTTCAACAAATAGATACTCACAGTCTATTTAGTTAAAATGATTGGAAATACCATGCACGGAATAGATTCGAGATATCTTATTTAGTTTCATTCGGATGGGTCCTGTATAAGGATGAAAACCGTGCTGTTTTGGTTGGTTTCTAATTTTCGTTTCATTTATTTTCGCAATCATCGATCAACCGAAATTAAACGAAGATTGGAGGGTTGGGTTTCGAGTGCGGTTTATTCTGTTTGGTTTTAAATAAACCCGGGAAAGAATATTTCGACACTTGGAAACGAGTTAACTTGGCTAACGAGAACGAGAAAAATAGCTGTAGACGCGAATAAAAGCGACCGAGAAGGGATTGTTCATTGAATAGGTGTGGGGAAGTTCATGGCTTGATAAAACTAATAAATATTTCAGACCTTCAACTTATTAGGACTAATAACGTTCATACCCTCAGTAATTTAGTCGATTGAAATAAAAAATACATAGTCTGTCTTGTACTTTATGGAATACAAGATAAAAACGAAGTACAGTGTTTTGTTTGTGGAATAGAAGACAATGTCTGAAGCAGTAGTGATACCAATATAGGCGTGACCGTTCTAGTTCAAACGGAATAGCTGCAGGTTGGTTTGTTTGTGTGGGTATAAGACAATTTATGTCCCTAGACGTAGTAGTTCCAATTGTCTACTATTCTACACTCTTAAAACGAACGAGCGATTTTAACTCAGTCTGAGTTAATTTCACTCCTCCAGTCTGGAAAATGCACTTACCCGGAAGGAGCGGATTCTTTGTGTGTTAAGCCTCCGACAGGATC
The DNA here is from genome assembly GCA_023701765.1 of Hylyphantes graminicola. Taxonomy (NCBI): domain Eukaryota; kingdom Metazoa; phylum Arthropoda; class Arachnida; order Araneae; family Linyphiidae; genus Hylyphantes; species Hylyphantes graminicola. The sequence continues at coordinate 62,201,811 of CM043115.1, forward strand.
AATCCTAACGTTGATTTTAACTCAGTCTGAGGTCAATCCTTTCCAGTGTCGAAAATGCACTTCTCCAACTGGAGTGGATTTCACTCTTTTGTTTTAAGAGTGTAATATTTAAAAGACATTATTTCAGGTTTTTTTTTTTAATGACCCTTCAACATGGTTTCTTAATTTAAAACATTAAAAATTAAAGAGATATGCACACGAACTACCTCAAAATGTAAACAATGTATAAAGATTAAATTTCCGCTTTCGTGAAACTTAAACTAATTAAACATTTAAACTAATTCTGTATTTACTACACATTTTTATTATCTTTTAAACTACAATTTTTCTTGCATCATTCTTTATCTAAGTTACCAACTTAATGTATCAAACTCTTTTTAAATTGAAACCCTCTCACCCAAACTAGAAAAGTTATCACAAGAGACGACGATACAGACGAGTCAGTTATAAAGACTGCCGTCTCTTACTCAACCTCTTTTGAATGTTTTCGAAAAGGGTTTGTCGCATCTCAAGTCTCCCCGTATAAGGACACAAGCGGCGAGATAAACTTACGAAGTTTCCATTTTCCTTTTGGAAGGAAAGATGAGACCTTCTTTTACAATAGAAATGAATAGAGTCTATTTCTGGGAGATATCTCTTCCGAGAAGACGAAATAAAGAAAGGGAGCTTTCGCCACATCCTCCTTCAACTCTTTTCTTTTCGGTTCTTCGATCACGTTCGTGGAGGTGAAATAAGATGAAGATGTTCCAGAGGAAAAATACAAGGCTAAACCATTTTACCAAGTGAAGCAAAGATCGTTCCTTTTAGGCACCCAAAAAAGGCCAGTTGGCAAATATTTCGGCTCATTGTGTTATTCAATAAACTTAATACACAATAAGCTACCTGCCAGCGTGGGGATTTCGACCCTCGCTTGTCAAGCAAAGTTCTAATATCGGTAATGTATTTATGGGGATATGTATTTGCTTTGTTCAGAGTACATGCTGAAAACACCCATGTTAAAATCTGTGGGTCAGAATGTTCTGTGGATTGCTCAGATACCATAAATACAGGCTATCTAAATAAAATGCCTCTTCCCTCCAGCCAAGTGTCTAAATTGAATGATGCAATCTCAGAGCAGCAAACACACTTCCACCCTCATAGGGGCTCTAGGTCTTGTGCAAACTAAAATATTTACCCTGGAGGCATATGACATCAAATCACAATGTTTCAAATTTTCGTTCGAAGAGTACAAGGTGTCCGTAAAATAATGTCCGAGTTTTAATGGTATATTACAGGAGTTTATCTTATACTAAATATAAAAGTCATGCATGAAATTGAGGGAAACTAACCTAGTGACACGTCACGCATCCAAACGAAAATGCAAATCTTCCCAAACTGTCTGCAGCAAGTCCGGAGTAGCGGAAACTACAGCCTGTGCAACTGTGAAAACGATGTAGCGGTACAAGCGCATGCGCTTATCTGAAACTGTTGGAATATTCTTTATTCGTCACCTCTCCAACCACAACTTTCGAACTATTACAATAACAATTTGAAACTCATTCTTTTACGACCACCCAGTATTATGAGAACCAGACATTACAACAGATAAGGCACGTTTACATGAGCCATATCGTATCCATGGAATGTCAAAATGCCTATTCGGGGAAAAAGAGGTCGAGCAGGATTTCTAACCCAAATGATAGTCTGTGGCCGAATCCATGGTATGAAACACCAAACCGTCCTTCATTGGAGGGCTTATGAAACCCCCCAATGAACCCTGCAATTCCGGTTCTGTCAGGGAGAAAATCCCCAAGAGGCAAAAATTGCTGAGTTTGCTCTTCAAATCCATGCATTCGATGGCTCTTGTAAACTCGCCTATAGTGTGCTAAAGCCTACAAATACGCAAAAAATTAGATGCGAGCATTTCTTTGTTTTGGGTGCGTAATAATGACTTCGCCACTAAAAGACAGCTTCACTGTTTTTCGCCAAACATCGCCATATTTTTGACCTCCATGATCACGTTGGTAGTTGGTGACTCGGCCAAACAAAAGCAGGGAGAAGATGTTTAGAAGAAAAATGGACTTAGTTACTCAGATGGGTTTGATCATTTTGCTTCGAAATAGATGTACTTCATTGGGGGTAAATCGGTATTAAGAATTTATCGGGAAAGTGGTGTAAGACTTCTTCTGATGCAGCCTGCCTGGCATCTGCAGGGCTAAGAAGGACAAAGGGAAAAACAGCCTCGATAAGCGAAATCTGAGACTTTCTCTGTAAGGGATCAAAAGAACAAAGAATTTATTTGATTGTTATTTTAAATAATTGATGTTTAAGGTTTCTAAAAAATGTGTTTGGTCAAAAGGTTTTTATTGATTTATAGTTCATGAAAAAAATTACCAAATAACTTGGAATTAGTATCAGATTTTTGCTCACTTATTATTGCTCAAAATCACCTGACCTATTTCCTTGACTTCGATTAATCACAAACCGAATTTAGTAACCAAATGAAGGGACCGAGGGTGAACGAGGTTGATAATCGATGAGCCTCTCACCGAGACTGTTCTTGGTTCTGTCCTAACCGTGCTAGGGCAGTATACCCATTGAATGAACGCTTAAGCACAATTTGTTTTAAGAAAATTCATACATTAAAAAAAAATATATAGCTTCTGGTTAATGGCAATGTGAACACATCTGTCATTACATGTAAATTCGACACACAAAAAAATTGGTGACTTTATATTGCATTGCTTTGGATCTTTTGCGGGTCCAAATAAAAAGTGATACAAAAGCCAAGTGAATGAACAGTTCTTTTATCAGTGAATGAACACAAAAATGTCCAGTTAATAAACATGTTGGGTTTTAATTAATGACCAATTACAACCAATCAGATGTCAGATAGCTTCCTACGAGATGGGAGGAAGTCAGTGTTACCAATCCATCGAGTGGAATGATTTTGAATCCCTATTTTTAAATGTATTTACAAACTGTTCACTCACTGGTCAGTCTAAGACAGAAATAGAAATTTTCATTTACGAACGCGCGTAACGTTTTCCGAGTAGAAAACCGAGTAAAAAATGGCATAGAAAACAAGAGACATCATTGGTATTCAATGCCTGGCATTTCAGAGATAAGAATAGGAAAACTGGATTTCGTTGGAAAAGTTTCAGAAAAAAAATTATCAATAATTAAGGAAATCTAATTTTTTTTGCAAAAGGATTTTTCACTTAATTGGAAAGTTTTGAAGATATAAATAATAGTTTAGTTAAATTATTATCCAACTTGTGATTATTTTCCAACTGTTTGTTTAATGGTTTTCGATACCTACCGTAACAAGTACAGTGATTGGCCCCCCGGTATTTAGCTTCCATATTGCTGTTACGATTGTTGGTGCACTGTTGCCTACAATGTTGCCTACAAACGTTAATGGCGGGAATTTTAAAAACTTTTGTCACGCACATATTGGCTTTTTAAAAACTTTTGTCACACCTATTTTGGCTTTAACCTCTTATTTTCAATAATGCATGAGGGGACCAATCACTGTGAGGGTGTCAATCACTGTACTCGTTACCCTACATAAATTTTTGATATTTTCAAAACCTCAAATTGCATGAAAAAAGTCTTCATAAATATAAAAAATTATGATAAAACCAATAACTTTTAGTTTAAAAACACAAGCAGTACCTGTAACTTTCTATATATTTGTGTTTCTCACAATGAAATTTTAATGTAATAATATCAGAAACGCGCCGAATACCTATTTGTGGATAGCATAACCCTTCATTGATACAGCCGATGTGGTATTCGGTAAAGGGTTGAAGAAAGGGAGGGGGTGAAAATCTTTTGTTACTTTCCGATATTCGAAGAGCATGTATAACAACCTTACGTGAAATGGAGGATGCTTATAAAGGGATTACAGATATCAAGTATCGTGGATTGATTTTATGTTATTTGTTTTAAACTATGCTGCGATAGCAAAGTTAGTGTGCAACTGAGATAACAAGGACTATTTAAAGAAAATGCGTCGAATAAATGTATCATGCCTGTAAACAGAGGCTTTATAATCCTAGCTTATTCATAGATCTCTTTATTATCTAGGGATTAAGGATTTAGTCAGCAATAATTATTTTCCAGAAAAAAACATTTTGAAATAAAGATTTTAGTAAATATATACAGCCTTTATTCTAGTAATCATGTCAATTGTATGAGCAAATGCGTTATTATTTATTGAAAGGTTGAAAAGAATTAGGTCTCATTGAAGTTTTCAAAGGAGCTTGTAATTTTTACAACGATTTATCATTAATTTTTTTTTATGGAAAAAACGGAAAATTTTATATTTTAAAATGGTAAATAAGAGTTAGGTAGAAATTTTCTTGCAAAACTTCAGTTTCTTCACGAAAAGTTTGGTTACGACTCCAAACAATATAGACAAATTATAAAATATTTTCAATGTTTTCGCATACTCATCATTCAAAATATGCAAGATTATGTGCCGTTATCTACATTCCTTCAATTTATTCCCATGGATATAATTTTATAAAAAAATATGTCATTTATTATCACTTGCAAAATAAGCAAAACTTTTTACCCAGCGAACATTCGTTAAAAACTCAAAAACTCATGGTTGTTGATTTTCCGGGGTTTTTCTCAAGGTTACCATTTTTGTTATGAAAAAGTATTAGGAATCTTAACACTTGGCTAACTATCATCTAACCTTGGCTAATCTATTATCTAACCTTTTGAATCTGAAATTATACACTCTTCAAACGAACGAGCGATTTTAACTCCGTCCGAGTTAATTTCAGTCCTCCAGTCTGGTAAATGCACTTCTCCGAAAGGAGTGGATCCTTTGTGTGTTAAACCTCCGACAGGATCACTCCAAACGAGTGATTTTAACTCAGTCTGAGTTCATATTCACTCCTTTCCAGTGTCGAAAATGCACTTCTCCAATTGGAGCGGATTTCCCTCTTGTTTTAAGAGTGTATAAGACACCCAGACCTCTAAGAAAAGAAATCCAAAAGAGGTCGTCAACAAAAGCCAAGGAATAGAATAAGGGTCCTACAACCCCTTAGGCCCATATCCTGATATCTGTTACCCTTTACAGCAAACCATTGATTCTCCCTCCTTCCATTACCTATGGATTGCGTGTTTAGGTTTCCATTAACAGTTGGGTTCGGCTGGGGATCAGTCTTGCATAAGCCAGCCTTTATGCAAGAAGCTCTAAACATCCACGCCACATTTATTCTTCAAATGTATGATAAATGTCTCTGATATTCATAGTTGAATTTAGAGGAACTTTAGATTAAAAATTAAGGCGCCCTAATCCTCCAGACTCGTTCCACAATGTATAAAAAAGAATTACCTGATAGTTAAATTAAGACAAACTTTTTCATTGGTAAATCTATTTTTAATATAAAATATTTTTTGCTAGCATTTCAATTTAACCGTTGTTGGGTTTTGTTTCTAATATCAATCTGTTTTTTCTGTAGATAACGCCTTTGAGAATGTAAAGCCTTTGTAATCTTAACGTTTTTAAAAACCGAAAAAAGTTCAAAAATTTATTTTCACATAACACGATATAGGAATAAAATTAGGCATAATTTCATAATATGTTTGTGTCTAATCGGTATTAAGTTAGTTAAATAGCAATCGATTTGTCTCTAGGTGACTTTTTACTTGGTAACTTGAAAATTTATTCTTACCCATATTGTACAAAAATTTTATGTTGAAGAGAAATGCTTCCATGCCTAGGAAATAAAAAACATTCCAGCAAGTTAATAATATTTTTATGAAAAAAAAATGATTTTAACTGTATTCAATTTCGCTTGTGTAAACAGAAACGAATTTTCTGCACCCTGAAAGAAAAGAAATTTCTTGTTGGTTTTTTGCAAAAGAAAGTTTGTTTTTTCCAACTATCCCAATGAATATTTTTGTAAAAATATATATTTCATTACTAATTTGACATTTGGTGAGACACAAGTTCCTTTTTGCTGTGACATACCAAGTTCTATATTAGTCCTGTCATCTGACAGGCCCTGTTGAAACTGAATTTAAGTTGAATTTATTGTTTTGACTCGTTCACAGAATAGATCAACGCTATAGAATTTATTTTTTAAAAGAAATTTAGAAAAAAAATGCTTTCTTCTTTTAAAAAACAACGTTAGATTTTTCCAAAAACAAAAGTTAATATTAATAGTCGACGGTATTTGTATAGCAAAATTTAAAACATCCAAAACAACTGCATGCTAACTGTGGGGACAACTTCAACAAACGAATGACAAAAACATTCCCTAATAACAAATGAAAATATTTTTTAAAAAATCTAAGAATCATTTTTAATCAAATAATTAATCTTATTAGAATGTTGACTTATAATTGAGACTATTATGGTTGTATTTAATATTTAAACTACTGTTGGCATTATTAACCTCTTGCGATCTGGCGTACCAATCTAAACATTTTTTAAAACCTCCCCACAAACAATTAAAAGGTTAATTAGCTCCGAAATTGACCTGGTCCGATAAAAGATCCAAATATTAGTTTTCAGCCTTTGACAACAGATTTCAGTCATTTATTTCCATAAAAACATTGAAGTTGAATGAGGGTCGATACGATATTAGAGTTCTTTAAAAAAATCCAAACTCTTCAAAAGTTATTTTAGTAAATAATTTTAAAGTCATTTTGTACTAAAAATCAATGATAAATTAATCTGTTACTGCAAATAAGTGATACAACCTTTTTTTGTTGCATTTATCGCACAAAAAAATTTGTATTTTTACAGTCTAAGGCGTGTTCCCAAGTAACTATTAAACATTTTTTTTATTTCTTTGATAAACATACTTTTTAGCACATTTTTATAAAAAGTATGTTTAGATTCAGAATATATGTGTAGGATTTTACTCGGGACTTAATAAACATGTTGGTTGAATAATTATTCAGCATAATACTATTTGCTAAAATCACAAATGGGTGTTCTGGAAATTCCTCCAAAATAAAAAGATTTATGGACCAACGTTGCTGTGTTACGATGTGCAAATAAAGATAGACCCTTTGGACTCCAAACTCATCCAATTTCACGCACCAAAGAAATGGTCGCCAAGTTGCACCTGCTGGTAAATCCTTACGTGTATCAACAACATCGCTTCTTCAGGGGGAATGGGAGTGGGTATTCTTACCAAAGTTTCTGTGTTAATCCAATAGGAAAAAAATCTAAGCCAAATCACTCAGGCTGTATTGATTTTTTTTAGAACGGTTTTTATGATTAATGTAGCTGGATAATAGGGATCTAAAATTCTAATAATGTAGGTTGGTTATGATATTTTTTTTTAATTTTCAATAAATAAAAAAAATTACAACCAATTAAATTAATTACCAACAAAATATTTGGACCAATTCCAAAAAGTGGAATTATAGAGTCATGTAAGCCAAACTTCGACTCAAAATGATTTCGAAAGAGTTCAAATGTTTTCACTATTAGGATGTCTCATTATCTTGAATTGAATATCAGGACAATGCTGTAATTGCGTAATGGTTGTCAGATATGCTCCACAAGGGGTTCCACATTCAGTGTTACGGGCTGACCCAGTTTTGAACTACGAACCCCTTGCATATGCTAGCCCAATACTAAACCGTTTAAGGCAAAGTAATTACCCGGCCGAGACGGCTATTACTAGATATTTGAAAGCCACAAGACCAAGCCTAGATGATTACAAAATCTAGCCTCCACACATATGCAAAATGTTCGATAACCATCATCTTAGTACGAAGCATAAAATGAAACGTCACTTCCCAAGCCCCCTCCAGAAAAGAAATCTCAAAATTCAAAAACCACCCCCAGCAAATGGCTGGTAAAAAGAAATCTAGTCCCCCCCTTAACCCATAATCTCTTGTATGATAGCCCATTACCAATTGACCATGAATCAAAAATCTCTTGTACGCCAGCCTATTACCAAACCGTCTGCGACAAAGTAATTATTCGGCTGCTGGATGTCGTATTAGGTATTTGTGCTAACCATCACAGACAGTACTTTAATTCCAGTGAGTCGAAGGAACGATTGATGTTTACTAATGAGTATTGATGCTTCCGCATGAAGAGCCTCGAGGCTTTATACCCTGCTTTGAATCTCGGGACATGCTTTAGTTCGGGAATTTACCTCTTAGTTACATGCTCACATATAAAATCCGAGGTGGTAAGGGCCTATCCAGTTTTGAATCAAAAATCTCTTGTACGCTAGCCTATTACCAAACCGTCTGTAATTTTACTGGGTTTCTAGATATAGTATTAGGTGTATTTGTGCTAACCACCACAGTACTTTCTTTTCAGTGAGTCTAAGGTGGAACGATTGATGTTGACTAGTGGATTTTTGATACTTCTTAAAGTAAGTCTCCGTAATTAATACGTTTTCGTTTCGTGACGGTTCAGATATGAGCTTTAAGAGGGTGCCACGGAAACCTGCGAATAGTTACAAGCCGACTTTGTTTTGAAGTACGGTTTGTGCAGGCTACCCCAATACTGATAAGTATGACCCCAATACTGATAAGTACTGAAAAGTAATTACTCGGCCGAGACGGCTATTACTGGATTTTTGTCTGACCACCACAAAACCAAGCCAATGAGTACAAGGTCTGACCTCCACACAGATATGCAAACTATTCGATAAATATCATCCCAGCAAAGAAAAAATAAATGGAACGTCACTTCCCAAGCCCTCTCCAGAAAAAAAATCTCAAAATTCAAAACCACCCCCTGCAAATGGCGGGTAAAAAAGAAATCAAGTCCCCCCTCAAAACGGAACGGACGTTTTCAGATCGAAAATCGCATTCTTCGATGCGTCCCACAAATGAAATGTCGCCAAAGAAATGAAGAAAAGAAATCTCGATTCGCCAGGACTCTTTATATACGAGCAGAATTGAAAGAGGAAATGTTTAAGGAAAAAGAGGATATCTTCCGAAGAGGAATTGAAAATATGTGACATCTGGAAGATCGGACATCCCATCAAAGGATGACGAAGATCTTCTTGAGAAGCTGTTATTTTGCTGTTCTGTCTGTACTTATATTGAGGTATTAAAAATGTAAGTGAAGTTTCATATAGTGTGAAATGTTTTGGGTGGATTTCAGCTTATCGACCCATTAATCTCTTGCGACCTTGCGTTCCCATTTGAAGAGTACACGGGAAGGACCGATTGACTTCTTTAGAGTCTTTCCGTAATTGTCTCTGCTTGGCGGACATTGGCGACCGGAAATCGGTTTTTCTTATGGTTCTTCAATTGCTTTACAAACGTGTGACTCGTTCCACTCAACTCTGGCGTGAAATAGGGTTGCCGCGAAAGATAAAGCGAGTAACTGGCTTCTTTACACCAGTTTAGACGATTTCTCGCTATCATCCCCAAAGAGGCTATTAAGGAAAGCCTTGTTCGAAATCAATCGGTTCTTCCTGTGAACTCCTCATTTAGTGTCATTTTTTAAAAAACTCTCCACAAACAATTAACTCTTTAATTACTTCCGAAATTGTTCGGATAGAAGATCCAAATATCAGTTTTCAGCCTTTGATTACAGATATCCGTCATTTATTTCTATAAAAAATTAAGTTGAACGAGGGTCCATACGATATTAGAGTTATTAAAAGTATTAAAACAGTTTTTTTCTCAGTTTTCTTTTGTAGTTAATTTTAAAGGTATATTGCATTAAAAACAATGGTAAAATAAACTGTTAACTACAAATAAGTTATACGGCCTTTTTTGCATTTATAATACAAAAATGTATTTTGGACCTCAAGGCGTGTCTCTCAGTAACTATTAAACATGATTTTTTTCAAAAATTACTTTGCAAAACATACTTTTTAGCATACATTTGAATGAAAAGTGTGTTTAAATTAAGAACATAAGTGTACAATTTTGTTAGGGTCTTAAAAAGGTTAAAACATTCCTTATCGAATAAAAATGTTAACTTTAAGTTCTTAAAGTTCGTTTTACTTGTAACTCAATTTATCATTTACATTTTGTTTTGTAGATAGCAATGCAATTGCTAATTTATTTAATTTTTGCAATTCGGTTGCAATTTTTTTTTTAAACCTAAGCAGAAATTTTATTTTCCAATAGAAAAGTTTCTTGCTAATAGCCCTTAACCTTTAGGACGTTACATTATGCTTTTCCCGTAATTTATGAATCAGGCTATCTAGCACCAATAATAAATGTTAAAATTTTATAAATGATAAATTTGTATTAATATCCAATTTTTTTATTTGGAGATGATTAAGATAATTCACTATTATTTACAAAGTAATTTTTTAAATGTGTACAAATTGCGTATAGAAAGCCGGTTTAGCACAAAACTCCTCAATGCTGTTTTAGGACACTTTTAAAAATCAAATTTATTCCTTGAACGAATATTGATATCTCCAATTGATTTAATTCAAGAAAAAGTTAAGGAAATCCCCATCCTTCTTTCATATACTCAAAGGAAATACAATTTTTTTTCCATAGACACATAATAAAACGAAAACCAAAGTTAGGATCGCAAATAAAATGTAACTCCTTTTAAATGTTATTTACTTTTTTTTATGTTAGCTCTCTTTTTATCAGAACAGTTTTAAGTTCATATAAAATCAAATTGTCAATATGTGTACTTCAAATAACATGGGGGAAGAGATCGGGTGTTACTTTTTCAACGCAGCTCCCTTTAAAAATCCGAATTCAAATATAGGATATATTTTTCAGAAAAAGATGCTATAAGAACCGTACGGTTTGCGGGAGACTTATGAGAAGTCGTGAGTATTTACGACATTCGGAATTCTATGAAATTCTCTGGAATATCCATTGATAGATAGCAAATTTGTGAGAAATGTATTCCTTGCATTAAACTGTAATGTATGTTTACTTTCTCGTTTAAATGATGTATGGTTTGAATTTTTTCTTTCATTTAAATGTCATCGTTATGGAGAACATACCGTCAAAGAGATACTGACTGGAAAAAAATGGCATAGACAAATGAAAGTTGTCAAAAACAATTTTGAATACTTTTGTAAATCAAACGGTGCATATATGTTGATTAAATTTATTAGTCTTTCGGTCATCGAAGACATTAACTGACATGTTATAATTGAGGTATCTTTGATATTTCTACATTTCCGATTACCTAAGTACAAAACGAAACATAATAAAATGAAAACCAAAGTTAGGATCGCAAATAAAATGTAACTCCTTTTAAATGTTATTTACTTTTTTTATGTTCGCCCTCATTTTATCAGAGCCCCTTTTAGCCCTTATAAAATCAAATTGTCAATGTGTACTTCAAATAACATGGGGGAGAGATCGAGTGTTACTTTTTTAAAGCATCTCCCTTTTAAAAATCCAAATTCAAATATTGGATATATTTTTCTGAAAAAGATGCTATAAGAACCATACGAGGTTTGCGGGAGACTTATGAGAAGTCGAGAGTATTTACGACGTACGGAATTCTATGGAATATCCATTGATGGACCTCGAATTTGTGAGAAATGTATTCCTTGCATTGGACTGTAATTTGTTTGTATTCTCGTTTAAATGATGTATGGTTTGTATTTTTTCTTTCATTTAAATGTCATGGAAAACATAACGTCAAGATATACTTTTTTAAAACTTAGTTTCTGTAACTATTTATTCTGAATCGTATTGTACAAAAATTTTGTAAAGGAAATACTTCCATGCCTTGAAAATAAAAAATAAATAATCTAGCAAAGTTAATATTATTTTATAAATGGAATACTTCCGATTTTAACTGTATTAAATTTTGAGTGTGTAAACAGAAAATAATTTTCTTTACCGTTAAAGAAAAGATATTTCTTGTTTGTTTTTAGCAAAAAAAGTTTGTTTATTCTAAATATCAAAGTGAATATTTTGTTAAAATATATATTTGTTTACTAATTTGGCATTTGGCGAGACACAAGTCCCTTTTTGCTGTGACACAGGCTCTATATTTGTTCTATAAACAGGTAGGCCCAGTTTAAATTTAAGTTGAATTCATTAATTTGACTTTTTTTAATGCAAGGGATCAACTCTTAAACCCTGTAATGCATGATTTTTTTTCATCCCGAAAAAATATATTTGTGTCCTTAATACTCATACATTATGCGAAAAAAACCGAACAAAAATTAAATGCTTTGGAATTTAAATAAATTTAATTTTTAAAATTTTTCGCCACATGGCTAAAACCAACTACAAAATTTCGATTTTTATAAGAATGATTAGAGAAAACTACTAAATATATTTTAAAATAACCCTCTTGAACTATAATTATTTTCTCAAAACAATTTATTTGTATTTAGTACTAATATTATTATACTTTGAATACTGCCAAAGACGTAATTTCACAGCAGTTAATAACTTCACTCTTTAATTTTGAATGCACTTTTACTACTGTCATCTATGAGGGTTATTAGCAACTACAACTTCAAAATGGATATAATAGATGAAAAAACAGATTTTTCCAGGAGCTCTACTTTAATAGAATAAAGTGGATTATGTTGCTTGTTGCCACATGGCAACAATATGCACTAGGAGCTATAGGGTTAAAATTACTTTAAGGGGTCATAGGACTCTTAAAAATGTGCAAAGAAGGAACTACAAAATTTAGTTTGATCTTTCATGTAATTTTTTAACTACTCAATATACAAGTATAATTTTTTTATATGTAATTCTACAAGATTTATTTAATATAAAACAAATTTTAAAATTTATGAAACTTTAGCCAAAACTAAAATAAATGACATTAAACATAAAGCTATTTGAACACATTGTGATTAGGCTTGCGCGGCAAATTGTGAGGTCAAAATTGAAAAAATGACCAAGAAAATGACTTTATATTGTACAAATATGTACAGACAAAGACTTATACCTAAATTCCCATCTCAATTTAAATTAGAAATTATTTTAAAAAATATTTAAAATCAAAATTAAAAAAAATTTTATTAATTTTTTTAGAAAAAAGTTCTTAAAATAATTTCTAATTAAAATTGAGCTGAGAATTTAGGTATAAGTCTTTGTCTGTACATATTTGTACAATATAAAGTCATTTTCTTAGTCATTTTTTCAATTTTGACCTCACAATTTGCCGCGCAAGCCTAATCACAATGTGTTCAAATAGCTTCATGTTTAATATCATTTATTTTAGTTTTGGCTAAAGTTTCATAAATTTTAAAATTTGTTTCATATTAAATAAATCTTGTAGAATTACATATAAAAAAATTATACTTATACATTGAGTAGTTCAAAAATGACATGGAAGATCAAACTATGTTTTGTAGTACCTTCTTTGCACATTTTTAAGACTCCTGTGACGCCTTAATTACCTTATAATGTGGATAATTGCCTTATAATGTGTTAATTTATTGAGTGCTAACTGAATATCATGTAGAGTTACACATCACTGACTTTATTTGTTTAAAAAAAAGAGGCAAAAATGCAATTATTTATCCAAGTGACAAAGTTCATGGAATAGAAAGGTGGTGGCACACTTTTTGAAAAGTTAATTTTAAAAATGATTGCTCGTTTTATTGAACCAAAAAACAAAAAAATAATAAAATCCAATTCTGAAAAATATGTATTTTCATTAAAGAAAAAATAAAACCCTTCTTACCTAGTTTACATTTCTTTTATATATTACAGTCACAAAATGTTATGCAGAAAATGAAAATGTAAAATACTAATTACTGATATAACAATCCACATGGGAGCATTTTCAGCTAGAACAGAGTTACTTCAAAATATTTAAAAGCATTAAACTGAGAGTAATATTTTTTAGCATAAAACATTCCTTTCAAATGGAATTAGAAAAATATTCAATTCTGAGATTATAAAAAATGTGGAACCTCCAAGAAAAGATGCAAAATAAAATTCGGAACCGAATTCATTAAATTTTATAAACTTATTATCATCAAAATAAAAAACTTATTAATAATTAATTTAAGAGTAAATATAAAAGTAATTTTAAATAATTCTAAGTCGTTTTAATAATTCCAATTAAATCCAGCCGCAACGGTTGAAAATATATTTTTTTCGTTACCACGATTTTGTTGCGTAAGTTATTTTTAAATAGATTGTAAGTTCGTAAATCCTTGAATAATTAAAGGGACTTAATAATTAATAAACAAAATAAGATGGGTTGTTTTGTTGTTTTCGTGTGCCATGGGAGAGGTACAAATAATGAATAACTTTAATACCTTTATTCTCCTTCTCAATAGTAAAATGGCCAAATGATTACGTGGTTCATTTTAGACATCTGCCCCTTTTCAAATGAAGTATAAAAGTGGTATCGGCAAAAAAATAACAAGATCTTATTATGTTATTTAAATAAATCCTACAAAATATATGTATATTTATACGAAAAAGAAACGACCTGAAAGGATTTATATGCGAAATTTACTTTTAGATAATAAATGTTGAAAATAAATTTATGTTTCAATTAAGAGCAAATTTAAGCGGAAATGATAAAATCACTGTCTAGATTACGTTTTTACAGCACAATAAATTTTTAAATGAACTAAATAATTTACCTTCAGATTGTTATGAACTTACAATTTGTATCTTGTCTCTTCGACACTGTTCTTATAAGTTATCAAAAAAAGCCAAATCTGTAAGGACAGTTAAGAAGAATCTTCTTTGTTCATTAAACTGTTGAAATAAGGAAGCCCAGTGAGAAATTCTCCATTAAATGGATTTCCAAAATGTAAAGTGCGATGTAGTATTATAACGAAAAATATATTGTACACCTTTTACATTTTCCTATCCATTTAAATATATAATATTTTTTTATCTTAAAATTCTCCTAATTTGAAATTTACTTGCTTCATATAAACATGTAAAATATAGATTTTTAGAAAAAAATTGTATAGTAATATGTCATGTAGCAATGAAAATTACTTTTAACTGTATTTAATTGGCAAGGCTTTAATAAAGCAATGAGGTATATATCAAAACGAAACTGCGTTACATTAAATGTATTGTTTGCGTAAAAAATAAACACAAATTTCACTGGCCCATTTTTAACCCTTTCAGTCCCAATGACAATATGGCCTCATCATTTTAGATTTTTTTTTCTGATCGTCTATAGCCATTTGTGATATCAAAAAGCGCATAATTCGATTCTTCAAACTTTTTTCTATTAGAAAATATTTTTTATTAATCCCAATAGATGTCAGTCTCGTTATTTTTTTTTAAATTATGACCAGAAATATGATGATGCCAAATGGCATCACTGGGACTGAAAGTGTTTTTTATTAAAAAATTGCCTTTTTTAACGTTTGCCCTTCATTTTATCAGAACCACTTTAACTCTTATAAAATCAAATTGAAGAGTACACGGGAAGAACCGATTGATTTCGTACAAGGCTTCCCTTAATAGCCTACTTGGGGATGATAGCGAGAAATCGCCTGAACTGGTGTAAAGAAGCCAGTTACTCGCTTTGTTTATCTTTCGCGGCAACCCTGATTCACGCCAGAGTTGAGTGGAACGAGTCAAAGTTTGTACCTCAAGTGAAGAACCAGAAGAAAAAACCGGTTTCCGGTAGCCAATGTTCGCCGAGCAGAGACAATTACGGAAAGCCTCTAAAAAAATCAATCGGTTCTTCCCGTGTACTCTTCAATTGTGCGTTCAATATGTACTTCAAATAACATGTGGGAGGTATCGGGTAGTTATGTTTTTAACACGGTTCCCTTTAAAAAATCCGAATTCAAATATTGGATATATTTTTTGAAAAAGGTGCTATAAGAACGGTTTGCGGGAAACTTATGAGAAGTCGGGAGTATTTACGACCATTCGGAATTCCATGAAATTCTATGGAATATCCATTGAGAGGCCGCAAATTTGAGAGAAATGTATTTCTTACGTTAGACTGTAATGTATGCTTCCATTCTCCTTTAAGTGATGTATAGTTTGCATTTTTCTTTTCGTTTAAGTGTGATCTTAATGGAAAATATGCCACCAAAGAGGTAGCGGCAGAAAATATAGCACAGACAAATAAAAGTTGTCGAAAAATTTAAAATCTTTGTAATGAAACACTATGAATTTGGGTTAAATTTGTCTTTCGGTTATCTAAAACATTAACTGATATGCTTCAGTTGAATTAACTTTCGCAATTTTACTTTTAATTGTCTACTGTGAAATATGAAGTACCACGCCTACAATCCGAAATGTATAATTTTTTGTATCCTATTCGTTTTGGGTGGGGGCCGTTTCTAAAAAAAAGGTTTTTGAACGTTGCTTCACATAGCACTGTCTGAAACTGCTCTTCATCTTGAACTAATAAAGCTACGTATTTAAAATTTGGTGTAATAGTTTCCAGTACCTGTTGGACGTCTTTGTTTAGTTTAAAATATCGTCGCACTAGAGCTACACGAGGGCTATTGATGACGAGCGTCGTATTTTAGAACCACAGTCAAGTGACGAGCGTCTGACTAACCCGAGAGACACCCAACGCAATCATTAAAGGTGACATCGTACGCAATGTTAGGACTTTTAACGTGCACTCTCTTACAAGGGGTATTATTCGCCGGACACTTTTGGCTGCACGGGCCATTTATAGGTCAGCAGCAATTTTTTGGCGATGCCCAGATCCGAACCTGATACGACCTTTCGCATGATAGGCGAATGCCTAACCGACTGGTCTCCCCAGCCTTATTTGGTGTAATAATTTCCAGTACCTATAGGACGTCATAAGAATTTATGGAAAATAGTGTATGCACAAATGATAGTGCTGCTATTTGTACAAGTAACAAAAGTTCAAACAATGCAATAGTAGTGGCAAAGTTTTAAAAAAAAATTGAAAATATTGTTTGTTCTTTCAATTGAACCAAAATACGAAAAAAAATCAGTAAAAACCCGATTCTGAAAAATCTATTTTCATTTTTAAAAAAAATAAAAATCTACTTCACTAGAACCTATTTCTTCAAAATATATTGCACAAAATATTCTGTAGAAAAAGGAAATATAAAATACAAATGAACTAGGATAGCAATTCGCATGGGAACTGTGAAGAGTTCTCAATAGAATTTCAGTCCTCACTTAACAAAAATAACTTTTATTATTGCCTACTTATACAACGTCGCTTTATAAACTAATTTTACTAATTTTAACACTTGAACCACAGGTTCACCAAGCATAAAATATTTTTAAAGTAAATAAAAAAGCAGCTTCTCACACCAAATTCTTTCATGGAATGTCAATTCTTCGAAAAATAAACACATAGTCTCCATGGCAACCGTTTTCGCCAAACGATATAAAATATATTTTAATTGTTCGTGCTAGAAATAAATAAATATTTTCAGACGATCTCACATCCTCCCACCTTGAGTAGTGGAAGTTCCACGACTCAACTTCACACTAAAGATCTAGTCTCTTAGGGATTTTTGCAGTCCAACTTTTCTTGTCCTTGCTGGAGCACTTCAGATCAGCTTTCTTGGTAGAGACTATTTTCGTACGTAACGCTTCTTCATCCAGTGGAAATGATGAATCGCTCGAAGAAATTTCCAAACTGAAGACGCGCTGAATGGGACGAAGAATCTCTCCACGCGACGTTTTGAGTTTGAAGAGCCGACAAACTCCATCTTTTCCAGGTAGAACTTCTGTTACTTTTCCCAGAGGCCAGTCGATGCGATTGGTGTTGTCACTTTTTATGAGCACAATGTCCCCCACATTTATCTTCGAGGTTTTACTTTTTTCACACCTGCGTATCAATGATCCAAGATATTCAGAACGAAACCTTTTTCGAAGGTTTTCCTGCAAAGCTACTCTGTACTTGACGCGCTTGTTGAGACTTTTATGATCAGCAGTATCACAGTCAGGAACCCCCGATAGATTGATGTCCTGAAGAAACATGGCAGGTGTAAGAGGGACAAGTTCTGAGTCACATTCGTCTATGTAGGTTAAGGGGCGAGAGTTTATTACAGATTCGCAATCACAAAGAACAGTTATTAATTCTTCATGTGTTAGACTTGTTCTTCCTAGTATTCTTCGCAAAAGACCTTTAAGCACACTGATGAGCCGCTCCCACCATCCTCCCCACCAGGGTGAAGAAGGGGGATTAAACTTCCATTTGATTGGATGAAGAACATTATCACTGCAGATGCGGTTCCAATCTAAATTTTTAAGCAAGTTGGAAGCCCCGACAAAATTAGTTCCATTATCACAATAGATTGTTTCACACCTGCCTCTCCTGGCTATAAATCTTCTTAGAGCTAACATAAAGCTTTCGGTTGAAAGTGATGTCACAAGCTCTAAGTGAACTGCTCTATACACGGCGCACGTAAAGATACACACCCAAGCCTTCTTTCCGTCCTTCAGAAATAGAGGGCCCGCTAAATCAGTTCCACAAATCTCGAACGCATTGGCTTGACGTACTCGATCCTCGTGCAACGGAGCAGATACAGCTTCACAACCTTTAGAGGAAAATCTTTTGCACGGGATACATCTTGAGATAGCTGATTTCACAGTTTTTCTTCCATTCAATATCCAAAAATGCTCTCTCAAGATATTCAGAAGAATTTGAGTTCCGGCATGACTATTTTCGATGTGATGGGAAAGTATTAACCTCTTGACAACTTCGTGATTGGATGGGAGAATAGCTGGTTCTCTAAATTCCTCTGTGTCTTCCATCAGAACAATTTTCGTTTTCAGTCGTATTATGCCGTCAGCATCCTTATACGCACTCAGCGTTTTGAGCTTTTCGTCATGTTCGTTAACAAGAGATTCTGCTTGGATCAACTTTATCACTTTTTTCTCAGCTTCTCTATATTCTTCGGTGTCCAGAGATCCTTTCTTCCTGTGCTGAACATTGCGTTGACAGTTTGTAACAAATCTCAAAATCCAACCCACTAATTTTACAATCGATTGGTATTTCGAGAAACGCTCATAAAACCATCCGGTAGACGAATTCTGCTTAATGGAAACCAAGGCCGGAACAGAGCTTTTCTTCTTTTCCTTTAGTATTTCCTCTTCATCAAGCTCAAAATCAATGTGCGCTTCTTTGTCTTCATAAGAGCCTAACCATCTTGGCCCCTCCCACCATCTACTTTTCACTAAAGCACTTGCTTTACATCCTCGGGAGGGCAAGTCTGCAGGGTTTTCAACTCCAGATATATGACGCCATGAAGAAGCTACAGTGATCCTACGAATCTCCTGAACCCGATTATTCACGAAAATTGACCAATTTTCTTGCTTCTTGATCCAGGTAAGAACAGTTGTAGAATCACTCCAATAGAAACATTTAACGTCGGTCCAGCCAAAGGCATCTAACACAGATTTCGTTAACCTTGCTCCAATCAGTGCCGCAAGAAGCTCCAATCTAGGTATTGTTGCGACTTTTGAAGGGGATATACGGGATCTCGAGGTTAAAAAATGCACTTTTTTGCAATCTTCTTGTACAAGATAAACAACGGCGGCATAAGCGTCTTTGCTTGCGTCGCAAAAGGTATGAATGGAGAAGCTTCCGAGATCTTCCGAAGTAACGTTTATCCAGCGGGGAATGATAACTTTCTCCAATTCTCTAAGATCCTCAAACCAAAGCATAAATTCTTCTCGAAGGGTTCCGGTTATTTCGTCGTCCCATCCTAAGGATAATTTCCAGGCTTTTTGAAGCATGAGCTTGGGGCAGAGCATTACTGGAGAAGCGAATCCGAATGGGTCAAACACTTTGTGAGCCACTGACAACATAGTACGTTTAGTGACGTTATCAACATTTACTTTTTCCAACCAGCTGACGCTCAGCGATAAACTGTCTTCAGTTTTATCCCATTGAAGACCTAACAATTCCGTTTTATTAGAGGCTCCGGTTTCTGTCGTTGAATACTCCCAATCTCTTAGTATGAAACCACCTGTCTTCAGTAGGTCATTAGAAACATCTATCAATCGCTTCAGCTCTACTTCATTATGGACACTAGTTACAAGATTATCCACATAAAAACTCTTCAAAAGACACTGAGTTACAAAAGGGTCAACGGCGACATTCTGTTCAATGTGATACTTCAATACAGCTCCTAATAGGAACGGACTGCTGCGGACACCAAAAACTACTCTGGCATGGCGGAAAAACTTATAATTTTCACAAGATTTATCAGTCCACCATAGAAATCTCAAGTAATCTCTGTCTTCTCTACTAAGACTGATTTGCAGAAAAGCCTTCTTTATATCTGCAATCACACCAATCTTTTTCTCTCTAAACCGTAATAAAATATCAGGTATGAGCTCAATCAAGTTCGGACCACTATGTAAAGAGTCATTTAGTGAAGGATATCCCTTGACTCGAGCAGAGGCATCAAAAACCGGTCGTATAGGAGTAGTCTTACTAGCCTTGATGACAGGTCTATGCGGTAGATAATTAGCAGACAAAGACATTTCTTCAACTGGTACTTCTTCGATAATCCCTTCACGAAGCCAATCTGAAAATATTTGCTCATAGCTGTCATATAAATTTTCTTGAAGCAGCTTCTTGGTCGTAGTTTCTAATCTTCTTTTAGCCTGTTCAAGATTATCAGCTAATGGCACACTGTTATCCAACCAAGGCAAGTGAACTTCATAACGATTATCCTCATTGTACCTAATAGTTTGAAGGAATTGTTCTTTAGTCAAATCTTCTTGCTCTCTCTTAGAGAGCTTTTCAATAGGATCCTGGATCCCTATGGAATCGAGTTTCCAATAGTCTGAAATGTCAAATTCTTTGACGAAAAGTGATGTCACCAGCATAGCATTGCTTGAGGTTGCTTCATTTTCAGGAACTTTTCCTAAGAGAGTCCAACCAAGTAAAGTCTCAATGGCTACCAATCCGCTTGACAAGACTCTTCGTTGGCCGGTCAAAATCTTTCCAAAAATGTCAGCCCCTATAAGAACTTGTACGGGTTGTGGCTTTTCTCCAACGTCACTTAAAGATATATCCATATTCTGAAGCTCTTTTATCCATGGACCCGAATTCACAGGTGAGATATCATTGCAGATTGTAGCTTGATCTAATGCTTCAAAGTTGCACGTGAAGTTGTTCTTCATATTTCTCAACCTGATTCTGTAGCCTGTATGAGCAAATTCTCCGGTTTTAACTCCGCCAAAGAGAGAGTGTATCAGAGTCTCTTTCTTCACTGTTGTGTATCCCATGTCTTCGGCGAGATTTTTCACAATATAAGAATTTTGAGAGCCGGTGTCCAGAACTATTCGCACGACAACTTCCTTTTTATCTGAAATAAGTTTGCATTTCAGAGTTTGTAAGAACACTCTAGGACCGGTACTTATATTTGCCATGTTAACTTCGTCAACGACTTCATTTTCGTCTGTCTTCTTTTCTTCAATTTTTCTTGCTTCATTTGTTTCACACATCAAGGGTACATGTTTTTTCCCACAAATACAACATCTCAGAAATGCACGACATCTTCGGACAGGGTGACCAGGTGCCAGGCAGGCAAAACAACAATTCTTTTCTCTAAGAATTCTTTGTTTTTCCGATAAACTCATCTTTTGTGCGGAAAAACAGTCTGCACTCGAATGAGCTTTATCACAGAAAACACACATCTTTTTCGTTTCCTGAGTATGAGAAGTCGTGAAAAGTCCGGAAGCTGTTGGCGTGTTATTCTTTTTTACCCTCTGATCAAATTTTTTACCTTTGAAGCAATTGTTTTCTTTCTTCTGGTTCAAGCCAAAACCTTGCATCGCTAAACAAATCCTTTCCTCGGATTCCACTTCAGATTTTAGGAATTTTAGCAAACCATTTAGTCTTTCTTGTGGATCACCATTGTGGTTGAAATCTGGACCTCTTTGTCTTTGCCATGCTCTAAGTATATCTTCAGGCAAACATGACTCAACTAACGGGTGAAGAAGAGCAGCGCTTTTGTCCGTTGTTACGCCAACAGTCTCTAGTGCACGAATCTGGGATTCTAAATTATCGTAAAGTGCGCATAGATTTATGGGAGAACTTCGCGCAGCATTTTGGATGACCAGATTTAACAGTTCGCGAACATAAAATTCAATTAGTAAATCATTTCGACCGTAACGAGATTTTAAAGATTCGATGGCTTTTTCGTAGTTGGCGCCGGTTGGCGGAAAACTTTCAACAACCTCCCGAGCTCGCGACTTACTAACAGTACACTGTATCAAGTATTGAAACTTATTTTCTGGCGCAATATCTACATCATTATGTACATGCTCGAATTGACTCCAAAACGGCAGCCAGTCCTTTAAATCTCCAGAAAATTGTCTTAATTCTAATTTAGGCAAATTGAATTTCTTTTTGACGTTACCTGTTAACTCTGCAGTTTCCTCGGGAGCATCCAACGCTCTTCGGGCATTTATTCTGGCCAATTCTAATTCATGTTGCCTCTGACGTTCTACATCTTGCCTTTGACGTTCTTCGTCTTGAAGCCTTCTATCTTCTTCGTCTTTGCGCCTTTTCTCTTCTTCGTCTTGGCGAATTTTCTTTTCTTCGTCTTGGCGTTTTTTCTCTTCTCTTTGCTGTCTTTCAGCAACAGTTGTTTCGAACACAGAAGTAATAAAATTTGGATCTGCTTTGTATTCATCACTGTTCAAAATTTCTTCTTTCAGTGCAAAAATCGTAGTTTTAGATGGTAAGGACCCGATAATCTCTTGGCACAAGTACAATAAATCTTCTTTTTTAAAGCCTTTAACTGCTTGAAACATTTTGAATTCGCTTACCAGATCCTGTCGCGGACGCCAGATGTGAAGAGTTCTCAATAGAATTTCAGTCCTCACTTAACAAAAATAACTTTTATTATTGCCTACTTATACAACGTCGCTTTATAAACTAATTTTACTAATTTTAACACTTGAACCACAGGTTCACCAAGCATAAAATATTTTTAAAGTAAATAAAAAAGCAGCTTCTCACACCAAATTCTTTCATGGAATGTCAATTCTTCGAAAAATAAACACATAGTCTCCATGGCAACCGTTTTCGCCAAACGATATAAAATATATTTTAATTGTTCGTGCTAGAAATAAATAAATATTTTCAGACGAACTAGGATAGCAATTCGCATGGGAACCATTGCCTTTTACACTAGACTTACTTCAAGATATTTAAAAGCATTAAACCGAAAACAATATTTTTTAGGACAAAATTTCAAATGGAATAATTAAATATTTAATTCTGAGCTTATAAAAAATATAGAAACTCCAAGAAAAGACGCAAATAAATTTTGGAACATAGTTCATTAAATTTTATATATTTATTATCAAATAAAAAGCTTATTGATAATTAATTTAAGCGTAAATATAAAATTATAAATAATTCTTAATCGGAATTATTGAAATGACTTAAGTCCAACCGCAACGGTAAAAAAGATTGTTTCGTTACCACGATTCTGTTGCGTAAGTAATTTTTTTTTTATAATATATTGCAAGTTCGTAAATCCTTGAATAATTAAAGGGACTTAGTCATTAATAAACAAAATGAGAGAGATTGTTGTGTTGTGCCATGGGAAAGGTACAAATAATGAATAACTTTAATATCTTTATTCTGGTTCTCAGTAAAATGGTCAAATGATTACGTAGTTAATATAAGACATCTGCCTTTTTAACTGAAGTATAAAACTGGTAACGGCAAAAAATAAGATCTTATTTAAAGAAACTCTACGAAAATGTACATATATGTAAATTTATACAAATAAGAAGCGGACTGAAAAGATTTAAGAGAACATTTTATTCTAGATAATAAATAATAAAAACTAATTTTTGTTGCAAAGAAATTCGAAATAAATTTGTATAAAAGCTAAAAAGCACCGTCTAGACTACATTTTTGCGGCAAAGTTAATTTTTAAATGCAAACTAAATGATTTACCTTCAGACTGTTACAAACTTACAATTGTATATAAAAAGTGCTAAAACAACTACATAATTTAGCCTGTACAAATAGTTCCTTGAATTCGTTAAAGTGTTGAAAGAAAAAAGCTTAGCGAGAAATTCTCCATTAAATGGATTGCTAACTGTAAATTGTGAAACATTTATAAGAAACATAAAATATATTGTACACTTTTCATACATTTAGCAATCCATTAAAATAGATACAATAAATATTTTTAGCTTAACCTTAAATTAAGCTAATTTGAATTTCACTTGCTTCATATAAATAAGAGAAAGGCAGATATGTTCATGCATTTTATCGTAAAAATAATATAAAAGAGAACCACTTTAAACTTTATTTAATCCCCAGAGCTTTTATATAAAATGGAGGTATATGATAAAAAAAAATACTGTAACTCGTTTAGTTAACACAGAAACGTTACTAATAAAAGCAAAATCTTTTCAACTTAATCATTGAAATTCGTTGTCATAGAGAAATAGTTAATAAATTTTGTACTAGGAATTTTTTTTCAACCTCCAATGGCTTGTAACAAAAGGACGGCTCAAGAAACAAAAGATGATTTTTTTACCAAACGTAATGTACAATATTGCTTATTTCGCCATATAATCACCTTAAAGATAAAATTTTTCATATCTGTATACGAGCTTTGAAGTACCCTCTTCATAAAATGTAGCCGCTAATGATTTGAAGGTAGTTTTGACAGTTTCTATGAGCTCCATGTCAACTTGGAAGCACTGCAATCCAAGCCACCATGCTTATCAATAACTCACTTATAGTAAACCTTCGAGTCTTCCTAAACACTTAGTCAACTCGATAAACAATACTGATGTTCATGAAGGGGACCATGGAAGCAAGTCTGTAGCTACACATGGTATTGTTCAGAGAGTTGACCAAGTGTTTAGGGAAACTCAAAAGTTCACCATAAGTGAATTATGGACTAGTATCTTGTAGGACAAAAAAAATTGAAGGTGAAGCATCGAAAATTCATCGCATCGAATCATCTTTAAAAACGAAACCGTAACAACTCCCTCCCAATCTTTGGTGGCTACATTTTATGAAGAGGATAATTTTAAGGCTTGTTTACCGGTATGACAAAAGTTTTAATCGAAAAGGTGATAATGTGGAGAAATAACAAATATTGTACATTACTTTTGGTTTAAAAAAAATTGTATTTTGATCCGTCTTTTTGTTACAGCCCATCGAAGGTTGAAAAACAAAGCCCTCGTACAAAAGACAAATAATCTACAATGAAGAAAAATTTGAAAATTTCCTTGAACACTTTTAAATTACTTTTAATGGACTTTAATCTAGCTTTTTGGCCATGACAATTTGATTTCAAAGTTGTAAAGGCTGAAAAATAATTTGTACGAAATTCATTCGTGGTTAGTTTTTATTACAGCATAAAGAGAAAAAATCTTATTTAACTAAAAACGTATTGAAATTGTATTTTTTATGGCGTAACTCAGAATATTTGAATGCATCAAGACTGTTAAAATAGGGTATTTCAAGTCCGCAATAGAGGCCTGAACTCTAAATGATCTCTCCAAATATAATTCAAAACTTAAAAAACAACAAACTTAATTATTTTTACAAAAACACGTTTCCAACTGAAAACATAAGACATTTTTTAAACGATGCCAAAAACTAAAACATAAACAGTAGATTGGAAAGTGTTGGTTAACTAGCTCTACTTATTTTTACGGGCCTTAACGCAACAAATGCCTTAACCAAAAAAGTTAAACAAATAGTTTATGGTAATAAAATAATAAAATAATTAATAAATTAAGGTTTTGAAGTTAAATTAAAATGACCAGTGAAAGTCAGTGAAAACATGCAAAACGCATTACTCAACACATATAAATAAATTCTGCACACTTATATTATTATCGAATGAATTTATTAAATATTTATATATTAATTTAAACATAAAATTAACTTTTGATAAATTCAATTGTTTTCATAAATTGAATTCCACAAGTTATCTCCAGTGAAAAAAATATCAACCACATCTATTGCTTACAAGGAATAAACTTTTCATTAAAATATTTTAGTTATTGTACATAAATAATTAATACTTGATTAAAATATGCCAGACAACCCAAAAAAGAATCTACTGAAATAAATGAAGTACGGGGAATACATGAAATGGTTTGGCCACAATAAATCCAAATAGAAATACAAAATATAAAACAAAAAAATACAAAACTAGAGAAATGTATAATTTGGAAAATTTTAACTATTAACTTACAGTCAATAAAATATAAATAAAAATTTCAGATTAATTTCTTTAGATAATAGAAATATATTCATACAAAAAAAAATTATAATATGAATGGTTGGATTTGATTTCAACTGAACAATATTTTTTTTATTCTAAAACTAAACAATAATTAAAAGGAAAAAGATCTATATGTTATGTATACATTTTAATGTACAAAAGAGTAGAAACAAAAAAAAAACTTTTTGCAAAGACCGTATAATCCTCAGTCTATAAATATAAAAATAAATCGAAACAAAAATTGTAAACAAAGACGGTATATTTCCCATTAATATTTAAATTATTAACTTCCAAAAAATAATAAATGAAATATTTTAAGAGGCAATTTATTATATCTATTTCTAAATAAAAGATAACTACAACATAATAAAAAAACTATTATAATTTTTCTCTGATAAAATGAAATTTAATATTTTAAACATAATGCACTACGTTATTTTCAACTTAATAAATATTTTGAAGAAATAAAATGCAAACACAAAAAGAAATATCGTTTTTTCCGACAAGACGATAGATAAAAAAATGACAAACACACGTTTAGTTTACTTTGAATTATCGTCGCACTAGAGCTAAACGAGGGCTTTTGGCGCCAGATTTTAGAACCACAGTCAAGTGACGAGTGGCCACCTGATGTCCAACCAAATGATTTATGCAAAATTCGTTCAGTTAATATATTTAGTTATATTTAAAATATTAAATGACGTTCTTGTCTTTACTGCTCAATTGGATACAAAATGCCGTACGATACAAAATCAGTTGTATAAAATTATTACGATTATTTCGCTGTTAATAAGAGTTTACCATGAAATTTGCATAACAAGTGAAATATTTATCAGTAGAAAATATTGTTTAAGTTTAAATTATGTTATAACATAAAATGCAAGTGAAATCGGAAACATTTTACCGGCAAAATATTCGATTGGGACTTTTTAACTTTAAATTTTACTTTTAATAAATTGACTATCCTTGTACACTATCTTTATATATTATACAATACCAATTTTATTTGCTACGTTATGACATTTTTATGTTAGGCAATAAACAAATAAAACTTATTTAACCAACGAGCACGCTGGTTATCTAGGCCAAAATGGAAAGACGATCGAATTTCTCGAATATAGTACGTTATATTTTATATAGATAATACATTATTTTCTATAAGCTTAAATGTTAAAAATTTAAGGTATACGATTTAAACAACATAAAAAAAATGAAAAAATTTCAAAATGTTCGACCGAAAAAGAGATTAAAAGGTTACCTTATTATTTAGATAGAAAAATAACTTTATTCTTGTACTATTTATTCTAAAGGAACAATGGCCATATAAAATAAGCTTGAGGGTTTTTTATGCGAATTATATTAGAGAATATAAAAAACATTGCATATTTATATTTTAACGCATCATCGAAATTCAAAGAGAAATTTTACGTATATAATATTTGTAAGTTTCAAACGTGTCAAAGTACAATAGATAAAAGTCTCCCTTTAAGAACATTTTCATTGCTTTCAAACCAAATTCATCCCCCCCCCCCCCTTTTATATTCGTACATAAGAATTCGCAAAATTTCGGCAAAATAAAAATTCGATAAAAAAAATTTCACTGTAAGGCATTTTTAGGTTATTCAAACAGCACGTAGAAATGAACCAAATTCAATAACTAATATTTCAATAGATAGCACTATAAACAGAATTAACTTACAGACTAACAACCCAGACAGAATTACTAACAGACTTTATGCCCATGCTTACAACCCACCGAGCTTTTAATAGGTTATTTTATTATCCGCACATAAAGTTTTTAAAAAGAAAGATTCTAAAAAATCGAACTCACTAACATCAAATGTCAATTAACCAACATAAGTACTTGTTGCCGAAATGAGTTTTTTTTATGTGTCTTTGTCCAAAGATTTAAAAAAATGTCATCGATACAAAAACCAGGTTGCAATCGGAAGCTTTTTATCGCTTGAAACAACAATTGGCGTAAGTTTTGGCTTTATTCTAAGGAGAAACTTATTTTTTCATTCTTTTTAAATTTCATATATTTTATTGTGTTTTATTTAAATTATCTACTTTACTGATATAAATATAAGCAAGGTACATAGCATATGTCTTATTTGTATTTTCTGTATTGTAGGTGCTTTATCTATATTTTGATATTACAAGAATTTTAAATCTTGTTATTAAATATATTCACCTAATAATGTCTAACTTTATTTTTGCACGAATATTATAACAGTAATTGATACTAATTAGAATACGTCTAGTTTTCATCCTTACTAAAATAAGGTAATTTAAATTTCATGCTATTTATTTAACCTTTTATCTGATGGCAGCTTCAATATAGCTACTTTTCGTTCGTAGTTATAGTAGTTGCAAACGTGCCGGTTGTCTATATATGTCTTATTTTCAAGATTTCTGGACAGCAATTTCGCTCTTCTTCTTAGAACCTAGATCTCAAGTGAAACGTTGACATCTGAACCGACACTCAATTATTCCGAAAATAAAAAGGGACGAACTTTGAACCCATAGCTGATTGCACGCGTGTACCAGTTCTTGGAACTCTAATACACAACTTATAGTTTAGTTTGAATTATCGTCGCACTTTAGCTACACGATGGCTACAACTTATATATAGTACTACTTATATCATAATTAGGATCAAGGTAATACAAAGAAATAACATATGTATCATTACATACCTTATACTACAGTAGTATCTAGTAATTCACACTCTTACATACTGGTGCGAGTTTTCAAAAAAAAATTTATTTAACTTCCAATTTTCCAACTTTTAAAAGCTTTTATCTATAATAGCTCATTAATAAAGGCTATTATTTGATTTTAATGGCTTGTTTTAATAATTAAATATGTCTAGCCCTATTAAACTCTTGCATTAACCCTTTTAGTACCAGTGATGCCATTTGGCATCATCGAGTTTCTGATCATAATTTTAAAAAATAATAGGGAAGGCATTTATTGGGATGAATATAAAATACTTTTTAACAGAAAAAAAGTTTGAAGAATCGAATTATGTGCTTTTTGATATCATAAATGGCGATCGACGATCAGAAAAAAAAATTCTAAAATGATGCCAAATTGCCATTGGGACTGAAAGGGTTAATAGAACTAAGACTCTGCCTTGTAATATAAGTACACGACTCTGCCTTGCATTATTTGTACACGTATCTGCCTTGAATTATTAGTACACGACTCCGCCTCGCTCAATAACAAAAAAATTCAAATTGTACTTTGGTAATCAGGGAATTTTTAATTTTGATCAAAGTTACTAAATTATCAAAGTTTCCCTACAGTTGAGAGTACTGATTGTTAAATGAATTGAATTGGCTTAAAAGTTCCACATAATCTACGGTTGCTCCCCGAAATCTAATTAGACCTATTTCTTAACGAAAATTCCATGATTATCCATACTAGATAACATGAATTTATACTTTAAAATGCCTATAGATTATTCTGGGCTCACTTGGCGACTTTCAAACGGCTTCAACGATAATAACACCAAACATCACCTCCATTCTCTGTCCTCCTTGACTTTAGCAATGTTCGCCCGCCGGACAAAAACTTCATTATCTGCCCGAAAGGGAAGCTTCCGCGTTGTGAGGCAGAGGTTTTGTATTTATTCAAATTCGAAGACCCTTTTCTTCGAGCAGAGTCTTTCATTAGGCCACAAAAGAGTCCTATTTTTTTTTCTTTTCGCTCCCTACTGGGTGATGTTCCGACTCATTAGCAAAATAACTTTTTTTTTCCCAAAAGGAGAAGAACAACTCATTTGTTCTCTTTTCCTAATCTTTACTTTTGTGTGAGTGTATTCGAATACTTTTTGTTTACTTCTTTTGGGATAAGTTTTTTTTTCGTTCTTTTATTCCTTTCTTCGAATTCACTGGAAAAACAGAACTACGGAACTCTGAAGAAAACCTCATACAATTAGCTCGATTTTTACGAGATATTGGTATTTGGTAAAACCACCAGCTGCATATTATCAGCCACCGCATACCGAACTTTAAGACAACTAATACTGTTTACTTCGTTTTGCAAAAGTTTCTTTTTACTTCTTTTATTTCTTTCTCTGAGTTCGATAGAAAAAACTACGGAATTGCAAAGAAAATCTCATGAAATTAGTTCAATTTTTTTTATGAGATATTTGTATACACTCTTAAAACAAACACCCCAATTTACCTCAGTCTGAGTGGATTTCACTCCTCCAGACTGGAAAATGCACTTCTCCTTTTGGAGTGGATCCTTTGTGTGTTAAACCTCCGACAGGATCACTCCAAACGACGATTTTAACTCAGTCTGAGAAAATATGCGTGCCTTTAGGGTGTCGAAAATGCACTCCTCCAACTGGAGTGGATTTCACTCTTTTGTTTTAAGAGTGTAGGTGTTTGGTAAAACTTCCCGGCTGCTTACTTTCAGCCACTGCATAGGGTAGACTAACCAGTGAATGAACACCAGGATATAATGACCAGGATATTACCAACCATTGTCAGATAGCTTCCTACTACATGGGAGGAAGTCAGTGGTGCCAATCCATATAGTGGAATGATTTTCAATCCTTATGTTTATAATTATATTTACCAAATGTTCATTCACTGGGGCCTGTTCACTCACTGGTCAGTCTACCCTACCGAACTTTAGGACAACCAATACTATTACTAGTAATATTTACTTCTTTTGAGAAAAGTTTATTTTCCTTCTTTTATTCCCTTCTTTACATTCACCAGAAAGAAACGGCACTACAGTACTCAATGAAAATCAAATACAATTAGTTCGATTTTTAAGAGATATTGATGTTTGTTAAAACCTCCGGCGGCCTATTTCCTGCCACCGCATAACTTTAACACCACTAATAACCCTTAATTTAGAGTCATGGTTAAGTTCAATAGTTTGTATTATTGTAAATTTATTAGGGACAAAATAAAGAGGAGGACTTTTTATAACCATTGCAAATTTTCTGTGGACGAAAACCATCTAAATATGTTTTTTAGTTAAGGGTTTTCCTTTTCTTATTTTGTTCCAATATATTTTACTCAATAGTTATATTCTCCATTCATCAAATCTTCTTAATTTTTATATTTCGTCGTATTTTATTGCTTTAAGAGGGTTTGTCAAACAAATAGAGCTAATGCATTAGTTTTGGAATCACAACCTCTGCAGAAGTAATGCTTTGCCATGTCATCCCTTTTTCCCCGGGTACACTCTAAAAAATGAATGCTCAAAAACGACGAAATTTCCTTGATTTTGACGATTCCGTTACTGGCAAATGCTCCGAGTTTTCGTTTCCTCAAAGTGAGGAAATTTGAATCGTCATTTTTATGAGGATTTGAATGTCGTCTAATCATAAGAAATATTTCGTCATTTTTGAGCATGTGAGTACAGCATTGAGATTCAGTTCCTCAAAATCAAAGTACAGAATCGTCAAATCACGATTGTAAAAGTGAGGATTCACGTTTACTCAAAAGTCATGTGATAGTTTGACGAAACAATCGTCAAAATTAACGAAATGAGGCCTGAGGATTCATGTATCGTCAAAAAGGAAAGTGTTATTTCTGAGAATGTATGGGAATCAACGTAATATCGAAATGAAACAAATTTGAAACTAAAATGTTATCTAGTTAATTATATGTAAATTTTGGAAGTTTTAAAATGAAAAAAAAAATGCAGCAGGTGGTGACACTTTTTCAAAACTTGACCAATTAATACTTAAATAACCGAATGTTATTTTCTTTTCAACTTTGTTTTAAATAGATGTTATGATGAATCTAGGGTAGACTGACCAGTGAGTGAACAGGCCCCAGTGAATGAACATTTGGTAAATATAATTTTAAAAAATAAGATTGAAAATCATTCCACTATATGGATTGGCA
Source organism: Hylyphantes graminicola (assembly GCA_023701765.1). NCBI lineage: Eukaryota > Metazoa > Arthropoda > Arachnida > Araneae > Linyphiidae > Hylyphantes > Hylyphantes graminicola. Next base: position 62,233,771 of record CM043115.1, read on the forward strand.
ACACTGACTTCCTCTAATGTAGTAAGAAGCTATGTTACAATGGTTGGTTTTCCTGGTCATTATATCCTGGTGTTTATTCATTGGTGAACGTGACGTCTTAAACGTTCATTCACTGGTTAGTCTACCCTATGATGATCTAGTGGGAATGGGATATCATGGCAAAGCAGTTCTTTTGCAAAAATTGTGATTTCAAAGCTAATGCATTAGCTGTATAGGGCTGACAGTCCCTTTTAACGTAAGCAAAATATAAATGTCTTGGTTTTTTTTAGTCTCTTATATTGGACAATATCGACAGCTTTGCTGTCACTTGACATAACTTTTATAGGAGCCAAAACTTAAACTTGACCAACAAACAAAATTCGACTTTTAATCGGGTTTTTTTTTTCATTTGAAAAAAGTGCTACATTTTTGTAGTCCAGCAAAAACAGTTGTCAGATAGAAATTATCAACTTTATGCTGAAGTGTTTGACAAAATATAGAAATGATTGTTAAGAACCCCACAAACTCTTTTCGCACTGTTCGGGACATTTTAGAGGCTTCTATTGAAAAAAAAGCATTCTATATACATCTATAAAATGGCTAAAAGGCAGAGGTATCATATATATAAAATGTTTTATACGAGAAAGAAAATATGAGTATGCATCAACCATTATAAAGTTAAATTATTAAAAATTAAGGAACTTTGTAGGAAAGCCTTTGATAAAAAAAAAAGACATCTATGAACAGTTATTGCTAAAATAGAAGTATTCTAACTATAGCAATAAAAAATTTCGAATGCTGATATCATAATTTTAAAAACTGCAATTCAATAACTAGAAGTCTCCAAAAAAAAATCCATTATTTCATCCACAAATTTCATCACATCCTCTTCCAGGATCAACCAAAATATCAAGCAAATTGCGATCAGTAGCATCTCATACGTCTTCTTTTCATTGATAAAAAAAATCTGTTTGTCCCTTCCCTTAAAAAAATGGCCCCCCAAACTACCAGCAATCACTGAAAAGCTAAAAAAAAATAAGGGAAAAAGTTTTCCTTCCTTAGTTCGATCGGCCGTGGAATTTTTCTTTCAACCATTCGTTTATTTCCGATCCATTAAAGTTCCGCAGAGATAGAACATTCGAATGGGCGGGACTTCAGGGCACAAGTTCATCACTCCTTAAGGAGAGTTGAGATGTTCGACGCTTTTTATGCCGAACCTTATTTATCGCAGACGATTCTAACAATATTGTGTGTTTATCTTTAATCGCTGTTTTTCGTGATCTAGGGGTGTTTTTTTAATCGTTTTTTTACGAACGATTTGTTTCTGTGATCGTCATTTTTCTCACGCAAATGAGGTTTTTTTTACGATTCCGATTTACTCGTTTGAAGGTTTAATTAAACAATTTTTTATGGGTTTCTTTAGAAAAAATAAAAAGGGAAGCACAATAGGGTCTTTCTTCAACAACAAAGAAGTTTTTGCAGCAACCACACGCAGCTTTAATTGAAATATATACAGGGTGTCTGTAAGAGAATGTCCGAGTTTCAAATTGTAATAGTATCAGCTGTAATCGCTTAACAGTTGTGGAGAAGGGTGACGAGTAAATGACGAGTAACTCCTACAGTTTCAGATAAGCGCATTTGTACCGCAACATCGTTTTCACAGTTGCGGTGTCATCTATTCCATTTCTCCGAACTTCCTGTAGAAAGTATGTGAAGAATTGCATGTTCGTTTGGATGTGTGCCGTATCACTAAAGGCGCACACATTTAGAACATATAGGAAAAACTAGGTTAGTTTTCTTTAAATTTCATGTATGATTTGTTATATTTAGTATAAAATAAACTCTTGTGTGAGTGCCACTAAATTTCGGACATTCTTTAACGGACACTCTGTATTTCACTGTCAATGTATAGTTTGCTTTATGTTCAGGTGTCATGGCATGAGTGCAGCAGAATTGTTAATCAAAATAGATTATTTCCTTAGTTCTGATTGGTTTATCCATGTCATGAGGTGAGGACCAAATGGAGCACCAATCGCAAGAATGAAATCTAGAAACTATTACGTCACCTGAAACAACACTATTAGTTGAGTAAACTGTAACTACCAATCTTCAAAAAAGAAAAGGCAATTCTAATTGGGTATACTAGTACTGGAGAAACAAGTAGAGAACTTCAGCAAAAGTGTTTATATTTATCAAAAAAATTTCAAAATACCACCCAGAACGCTTTTCTGATACCTTTTAAAATGTATTATCATTTTTATAATCCTTTTATCATCATCATTATCAACATCGCCATCCATTATTATCCATTATTGTTATCACACATTATCATCATCCACTATTATTATCCATCATCAGCCATCAATAAAATCATCCGCATCTTACCCGTTATTTTTGTTATTATCAAATGATCTTCAACATTGACTTTCAACTTTTTGAAAATGTAGCTTGTTAATGAAAACGTAAATATCCTGAATATCTCATTGGCAGAAAATATCGAAAATTAAAGCTACTTTACAACTCGTTTCTCTGCTATGTGACATTCGCAGTAGAAAAGCCCTCTAACAGAGGACGAGAGGTCAGAATACATAGTCCAGGAGGTAAGAATAAGATTGAGATGCTAGGCCTGAAAAGAAAATGAAGCCATCTGAAAATCGCCGAATCATTGTGATGTGCCCAAACATACTTTACTCTCAATTTCATTTCAATATGAAACACTGCAGTTATTTTTTAAAGAAACGGCAACTAAAACTCGAGAAAATGTAAGTCTGTGCATTTGCAGTACGAGATCTGAGTGCAAGTATCTAACATTTTCCTTTTACACGAGAGATTTTTACTTTTATTAATTGTATTCTATACAATGTCTACCAAAAATTGACCAAAAAGTATGATACAAAAGTTGGGCGCATTTCGAAACGATTAATATATCCTCACTAGGAAACCATTTTTTGCATAGTATAGGCTTTTATTGTTGTTTTTAATATTTCATACACAAAATCCTAAATAATCAATTGCTTGCGTCAAAAAAATTAGTTCGCAATACGTACACTCCGTACTAACTTAACTTGGGTAGAAACAAAGAGTAAAAAGGCAGAGGGGAAAGCACGATTGGTCCCGTTAGATGAAATTTTTTGCAGGGTAATATTTACATACAAAATTATCTGAATACAATTTAACCAAAATACACTTTTCATTCTGAAAAAATTGCCACATTTTCTCAAATAATATTCAAATCTGTTAGACCTTAAGCGAAATTGTTTTAAAAGTATTTTCTGGGTGGATTCACAAATTACTAGTTTTTAGGAATTTAGTTTTTAAATTTTTCCTATTTCAAAATATTTTCTATAAGTATTTCGTTTTTTGCCTATCCCACAACAATATCAACAACTCATCCAGCACAAGGGTTAAGAATTTAAATAGAAAAACATTCATTTTCAATTTTTCACATATGAAACAAAATAGCAGACATTTTAAAAAGAAACAAGTAAACTCAAAAAAATTATATTTAATTACGATATGAAAAACAAAAAATTTCGTCAAAAGATATTTTGAAAAACCTTACAGTATCTCACTGAGCGAAAGAATACTTTTTTACTCATAAAAGAAAGCCTTGGTGCTTCCAAAATTATGCAAAGAGTTCATGCATATGTATAAGGTGTCACGTCAGCAGATCGCATCACTGGTAGCACATTTCAAGCTTCCGGAAAGGCATGTAAAACAAAGTAATCTTTTCATATGAATCGCTAAATTTGAAAAGAATCAAATCCATGGAAAAATTTCCCCCAAACATTCTTTCTATCAATATTTTAGCAGAAGGAGAATTGTGTGAGGAAATCTCTGAACGTGGTCCCATTTTGCTTGCCTTGAGAAATTTATGTAAGGAATTCTGCTTATGCTTCAAGTTGTTCTATGAAGTATATTTTTGGAGAAAGGCTTCTAGTTTACTGTTTCATAGCTAGAGTCACTTGATGTCAATACGTATACATTAGGGTAACGACAAGTCTTAATTTCATTTTTTTTTTCATTTTCCCAAAGAATCTGCGTACCGTTTAACGTATATATATATTTATTTTACTCCTTACACTTAGAAATATATTTTGGCCTTTGATGGTTATTACATTAGAAAAAAATATTTTTTAAAAATCTACTTGAGCTGGGACTTAATTATTTAAGGAGATACGGTACACAAAATATTTTTAGCAATAATAACTTAAACTTAGAGTAAACATCATATAAAAACTCTATAACTAAACATTTCCTAACAATAAAAAAATATCAACAAGTAGTATTTAATTTTTTTAAAAAAAAGGGTAAAAAATTTTAAACTCCAAACTTTTTGTTTGCTTTTAGAACGATTCGTTCGAGAACTGTGAATGGATTTAAAAATGCAAGCTAAAGTTAAGGAGTAACATGTATGAATACTGAAAAATCTAAATGTACACCCCCCCATTAGAGAATTCAACATTTTTTTTTTTTAAATCTATACATAGTCCCTATTCAATGCACAATTTTGGCAATCATTTATATAAGAACACAGGCCAAAATTTCAAAATCTTAACTTAACGAGCAAAAAAATATATAGTTTTAATCAAAAAAAAAATTATCTTTGATGATCGTACATTAGGGAAAAAACATTTTTAAGCAATATTTTAGCTCTGAAACTTAATTATTCAAATTTTTAAAACATTGACATTGCCATAAATTTAGCTTGGAGAATGATACATTGAATTTGCTGAAATTGTATCGTTTAAAATGTATACAAGATTAAAATCATTTTTTCTTGAATAGATTACTTTTTAGTACTAAAATTTTAAATTTGGCTTTCAATAGAAGAAAAAAATTAAAGTTGCCGAACTATATTTTAAAGACAAAGTAGGTTAAAGTGCATGTTAGAAATAGCAGCTGTGGTAAATCCTTTTAATTTAATTTCTATTTACTTTTTTGTTTCGGCACCCTATTTTGAGCCCATTTTGGGAGGTAAAACCTTTTTACACGGTACTTCTCTTTGCACCCGAATCCTTATAATTAAAACTAAAACTAAACATCTGTCACTCAAATTTCTCACCCGATAGTTTAAATTCTAAATTCTAACATTCTTTTATCCAATCATTGCACAATAAAGGCGAGACAAATTAATTCCCAGTGAGATGCGAACCGAACAAGACATCACTTTTGCTCCTACTCTCAGGCCAAAATTACCTGTGATGTTCTGATCCATATTTACTTGTATTTTATTTTTATGTGGTTCAGTGCTGTGGTTAGTTACATTTTCAGTCCCAGTGATGCCATTTGGAATCATCAATTTCGATATTTTTTCCAAATGTTTATGTCCCGTTATGCATCCAAACACACATAATTCGATTGTTCACACTTTCTTCTATTAGACTATTTTACATTAATCTCATTAGAAGTCGGAACAACTATTTTTTTTATTTAAAAAATGGCTAACAAGCGTTCCGCCAGATTTTTGAAAAGTTCACTTTAAATTGTGTTTTAAATATGTTAAACTAAACTATTTCAGTTAAAAAAAAATTACCAATTTTTTTTTAATAATATGGACAGATACTTTAAAATATGTAACTCCAAGTGTTTTTAGGTAATATAATTTTTTTTTATTTTGTTGTTTTGCACAGTTAAAAATATCTGGCATTATTTCAAAAACCACATAAAAAATTGAAGTTATTTTTTTTCTCGTGGAACTCTTATTTTTGATCTAAAATAAGCTTATTTTGTGAATATCAGATGTTTCTGTAGTGAAGTAAATTTTTGGGACTGAAAGGATTAAAAGTCTTAAAAATCTTTCTGATTATTCCAACATATATTAATCTACAACAACACCAGTCACCACGCCTCACAACAATATGAACTAGAAGTTTAGGCGACGATGTCAAACTAACAACTGTTTTCAGGTTTAAACTAATTAATGTGCTTATTATGATTAATGGCTGTAGAAACTGTATTAGTTTCCGTAATTAGTACCACAAAGTGGGTCAACAGAAAATGTTTTCAGATCATTTTTTGTAATCAAATACCTTAATGAAGAGCGTGAATATTATAGTAGATACAAGTTCTCCAATTTAAAAAATATATATATAGGGGAATGTAACACTACAAGACTTTGAATTACCATTCAATAAATCAATACGTATGAAGAGTACACCGGAAGAATCGCTTGATTTCTTTAGAATCTTTCCGTAATTGTGTCTACTTGGCGGACATTGGTGACCGAAAACCTGTTTCCCTTTCGGTTCTTCATTTGCGGTGCAAACGTGTGTGTCGTATCCACTTATCTCTGGCGTGAATCAGGGTTGCCGCGAAAGATAAAGCGAGTAATTGGTTTCTTTACGCCAGTTTAGGCTATTTCTCGCTATCATCCCCAAAAAGGCTGTAAAGGAAACCCTTCTACGAAATAAAGCGGTTCTTCCCGTGTAGTCCTCATATTTAAAAATAGTTATATAATAATTTTAATAACTGAGAACTGGCATAAACAAAATTTGATGTCCAACTTTCTACATTTTTTAAATATTCCTGTAAAACCAAAAAATCTGCTTTATATTAATGCTTTTTTTCAAACCTGTTAAAAACCAATGTTTGCATTTCAAAGCAATTTACTTTGAAAGGTTTTATGATTTCATAAATAAAAAAAATTAGTCCATGTAATTGAACATCTCTTTTTACATTTCTTTACAAGTCTTTATTTTGTGCCAAACATATTCAACGTCTTGTTTTCCGTGACAAAATAGCCCAAACTCCCGTCTTTAAAAGTTTGTGAAGCTGATCAAATAAAACTAATAAATTTACTCGTGTAAATTCGTTTACTAAAATGAATACAACTTTCTTGGAAATTTGCCAATCCGAACCTATACTTTATTGAGATAGAGAAAATAACCATTAATTTAGTAACACTTACGTTGGGGAAAAAAAGGAGACATCTTTTAAAATATTAATTTTCTCGCCCCTTTTTTACAAGAACGAAAATCGCTTTTTTTTATTTAGAAACGAAATTATTTTAGACGCTTACGGATATAACTAATTATTGAACAAATTGGTTTTAAAAAAACTTAAGTTCCATGATTGCAGGGCATTAATATTTGAATCGTTATCTTTCGAATGATTTATAGCTTTAAATATTATTTTATTATTATTTTTTAATTAATTTTACAATGTATTCTATTTCAAAAAATAAAGTTTCTTTAAAATTATTCATTTTTTTCAAAAAGATAAAACAAATTTTCACTGAAAATATCATTATTTCATTATTAATAATGGAAGACACAGTTTATTGTCAGATGTTGACACTAACCTAAAAAATTGAAACAAATTTTAAAGGAAAGTTACTAAATATACATGTTGTCCTACTTGTTCAAAAAATGAATGCATTTTATAGCTATATTTAAATATATATTTTCCAAAGATGTTATTTAAAAAAATAATTCACTTAATATTTAAAACATTTTTAAACTTACGTAAAAAAACGGGGGATATGTGTCGATTGATAGAAAATCAGTCTTTTTTAACTTGAGAGCCGATTTATTGAGAGACAATTACAGCTATATTTTTAGTATTAAGTAATTTTCCTGAAAGAAACTTAAAACTATAAAAATTGAAGTAAAAATATTGTTCAAAACATTTTCAGCGATGAGGGTAAATTAATTTAAATATTAATTGCACATAATTTCGTTTTACAATTAAAATTTTGACAACTATTCTCTACAAATTTATAAATTATATAAACTTCTATTAGGACTGACGACAAAAGGTATGCAATTTAACTTTTGTATTTATATTAAATATTCTTTGAAAGATTTTAATATGGGGGCCAAATTATGAATAACTTTATTTCATTAAAAAATCTAAAAATTATACTACCACCACTGCAGCTTATATTTATCAATCGACTATTAGCGTATTAATAATTCACTAGTTACATTTAAAATAACATTAAAGGGGAAAATAAATCTTAAAAGTTTGAGTTGTGAATATAGTTTCACTTGATATTGTGTATCCTTAATTAGAAATATGAAGCATGTGTATTTGCTTCTTTTCAATTTTACGTTATAGTGTGCCTATATCAGTAAGTTTTGCTTGCATATTTACTGAAGCACATAAAAAAGTAATGTAAAAATTGAATTTTAAGAAAATTTGTTACTTTTTTTTTTCATCATTAAAAATACGAAACGGCCATTTATAGGCAAACACATGTTACCAATAATTTTTCCTCAGTACAGTTCCGGATTAAAAATTAGTGTGACTAATGCCCATATATCAATGAATTATCATAATAAAAAAAATTCTTGATGTTGACTGAAAAATAATATCTCAACTTCCAGTGCACTTTTTTAAAGTATTTTCTGAAATTACTTAATAAGTTTTCTCGCAAAACACATCGATTATTATCGGTTGAAATAATACTTTGAAATGATGTCAAACCTGGTTAATTCTACATCCAAGTGACGCCCGCAGAATTAGTCTAAGCGTAAATTGACCTATCCGAATGCACTATTAGCTGTTGTTCCAGAACATGTATTGCAATATAGATTGGATCAAAACAGTAATTCGGATTATATCCGTTCGGAATATAGTTATTCGACCATGTGAAAGATGTTCGATTTTAAAATGAAGAATTTATCCTACCCTGTCAAATGAAGAGTACACGGGAAGAACCACTTGATTTCGTAGAAGGCTTTCCTTAATAGCCTCTTTGGGAATGATAGCGAAATATCGCCTAAACTGGTATAAAGGAACAGGTTACTCGCTTTGTTTTTCTTTCGCGGCAACCCTGATTAACGCCAGAGATAAGTAGACACAAGTACACGTTTGTACCGCAAATGAAGAACAAAAAAAAAACGATTTCCTATCGCCAATGCCCGCCAATCAGACACATAAGGTAAGACTCCTAAAAAATCAAGTGGTTCTTCTCCTGTACTCTTCAAATGGAAGGACACTCACGAAGTAACGCGACTCGAACCAAGATGTATAACTTCCTTATTGCTAAGTTCTCAAACACCCAATTTACGCATCGTAAGTTTCTACACTACGCCTCAAAGCCACTCACGAATAGATTTTACGTGCACAAGATAACAATCCCATTACGTTAAGAGACTTGTGTGATATCGCATTTATAAGATTAGGCCACTGTTAATGTACAGCTGTGGAAATAAAAAAGTACCCACTTGAGGTTATTTCGGCCGTTAGTCATCCTATAGAATCGGACCTTTTTGATATTGTGAACAATTAACATTCTGAGTTAATTGCATGACACAAAATTTGCATAAGGGGCCATCTTCATATTAAAAATGTTACGATCTTTGAAATTTCCAATAGCAACACCCCTTTTTTGAATCTATATTTCAAATCTCTGACCTATGTTAATACGAAATGCCAAATTTTCTTAGTTTTTAAGCATTATTAGAGGAGTTAGAGACGTGCAAAGTTTAGGTCCCATAATGTTAAATGAGTTGCACATAAAAAACTATCCCGATCTATAAATAATTAAGATAATGAAACGAATTTTTTTACTGAAAAGAAATTATAATAACCCAAACAAAATGCATTCAATATTGGGGTATTTAAAACAATTTTTATATTTTTAAATGATTATTATATTAATTTTTTTAAAAAATATGAATAGAAACCCCTTAATATTTTTAAAGAAATAAATTTAAGACAAGAAGATTAAGCGAAATCCCAATTTTTAAAATTTTTTATTCATAATTTGCTGAGTAAATCACAAAAAACCTTTTAATTACCCTTTAGGGGACTGTGTATAAGATTACGTGTGTAATTGATAAATAAAGACGGCTTTGCATGCATGCTTGCTTGTCATTTTAGAGATGGTCCCCAAAAGGTCCACAAGTGATTCGATTAAATAACTCGTCAAATATTCATCCAAATGTAACAAAAACTTGGATTTAAGGGTTTTCAAGAGTGCTTAACATTTCTAAGTTATTAAAATTGGGTGTTGCTATTGGAAATTTCAAAGATCGTAATATTTTTAATATGAAGACGGCCCCTTATGCAAATTTTGTATCGTGCAATTAACTCAGAATGTTAATTGTACACAATCTCAAAAAGGTCCGATTCAATAGGGTGACTTACGGATGAAATAACCTCAAGTGGGTACTTTTTTATTTCCACAGCTGTACATCTCAGAATCTACCACATAGAGGCCGATTCGGCAGCACAACGGTTAGGAAGCTAGCCTTTGGAGTTTCTGGGTTCGGTCCGAATCCCGGTAAGACATGTGTGTTGGTACCGAGTGTATGCGGAGTACGTGCTCGTTAAATCTTTTGGGTCCGAAAGTCCAGTGAGAGGTCATTGCGCAGTCTCCCACGGGTACAGGTCCCCGGAAACTACTTCCCTATCCTTCAGGGACATGTCTAAATTGTGGAAGTGGCGCGCGATGGATGGCAGCATTTGTTACGTATGTGTGTGTGTTGTGTCTGTCTTACTTGACGAAGGTTTATAAGCGGGTCTCTTACCAAGCACACAAGCCTGAAAATATATGTCTACCAAGCAATCAACTAAGTTAGGAGACGTACGTGACATATTTTTAACTTTGAACCATTATAATCAGAGTTGAAATCCGACCAGATATCTTTGCATCAGAGTCTACCTCAAAACGGATTTCACGTGCACTATACACACCACGTTAAGATGCGGGTAATATCAAAAATAAAACATTCAGCTACCATATTAAGAATTGGAATCGGGCCAAGTATATCTGTATCCGAGTTCATATATCAAACCAAAAAGCCAAAAATGTAACAAGTCCCCCACGAATAGATTTCACATGCATAAGACACCTTCCCACGAATTTAACAGACAAGTGTAATCGTCAGTGCGGGTAACTTTGGTCCAAAATCATAGTGGGTTTTTTTTCACAAAAGAAAGATGAAACTACAAAAACAATTTACGATGAGATAATTTTATGAAGAGAAATTAAGAAACAAATCTTTATCCGACGCGTGGATCAAAGTTACCCTTCTCGGCCAAAGATACCCGCTTCGACGGTATCACATTTATAACATTTCTAATAACATTTAACCATTCAGAAGTGGAATCACAATATGGTAGACTAACCAGTGAATGAACGCTTAAGCAATTTGTTTTTACAAAATTCATACATTTAAAGAAAATATAGCTTGTGGGTTTATGACAATGTAAACACATCTGTCATTATATGTATATTCTACAACAACAAAAAAGTGCAAATATTGCACTGCTTTGTGTCTTTTGCGGATCCAAATAAAAAGTGGTATACCCCATAAGTCAAGTGAATGAACAATATTTTTACCAGTGAATGAACACAAAAATGTCCAGTCAATAAACAAGTTGGATTTTAATTAATGGCTAGGACAACCAATCAGATGTCAGATAGATTCCTACTAGATGAGAGGAAGTCAGTGTTACCAATCTATCCAGTGGATTGATTTTTAATCCTTACTTTTTAAATGTATCTACCAACTGTTCATTCACTCTGGCCGGTTCATTCACTGGTCAGTCTACCCTAGGTTTAAATTTGCCTTCACGTGTTTTACCAGAAAGAAAATGTGACAAAACCTCAAAAAGGACACCCATGAACAGTTTTCACGTGCACAAGACATTTACACACATTTTTTTTAAAGTTATATCATATTTATAATATTGAACTATATACAGGACTGGAATCGAACCATGTACCTTTATCTAAACATAACATTAGTCTAAAAAATGTGACAGAACCCCCAGAAAGAACTTCTCACCTGTGAAATGTTCCGGAAGAGGAGTTGAGTAATCCAGCAGGAGAGATAAAATGCAGACGATCGCCTCTTTCGGAATGGGGCGCGAGGAACGGATACTCCGAGAGGACACAAGGCCTTGGGGCGCCCTCTGATGGCAATATTTGGAAACATGAATGAGGGTCGATGGGTATCTGATGTTGGTGTTGGTTGAATGAATGCGGAACTAGAGCTGCATGAGGGCTATTGGTGACGTAAAATTTTGAACCAAAGCCATGTGATTGTTAACAGATTATAAGGGCAACACCTGAGCTTATCACCAATGCAGTGTTATAGACGTGGCGTGAGGCGCTTGAAAGTATGGGAAAGGTCTGAGGTTCGGACGTGGACATGGCCAAACCAGTTCAAACAGTTGCGTTGTGTGCCTACTCAGGCGTCGGCTCGTCTCTTGAAATACTTCACGAATAATGAATTGTTCATGAAGTTTTTTCTAAGAAAACGGCATACATCTTCCTTTTATTTGTGATAAAAAGCCATTTATTTTTAAAGCAAGCAATTTTTCATAATTATTCTTCAAACTGCAATATCAAAATTTTGTGATACAGAAAATTTCGCAAACGATAAAAAATATTGATTGAACTGGATAAAGAAAATTAATGAAATTTAGAGATTTTAACTTTTTATGGGAGTTTTTACACTACAACAAAATGGTGTGTATGGTATGGTATGGTATGTGCACATATTCCAGCTTGTGTGCTTGTTCAGAGAACCGCATATAAGCTTTCAAGATGGTGTGCTTGGTGACTATTTTTATAGGGTGAATAAATTTTGTATGTAAGTATTTGTAGGTGACAGTTTCTGTTAAAAACGAACTTGGTTTTACGATAAAAATTTCACTGGGTGTTAACCCTTTCAGTCCCAGTGATGCCATTTGGCATCATCACTTTCAATATTTTTTTTCCAAATGTTTATGTCCCGTATAACATCCGAACACACATTATTCGATTCTTCACACTTTGTTCTATTCTACAATATTTTTCTTTCATCTCAATACAAGTCTGAACTACTATTTTTTTTATTTTGAAAATAGCTAACAAGCGTTTCATCTGATTTTTGAAAAGTTAACTTCAGTTCCGCATATTTAAAACCCAATTTAACCTATTTCGGTTAAAATAGTTACTAAAATTTTTTTAATAATGTGATCAGATATCTTAAAATATGTAACTCGAAGTGTTTTTAGGTAATATATATTTTATATTTTGTTTTTTTTTCACAGTTAAAAAATTTTGGCATTATTTCAAAAGCCATATTAAAAATTAAAACGAATTTGTTTTTCTTATGGAACTCTTATTTTTGACCTAAAATAAGCTTATTTTGCGAATATCAGATGTTTCTGTAGTGTAGTAAATTTTTGGGACTGAAAGGATTAAAGTAGTAGGAAAGTAGACTGTGTTAGTTCTTTTAGAGAACATAGGGGTTATTTACCGATGATTAACGAATTATTATTACACACTTTTTTAATCTATAACATCAAAACATTTATAATATAACGTATTAAATTACAGCTGATAAAATTGTTATCATTTTCGGGATGCAATGTTAATATCCTTTGTTCTCAAATATCGAGGTTATTTATCGATTCGAAGTTTTGATAAATTAATCTTTGTTTTCAGTTTTAATTAGCAGGATGATGTTTTGTGGTTCGGTTCGCATACCTTTTGATTTGTATTGATTAATTAAATATTAGTATTTTCCGAGTGCTTGCGAATGGTATAAGCATTCATTAGAGAGAATATTTTTCTGAATCTCAAAGAAAACTTAACGGTAGGTAGAATATTTTTAAATTAGTGTTGTTGTTGTTGGCGTGTGCCTCCAGGCCGTAGCCTGAAAGGCAAGAGGGTTGCAGTAGCATCCGTTGTCACAAGACTTTGAGTACCCATGAGAGGGTGGATATCTGACTTCTACTCCGAGATGGCGCCACCTTCCCAATTTAGGCATGTTGCTGGAGGGGAGGGGCTATTTTCTCCAGACCAACTGCACTCATGGTAAACTGCGCAATGACTAACTACAGAACTTTCGGACCCACAGATTTAACAAGCACGTTCTCGGCATGTACTCAGGACAACACAAATATCCATGCCTTTCCCGGGATTCAAACCCGGGCCCACTCGCTTGGCAAGCGAGGGTCAAAACCACAATACTTGAATTATTATAATAGTTATTTTCATTATAAATGTTATAATTAAATCTTGAATTCGCGTACTTTTAAAAATGCGATAAATTTAATAATTAGTGTTTAAGAAATTTATGTAAATGCGTAAATTAGAATGCAAATTTTTTGAAATTGCTTAGAAATTTATTTGATTTCTTAAACTTTTCTATATTATAAAAATAAACTTAATTCCAGTTTCAATAATTTTATTCTTGTTTATTTTTTATGAGATGAGGAAATGGATAGATAGTTTGGTATTTTACTTACTTTTTAATATTTTTATGGTGTTTTTAATTCAATTTCTTATGCAGTTTAACTTAAAAACAAACACTTTAGAAGGTTGCTTAAATGCAAATAGAATATCATTGATTGTTCAAGATAGTTTATAGCTTATTATTTTAGTTTAAAAAATCCCTTTTTAAACTTTTCTATTTACTGTACAGACACTATGATTTTTACATCTTTAGTTAAAACTGAAAAAAAAAATGTGTCTTTAGTACAAAATTGTTCAGAATAGGTATCAATATTTACATCAACAAGTTTAATATACATCATGAAATAAAATAAAATATTATTCAATTATAATAATGTTTTTAATGTTTAATATTTTTTGTCTACTTACCTTATTAAATTGAGAATAGCTAATTAATAAGTACAAACGAAATATATTTAGAAAGTTCTGTAACAAATAAAAAAAAATATGAACTAAAATTGAAAAGGAGCTTTAAAACATTTTATATCAGCCTTATGGTTCATTCTTAAAATTTCTATGAAATGATGCTGGTCTTGTGAACTCATTTTGTGCAAAACTTTCTTAGCGGGAAATTTACATATTACGTAAGGTATAAAATCTTTAACCTGGTAAATTAATATTACGCAAAGCCTTGATAAAATATTTCTTAACAGAATTAGCATAATCTTAGAGAATTTTCAACGGTGGAAATTAGTAAATGCTTTGACTTCAAAACGTTATTTATATTGACGTAACTTAAGGTAGGCGAATACCCAAAATTCTAAAATTTTTACTATTACTTTAATCTTTTCCAAATTTGGCATAGTGATTTAAAATCTAATGAACAATGCATTTTGGACATTTTTTTTATTTAAATATTTGATTTATTTAAACGATGTTTTTCAACTAAAAAAAGGGGTTAACGCCAACACTTCTAGCATAAAAAGTTTTACATCAATTTACCTGAAATGTTTCACAGATGCTATTTCAATATATATCTGTGCCATGAACCTCTAACATCTGGTGTAAGTATACAAGTTTTTTTTTAAATGTCCAAGTGTAAGTTAATCGAAAAAAACCCTTTTTTGTGGTTAATTTATAACATTTCTCTTAATAACTTTTTTTCTTGTAATTTGTATGTAATTCTAGAGGGTCATTGCATGTATCAGTTCAAAACGAAGAATTTCACACATAATAAATGTTCATAGGATGAAAATTCCATGTGGTAGACTTGTTGGCGTAAGCCTCTTTTTTTAGTAGAAAAACACCGTTTAAAATTAATAAATTATATTTAAATAAAAACAAAAGCCTAAATAGTATTATTAATTATATTTGAAATCACTATGCCAAATTTGGAAAAGATTAAAGCAATAGTAAAATTTTTAGAATTTTGGGAAATTTTGGGTATTCGCCTACCTTAAAGCGGAATGTTTTAGAAAGAATGTTTTTATGATTTTTAAAATAGTACCTGCAATGTTTATCTTTGTAATATAAGTTTTTACAATGTATATTTTATGCTTTTCAACCTACAGTAAAGCTCCAATTTTCCAAACCGGATCTATCAACTCAGGTGCTGTTTTAGTAGTTTGAGTTATAGCTTTTGTAATAGAGTTTTTTTTATTGAATACTGTTAGCGAGAAACTCATAGAGTTTGGAAGGAAGAGAGAGGTGTCTATCAGTTCAAATGGTTTTAAAGCAGGGCTGCCAGGATTTTCGACCTACTGCTCATAACAAACCGGCACTGAGGTATCCCAAGATGCACCTCTTTAGCGATTTATTGAGCTACTGCGCATAACATAGTAGCCGAAACTATGGAAACTGGCACTGAGGTATCCCAAGATGCACCGCTCTAGACTGCTTCTTTTGTGCGTTACTGCGCACATGCATGGGTGCTATTCTCTTTCCTAACTCTATAGAGAATCTTAGTTTCACAAAAGTTTATCTGCGACATTTAAACTTTTATACTCGGCCATTTTTTTTACTGTGCGTCTCTGTTGGATGTCGTAAGAGTAATTATTATTAGTCGCACCTAATAATTATTTTTAGTCGATCAAAACAAAATACTACACTCTTAAAACAAACACTCCCAATTTACCTCAGTCTGAGTGAATTTCACTCCTCCAGACTGGAAAATGCACTCATCGGCGTCGTGGCCACCTTGACCGAATTCACGTTCATGTCGGTGGCCTACTACGAGTACGTCTTCTACTTAGGTGAGTGATTGGTGAGAGGCAACCTACACTCTTAAAACGAACGAGCGATTTTAACTCAGCCTAATTGATTTTCACTTCTCCAGTCTGGAAAATGCACTTCTCCTTTTGGAGTGGATCCTTTGTGTGTTAAACCTCTGACAGGATCACTCCAAACGAGTGATTTTAACTCAGTCTGAGAAAATATGCATGCCTTTAGGGTGTCGAAAATGCACTTCTCCAACTGGAGTGGATTTCACTCTTTTGTTTTAAGAGTGTAGGAGTAGCATCTAACAAAAACCAGAACAGATGGACGGAACGAGTTTTTTCTGAAATTTGGAATTAGCGGCACCGGCTACAGATAACTGGAGATCTACTGCATTTCAAAAATTAGCAAAACATTGATCTAAGGAAATTGTTTTAATAATCTAACACAAGATATATAAAAAATATTTTATACATATATAAAATCGATTCTAACTACTAACTAGTACTGTATATTTCTTTTTCCCCAATAGATTTACACGTAATCGTCGTTTATTTTCTCATAGCTTTTTCCATTACAACTATATTCAGAATTTCTATTTGTATAAGTTTTATAAAATTTTTAATAACAGTTCTCACGATCTAGATATTTTTGCTATGCATTTTAATGACTTTAAAGTAAACTGTTCCCTACTTTTATGTGGGTAATGTGTTCGTCTGTTTTTATACTCAATTCATTTCATGTTTCTTTTATTTCCTAATTGTTTTGTTCAATTTACATTGTAATAAGATTTTTTAAAACTGATAAATAATTGAAACAAATTCTTTAAATTAAGCATTTTTTACATTGCAGCTATTATGATGGATACAGGCAATAGACTTTCTTTCGGTAGTCGAGCAATGGGGGTTCTGCGCCAGGTGACGGTGGAACCTTTTCTGTTTTTCTGCCTATTGGGATACTCGATCCGCGGAGTCTCCTTCCAGAGTCTACTCATGGACAGAGCGTGCAGGGTCAAGTACCCAAACGACGTGTGTGACAACGTCGAGTCTTACAAAGACGAACAAGTAAGGCCCGTTTCACGCTTTCCGCTAATGTTCGTCATACTTACAAATACAAATACAAAAATTATCGACCAACAACAGGCCAGAGGCCTAGAAAGGTTGGTCCAAATTTTATCTAATTCCTTATCAGTTTTTAATAGTCATCGAGATGCTTCTTAAAATCTTCCACACTCTTCGAATACACAACATATTCTGGTAAGGAATTCCACTCATTGACGACAATATTGTAAAAATAATGTTTTTCTTACCTCCCTTCTAAAACATGATTTATTCAATTTCTGACCATGCCCTCTGGTCCGGCTATTTAAGATAAAACCTAAGCCTTCCCGTGACGGTTGTTCGCAGTATCAATGCTACGTTAATTGAATCTTCGGAAAACTTGAACAAATGAAATAGCCAGGCCAAAAATTCGTAAAAATTGAATTGGTCGTTGTTTGATTAGAATGTCCAAAATGTGAGAAATGGCTGTTGTATGTACCTAGTCGGAAAATATAACATACGATTTGAATCAATACGCATGTGCTAGATGAGGAGGCATCGCTAGACACGAATTCTTCACCCTTCAAGTAAATATAAAATGCTTGTATTGCAAAACAGGGAGCTTTATAAAGCTTTGACTTGCGTCTGCAGTTCTTGAAAACCAGGGCTTTAATCGAATATGATTGAGTATTTCTTCATAGAAGTATAGTTTGAAGTGTACACTCTTAAAACAAAAGAGTGAAATCCTCTCCAGTTGGAGAAGTGCATTTTCGACACTGGAAAGGAAGGAATATTAACTCAGACTGAGTTAAAATCACTCGTTTGCAGTGATAATGAGGTTTAACACACAAAGGATCCACTCCAAAAGGAGAAGTGCATTTTCCAGACTGGAGGAGTGAAAATTAATCAGACTGAGTTAAAATCGCTCGTTCGGTTTAATAGTGTAACAGAACACAAATGTCATTTTACAGGCCCAGAGCACCATCGACGGAAACAATCTGTACACAGGCGTCATGTTGGTGAACTCTCTTCCCGCCCTGGTTGTGGCCATCTTCCTCGGACCCTGGAGTGACAAGTACAGCAGGAAGTACCCTGTACTGCTGGCAGTATCCGGTATGTTATTGGAAGGACTGGTCAGCGCAATACTGACTCTGTTCCCTAACGTCTCTCCGTCGCTGTACGTAGCTGCCTCGCTGCTTTCTGGCATAACTGGTGGTTTGATGATGACTATGTCGTCGTGTTTCAGTTATTTGTCGGACATTACGGAACCTAGGTAGGTTAATTTTTTTTAAATGTTCTGTCTAGAGAACAAATTTGATATAACTTGTGAAGATCAATACAAGACAAAACAGTAATGGAAATTGGACAGAGAAATTAATCTTCATTAATTTCGTGACATTTTCTTTAAATTCGTGTTATTTTAAACACAATATGCCTAAATTGAAAAGTATTAGTTGAAGAATATGGTTAAACAGGCATTTTATTAAAGGTTTCTTATGATGTATAAAAGGTCTTTAGAAACAACCTCTTTACATTCCTTTAATAGTGGCATAAATGGTCTTGCTATGGGCCAGTGATTTTCGCCTTGTCACTTGTACAGCAGAATATTTGTAATGCTTTTTAGTTTTACATCAATCTTTAATCACAGAACTCCTACTTTCTGTGAATCTTTATTCACAGAAGTCCTTTAATCACTTTAATCACAGAGAAGCAGCCAATGTCCCAGCATCCAAGTTGTTTGGCAATAAAAGACTCCAAATTATAGTAGCAAACTCTTAGAGATTTATTCTGCCGTTGAAGCAGCCTGTATTAGAACATTTTTCCACAGAAGAGTAAATTTAATTCCAAGTATTCTGATTTTTTTTTTTCAGGTCGAGACCCTCTCGCTTCGCCATCTTAGAGTTCTTTTTTATTATGGCTGTGCTTCTTGGCAGCTTTCTAGGAGGACAGATCTACAGTCTGTATGGCTACTTGGCAGTAATGATTTTGGCGCCAATTTCGTTCGCTATCGCCATCGCTTATGCTGTCATTTTCCTCAAAGACACCAAACCACAGGTTTGTGATGAAGCACGTTAATTACCATTTCAGCTACATCCAACTCACAAGTTTGAGTCTGAGAAGTTTATTGAATTAAAAATAACAAGTGAAGATAATTTTAGGTATTAGTGTACGTGCTTAAAATTCGCAACTTGACACCTCAAGTTGACTGCACACTTTCTCGAATTGGTATAGTTATTTTGAAGTTTTGGTTATCGTTACTTTTAGTTTCTTAAACTATTACACTCTTACACTCTTAAAACAAAAGAGTGAAATCCACTCCAGTTGGAGAAGTGCATTTTCGACACTGGAAAGGAGTGAATATTAACTCAGACTGAGTTGAAATCACTCGTTTGGAGTGATCCTGTCGGAGGTTTAACATACAAAGGATCCACTCCAAAAGGAGAAGTGCATTTTAAAGACTGGAGGAGTGAAAATCAATCAGACTGAGTTAAAATCGCTCGTTCGTTTTAAGAGTGCATGTTTTGCTTGACCTCACTATGAACGTATGCTATGGATGGGATTTATTGTACTCTTTTTTATTTAAAGATTGAAGCCGAAAAGCGTTGGGAGGTTATTAGAGACCTGGTCAGTCTTGACAATATCAAGCAGAGCTACCACACTTGCACCAGGGCAAGACCCGGGAATATGCGGCTACAGATCTGGCTGCTGGTCTGGGTTAGCTGTGCTCAGAGGCTGGCTGAAATGGGTGAGTCGGAAGACAGTGGTTTAAGTTTGAGGACGAATGTACTTAAGAGCAAATGAGACCAAATGACTACGAGTCTTCATACCAAAGTGAATGTGTTAATAAAATGGCAAAAAATATAATTTCTAAGTTTCATTTCTCTGGCAGTATTAAATAACCAATTTCAAAAAGTGGGATTATCAGGACCGGTAAGTCAGCTACATTTATCGAAAAGAAACCGCTTGCAGAGAATATTCAATACAGTCGGAGAAATCTAGCTTTGAAAATATTTTTTCCATTGGATTAAAGCAATTTGGTATGAACACCCTCAGTGAATCGGGCAATCCATCCTTAATATGTCTCTAACTAGGTGACGACGCAAGAGTAAGATTTGGTTTCGCGTAACCGGCAGGGGTTATTTAAAAATCTAACCCTTTTTTGTCAAACTCACACCAAACACGAACGTGAATAAGACTAAATAATAATATACTTTATGAAATGCGTGAATGCCCAGGCGAAATTGGATTTAAGAAACGGTTCTTTTTCTCATGGTGTCGCCACTTTCTTATAGTACAGGCATTTACTCCAAAGTAACTCACGGTATCTTTCATGCAGGTATACTGGCCGTAGGGTTTCCCTTCGTCCGCATCATGTACCAGTGGGGCGTGACCGCCTACTCCAACGCCAACATCGTCGTCACATTATCCAAGGGGCTGTTCACTGTCGTCCTCGTCCCAATATTCAGCTCCAAACTCATGCTCCACGAGGCAGCCATAGGACTCATCGGTGTCGTGGCCACCTTGACCGAATTCACGTTCATGTCGGTGGCCTACTACGAGTACGTCTTCTACTTGGGTGAGTGATTGGTGAAAGACAACCTACACTCTTAAAACGAACGAGCGATTTTACTTCAGTCTGATTGATTTTCACTCCTCCAGCCTGGAAAATGCACTTCTCCTTTTGGAGTGGATCTTTTGTGTGTTAAACCTCCGACAGGATCACCCCAAACGAGTGATTTTAACTCAGTCTGAGATAATATTCACTCCTTTCCAGTGTCGAAAATACACTTCTAATACTGGAGTGGATTTCACTCTTTTGTTTTAAGAGTGTAAAGCCCTGGAAAAATTAAAACCATAGTGGGGTGTTTCATCGATCTGAATTACATCTGACGAATCGTAAAGTTGAATGACTAATATTTCATAACTTCTTAACGATCGGATAATTTAAAAAAATGGGCATAAAAGTGCCTATTTTGAAATTGGAACGTTATATACGGGACACTCCAGTCATTTGCGGTTTTAATTGACGAATTTAAGTTATTCTGGTAGTAAGTAAATGTTACCGAGTAGCCGACACTCTCCCTTCTAGAGGGCGCAATAAAAAAAAATTACCGAGTCTTACCTGTTTAGATGATTTACAGATGCACCAATTCTACGATCTAAAATGCGATAATTTTCATTTGAGATCGAAGTGAAAATCGTCGCAATCATTTTCTTAGCCTACCCATTAGTTGATGTTACATGGATGGATTCTACAATGTTACACCTGTAGAATTGGTGCACTTGTAAATTATTTAAACAGGTTAAACTCGCTACCATTTACTTAATAACAAAATAACTTAAATCCATCAATTAAAAAAGCTAATGGCTTTAGTGTCCAGTACGAAACGCGCCAACGGAACACTTTCACGAATGTTCTCTTGGAAATTCATTTCAGATCCATTTCAGATTGAAAAATTGGTGAATTTTAAACCCAAACGTGACGTACGAAGTTCAATAAACGTACAGTTAGTTTCTTTTGTCTAATTTTAATATTTTTTTATCTAATTTTCTTTCTAGCTTGTATTGGTGGAGCACTATCGAGCTCAGCTGGAATCGGTGTTAAATCCAGGATTTCAAAGTTAGTGCACAAAGACGAATTGGGTAAGAAAGAGCCCACTTCCTAAAACATTCCTACTTTTAAAAAACTTTTAAAAAATAACATTCAAAATATCACTTTTTTATCTAATAAGCTCATACAAATCATAAGAAAGGTAAAAGAAAAGTTACATAATGTTACGAGATAATTGTAAAGTAACTTTTTAACAATGCAATGTAAAGTTTTTAAAGATTTTTAATAGAAGATTTGACATTTTCATCTACCGAAAGTTAAAAATTTATTTAACCCTTTCAGTCCCAATGACAATTTGGCATCATCATTTTAGATTTTTTTTTTTTTTTTGATCGTCTACAGCCATTTATGATAACAAAAAGCACATCGTTCAATTCTTCAAACTCTTTTCTATTAGAAAATACTTTTTATTAATCCCGATAGATGTCAGAACTATTGTTGTTTTTTTAATTGTGAGTAGAAACCTGACGATGCCAAATGGCATCACTGGGACTGAAAGGATTAAAGCTGTGCATCCATTTGTATTTTCCGAATAGCCATTCACATAACAGTAACCGATCTCCAATTCTCTCGCATAGGTCGCGCCTTCTCATTCCTGGGTATGTTTGAAGCCCTCACCCCTCTGTTCGGGACCGTAATGTTTCTGCAGATCTACAACGCATCCGTGAAGTTCTTCCCCGGACTGGCTTTTGCCGTAACTGTAGTACTTATATTGCCATCAGCCTTCATTTTCATGTAAGTATGGACAGAGACATTAGGCGCGTTTACATGAGCCATTGAATCCATGGATTGAAGAGCAAACTCAGCAATTTTTCCCTCTTGGGTATTTTCTCCCAGACAGAACCGGAATTGCAGGGTTCATTAAGGGGTACACTCCAACGAAGAGGGTTTGATGTTTCAGTCCAGAGATTCAGCCACAAACAGTCATTTGGGTTAGAAATCCTGCTCGACCTCTTTTTCCCCTAATGGGTATTTTGGCAATCCGTGGATTCGATGACTCGTGTAAACGCGCCTATTAAAGGCATATTACATGGACGCTCATTCATTCAACACCATTTTCTCGATTTCGTGATGTTGGACTTAGGGTTGCCATCGTTGACTGAACAGTTTCTCGTAAATTTCATTTTTGCGCAGTCATAAATAGAACTTCATGCCCATGTTTGGCACAAATTTATGTTTTTATAGCACTTTGGGCTGAATCTATACATGCACAAGATAAGCGACTGAAAAAGGAGCATTGTAAGAGCCGCCATCTTTAAAATGACGTGTGTATTTCTTATGGTAATGTAATCGTTTCCGGCTGCCTATTTCTAGCCTCCTTTCGGAGCTTTAACACAGCCAATACCACCTCGTAATTTAGAAACCTGGTCAGGCGACAAGGTCGACACCTGAGCGGGCAACCAACGGAACGTCGAGCGCAATCGTACACTGACGCCGTCGTGACTTTGGACTCCACAGATTTAACGAGCACGTCTGTCCCAGTATACTCGGGCCCATCCGTCGCGAGTAGGATTTTTCTACTCTTTCCAGTACAGAGATCCAATTTAAAGGATGACTGGCAGTAGGTGGGATTCGATCCTGAGAAAGTTGATTCCTGAGGCTGATTCCTTAACCACTCGTCCACGGACGGGCCATCTGGCTATTTCGGGTTAACAGGTTTCGACACTATTGGCAGCTTATCGCATCTGTTTGAATAGTAAAAAAGAACGAAACCTTCTTTATTATTATCATTAAAGGATTAACGTATCACTGGATTTTATTTACAGGTGGATGATGAGCCTTCCTACTGTGTCCCAAGGGGAATTCGGAAGGGACGATGAGCAAACGGCCCGTCCTCTGGAGGACATCAAACCAGGCAAAAACCACGCGAAACTCGAGGAAGATAGATACTAACTAAAATAGGACAGTGGACAATTTACGCGATTCTTCCAAGGAAGATTTACCCTTGGAAAGCTAGAAGCCCAGAGACTTCCTACAGCAATGAACTGTATTGATTGATGAGTTGGATCAGAACTGTGTAGACTGGATAATATTAGAATAAAGGAAGACCATAATTTTTAGTCTATAAATCGACTAAATAGACTCAAATGTACGTGGATTACAACGATGTCGTGTATTTTCTAAACCACGAACTGAAATTGTACATAAATTAATGCTTCATATGTATGTGTAACCTATACTATTGGAAAACTGCGTAACGTTACCATGGTTTTTGGACATAGCTTTTCAACTATTCTGAAGTAAGCTGACTAAACCAAATTATAAATTACATGACGATCCTTCAACTTGGTGAAACCTATGAGAAAATCTAAGAGTATCTGCAAACAAATTTTTTTGTATGTGGCACATTCAAATGTTTTTTTAGAATGGCTCATAAAACCTTTCAGAACCAAAGTAGGTATCATCCGTGTCATGAAAATTAAACTCGGTTCAACCTGGTGAAACCTACCAGATAATCTAAGCGTATTAGCAAAAAAAAATGTCTAAGGCACATTTAAATGTTTTTTAGGATGGCTCATACGAGCTTTTAGAACCTAATTAGGTATCATCCGTGTCATGATCCTTTTACCATCTGCGCCATAAAGGCACTATGGACATTTGAATACGACGTTTATTCTTGTTCCATAAGGGGTTTCTTGAGCAAGGCATACGCAGTGTGACAGGACGTGAGAACCTTTTTAACCCTCTAATGCATACTGTTACCGTTTGGTAACAAGTAACATAATCCACTTTAATCTATTAAATTCGAGCTCCTCCTAGACAAATCTGTGCCTCTTTCATCTATTACATTTGATTTTAAAGTTTTAGTTACTAATAATCCTCATAGATGACAGTAGTAAAAGTGTATTCAAAATTAAAGAGTGAGGTTATTAGCTTTTGTGAAATTACGTTTTTGGCAGTATTCAAAGAATAATAATATTAGTACTAAATACTAATAAATTGTTTTGAAAAATTAATCACAGTTAAAAAGGGTTATTTTGAAATATTTTTAGTAGTTTTCTAGTCATTATTATCAAAATTGGAATTTTGCAGTTGGTTTTTGTCACATGGAAAAAATTTAAAAAATTGAAATTACTTAAATTCTAATGCAGTTAATTTTTTTTAGTATTTTTCCCATAATGTGTGAGTATTAAAGATACGTATATATTTTTTTGGGATGAAAATAAAAATTCATGCATTAGAGCAAGGGTTCCCAACCGGTGGTACGCGTACCACTTGTGGTACGCGGGAATATTTCAGGTGGTACGCGTGAGTGACGTGAGCAACATAATGCTATTAACAGCTTCTGTAAGCATGAGCAGTAGCAAACATATTATTCATTATTAAAAACATTAACATTATTTTAAAGAGAAATCTTTAATTAACTTCTGGATCGTATGTATAACCTAGTACTACCCTTTGATCTTACGGAAAGCTCTGCTATTTGTGATGTCATTTGTTACAAGTTACTTGTGTGAGAGTTGATTTTCTGAATTCTTGTACACAAAAAAAATAAACGTAAGCAGAATAATGAGAACTTAAAAGTGAAAATATATATAAGTTCAACTACTCCAAATGATGATATTTTAATCGCATGAAAACAACAAAAAGTTTTGCATAAACGACTACAAAAGTAAATTTGTATGATGACCAATTTTTTGCTTAATCATTAAATGTGAAGTTTTCTCATGAACTTATTCGCCATTGAAAAATTTTATTTAAAAAAAAACGTTTATTAATATATTTAGGTCTGGTGGTACGCCAAAATTTATCAAAAAGTCAAGTGGTACGCAGGTGCAAAAAGGTTGGGAACCCCTGCATTAGAGGGTTAAAAGCTATCCTCTTTTCCTCCAAGTCGTTATCGAAAGCATTTTCATAAGTCAGTAATTGGTCTATACATAAAAAAGCAGACAAACACGTGACCAATGACATAATGAGAAAAAGATCTCATTTGGTCGGTCATGTGCTAAGAAGGAGCCCCGATTCTAACGAACGGGTCGCTTTAACTTGGTCTCTTGACTGTAAAAAGAAGATAGGCCTATCAAGGCTGACGTGGCGACGAAACATCTTGAAGGGGAGATACCATCTTGTCTGGCCAAGCGGGGCAGTTGCCAGGGAGGCCGCACTGAGAAACAGGAACTTTGTTTCAACAATTGCGGCCCCATATGCCCATAAGGCGTGACGAGTCTCAAATGACAAGGCAAGTAATTGATCTTGTGTGCCAACGTGGCATGTCAAACCAATCACTGAAGAGTGAAAATGCTTTTTTTAACGTCTTCGAGAAAGAATGGGGATGCGTGGCAGAGGTTCATCTGTCCTATCCTTGGTATTAGAGTTTTCTGTCCCGTGTGCAAAACTAAACCAACAGGTATGTAGTACAGCATTTATGTAACGTTTGTAAAGCTATTTAGATTAAGGCAGATGCCCAGTGGTCATCGACACAATGTTATAAAAATTTAGTTTTAGGTTTTAAAGATATTGCTAATAAACGAAAAGATGCAAAGACCTAAAATTTAGTCCACAGGGTCCCTGTACCTATACCTATACCTGTCATAATAATGTTTTCGAGAAAATCGCGCATGAGTAGCTGTCATCGATCTTTAGGATATAAAGTTATTGGTATTAACTTATAAAGTACTAGCAGTATAGTCCCGCCTTACTGGGAACCCGTTAACTTCGCATTGCTTCCTTTTAGAGGCATGCTTAATTGTGAAAATACACTCTATATCTAAACTAAATTCAATTCGTGCTGGCGCATGCGCAAGAAAAAAAGCAAATAATGACAGAGAATAGCGTCAAGCCCCTGTTACGGCCCGGTCGTTGTGTTTTGAAGTCCTGTTATGGGGTCTGCCTACTTATTAAAAAATACACTCAAAATCAAATCAAAATTAAATTCGTGATGGCGCATGCGCACTTAAAAAGCAAACACTAATAGAGGATGGCGTCAAGCCCCCGTTTCAGCCCGTTTCATGTATTTTCAAACCATGTTGTGGTCCCGCACTCCTACGTGGATGACGTTTTTTTTAAACTAATTATATTAATTAAAAATCACAATCAAATATGAAAAAACTAAGCCTCAGGTGCACACGTAGGTATTAAAAGAAATCGGTATTAAAAATTTCGAATTTTTTAGAGCCGTCTAAGTAATGTAGGTCTTTTGCGATCCACAGACAATCTTTCTCTTATTATTATAAACATCATTAGCCTTAATGCTTAATGATTTTTGGACGTGTACGTAGTTTTACAAACCAATACAATAGCCCTCGTGTAGCTCTAGTGCGACGATAATTCAAATCAAACCAAATCAAACCAAACAAACCAATAGTTTTTTAGCCGACTTTTCTTTTTTTTTTAATTCGAAGAATTAAAAAAAAAATAAAAAAGTAGGTATTGACATGCGGTCGATGTCCGTCCGTCCGTCCGTCTGTCTGTCTGTCCGTCCGTCCGTCTGTCCGTACCCCCCTTCCAAAATTGGTTCTATCCATCCGATCTTAAAAATTCTTTTTTTATTAGAAAGGTATAACCTCAGACACCCAACTTTCATACTTTTTGTCCGTCTGTCTGTACGATAGGACGGACATATATCTACTATTTGTCGACGAATTTCCCATTGAACTTGCATTAAAATTCAATTTCGAGTCATTTAAATCGCTTAATTTAACTAGAAATGCCACGAACAAGTGAGATACGTCAAAAAATTCAGCGCATCGAAATGAGAATACATTGAAAATTTCATAAAAGAATTCGAATTCTAAATACTTCAATTATTTAAAAAAAAAACTGCAAAGTTTAATGCTCATTTAAAAAGCATAGGAAGCCATTTTTATTAGAATTAAATCACCATTGCCATAGCAACAATCGCTTGAGAAACTTTAATTCTTTTAGACAATACATTAAAATAAATTTATTTTTGAGACATCGATCAATTTAAGATGACGTCAAATAAATATTTCACTACAAGATCTTTGTATGTTGAGATAAATTGTTTTCATTCTATTTAAAAGCGAGGAATATTGTATATTTATACTTTGAAATATAAATTTTTGCAAACGATTTAAGTAATAATTATTTTATTTTCGAAATAAAATAAATGAAACTAGCCGAATTTAGCAAGTAAATGTTTATTGAGGAGTAGTTTTTTGGTTTTTGTTCTACGAAAAATTAAATACTTATTTATAACTGCAAATAAAGCTGTGTTTAGTGAAAGATGCTGTGTTTATTTAGATGCTGTGTTTAGTGAAATTTATTTTAGAATTTAAGGTGGAAAAACGGTTGTTGATGTCACTTACTGTTACGAACCTAGTTTTTTCATGATAAGAATTTTAGTAAGCATTTAAGTAACAGGAAAGTAGGCTATTTTAGTTCTTTAAGAACTTCTTGTTATTTATTAAATGCGGAATTTTTTGTTAATGCTAAATATTTCGAATACATTAGCTTACATAAATTTTATGTTGATACTTATTTGCGAATAAAAAGCTAGGCTTTAGAATTTAAGGCATTGAAGGTGTTATCCATAGACGTTTCCAAACGCATCAAATGCTGTCCTACATTAAATAGGATTTGATCCCAGCAATTTTAATCCATGGATTTGTGGCAAGATTTTAAGGTGATGGACTGTTAGGTATTTGGTTCGTATTTAGAGATGTTAAATTGTAAATTTGTAGAAAATATGCAGTTATATTTCACCATAAAATATTTGAAGTGGTTAGATTGTCTGTTTGGTGTAAAATTGAACCAATATTGAAATAAAATCTCTTTTAGTTCACCGGACATCATGGGTTTTTTTAAGTTATCTAAAAAAATACAATTCATCAATAAAAAAGCAAAATTAGGCCATTATCTACTTTAAATTAGCATAATCTCGTATTTATGTCTAAACTTTTGCAATACACAAATTTTTGTTTTATGCCAAAAATTATAGGGTAAGGTGGGGTAAGTGGGCCATTGGGGCAAGTGGGCCACCCCCCCCCTGGCATTTCCCGAATTATAGACGTAAAAAAAATCTGTTACAATATTTTTACGTATTTACCTCAATAAATGCAGGAAACATTATGGCATCATTTTCATTTAAGTATGTAACAAGGTACAATCCTTTTTGTGAAAATTTTTAAAATTGCATCTTTTCGTAATTCACGACATCGTACTATTTTTATATTTGTTTCCAAATGGTTCATGATATAAAACAAAATGTTATATATTTTGAAAGTGTATAAAACATAGTATCTTTTTGTAGTGTCATGTACTTGTAATGTTGATAAGGTTTAAAAATAATTGAGGTGGCCCAGTTGCCCCGCGTTTGGGGTAAGTGGGCCACCACAATGGCGGGGTAAGTGGGCCAGGGGTGGCCCACTTGCCCCAACTCCTTAATATACTTTTTAAAAAAAGTCATATTTACTGATTCATAGGGTTAGTCATATTCACTATTCATAATCCTATTCATTGACATAGGCCAGTTTAAAATCTGTAGCCCTAACATTTTTTTTACTCAACATGCAAAAATGACAAGATGAAAATTAACGTATTTTTTCGTTTAGTGAGCTTGCATGCTAGAAAAAGTTAGTATGGGGGAACTATTAAAGATACATCATTACTTTTTTTTTCAAACACTCAAAAAATCATGTAGATTATTCCACTTGTCCCACCATATCTCTACCAGTTATGTGTAAAAATATATTAGGGGGGTGGCCCACTTACCCCACCTTGCGGGGCAAGTGGGCCACTCGGATGACCAAAAAGAAAAACATATTTTTTAAATTTATTATTTGCCAATTTGTGTTAAGCTTGCCATGGGTACAGTAATAACATATGAGAGAATGGACCACAAAAAAAGTAAGTTGTTCGGCCGATTATATCCAGTGGTATGAGGGTCTAAAGTCGAATTATGCCAAAAAGGTGACCCACTTACCCCACCTTACCCTAATAGCAAATCATACAATTATGCTTCAATTACATCATTTCAAAATATTTTAATATGTTTACTGGCTTTCGTAATTTTTTACAATCACAATTCTTCGAGTTTTATCTCAGTCAGGAACTTATCTCAGTCTTATAATTAGGTATAAATCTGTTAGGCTGTATGTCATAATAACAATAAATATTTACAGCTTCTTCTTATCTCCTGCCGCGTGGTCCAACGTTGTCAGACCAAGTAAAAAAAAATACCGTACACTTAGAAAAAATCGATGAAAAGCAAAGGAGATGAGTATATTTACAGCTAAAAATTACGTCAATGTCTAAACTTTTACCTCGCGCTGTAATGGATAAAAAAAATGATAATATTGTTATCCTTTTTTCGGGCATGATATTGACAGCCTTTTATCTCCAATATCGAGGTGGTTTATCAATTTGAAATTGGTATCTTCGTTTTCAGCTTTAATTAGAAGGAGGATATTTTGTGGTTCGGTTTACATTCATTTTGAATTGGATTGCTCAATGGAATACAAGTATTTTCTGGGTGTTTGTAAAAGGCATATTTTTGAGCATTCGTAGAAGAATATTTCTCGGAATCTCAAGAAACCATAACGGTAGGTATACAATTTTGACAATTTATCATAGCTATTCTTATTGCAAATCTTATTTTAAAAAAATTTCAATTTCGAGGTTGAAGCATAATTAAAAATGGAGTAATTTCAATAAATAATGTTTAAAAATTTGCATAATTGCGTGAATTAAAACATTAAATTTTCGAAAATTATTCCAAATTTTTTGATTTTTAAAAGCGTTAATAAGAAAACTTACGGGTTTTAATAATTTAATTTTTGTTTATTTTCTCCAAAATGAGGAAATGAATATCTAGTTTGCTCTTTTGCGTAATTTTTTTAAATATTTTTATGGTGTCTTTTAAGGGGAGATCATAGATAAGAATGACCAAAAAGTCGAATTTTAAAACTGGTATTTTCTGATAGACGGAAGCCCGATCTATTGAATGGAATAATTTTCTATCGATTGGTTAATTATTTCTTACAAAAAAAATTATAAACAAATGTGCCGCGCCCTATTTGAATTACTATTTGTATGCTTGAATTATTAGTGTATTATATTATAAAATAAGATTTTTTATGTTGATTTTTTTAAACTATTCACTGGTTAAATGTAAGAGCCGTCCAGTGGCGCAATCGTTAGGACTCTAGCCTTTGGAGCTGCTGGGGTCGGGTTCGAATCCGATTAGGGCATGGATGCTTGTGACAATCTTTAAATTTTGACATTTGTCTACGTGTTATTCATTTCTTTGTGACTGTAAAAAAATCTTTCTCTATATGTCCCACTTGACGAAAGCTTATAATCAGTTCTCTGAACAAGCACACAAGCTGGAATATATATGTACCATACCATACAATACTATCAATGTAAGAAAAAAATTGCTGACGTTGAATATGAAATTCGGTTATTAAGAAATGTTTCGGTGGTATCTTCGAGTTCGTGTTAAAAGGGATCAACTGTATTTGTTTTTTGCGTTTTTCTCAAAACTATAATTTTCAACACATAAGTACACTTTTCTCTATATCTATTAAATATTTCTTAATATTTTTTGTATGTTATAAAACCATTTTAGTTCTATTTAGGTCACCTCACATAGTTTTATTTAAATGTTTTATTATTATACACTTTTCTGCATTGAAAATCTGAAATTTTATGAATGTTGAATATAATGTTTTTAAAATAAAATTTAAAAATTATGTTAGGCCAAAAATAAGTGACCAATATAAATGTAGCTGTTTCCCTACATTTGAAAAAAGTTTTATGTACACTCATTGCAGATTTTTTTGTACTAAGTGTAAAAAACATATACTTGTATTTTTGAAAAGAATTTTTGTTTCAAAAGAAGTCTTTTTTTTTCTAAAATATAGTTTTTAAAAATAAGATTTTTAGTTGTAAATATAATAATAAAAGTAAAATTTATAACTTAGTAAATTTTTTATGTAACGTAATGTGTACATTATTTAGATCCTTTTGAAATCAATGCTAAAAACTGCTCATTTTTGCTGTCGATAACTATGATCTCCCCTTAATTAAATTTCATTTGTACCTAGTTAAAATAAAAGTTGAAACTTTACTAGGTAGCTTAAATGTAAATAGAATATTTTTATTCTTCAAAATATTTTGTAACTTATTATAGTTCTAAAAAAATGCCATTTTTAAATTTGCCTTTTTATTGCATCTGTACAATGATTTTCACCTCTTTAACCCTCTAATGCATACTGTTGCCGTTTGGCAACAAACAACACAATCCACTTTATTCTATTAAATTGGAGCTCCCTCTCGACAAATTTGTGTTTTTGACATCTATTACATTCTATTTTGAAGTTTTAGTTACTAATAACCCTCATAGATGACAGTAGTAAAAGTGTATTCAAAATTAAAGAGTGAAGTTATAAACTGTTGTGAAATTACATTTTTGGCAGTATTCAAAGTATAAAAATATTAGTACTAAATACAAATAAATTGTTTTGAAAAATTAATTATTGTTCAAAAAGGGTTATTTTGAAATATATTTAGTAGTTTTCTAGTCATTATTATCAAAATTGGAATTTTTTAGTTGGTTTTTGTCACATGGAAAAAATTTTAAAAATTGTAATTATCTATATTTTAGTGCAGTTAAATTTTTTTTCAGTATTTTTCCCATAATGTATGATTATTAAAGATACATACATATTTTTTTGGGATGAACATAAAAATTCATGCATTAGAGGGTTAATTTAAATTGAAAAATAACAAAAAAATTCTGCAGTACAAAATTACGAATACTTATCAATATTTATATTGCCAAGACTGAAATCTCTGAATCAAGTTACAAAATATTTGTAGTTGCAAACTTATTATTACGTAAGAAATCTTAACACTATTACCATAATTCTTTTCTCATTCTGACCAATTCATTTCCATTTCTAGTCGTGACCAAAGGACACGATCAGAAATCGAATAAATCGTGCTATAGAAGGGAGGTAAGAAAACATTTTTACAATAGAGTTGTCAAAGAGTGTGGAATGCTTTAACAGTGTATGTTGTGCATTCGAAGAGAGTAGAAGATTTTAAGAAAAATCTTGATAGCCATTGGAAACTGGTAAAGTATTAGTTTTTTTTTTGGACCAACCTTGCTGGGCCTCTTTCCTGTTGTTGGTCGACAATTATTGTACTTCCATTTGTATAGTTTTGGAGAACTTTTAAAAGGTAGCAATCAGTACATATTTTGTCAACAAAACATATTTTGTTATAAACGTAACTTAAAGCGGCATGTTTTTAAAAGAATTTATTTATGCTTTTGAAATTATTATCTGAACTGGGTTTTTTTTTAAATGCCACCAATGATACTTTTTAATGGTTACGTTTTTCCACTTATTTCAGAAATAAATATCCTTGTTGAAACAAATCACTCATTAAATAACTAAAATATTGAATTCATTTATTCAATCTATGTATGTAAAGCAATTTTTTATGACAAAACATTGGATGATATGTAAAAGTTATAAAATACAATATTGCCGATTTAAAATATTTTTTTAATTTGACCCAGTTACTCGGAGTATCAAAATCATATTTTTAGATAAACTTGAAATAGTTTGATATATTGCGATATTATCACGTGATAAGCACAAAAACACACCCTATTATACATATTCAAAATCATCCAAGTACAAAATACAAGATACTGCAAACAATGAATACCTCAACATTTTTATCAGGTTATTTATATCTCTGCGAATGACAACGATTTCTTTGTTCAAAGAAATTGTTTTAAAATACTACAGATGATTAAAGCAATAAAACAAGAAATAGCAAGTTGCATGATTTATTAAACAATATCTATGCTTGGAATTGAAATTTCGTGCTTCGTTTTACCATAATAGGTATGTAGCTGCAACGGCTACGTGGTGAAACGTTTCACTATCGTTTTCGGTATTCGGTTGACCTTTTTCCAGGGTTTGCAAACAAAAACCTGAAAAACGGTTCAACCAAAACCGAAAATACGGTAAAACATTGCATTGCACAGACATTGCAGATACTAAGGACCTTTTTTTTTTAATGAAACATAGCGCCACATTTTTAGCATTGTGAAGATTAACTTAGCAGTTAAAAATATATTTAGGAATATAAACTTTTCAGTTTATCATAACCTACAAAGTTCTCATAATCTATAGGGATAAAACCTACTAAGTATAACTTAAAATATGCCTTCTAAATATCCTTTCTAGCAGAGACCTTGGTTATTAAATAACATCTACAAAGAAAATGGAAAACCGAAAAACTTTATTTAAAAGCCATTATTATTTTTCTACGAAACCATCTTCTCGCAAACTGTTGCCGCTCAGGACAATTTAAAACGATATAAATACAACTTTAACAAGGAATCCCAAAATAAATTGACTCTCATGCACTTAAAATATGAAATCTCCTTTTTGCTGCAGAAAATAATTGTTAAAACATTATATCCAATTTCTGAATATTAAATACCCATTGTAAGGTAGGGTCAAGTGGGGTAAGTGTGATTGGGGGTAAGTGTGATAAACAGCTCTTGTAACTTTGGAAATCATTCTAAAAATCTGAAAGTTTGCAATATATAACATTAGACCACTTATAATTAAACTAAACAGAAATATTGACCTTATTTTTTGTTTGAAGAAAGTTTTGAGCTTTTGAATATGCTATTTTATTACATTATTTTCCCTATGTGGGGTAAGTGTGATATACAGCAATA
This sequence comes from Hylyphantes graminicola, assembly GCA_023701765.1. Taxonomy (NCBI): domain Eukaryota; kingdom Metazoa; phylum Arthropoda; class Arachnida; order Araneae; family Linyphiidae; genus Hylyphantes; species Hylyphantes graminicola. The sequence goes on from CM043115.1 coordinate 62,268,414, forward strand.
GATTTTGAAATGCAAATTTTGCACACTTAAAATTGGAATTCAAACATATAATTTTTTTTCTGCATATGTATGTTTCTTATAATAATTCACTACCAATTTTAGGATTTGGAATTTACTTGAAGCAGAGAACGAATTTTTTTAAATGAAAAATGCAGAAACCCTATCACACTTACCCCACTTGACCCTATTTTTAAAATCCAAAACATAAAGTACTATGTAACAATCATCATTTATAGGAATAACTGAACACAACACAGTTTAAATACTCATTATAATAATTATAATGCAGTTAAGCCATAATATTGCAAACTAAATATGGCACACAGATGTTGCAACAAACTTCTGTCACATTAGATTGCATTATTAAACTTTCCTTATTATTGTATAGCATAATAATACACTTTTGCTGACGCAATTGTTTACAGAATTTCATCGTGAGGACGAAAATAACGTTTTATTTTTAGCAAAAAAGAATGACAATCCATAATTAATACAATAGATACAATTGATAATAAAGCGGCCTCTCATTGTATGTTTTGAAGAATAACATGCGATGTGTAAATTAAGTCGATGCAATGCGAGACATTCTCGTTAATACAGTGAATTGTGTGTTTCTAGCAGCGATGGCGGAGAAAAGCCCTCCACCCTCTTTCTGCAGTCGAGCAATGGGGGCTCTGCGCCAGATAACGGTAGAACCTTTCATCTTCTTCTGCATATTTGGAAACACGATCCGCGGTGTCTCCTTCCAGAGTCTACTTATGGACAGAGCGTGCAGGGTCAAGTACACAGACGTCGTGTGTAACAACATCGAGTCCTACAAAGACGAACAAGTAAGGATCGTTTTACATGCAAAGTCTCCTTATAACATTTACTTTATTACTGTGCCTAAGCATTTGCGTTTCAAAATGTGTCGCGTATGCATGTGTAAGTTTTCCAAGCTATTGAAAATGTACTCAGAAATTATATTGAGTCTAGTGGGATTTTCTAACATCCTAGCACTCCCTGACCAATGAAGTTGTGTAGCATTTACTACTACATTGATGGTATTAACTATTTGGACTTTTGTAGGATGAAACAATTTTGCAGACTCGTCGAATCCCCCCGAAAATAAGATGTCACATTGAGACCACATGTGATTTAATACGGCTGTAAACTGACAGCCACTTATCAGTATCCTTAAAAATCAACAGAGTTCAGGGAATTGTTCAAGAAATTAGCATTGCAATGAACAAAGTTGTCTTGAAAATGTCTAAAGACAATGTATATCTCTCTATTACCGTCTCTATTCCTTAAGTTTTTTTTATCCTTTTATTATAAATTGGTTCCGTGTGCATTGGTGGATCTCTCATTAAGTTGAGACATGGGGAATTCTTAAATTTTTTTTTGTACACTGCAGTGCTACGTGACAGAATCCGAATGTCGTTTTGTAGGCCCAGAGCACCATCTATGGCAACAACCTGTACACGGGGTGGACGCTAATGGGATCTCTTCCCTCCCTGGTTGTGGCCATCTTCATCGGACCCTGGGCAGACAAGTACAGCAGGAAGTACCCAATACTGCTGGCAGTATCAGGCATGTTCCTGGAAGGTCTTTCCAGCGCAATGCTGACTCTTTTCCCCCAAGTCACCCCGTGGCTGTTCGTGGTAGCCGCGCTGTTTTCTGGCATAACTGGTGGTTTGATGGTGACGATGTCGTCTTGTCTCAGTTATTTGTCGGACATCACGGAACCTAGGTAAGTCAATCTTAAAATAACGTTTTGTCTAGAGAAAAAAAATTAAATAACCAGTGAAGATCAATAATTGACCGAACAGCAATAGAAATTGGGATGGAATATATTCTTCTCTCACCTAAAAAAGTACAATATCTGGAATCCTCTACACATGGAATATCGGTACTATTTGGGTAACTGACATTTTTAGGATCCTTTCTCTTTTTGAAAAGGATCTCAGACAATTATCATTGGCAGAGTTTATTAATGGCATTTTGTAACTGGTATTGTTGCTTAAGTTAGTAGGAAGTTGAGCTCTCTAAATTGCCATTTAAATTTGGATATAAGTGATAATTTATGAACATTTACTCTCTAATTTCGAGACATTTAAACACAATTTTCATAGTTTAAAAAGTATGGTTTAGAAAACAGAAGTATAGCTCTCAAAGGATGTATTAAACATCATTTGCAACATCACCATTACATTCCCTCAATGGTAATATCAAAGGCCTAACTATGGACAGTTATTTTGGCCCAATTGCATAGCCGAAAGCTTTTTAAATGTTCGTTCTTTGTTTTACTTCAATCTTTAGTCACAGAGCACAAAGATGAAGCCTTTATCTCAGTAACCATATTCAAGTGTCATATATGAGAAACCAACAGCAGTAGACTATTAAAGATAAATTTATTCTGCCATTGTAGTAGACTATAATAGAATTTTTTTCAATAGAATAGTTGTTTTAATGCTCAGAATTATTACTTGTTCCCGCTTGTTCCCAGGTCGAGACCTTCTCGCTTTGCCAGATTAGAGTTCTGCTCCATTCTGGCCATGATTCTTGGTGGATTTCTCGGTGGACAGCTTTACCGGCTGTATGGCTACTTGCCAGTCATGATGTTGTCGCCCATTTCATTCGCTATTGCCATCACGTATGCCGCCATAGTCATCAAAGACACCAAACCAAAGGTTTGTGATGCAGTTTGCACGTTAACTATTACTTAAGTTGCATCCAAATCAAAGTTTTTTGTCCAAGTGGTTTAGTGAGTTAAAAAAACAATTTTTGATATCAGTGTTTGTACTAAAAGTTTGTAACTTGACACTTGAAGTTGATTTTACACTTTCTCGAATTAGTATTGTTAGTTTGCAGTTTTGTTTATTGTAAGTTATAGTTACTATACTTAAAACGTTAATTGAATATCCCGTTATTCAAATGCAAGGCATGTTTTTGATGACCTCAGACACAATAGATAGGCAATAAACTTAATATGGATCATCCTTTTTGTCCTTTTTTGAATATTTTAAGGCAGATAATTAATGTAGCCTGGTAGAAAAAAGGCATTGTAGCATAGTAGCATTTTCTTTCATTTAAAGATTGAAGCCAAAAATCGTTGGGAGGTGATAAAGGACCTGTTCAGTCTGGACAACGTCAAGCAGAGCTACCTAACGTTCACCAAGGAAAGACCCGGGAACATGCGGCTGCAGATGTGGCTGCTGGTATGGGTGAGCTGTGCTCAGAGCCTGGCTGAAATGGGTGAGTCGGAAGATAGTTGGTTAATTGGGAGTAAATAATGTACTTAATGTGCCAATAGGGTAATATCATGAGTGAGGGAATGACATTTTGAGCTGTAGAAATGAAATAAGACAATTAATACAAAGCTATTTTTAAAGGTAATTTTTTTCAGTTTATATATTACTGTTGAGGATTAAAAGATTATAAAAAACTTGAAATTTTTTTTAAGTATTTATTTTTTATTTTTGACTGACTTATGTTTGTGTTAAGGAATGACATTTTTGCAACCACGACTGCATCCTGGTACTCAAAAAATTGAAATTTCTGTGAATCAACAATGCATTGAGTTTTTAAAATAACGTGCATATCTTAAATATGATATATAAGCTATGTCAATTATAATTTAGAGCAACCTACCTGTAACATGGTTGAAGTTATTAACTGTCATTTGACGTTACGGAATGACCGTTATGGGATTACTGAAAGTTTTATAACCAAAATATTAAATTAAAAGTGTGTAAAGTAATAAATTTAATATTTTTTACTTTAACATACTTTAAGCTTTCACTTTAGGATATTAAATATTACATTATTTACATTTATTCACGTTAGAAAGTTTCTTCAAACACTTATCGAGGTCGATTTCCAACTAGTTGAAATGCGGCTGAATTTGCCGAGAAAACATCTTTTTTTCCCCGCGGTATCTATCTTCTTTTTCTGGAAATGTGAATATATGTCCTTTACATCCCTGCTTTCTTAAACCATTATTTGAAAGCTTGGAACATATTTTCAAACCTAATTAGCAAATATTTTTTTTTTTAAAAATGACATTTCAAAAAGTTGACCTTTTCATGGAATTACCCAATATCTAAGGAGGCGACGATACAAGAGAAATAAAAAGGTTAAGTTTCATCCTAACCTGCTACACTCTTAAAACAAAAGAGTGAAATCCACTCATACAGGAGAAGTGCATTTTCGACACTGGAAAGGAGTGAAAATTAACTCAGACTGAGTTAAAATCACTCGTTTGGATTGATCCTGTCGGAGTTTTAAGTAAACAAAAGAATGAAATCCCCTCCAATAGGATAAGTGCATTTTCGATACTGAAAAGAGTGAAAATTAACTCAGACTGAGTAAAATTCACTTGTTTGTTTTAAGAGTGTAGGGTTATTTAGAAATCATTCCTCTTTTTTCCGAACGCACACTATACACGGATGTGAATAAGACTATGGTGGTTACCCCACACGCAACCCTAAATATTCCATCAACAACTAGGTGGCGCTGATTTACCGCCTATGTTCCTACCACTATTCCAGATTACAACGTTAATGGTAGTATATAAGCCGAGATAACTTATCTCCGCCTCGGGGATCTTTTTGGCAGACATTGGGTTATCGAAGCTGCTACAAGACTAACCCATGGTATCTTTCGCGCAGGTCTACTAGCAGTGGGATTTCCCTTCGTCCGCATCATGTACCAGTGGGGCGTGACCGCCTACTCCAATGCCAACATCGTTCTCACAATTTCCAAGGCTCTGTTCACTGTCATCCTTGTCCCAATATTCAGCACCAAACTCATGCTGCACGAGGCAGCCATAGGACTCATCGGGGTCGTGGCCGCCTTGTGCCAATACACACTCATGTCGGTGGCCTACTACGAGTACATCTTCTACTTTGGTGAGTGATTGGGGAAATTCCACCTATAGGCCATTTAAGTTCAGTTAATAGTGTATTATTACCAGCCATATTATCACTAAACACACTATATACCCACAAAGTTTTCACTAAAATGACAAACTATAATAAAATAAGGCTAGCTTAATATGCAAGCTTCAGTCGATTTCTTAACTCGGATGAAGTAATTATTCATATTTCAAAACCAGAGGCTTATTTCTAGTCCCATAGTACGCTGCTGGGGTTGGTATTTGGTTTAGGACTCCATTTGTTTATTTTTATTAGCCAGTTTTCTACGTTTATTAGTCAATCATTTGTTTTAATTTGGATATTTCAAGTAGTGGTGACTTTATTGGTCTAATGATGCAGTATTCAGTTTCAAAACATTAACGACTAAAATAATAAATCATATTCATGCAAAAAAAAATTTCGTTACTATGAAAACGAAAATAAATACAAGAGGGGTATAGAATACAAATTCACTAAATCCAAAAAGTAAAAATATGAGAAATCGCAAAAAAAAAAACTTATTTTAATGCCTTACTATTGTATAGAGTAAAGGTGAATACATGTAATTTTTGTACTAATTTACATGTATTCACCTTTACTATATATAATAGTAAGGTATTAAAAACAGTTTTTTGAGGTTTCCCATATTTTTACTTTTTGGATTTAGTGACTTTTGATTATCTCTCTATACCCCTCACATCATAAAGTGCATTGTATGTTCAAACCATTTTGTTAAAGTAATATATACATTATTATTACTAATTGCACAGATATAGCAAATAATTGAAACTAAATAATAATTCAGTGCATAAAGAGTTTTGAGGTATTACTTAACGTTATACTAATCGAAATCCTAACAGAAATCCAAACTTGACGTACGATGTGTACGTACGATACGTAAGTTTTTTCTTTTTTTTTTTTAAATATGTTTAACAAACTTTTTTTTTAGCTTGCATTGGTGGAGCGCTATCGAACACAGTAGGAATCGGCGTTAAATCGAGAATTTCAAAGTTAGTGCACAAAGACGAATTGGGTAAGAATTGGCTTTTATTCCAATACATTTGTACTTTTGAACAACTTTAAAAAAAAAACTTATAGAATTTTATTTCTCAATTTAAGAAGCTCATAAAAAATAAAAGAAAAGGTACAGATTCTTATGAAATATTTGATAAAATAAAGTAAATAACTGTTGAACTATATGTATTGTTTAGTGTGTTTGAGAGATTTTAGAGAAGATTTTGCATTTTTGTCCATTGCGAAATTTAGATATTTGTTTTAAATTTGTATATTCATTTGTATAAACTCTCAAAAATGAATGCTCAAAAACGACGAAATTTTCCTTAATTTTGACGATTCCGCTTACTGGCAAATGCTTCGAGTTTTCCTTTCCTCAAAGTGAAGAAATTTGAATCGTCATTTTAATGAGGATTTGAATGTCGTCTAATCTAAAGAAATATTTCGTCCTTTTTTAGCATGTGAGTACAACAATGAGATTCAGTTTTCTCAAAATCAAGATACAGAATCGTCAAATCAAGATAGTAAAAGTGAGGATTTGCGTTTACTCAAAAGTGACGTAATAGTTTGACGAAACAATCCTCAAAATTAACGAAATGAGGCTTAAGGTTTCATGAATCGCCAAAAATGAAAGTTATTTCTGAGAGTGTATACCGAGTAACAGTAACCATCGTGAAATTCTCTTGCACAGGCCGTACTTTCTCATTCCTGGGAATGGTCGAAGCTCTCACTCCGCTGTTCGGGACCGTCCTGTTCCTGCAGATCTACAACGCATCCGTGAAGTTCTTCCCCGGACTGTCCTTTGCAGTGACGGCGGTGATTCTATTGCCATCAGCCGTAATTTTCCTGTAAGTATGAGAGAGACATTCAAGGGCTCATTTGTTCAACCCAAAACCCTCAACGAAACTCGATCTAACTTTTATCTCAAGTTTGACTTAAGGTAGGCGAATACCCAAATTTCTAAAATTTTTACTATAAGGTAGGCGAATACCCAAATTTCTAAAATTTTTACTATTACTTTAATCTTTTCCAAATTTGGCATAGTGATTTCAAATATAATGAGCAATGCTTTTTATGCAATTTTGTTTTTATTTAAATATAATTGATTTATTTTAAACGGTGTTTTAAACCTAAAAAAGGAGTTTAGGCAAACTCTTCTTGTATAAAAAGTTTTACATTAATTTACCTGAATTTTTTTACAGATGCTATTTCAATATATATCTGTGTTTTTTTTTAAATGTTCAAGTGTAAGTTAATCGAAAAAAAATCTCTTTTTTAGTTAAATTCATGGTCACATTCAATTCATTAACACATAATTAATGCTTATAGGAGGAAAATTCAATGTGGTAGACTTGTTAGCGTAAACCTCTTTTTTTAGTAAAAAAAGCACCGTTTAAAGTAAATTATATTTAAATGAAAAAAATGCCTAAATAGCATTGCTCATTTTATTTGAAATCACTATGCCAAATTTGGAAAATATTAAAGTAATAGTAACAATTTTAGAATTTTGGGTATTCGCCTACCTTAACGACGTTGAACATAGGGTTACCAGCGTTAAATGAACGGTTCCTTGCACATTATTTGTTTGTGCAGTCATAAATAGAACTTCATCTTTGTCATAAATTTATGTTTGATCAGCACTGTTGTCTGAATCTATGCATAATAGAGGTAGGAAGGAGGGGTGGGCTAACCACCAAGAAGGAGGGGTATAGGGGCATCAAGAAAATGGCTAACCACCCCCCTACTTATATCTCTCAAATCCATAATCCATAGAGGTTAGGTAGGTTACATTTGAATTATCGTCGCACTAGAGCTACACAAGGGCTATTGGCGACGGGCGTCGTATTTTCGAACCACAGTCAAGTGACGAGCCAACACCTGAATAGGCACCCAACGCAACCGGTAAGGGCGACATCGTACGCAGCGTTAGGACTTTGAAGTATATTTAACGTGCACTCCCTTTCACGGGGTATTATTTGTCGGACATTTTTGGCTGCACGGGCCGTTTATTAGGTCATCAGTTATTTTGGGGATGTCCGTTTTTCCCACTTTCACCACTGATTAAAGGTTCATTTGATTTTATTTTCAGGTGGATGATGTGCCTTCCGACTGTGTCCCAGGGCACTTTCGGGAGGGATGAAGAGACACATATAAACACCAAGACAGGCAAAAACTACGAGAAACCCGCGGAAGAGAAATTCTAACTGAAACTGTACCTTAGAAGGTTTCCGAAGAATGTTCCACACTCTCAGAAACGAATAATAAAGAACGAAGAAATTTTCCTCAATTTCGACGAAGTCGTTTACTGGTAAATGCCCCGAGCTTTCGCTTCCTCAAAGTGATTAAATCTGATTCGTCATTTTTATGAGGATTTGAGTTTCGTCAAATATAAGGACATATTTCGTCATTCTAGTTTCGTTAAATTGGTGATTATTATTGTTCATTTCGAAGAATGTTCCACACTCTCAGAAACGAATACTCAAGAAAGTCGAAATTTTCCTCGATTTTGAAGAAGCAGTTTACCGGCAAATGCCCGAGTTTTCGTTTCCTCAAAGTGAGGAAATATGATTCGTCATTTTTATGAGGATTTGAAATTCGTCAAATCTAAGGAAATGTTTCATCATTCTACTTTCGCTAAATTGAGAATTGTTATTGTTCATTTGAGAGTATAGCATCGTCATATTTGAGCACGTGAATTTTGTTGTTTTGAAAGTTCTAGTTTCGTTAAATTGAGGATTATTATTGTTCATTTGAGAGTTTAGCATCGTCATTTTTGAGCATATATATTTTGTTGTTTGGACATGTACACTGTACAGCTGTAGTTGCATCGTATTCGGTCTAGTTTCATCATATTTGAGCCGATGCATTTTTTCTAGAAACTTTTTTTTTTTTGATGTTTTATAGGACTTTAATGTATCATTTTGTTATTAGTATTTTTCACCCAAATGTAAAAAAAAATTTATTATTTTCTACAGTTGTCTGTTTTACGGACTCAAATCCATCAATGTAAAGATTTTAAAATATTTAAGGTATCCGATCACCTTTTATCAGCAAAAATCGACTACATATAAAATATTTGTTTTTTGCCTTTTAATATAAAACAAACGTTCGGATTTCTAAGCCTGTTTCATTTTAGTTTCTAGTTTTTAATAGAACCGAAGTTATAGCACTTTAATGCTTTTTTTTGCTTGATTTTACGTATTTTTCAAAACGCATTACACAAATCATAAAAACTGAAGTTCTTTATTATCAATTGCTTCCAAATTTTTACAATAGTTTTGTAACAGTATGAAAAAAGTTTTGAACTAGAATCGTGTAAAACTATTAAGAATTTGATATTTTAAAACTATTTATATGATTTTTACTCTTTTGTTTCTATGTGTTTTCGGTATAATGCTACAAACTTTTGCCTATAAAAAATTAGGGAACTGATATCTTAATGATTTTAGTTCATGACCTATATTAATGTTGGTTAAGCATATTTAAATTTAAACGATGGGAAAAAATTAAAAATTTTAAATATATCATGTTTTGAGTAAGCGTAATTTTTGAAGCATATTTTACTATAAATTTAAACAAATACTGAAAAAATGTTGATTTTTTTATGATTTACTTTCTTAAAACTTTTTTTATATTCATAACAAATAATAAAATCCCTCAACTTCATGGTTGGAATAGAATTTTCAGAAAATTGCGGTCAAAGGTGATCGGCCACCTTAAGGCATTTTATTTAATACAAAATTGTGTATATGCATGTAAAACTATAATATATAATGTTTATTAAATATTGAAAAGATTCACAGTGTATTTTGCAGGAACCAAAATTTGTTTAAAATATAAATTATACATTTTATTACATTCAAATCAAGCAAATACACTTTTAAATTGCTCATTTATTTTAACAAAAAAATATCATACAACTTAATTTAAATCTTTATATGTTTGGAAGAAGATTTAATGCCTTTCTTACTCCGTTTTTGTAGGGTAACCATGCAATGCTTTGGTGTAGTTAACACTGTTTTATGCTGCAAAACCCCTCCATAAAGCTGGAACCAGTGCTTTCTGACACTGGTTTTAACTTTACACCAAATATTTCACAGCGCATATGCCCTGATAGTCACTTTTCCTTAAATATAAGAAAGCTAAATATTTTAAGGCTTTCAAATGATGGTCAGGGCAGGTGTTTTAAGGCAATTCAAAATGTAACAAAAAAATCTACCGTTAAAAAAAATAACTCTGTATAATTATTTCTATCAATCGACGAAAACCTCTTATACACTTTCTTAATCTTTAAAATCTAAACAAAATGTTTATATAATGGATAAAATTACAACTGTGGTAGTAGTAAATTGTTATCTGTTTTGGAATCCTTGGTTCTCATCATTAAGGCATTTTGTTAAAAGTTATCTCCGTTTTTATTTATATTTTGTAGGGTGATATTATATGGGTTCAAGTCAGTCATTTTAAAATATATGGCTTAATAAAAAAGTCTGTATATAGTTTAATAATAAACGTTTGTCCTAATAATAAATGCTCGAATGTAGTTAATTTTTAAGCATTCACGTGAAATAAAGTTTTCATGAATCTCAGAAGAAAAGAATGGAAAGTAGAATATAATGATAATTAATTAAATTATTTTGTTAGTCACGCACTTAAAAAGTGGACGTAATTTCAATGAATGGCTGTTAAAAAAGAATGTAGTTGCCTAGTTTTGAATAGAAATTTTAAGATTATGCAGATAAGTTTTTTTAAAAGGTTTTTAAAAAAATTGAATAATACTTTTTAATAATTTGTCTTTTTTTATACGAAAATCAAAATGTGGGTATCTGGTTAAATCCTATAATTAAATTTTCATTTATTAATGGTGTTTCCGGTATTTTTACGGCCGTTTCGAATAGAATATCTTTCTGAATTAAAATAAACATCGATTTTTATCATATATTAAATAATTAAAATGTGAAGTCAAAACACATGTGGTTTTTTAGGTACTTAATAAACTTATTTTTTCCTCGATTTAACATTTTTTAACGGGGCTGAGAGGTTTTTCGAAAAGCATTTACACTTTTAATTGCTAATAAAATTTGCTGTTTTCATTTACTTTCTCCCGAAAATTAAATAATTAATCCTTATCATTTATTAAATTTATTTGCATTTTGTAGAAGAATTATGTGACAATGCTTGCTTGTAAAGAGAAGCTAAACACCACTCATCAACATTGAAACTATTATATTCGAAACATAACTAAATCAAATGATTTTTTTAATTGCATGGTAAAAGCAACGAAAAACAACGACCCTCAAAAGGAAAAGTTTACATCATTATTCATTTATAAAATGCTCAAATGTAAAATTACCTATACATTTTTACTATTTAATATATAGTATTTTATAAAGAAAAACAATTGCATTCTATTACAATTCTTTTTTTTTAAATATTTTATAAAAATTAACTTAAATGTAGGGAAAAGCAAGTGATTCTATTTTTATAAACTTCAACTTTAAATATGTTGCTTTAGGGGAGAACGGGATATGCCGTAGACATAAGGGAGATTCGTCGATAGCAAATGACAAAGTAAAGGTTATATGAACAAAAGTAATATATAATTTGATTATTAGCCTACTGACCATACATAAATATTTTGGAACCATTCCACTTTTCACGTAAAAAAATTGTGATAAAAAAAAAGTTACCTTGTTCAAAAAAGTTCTCCGCTGATCGGGCTATAACAGTACAGTAGAAAGAGCTATGCCTTACAGTTCAAAAATCATCTGTTTAGGTAAGTAATGATTGCACTGCATTAGATTACTGTACAAAAACTTTTTATTACTTATAAAGGTCGCATTGTAAAATTTAAGAACAAATTACAATTAAAAAATTCAGGTTAAGTTTAATAAAAACGTTCTAAGATTTCATAACAAGCTTAAAAGTTGTGCTTTATTCGGGGATTTTGAAAAAAAATTAAAAAGAAATATAAAACTTTAAAATTTGTTTGCCCTACTTTCTTTATAAGTTACAATCGATGTAGGTATGTTGCCATAGCAAACCATTTGGGGCTAAACCGCACACTTCTGTACGATTTATCCCCCAATCTGTGCCTCGCTTCAATATATTAAAATAACCTTAAATTATATCACTTAAGGGGTCACAGGAGTCTTAAAAATGTACAAAGAAGATACTACAAATCATAGTTTGATCTTTCATGTCATTTTTTAACTACTCAATGTATAAGTATAATTTTTTATATGTAATTCTACAAGATTTATTTATTATAAAACAAGTTCTAAAATTTATGAAACTTTAGCCAAAACTAAAATAAATGATATTAAACATGAAGCTATTTGAACACATTGTGATTAGGCTTGCGCGGCAAATTGTGAGGTCAAAATTGAAAAAATGACCAAGAAAATGACTTTATATTGTACAAATATGTACAAACTAGGACTTATACCTAAATTCTCAGCTCAATTTTAATTAGAAATTATTTTAAGAACTTTTTTCTAAAAAAATTAATAAAAATTTAAAAATTTTGATTTTAATTTTTTTTTAAATAATTTCTAATTAAAATTGAGCTGAGAATTTAGGTATAAGTCCTAGTTTGTACATATTTGTACAATATAAAGTCATTTTCTTGGTCATTTTTTCAATTTTGACCTCACAATTTGCCGCGCAAGCCTAATCACAATGTGTTCAAATAGCTTCATGTTTAATATCATTTATTTTAGTTTTGGCTAAAGTTTCATAAATTTTAGAACTTGTTTTATAATAAATAAATCTTGTAGAATTACATATAAAAAATTATACTTATACATTGAGTAGTTAAAAAATGACATGAAAGATCAAACTATGGTTTGTAGTATCTTCTTTGCACATTTTTAAGACTCCTGTGACCCCTTAACCAATTTCCGCTAACAACCAAAAGACAGCATAAGGTAGGCGAGTACCCAAAATTCTAAATTTTTTACTATTACTTTAATCTTTTACAAATTTGGCATAGTGATTTCAAATATAATGAGCAATGCTTTTTTGGGCACTTTTTTTTATTTAAATATAATTGATTTATTTTAAACGGTGTCTTTCAACTAAAAAAAAGGGGGTTACGCTAACACTTCTAGCATAAAAAGTTTTCCATTCCTGAAATTTTTTACAGATGCTATTACAATATATATCTGTGCTATAAGCCTCTAACATCTGGTGTAAATATAGTAGTTTTTTTAATATCCAAGTGTAAGTTAATCAAAAAAAATCTCTTTTTTTTTGTTAATTCATAAAATTTTGTTAATAACTTCTTTTCTTGTAATTTGTATGTAACTCTAGAGGGTCATCAGTTCAAAACGACGAATTTAACACATTAATGTTTATGGGAAGAAAATTCAATATGGTAGACTTGTTAGCGTAAACCTCTTCTTTTAGTCAAAAAAACACCGTTTAAAATAAATAAATTATATTTAAATTTTAAAAAAAACCCTAAATAGTATTATTCATTATATTTGAAATCACTATGCCAAATTTGGAAAAGATTAATGTAATAGTAAAAATTTTAGAATTTTGGGATATTCGCCTACCTTAAGAGAAGTAGTCTATTATGATCTTACAGTTACTACACTGTGAAAAAAAATCTGTAACCATTACAAAAAAATTTTAAAAAAACTTTTCCTAGAAAATTTCTAGTAAATAATTACAAAAAATAGTGCTGTAAAGACACATAATATATTCTTGTTAACATTACATGTTTATATCATGTAGATTTACAGGACTATTTTATGTATCCCACTCAAGTAATGTTTCTGTAACTATACAAGAAAATTTTATGGGTACCACATTTTCCTTGCAATTGCAAAGAAAAAACAAAATGTCTGCTTTCCGGGCGTGGAATCAAACCCCGGTCCCCCGCGTGACAAACCACTACACTACCGAGGAATAGCAGACCGCCGAAACCCGGGATCGAACCAGGAACCTTTAGATGTCCAATCGAACACTCTCCCAACTGTACTATGTCGGCACACAGATTGTCAGGAAATGAAAAGTGAAATTCATTTGAAACAATCAACTAAGTTATAAATTTAAAATAACGATTGGTCTTGAATCACGATCGAGGTCAACTTACGTTTGTGTATCTCTAGTGTGACGATAATTCAAACCTAACCTAACCAAACTTTAGTGGCGATGCGCTTGACACTTCATGTAGAAGAACATGATTGTTTGAAACAAATCGCAAATACTAGAATTTTTTTTGTAACTGCAGAAATGAAAATTTCTGTTCAGAATTACAAAAACTTTTTTTGTGAAATTGGTTATTTCTGTAACATTACTAAAAAAATTTCTGTATGTTTACAGAATTTTTTTCTCAGTGTAGCATACAAGAACAGATTCTTCACTTACCTTTTATTTACTAATGGACGGGAAAAGAGTAAAAGCTGGGTTTTTTTCCAGAGACACAGATGCTCATAAGCATAGCGAAACGATATCTATACTGTAAGTTTATAGATCTGCCTCTATACTTTAGCACTTGACGGCATCGTCTAGGTTGAAATCTAGGCCCAAAAAAAAACCGATATACAGATTAGCCCATCTCTCCATTATACGCACACATCCTAGACAACATCCTTTTTTTCCATATTTAAAATTCTTCTATCAATGAGGTCACAAACAAAGTAACGCAAACAATAATTTATGTAACAATTTTATCAGTTTATTGATACCCGACACGACTTATTTTTTCAGCGAAATTTTTTTTTTAAACTACTAATAATCGGACAGCCTTGTCTGTAAAAGCAACGAATTCTGTCGGAAAAATCCTGACATTTGAGCAGCATAGATATTTGTGCTGCTAGTTAGTCTGCATTTGTTCTGAGTATACTGTGAAAAACGTCTAAGTAGAAAGTCCCGAGTTCGCGCAAAAGTTTCACTGGTTTGCTTTGGGTTTGGTTAGGTTATGTTTGAATTATCATCGCACTAGAGCTACACGAGAGCTATTGGCGACGAGCGTCGTATTTTGGAACCACATTCAAGTGACGAGCCAGCATCTGAATAGGCACCCAACGCAACCGTTAAGGGCGACATCGTACGCAGCGGTAGGACTTTGGAGCATACTTAACGTGCATTCCCCTTCACGGGGTATTATTCATCGGACAATTTTTGGCTGCACGGGCCGTTTTTTAGGTCGGCAGTTTTCTTGCCGATGCCCGGACCCGAACCTGGGACATTTCGCATGCTAGGCGAGTGCCTAACCGACTGGGCTCCCCAGCCCCTGGTTTGCTTTGGGTGCCTGATCAGGTGACCAGGGTTGAAGAGAGTTCGAAAATTACGTTGTGCTAGTTAGCTGTGTTAAAGCTCCTTGGAGTCCAGAAATAGTCACCCGGAAGCGTTCAAACTAATCTAACCACAATGCCACCTTCCTCTTCAGGGACATGTCTAAATTGCGAAGTGGCGATAGGTGGCAACATCTATCGCGCTTGTGTGCGTGTCTTACTTGATGAAGGTTTATAAGCGGGTCTCTGACCGAGCAAACAAACCTAAAAATATATATCTACCAACCAACAATGCGGCGAGTAACCACTTGGGATCCAGTTGAAGAGTACACGGGAAGAACCGATTGATTTAGTAGGCGGACGCTCGCAATTGTCTGCTTGGTGGTCGAAAACCGGTTTCTCTCTTTCTTCTTCGCTGGTCCAAGAGTCGGGATCGTCAATCGTCTGAATCTGGGTAGCTAGGAACCACAGAGATAGTAGTTAAATTATTAGAGTGGAAGATCACGTGACCTACAACACTGGCTTCATTGGGGCTCTTCTGGGGGCTCCTTGCGCGTCCCGTCGTTAGCATTGGAGGTCACGTGATCTACCACTCTATTACTTTAACCATGATCTCTATGGTAGGAACTGGTTTCCTTACACAAGTTTAGGCGATCACTCGCTATCATCGCCAAAGTGGCCTGCTAAGGAAACTTCTCTACAAAATCAATCGGTTCTTCCCGTGTACTCTTCAGTTGTATGTGTTAGGGTTAGTTTAAATAATTGTCGTACTAGAGCTACACACTAGGGGTATTGTAAACGGGAGTCGTAATTTAGAGAAACAGTCAAGTGACGAGCCGACACGTGAGTAGGTACCCAATGCAATTTTTAAAGGCAACATCGTACGCATCATCGAGAATTTAGAAGATATCTAAAGTGCCCTTCCTCTACACGAGATATTATTCATCGGACATTTTTTGCTGCATTAGCCGTTTATTGGTCGGCAGTTATTTTAACGATGCCCGTACCTGCACCTGGTATCTACCGCATGCAAGGCGAAAGTCTTTAACGACTTATTAAGGGTACACCCGAGCAACGCCAGGTTTATAAAGTTAGTTCATGATATTTTCAATTTTTTATACCTTTCCGATCCTTACTACCACAACTTTTGTGAACCAAACCGTTTCAGTGAAATTTTGTTACTCAAAATCGTTTTATCTAAAATTTTTAAACGTATTACCTACATTAAAGTAACAGGGAAAGTAGTATATTTTAGGACTTTAAAAACTACTTGTTTATTTACCGACGATCAACGATTTATTTTTAAGCACTTTACTAACCGATATCAGCAATACAAGGTTAAATATTTAATGGACGTAAAAAAAAACTAATGATAATATTGTTATCCTTTTCGTGATATGATGTTGCAGTCTTTGTTCTCAAATATCGAGGTGATTTATCAATTTAAAATTTTGATAAATATATCCTCGTTTTCAGCTTTAATTAGGAGGATGATACTCTGTGGTTCGGTTAGCATACATTTTGAATTGTGTCGCTTAATGAAATATAAGTAATTTCTGAGTGTTTGTAAATAGTACATTTTTAAGCATTTATAAGAGATTATATTTTTCTGAATCTCAACGAAATAATAACGGTAGGTAGAAAATATTGACAATTATTATCATAGCTTTTTTTTTATAAATATTATATTTAAACCTCGAACTTGGGAAAATGGCACGTACATAATTCGCCTTTATGAAATAATCTAATAATAAAAATGGAGTAATTTCAATAAATAGTGTTTAAAAATGTGAATAATTACGTAAATTAAAATATCAAATTTTTAAAAATGCTTCGAAATTTATTTGAATTTTAAAAGTGTTTATTAAGAAAACTTAATACTAATTTTATAATTTAAATTTTTTTTTACAAATAGGAAAATGACTGTCTAGTTTATTCTTTTACGTATTTTATAAATATTTATAATTGAATTTCTTATGTATCTAATTAAAATAAAAAATGATACCTTATTAGGTAGTTAAAATGCAATTAGAATACGTATATATGATTGTTCAAAATATTTTATAACTTATTGTTTTGGTTATAAAAAAATTAGCTTTTTAAATTTGCCTATTTATTTTATCTGCACCTTTGATTTTTACATCTTTAATTTAAATTGAAAAGTCTAACAAAAACATGTCTTTAGTGCAAAATTATTACGAATACGTTTCAGTATTGAAATCACCAAGATTAATGTAATGCTTGAAATAAATTTTTAAAAAACCTTTAATTACAATAAATTTTTAAGCCAAATTAGCCAAATTATTAAGCCAAAGCCAAGCAGGAAAATTATTTAATAAGTACAAACGAAATATATATTGAGAAATTTCTACAACAAAATAAGAAATATGTATTGACATCGAAAAAAGAAGGTTTAATATATTTTCATAACCTTATAATATATGTATCTTGAGAACACATATTTCGCAAAACTTTCAAAGCGGAAATTTCCGAATTACGTAAGGTGTAAATTCTTTAAATTAGTAAAATTAATGTTACGATATTGATCGAATATTTCTTAGCGGCATTACCATTATCTTTAAAACTAACTTTCGACTAAACTTTTAAAAGGTGAAAATTAGTTCAGATTTTGACGTCTAAACATTTTTATATTGACGTAACTTGAAGCGAAATGTTTTTGAAAGAATATTTTATGCTTTTGAAATTAGTGTCTGAAACGTTTTTATTTTTGAAAATTGCCTACCAGTAATATTTTTTTATAAAGTACATGTTTTTCAGCTTATTTCAAAAACAAATATAGTGAAACAAATCAATTATCAAAGTCATGAAACTAGGTAAACCCCTAAGAAGTACCGAACTCATTTCTTCAAACTATATAAAACAATTTTTTATGTTTAGTTTGAGATATCGTCGCACTAGAGCTACACTGGGGCTATTTTCGACATGTGTCGTATTTTAGAACCACAGACAAGTGACGAGCCGATACTGAGTAGGCACCCAACGCAACAGTTAATTGCGACCACGTACGCAGCGTTAGGACTTTGAAGGGTATTTAACGTATACTCCCTCCAGACGGGGTATTATTCGTCGGACATTTTTGGTTGCACGGGCCATTTATAGGTCGGCAATTATTTTGGCAATGCACGGACCCGAACCTGGTACCTTCCTCGTGCTTGGAGAATGCCTAACCGACTGGACTCCCCAGCCCGTTATTTTTCACGACATAACTAGGGGGCAAAGCCCCCTGCTCGCTACCGCCCGCCATCCTCCGAGAATTGCTACGCAATTCCTCTTTGCTCCGCAAAAAAGACGTGCAAGACTAATATGAGGATACTGCCTATGCAGGAATGCTCTTCTATACAATCTGCATTGAATAAATGCATGCACTTCACAGTCATTTAACCAATTAAAAGCGTTGGGCAGTCGTCACTAAAACATTCCCCTAAATAGTGACATTCTATAAAGTATCTTCGCCCATCTGAAGCAGCACTCCTGGCTTCACGTCACGATTACTAATGAATATCTCTCGATTATTAGCGTAGCTTCTAATATTTCTTTCACTTTGGCGACTTTTTTGGCTACGACCTCGCAGATTCTGTTGAGAGGAAGAATTTCTATTCTCCGTCATTCGAAATATCCATTAAGCAGCCGATGCAACATTATGCAAAGCAAAATAACAGTTAATTGTGAAATTTAAATTAACATTTTATTCTTTCTTAGTTAGGAATATCTACGATATAATGGCCGGTCTCGATTTGGAGTTTTTAATTTCGTTGCCAAACAGCAAAAATGCACAAATATGCAAAACATTCCACTTCATATTTCATACAACTCGATAAGTATAGCAAACCTTCATTACATTTTCAATTTCACAAAAATTCTGCAATATCACTAAGCATTCCATTACATTATAGCTGTACCATTATTTACTCAAAATACCAATTTTTATTAAGTACAGTAAATCCTTCATTATATCGCTTTTGGAATGTAATAAAGGGAATTACGTCTCAAAACTCAAAACATTAAAATAGTTCGAGTGCCCTGTTGCCGAACCAGTAAACAGAAATTATTCATCATCAGTGAAAAACGATTTGATTGGTCAATGCGATGACGTTGAACTCTTAAGCTTATTTTCAGCGTTTCTGACGTTTCTGATTGGCTGAAGCCGCATAAGTCACGTGGCTTTCAAGCGTCCGACAATTACAATTTTATATTATATAGAGATATTGTAAGATATGTAAAAATTACAAAATATGAAATAACCTCTTAACCCTTTCTTTACTGAAGCGGCCCACGACGGCCGAACAACTAACCATTCGATAATGTTATTCCTATTAAATATTACGAGGAAGCAAAAATCCTTCGCAAGGAAAGGGTTACAATAGGTTTTTTTAAGTTAAACTTAATTACTAGGAGAATAAAAATCATACTTTTTACATAAACTTTAAATATTTTGATATACTGCAAGTTCATCACGATAAGCACACAAAAACACATCCTAGTCCACATCCTATTCACCATATTTAAAATCATTCAGGAACAAAGTGCAAGGCATCGCAAACAATATGTATAATACAACATTTTATCAGGTTATGGATATCACTGCAAATGACAACGATTTCTTTATTCAACGGAATAGTTTTAAAATACTACTAATGATAACAGCAACATAAACACATAAACAAAGAATAGCAAGTCACGTTAAGAGTTTAGAATAGATTTGTGTTTTGAATTAAAATTTTATGCTTGTGTTTTTATCATAATAATGGTTCCTAGTAGCTGCAAAAGCTGTGTGGTGAAATGTTTCACCATCTTTACAGTTTTCGGTTGAATTTTTTTTTTTTTTTTTTTTTTTTTTTTTTTTTTTTTTTTTGGTTTTTGGAAATAAAAACCTGAGAAATGGATATTGATTAAATAACTTTAAAACTTTGTGCTTTTGATCAAAAAGGCCTATCTAAATGCACACAACAAAATTTATTAAGTAAATTTATACTTTGTTCAAATTTATTAATTTAGTGCCTAGCTTCTACAGAAAAATTTGAACGTCAGTTTAAGTAAGTTCTAATTCCAGAGGGTAAATTCTGAGGGTTTGATCGTAATATTTTCTTCTTAATTCGTATCTTTTAATGTATAGTTGTCCTGTCATATTTAATGTTTCTTTATAATTGATTTTACTGGATTTTTGTATTTTAATTCCTTGTTTTTCGTTTGGTGTTCCCTTTCAGTTTTTTTTTTGTGTTTGTGTTTTATCTTGTTTTTATCCAACTACCTGTAATTGGACAAGATCTGTTAGGTAATTGTAATTAAATAAATAAATTAACCTTCATTCCAAGTAAACACTCAATTTGATACAACGGTGTAACGTCTTGATCCGTGGCCCTCTACCGGCCACCTTATAAGTTTTTCCCGCCGAACCAGCTCAGAACTCTTTTCGAATAGATTGAGATGACATTGAATTTGGAAGTGCTTATATCCGAAAACGGACGAACTGATAAAAATGATTTCGAACCTACGTTGTTTTAGAATTTAAATGGATGCTGTAAATATAACTAAACCGAATTGATCGAGCCTAAAATGTTTTAAATAAATAGTGGAATAATGAGTTCCTAAGTCTTCTTTATGTGTATCTTGTCAATTCGTTACAACGGTCGCTTGAAAAAATTTACTGCAAATGGTATCGTTAACAATCTATTTTTTGAGTATATTTATCAAATATACAGCAATTACAAATTCCATGAATAAATAAAGAAAAGGCTCTCTCCGAGGCATTACGACTCCGAAAAGAAGAAATCGTACTATGAAACTTTCCTTAGAAAACACGATATTACCGTTTATAAATACACTAATTCACCAAATCATTATGATCACTCCTCGATAACATTATTTGACCCTCTTTTGCCCTTAGCACTGCATGAATTCTTCATGTCATAGATTCTATGATATTTTGGTAGATAGTATGAGGAATCTGAGACCATTAGATTATCTTCACTTTTCAATTCCTCAAGATTTGATGGTACTAAATCCAGCTTCTTGATGCAAAATTCGAGATCTCATCCTATAGATTCTCAATTGGGGTGAGATCTGGCAACTGTGTAGACTTATGAAGCAGCAACTTCAACAAAGTTCCTTCAAGCTCTTTGGACCATCTGAGGACATTTCGAGCTTTATGACGAGAAGCTTTGTACCAACTAAAAGTATCTATCCCCAGCAGGGTACACCACTAACATATAAGGGTGTGATTGATTTGATCTGCGATAATACTAAAATACCCTCAGACATCTCTAACTAGGAATCCATACAATGCCTATGAAGACATCCCTCAAACAATATTATGGCCTCTACCAAATTGAAGTTTTCTGGATTGCATAAAACTGAAGATTGTGGTTGCATAAAATTATAAGGTGGTATTATAAAGTGGCCTCTCAATGTATATTGTTATAAATATTATATGCTATGAAAAATTTAAGTCGGTACAATGTGGGACATTCTCGTTACAACAGTGAATTGTGTGTTTCTAGCAACGATGGCGGAGACAGGCCCCCGACCATCTTTCGGTAGTCGAGCAATGGAGGTTCTGCGCCAGGTGACGGTGGAACCTTTCATGTTCTTCTGTCTCTTGGGATACGCGATTCGAGGAGTCTCCTTCCAGAGTCTACTCATGGACAGAGCGTGCAGGGTCAAGTATTTAGATGATGTGTGTGACAACATTGAGTCTTACAAAGACGAACAGGTAAGGATCGTTTTACATTCAATGCTTCCAATACGTTCACCACGTTTACTGTGAAAAAGAATTTGAGTTGTAAAATGTGTCACATATGCATGGGTAAATTTTCCAACTTATTACAATTTCTCTCAGAAATTGTATCGAGTCTTGGTGGGATTATTTAACATCGCCTCACTCCCTGACTAATGAAGTTGTGTATCACTTATAATTCCAGGGTTTTAAGATACATATCTGCCTATTTTTTATTATGGACAATAATTTAAAATGGTAAGCTTAGTGTTTTTACAGATTTTAGGGTTTTATGTATGCCAACAGCAAAATGCCGGTTCGTTTTTCGTTTTTTTTTTAACCATTCATTCGAATGATATCAGTGACCGATGGCATTAGTATGAAGCGCTGCGTTATCCAAGTGAAAAGTGGTTCAATAATTTTGTGAAAGAGTGATTTTCAGAGAGATTAAAATATTTATTTTAATAGCGTCACAGTTTGCAATATGACGGAATTCGAATGTCGTTTTGTAGGCCCAGAGTACCATCGATGGCAACAACCTGTACACGGGGGTGATGCTGTTGGGATCTCTTCCTTCACTTGTTGTGGCCGTATTCCTCGGACCCTGGAGTGACAAGTACAGCAGGAAGTACCCAATACTGCTGGCAGTATCGGGCATGTTCCTGGAAGGTCTTTCCAGCGCAATGCTGACTCTGTTTCCCCATGTTACCCCATGGCTGTTCGTAGTCGCCTCGCTGTTTGCTGGCATAACTGGTGGTTTAATGATGACGATGTCATCGTGTTTCAGTTATATGTCGGACATCACGGAACCTAGGTGAGTTAATCTTAAAATAGTGTTTGTCTGGAGAAGAAAATTAAATATTACTTGTGAAGACCAATACAAGGCAAAACAGTAATGGAAGGTGGGCGGAGAAACTTATTCTTCTTTCTCCTAAAAAATGTCTAGAAGCGTCCGCATATGTAATATCGATACTACTCTGGTAATTGGCATTTTAGGCATATTTATGTTTTCGAAAAGGACCTCGAACAACTATTAGCAGTGTCTACCAATCGCATTTTATAACTGATATCGTTGCTAAAATTGGTAAGAAATGATACTCTCTAAATTGCCATTCAAATTTGAGAATAAATTTAAGACTTGATTTAAGTTAATAATTTAGGAAAATTTAACCTCTAATTTCATGACATTTTAACATAATTTGCATAGTTCGAAAAGTATTAGTTGAACAGTTTCACGTTTTACATAGTGAAATAGCTTTCGAATTATGTATTAAATATATATTCCCTCAAGTCTGTTATAAAGGGCGTGAATATCAACATTTATTTTCATTCCATTTGTTTTGTAACAGCATCCTTTTTGATCAATGTGTCCTTTGTGTTTTACATCAATCTTTAGTCACAGAGCTTTAAGCTGCAGGCATTGACGAGTAACCATGTCGTGGTACAATATAAGACTCCAACTAACAGTAGTAGACTCTGAGGGAAAGATTCGGCCGTTGTAGTACTGCACTATAATGTAATTTTTTTTAATAGAAAAATTAATTCCCTGAATTCTTATTTGTTCCCTCTTGTTTCCAGGACGAGACCCTCTCGTTTTGCCATTCTAGAGTTCTGCACCATTCTGGCCATGCTTCTTGGAAGCTTTTCCGGCGGACAGGTCTACGGACTGTACGGCTACTTCCCAGTCATGGTTTTGGCACCCATTTCGTTCGCTATCGCCATCGCGTATGCCGCCATTTTCCTTAAAGACACCAAACCAAAGGTTTGTGATGCAGTTTGCACGTTTACTATTGCTTAATTGGCATACAAATCACACTTTTATGTCCAAGAAGTGTAGTGATGTTAAAGAAACTACGTAAAGATAATTTTTAATATTAGTGTTCGAGCTTAAATTTTGTAGCTTGACACCTTAAGTTTATTTAACACTTTCTCGAATTGGTATTGGTTATGATTAGTTTTAGTTTCTGCACTTTTCACGTTAAACGAATACCCCGTTATTCATATGCAAGGCTTCTTTTGCATGACCTCAGAGACAATAAACTAAATATGAATCATCCTTTTTTTAATAAGCCAATCCTTTTTTAAATATTTTAATGCCGATAAATAATTCTACCTGGTAGGGAAAGGAATTTATTGTAATTTTTTTTTATTTGAAGATTGAAGCAGAAAAACGTTGGGAGGCAGTGCGAGACCTGGTCAGTCTGGACAACATCAAGCAAAGCTACCACACTTGCACCAGGGCAAGGCCAGGGAACATGCGACTGCAGATCTGGCTGCTGGTATGGGTGAGCTGTATGCAGAGGCTGGCTGATATGGGTGAGTCGGAAGACAGTGGTTTAAATGTGAAAAGACTGTACTTAAGGTGCCCTTAACCAAGAAGGCAAAGATACAACAGGAATAAGAAGGTTTGGTTTCGTCCTAACCTGCTGGGATTATTAAGAAATCATTCCTCTTTTTTGCCGAACTCACACCAACACGGATGTGAATCAGATTAAAGCCTTGGTTTCCTCAGAGTCTGTCGCCAGAAAAATGCCACCGCTATTATAAGTGGATGATGTCACCCTACAGGCCACCGCTTTACCGGAACGTTACGTTGACACGAAACTGGAAACCTAGCGAACTCCTCAACTAACTCTGTTGTTGTTTTGGTTTTCGTTTTTGCATGTCAAAAATAGAAAATTGAGGTTCTTCGTGACAATTCTCACAAAATCAATTAGCATTTCTTCATCGGCAAGCGTAAAACAACTCTCGCCTTCCGTCATTTCCTCAAATTTTTAATTTTTGGCAAGCACACCACGCAACAGACAACAGCAAAAAAAGTTGTCATCACAATTTCCCCAACGCACTCAACAGCAACTCAATCTTGCGGTCGTGTTGAGCGCTCCCGAGGAAACCACTCTAGCGTAATCAATGTCAGTAGTTTGTATGACGTCACTCACCGCACTTGTCCGACCGCTTAAATCTGTTGACGGACTCCGAGGAAGAGGCTTAACCCATTGTATCTTTCATGCAGGTCTACTGGCAGTGGGTTTTCCCTTCGTCCGCATCATGTACCAGTGGGGCGTGACTGCCTACTCCAATGCCAACATCGTCGTCACAATTTCCAAGGCTCTGTTCACTATTGTCCTCGTGCCCGTGTTCAGCAACAAACTCATGCTCCACGAGGCAGCCATAGGACTCATCGGTGTCCTGGCCACCTTGTCCCAATTCATACTCATGTCGGTGGCCTACTACGAGTTCATCTTCTACTTTGGTGAGTGATTACTACCTGTAGTCCATTCGAGATAGGTTGGTAGTGCATTATGGTCAGCTAGATTATCACTAAACACATTCTATACATATACTTGAGACTAGAGAGCGAATAAAACAGCATAATTATTAGCGCAAATGGGGTTTTTTGTTCTTCGCTGTTAGCGGTTCAGTCGAAAGTCTCTCTTTCCATCAGCATATAAGCGAGTCTTACCAGTTCAAGTAATTTGCAGATACACCAATTCTTTAATGTGAAATGTACATTTCAGGCCAAAACCTCCTTTCGAAATCTGAAAATCAGTTCTTAAGCAACACAACGCCATACATAACACTGTCGAGTATGCTTACATAAAAAAATGAGAACTGGTCTAGGAAGAACTTTTTACGAATTTTTTTCTCGAATCTAAAATTCAGTCCAATAAAAGCGAGCCATCTTATTGTACCATTATCTACCGACAGTACTTATAAGTATCACTTATAAGGCTTTTGTTTTACTTTTCATTATTCATTCGAAGAATGTGATGGCAAGGTGATACTTTTCAATTGAATTGTACGATTTTAGAAGTTAGAACGTTAAAATCTACAAAGGTAAAGTAAATTCTTCAGAAAAATTTAACTTTAGTTACCTGCGCCAAATCGTTATGCCCTATGTACTTGCGTTTTGTATTGTTTATCAGTCCCATTTAAAGGACCATTGTTTTACTATTCGTTGTTCGTTTAAGGGAATATCCGTTAGGGGAGAGTGTTGTACCTTGGGACAATTTTTACATTTAAATTTTTTTCTTCGATAATTATAGTCAAAATAAAAATTCAAAAGCAGCATTTCAACACGCCAATATATTCCTCCATAATATATTTTTTTATATTCAGGCAGATTGAAATTAAAAAATTGCCACTCATTTAAAGTGGAGAGGATAAACTGTCCCAAGGTACAATATGATGTTTTACCTTGGGACATTCTTTATAATTCAGTCAATAGTCATACACTTGAACTAATTTGTGTCAGGAAACAAACTTTATTGTTTTTTAAAGGAAATGCACAAATAAAACTTCATAATTCAAGAATAATTTAAATTATACAATAAAATTGCTAGTCCAAATTATTTAACATTATATGATGATACAATATGCTTTACTGTCCCAAGGTACAATACACTACATGGTTTAAATAAAAGCAAGATGGTTGCCAATCTAAAGGCATTATCATTATTTTCTCATAACCAAAATATTTTAAAATCTTCTCTTTTATGAAGAAAATAAAATAAATAAAATGCAGTTGACTTTTTGTGTACAAAGGTAAAAATTATATTAGGATGAGAAAAATATTTACTTTGGGGTAATGAAATATTATTTTTTGTCACCAATTCATCAATTCAATGATGCTAGGGTTAAATTTTATTTTGATGTTGTCTGTTGGTTAAGGCTACTATTAGAAATAAACAATGTATTAATATTGCCAATAGATTCTTAGAAATTGTCAGTGTCCCAAGGTACAAGCGCCCCAAGGTACAACACTCTCCCCTATATGGTAGTGGGGATTTTACTGATGCAGTATTTAGTTAAAACTAAACATTAAAAGACTAAAATAGTGAATCACATTTATGCAACAAAATTTAGTTTTTTGAAGGAAAACGAGAATAAATACATCATTAGGTGCATTTTATGTTCCAACTATTTTGTTTACCGTAATATTTTATCATTAATTGCACAGATGGCTTTAAAATAGTTAAAGGTAAAAAAATTAATTAAATATTAATTCAGTGCACAAAGGGTTTAAAGTTATTACTTAATGTTACAGAAATCCAAATGCAGCGTACTATCTGTAATAAAGGAGGGGGTTCTTTTTTTAAAATATTTTTATCGAATTTTCCTTCTAGCTTGCATTGGTGGAGCTCTATCGAGCACAGTCGGAATCGGCGTTAAATCGAGAATTTCAAAGTTAGTGCACAAAGACGAATTGGGTAAGCAGTGGCCTTTATTCTAACAGATTTGTGCTTTTGAACTACTTTTCAAAAGAACATATGGAATTGCATTTCTCAATCTGAGAGGCCCATTAAAACTTAAAGGAAATAAAAATAAAAGAAAAGTTACATATTCTTCTGAAATATTCAATAAATAAAGTAAATGACTGTTGAACTTTTTGTGTTGTTTAGTTTTTGAAAGATTTGAGAGAAGATGTGAAATTTTTTCTCTAGCGAAATGTAGGCATTTTTTTAAAATCTTTTTATTCATTTGAATATACCTATTCACATAACAGTAAACATTATGAAATTTTCTCGCATAGGCCGTGCCTTCTCATTCCTGGGTATGTTTGAAGCTCTCACTCCTTTGTTCGGGACAGTCCTGTTCCTGCAGATCTACAACGCATCCGTGAAGACCTTCCCCGGTCTGGCCTTCGCTGTAACGGCGGTGATTCTATTGCCATCAGGCTTAATTTTCATGTAAGTATTAGAAGAGACATTTAATAATATATGGTTCATTCTCAAAAAAATTTACGATTCCTACATTCAGGAAGGATTTAAGAAGGGGTGATCCCTTGTTTCCATAAACGGATTCCGACTGGGCGAATTGTGTATTTTCTAGACACGCCCATATACAAGATATTGCTTTATACTTAGTCACAGTAATGGGTCATTCAAAAAATGTTATAATTCCCAACTTTCAAGTTGTTCAAAAATAAAGTATTCGTACGGGTAGGGTCATATGGGGGAATTATGGATCAAAAAATCACAACATCCTATTTTTTTCTAAAGTATGAAAGATAGAAAGATTTAATTTTGCATGGAGTAAGCTTAAATAATTTAGAATTTATTTAAATAATAACTCAACTTAAAACTTAATTATTATTAGTTTTATTTTAATTATTGAGTGATCAGGAATTACCCCGGGTTTGGGCAATTATGGATCACACATGGGGTAATTATGGATCACCCTTGTTTTTTTATACAAATGCATATTAAAAGTAAATTAATGCTTCAAATTATCACTTTTTAGCACATAAAAAGATTGTTTTAGCACATAAAAGTAATGAAAGCGAAACTTGGCATATTTTTTTTACGCCAAGTTAGAATTCTCTACGCATCTTTCTTCATACATGTATAAAGAACCATCAAAAGAACTCTATTTTGACAAAAAAAAATTCAACGGACTCTATTACAGCAATCCAAACTGAATTATATAGCACAAATAAATATTCTTTTCGAAGTTTTTAGTTTAAATATAGTTTCTAATAAGTTTAACGCAATGGCAACAGTGAAAATATTGAATAAAAATAGAATTTGCATGTTATTTCAATGTAGATTAAATTTTTTTGTTATTTAAATTTTAAATAAACTTCTAATTTGAATTTTTTAATGAAATTTGGATTGCAGCCTAATCTGATTTTATGCTTCAAAATGACATATACCACTTGGCTAAAAGCACATGAAAAATTAAAAAATATCACTGATCCAGAATTACCCCAGTGATCCAGAATTACCCCAGTAAACTGGGGGATAAATCGATATACCTTTAAAATCATTAAAAAAAAATATTATGAAATTTTTTTTATCGGATTGAAAAGCTTAGACCTTTTCCTATTGAAAAATAGTACCAACAAAATAGTTAGTTCAAATATGTTTCTCCAGTATGGATCTTAAAAAAAATCATGTTTTTCAAAGACAATCTTTTTTGAAGATGTTTTTATAGTAGTGTAAAAAGTAATTTTTTTCTATTTTTTGCTGCAGAGTTACATTGTTTTTGAACTTGATATAAGAAAATAGAATATATAAGGATGACTTGGCATAATTTATTATTTTTTTAAAAACCATTTTTACTCCTTAAAACTTAGTGATCATTATTTACCCCGGAAAGAGAGTGATCCATAATTCCCCCATGTGACCCTAATAAAGTGCGGGTTTCATTTGAAATATTTTTTTTAAATTTTACGTAAAGAATGCTCCTATCTAATGAAACCCAGCAAAATATACATTTTTTTAATCAATTATGCCTCAATTTAACTTTTCGCACAAAACACAATGTTACTTTACTGAGAGCTATGTAACGAATGAAGATAAAATATACGTACGGACACCGGATTTTATCAGGCACTACAGCTTAAATTTCATGCAAACTACAAAGTTTTTTTTTTGTTTGTTCTTAAAAGGTTGATGGGGGACATTCACGGCCATATCCACCTGAGCTTCAATTCCAAATCGCTGTGGAAAACAAGCGGTTAGACAGGTTATAGCAGTAGGATAATATTAGCATGTGATTCGAGAGCTGTATAGGATAACATTAGCACGTGGTTCGAGAGCAGTATATGATAACATTAGCACGTGTTTCAAGAGGTGTAGGATAACAAACCGCGCGACATCACATGAATGTTTCCCATTGGCTATACCCAAAGAGTCATAAGAGTTGGCGTGATATGCTTAAGACCTTATGTGCCACAGGGCATAAAATAGACTAAATAAGTAAAGGATTAACATATCTACTGGATTTTATTTTTAGGTGGATGATGAATCTTCCTACTGTGTCCCAGGGAACATTCGGAAAGGACGACGACGAGCAGACGGCACGCCCTCTGGAGGACATCAAACCAGGGAAAAACTACGAGAAACTCGAGGAAGAGAAATACTAACTGAAACAGTATCTTAGAAGATTTCGACGAATGGTCAACAAAGGACTTTTCATAAGAAACAATAATAACCAGGAACTACCCATAAAAATAAAACTGTATTGATTGATGAACTATGGGTAGGAACTGTATAGACTGGTCAAAATAAGACTGGAAGGAAAAATTAATCGGTAAATCCTAACTAGGACCGAATATTCTATACAGTATACAAAGGTTTAATGCAAACAGCTTTGCGCGTATTACAGACCACGAACTAAAATTGTACAGTTTAATATGCATGTGTTACTGACACTTCTGTAAAAGATTTGTAACGTTGCCCACGATTTTTGTATGTAACGTTTCACCATTCTAAAGTAACCTGACTAAAACAAATTATGTGAATAACCTTTCACAAAACTCTATGTTACAAGGTGAAACCTACCAGTGAATCTAAGAGCATCTGCAATCATAAATATTTTGGTAAAAAAAAAGATAATGAAAACATTCCGGATTTTAACAAGCCGGAATAGAGTAGTTGGCAAAATAGCTTTCTTGCAATCGAAGTATTACAATGTCGAGGGTTGTCCAGGGACCAACTTTAATTTGGTATAAAACTATAAAAATAACCGCAAATATTGCTACTGAATTCTACACTATGTATAATATATAGTCTCCCAGCACTTCTTAGCATCTATGACGTGTGTTCTAGACGATTTTAAACTATTACTCGTAAAACGAAAAGGGGTCAGGCAGGTTTAGTTTAAGCCAGCGTTACTGTATTTGGCGATTGAATCGCCACAGATTGTAACAACAAGACAAGCGCCACAGATTGCAACAACAAGGCAAGTGATTATTTACAGACAATTGCCTGTCTGTAAATAATCACCTGCTGCTGTATTTGGCGATTGAATCGCCAAATACAGCAGCAGGTGAATATTTCTTTAAGGTTTAAAAACAGTTTCTCAACTGTAAAAATAACCGCAAATATTGCTACTGAATTTCAAACTATGTATAATGTACTACTATGTTCAAAAAAATTACATTCCATCGTAAGTTTGTAAGCAAATTTAATGTCTTTTTTACTCAGTTTTGGTAGTGTATTCGTTTATGCACCGTTTGCGGTTAATATGCTGTAAAACTCCTCAGGCAGTGCTTTCTGCCACCGGTATTAATGTTGCACCAAATGTTTCACAATGTGTGTGTGCCTCAAAGACACTTTTCCCAAAATATAAGAATGCTAAGTATTCCAAGTCTTTCGAAAAAGATGGTAATATATTGTTCAAGGACATGTTTTCAGAAAATTAAAAAAATATATATATCTTATCCAAACGTTTAAAAAAAATTTTAATGAAAAATTAAGAACTTAAAACCTTAAATATAAGAAAACTAAATATTTTAAGGCTTTCAAATATGATGATATGATGGTCGGGGATATGTTTTCAGACAATTCGAAACGTAACGAAAGAAATCTACTCCAAACCTTAAAAAAATAACTGTGTATTATTTTCCAAACAATCGGCGAAAACCTTTTACAAGCTTTTCTAATCGATAAAAGACAAACAAAATGTTTATATAACGGATAAAATTACAACTGTGATAGTATATTGTTATCTGTTATGGTGATCCTTTGTTCTCTGCTTTCGAGGCGTTTTGGGAAAAGGATTGTTGTTTTTATTTATTATTTTGTGGGGAGATATTATGTGGTCCGACCTTTTAAAATGTGTGGCTCAGTTAAATAGTCTGTGCATATAGTTAAATAATAAAGGTTTGTCTTTATGATAAATGTCTGTAAATAATTTATTTTCAAGCGTTCATGTGAAATAACGTTATTCGGAATCTCAAAAGAAAAGAACGGTAAGTGGGATATTTTAATAATTATTAATTAGGTTATTTTGTTAATCACGCACTTAAAAAGAGGATGTAATTTCAATGAATAGCGGTTAATAAAAAAAGTATGTAATTGCCTTAATTAGAATAGAAAATTTAAGAAAATACAGATATTTTTAAAGGATTTTCATAAAAAATTTAATAATAGTTTTTTGTAATTTGTGTTTTGTAAGAAAATTAAAATGTAGTTATCGGGTTTAATCCTATAATTAGTTTTTCTTTTATTTGCGATATTTTCGAATAGAATATCTTTCTTCATTAACCCTTTATAAGGCCATTTTTTTCTAGTAATGTTACGTTAAAATATTTCTGGGATTGAGATTGATTTATAAAAAGAAATTCATATAGCTCATTACCTAAAATTAATTTTGATTATTGAGACCATTTCATTTCGGTGGGAAGTATGTTTCCCATCGCCCGCTGGGAGCTATTCAAACGTATCGTCCATAGGAACCCTGCATTAGTAATTTTTTTGTGTTTTCTGAAGTTATCAGAAGATGGCAGCACTAAACAAAATTGATGAAGTTGCTGGGAAGTATAGTTCCCACAGCCTTATAAATTGTTAAAATAAGTATTTATTTTTAACTTTTTATTAAGTAATTAAAGTGTAAAATCTGGGCACATGTAGGTGTTTTAATGCTGTTTAAATTTATTACAAAATTCAGTTTATTTAAGTTTCTTGATGAGGCTAAGAAAACCCGATAACATCTATTAGATTATTAACGTTAAATTGTGTGCATAATTTTTATTGTTTATTCTATGTTGTTCACCGCGTTACTTTACATTTTTACTTATAAACATATGTAGCATGTAAAAGAACCCCGGAATATCCATTTGGCTTGGGTTCTCTCGGCAATATTTAATCTCGGCATACTTTAACATCCACATAGAGCTCAGATTCCTTGTATTCTGGACTTCAAAATTAGTAGCGAGAGTAGCTAACTCGCCCCACAAAAAAATGGATCTTAGTTCTGGGGAATATGCTGAATCTGCAAATACTTGACCGCCAATATTGCAGTCCCATTAGAGAAAAAAAATAAACATGCAGCTTTAGTGCATAATCATTACAAATACGTGGTGGTGTTTTAATAAAAAATATTTATGTAAAACTTGAACAATGATTTTAAAAAATATATTTAAGCGTTTAAAAGTAATGCATTGGAATGAAAATTTAGTTTTTTTTTTTATTTCATCTCAGAAAACTTTCTTTTATTAACTTACAAAAAATAATTAGATCAGTGCAAAAAAAACACTAAAAAAATATATGTACCAAATTTAATATTTCAAACTGTAAATGAAACTCGACAATATTTCATAGTCTTATAAAGCATTCATCAGTTTTCAGCAAAAGTTTCTGGTCTTATTAAAACAAATATTTAAAAGTTTTCTAAGCGGAGAGATTCTTTTCGAATTACTTAAAGCATAAAAACGTCAAAATTAGTAGAATTAATATTAGCCTTTTAAAATTAGTAGAATTAATATTAGCCTTTAAAAGTTTTCTACAGATTCTTTTCAAATTTCAAAATTCAAAACCTTTATATCTAAGTAAAATTAGTATTAAGCAAAGCCGTTATAAAATGTTTTAAAAATGCATTTACATATTTAATTACAAATAAAAATAGCTATTTACATTTTTTTGGCAAATATTCAATAATTATTCATTTTCTAAATTTATTTGTATTTTGAAGAATAAATGTTACATTGCTTGCTCTAAAACTGAAGTAAAAAATTTCATATTAACATTGAAACAATATATTATCTTCGAAACCTAACTAATCTAAATAATTTTTTAAATAGCATTAAAAAAAAACAATGATAAAACCTCATCAAAAGGAATAATTTCTATTTAGACGCAAATACTTCTGAAAGCTCAATTATAAATTTACATCTACTCCTTCACAGTAAAAAAATATATATAACGTAATTTTTTTTTTCATAAAATATTATAAAGTAAAAACTATTTTTAAAAATTTCACTTAAATATTTGGGGAATCAAATAATCCAATTTTTTCACTCAAACTTTTTCACATTTTGTTTTACTAGTTCATAAGCACACAAAAAAACTCATCCTAGTCTGCATCTTATTTTCCACATTGAAAATCATTTTATCAATGGAGGTCGAACACAAAATAACTCAAACAATAATTTTATGTAACACTTTTATCAGTTTATTGATACACGACATAAAACAATGATTTCTTTTTCTAGAGAAATCGTTTTTTAAAATAGTATTAAAAATTTTACCGGGAAACCTTGTCAGTAAAGCAACGGTTCGAGAGTTAGGTTGAATTATCCTTGCACTAGAGCTACACGAGATATATTACCGATAGGCACCATTATTTTAAACCACATTATAGTGACGAACCAACTTCTGAACAGTGGTGGATTTAGGTTTGAGTATGCCCTAGACCCGATACGATTTGGCGCCCTTTTTCTTTTGTAACTAATATATGAAGAGTACTGGGGGAAAAGCGCTTGAATTCGTAGAAAGCTTTCCTCAATATGCCTCTTTGGCGATGATACCGAGAAATCGCCTAACTGGTGTAAAGAAACCGGTTACTCGCTTTGTTTTTCACTCGCAGCACCCGATTCACGCCAGAGATCAGTGGTCATGAGTTACACTTTTGTATCGCGAATGAAGAACCGAAAGAAAAACTAGTTTCCTGTCGCTTTTGGCGCCCCTCAAAATTTGCCGCCCTAGGCCCGGGCCTCATGGGCCTAAGCCTAAATCCGCCCCTGCCTCTGAGTTGGTACCCAACACAACTGTAAAGGCGCGAAGTCGGGACTTTGAAGCATATCTAATGTGCACCCGCTCTACACGGGTTATTATTCGTCAGACATTTGGCTGCTGGACTTCTGAATGGGAAAATTTTGGACAAGCATGTCATAGGATTATGTGGCATGTAAAAGATCCTTGGAGAGTCCATTTAGGTTGGGTTCTCCTCCTCGGCGAAATTATATTTCGGCATACTTTAACATCGCCAGAGAACGCGGATTCATTGTAATCTGTGCGTCAAATTGGTAGCGAGAGTAGCCCAGATGGTGCCACAAAAAAAAATGACTCTCAGTTCTGGAAAATATGCCGTGTCTTGAAAGGCTTGAAAATGATGCAGCCACATTAGAGATACTAGAGCTATTTTGGCAATGCCCGGGCTCAAACCTGCAACCTTTTGCATCCAAAGCAAGGACCTTACCGAGCAGGCTCCTCGGTCCAGCATAGTACGTAAAATTATGATATAAAGAAACATGTTTCTCTTCTTTTGTTATAAAGTTCACAATCGAGTAAAAATAATTAATATTTTTGTGCTTCAGTGCGTTAAGAGATTCAATTGCGTTGTGTTTTTCTAGCGACGATGGCGGAGGAAGGCCCTCGACCCTCTTTCAGTACAAGAGCAATGGAGATTCTGCGACAGGTGACAGTAGAACCTTTCACCTTCTTCTGTCTCCTGGGATACGCGATTCGAGGAGTCTCCTTCCAGAGTCTACTCATGGACAGAGCGTGCAGGGTCAGGTACACAGACGACGTGTGTGACAACATCGACTCTTACAAAGACGTACAGGTGAGGATCGCTTCACACGTAGCGAAGCACTCATGAAGGGTTATGAACACTTGTGGGTTATAACCACGCAAAATGTATCTGTAGACTGACGAGCACTTATCAGTATCCTTAAAAAGCCACTGAAGTTAGGCAAATGAACATGAAATTAATATAGTAATGTTCAAAGTCGTCTTGAAATGTCTAAAGACTCGGGTTCTTCAAGAAGTTTTATGTGGCAATTAACTTCTGTTCTTTCTGTTTCTTTATCATTTTATTATAAATTGGTCCGTGCTCGGTGGTGGATCTCTCATTGAGTTGAGGCATTAGATTCTTAAAATATTTTTGTACACTACACTTCTACGTGACAGAATCCGAATGTCGTTTTGCAGGCCCAGAGCACCATCGATGGCAACAACCTGTACACAGGGGTCATGTTGATGAACTCTCTCCCCGCCCTGGTTGTGGCTATCTTCCTCGGGCCCTGGGCGGACAAGTACAGCAGAAAGTACCCTATACTGCTGGCAGTATCGGGAATGTTCCTGGAAGCGCTGGCCAGTGCAATACTGACTCTGTTTCCCCACGTTACCCCGGCGCTGTACGTAGCTGCCTCTCTGCTGTCTGGCGTAACAGGTGGTTTCATGATGACTGTGTCGTCGTGTTTCAGTTATCTTTCGGACATCACGGAACCTAGGTGAGTCAATCTTAAACGAATGCTTGGTCTAGGATTCTGTTTAAATGTTTTAAACAGGACTAATGAATGTCAACTCTTTATTTCTATACTTCAACCTCACATCAAAATTCAGATAATTAACCAAGAAACTCAACTACTTATTTTATACTTTAATGCCAAAAACTAAACTTTTGGCATTTCGCTTGTTATTTGGTTGATTTACTCTGTAAAAATTAAATTTTACTCTAAATTCTCTGTGATTGACAGACATTTGTGATGACTTGATAATGACTCTTGAGCCAGAATTTAACAATAAATTTTATTCATAGTTTAATACAATTTACCCTTTAATTTCATCGCATTTACAATGACATTTATACAATTCAAAAAGTATTAGCAACTTTTTCTACAGTGGTATTAGCTTTCGGTAAATACATTCAGCATGATAGATAGAACAACTTTTAAATTTACCATACCAACTTTCTACCATACTATGTTTATTTTTGGGGAGCTTTTAAAATATTTGGGTAGCAGTAGCAGCCTATTTTTTTTAGGACATTTCAACTAACAGGCTTAGATCTCCACGAACTAGCTAGTTAGCTTATTGATGTCCTGACAACTATGTCCTAGAGTAATACAAAGCACCAAATTATTTTAGTAAATTCTTAAAGAGATAGTTTCTGATTTTGAAGTTGACTATAATAAAACTTTTATCAAATTTTCATATCTAATTAAATTTTATTCTCAGTATTCTTATTGGTTCCCTCTTGTTTCCAGGTCGAGACCTACTCGCTTCGCCATCCTAGAGTTCTGCTTCATTCTGGCCATGCTTCTTGGCGGCTTTCTCGGCGGACAGCTTTACCAGCTGTATGGCTACTTGCCAGTCATGATGTTGTCGCCCATTTCGTTCGCTATCGCCATCGCGTATGCCGTCATTTTTCTCAAAGATACCAAACCAAAGGTTAGTTTAACAGTTTACCACGTAGACACCTATACAAGTCGCAATCGTCTCATACCTTTTGCGTCCAAGAGGTTCCGGAATTTAAATAGAACTATTTTTTCAATCCTTCGAATATGGTCCTACGAATATTTTATACCTTCACAAGTACCACTCTATGCTAAAGAGTGCACATTTTGTAGAACCTCAGAGACAAAAATCTGAACTAGCTCTCGTTTTTTTCGTGTTGTATTTTTATATTGAGGAGCTGTCAACGTAGTAACTGGCAAATTATTTCTTTCACTATATATTTTATGAAAAGGGGTTCATTATAATTTCTTTTCCCAATTTTAGATTGAAGCCAGCAGGCGCTTGGAGGTGATGCGAGACCTGGTCAGTCTTGACAACATCAAACAGAGCTACCACACGTGCACCAAGGCACGACCCGGGAACATGCGACTGCAGATTTGGCTGCTGGTATGGGTTAGCTGTGCTCAGAAACTGGCTGATATGGGTGAGTCGGAAGAGACAAGTCCAATCCAAATAGACATTAAAACTTTCAAAAGAATATTGAATAACCTATATTTCTTACATTTTATTAAAAAATAAACGACCATATTGCTCAAACAAATGTTTTCATTTTGCTGGCTACAGAAACTGATGTGCAATCTCAACAAATTTGTTGCATGTGAAAACTCCAAATTTCCATGCAACATCTAGAAAAACTATTTATATCACTTTATATAGCCACACTCACTAAACTACTGATTAAAAAAGTAGCATAAGAATTCATAGTTTTTATATTCACCTAAGGTTTGATGAGATTGAGAATTGCGTATTATTTTTTAAGTCAGCAATTCTTGGTGAAACAGGCATTTGTATTCAGCATAAGTGTAGCTCAAATGCATTATCTCAACTAAACCAAACTTAAATTGGATATAGGCTATCAAACATTATCTTAAATCGTTATGAATTTAATTTCTTCTTTTTAAGGCCTATTTGCCGGCAATACTACAAACAATAAGGGCACGCTCTCGTCAAATTCAATTCAAAATGGTGAAAGAGGTTAGCCCTCACATTAGCACCAGTACTGACTTTGGTCATATTGTCTGGCACTTAAGGCCTTATGGAGATAAATCACTTCTTTGTCGATAAATCTTCTATTTTTACAATGCATTGTAACCCAAGTTTCCTTTAGGTTTGATGGCTGTGGGATACCCTTACGCCCGCATCATGTACTTGTGGGGAGTGACTGCCTTCTCCAATGCTAACATTGTCTTCACAGTCTCCAAGGCGCTGTTCACTGTGGTCCTCGTCCCCGTGTTCAGCTCCAAACTCATGCTCCACGAGGCAGCCATAGGACTCATCGGGGTCGTGGCGACTCTGTCCAAATTCACGCTCATGTCGGTGGCCTACTACGAGTTCATTTACTTTTTTGGTGAGTGATTGAGTTAAGTTGCGAACAAACGGTTTGCCAGATTATCGACATATATACGCTCTATATTTATAACGTTTTCGCTAAAATTGGCAAGGAGATATTGTTTTTATGGTTGCAGGATTTCTTCGGATGACTTATTTTTATAAAAATTGTAGTTCCATGGTTGAAATACGAATGAAGCAAAATATAAAATTTATATATATCCCGAAATTTTTTATTAATTATAAGTTTAAATTGAGAGCTAACTAAACTCAGTAAGCTGCTTTGGCTTATATACTACACGGTGGACAGCTCTTCCGGCAAGCAAATTTTGGCGCGAGATTGTGCCGGAATCCTAGAACTTTCTAGCTGCCACCACTATTTGGAGCGTTGATTCACCACTTTTGTGGTGTGTCAAAGCTATGGGTTTACCAAAAAATTGGTACATTCATGCTCCAAATAGCTAGAGCATGAAAGCAGCTAGAAAGTTCAAGGATTCCGGTGCAATCTTTCACCGAAATTTTTAACAATGCACGGTACATTATTGTAATCTAGTCGATTGGTAGTAAGGCAGTAGTAAATCAGCGTGGTGTAATTTAGCGTGAAGTAAGAAGAAGATTAGCAGAAGTAATTTAGCGTGGATGTTATTTTAACATTGCATGTGCTTGTGCGGCGGTCCAGTACGGATGGTATTGATTGGATCTTTGATGACATTCTAAGCTTGAAATAAAATAATGAAAATGTACAATTTTAATCCACATTTTCTTCTAGCTTGTATTAGTGGATCGCTCTCAAGTGCAGTGGGTATAGGAGTTAAATCGAGGGTTTCCAAGTTAGTGCATAAAGACGAACTGGGTGAGAATTAGTCCTTATTCTAATGATACATTTATCATCTTTATTTTTTTATCAAAGTTCAAAAAAACTCATAACTTAATTTTGTAATCTAGAAAACTCCTAGAATGTTTTAAAGAAGGGTAAGAAAAAAGATATATTTACAAAATATTTGATAGAATAAAGTAAATATCTTTTGGAGCTACGCATTATTTCGTGTTTTGAATTTGGAAGATTTTTAATCGAAGCTTTGATATTTTACCACTAGCCTAAGCAAATTATTCATTTCAAGCGGTGTATTCATTTGCATATACAAAACTTCTATTAGAATAATACAACGATTTGTAATGTATACTGGATGGACTTCAAAATTACTTGAAAAGCATATACTGTTTAATATATAATTGTTTAGAAACTACTTGAGGAATATATGAGTAGGATTTTAATAAGATCTTAGAATGATTTGTATAGTCCAAAAATGCGGGGCTTTATCAAGGGAAAACTCACACTACAAGCACAACAAATTTTGGGTGCCCCTGTAAGGAAATTTTTAAACACCAATGCGATCGAAATCGGCACTTTTGTGAACAATTTCTTGAAAAGTATTCGATCGTCATGGGATTAAAAGTATTCTTTGAATTTATGAAAAATACATTTAAATATACAGGGTGGCCCAAAAGTAGCCTAACAGTTAGTTAGGTATACAGTTATTTATACAGAAACAGTTATTTTAGTACAGGTTAAGTATAGATGGGTTTAATTATCGTAGTACTAGAGCTACAAGAAAGTTAATGGTGACAGGCAACGTAATTAAGAACCATAGTCAAAGGTAACATCTTTATTTAAAGACACATATTTACATTTTTAATCCCGAAGGTGCTCAAATTGCCTACCTTCGACATTGATGCATTCCTGCCTGGTGCATAGCCTGGTCTTTTAGGTATAGTAAACCGAAGATATCCGAAATTAAACCATTCCACAAGTCCACGAATTGCTACTATTTGGCTAAGATCAAGTAGTACGATTTTACTTTAGCCAACCAACAAAACTAAGCACGACTGCGTCAAATGCCTGTTCTAAATAACCCAAATTTCTTAACAATGGTACAGCATTAACTGTTAGGCTACTTTTGAGCCACCCTATATGTATGCATATAACGGTAACCCTTTCTGAAATTCTCTCGCATAGGTCGTGCCTTCTCCTTCCTGGGAATCTTCGAGTCCCTCACACCTCTGTTCGGCACGATCCTGTTCCTGCAGATCTACAACGCATCCGTGAGGACCTTCCCGGGTCTGGCTTTCGCCGTATGCGCAGTACTTCTGATACCATCGGCAATTATTTATATGTAAGTATTGCTGAAAAAGGTTTACAGCTATCTATTCGTGATCATTGTTCAGATGGAACTTAGACACACATTCTTAAAAATCCTTTCTTCAGTAAAAGGAATCGTACTAGTAGCAGTTATTCTGCCGAAATATTTAAGTACCCCTCTTTCGCTTCTGAAGAAAACACAACCGCATAGTGGGTCCTTAAAAACGGTAAATGATTTATCAAATAAAGAAATGTTCAGGGTTCTTCATTTTTTACTCAAGGGTAATCTTAAAGTGTTTTGTTATTTTATTCATGCCCTTATCTGTCTGCACCGAATTCTTCCTCTTCTCAAAATACACACATTTTCATTATTAAAATGTAGAACACTTAGTACAGTACCCTCGTAGAACAAAAACTGTCAGATTATATCTGTGGAATATCATTCCTGTATTGAAAAATCACTGAGAACAAAAAAAGATCGGACGATATAATGTGCTAGTAGGAAAACTAAATATTTTTTTCTTAAAGTCAAAATTTTTCAGGAACATTATCTTAAATTTTAACTGCTTCCAGGATTTTATTTTGCCTAACAGGTTAATGAGATCACTTGTTTTCATTTTCAGGTGGATGATGGGTCTTCCTACTGTGTCTCAGGGAACGTTCGGAAGGAACGACGATGAGCAGACGGCACGTCCTCTAGAGGACATCAAGCCAGGCAGAAACTACGAGAAACTCGAGGAAGAGAAATACTAACTGTAACTGGACCATTTAAGATTTTTATTGATCTTCCAAGCTAGAATTTATCACGAGAAAAGCGTGAAACCCAAAGACTTACTATAAGAATGGGACATACCACAACCAGGACCGAACAGGGTATCTGTGTCAAGTGGATTTAACGCAACGATTTCACAGTTTTCAGACCACGCATTGAAATTGTTTAGAAATAAATCTTTTTTTTACCGTTATGTTTTATTATTTATGTATTACCTTTATATTTTAAAGATAATTTTCGTTATCCTCGTCCTTTCGTTATCCTCCGAAAATCATCCTTTGTTATCCTCCGAAAATCCTCATTTCGTTACCCTTCGAAATCCTAACCATTCTTTTAACCCTTTCAGTCCCAGTGATGCCATTTGGCATCTTCACTTCACTTTCAGTATTTTTTTCAAAATTTTTATGTCCCGTTAAGACATCCAAACACACATCATTCGATTCTTCACACTTTGCTCTATCAGACAATATTTTACATTAATCTCAATATAAGTCAGAACTACTATTTTTTTATTTTGAAAATAGTCAACAAGCGTTTCTCTTGATTTTTGATAAGTTCACTTCAGTTCCACATATTTAAAACACAATTTAAACTATTTCGGTTAAAATAATTACAAATTTTTTTTAATAATATGGTCACATACCTTAAAATATATAACTCGAAGTGTTTTTAGGTAATATATATATTTTTATTTTGTTGTTTTCCACAATTAAAAATTTTTGGCATTGTTTCAAAAACCATATAAAAAATGTTAATGATTTTTTTTCTTGGTGGAATTCGTATATTTGACCTAAAATAAGCTTATTTTCTCAATATCAGATGTTTCTGTAGTGTAGTAAATTTTCGGGACTGAAAGGGTTAAGTAGTTGTTTTTGCTTTACTTTCAGTTTAACTACACAATTTATTTAAAGCCCTCATAAACCGCATGTACACATAAGTCTGACAGAACCTGTGAACACCGAAGTATTGCGTCCTTTTGATGGATGTGACGGTCCAGGACCGTAGTATTCATTCAAATATTGGTATACTTCCGAAGCTCGGAAACGTATGCGACACAATATTTTAGCAGAAGTAAAGCAGTTTTTTGTTTTAAAAAAAGTTGTATGAAGTCGTTAGTTCGGGTAATTGCAAGACAGTGGCCCTTGTGGTTAAACTTCACGGTTTTCAATTTGAAAATTGTATTAAAATAGTTTATATAAAATCGGATTAACAGATATTTAGGTAAATACTACCATAAAACTTACTTAAATTTAAAGAAGACACCCATATACATATTTCAAACTATTAGAGCATCATCTCACAAGCAACATCTTTACAATTACAGCATGTATAATCGATGTAAAACACGCAGAAGCAAATTAACCCCTACAACGAGCACCATACCGGAAACTGAACATTTCAACGATCCCTTCATGGCCTAATCGACACATAATAAGTTTACATAAAGTTTTTTTTATCTATACTTGAATTTAGAAAAAATTAATATTATGAGCTCTTACTTCATCGGAAATAGAAGCCTAACTGACGAATGCCGATGCGAAGCGTCCTTTCTCCTTCATTGAAGACGTCCTGAAATTGGTTCTGCCCCATTCCTGTCTTGGAACTGGAATAAAACTAAAGTCACGTTCTAAGATGGTCAGGAGGGTGCCGCTGGGGTGTGAGTAGGCATGTTCTTAAAACTTCTTAAAAAGAAAGCGTACAATTAGTATAGAAATAAAAATAGTATGGGGAAAATGAAACAAGAAAACGGACAGTGAGGCAACGATATAAATGAAAACTCTCACCAAGATAAATGGAAAATACATTATTTTTTTTAATAATTTAAATTGGTCCCTACAAAGTTTAAAGATGAACATACACACCAAACTAATATTTTGTATATAATTTTAAAAAATGACGTACGCAATGCAGCGTTTAAATACTTACAATACGAGGTTAGTCCTGATAAATATAGGAAATAATAACCAAGTACACGTAGAATGTGTTTGATCGAGTTATAAATGTTCCACTTTTTTTACCTAAAAATCAAAGAATTTTGGATTTATCTTGTTTACTTAGGTATTCTGGGAACTGTAGGTTCGCCCTCACGTCTGTCGGGGATTTAAACTTTAAGCAG
Source organism: Hylyphantes graminicola (assembly GCA_023701765.1). NCBI lineage: Eukaryota > Metazoa > Arthropoda > Arachnida > Araneae > Linyphiidae > Hylyphantes > Hylyphantes graminicola. Next base: position 62,311,633 of record CM043115.1, read on the forward strand.
TGAAAAGGTTCGATGGAAAATCTGAAGATTATTTTTGAGCCTTTAATTACAGGTATCAGTAGATTATTTCGATAAAAAAATTAAGTTCTATGAGGGTAAACAAGATATTTCAAAGTTCTTGCTAAAAGACTTAGTTTTTTAGCAATAAATTTTTAAAACATTTCGCATTAAAAACAATGATAGAATGAACTGTTAGAAACATAAAAAATAAAACTTTTTGCATTAACAACACCGAAAAACTGTATTTATAGGACACCTCGAATTTCAAGAAATTGACCTGCCCTTAAGCTAGCATTAAAAAACAATTTTCAAAAACAATTGCAAAACCTTTCTTTTTAACACTTATTTGTTAGAAAAATATGTTTATATGAAGATTATATGAGTAGGATTAACCGTAGTCTCAGGATTATCTATAGTGAAACAACGCATTTTTAGCGTTCTGGGTTGGGTCAAAAATTTCAGAAAAATGTAAGATATCAAAAATTTTATAAAATTAATCATTATTAAGAAATATTTTATTAGGATTTTGTTAATTAATACTTCATTTTCTGTCCGTTTTCAACCTTAGTAGCAACCTTTCTCATCTTGGCGATTTTCATGTTGAGTACGTTTTTGGAAGCTGCTCGACTATTTAATGAGCAGTCCATTCTATTTATGTCGCTGGAAACAAATAATTAGCGTTGCATCAATTCGTTCAGAAGAATTCGGTAGAGCTAAGATTGAAAATTTCAATTATCTTCCTACCTAATTTTCTTATCTACCTACTATGCAACTGTTGCACTACTATAGGAAAGTAGTCTTTTAATGCACATTAATGGTGATGGGCTGGACTGCTCAGCTTTTGAACGGGAATATCTCCCTCCCCTTACAGCAACATTTTTGCAATCCTTACTTGTGCTGAAATTTCATTACCGACCACAAAACCACCTAGATCAACGAAACTGTAACAGCCACTACTGTACAGGGTGTTTATAAAATAACGCACCCTATTCGGAGCGATCTGTAGCTTGAATGAATAATCCAAATGCATCAAACATCGAGACACTTACTAATCAAGAGGGGGGAAGAAACTTAGAATCATAAAAAATAATCATAAAAAAAGAATCATCACAAAAAGCAAACTCGTCGCTTGACCAGGGTTCTAAATACGAGGCGTAGTCAATTATGGCCAATTTCGGCCAACACAGCTAATTACGCCTCGTAATTTAGAACTCTGGTCAAGAGACGAGTTTCTTTTTTTCGAAAAAGAACGGAATCATACAACAGAGACTCGTCTCTTGACCAGGGTTCTAAATACGAGGCTTGCCCAATTATGGCCAATTTCGGCCAACACAACCAATTACGCCTCGTAATTTAGAACCTTGGTCAAAAGACGAGTATATTTTTTATGATTCCATTCTTTTTCCCCCTTCTTCATTAGTAAGTATCTCAAAGTTTTTTGCATTTGGATTATTCATTGAAGCTACAGACCACTCCGAATAGGGTGCGTTATTTTATAACCACCCTGTATATTGATGTCACAAATCACAAACAGTCTTCTTGACCACAAACAAACCACTTTAAATCATCCATTCTTTCAAAAAATTAACAATAAATCTAAACATTGCAGATTTATTACATGGATGTAGAAAGAGTATTGGTTAGGTTAGGTTGGAATTATCGTCGCACTAGAGCTACACAAGGGCTGTTGGCGACGGTCGTCGTATTTTAGAACCACAGTCAAGCAACGAGCCGACACCTGAATAGGCGCCCAATGCAACCGTTAAGGGCGACATCATACGCAGCGTTATGACTTTGAAGGATATTTAACGTGCTCTCCCTTACCCGGGGTATTTATTCGTCGGACATTTTTGGCTGCAGGTGCCGTTAGAAAGAGTAGAAAGAGTATAAAAACATGAGTTTTAAGTCCATATTAAGTTTTCTGCGGTTATGAATCATATAAATATACATTTATATATGAATCATATAAATATACATTTATATATGAATCATATAAATATACATTTATATTGCTCATGAAAATATTTATGGTACGATAATATATTTTATATGTACTAGGTTAAAATAAATTGAAAATAACAGCTATTAAAATAATGAGCTGTTTTTTAAAAAATACATTTTGTCATTATGTCAACAATAAAATATCGTGTTTAATACCTGTGTATAAATACGAGCCGTCACAGGTATTTGTGTACCAGACTTATGCTTCATAACTACTTCAGTTACTGTATGTCTTCTCTCGAAATAAAAATTCTTCTTATAAACAAAAATTTTGAATTTATTAATCATCAGAAAACCCTTAAGAAAACTTAACAAGAATTAATCATTTAGATTTTAGGAATTTAGAGTATGCGGTGATATAGTGGAGTGTTTAATACATCAGCCAAGCAAGAAAGTTGGTTGGTAGACATATATTTTCAGGCTTGTGTGCTTGGTCGCAAGGACCCGCTTATAAACCATCGTCAAGTAGGACAACACAAGACACACACAAACACATATGACAGATGTTGCCATCTGTCGCCACCTCCGCAATTTAGATATGTCCCTGAAGGGGAGGGAAATTTTCTCCAAGGACCTGTGCCCATGGGAAACTGCGCAATGACCACCTACAGGACTTTCGGACCCAACAGATTTTACGAGCACGTACTCCGCATATGCTCAACGAACACAAATATCCATGCCTGAACGGGATTCGAACCCGGACCCAGCAGCTCCAGAGGCCAGTGCCTTAACCACTACGCCGCCGGATCGGCGCAAGAAAGTTTACTACCTGCTTTACAGTGTTTGGAACATTAATTGTTTCAGACTGTCTATTTCTAGCTTTCTTTGGGAGATTTAACACAGTCAAGTTTCTTTCGTAATGTAGAACCGCAGTCAAATGAGGCAAACAGCGTTTCTTATACAGCGGCTACGAATAATATTGATTTTCAAAAGAATTCGCCTTGACTGTGGTTCTAAAATAAAACGCCCGTCGTTTTCAGTAGGTATACAAAATGCATGAATTAACGTCGTAGCTCGACACAGTGTGTTTGAATGAGACAAAAGTCAATAAAAAAAATATTAAGGTAGGCGAATACCCAAAATTCCCCAAATTTCTAAATTTGTTACTATTGCTTTAATCTTTTCCAAATTTGGCATACTGATTTCCAATATAATGAATAATACTATTTGGGCATTTTTTTAAATTTAAATATAATTTATTTATTTGAAACGGTGTTTTTCTACTAAAAAAGGAGGTTTACTCTAACAAGACTACCACATTGAATTTTCATCCTATAAACATTAATTATGTGCTATTCTTCGTTTTGAACTGATGCATGCAATGACTCTCTAGAGTTGCATACAAATTACAAGAAAAGAAGTTATTAAGAAAAATGTTATAAAACAACCACAAAAAAATGATTTTTTTCGATTAACTTACACTTGGGCACTTTTTAAAAAAAAAACTTATATATTTACACCGGATGTTAGAAGTTCATGGCACAGATATATATTGAAATAGCATCTGTAAAAAATTTCAGGCAAAATAATGTAAAACTTTCTGTACTAGAAGTGTTGGCTCAAACCCCTTTTTTTAGGTGAAAAACACCGTTTAAAATAAATCAATTATATTTAAATAAAAAAATTGCCTAAAAAGCATTGCTCATTATATTTGAAATCACTGTGCCAAATTTGGAAAAGATTAAAGTAATAGTAAAAATTTTAGAATTTTGGGTATTCTCCTACCTTAACAAACTTTATTTGAAACTTCTTCACATTTTGGCACATCTTGTAATCACTTCCTTAAAAAAAACTTAACTTTCGAAAATACATAGTATAAATGCTTTCTCAGTGTAATTCACAACAGTTCATTGAAATATCTAGGTACAGTTCTGGTTAGCATTCCTCCTAATATCTTATCAAGTCCAGAGAAATCAATCAAGTCTATTCTTATCGTAATTCTTTGGGTTTCACCCTTCCTGACGATAAATTCTAGCTGTAAGATCCGTTAAAAACTCTAGATACAGTTCCGGTTAGTATTTCTCTTCCTCGAGTTTCTCATAGTTTCTGGTTGGTTTGATGTCCTCCAGAGGACGTGCCGTCTGCTCTTCGTCCCTTCCGAAAGTTCCCTGGGACACAGTGGGAAGACCCATCATCCACCTAAAAAAATGATAATGATCAATGATCGGTCATCAATAAATGATGTCAGCAATGAATGCTCGTCAATCTGTCTTAATGACCGGAACATCTTATTCAGTGCACCTCCATCGGCCCCTGGTAACGTGAACTGAAATAGTACGCTGTGGAAATAAAAAAGTACCCACTTGAGCTTATTTCATCCGTTAGTCAACCTATAGAATCGGACCTTTTGGAGATTGTGTACAATTAACATTCTGAGTTAATTGCACGATACAAAATTTGCATAAGGGGCCGTCTTCATATTAAAAATATTACGAACTTTGAAATTTCCAAAGGCAACACCCAATTTTAATAACTTAGAAATGTTAAGCACTCTTGAAAACCCTTAAATCTAAGTTTTTGTTACATTTGGATGAATATTTGACGAGCTATTTAATCGAATCACTTGTGGACCTTTTGGGGACCATCTCTAAAATGACAAGCAAGCATGAATGCATGGCCGTCTTTATTTATCAATTACACGCGTAATCTTATACACAGTCCCCTAAAGGGTAATTAATAAGTATTTTGTGATTTACTCAGCAAATTATGAATAAAATTTTTTAAAAATTGGGATTTCGCTTAAACTTCCTGCCTTGAATTTATTTCTTTAAAAATATTAAGGGGTTTCTATTCATATTTTTTTTTAAAAATTGATATAATAATTATTTAAAAATATAAAAATTATTTTAAATACCCCAATATTGAATGCATTTTGTTTGGGTTATTATAATTTATTTTCATTAAAAAATTCGTTTCATTATCTTCATTATTTCTAGATTGGGATACTTTTTTATGTGCAACTCATTTAACATTATGGGACCTAAACTTTGCACGTCTCTAACTCCCCTAAAAATGCTTAAAAACTAACAAAATTTGGCATTTGGTATTGACATAAGTCATAGATTTGAAATATGGACTCAAAAAGGGGTGTTACTATTGGAAATTTTAAAGTTAGTAACATTTTTAATATGAAGATGACCCCTTATGCAAATTTTGTGTCGTGCAATTAACTCAGAACGTTAATTGTTCACAATCTCAAAAAGGTCCGATTCTATAGGATGGCTAACGGCCAAAATAATCACTAGTGGGTACTTTTTTATTTCCACAGCTGTACAACCAGGCTTGGCCCAGCGTGGACTTTCAAGTCACTTAAGGGGTCTAAGGAGTCTTAAAAATGTGCAAAGAAGGAACTACAAAGTATAGTTTGATCTGTCATGTAATTTTTTAACTACTCAATATACAAGTATAATTTTTTTATATGTAATTCTACAAGATTTATTTATTATAAAACAAATTTTAAAATTTATGAAACTTTAGCGAAAACTAAAATAAATGATATTGAACATAAAGCTATTTTAACACATTGTGATTAGGCTTGCGCGGCAAATTTTGAGGTCAAAATTGAAAAAATGACCAAGAAAATGACTTTATATTGTACAAATATGTACAAACTAGGACTTATACCTAAATTCTCAGCTCAATTTTAATTAGAAATTATTTAAAAATAAATTTAAAATCAAAATTTAAAATTTTTTGTTAATTTTTTTAGAAAAAAGTTCTTAAAATAATTTCTAATTAAAATTGAGCTGAGAATTTAGGTATAAGTCCTAGTTTGTACATATTTGTACAATATAAAGTCATTTTCTTGGTCATTTTTTCAATTTTGACCTCAAAATTTGCCGCGCAAGCCTAATCACAATGTGTTCAAATAGCTTTATGTTTAATATCATTTATTTTAGTTTTGGCTAAAGTTTCATAAATTTTAAAATTTGTTTTATAATAAATAAATCTTGTAGAATTACATATAAAAAAATTATACTTGTATATTGAGTAGTTAAAAAATTACATGACAGATCAAACTATACTTTGTAGTTCCTTCTTTGCACATTTTTAAGACTCCTTAGACCCCTTAAAGTAATTTAAATACAAAAGTATAAAAAAAACACCTTTTTTTCTCCAAGAGTTTAAAGCATCGGATATAACGCAAATGATAATTATGTTAAGGTTCTGAACAGCTTAGAAATAGACAGTTCTCGTAAACAATTTGAGAAATTAACAGTTTTCTCAAACTGTTTAGGAATGAACAGTTCTCTCTAACAGGTAAGAACTAAACAATTCAGAAAAAGCAGTTCTCTGAAACAGCTTAGAAATAAACTGTTCTCTTAAGCAGTTTAGTTTGGTTTGGTTTGGTTTGAATTATCGTCGCACTAGAGCTACACGAGGGCTATTATTAAGCAGTTTAGAAATAAACAGTTGTATTAAACGGGTTCCGAAATTAACAGTTCTTTTAAACACTTCAGGAATAAACAGTACTTTTAAAAAGATTAAAACTTAACAGTTCCTTTGAAAATTTAGGATCAATCAGTTTGGAAATAAACTTTTCTCTTAAACAGTTTATAAATAAATAGCCTACCCGGCGGCGCAATGGTTAGGAGCCTTTGAAGCTGCTGGGTTCGGGTTTGAATCCCGGAAAGGCATTTATGTTTGTGTTTGTCAATAAATGTTATTATTTGTCTGTGTGTTCGTGTCGTCCTTCTTTGTGTGTCTCTAGTGACTGTCTCTTCTGGCGAGCGGGGTAACAGGCTATAAACCCTATGTTCTTTCCTTCTAGAGGGCGCACTCTATGTCATTTGTCATTGTCATGATAAATAAATAGCCATAAACAGTACACTATTAAAACAAAAGAGTGAATTTAACTCAGTCTGAGTTAATTTTCACTCTTTTCAGTGTCGAAAATGCACTTATCCTATTGGAGTGGACTTCACTCTTTTGTTTAGTTAAAACTCCGACAGGATCACTCCAAACGAGTGATTTTAACTCATTCTGAGTTAATTTTCACTCTTTTCAGTGTCGAAAATGCACTTCTCCTATATGAGTGGATTTCACTCTTTTGTTTTAAGAGTGTACCATAGCAATGGTCAATGGGTGCTTTACTTACATGTACATGATTGCCGATGGCACCAGAAGCACCGCTGATGCGGCGAAAGGCAGTCCTGGGAAGGTGTTGACGGATGCGTTGTAGATCTGCAGGAACAGAAGGGTGCCGAATAAAGGGGTGAGAGCCTCAAAGATGCCCAGGAAAGAGAAAGCACGACCTATGCGAGAGAATTTACGAATGGTTAGCTTTTTGTGAATAGATTGTTATTCTATTTTGTGGTATCAGGGAGATTTTTTGCTGTATGCTTATCAATCTGTCTGCCTGTCCGGTGGTCAGATAGAGCTGATTTTAAAACTATTGGACTAAATTTGGAGTTTTATAGAAAAAAAAATGCGTTAAACAACAAACAATGCTAGCAACTACATGAAAACGAAGTCATTTTTATACAAATAACGAATGGTACAAGTCAGCTGGTTCAGTATCGGTATTTTTGAAGAGCTTGAACATTCTCTTTTATACCCGCACGATCGTGATAGCTCCGTCGGAAAGAGATATTACTATAGGCAATTCTGTTGTAAAATTTTAAAAATTCTTTTTTTAAGTGCAACGTCCAGAAGCCTATAATAATACAGCTTTATTCTGCATCGTCAATCCATCCGTCCATCTGTCTGTGAACAGTCTGTTTCAACTTTCTTTCAATAAAAGAGGAAATATTCAACTATGAAACTAGTTACGTTGCAAGTAAGTAGGAAGTGCAGGTAGGATGTTATTTATTTTATATGATAATATGCTAATAGATTTTTTTCCTAAGAAAATAACAACAAAGTGTTAAGAAAACATAAAATAAAAGTATATAAACGAAAGAAAAATTGCCAACATTTATTTTTGGAACTCCTCAAATCAGGTGTTGCGGCAAATTGCCTAGTTTTCTTATCTTTTCTGGACGGCCTTCATCATATTTCAAGATCATGCCAAAATAATTCGAATTATGTGAAGAAGAGAACAATTCAATGTAAAAACTTTAAAACTGTTTCCTCGGTTTCCCCTTTTTGTCACAAAGCATTTTCTTCCACTAAGCTCTTAATTTGTGTTTGTATCATGAATTTAGTAAGCGGCCTAAATTCCCACCATGACTATTTTTTTAATTATGCTATCATTTCAGCATAAAGAACTTTAATAAATGTTTCTTTGAAGACAGACAGATTGGAAACATGGGGTCCACAGAAAATTTCTTACCCAATTCATCTTTGTGAACTAACTTTGAAATCCTCGATTTAACGCCAATTACCCCTGCAGTCGACAGCGATCCACTAACACAGGCTGAAAGAAAACGACACTACATTAATTTAAAAAAAAGATTTTACGTTCTACTTTTGAACCATCCCTAGCAGCAAATAATCGGCCATCGAGCATCGTCCAAACGTCGCAAAAAAGTACTGCGACATCGAGCCGACGGGTCGGAAAGGGATGTCCATCGCAGCGGCTGCGTTTCGTCCTTGGCAAGCGACTACTTGCCAATCATGTGCGACCACTTACCGAAGCATTTTGGTAGTCGGCAAGAGATCGAAAATGGCAATTGGCAGCACCATGGGGCCTATGTACAAAACTCGACAGTTTGCCAATCGTCGGAGACTAGTTACCGCCCTTTTTGCGGCCCAAATAGTCGGTTATCGATCGATTTAGTCTCACAAATCGGCCGGTTTTTGTAGACGTCGGAGTGACAAGTTGGAGCGACGTCTTCCCGATCTCGTAAATGAAGCTTCCAATCACTTGCCGATGTAATCGAAGATTGGCCAACCGTTCGCCGATTAGGCCTGCTGCCTGGGATCAACCTCAAGTCTAGATAGTTTCGTACCAACTCACCAAAGTAGAAGAGAAATACGCTGTTGGCCACCGACAGGAGCGTGAGATAGGATATCGTCGATACGACGCCGATGAGTCCTATGGCCGACTCGTGGAGGAACAGTTTCGAGCTGAGGAAGGGGACGACCACGACGGTGAACATCGCGTTGAGAATCGAGTTGACGATGTTGGCGTTGGAGAAGGCAGACACGCCCCACTGGTACATGATGCGGGCGTAGGGGTAGCCCACGGCCAAATATCCTATGGAAAAAAGATTTCATAGTTTTTATCTTAAGTGAGATAAGGCGCGTTTACATAAGCCATCGAATCCATGGATTGAAGAGGAAACTCAGCAATTTTTCCCTCTTGGGGATTTTCTCCCAGACGGTACCGGAATTACAGGGTTCATTGGGGGGTTTCGCAAACCCACCAAAGAAGGAGGTTTTGATGTTTCATACCATGGATTCGGCCACAGACTATCATTTGGGTTAGAAATCCTGCTCTACCTCTTTTTCCCCTAAAGGGGATTTTGCCATTCCATGGATTCGATGGCTCAAGTAAACGCTCCTATAGTAACATAAAAAAAATATTAATAAACGTGACTGAAATTGTTGTAATACTGCATGTGGCAATAAAACGACGGATTGTGGTATAAAAAAATGGAAAAAGTGGATTACGTTGAATTCTGGGTGCACTTTGTAAGGAAGATATAATAAAACTAATTTATGTTTAAAGCTACCGGATATTTAATTGCAAGTAAATCTTTACAATCTGTACCAGAATTCCTCATTTGCATAGAGTTCCTCGATATTGTATCTACTTTAAAAGATAGATATGTGACAACGTTGTGGTATAATAACCCATATTCGCCAAAATCCTTACTCTTGTAAAAGAACGGTAGACCTTATGGGCTCAGAGTGCTTTGAATTGACACTAAATTGTCTGTGGCGTTGAAAGCAGGCAGTCACCAACTTACCAAAGCTACCTCGTTACTCTGACTTTTATAGTTGATACTGATTAATAGTAGTTGATTCAGCCACTGATTGACTCCATAATAATAGCAAATTAATACAAGACCAAGTTTACATTATCAGTTGCGAAACAAATGACAGGTGCGTTTACATGAGCCATCGAATCCATGGATTGAAGAACAAACTCAGCAAGTTTTCCCTCTTGGGGATTTTCCCCCAGACGGTACCGGAATTACAGGGTTCATTGGGGGGTTTCGCAAACCCATCGAAGAAGGAGGGTTTGATGTTTCATACCATGGATTCGGCCACAGACTATCATTTGGGTTAGAAATCCTGCTCTACCTCTTTTTCCCCAAAAGGGGATTTTGCCATTCCATGTATTCGACGGCTCAAGTAAACGCTCCTATAGTAACATTAAAAAAAAGACTTAAAAACGTGACTGAAATTGTTGTAATACTGTAGGCGGTAATAAAACAAAATATTGTGGCATAAAAGAAAATGGAAAAGTAGATTACGTTGTATTCTGGGTCCACTTCGTAAAAAAAGATATAATAAAAATAATTTATTTTTCAAGCTACCAGATATATGTTTAATTACAAGTAAATCGTTACAATGTTTACCAGAATTTATCATTTGTATAGTTCCTAGATGGATAGATATGTGACAACTTTGTGGTATAATAACCCATATTCGCCAAGATCCTTACTCTTGTTAAAGAACGGTTGACCGCTATGGGCTCAGAGTGCGTTGCCTTTGAATCTACACTAAATTGTCTCTGTCGTTGAAAGTATGTAGTTGCCAACTCACAGGGCAGGATTTAAGGATTTGCCGCCAGTAGGCTAAGCAATTTGCCTCCCCAATCACAATATTCTCTACTGCTCCAGATCTCAGAATCAAAACCGAAATAATAGGCGATTTTTTAGACAGAAAAACTGTTCTATATTTCTTTCAACTTCCAAATCCGAGGGGAGAGGGTACAATTGCCTCGCACGCCCTTTTTGCTACTAAATATTAGTACTATATCTATATACGTTTACGGTTTGAGTAGAAATGGAATTTTTTTTCTTTCTTAAAAATAAATTTTTTTTTGATGTCAAATGCCGCTCTAATTAGTTTTAAAATTTGCCGCAACAAAAAATTCGCCGCTCTAGGCTACAGCCTATTTAGCCATAACCTATTTAGAAATCCGGCCCTGCCAACTCATCAAAGCTAACTCGTTACTCTGAACATTTACTAGTTGATACCGGTTGATAGTAGTTGATTTTACCACTTATTGACTACATAATAATAGCAAGTTGATGCAAGACCAAGTTTACATTATCAGTTATGTAACAAATAACAGGTGCGTTTACATGAGCTATCGAATAAATGGAATGAAGAGCAAACTCCACAATTTTTCCCTCTTGGGGATTTTAGCCCAGGCAGAACCGGAAGTGCAGGGTTCATTGGGTTTGCAAACCCTCCGATCAAAGAGGGTTTGACTTTTCATTCCATGGATGTGGCCACAGACTTCATTTTTGGGTCAGAAATCCTGTTCGACCACTTTTCCCCCTAATGGGTTTTGCCATTCCATGGGTTCGATGGCTCATGTAAACGCGCCTAACGAGGAGTCATTGCTATACTCACCCATGTCGATGAGCCTCTGGCAAAGGTTGATCCATACCAACAGCCATATTTGCAGCCTCATGTTCCCGGGTCTTGCCCTGGTGCACGTATGGTAGCTCTGCTTGATGTTGTCCAGACTTATCAGGTCCTTTGTTACTTCCCAGCGTCTTCCGGCTTCGATCTTTGAATTAAATAAAATACATGTAATGAAGCCCTTTTCTACCCTAGGTAACGAAATAGTTCGCCTTCCTACTGAATACCCAAATGTAAAAATACCATAAAACATCAAGTTAATTAAGTAGATTTCCTCCACACTTATCCTTCTAGCTTTTAGCAAAAGAAGAACGTACGAAAATCTTCGGGTGAACTTGATTTTTTTTGTTACACGAATCTCCTTTCTACTCTAACGAAATAGCTTGACTTCCAACTGAATGTCCAAAGGTAAAAATGCCAATAGGAGCCAAGTATACTGAAGAAATTTCCTCTTGCCCATCTCTACAACGTGCCAATATGATGAAGATTATTGGATTTCTGCATATTCTTGTAATTATGCATACATCTTAATAGTTAATTAGTGAATTTAAAAACTCTTAACCTTCTGTAAAGTTGTAATATGGAGATAAAAATAAAGCACAGGGTCGCGGAACAACCTGGGTACAATCTACGTCCAGCTTTTCAACGTTTTGTGCGAGTTTTTGAGATCGCTAACTTAGATAGGCTTTTGATATCGCTGTAATTAAGTAAAAATTCATCAAAATGAAGATATTTTTTAGATTTAATTTTTTTTAACAATCTGATTTTAGAAAAAAAAATAAAAATACTGAACTTTCTTATTCATGTAATGAATCCCTTTTTCTACCCTGAGAAACGAAATAGTTTGCCGTCTAATGAATTACTAAATATAACAAGGGGTCAAACCGATTGGAGAACTTCCTTTTATGCTTCTATAATTCAAAATTTTTATGAAAGAAGAAGCATGAACTGGCACTTTTTAAAATTTAGCTATTCAGCTGCATCACCCACCTTCGGCTTGGTTTCTTTAAGGAATATGGCGGCATAAGCTATGGCGACAAGGAACGTAACAGGTGACAGAATCATGACCGAAATGTAGCCGAACTGATTGAAGACCTGTCCACCGATAAAGCCCCCTAGAAGAATGGCCATATTGAAGAAGAACTCCAAGATGGCGAAGCGCGTCGGTCTTGACCTGGAAGCAAGAAGAAGTCTTGTTAATTTGTCCACTTTAAAAGACTATCTGACAAAATAAAGAATATTATATTATTTTGCCATTCACTTAATTTATTATTGATTGATTTGAACGCCTCCATTGATTATTTCTAGTTTTAGCTTTAACTCGGCCATCTTCAAATTATAGAACTTTTTACTCAGACAATAACGAGGGCAAATATTAAATTGCGTCCGAATGACGAGGCCGACTCCGCAAATAAGTAGTTTAAGTTCTTGAGCTTGTGGGATGCCCCAGAAATACCCCCAGTAGATGGCGCTACACATTTCTACCAGTAATTTAGTTAGCAATAAATGTTGTAGTATAAAACAAGAAATAACTCTGTCAAGATCATTTTGGTTGAATTTTGGTTACTGAGGCCGATACATAATTTACCCCGATAGAAGATATCCATGCCACCTTACGTCCAACAATGCATACCACACTTACAATATGGCATTGGTAGCCAACTGGCTTATCCTGCATCGAATTCTATCTCCTACAAAATTCTGTTTGGAGAGTATTGTGAGATGCCTCCAGAAATTCCACCAGTAGAGGACGCTGCTTATTCTTACCAGTAATCTAGTTAATAAATATAGTAGTATAAAATAACCTTACATTCACATTATCTACTAACCTTGGGTCCGTGATATCAGACAAGTAACTGTAACACGATGACAGAGTCATTATGAAACCGCCACACATCCCAGACAGCAGCGACGCCACCGCGAACATCCACGGAGAAACGTGGGGGAAAGCTGACAGTACAGCGCTGGCCACAGCTTCCGCGAACATTCCACATATGCCCAGCAGTATTGGGTACTTCCTGCTGTGCTTGTCGGACCAGGGACCGAGGAAGACAGCCACCACCACGGAAGGGAGAGAGGTCATCAGCATCCAGCCTGTGTACAGGTTGTTGCCACCGATGACACTCTGAGCCTGAAAACAAATTTTATCATACGGACGTTATAAATCACAGTAAACTAATTTCTTTTCTGTTGATATCACTCCACTAAATTCAGGAAAACAATTCGTGATTTCAAATAAATTAATATCTTTTAGTATTGGTTGCGTATGATTGATAGTTTATGAGTATCCAATTGCATAGAATTTCATACAATAATGACCCCATACTAAAGACTTCATATATATGTGAAAAAATGGCAAAAAAAACATCGCCTAAGTTAAAGAAGACAAAAAAATTGTGTCCAAATACCTGGCATCGGTCGTGTTTTATTACTATGCAGTATATATTCACTCTAGGGCAAAATTCTATGAACAAATTAGAAACATTTTTCAAGCCAATGTGTAATTAAAAATATGTTTTATAATTGATTTTTAAAAATTATCTTTTAAAGTTTCCGGGGGAACACATCAATTGAATTAAAGCTAACGAAAAAAATTTTGAAAGCGTTGTAAGAGCGCTTGAGTAAATTAGTGAACTGTGGTTTATATAACTACCCAATTGCAAAGACTTCTTATAAAAATGTCGTAAACCAACAAAAGACACAAATATCATTAAAATCACCAACTCACTGCATGCAATATTATGTATCCTTCACTCTACTGCAGTTCCGAATTTCCGCTAAGCAAAATTTAAGTACTCAAAAGCTCCAAGTTAGTTATGACGACATGTTAGTTACGACGCTGTCAGTAAAGACCAGATTAAATTTTTAAAAAAATATTGTTAGTAACTTTTTACTTTAGGCGGTTTGTCAAAGTTACGGGCTATGTAGATAAACGTTAAACGTTACTTACTTTTTCAACGGGGTAGGATTCGAAGTGGTCACAAATGTCTTCCGTGTAGTCATACATTGTTCTACACGCTCGGTCCATGAGGAGACTCTGAAAGGAGACAGCTCGCAGCCTGTATCCAAAAATACATAAGAAGAGAAAAGGTTCCACGGATATCTGGCGCAGAACTCCCATTACTCGGCTACCGAATGAGAGTCGAGGACCTTTCTCCGCCATTGTATCTGTAAACATACAGCACAATAAAATAGCTAACTGTAAAGAATAGGTATTGCCCCTTTAAAGAGACTTACCCTTACTTATAACATATTATACGAGGTATATCCACAAAGTAAATTTTGTCTGGTTATAAATAAAAAAAAATTACCGATACAGAAAAAAAATCATTGTTCAAAAAACAACTACTCCTATTGTGGCGGTTCACCGCATTACAACCTCTTGAAACCATCAGATGGCGCTGATTTTCCCTCCACAACTAGATGGCTCTGATTTACCACTTCGTTCCTTCCAAAATGGCATTTGGTACCGTCTTTTTAAGGCCGTATTACGGCAAGTAAACAATTATAACTTTGCGGTATTTTGTACACAGAACAACCGATTTGGCGCAAATCCTAGTTTGATCTTTCATGTAATTTTAAACTACAAAATATATAAGTATAATTTTTTTATATGTAATTCTACAAGATTTATTTAATATAAAACAAATTTTAAAATTTATGAAACTTTAGCCAAAGCTAAAATAAATTATATTAAACATAAAGCTATTTGAACACAATGGGATTAGGCTTGGGCGGATAATTTTTAGGTCAAAATTGCAAAATTGACCAAGAAAATGACTTTATATTGTACAAATATGTACAAACTAGGACTTATACCTAAATTCTCAGCTCAAATTTAATTAGAAATTATTATAAGAACTTTTTTCTAAAAAAAATTATAAAAATTTTGAAATTTTGATTTAAAAACTTTTTAAAAATTATTTCTAATTAAAATTGAGCTGAGAATTTAGGTATAAGTCCTACTTTGTACATATTTGTACAATATAAAGTCATTTTCTTGGTCATTTTTTTCAATTTTGACCTCAAAATTTGCCGCTCAAGCCTAATCACAATGTGTTCAAATAGCTTTATGTTTAAGAGCCAGTTTTTTTAAAAACCGGGCAAAACAGGCAGTCTTGGATAGTTGACATTTTTAATTTTGCTGAAAATTACAGAATATGTTCCTTATGGAAAACTATTAGACACGTATATTTTTGTTTTTGCTAAAAAAAATTTTTTAATAAAGTTTTGGGGGGTCAAAGTTGAAGATCGTCCATTTTTTGAAGAAAAACGAACCAATTTCCACAAGCCAATACTTTTTGTGCCAAGGGTTAAAAATTACAGTGACAATTTTTTCGTGTTCTACTTGTTCCATAGTACATGTTCAGACAAAAAAAATTCTGGTTGACATTTGTCACAACGGTCCAAGGTCATTCAAAGTCAGTCGAAAAAATGATTTTTTTCTGAACTTTTGAAGTTTCATATTTTCTTGTGCCAACCGTGAACCAAAAATGTTTTTGATCCAATGAATACGTAGTAAAAAGATGTACTCAAAAATAGCAAGTGATGTGCAGTGGCACTTTTGGTTGCAGAAATATTTGACTTTGAAATTGCTTGAAATCCAAAATTGCACTACTTTCAAGGTCATTTATTCCTTGTGCCAACATTGGAAATGTATGAAATTAGCTGGAAAATAATCCGAATGCATTGTAGAAACAAAATCAATTCACAGACCTATGGGCATTTGATAAACTTTTGTTTAATGAGGCTCTAAATTTTGAAAAAAAGCTCACAATTTCGTACAAGTTTGTGATTTCTGCAAAGTTTACAAATCCTTAACTGCTTGTACCAACACTAACCAGTTATTAAATTAGCTGGAAAATAATCCTTATGTATTTCAGAAATAAAATTAATTCACAGACCAATGGGTATTTGTTTAAATTTTATTTAATGAGGCTCTAAACTTCGCTAAAACTCAACTTTTCGTACAAGTTTGTGTTTTTCCCCCCAAGTTTCGAGCTTCTTAACTGCTTGTACTAACATTAACCAGTTATTAAATTAGCTGGAAAATAATCCTTATGTATTGCAGATATAAAATAAATTCACAGACCTATGGGTATTTGTTCCGATTTTATTTAATGAGGCTCTAAACTTCGTAAGAAACCCAACTTTTCGTACAAGTTTTTTTTTTCCAAGTTTAGAGCTCCATAGCTGCTTGTACCAACAGTAATCAGTTATTAAACTAGGTGGAAAATAATCCTTATGTATTGCAGAAATGAAATAAATTCACAGACCTATGGGTATTTGTTTAAATTTAATTTAATGAGGCTCTAAACTTCGCAAGAAACCCAATTTTTCGTACAAGTTTGTGTTTTTTTACTAAGTTTAAAGCTCCTTAACTGCTTGTACCAACAGTAACCAGTTATTAAATTAGGTGGAAAATAATCCTTATGTATTGCAGAAATAAAATAAATTCTCAGATCTATGGGGTTTTGCTTCAATTTTATTTAATGAGGCTCTAAACGTAAAAAAACACAAACTTGTACGAAAATTTGGGTTTCTTGCGAAGTTAAGAGCCTCATTAAATAAAATTTAAACAAATACCCTTAGGTCTGTGAATTTATTTCATTTCTGCAATACATAAGGATTATTTTCCACCTAGTTTAATAACTGATTACTGTTGGTACAAGCAGCTATGGAGCTCTAAACTTGGAAAAAAAAACACTAACTTGAACGAAAAGTTGGGTTTCTTACGAAGTTTAGAGCCTCATTAAATAAAATCGGAACAAATACCCATAGGTCTGTGAATTTATTTTATTTCTGCAATACATAAGGATTATTTTCCACCTTATTTAGTAACTGGTTACTCTGTTGGTACAATCAGTTAAGGAGCTTTAAACTCAGTAAAAAAACACAAACTTGTACGAAAAGTTGGGTTTCTTACGAAGTTTAGAGCCTCATTAAAGAAAATTGGAACAAATACCCATAGGTCTGTGAATTTATTTCTTTTCTGCAATACATAAGGATTATTTTCCACCTAGTTTAATAACTGGTTACTGTTGGTACAAGCAGCTATGGAGCTCTAAACTTTGAAAAAAAACGCAAACTTGTACGAAAAGTTGGGTTTCTTAAGAAGTTTAGAGCCTCATTAAATGAAATTGAAACAAATACCCATTGGTCTGTGAATTTATTTTATTTCTGCAAAACATAAAGATTATTTTCCAGCTAATTTAATAACTGGTTACTGTTGGTACAAGCAGCTATGGAGCTCTAAACTTTGAAAAAAAAACACAAACTTGTACTAAATGTTGAGTTTTCGCGAAGTTTAGAGCCTCATTAAATAAAATCGGAACAAATACCCATTGGTCTGTGAATTTATTTTATTTCTGCAATACATAAGGATTGTTTTCCAGCTAATTTAATAACTGGTTACTGTTGGTACAAGCAGTTAAGAAGCTCGAAACTTGGGGAAAAAACACAAACTTGTACGAAAAGATGAGTTTTCGCGAAGTTTAGAGCCTCATTAAATAAAATCGGAACAAATACCCATTGGTCTGTGAATTAATTTTATTTCTGAAATACATAAGGATTATTTTCCAGCTAATTTAATAACTGGTTAGTGTTGGTACAAGCAGTTAAGGATTTGTAAACTTTGCAGAAATCACAAACTTGTACGAAATTGTGAGTTTTTTTTCAAAATTTAGAGCCT
Source organism: Hylyphantes graminicola (assembly GCA_023701765.1). Taxonomy (NCBI): domain Eukaryota; kingdom Metazoa; phylum Arthropoda; class Arachnida; order Araneae; family Linyphiidae; genus Hylyphantes; species Hylyphantes graminicola. Next base: position 62,329,814 of record CM043115.1, read on the forward strand.
CATTAAACAAAAGTTTATCAAATGCCCATAGGTCTGTGAATTGATTTTGTTTCTACAATGCATTCGGATTATTTCCCAGCTAATTTCATACATTTCCAATGTTGGCACAAGGAATAAATGACCTTGAAAGTAGTGCAATTTTGGATTTCAAGCAATTTCAAAGTCAAATATTTCTGCAACCAAAAGTGCCACTGCACATCACTTGCTATTTTTGAGTACATCTTTTTACTACGTATTCATTGGATCAAAAACATTTTTGGTTCACGGTTGGCACAAGAAAATATGAAACTTCAAAAGTTCAGAAAAAAATCATTTTTTCGACTGACTTTGAATGACCTTGGACCGTTGTGACAAATGTCAACCAGAATTTTTTTTGTCTGAACATGTACTATGGAACAAGTAGAACACGAAAAAATTGTCACTGTAATTTTTAACCCTCGGCACAAAAAGTATTGGCTTGTGGAAATTAGCTCGTTTTTCTTCAAAAAATGGACGATCTTCAACTTTGACCCCCCAAAACTTTATTAAAAAAATTTTTTTAGCAAAAACAAAAATATACGTGTCCAATAGTTTTCCATAAAGAACATATTCTGTAATTTTCAGCAAAATTAAAAATGTCAACTATCCAAGACTGCCTGACTCTTAAAAAAACTGGCTCTTAATATCATTTATTTTAATTTTGGCTAAAGTTTCATAAATTTTGAAATTTGTTTTATATTAAATAAATCTTATAGAATTACATATAAAAAATTATACTTATGTATTGAGTAGTTAAAAAATTACATGAAAAATCAAACTATAATTTGTAGTACCTTCTTTGCACATTTTTAAGACTCCTATGACCCCTTAAGTTGCGATCTGGAAATTGGGTATTATTGACAATTGTGCTTAAATAATTCGAAATTTGAGTAATATGATCAATGAGTAATATATTTATGTATTAAACATGATATCCAAATTTATATTTAACATAAAAAATATTAAAATAAATGCTAAAAAACATAACCTACCTTTTGATTTAAAATCTTACGTATACCTTCACATAGATCTACATAGAATGAATCAGCTCTTAACCCAAAGATTAACAATTATAAAAGAAATTCATTTGCCATTTACAACACAAAATTCTCCTCTATTTCAGCAATGCATTAATCGCTTTGAAACACCGCCTTACGGGGACAAAAGAATCATTTACAATAATGAAAAACAAATACTATCTTGCTTTAGCTTAGAATCTGATTGATTATATATTTCACAATCAGTCATATCGTTTTATATTTCAAAAAATTCGTCTCCTTCAGCAATACATTCGTCCCTTTAAAACACCTCCTTACGGGACAAAGACTCATATGCAATAGCGAATATAAATATTATCGTGGTTTAGAGTAAGATCAGATTGACTATAATATACACAATCAGTCTTATTGTTTTATTTATTTTATAGATTACAAAAAATCATATTAACACCTTGTAAGGGTATTATCACTTTTTTTTTGTAAAGACACTTCAGTGTGATAACAATCGAGGTGTCTATAAAGCTGATTTCAATCGAAAACTGAAAAATTATTATAGGGTTGCCTTTGACACTAATGTAGATGACGATACATTTTATAAGAAAGAGAGGCATCGAGAAAAATTGGTCTGATTTAAAAAAGCGTCCTTTCCAAACATTGTTTGCAAATTTTTTTTGGCAAAATATCAGACGTGGGCTTGTTTCGTGTCGATTCATACGTTTTTAAAGAGAACACAAAGTTCATCTTTCATATTTAAAATCAAGGTCTAATGTAGAATCAGTTGGGGTAATTTTGACCACATACGAATTTCAACCAGTGATTAAAAAACAAACTCGTCTAGTGAAAATAGTCTTCAAATATAATCATAACAAGTTACTTATATATTTTATGCATTAAGAACCTTTAAAAAAATTTTGTGTGTAGCCAGTCAAAATTTTCTTTTATACATAATGACTTAAACTGACCCAAATGTAAGCCAATGCTAGAGACTACAGTACACTGTAACTGGACATACAGTTTTGAAATGAGAAACAAAAGTCAATTTGAAAAAAAGTGAGGGTTTTTTTATTTAAAATGGTACATTTTGGCACATATATATACGTTCATCACTTTAAAAAAAGACACATTCACAACTCTTCAAAATGCTTTCTTTTGATTCATCCCAACTGGAAGACCAATTGAAAACTCAGGATGTAGATCTAATTAGAACTTTTTCTTCCTCAAATCTTTGATAGTTTTGCTGGAGTAATGTCCACCAAACAACGATCTATAACACACGCTGGATAGACTGCTTCCAGTGTTAACGGATCTCAAAAACTGCGACCAATTCTGGTTCTAGAAAAATGACGGCGAGCTAGCACAGTAGCAAAATTTACATAATTTGGCTCGAAGTTCCGTCAGGTGTCAACCTCGTCACTTGACCAGGGTTCTAAATTACGAGGCGTTATTAGCTGCGTTAAAGTTCCTAATGGAGCTAGAAATAGGCAGCCGGAAACGATTACACTACACTACATAATTTGGCGTCACATTTAAAAGTTTTTCGCTAAATGAGAGTTAATGGATCATCAGAGAGCCAATAAAACAGCACCAAAGTTGAAGAAGACTGCCAGTTATCTGGCATCGGTTGCGTTTTCTTAATATTAACGGTCCAACCATTACATCTAGCCCTTTTTAATCCCGAGCGAAATGCTACACAAATATTATGACGAAAGCATATTTTTCACACAAATATTATGACCAAAGCATATTTTTCAAACAAATATGTATTTAAAAGTAGTCTTAGCAGGGATTTTTTTAAAATATATATTGTTTAATGTTTGATGCGGGGGGGAGGAGGGGCATATCATTTAAAAAAGATTAATGCCCTAAAAATACAAATTTTTATACTGAGAATGCACAAACAAGATATGTCAGTTCTTAGAAAAATAATTTTAAATGTAAATTGTCTGATAAATGTACCGGTTAAAAAATGTTTACTAGTCCTCCGAAATCGTACTTGATCCTTGTGCTACATTTTTTTAGATACTTGTCAGATGTTTCAGTATTGTTATTTTGGAGAAGCTTAAAAATTTTATAATAGAAAATGAGTCTTTTATAAAAGAAAAATTGGTATTAAGAAAAACCGAGAAATAAAGTTGTAAAGGGAATTCTATACAAGGGTCCCCGTATGTAGACCTCTGGAATGAAGATGTAGTTAGGTTGGTACATGTATTTTCCAGCTCGTGTACTTGATCAGAGATCCGCTTATAAACCCTAGAGTTAGGAAGGAGGAGTAGAGAGGCTATCAGTTCAAATGGCTTGAAGCAGGGCTGTCAGGTTTTTCAAGCTACTGCGCATAATAAACCGGCACTGAGGTATCCCAAGATGCACCGCTTTAGCGGTTTTTTGAGCTACTGCGCCTAACATAGTAGCCGAAACTATGGAAACTGGCACTGAGGTATCCCAGGATGCACCGCTCTAGCCTGCTTCTTTTGTGCGTTACTGCGCTCATACATGGCCCGCTCTTTTCTCTTTCCTAATTCTATGCCTCCGTCAAAGTGAGAGGTTGTTGGTTGGGTGGTGCAGCTGTTTTTTTTTTTTTTTTGCACAAAAGTTAGAGGTAAAAAATCGTTTCCATCAGTAAATAGGTTCCACTGTAAGGTTCCAGTTAGTATTTCTCTTCCTCGAGTTTCTCGTAGTTTTTGCCTGGCTTGATGTCTTCCAGAGGGCGTGCCGTCTGCTCATCGTCCCTTCCAAACGTCCCCTGAGACACAGTGGGCATGCCCATCATCCAACTGAAAAAAACGCAGTAATAATAGATGATCAGTGATATGTAAATGATATCATGTGAGATCACTGAACTCAATACACCATGGAGTTCCGACAACCCGACATGGCCATGCCCAAGACAGTTACGAAATGCCGACAAATCAATAATTTGATGCCGACAAATCAATAAATGTTTAAGTGGAGTACAAGAAGTAAAAATATCCATTTTTATTAAACTGGAGTTAGTTTCAAGACAAAAAATACCGGAAAACAACGTGAATGTCATTATCTTCCGTTCCTGACCTTCCGGTCCTTACCGTCGTAATGACAAAGGATGGAAAACCGAAACCTGTTTTAAGACAAACCAGTTTTGTGTGATTTCGGTTTCATTGAAAAATAGTTATTTATGTCGTTATGCTGATAATTAAAGGCAATTGAATTAATAGTTTTTGAATTAATCAACTCTATGGGCTGTCATACCGCATGCAGGTTTTTTTTAATGCAAAAGAATGAAAACCTTTTTTATAACCCTCAGTTAAATAAAACAACGTCGGACATTAGACAAATTATTTATGTTACAGCTTTATAAACAATTAGGAAATAATCAGGTATCCTTAAGACTTTAGAAGAATAGCTGTAGAATTTGCAATACAAATCGCCCAAAAAGAGCACGATGGCACCACTAGGCACTTACACTCTTAAAACAAAAGAGTGAAATCCACTCCAGTTGGAGAAGTACATTTTCGACACTGGAAAGGAATGAATATTAACTCAGACTGAGTTAAAATCACTCGTTTGGAGTGATCCTGTCGGAGGTTTAACACATAAAGGATCCACTCCAAAAGGAGAAGTGCATTTTCCAGACTGGAGGAGTGAAAATTAATCAGACTGAGTTAAAATCGCTCGTTCGTTTTAAGAGTGTAGGCGCCCAACCTCGCCACTTTTCCAGGGTTCTAAATTACGAAGCGTAAGAGGCTCTATTAAATCTCCTAGGATGCTAGAAATCGCAGCCAGAAAACGTACAACCTCACCTAATCAATGAGCATCTATACTTTGGACCAAGGAGAAAGCACACAAACCTGAATATGTATGTCTACCAACGATAGAGTTAGGAAAGAGAATAGGGCAGGCCATGTATGTGCGCAGTAACGCACAAAAGAAACAGGCTAGAGCGGTGCATCTTGGGATACCTCAGTGCCAGTTTCCATAGTTTCGGCTTGTGTGTTAAGCGCAGTAGCTAAAAAAAAACGCTAAAGTGGTGCATCTTGGGATACCTCAGTGCCGGTTTGTTATGCGCAGTAGCTCGAAAAACAAGACAGCCCTGCTTCAAGCCATTTGAACTGATAGACACCTCTACTCCTCCTTCCTAACTCTATGCTTCCAAACAGCCAAAATCTATACTTACAGGTAGATAACTGCCGATGGAGCCAGAAGCACCGCCATTGCGAAGAAAGACATTCCTGGGAAAGTATTGACAGATGCGTTGTAGATCTGTAGGAAGACGACCGTGCCGAACAGGGGAGTAAGAGCTTCAAAGATGCCCAGGAATGAGAAGGCACGACCTATGCGAGAGAATTTCTGAAGGGTTACTGCCATATGTACAGGGTGGTTATAAAATAACGCTCGCTATTCGGACTGGCCTGTAGCTTGAATAAATAATCCAAATTAAACAAACATCTAGACACTTACTTATCAAAAAGGGGAGAAAAGAATGGAATCAGAAAAAACGAACTCGTCACTTGTCCAGGGTTCTAAATTACAAGGCGTAATTGGATGTGTTGGCCATAATTGTCTACGCCTCGTAATTTAGAACCTTGGTCAAGAGACGAGTTTCTGTTTTATGATTCCATTCTTTTTCGAAAAATAGAAACTCGTCTCTTGACCAGGGTTCTGAATTACAAGGCGTAATTAGCTGTGTTGGCCGTAATTGCACATAATTGGCTACGCCTCGTAATTTAGAACCCTGATTAAGATACGAGTTTGTTTTATACGATTATAATTATTCTTTTTAAGATTATTTTTTATGATTCTATGTTTTTTATGATTCCAATCTTTTCCCCCTTCTTGATTAGTAAGTGTCTCAAGTTTTTTTTTTTTTGCATTTGGATTATTCATTAAAGCTACAGACTACTCCGAAGAGCGAGCGTTATTTTATAACCACCCTGTATTTACTTAATCAATCTGTAAATGATAGGCGGCGATGTGACGAAAATTAGCTCAGATTAGAATATTTTGTTGCCGCGTAAACCAAGCCACTATAACACATTCTGCCAGAAATTTGTTAGTTCACAACTTGAACTCTTCCAGCAACAAACATAGAACTAGTGCTATTCAATATGTCTAAGCGAACGTTGTAGTTTGACTTTTTACATTAACTTTTTATTAAACTAAGCAATAAATTGATGCAGCCATGTACGCTTTTGGATTTAAATTATAGAAATAATGTTTAGCTAGGCTCATTTATACGTCCATGGCACTAAAGAGGTTAAACCGTCGAAAGTACGAAAAATTCCAGGAAAATGACGTTTTTGGCGCAGCACAACTCATCAAATGTAGAATGAGTCTTATTTATATTTCATAATTAAATTCTTTTCAAACATAATTAATGGTTACTTAACGCTATTATTGTCCAAACTACAAACGTTATCGTAAAAAAAATATATAAATTCAAAGTGAAGCGTGTCCACCGTACTCACTACTTTAAATAGCATTGACGCTAGAGGGCGCTTATTTACTACTGCGTTACTAACAGACATCTAGATTATAACACGTAGCGCAGTATGAAAGCTGATCTTGGGGTTACCTTAAGTCGTTAGGTTACGACGTATTCTCCGTGACGATTGGATTGGTACTGTTAATACGTTAGAAGTTTCAATTCGGAAATATGTCAATGAGTTATAAGAGATGTTTGTATTATTTTCGTGAAGGCAAAATTAGCATCATGATTTCTCTTCTTCTTAACTGGCATTACAGTCCTATGCAGTGCTCTGCCTCCATCACAACAACATGTCCCGCTTCAAAGCCAAAACTTTCCATTTTTAATATCTGTCGTGATTTAATTTGTATAGAAGTGGTAGGACATAATTTTAATAAATTAGTGAATCAATAAATAAATGAAAGTTTACGTTCTATAAAATTTTTTCCTAAAAAAAAAGAGTTTAGAACAATGGCAAACATACAATTTCTTACCCAATTCGTCCTTGTGCACTAACTTCGAAATCCTCGATTTAACGCCTATCACCACTGCGGTCGTGATTGATCCACTAACAGCAGCTGAAAGAAAAGAATTTTAACTTTTTTAGGATTCGCAACGCGCTCTGTATATTACTTCCTCGACGAACTATAACGGCTAAAAGGTGTTAATATTGTAGTTCTAGGGTAGAAAATATTGTAGTTCTAGTTCTAGAATATTGTTCACGTTTTGACCTTGGTATTTTCTTTATAGAACTAATGGTGGTGTTGTTCTTTTTAATAATTTAAGTAGTAGTTCATATTTTTTAGGGACTTCTGTTGTTTAAATTGTCTCAAAGCATATGCTGTCCCGAAATTGTTAAAAAGAATAGACTCTTCAAATTGATTCCCATGTGCGTAATTGGGAACTATATAATCAGAAAAGTTTAGGTTAAGAGGTTGTAGTTTATGTTCAAACTTTCCAAACCTCTCACAACATAGCATTCCACTTTTAAACCAAACAGGCTCTCTCCTGATCTAGGTGGTATAATGCACAAATGTTGTTGTCGTGGGAAGCCTGGAAGGCAGTAGAGTGGCTTCAGTTAGCACATGACTTGGAGCACCCGTGAGAGAATGGAAGTCATACTTCTGCTTTGAAAGGGGGCCACTCTCAATTTAGGCATGGCTCGCAAAGGGAGCGACAATTTTCTTCAGACAATCTGCCCCCATCGTACAGCTCTATGACAGCCCACAGGACTTTCAGACCCACAGATTTGACGAGCACGTCTTCCCATGTACTCGACCACTCGATCAACAAGCGACAGTCGAAAGCCTCCTACCGGCTGTGGGACATAATGCAACATAGAGGTAAAAAAGAAAATAGAGAGGCCCTTGCATATGCGCAGTAGCGTACAAATGAAGCAGACTAGAGCGGTGCATCATGGTATACCTCTTTGTCAGTTTTGGTTACTATGTTATGTGCAGTAGCTCAAAAAAAAAACGCTTGAGCGGAGCATCTAGGGATACCTCGATGTCAGTATGTCATGCGCAATAGCTAGGATAAACCTGACAGCCCTGCTTCAAATCATCTCAATTGGAGCGCCTCTTTATACCCTTCCTTTCTTACACGCTTAAAACAAAAGAGTGAAATCCACTCATATAGGAGAAGTGCATTTTCGACACAGGAAAGGAGTGAAAATTAACACAGACTGAGTTAAAATCACTCGTTTGGAGTGATCCTGTCCGAGTTTTAACGAAACAAAAGAGTGAAATCCACTCCACTAGGATACGTGCATTTTCGACATTGAAAAGAGTGAAAATTAACTCAGACTGAGTTAAAATCACTCGTTTGGAATGATCCTGTCGGAGTTTTTACGAAACAAAAAAGTGAAATATATCCACTCATATAGGAGAAGTGCATTTTCGACACTGGAAAGGAGTGAAAATTAACTCAGACTGAGTTAAAATAACACGTTTGGAGTGATCCTGTCCGAGTTTTAACGAAACAAAAGAGTGAAGTCCACTCCAATACGATAAGTGCATTTTCGACACTGAAAAGGGTGAAAATTAACTATCAGACTGAGTTAATTTCATACTTTCGTTAAAATTACTCGTTTGTTCAAAGAGTGTACCTCTAATGCACCAATATCACTTACATATGTAGAAGAGGAATATGTTGTATGACACCGCCAAGAACGTGAACTTGGCCAGACCTGACATGACGCCGATGAGTCCTATGGCCGCCTCGTGGAGGAACAGTTTTGAGCTGAGGAAGGGCACGACAACGACGGTGACCATCCCGTTCAGAATTGCGAGGATGATGTTGGCATTGGAGAAGGCAGTCACGCCCCACTGGTACATGATGCGGACGTAGGGGTACCCTACGGCCAAATAGCCTGTGAATCAAAGTTACAATTTTATTATGTCAGCAGTGCTAAAAGTGAAAGTAAACGCGATGACGCAAACCCACCACTTTTAAAAGAAATGGTCAATCGTGCCTCTCACTTCTAATAACACCAAAATCCGTCTTCCCTGTTTTTTTGTTTTTTTTACTAAACTGTTACCCACTTTTAGCGATAGAAAAATTGAACAATTTTAACCTTTTAAAAGTTTTAGTTATTCTCATTTATCCAAACTATCAGCTGCGGCTTTTTTGTGCAACAGCTCTAATGCAACGCAGCAACCCAACCCAGTGGCGGCCCGTGGTCAAAAGGGACACTTGCAGCCGAATTTTCGGCATCCCTCCCACTTTTTTCTACACTTCTACCACTATCAGTCAGACATTCATCTTTAACGGGATTAGTTATTTGAGGGCTATTATTACAAAAGTCACATAACTCTGTTTTTAATTTTGGGAAATGTTTTGATATGGGATGATTCGGTCTATTTGGGGATTTCTCTACATTACGAAGTAACAAAATCCACTAGAATCTGAAAAACATTCCAGTTTAACTTTAGTGTAACTTGTTAAATATAGCCACCCTATGTTAAGCTCTAAAATTCACCAACAAAGGGACCGCACACTGTATCATACGTCATCGTGAGAATTTGGTGATTGAAAGTTGTGGATATAAAAATTGTTGCTATAAAAATTAAAACAGATTAAGACCTTCAATTTTATAGTCACAATTTGATGCAAGACAAATTACAAAAAAAAATCAATTACGACTTAACGAATGCGTAGTCTATTCTCACCCATTTCGGTAAGCCTCTGAGCAATGTTGACCCACACAAGCAGCCAGATCTGCAGCCTCATGTTCCCGGGTCTTGCCCTGGTGCACGTGTGGTAGCTCTGCTTGATGTTGTCCAGACTGACCAGGTCTTTCATTACCTCCCAGCGACGTCCGGCTTCGATCTTTTAATTAAATAAAATACATTTAATGAATCTCTTTTCTACCCAGAGTATAAAATAAATCATTTGCCTTCCAACTGAATGTCCAAATGTAAAAAAGACCAAAAGGGGCGAGTGCATTGAAGGAGATTCCTACTGCGATTTTCCTTCTATCTTTCAGCAAAAGAAGAATGTAGGAACATCTTTCTGTGGACTTGACCCTTTTCGTTACATTTAGCTGTTCAATTGCATCACCCACCTTCGGTTTGGTGTCCTTAAGGTAAAAGACGCCATACGCGATGGCGATAAGAAACACCAGGGGCGACATAACCATGACTGACATGTATCCGTACGTGTTGAAGATCTGGCCGCCAGTAAAGCCGCCAGTAAGCATGGCCATATCAAAACAGAACTCCAGGATAGCAAAACGCGTCGATCTCGTCCTTAAAAAGCATGTACAAGTATTAATAATTTGTTCACTGAAAATATTCTATTACGTAATTAACTATTTGTTCACCAATAACTACTTCGCTAATGGCAATAAAAACTAAGGCATTTACTTATATTGTATTGTATAAATTATCATTGCAAGAAATTGTCAATGCATTTTACAGTACATTGCAAATGGAATTAAAAATTAAGCAGTGTACTTATTGTGTGGTAGAAATTAACGCCAGCAAGAAATTGGTATTGCATATTACAGAGAACGTTAAGTTTTGACACCTACAGAAGTAATATGTTAAAATAACTAACTTGGGCTCCGTGACATCCGACAAATAACTGAAACACGATGACACAGTCATTACGAAACCTCCACACATCCCAGACAGCAGGGCAGCTATCGCGAACAGCCACGGGGAAACGTAGGGAAAAGCTGTTAAAACTGCGCTGGCCACTGCTTCGGCGAACATTCCAAATATTCCCAGCAGTATCGGGTACTTCCTGCTGTACTTGTCTGACCAGGGACCCAGGAAGACAGCCACCACCACGGAAGGGAGGGAGGTCATCAGCATCCAGCCTGTGTACAGGTTATTGCCACCGATGGTACTCTGGGCCTGAAAGCGGATCAATGTCATATGAGTCAACTTTGAGTCGAAAAACCTAATTTCCTAGCCATATGATAAGAAGCAATACTTTTCTGAGAACTCGCGCCATACTCAGTCACAATCCACAACTCGAATTGAGTTGTTGGTAACACATCAACTACCAGCGCTACTAGTTTAGCTTGTTTGTAGACAGTATTGCTTTCTGATGACAGTCTCAGGCAATTAGGCTCCTTTTTTAAATATATAATAAATCCTACATACAAGACAATGCTTACTTAATCTTGCAAGAATACGGCACAATTTACTGATTTCAAATAGTTTTTGAACCGGTATCATATTTTTGCAAAAGCGTTGTAAGCGTTTGATGGGTTGCTGCACTAGGGTTTTTAACTATCCAAATTACTAAGACTCATATAAGAATTGATGTAAACCTAAAATAAAGGCAAACATAAATTTTTCAACACTTTTCAATGCAATTTATCTATTATCTCCACTGCTATGTTATGGATTTCGGTGAAACAAAATTTCACGGCAACTCAATGTTCCAAACCAATATCACAATATCTCATCCGAGATTTTCAGTTATATCTCATAGATTGAAAAACAAGTTTAACTGTCATTCACTTTTTTAATTTAGCGGTTTAATTAAGACGATCCAAATAATAATAGATCCTTGTACTCAGCGATACTAACCTTTTCCTTGGGGTAGGACTCGATGTGATCACAGATGTCTTCTGTGTAGTTGTACATTGTCCTACAAGCTCGGTCCATGAGGAGACTCTGAAAGGAGACAGCTCGCACCATGTATCCGAAAATGGTTAAGAAGAGAAAAGGTTCCACGGTTATCTGGCGCAGAACTCCCATTACTCGGCTACCGAATGAGAGTCGAGGACCTTTCTCTGCCATCGTCTCTGGAAACATACAACACCATAAAATCGCTACATGTGATATTGTGAAGAATATGTTGCAGCTGCCCCAGTAACCAATCTTCTAACAAAAAGATTCTCTAGGTAGAGATGAGATACTTCGGCTTTTATACTACTGTTTCTGTTGTTACCTAGATTAAAGGTAGGAACGCAGTGGTATATCAGCGCCATCTAGCGTAGATATTTTGCAAAAGCAGTCTATACAGTTTTTTTTTTTTTTTTCAAACTAATATTACCCATCAATAATTAAATACAAAGAGTTAATATTCAGTAATATAGTATACTGATCTAGATTCAGCAAAGATCGTAAATTGATTGAAGTTGGGCAGATCCAAATTGATATGTGGCTGGTGGAGGATCTTTTTATAATTCTTTAAGACTTATTAATTATATATGATAAATTAGTATCTGAATAAGTCCTTCGAATTCAATATAATTAATAATTATATTATAATTATTATATAATTAATAATTATAAAACATTTTTAATTCATCATTACTTATTAGAATATATTTATTATACGTACTTACATTTATCCATCCATACTACTATATCCATCTCCATAGACAGCAGCGCTCGGATTGTGTGTTGGATTCAAGGGTAAAGCTTTGGTTTAGTAAGGTAATCGACCGTCATAACCATAATCGACCGTCACACTCACAATGTGTCTCATGCTTAGCGTATTTATAACAATTTTGGAAGCTACGGTTACTAGATGCTTAGTAAAAGTCAGACTAACACATTTTATTTATTTGGTGGGAGACAAATTTTTGTTTGCGCTATGTGCATCTGCAATGTGTGTATTTGTTTTGCAAACAAATATCCGTCGATATTATGTGGCCGGGTTTTGAACGCGTGACCCTCTGTATCAAAAGACAATGTTCTAACTACTGGGCTACGTGTAGCCCCCCTGTAGATGGCGTTGCGTATGCGTTATAAAAAAAATCGGATATCATTAGCGAACTTGAATAAAACAACGAACTTATTTTAAACAATATTATACAAGATTGCCGCCAACATCGAGAGCTGTCAACCAAGTTCACCAAGTTCGGAAATTAGACTTGTTGCTCTCCAATATTTTTCTACAGATGAGGAAAAAACAGTTAATGCGGAACATTTGAGTCCAAGTGGGTAGCGTTCATAATTTGCCCTGAGTCACAAAGAGAACACACCGGAGACGAAAATAATGTTGAAACGGAAAAGATCGACATGCACACAGTCGTGTCCAGTTAAAAATGCCTGTTATCACTCGACATCGTTTTAGTTAATCGTTCGACATCGTTTAACGGATATGAAACCAATATTTGGCCGGACTACTGCCCGGAAAAAAATCGTCTGTTAATTTCATCAGTTTTTTTTTTTTTTTCAAAAACCCCAAAAGTCCACGAGCCATATTTTCGAGAAATTGAAAGAAAAATGATAAAGTAAGGAAACCTTACATCGAAATTACTGAGCAGAAAATTTTACAATAATCTTCTGAGTAGGATGCACCGATATTTCGTGCTGGAATTGGAAAAAATATGATGTTGATTAGAAGGATTTTAAGACATTTTAATTGAACTAACCACAGCACAGACAACATAATATATTGAGGATCAGGTGACATCACAAGTCCTTTTGGCTTGAAATTAAGAGCAAAAGTGATGTCTTGTACGGATCGAATCTCACTGGGAATGAATTTGTCCCGATTTTATTATGGAGGAATTGGTTTAAAAAAAAATCGAATTTATACTATTGGGTGAGAAATAAGATCTTTGGTTTTAGTTCGTTCTTTTGCAGGCATCGTGTGCAAAATAAAATATCGTGTTCAAAAAGTTTCACTTCAAAAATGGGATTCCGAAACAAAGAAGGTTAAAAGAAATTAAATTAGCTAAGATAAACCACAAAATTGAGCATATTACTAAAAATAACTACAAAACACATAACTTACCTTTCGGTAATTTACCTTTAAAACACAAAAGGTTTAACTTCACATGGATGTCAAATGAATTGGCTTTCTTGCAGAACGATTGATAACTGTAAAATTTAACACAACACCTTTGACACAAAATTATTATCTTTCTACCATGCACTAGAGCAAGTTCGGTTTTTTTTTCAGCAATATTCTCAATTTAAACAACGCCTTACTGGAATCGAAGATAATGTGCAATAATGAATGATTATATACTATTATCTTGGTTTAAGGAACAATCCGATTGATTACTATATGTTACATAATCAGTCATAGTGCTTTCTTTCCTACTAGATAAAAAAAGGGGGAAATTAACCATTGTGAATAATTTCGATTTGCCAACACAAAAGTGTTTTTTTTTTAATGATAAAACAAGTGTGTTTTTTCAGCCAAACTATTCACTGGCTGTGTTAAAGCTCATATAAGGAGGCGATCTGGGGAGCCCAGTCGGTTATACATTCGCCTATCATGCGAAAGGTCCCAGGTTCGGGTCGTGGCATCGCCAAACTAACTGCCGACATATAAACGGTTGAAAATATATGTCTACCAACCATATAAACGGCCCGTGCAGCCCAAAAATGTCCGACGAATAATACCCCGTGTACACTCTTAAAACAAAAGAGTGAAATCCACTCCATTTGGAGAAGTGCATTTTCGACACCCTAAAGGCATGCATATTTTCTCAGACTGAGTTAAAATCACTCGTTTGGAGTGATCCTGTCGGAGGTTTAACACACAAAGGATCCACTCCAAAAGGAGAAGTGCATTTTCCAGTCTGGAGGAGTGAAATCCACTCAGACTGAGGTAAATGGAAGTGTTTGTTTTAAGAGTGTAGGGTAGGTTTGGATTGAATTATCGTCGCACTAGAGGATATTGGGGACGGGCGTCGTATTTTGGAACCACAGTCAAGTGAAGAGCCGACACCTGAATAGGCACAAAACGCAACCACGTGAAGGGGAGGGCACGTTAAATATGCTCCAAAGTCCCTATCGGCTCATCACTTGACTGTGGGTCCTAAATTACGACGGTCGCCAATAGCCCTCACGTAGCTCTAGTGCGACGATAATTTTAACCTACCTAAAAGGAGGCTAGAAATAGGGAGAAACGATAAAATTACCTAAATTACAAGAATGACATCCGAAAATACGTTAAAATTAACCTGAGTGGCAAAGGAATAATGCCGGGTTGATGTGGCAAAAAAAAAAACTCGTTACGGTGATTTTCTAAAATTAGTATTTTATATGCAACCAATTTCATATTTTAAATTGGTTTAGGTGATTGTGAACTGATTTAGGATAAACTTTCAAAATCTTTCATTTATTTGGCTTCTAAAAGAAAACTTGCACGTTACTTTTAGAGAAATTGTCCAATCATTTCAATGCTTCGTCTCACTATATAGCTGTCAGATAAGAGAATGTGGACTGTACCTTGTTTTAATGTCTTTTTATTTATAGGCAGACGGTAAAAAAACTATAAGTGTGTAGGGTAGGCAATTTAATTTTTTTCGGGTATTGACTAATCACTTTAATGAACCAAAGAAACAATATACAACAGGTAATAAAGAACAATTTTCTGTGAACAATGTTTATTCTGAATGACACAAATTCATAAGAAACACAAAACTTTTTCAAATAGAATAAAGAAAATCAAATTGAAAACTGAACAAATTTGCATATTTCTTTAAAGCAATGGGGAAACTTGAGTACATAATGATTTTTTTTTAAAGAATATGTTATCATTATAATTACTATTTAGCGATACAAAAGACGTAACAAGTGTGTGTTTAAAAAGTTGTAATTGTTCTCTCATATTTGGCATTTTGTGAATTTTTTTGTGTGAAGTTTTTAGAGAACTGGTAAATGAAATGTACTTCACTTCTTTACCAACCACCCAAATATGAGAGCTGAATTACTTAATGAAAAAATAAAAACAAATCAGAGCATTGAAACGGAAAAATTAATTTTACAAGATATTGTACTGAGTCTGTATCAATATGCAAGAAATCTTTCGGTAGTTTTGACTCAAGCAAACCAATTACCACTTTAAACCATCTATCTACCTCTTAATAAGTTGTAAGAATTGCAGTTACCGACTTAAATAAGAACACTTTTATTGAGGTAAATGACAATATCATTTCTCTAGTAAGGTAACTTTCTTACAATAATAATAAAGCATTGCTTTCCAATGGGGAAAAATACAAGGTGTGTTTAAAAAGTTAGGTGATTGGTCTCCTAATTTTAAAAAACGCGCCGGTTAGGATATTGCACTCATGCAAACGCAATGAGAGAAATGTCACCTCGAAAATGTGACTGCGTCTGCGTGAGTGCAAGATACTGTCTAATAGGCATAGTTTTTTTTTTAATTACAAGACCAATCACCAAACTTTTCGAACACACCTTGTATATTAGTCACATTACACACTGTTTACATCATGTATCAGCAAAAAAGTAATCACTTTGTAAGAAAAAATAACACAGCTGTTGTCTGATAGGAGGTACCAAAAATACAAGTTTACTAATCCAATTTTTACGAGTTAGATAAACTTTCATTTTCCTCCGTTCAATTAATATTACTAGTTTAAATATGAGAGATGACATTTGCAGTATCTTCTTATTGGCACATGAAAGAAGATTTGAGTATTGTATATTTTAAAAAAAAGTTTAAGTAGTAAATAGTAAAAAATATCAATGTTTGTTTAAAAATTGCATAATTGATAGTATCACATGTTTGGCTTCTTGGCAGTGGTGGTAGTTAGTAGCATTTGAACACAGTGGTGTTTGAATGAAAAGTGGCAGTAAGTCCTTAACAAGGATCGTAATAACCAGGGATTGAGATATTATTTGTTACTTGTCTTTGTAACAGTAAAATCGTTTAGGTGACAATGAGAAATGCTGTTACATTTTTCAGAAAGCAACTATCTGAGCTACTTTTGGGGCGACCCGGCAGCACAACGGTTTAGGGAGCTAGCCTTTAGAGCTCCTGGGTTCAGGCACAAATCCTGGTAAAGCATAGATTTTTGTGTTTGTCAACAAATGTTGCTATTTGTCTATGTGTTTGGGTTGTAGTTTCTATGTGTGTCTCTTGTGTCTGTGTCACTTCTGGCGAGTGTTGTAACAAGCTACAAAGCCTATGCTCCTCCCTTCTAGAGGGCGCATTACAAGTTATGTTATGTTAGCTACTTTTAGGGGTCATGAAGTAACAAAAAAGTAGGCTTCGGATGCTAATTTTGAAAATCAGCTCCTCTAACATTAAATAAAAATATATTAATTTTATTTGCAATGTTTTGTTTGTACTTAGGTTTCTTGAACCTTGGTCCACTTTGAAAATTTGGTAAGATGGTTAAATTACAATTTTCTTTGATAACATAACTTGAAATTTTGATAAGTAACTGTCTTTGGTTGCTTTTCTTATTAAGTAACTGAGACTAGTTACTTTTCTTATTAAGTAACAGTAACTTACTTACTTTTTGAAAGTAACTCTCCAACCCCTGGTAATACTTCAAGATTACACATTACTGCAATTATATTGTTTAATGACATTGCAACATGTTTAAAGTTCATTGCGTATCCTTTAAAGTTCATTGTGTATCAAGCTTATGACGAATGCTGACTTGAACATCGATCTACTCCGGCCTCCAAACTGCAACACATTTTGCTTTCAATCTTTCTCAAAAACAAATTAAAATATCTGTACCAGGCAAATTGTTAAGCTTATCTACAATATTCGTTTTGAAATGTGCATAGCATTTTTTACAATTTAAACAATGTACAACATTAGTTTACAATGCATAAGGCAATTATGATACAAATATATTATCTAGAATACCTAAAAGCTTAACTATTATTTCTGAAAATTAAATATAAGAAGTGAATACGTAGAAGTAATTTATCAAACAATTTTGATTTAAATAACTCTTCACTGCAAGAGGGATATTGTAATTAAAATGAGCAACAAAGAACATAACAGTTAAATAATTATAACATTTAATAGCATATTTACAATGCAAATTACCAAAAGGTCTTTTTCCAAAAAATATACAGTCAATTGTTAAAATAAGTTTCAGTCAGAATACACAAGGAATATGTTTGGCAAGTTTGTTGCTGACAACATGTACCCCTTGCAAGGAAATAAATTAGAAACAAATAAGCAAGTTTAACAAATAATCAAAAGAAACTATATACATAGTAGAGTTAATTCAAAAAGTAAACTTTTAGAAATTAATCTTTCAATGAGAATGCATAAGTAAGAAAGATTTTTTGGTGAGTTTGCTGACACATACCTCTTGCAAGGAAAAATTTCCAATTAAATAAGGCAGTCCGTAGTAAGAGTAAAAATGAGCATTAAAAAATACTCATTTGACAGTCATACAATAAATACTCATCATAAAAATAAAATAAAAAATTACATTCAATTTATGAGTCAAAATTCCTAAAATATCAAACTCGATACCAACTTCAGTCGAATTGTAAATTAATAATTATAAATAACATCGTTGAGGGACAAAACCATACATGCTTGAGATATTACATAACAAAAAGAAAGAAAAAAAGGCACATACATAACATATCTACACAGACTTATAACTGCTTGAATCAGCCAACTTTATCTACAGTTCATATCATCTTCATTCCATGCATAGCTATTACATGTCACTGAGTCCTTTAAATGAAACTAACACAGGGTGTCCCAAAAAAAATTGTTTACAAATTAAACATGCTGGTCTGTCATATCATGATGAACAAGATTTACATAGGAACTCGTGACCGAAAATTATAACTGCATTGGTCCATCGGTAGAGGCGGATCAGTAAATTGGCCTCTGCGATCCCCCGACCTGACTCCCCTGGATTTCTACCTGTGGGGACACATGAAATTCATAGTGTACAAGACACTATGTAATGTAACATGGGACATGGATCATGTAACATGGGGCATGGATCACGTAACATGGGACATGGATCACGTAACATGGGACATGGATCTTATCGTCAGAATCATGGCAGCGTGTGTCCGTGACACTTCTGGCCAATTTGAACGGGTTTGTGAATCCATGTGCCGAGGTTGTGAAAAGCGCATTGTGGCAACTGGAAGGAATTTTGAATATTTGCTGCGATGTACTCGTAATGATGTTTTGAAATAAAAATCATATTGATACCTCATTCGATATCCTTCCATTTTCTCCTCGTCCAAACCTGCACTTATCGCCCTCTTGCAGTATCAGTTTGAATTTTCGGACACAAGTTCCTATGTATATCTTGTTCATCACGATATGACAGACCAGCTGGTTAGGTTTGTAAACAACCTTTTTGGGACACCCGGTATAATAGTCTGAATAAGTGAAATTTACAATTTCTCATAACTATACAAAATTTAAATAGATTAGGCAACAGTGCAATACTTCCTTAAATATTCAGAAGATAACAAGATAGAATACACATTGGTTTTAATTACAGAAGGGAATACTTTTGTAAAATTAGGAAGGTTTAATAGAAAAAAAAATCTTCACAAGTTTGTATGATGTCTTCAAAATGGCACTTTAGACTGGAGCGATTGCATTGGGAACCTGAATATGAAGAAATATTTGTAATTAGAACAAGAAATACAATAAACTTGATTACAATAATAAAAATAACTCAATGAAGTAACCCAAAAATTTTATTTTCATGGTTTAATCTTAAAAATAAAGTTTTTTTTATAAGTTGCTATTGTTGTGGCAAACATAGGAACAGGACTGATTTAAAACAATTAACCAAAATTGAGCAGTAAAAAAAATTACTGCATATTTTACAAAACATACCGGAGCCTTTCGGTTAAGCCAAATTTCGGATAGCCGGAATTCAGAAAACCGGGACTCTACTGTACTGTTTTAGCCTACACAACTCTTCAAGTGAGCCTCAACATGGCAAGATAAAGGAGTCAGCATTTTACTAATTCAAAACTATCTTCTTAAACGCACCACTGTGAGATTTAAAGACCATTTCCATGAGACATGCAGTTCCTTAGACAAGATAACTGAATGTGGTATTCATTTCCAAGGCATTTAATTGTGAACAAAACTTTAGGAAAATTAGAATTTATCATTTAAAAAGAATTTACATTCCAGTGGAGAATGCACTTATATTATTATCAAAAACATACAGGGTACAAAATAAAGTTGTCATAGATTTCTTTTAAATCTTCAATCTTATACTCTTCAAGAATAATGAAATTCTCGAGAGTCGGGCTGCTTTTTCTTCCGCAATCGAGACAATGCACTAGATGTTTTTTCCCCACTTCTTTAACGCACAAAATATTAAAGACCTCGACCTGAAATATAAAGTCAAAATTACAAAACAATTCAAGTAAGGTACAGGATAACTAACTTTGTTATACTGGTTTTCAAGGGACTGTGATGTGCATTACGTTATAAACAAGTAATGTTACAAAGTTCAATATTAAGTGCAGTAAGTCTAGTAAAATATGTATTATGAACTAATTTTCTTTATTTCAGTTAGGCAAATGATTTTTATAAAAAGGCAAATGATTCAATAAATTTTAACCCTATACTTAGTAACAGTAGAAGCATTATTTTTCCTTACCAAGACTATATTTCTTTAGGCAGATTTCAGAATTTTTTTTCTTTACGAAGGCATTTCAAGTATCATTTAAAGGTATAATTTCAGAGTTCAGTCATTCCACGTCAAATCGACCAGCTCAAAATCTTCATGTCACAGAATTCAATCTTGATTTTATTCCAAGTACTAGAGACAAATTTATTATACACGTATTTTTTATTTTTTCAAAATTTTAAGAATTAAGAAAGTTATGATTTTTTGAAACCAAAAAGTTAAGCCTTACTTTTTCTCATTTAGCATTGCGGTCTATGGGAAATTTAGTATTTTCGAACGAGTATAACTAAAAAGGGTAACCTGGGAACAACTAGAAAATTTTTGTATGGAATACTATTACGAATGGTAACATTTTGGTAAAATGCGCTGTTGTTCCCAAAACTCCTTCTACCAAAATTATTTTTTTAAAAGTCAGAGGAGAATAGCATTAGTTCCAATGGAGAAATGGGTACAATCGGTTTGTGTTTATGAAAGAATATGTGCAAGCGACTAGATTTTTTTAAATGAAGTATTAATATTAAAATTTCTCATATGATAGCAAACATTTTTTAAATACTTCGTGTTATTGAAAAAATGTATTTTCCTCCTTTCAAATTTTAACTTATATTTATAATATTTTTTTTATACTTTTATTCATTTAATGTAAATATTAACTGAAATTTCAAAGGTACAAGAGACTTACATTTTTCAATTACAAAGTGTTTAAAAATATTTGCTATGGTATTTCAACGAGGTATGGTATTTTAACGCTTGCACATATTCTTTCATAAACACAAACCTATTGTACCCATTTCTCCATTGGAACTAATGCTATTCTCCTCTGACTTTTAAAAAAATAATTTTGGTAGACGGAGTTTTGGGAACAACAGCGAACTTTACCAAAATGTTACCATTCGTAATAGTATTCCATACAAAAAATTTCTAGTTGTTCCCAGGTTACCCTTTTTAGTTATACTCGTTCGAAAATACTAAATTTCCCATAGACCGCAATGCTAAATGAGAAAAAATTAGGCTTTACTTTTCGGTTTCAAAAAATCATTACTTTCTTAATTCTTAAAATTTTGAAAAAATAAAAAATACGTGTCTAATAAATTTGTCTCGAGTACTTGGAATAAAATCAAGATTGAATTCTGTGACATGAAGATTTTGAGCTGGTCGATTTGACGTGGAATGACTCAGTTATAATCAAGGAGAGCAAATTAAAAATGTTTTCATGAGCAAGATATTATAACATTAGGTGGGAAATTCAAGTGATCAAGCATTTATTTCATTGTAATTGAGTTGTCATTGTAAACGAAGTTGTTGTAGCTAAGTCGGACTGTTTTTTTTTTAAGGGGGTGGGTGGGATTAGATTGGAAAATCTGATTACTATTCTTTCGAATTGAACATTTGAATTTAAAATAAATATCTATAATTTAAATTAGCATTTTATTTCCAAACTAATTTTTCTATTATAAGATTCTTTATTTGAAAAAGATTCCTTCTATATGTTATCAAACTTAAGTAGTAATAATAATGATAATAAGGAAAGAAATTTTAAGAAATCTTAATACCTCACAAACTGTGCAGTAGTGGGCAGGCTCCTTTGGAGACCTTCCATGGTACCTAACTTCTTTGCCCAAGTTATTCAGGAATTCTAAATAGATCTGTGATTGCCTCAATGTTCTTAAAAGGCAATACCTATAAATAAATGCATTATATATTAGTTAAAAAAATTATTAAAGGCATTATTATATTGTCCCAAAAGTTTTTAATCTCTGAAACACAGGTTTTTACCTTCGCACGAGAGGCCATATAAAACCAACAAAAAAGAACCACGCACAGGCAAGGGGGAAAAAATAATTAAAAAGTCAAGGTATTGTGGAAATTATCAGAACTGTAATCAAACATCCTGTTGAATTTTATATTCATTTCAATATTATAAAATAGATTTAGAAAAAAACAATTTAAAAAAAGATCCTCTAAAGACAAGACTCAAAGACTGAAATTCCAAAAAATGCCCATAATCAGTTAAAGTCAAGGTTTTTGGTCACTATAACAAATTGATGAATAGTCAAGATTTTTTTAAAAAAATACTTTTTTACTGAAACTGAGTAAGACAATTCTAAGTGACAATCTTATGGTTACGCAAATCAGGATCCTAGAATTAGGAAACTCAAGAGATTCTAAAATTGGGAACTACAGCGATTCTAAAAACAACCAACTCCAAAGATCAGCAATTATTTAGCCTAAAACTAAATCACTCTGTAAAACTGAGTGAACCAAACTTTGGTTTGAAACTTTGAAACCAAATGCTTGAATCATTTCGATAATCCAACTTTAAAGCAAAAAAAAAAAAAATGTTGTTTGACAGAAAAATTACATCCCTGTATGAAACAGTGTGCAATAATTTTTTTTAAGAAATTAACAATTTATGCCATCATGCAAACTAAAAAGCATGGTGAATAATTACATTTGAAAAGGACATTGATAAATTGTCTAAGGTTTCTATACACATATTATTTGGGATCAGGGCTCGAAAAAACTCAGAAATTTTACCCGTCCCAGAGCACGCTTTGTCCAACAATGTACCTGTCCTCCTTTAAAACTAACACGTCAAACTCTAATCATATAAATAGCTTTTAAATAAATATAAATATAATTTTATCTTATTTATTACAGATATTTATATAAATGGCACAATGAATTTGTACATACTAGGATTAAATTATACAGTAATAAAAGAAATACTAGGTTACCTATGGTAAACTAGTATTTTCTTTATAATAATTTTATTTTAAAATGAAGATAATTTAAAAGGGAAATAATTTAAAATGTATCACGAAGAGTAACGATGAAATGGCCGACCGTCCATGAGGACGTTCGATTTGAGAAATTATCTGTCCTCGAGGAATTTTGACCGCCGAGGACGGGCAGTTTTCGAGCCCTCTTGTGGATAATCAAATAAAACTTACTTTATTTGCTCAAAGAGTTTTCTGTCAGAAAGTTTGACATTCCTAGCTAGACACAAGGTCAAGTGAGCCATGGGCACAATAGACTTGTATGCCTGTTTTTTATTCCACTCGTAGCGTTCAACTGCTAGTTGATATTGGCGTGCAGAGAGTTCTCCTACATTGTAGGCTATGTTGTTGCACCAGCCCTGTCAAGATAATAGAAAATGACATCAGAAAACCCATTTGAGAACATTTCATTGGTGATTGTTTAAAACTTTGCTTTGTTTTTGTTGGTGATTATACCTTGCCTATCCAGAATGTGAGCCTCGAAAGCATATTCCTCCCCCCATCACTGAATGTGGTTTTCTTCAAAACGGCAGGAGTCTGGTTTTTTCCCCACCCTACTTGGTAGGGTGGGCCGAAAAAACTTTTTATTTTATTTCGGATGGCTATAGTGCAGAAAAGTTGCCATTGGTAAAGACATAAAAAATTAATTATTATATTTTTATTACTTTATCTTCCATTCGCGCAACACCATCAAAGTTGGGGGAAATTGTCAAAAAAAGCATGATAGATGTTTTTAGTTGTGTTGCTATTCATGAATTAACTACTAAAAATACGTAAAATCAAAATATATGCACTTATCATGCATTTGTGTCAGATCTCCCGGCCACCAAACGAAAAAAAATGAGGAAAATTCTTAGTTTTTGCAAAATTGACAGATCTGACGCAAATGTATGATAAGTGAATATATATTGATTTTACGTACTTTTAGAATTTAATTCATGATATAGGAACACAACTAAAAACATCTATCGTATACAGAAACTATAAAAAATTTCGTTTTTTTATATTTTTTTCCAACTTTGATTGTGTTGCGTGAACAGAAGATAGAGTAATAAAAACACAATAATTAATGCATTTTTCATGTCTTTACCAATGGCAACTTTTCCGCACTATGGCGATCTGAAATAAAATTAAAAGTTTTTTCTTCCCACCCTACTACTTGGGTTTGAACTGTGCGTATATCTTTTTTCGAAATAACTGAATGGCAGTATATATATTCTATATTGATTATTTTTTTTTAACTTGATTCTTTCTTCTATGTAGCCTAGATTTCAGACTAAGATGATTTTGGAATAGACTTAGGTAGATTTTTTTAATTATTATGATTTCTTAAGATATAAAAAAGATGACTGCCTTGTTGTTATCACAATACATTTTAAAAACTTTCAAGGTTTCAAGCAAACTTCATTCAATCCTAAAGCTAAATGAAACTATCAAGCGAATATTTTCACACAGAAAAACTTACTTCAGCTTGCACCCAATGAATGGTACCGGCTCCGACAAACACGATATCTCCTGGTTTCTGATGGAATCTGTACACTGGAATATTTTGATCAAATAATTCTTGCAATATCGGCCACCAGGACCCATGAAGAAAATTTAGGTTGTTTCTAAGGGTAAAAAAAGTGTGTTAAAAACAAGTGTTAGGAACTGTTCATAAATGATGTTTACACATCACACTTTCCATCATTATTTATTATCATTATTTTTAATCATTCATTTATTTTTTACCATAACCTCTTAAGACCCAAGCAAAATCCTACAGCTATATTCTTAATCTAAACTTACGTACTTTTCATAGCATACAAATATATGCTAAAAAGTAGGTTTTTCAAAGATTTTTTTTAAAATTATGTTTAATAGCTTAGCTTAGTAGTTAAGTAGTTTTTATTTAACAGTTAGACATTCGGAGATGATAGTTTGGTTTTCTTAAGTCGACGAGAGAGTGTGACGGAATTATCCACTAAAATGGCGTGGAATGTCCAGCTCTCCTCCACTGACCAATCAAAGATTATCCGTGTAAAAATGTGCAAGGTCAAGACGACCAGCAAAGTTTCTGTGGGAACTATTAATCTAGGCGACTGTTTGTCGCTGACAGGGTGTGGTAGGAATGTTAAAGTACTAAGCGATATTAAGGATATGTGAAAAAGTTAATTTAAGTCTAAAAATATAAGATTTTGAGGGGTTAAGTTATAAAATCTCATATACATTCTACTAACCTTTCACACATTTGGTGCAGGACGCCCCAGTACTCCTCAGCTATTCCAAACCAAATGCAGTCATTCGGTCCGACATTCAAGTTCACGGATGAAAAATTATTGTTCTCTTGATGGGCCGGGGTCCGAGATCCAGGAACCTTCATGTAGAGTTGAATCGAATTGACTCCTAAAACCGTGTGGCCCAAATGTGACAACATGTTGCCCGCACTAACGACTCGGAGGAAAGGAGGTAGTTTCGCCAGCTCTTGCAGTTGAGGCCTCCACTTGGATTCGTTGGAAAGATCAACGTTGGTCCCAAACTTTATCGTTTTGAAGTTTCCGTTTTTCCCTTTGGTTTTCTTGTTTCTAATTTCAAAAAATTATAACAGCATTAGTTGTATATAGTAATGGTCAATCATAAATAACATAAAAGCTCTGAATAGAGATTGGAGAAACTTATTAAGGAGTAATTACCGGAATGAAGAATTTGAATCGCTATCTGACTCTCTTGGGACGGTGGCTGCTGTTGACTTTTCTTGTTCTTCCTGAAGAATATTAAGAAAATTTATAACAATTACAATAACTATTTTGATAAATATTCTATTATTTAAACTTTTTTTTTTACACCATGTGCAACTTCATAATGCTACTTGAAAATTTGTGTAAAACAATGTCAATTTTCCTTTACAAAATCGGGTTTTTTTATACTATAAGTAGTCTTGGTACACTCCAAAATCAAGTTTTTAAGAATCACTTAATTAATGTGCTTAGTTCAATTGCATAACATCTGCATTTATTATTCAAAATAATAAAATTAAATTACTGTGAATACGTCAAAGTTGTTGTTACAAATAGCCATGCAAATCAAAACAAGGTTAATAGGTAGGCCTTACAGCATAATCATGGCATCATAAATGGGGCTAATCACAATGATTAATTCTTTGAATAGTTATTTAAAAAGCATGACTAGATTCACAACAACGGGGTTTGGCAGTATTTATTAATAATATTAACTAAAATTTAACATACCCTCAATGATTCTTCAAATGACGAAGCCTGATATTGAGCATATCTAGCGATTGTCGTGTGAGAGCGATGACTCTCGCAACGCCAAACCTGCTTTTTCCTTTCGACATCCCAATTTTCATCACTCTGTTGGAAGAGTTGCGTCCGAACCTCAATCGTGTGATCAGGGTTGGCTTCAACGAGCGTCTTGGTTGAAAAGAGCCCGAGATCTGCAAACATTTTGAGGATAATTTTAATGACAGAAAATAACCAATGTTAAGTTAATTTGTTGTAGCTCTTGGTCTTTTATTCAACCAATGTAACCTGTTCTGTAACTGTAACTGATATTATGTTCTGCCAGTTCTGGCAATGATTGTTATCACTTGTTCATGTTGTGATGTTTTAATAATAAGCTTTTGTTTCTGACTTCGTATATTAGGATTCACAAATACATAAACTAGAAAAACAATAGCAGTTCATTAATAAAAGAACCAGAGCTACAACAGTTAGTTTAATTAAAAATACTTGAAATTAAATAGAATTGAAGAGCTTAGAGGTAGAACATTCTCTGTGACAAAAAGGTGAAAATGAGAAAAAGAGCTTTAAAAGTTGTTAAATTGTGCTCAGAGCCTGTTTAAATGGTAATAGCAACCCTTAAAAAATGCACTTAACTTGAAGTTTATCAAAAAGGAAAAACTCGTTATTTTTAAAGAAGGTAATAATATGTTCATTGACACAAAAATGTTTTTTTTTTTTTTCAAAAATGTCACAAAATGTTCTTTCACTAAGCTCTAGAATTGTGCAGATTACTAAAGGAGGTAAGATTTAAAATACTTATCATATCAAGTTTTAATTGCTAAGAATAGAAGTTTTGTCTGTTAAAATTAGTATAAGCTAAAGTACTTGAAAGTGAATAAAATTTTGTATTTTACTGAAAGAAAATACTTACCAAGCTTTAGTTTTTAAGGTTAGTAGTTTTATTTGTTAAAGTAGACGTTAGAATAAGCAGAAATACTTGAAAAAATACTTGATAGAATTTTGCATGCTACTTAAAGATATCACCTACCAAGTTTTAAAACATTCGTCAGGCCACGAATAACAGCGATGGGATTATTCAGACAAAACTCTTGAAGTTGCGGACAAAACGCATCCTTCTTGTTGTCGATCATAACACTCGGTGTCGGTGGCAAGAGGTTTTTCTCCGGAGGATATGGGGGGTCTGGTGGGACAGGTGGTCGGCAAAGCTCGGCATAAACAGAATAATTCGGTACACCATTCGAACCCAGGCCTTTACAAGATTGCAAAACCTCTGAAGCGTTCATATTTATTGATAGGGAAGTGGGATGAAGAGATTTCACTCCTGGTTCAGCAGGAGAGTATTCATTCTTAAACTTAAATGATTCTTTGTCGTCTTTCTTATCTTCGGTCTCATTGTCGTACGAGTTCAAGACGTGAGGTTTTGTGAAAGTTCTCTTTTTCAGGCCCGAAAAATCGTTTTTGGAGTCCGAGTCGTGAGTCTTCTGCGAGTTGGTTTCCAGCCTTTTATTTTTGGATAGTAAGGACTCGTTGGAGCATTTCTGTAGAATGAGGTCGTCCAGAAGGGATGATGCAATGTTCTTTTGTGAAAGCAAAATCTGCAAGTCCTTGTCGCTTATCGTGTGGCACAGATCTTCTAGAACAACGGTGGGTTGATGTGCAAAATTTGACATGTTGATCTGAAATACACAAGAAAAAAAATTGTTAAGATTAAAATATATATATATATATATATATATATATATATATATATATATATATATATATATATATATATATATATATATATTCGTATTAACCTACATTTTCATTAAACTCAAATTTAAATTAGCCTTATGCATAAATTTCAGCTTTAATTTCTTTTCTTAACATAAACACATTTTCAGTATAGTATTTATTCTAAATGCCCTCTGTAAACTTTGTTATTATTATATTTTCTTGAAGTATCAAAAAGAATTCAAGGAATAAGTTTAGGTATACCCCCACTTAGATGAAATGAACCCATAACTTTGATGAAAAAAAGGTATTGTCTTTACGATTACAACAAAAACTTCAAAAAGCACTTTCTTCAACTAAGGACCCTTAAACATAATGTGTTGATTACTATACCTATTAAATCGACCAAACGTTTAAAAGAAATAGGGTTCGAAATACCGCCAACGCCAGGTGTTATGGCAACTATATCAGAGGAAAAAACTGAAGTATTTGGCAAAAATATGAGTGTTTATTATATAAGCAAACATTTCGTGCTAAATGCCGAAAT
The DNA here is from genome assembly GCA_023701765.1 of Hylyphantes graminicola. Taxonomy (NCBI): domain Eukaryota; kingdom Metazoa; phylum Arthropoda; class Arachnida; order Araneae; family Linyphiidae; genus Hylyphantes; species Hylyphantes graminicola. The sequence goes on from CM043115.1 coordinate 62,358,389, forward strand.
GGTATTACGTCATTTCATGTAGAGCCGATTTTAGCGATGTTTTAAGAAATGACGTCTTGAAATTTGAAGGTGGCGAACTAAGAAAATCAAAGACTTTTTAACGATTGTTTGTCAAAACCAAAGAGTACTAAGGTGTACTTTTTATTAAAAATCCCAATCAAGGACTTTTCAACAATTTTTGATAAAAATTAAGGAGTATTAAGGGGTCCTTGAAATTGAAAATAAAAATCAAGGGCTTTCAAGGGTGCGTGGGAACCCTGAACCCGTACATTTAAAGAAAACAAATGACAACATACATGTGTGTTTTGCCTTATATTAGGCTGTGGAGGGGCTTCCGTCGTTGAAGACTCAGAAGGCTTGGTTTGTATTTGACTCGTCGTCGTGGTAGTCACATGGCTAGTTTGAGGTGCTGGCAGGTGTGCAGTCGTTCGCAGTTGGGCACTTGTTGTTACATTGCTGTTAACAGAGTTTCTACTTTCTACTGTCAATGCAGGTGGACGAACTTGAGAAGCACTAACAGCACTTAAAGACTGAGTGCTTACAGGTACAGTGACTGATGCCTGGCCCGATGGTACCTGCAATCAAAGAACATGATGTTAAAAAATTATTATAGAAATATCAGGGCTCTAAAACTCGGCCGAGGACGTCAAAAATTCACCGAGGACAACTAATTTCCTGAATCTGATGTCCTCGTTTACTGCCATTTACCCGTAAATGTTCGTGATACATTTTTAAATTTTGTTATTTATCTTACAAGAGTTTAGAATAATTTAGTCATTTTAATTATTATAAGAAATACTATTAGGTTTCTATCATAGTAACTTATGGTTTATCTTTTATTGCTGTATAATGTAATCCTAGTATTTCCTAAAACATTGTGAAATTTATATAAATTTTTATAATAAATAAGAGAAAATAATATTTTTATTTATTTAGAAGCTACTTATATATAATTAAAGTTTTACAGGTTAGTTTTAAAGTAGGACGGGTGTATTGTAGGACAAGCCGCCCTGGTGGACGGGTAAAATTTCAGAGATTTTTCGAGCCCCAAGTGAAATAATAATAATAAACAAAAGCAATAATTTTAGTTACTTACTTGATTTTGCATTAAAAGCTTTTGTTGATGCTGTTGCATTTGTTGGTATTGCTGTTGTAGCTGTTGGAAAACAGACCTTTGCTGTGGGGATAGATTGGCCTGTAATGAAAAAATATACATTACAGCAAGTTATAACAAAGAAAACGGAACTATTTCCTTAATATTAATCAGGCTGTTTCATCTATTAGCTATTTTGTGCTGGCGGTTTTGACCAGATTCGGCTTAGCGGAGTTGAATACTTAAAGACAAAATTTTAGGTTCGGAGAATAAAATGATTCCAACAAATTTTAGAAATCATAGAAGAATCATTCTTGGACAGTCGTTTAATAGATAACTGAAATAGAATAAAACTGGAAAGGTAATCTTTATTCATGAGGTTTCATCAACCCACTGGAGTTCTTGCTGTCGCCATACTAGCTGACTGACCAAGAAAGTGTGAAAGTTCCTTCAACATTAAGTTTCACAATTCAATTTTCAATAACACAGTTTCACAATTTGATTTTTTCAATAACAGTTATTGAAAAAAATTGTAACAAGCGGGTAATGGAGGAAAAAAGTTATTTAGGCAAAGAAATAATGATTTTATAATTTTAATTTTTGTATGGATTTGTTTGCATATTTTGGAAGAGTTAAACTTTTTTTTAGCTGTCTGCTATATTTGTTTAAGTGTTTTGATTTTCTGATTCTTAATGTGTTTAGAATTTTATTTCATTTGTAAAAATATATTTTTTGGAAATCAAATGTTTAGAACACAATTTTTTTTCTCCGTTAGAAACAAAATTTAAAATAAAAAAAATGAACTTTATAAGATTAGCAATAGAAAAAATTAATTTCTTGTAATATAAATGAGGTTCCTCTTATCATCTCATGAATTTAACATCTTTCAAACCTAGCCAAGACTAACACACATTTCTATAACTTCCAACATAACATGACACAGAGTAGAAAGATTAATCATGAACGTAAAATACATTTATATAAATATACCTGGTTTTGCTGAAAATAACTGAGAAGCTGCAATTGTTGCTGATTCATGTACAAAGAAGATCGAACATTTGCATCAGGACCCTAAAAATAGTTAAATATATAACATAAATGACAAGTTAAACTACTACAAGCATTAAGAAATTATTCGTATGAGCGTTAAAAACCAACAAGTATTACAAATTGTTTATTATTTTAACAAAACCATTTAGAGTTTCATAGCCAGTAACATAATGAAAAAGACTAGTAACATATGAAAGACATATTTTAATAGCTCTGCTCTTGAAACCTGCAGCGTGTCTTTCATCTTAGAAAATTAATTTTAGTGCAACGCCAGAATGTACTGTAAGTACCTGTATTGTTCATTCCATTAATTTTTCAGCATTAAATTATCACCAGTGGAAATTGAATATATGCACATTTTTTGCTGACCATTTGAGTAAAGCCTGAGAGTAAATCCTTTCTATTTGCCCCATATAATAAATATGAATAAGCAAGATTGCTTGAAACTTTTAGGTATTCTTTACAAAGTAGCCTCGTATCAGAGTAAAATAAATCAACTGAAGAAAGGAACAATTCGACTCAACGCTCGTTAAAATTAAAATTTGAAAACATTATTTTGGGGAACAGTAAAAAAATAACTTATCGAGTTAAAACAGAATTTTTTAAAACACAGAAAACTATTTAGAACATAATTTAAATCTTTTCTACTCAAATATGTGCAGAAATTCTGCTCTTTAGCTATTTACCATTGACATAACTACCTACCAAAAGCCAACCAAAAATGTGAGATATTTTATTTTTAAATATTACGAAAACTCAAAACTTTTAAGTTCTTGAACTTACAGTTGCTTGTTGACTCCCAGGAGCAATTTTCATCTTTTTGTTTGGTGGCTGGTCTTGCCCAGCCTGACCAATAAGAGAAGGTCTCACTTGCATGACTTTTTCCTAAACAATAAATATAATTTGTGAGTAAAACATTTATTTTATTTTCTATTTTAATTCTATTAAATAATTCTAAATAATAATTCTAAAATTAATTCTAAATTTTTTTCTATTAATTTATTTTCTAGCATTAAACTGTTTCTAAGCCATAAAAACATGCATGTTTGTTGAATTATTTCTAAATAGCTGGATGCTTTGCATCCAATTAAATCATATTTCAAACACTTGCATTTTATTAAAATATGACAGGAAATCATACGATCGATAGAATATCATTAGCTTACAATAAATATTTAGGAATTTAGTTTGTATTCAATTATTTGTATCTCCAAGAATACAAAAGACAATCAAACCTTGTGAAACTGAAATTAAACTTAAAAGGCATTAAGCCGTGTGCTTTCAAATCTAATTATTAAGCTTTACTCTATTTCAAACACAAATAATTTGTGAGAAAACCTTAAACTCTATAGATACCAATGAAAACAGAAAGCCATAAGAAAAATGCCAAAACAGGTGCTTCAGAAGTTTTGCATATTTTCTGTTGTACTCTTAAGTTGGCACTAAGTTTGGTAAGAAGGAAAATAATTTAAAACTTGAAAGAAAATTAAAGGCATATTAATCAGGTTAAAAATAGATCAATAAGTGACATTAAGAAAAATAAAGCAAAATATTCATATTTTGTACTTACAGGTGCAAGAGGATTTGCAGATCCTTGTCCAGGAACCACTGGTGTTTGCACACCACTTACAGATTGCCTTTGATTGTGTGTCGCCGGATTGATACGATTCTACACAAAATAAATATACATTTTTTTATCAACTATATTATTTGTTATTTAACCATAAAATTTTAGCAGAAATAAAAATTTATTTATTCATAAATATGTATTTACATATTTTAAACAATAGAGAAGAGTTAGGTTGAAATTATAGCACTTGTGCTACATGAAGGGTATTAGCCTATATGAAGGGTATTAGCAAGGGGAAACTTAATTTAGAATCACAGTCAAGTGGCGAGGTCAAATACTCTGGTTTTAAACGGGACTATGCAAAACTAACTAAAAACATGTGAAAAACCGGGTTCCAGTGCTTGGTTGATTGAAAGATACTGGCTGTCTATTTAGGTTAGGTTTGAATTATCTTCACACTAGAGCTACAGGAAGACTCTTTAAGTTAGGCTTGAATTATCCACACACAAGAGCTACAAGAGGGCTATTGGTGATGAGCGTCGTAATTTAGAACCACAATCAATCCGAGTAGGGAACCTACCCAAAGTTTAAAAGCAAGCTTGTACACAACGTCATAACTTTGGAGCGTATTTAGCAAATTTAACAAGCACTCCTTCTGCAGGGGATATTATTCGCCACACTTTTTGGTTAGGTCAGTTTTGAAATATCGTCGCACTAGAGCTACACGAGGGCTATTTGCAAGGGGCATCGTAATTTAGAACCACAGTCAAGTGACAAGCCGACACCTGATCAAACTTTTTGGCTGTGCAGACTGTTTATATAAAGGCAGTATATTTTAAATTTGGCAATGAACAGACATGATGCGAGCACCTTACGGAATGGGCTCTGAATCCCTAAACCAGGGGTTGCCAACCTTTTTGCACCTGCATACCCCTTGACTTTTGAGAAATTTGGTGTACCACCAGACCCAAGTCCTCTTAATAAAAATATATTTGCTCTAATAAAAGTGTTCTAAGGCTTTTTGTATTAAATTCCTGAGAAAACTTCATACTTAATGATTAGATATTTGTTTATTTATAACGTGATTATAATAAAGGAGAAATAAAAAGATTAAAATGGTATTAATTTACAGTTTTGTCTATACTCAGCAAAAAATTAACCATTATACTAAATATACTTTTATAGTCTCTAGTACGAAACTTGTTGTAGTTGGAATGCGATTAAAATATGAGCATTAGGAGTAATGGAGAACTTATCGTAACTCTTAAGTCCTCTTCAACACTTATTCTGCTTCTATGTTAAGAGTTCTATGTCGAGAGTTCAGAAAATAAACTATCTCACAAGTAATTCGAAACAACAAATAACATCAAAAATAGCAGAGCTTGCCGGAAGATCAAGGGGCACTGGGTTTGACATTCGATCCAGAAGTTAAAATATTTCTTTTTTAAATAATGAGTAATATGTCTGTGTTTCCACTGCTCATGAGTACAGAACCTAATAGCATATATTCTCCGTACCACTGGTTGGTAACCCCTGTCCTAAACAATAGAAATGCATAAAAAAAATAGGTGAATCAAACACATTTTCACACACCATTTGTCCTTGTGCTGCAGCATTCTGCCTTGATGCCATTTCTTGAGATATAGGGAAATTCCAAGCATCTTCAATGGGAGGCAACTTATGCTGTCTAATATTTAAAAAAAAATTTCCTTTACACAAGAGAAAATATAAATTATTCTGCATATAAAGTTGAACTTTAATGGGGGAAAAGTATACACACAGATGCAAAATTTTATAAGAATATTATAGGGAAAAAAACTAAAAATATCTTGATTTTGAAAAGAAATGGAACAAAGTTTCACTTTCATTAAAGAGTTTTTGTAAAAAAAAAAATGTGAAGCTTGTAATCAAGTCTTCAATAGTCATTTTCATTAAAAAAAACTAAAATTATCTTGATTTTGAAAAGAAATGGAACAAAGTTTCACTTTCATTAAAAAGTTTTCGTAAAAAAAAAAATGTGAAGCTTGTAATCAAGTCTTCAAAGTCAAGTGTCTTTCAAATTTTTTTATCAATTAACAATTTCAAATATTCTATTCTTGCTGTTAAGCTGGGTTGTAACATAATAGAACAAAAAAAATTATTACCTTTGATTACTACTAGGAGGTGTTGTTGGATTTGCAGCCTGATTCTGCAAAACTTTTACTCTTGATGAAAGTGTTGGGTTAACAGGTCCTTAATAAAAAATAACACCATATGTAGTAAAAGGTAAATATTCTTCACTAACTTGTTTCATAAGATTTAAAGTAATAAATATATCTGGTGCTTGTGCATTACCCCATCGACCATTTACGGCAAACCCAATATTATTCCCAAAACACAATATAAGTATAATATTTATGATAACTACAATAATTTCTAAACTATAATAATGATTCATATACAAAACCCTCATAAAAAAAGAATTTTAAAAAAATGACAATAATATTTTTAAAAAATAATTAATATAATTTATAACAAGACAATATTATATAAGTATCTAATATTTTTTTAATTATTTTCTTTAAAAAAAATAAAATCAAAGGTTTATGCTGGCATTGGTCAGGTCGACAGGATAATACGAAAGTAAAGAGTAAAGGGAAAAATTCAAAAAACCCTTCATCGACTGGGAATGTCAGTATTAAGGTCTGCTTCGTAAGTAGTGGTGATTGGAAACCAGTTTCTCACATGATTCTTCTTCCTTGGTTCAAGGGGCAGACTGCTGTCTAGCCACGGCCAACTTCAATAACAAGGATAGAGAAGCTTTCCAAAACAGGTTCGGAACAGTTTTCGAGACAGGTTACCTTTATCTTCGGAACAAAGTCACTTGGAACTAGACGTCAAAATTTCCGTTACCAAGCGTGTGTAGGAGAACTTCTTCGGCCTTAGTTGAGTAGGCAGTGGTCTAGCATGAAACCCAATCATAGAGATAGTAAACCTCTGCCTTGCATAAGAACCAATTCAAAACTGGTTTCAGGCATGAGAACACAAAAATATGAAAAAAGCTGAAAGCGCGATGGGACAAAAGTCTTTTAGATATGAAGTGGGGGGGGGGGGTAATTACTACTTTAAAGGACAGTAATTTTTCTTAAATATCTGCGAAAATGTTTATTTGCACGGCTGTAAGGGGTACCTATAAAAACTTATCATAATAGCAAGAAATAATTCTCTATAGGTATAAGCCATAAAAATGCCATATTTCTACTGATTAAATATAGAAAGAAGAATATGCTACAAATTCTACCTTAAACCTTCTCTAATACAACTCACTCAGATAGAGATATGGATAAAAATAATTAAACAACTATCGTACACTGAAGTTAAGTCATTAAAAAAACTAACTTTGAAAAATGGGGTTTACATTAAAAGAATCTTACACATTGTTTTGAAACATGTTTTTCTACAAAACACAAAGCACTATAATATCTGTAGTTCGCATACAAAATAATATTTTTTATTTTGTTCTCCTCTCTTTAAAACAGTTAAATGGTTCATGCACTAGTTAGGACAAAAAATTAATTACTTTTACAGTTTTGTTCTGGGGTATTCCAGAAAAATTCAAGGACTGGAAATTACTAACACCATAAAACCTGAATATATAAGCATACCATCTATATTCTTATATAAACCGACTCCATTTTTATAAACAAAAAAAAACATCTAAAATTAGAAAACCGAGTATAAGTTGACGTATGAATCCCTACAAAAAAAAATTTCAAACAAGAAAAATCTTTTTACATTCAAGCTGTTCTTGCCGACCCAAGGTCACGGACACTCGATTAAGAAAACCTGGTTGATCCTACTTGGCCTGAAACAGAGCTACAGGAGGAACGAGACATTTCTGATCAAGCAAAGTCAATCGTTATTAGGCGGCGCGGCATCATTGTATGATGCGTGAAAATTACTTGGCAGCAAAATAAGCAAATCAAGATGCTGCAAATTTTTGATCAGGTGAAAATTTTACTCTTCTGAAAGGGGTATGCATTGGCTCTTTGTCGATATTTGAAGACATCCTGGTGAAATTTAATCTTAATTTATCTTCAAAAGTTAATATATGTTTTACTTTTATTGTTATAATTTAAACTTGTTTTTTAATGAAATTCAAGTTAAGTTTTCTTTAATATGGTGGCGTTAATGCTGTGGAAAAATTGACGTCTCGTATATGAGCCTAATGCCTTTTTTAAGATGTTATTTTGTCCAAAAATTCTTGGCCTATGATGCAGTTTTTATCAAAGACTGAGTTTAGAAATATGAGTTAGATTAGAAAGTATCATGGTGTCACGTAACACAAGTTAAAGATGACGCGTAGTTATCACATGCTTTGGAAAAAACGTTCAGAATTTTTTTTTTAATCCGATCCGCTTTTTCAAAAAATTACTACCGATTTTTCCCCAAGCGTTTTTAAAGACTTGTAAATGAACTTTCTTAATTCAAGCACTTTTCAAGGAGGTTACCATGCACTGCAATTTCGCCGCCTGGTAGCAAATATTACGATGTGTTGAAGTTTGGTTGAGCGATCCTTCTTGAACTATTACTACATTATAAAAATAATGGGTTCGAAAGTGTTGTTATTTTTCCTATAAAAAACGTCAGCTTACATTGGAAGCATATGCCGATGTGATGTGGAAAGTGGATAGTTTACTAGAAAGCGTACTAAAAAAAATTTACAGATTTGACTTTAGATTGAAGACAACTTCTTTACTTTAGACCGAAACACCAAGCCGATAAGAAAATTTAAGCGTAGAGAAGATTTGCCGTGACAATAAATGACATTCAAGACGTATTTTCGCACTATTTGGGGTAATCAAAATAGTTTTACTATTCAGTTTCCCTTTTTAGAACAAAAACTTTAAGATAAAAAAAAAACGGAAAACTTCAAAAAATCGGAAAATGACCAGAAATCGGGAAAAAGCGGAAATCCGCCAAAAAGCGGAAAATTCTCATGCCTGTGGTTTCTTCCCACCAGTTTAGGCAATGACATTCTATCCTCACCAAGCAGATACGATGCAGACATATTCCCAGTCAATGAAGGAGTTTTTCCCCTGGGCTCAAAAAAGCATTGCATGCTTAAAGTATTACCTTTTCCTGCATCCGCATTCACATAACACTTCAAAGCATCCAACGGCTGGTTGCAGTTCTCATATAAAAGACCCAAATTCGTCCAAGCTGGGGAATGCGCCTTATCCAGTTGTACTGAGCATATATAAGCTTGCAAGGCGTCCATCGGCTGGTTTTGTTTCTGATAGAGAACTCCGATCGAGCACCATGTGTCTGAATTTCCCTCGGCTTTGTCCACAGATGAGCGATAGGATACAAAAGCGTCGTGTATTTTCCCTAGTGATGCGTATATTCGACCTAGGAAGTAGAGAGATTGTCCATTTGTCGGATCGGATTCGATCGATTTTTGTAGGTAATGGAGTGAGAGATCGCGCCTTTGAGTAAGAGCGTCGACAGTATGATACATCCACCCTGAAAAAAAAAGACATTTTAATTTTTTATGTATAGTTTATTTATCAATATTAAAATTAATAGAAACATTTAAATTCATAAATAGTTAAAATGTAAATTAAGAGTAGAGTTTATCATATTTCAATATATTTCTGCTGCATATTTATTTACATATATATTTTTCAATGTTGAGAATAAGACGTCAGAAAATATTCGCGAAATAATATAATAAGGAAAAACGTTTGACTTTTGAAATGTACTTTGGCTGCATTTTTAGTTGTTATATTGTGCATGCATGGGAAAGAATTAGTTTCAGTCAGTGATTTGATTTGGATGAATTAATGTAATGTCATACAATTTTAGTCACATTCAAGTAACTAGGCTGACATGCAAGCTGGAATTCAACATAATTTATTTGATTTAAATGAAACTGTCTTGTATTGAAATTATTGTTAGAACCAATAAGCTTAGTTTGTATAAATGACATGTTTCATATAATAGAGAATTGAGTACATAATTTGATTGAAATGCACAGATTTATATTTAAACATACGCCAACCAAATTTTGCATTAAAAAAATATAAAAGTATTCTGACCTAACTGCTTTGTAATTTGAGCCCGTAAAACTTCAGAAAGATCTTTTTGTTCCAAGAGTTGCTCATATTCTTCTTTAGCAGCTTTATGTTTACCCTATAAAAAATGAAACACTCTAAATTAAATCACCATAACATTGTAACTAAGTAATGCAAAGCAGTAGTAATATCAGAAATTAAATGTGTTAACCAATAATAAGAGTTAATAGTAAAAAATCTCAATTAGGAAAAAGCAAAATGTTCTACACGCTTTTACTTTCTGATTTCAGTAGAATAGTAGATAAAGATAATATATTACGAATTGTAAAACGAAAAATATTTTTAAATAATAAACATTTAAATTTATTACTACAGTCCACGCTCTTGTATCAGACCAACACTTGTAATAACAACAGTCGTAATAGTAACAATAATAGTAACAGTCATAATCTTCTATAAACCTGCGACCTTTGTAAATACTTGATCTATGAACTTGAAGGTCTGATGTAGCAACAAGCAATGGTGGAGGCTATTTACGAGGGAATGATTGGTAATTGGAAAAAGTGTCGGAAAAAATAACTTTTCAAATGAGTCTAAACCAAACCAAAGCTCCCCAAAAGATTCTAAGCCATCATCAATATTTCAAGCGTTCTATAGTCTAATAATAGCCATGAAGAAGATAGAATGGCACGGAGGCTATTTACGAGGGAATGATTGGTAATTGGAAAAAGTGTCGGAAAAAATAACTTTGCAAATGAGTCTAAACCAAACCAAAGCTCCCCAAAAGATTCTAAGCCATCATCAATATTTCAAGCGTTCTATAGTCTAATAATAGCCATGAAGAAGATAGAATGGCACGGAGGCTATTTACGAGGGAATGATTGGTAATTGGAAAAAGTGTCGGAAAAAATAACTTTTCAAATGAGTCTAAACCAAACCAAAGCTCCCCAAAAGATTCTAGGCCATCATCAATATTTCAAGCGTTCTATAGTCTAATAATAGCCATGAAGAAGATAGAATGGCACGGAGGCTATTTACGAGGGAATGATTGGTAATTGGAAAAAGTGTCGGAAAAAATAACTTTGCAAATGAGTCTAAACCAAACCAAAGCTCCCCAAAAGATTCTAAGCCATCATCAATATTTCAAGCGTTCTATAGTCTAATAATAGCCATGAAGAAGATAGAATGGCACGGAGGCTATTTACGAGGGAATGATTGGTAATTGGAAAAAGTGTCGGAAAAAATAACTTTTCAAATGAGTCTAAACCAAACCAAAGCTCCCCAAAAGATTCTAAGCCCTCATCAATATTTCAAGCGTTCTATAGTCTAATAATAGCCATGAAGAAGATAGAATGGCACGGAGGCTATTTACGAGGGAATGATTGGTAATTGGAAAAAGTGTCTGAAAAAATAACTTTGCAAAACAGTCTAAACCAAACCAAATCTCCATGAAAGATTCTAAGCCATCATCAATATTTCAAGCGTTCTATATTCTTTTAATAGCCATGAAGAAGATAGAATGGCACAGACAGAACTGATGTGCAACATATTTTAAAACCGACCAAACAAATTTTTTAATCTGCCCCTCTGTGAGAAACAGGATTTTGGCATATCTAATGTGTCACATAAGCGAGGAGTGGACTGTACTTCATACCTTTTTATATTTTTATATCTTTGAAATAGACTAAATTAAACTATGTCAGCAGATTCTTAAAACATTTAAATTCACAGATTAACTTAAAACTAATGTATATCTGTTTTTGAATTATAAAAGTAAAACATTTAGGAACATAGCAAAAACAATTAAGAGGTTTTAGGGAGGAATTCATGAAATATTCAACAAAAGTTTCCGAAAAATTAAAAATGATAATTTTTTTAACTATAATGGCATTTGGCCGTTTGCAGACACTAATTTAAATAGCTTTAATCAGAGAAAAACAATTTAAACTCCATGCTTATTGATGCAAGTTTAGAATCGTGAGTTACATTAACCTTACAATGATTAGAAACAAATTAGCACATGTTTTACTTATCTTGACAATATCAATTTACTTTGTGTTTTGTGAAATACAACCCAAGATGCATCTGAATAAGTCAATGTATTTTAAATACATGTACACTTAGCTGTACTGCAACATGTTTTAAAACAATTTGTAATTATTTTTTTAAATATAACTTATGACACCTCAAAATATATCTTAACCTTATTGTCCAAATAATATAAGGAAAACTAAATCTACAAAATGCACAAAATTACTGACCTGAACTTCAAGCAAATGTGCGATATGGAAAGAAACTGTAAAAAATATAAATAAACTTGGTCAAGAAACATTTTTTAATAAAGTTCTATAAGATTGAAAATACGCTCCATGCCAACCTAACTTGGGTAAAAACAAAGAGTAAAAAGCCAGAGTGAAAAGCATGGTAGGTCTCTAAGTTGGAAACTCTTGTAAGGTAATATTTACATACAAATGATCTGAATACAATTTAACCAAAATACACCTTTCATTCTGATAAAATTGCCAAATTTTCTCAAATAGTTCTCAATTCAAATCTGTTAGACCTTAAACGAAATTAATGTTTTAAACATGTTTTCTGGATGGATTCATAAATAACTTATGGAACTCTTTAAATTCACGGAAGGATCTTCTCCATGCCATATTTCTATTTACCCAACTTAGGTTGGCAAGGAGTATAGATCAATACAAAAAATATCAAGCAATTGCAATGATAAGAAGTCGTTTGGTACAAATCAACTAAATATGTAAACAAACAAATACGCTTCAAAGTTAAATTCATCAAACTGAATGAAACTAAGTTAATATTTGTGTTATCTAATTACTTAAAAAACAAAATGTGGTTAACAGCTAAAATCATTTATACGTACTTTCGGATCTAGACAAAGAACAAGGGCTTGAATCTGCAAGGACTAACTGAAAATGCTGTCAAAATATAAGAATGTTAATACCACGTAATTCAGAGGTTATTTTTAGCTTTCATCCTATTTTATATTGCACAGAGTAAAAGCTTTTATATGGGATCCAATTTCCTAGACAAAATAACTCATCAACTAATTGAAAACAAAATAAAAATTTTGGGTATTCAGGATTTAGGTTTAGTTTGCTACAAAAAATGGGGTTTCCATTAGTGATTATTTAAAAAAACTATTTTTAATTATTAGTAATAATAACTATTGTTTAATTATTTATAAATAAAGTATTTCTTGCTCAATTAAAAAAGGTGGCTTTTATAACTTAAAAAATCGTAAGTTCATTTTGAAAAAAAAAAAGACTAGAAATACAGCAATTAGAATTTATACAATTTACACTATTTATGAATAAAACATATTTATGAACATATAATATTTATGAAAATATAACATATTTATGAATAAAATGGATAATACTTAATACAATATATAAACCAGTGGTTCCCAACCTGGGGGCGATCGCCCCCAAGAGGGCGATTTGTGTTATCAAGGGGGCAATAAATAGTTTGGGGGCGATAGGGGGGCGATGAGTATTCAAAGGTTGAAAATTAAAATAATGTACTGCAGTACAATAAACCATTCTAATTTTTATTGATCTCCTTAACAAGTTAAAATAGCATGCTTACAAGATTTGACCAAGTTAGAAATTTCTGATTCTATTGTAGATCCATTTTCGTTTGAAGCTGTGGGTGGTGATATTTACCTTGATAACTCTTTGCAGACAGAGTTAGTAAATCTGAAGTATGACTGTGAGGCGAAAATCATTTTCAACTAGAGAGGTTATGAGTTGGCCTGCGTTAAACTTATTTTACAATTATCCGCAACTGTGGCAAAAAAAAACGAACCACTTCTCATCTCGTTCCCGTCAACATATTTAGTTGAAAAAGGATTTGGTTTTGTTATCATCCAGCTCCTTACTAAACAAAGAAATCAGTTGGACATTCGCCTCAAAGACTATGAACTTGACAAAAGATAAAATAATAAATAAAAAATTTGAACATTAAATTTTTTCTTTAATTTTTATTGTCAACTCCCTTAAATTTTGCAGAATCCAGTTTAAAGGTACTAGTTAACTATTTAACTTTTGTTCTTTAAAAAAATCTGTTAAATATAAACATTTTATTTATTTCTATTTGTTAAGAGTGACCGGATAAAATGGCTTTGGTTGTTTTTATATAAGGTAGTTAGTGTTTAAAATGATAAAATTGCTCTATTAGTTATATTTTAACCCAATTTATAATTGGAGGGGAAAAAATAAGAGGGGGCGATATGTGGTAGTCAACCTAACGAAAGGGGCGATGGGAGAGAAAAGGTTGGGAACCACTGATATAAACCAATGGAATCCGAGCATTACTTTATATGATGATTCATAATCTTCCAGAAGTTTGAACATAACAGCCAGTCTCAGATGAACTTCATTGGATCTAAGGAACCCTGGATCCAAATACAAAACATCCTTGAAGGTTTCGATTGCCCTAAAATTAAAATTTCAAATTAACACTAATATCCACAAGACACAAGCTATTTTTTTTTAAATATGCATATATATTTGCAAGTTTCAAAGGAGGATTTTGGTAAGAGAAGCATTTGGTGAGGAAAATATTGGACATTTATGTATTTTTTATACTCATAAAAAAAAGTATCACCATAAAAGTAAAAAAAAGTTAGTATGTATATTTTCTAAAAACTATGTACATTTTCATGCCCGAAATTACTATGTTTTAATTTTTCAAGAATAATTTGTATATTAAACTACGTCACCCTAAATGCCTAACCTTTCCCTTACCGTGATGCAGCCCTTTTTTCCTAATTTTTTACAATTTATCTTTTAAAAAACAAATATGACTTTTAGTTTTAAAGAGCCTCAATTGGCCAATCAATGTCATGAGGGAACAATACACTAATCAGTGTACCGATCCAACGAGGTGCAGGAATGAAAGCTAAAAGGAACTACTTCAGCTGAAACAAGCCAATACAGTGTTTATAGGGAATATACCAGTGATTTTTATTGTTTCTAGTAAACAGCATTACTAAAATCAATCCAATTTTCTATTTTTTTCTTAATATTTTTGTATATTTATAAGGATAATCAAGGTTTTAAATTAATGACCGTAAATGCTTAGCTTAAAATCATTAAAACAATTTGCGGTCTTCCATATTATGCAAAAAATTAAGACCATTTAAATTAAAATATGAAAAGTAAAAAAAAACCACTGCGTTCTATAGGAAGGAATTCGCACTGAAAAAAAGAGTTTCGGTATGCAAATTGAGGGTCGTAACACTGGGTTTTCATACGTCTAGCGGCCGCTGAACGTAACGCTGGAAGCGCTTTGACCTCTAGCGATTCGACCTTTGGTTGGCGAGAATTTGGCGAGTGAGATTGTAGCTCGGCGATTTTATTCATTGTTTAAAATCAACTAGATTATGGATGACGAAATTTTGATTGCTGCTTGTGTTTTACATTTAGAGAGCTTAGATAATTATCTAGAGGTAATTAGAAAAAAATATAAAAAACGTCGTCGAAGGTGGTGGATGATAGCGTGTCATCGCAACCGAACAATGTAAGTAGAAAATATTAATATTTTTTCATAGTATATTTTTCATGAAATGATATCTTTCATTACAAAGCAATATTAACCTTGTTTGGCATTTTATTTTAAGCACGATGTCGGATGTCTTGCAAAAAAAAGTTTTTCAGTAAAAACATTTTTCCATTAAAGAATGTTATATACAAAAACTGTGCATTCATAGCATACAAAAATGAGCATTTTTATGGCTTTTAACTTCCAATTTAGTTAAATTGATACTTAGGAAATACCAAACGATATATATATTTTCAAATTTACTGTAAAGCATACTTTGAAATTTATATACTTGGTTGGTAAATATGTTTATATAAAGAATTAATCTGTAGGAATTTGCTCTTTGAAGAGCTGCTAAGTAACGGGAGTCTAAAATAGAAATTTTCGATCATCTACGAATGTTTTCTATTTGTGTTTTGACGATTAATAGGTTAGGTTAGGTTTAAGTTATCGTCGTACTAGAGCTACACGAGCTATACTTTTTCGAAGGATCACTTAAAAAAGAGATAACACGCCAATATGTTTGCTATTTTCCTTATGGCAACCTTTCCTTTGATCTTGACCAAAAAACCGACAAAAGTTGGGTTGGTGGCCTTGAGATCCAACTTCAGTGAGCTTTCGAATAAATACGCATAAAGCGGTTACCTTGAGATTCTCAAGGTAACCGCTCGAGCAAGTTGCTAGACGTATATAACGCCGGTATAAGAGTTTGTGACCTACACAAGGTCACTCGTTTACTACGATACGGTTGTGACAGGGTAACTCCAGTCCAGTCAGACGTAATCGGTGTCAAGGACTTCTACGATCACTTTCCTGACTACAGCCTGGCACCGCGCCAACACCATCTCAAGACATAACAGCAAGAATAGTAAATAAACACGAGAAGAGAGTTGGCACGTATGCACATTGGGATTTTTGTGTGTGCCTATCGTAAAGATAATGTTAAATGAAGATAAAGTGTCAATTGGCCTGTTACAACACTCTGTCAAAGAAAACAACCAATGAAATCGCAGTTCGAAGCGCGTAACGTTATAAAAAAAATTCAATGAGATTGTTAGCCTTTTTCCATCAAAATACATAAAAAAATTCTGATATAATCGAGAACGATTTTCTACTAATAAAATTATGTATATTTATTATTATAATTAGTTTAAAACCCATTACTGATAACAGTATCCATTTACAGTGTAACACATAAAACACATTTAGAATTAAGATACAAAACAAAATTATCAAACATTGGTCACAAAACTTGAACACAGAAACAACATGTAAAACATAGTTCAATACATGTAAAACATACTTTCCCAATGTAATTTTTCATTCTTTGGCATATTTAACCCTTTCAGTCCCAGTGGATGCCATTTGACATCATGTTTTTGATCACAATTTAAAAAAAAAATAGGGCTGACATCTATTGGGATTTTAAAAAAGAATATTTTCTCATAGTAAAGTTAAAAAGAATCGAATTATGTGCCTTTTGATATCATAAAATGCTATGAACGATCAGAAAAAAAAATTCTAAAATGATGAGGCCAAAATGTCATTGGGACTGAAAGGGTTAACTAAATGCCCCAAATTACTTTTCTTAAGTATTTAAAAATGTATATTCTTTTGTTGTTATTATTGAACAGCCATGCATAACTATTACATTGACATATTTAGCAAAACGAATATTTAATAATGAAACATTGATGACCAAAACATTAGAAATTGCCCCTAGACATTGGAAGAATGATTAACATTCTGTACTAAGGGGCGTGCGTATAATGTGGACGGGTTTCTTATCAGGTTATGGTTCAAGGTTGCTTTTACCCAGCTGCAGGGAATGAAAGTGAGAGGCGAAAGAGTGAATGAACCACTGACATCATAAAGACAGCCGAACTTACGTCATTATAACAATTAAAATTACGATCCTATTAGGAGGTAGGTAAAGAGGAATATATGAAATTAATGTCTAGTTTGTTATTTAACTATGGTTAGGTTTGAATTATCGTTGCACCAGAGCTACACGAGGGCTATTGGCGACGGGCATCGTATTAGAACCACAGACAAGTGAAAAGTCGACACCTGAGTAGGTAGGCACCCAACGCAACCGTTAAGGGCGACACCGTACGCAACGTTAGGACTTTGAAGTATATTTAACGTGCTCTCCTCTACACGGGGTATTATTCGTAGAACATTTTTGGCTGCACGGGCCGTTTATAGGTCGGCAGTTGTTTTGGCGAAGCCCAGATCCGAAACTGGAACCTTTCGCATTCCAGGCGAATACCTAAGCGACTGGGCTCCCCAGTCCGTGTCATATGCACCAATTGCCGGATTTCCAAAAGGGAAAACCAAAACATAAAAACCAACTCATCGCAATACTTCTAGACATTCCGCATAAGAAAATGCTAATTTTATGGACGAAAATTTGAAAAGATAATATAGAACTCAATTCGGTAAAAATTCATCTAAAAAGGGATATAATCTTTTAAAAAGAGAAATATTCAAACGCTAACGAAACTATCTGTATTAAATTTTTCTTCCAACTAAACTAAGTACAAATAATATTCTCCCAATAATGTTAATTGAGATGGAAAAATGCAGTCCTCGGCATACTCATTACATCCATCGTGAATAGCCATGGGCAAATGTAAAATCCTTTCCACCAAGAATCGTCAGGTGCTTTGGTAAAAGAAGTTAATATATCAGACCCTCTTATGTATCATTTTATCACATAAAAAAATTGCATGGTATCGAGTGCATAGGCACCTGGAATCGTAGGCCGTAAATGAGTCATTGACTGATAAATGTAGTAATGAGTGACCTTCATCTCTATAATTTGTATGACTGATAATAAATACAAGACAGTCTTTCATAGAGGCAACAGAGCATTTTAGTCGTACTTACAAAAGCGCTATTGGGGAAGTATGAAAAAATTAAGTTTGAAGCTCAATTTTTACCAATGTTTTTATCTTACCGTAAAAACTCCCCATTTTACGTTTTAGGTGTTGGAGGATAAAATAACATACGTAAAATCCTGCATTAATCGACATCAAAAGTTTCTTTCTGAGAAAATTAGAAAAATAATGTTCACATTTTAAATATGTATTTTTTTTTACTGCTCAGACGTCGTTAAGCATGCAAATTTGGCCCAGTAAAATAAATAAACGTAAGCGATTGGCATTCCTGTAATAGAAATCACATTGAAATCGCAAGTACGTTGATAAATTTATTAAAAGTTTTGTCGTATAACTAAATAAAATCCATTTAAATTCTCGACAATCCTAAAAATATGGAAAGTACACTCTTAAAACAAAAGAGTGAAATTCACTCATTTAGGATAAGTGCATTTTCGACACTGGAAAGAAGTGAAAATTAACTCAGACTGAGTTAAAATCACTCGTTTGGAGTGATCCTGTCGGAGTTTTAACTAAACAAAAGAGTGAAATTCACTCCAATAGGATAAGTGCATTTTCGACACTGAAAAGAGTGAAAATTAACTCAGACTGAGTTAAATTCACTCGTTTGTTTTACGAGTGTAAAGAACCTAAAAAATAGATTATTTATATCAAAATAAGAAGCTGTGCCAAGTCTGTCAAATAAACAAAAAAAAACTTCCCCATTTCGAAAAATACAAGTAACATTATGTCATTTTATTTTATAAAATGATGCCCACAAAAAAAAGTACCCCACCCACCCTATTATCCACATTTTCAGTCAAGTGTATTATCGATTGCACGGAAACCCAATGAAAATAGTACGGAAATCGGTAAGTATCCATAAACTGAAGGGTTGCTTGCAAAGGGGGGAGTTTCAACCCCACCAAGCTTGGTAACGGGATCAATCAAACGTGAAATTTAACATTGCGTTCAGCATTGGAGCTAGTCGTAAAGGATATAGAGATACAAATATGATTTTTAATGAATTGATTTTAAAGCACTTTTATTTAAAAATTCATTCGTAGCAATTTTCTAAAAGGGTATGGTTTGGTATTTTTTTTATATAACGATATTAAGCGAAGTCAATACGGGTCTTTTTGTAATCCCTCTCGCTGTTTTAGCTAACATACATCCTACGGCTGAGATTTGATTCAAATTTTTCAGAAAACAAAATTCGCTTGGAAAGATCATCTACATATTAAAATAACAACCAATTTCTTTTAAATTATTCATTGAAATGTTGTTTTAGATAGTTATTTACATCATTTGCTTTTACGTTTTTAGCAATATTTAATAGGATCATTCGAAAGACCAGATTCGAATTGAAAAATGAAATTTCCCGATACACGAATCCAAATAAAACGAATATTCAGCAGTCTGTAGAATAGAAAAACCCAATTTTTTTCAAAGGACAACGTGATATACTTTAACTAGTTTCTTAATAAACACTTACACTCACTTGTTCAAACATAGCAGTACAGTTCACGCAATTTCCTGATTAAAAAATATTTGGAAATCAAACCTTCCACGGATATACGACAGCACTTTAAAGCTTTAAAATTAATAATTCCGTAACCACTTCCGTGTCTACGCATCCGTATCAACCGTAACTATGCATGTGACCGTAATAAGCGCTCGCATTCCTACAGATACACTCTCACCTGTGCAAAATCAAACACTGTAAAGTTAGCAGGTTATGGCAAAGGTTGCGTGCCTCCCAGATTTATAATTAGAACAGGAGGAATAGTCGGAGACAGTGTTTGCAAACAAGGTAGAGGAAAGTCAAAAACCTTGGAAAATAGTTCAAGATTCAATAAACTGGCGTTTTATCATCGGAAATCGTTTATCTTTTGATAGGTGTCAAGTTACTTTATTTTGAGTTAACGTCAGGAAATTTGAGCGTGGGTAACTTAATAGTACAAGATAAGAACGGGAACGATAAATGCTCAAGCTTTTTCTTATCGTTTGTTTTTACTCGCAATAAAAATTCTATTAAAAAAACTTTTAATAATATAACATAATGTGGAATTGTGGTGGTGGTGTTTTTATTAAAAAGTGATCACACAATTACGATGAAAGTGATACGTCAACTTTACAATTATACAAACAGTTGTTTTGCTAATTAGATATTGATATTAAGATTTTTATTTAGCATTTAATCATTTGACTTAAGTATCATTTGACTTCGAGGCAGTGTCGGTAAAAATATAATGCAATTTCGATTTTTGTTTCACCTCAAAAGTTACGAAGAAAAAGATAACTGGAAATCTCAATATTAAAAAGACAATACTATCCGTTAACTAATAGCAGAAACTTATAACAAAACCAAACTTAAACATGTCTAACATTGCCAAATGTCCTCGATTTCCCCATTCCATTTTCTCCCTTGCTTCGCTGATTGTTATAAAACAACTATTAACATTATTCTTTCTAACTATTCTGTAGTTTCCTGTTTCATTGAGAAATCACTCTAACTAGTTCAAGGATTTAGTAGACAGGTTTCTTACACAAGTTGCGCTTAATTTTCTCAGAGAAGACAAAAAGACATCATTAATATTCAATTGCATTAAAAATAGTATTGTTATTCTTTAAAAAAAAAGGCAAGTACAATTATAATACTCAATAACACGGAGGCTTATCATTTTCCCCAATTTATTGCGAATATTCTTGTACAATTTCCCCATTCTTCACAATTATTTGAACGTATTTTTTAATTCCAATGAGTAGGTATTTCATTTTTTTAAATATACTATATTCTTAACCCATTTAGTAATTAAATCAACTCAATTTTTTGTTTACCTTTTTGTTATTAAGGACGCAAGTTTCTGTAGAATTATTCAGTATAATAACATATATAAATTATATTATGAATATAAATAACTATTATTTAAGCTATTTTATTACGACGTTTTTAAAGTTTTTATTTAAAAAGTTTTGAGTTTCATTGATTCGAATAAATTATGGATTTGCAAATTATAAAAGGAATGTGTATGACTGAAAATAGAACTTAACTGCTTTTGTACAAACCGCTACGTAAAATAAGACAATGCCGTATATATCATCACATCTGCACACCACATAAAAGACCTCGCGTTCTTCTCGCAAAACTCTTGAGAAGTTTTGATAAACAAAGAAATCGCCCTTTTGGCGAAGCTGAAGTAGCTTAATACATTTTTTAAACTCGAGTTTGACAGAAAGTACCAAAAAACGACTAGGCCTATTGTGAATTCAATAGTGGAAAATTTATATATTTTTAAACCAATAAACAGTTTTCAAAGTATGGACGTTTTATAATAATATTTTGAAAACACTGAGTATTTAAGATTTGCTCAATTATAAACAAAAGCATAAAACGTTATTTTCAGCTATTAGTTATTTTTTTAAAAAAAGTAGTGCAAGATTTTTTTAAGGCCATCATTGGGAGTAATCGGAGAGAAAGCTTTTCTTAATACACCGAGAGATGGCGCTCGCTCTACATGCCAAATTTAAAAAGTAATCAATAGGGGGGAAATGAAATTATACCCATTTAAAATTAATTAAATAATTCGTAACTATACAATATGATACTTTCTTAAACTCCTAGAGCATTATGCAGACTTAGTTGCAATATATATTATTTTGTTTCTGACGATTCATATAAAGAACATTGGGGGTTTGTTAAATATAAAAGTATCTTCAAATGATAGTGTGTGAATCCTATGTGTTGGATACTTTATATAGGCTTTAAATACAAAAATAATGAGGAAAAACATTTATCTCCAGAAAACTCTACCATCATTTACACAGGACTCTACCAATCATTTACGCAGGTGCCTGTCAATAATTTATTACCATCTAACTCGGATATCCAATTTCAAAATCAGGGCTTAAGGCCCCGGGGACACATTACCCCCCTCCCCCAAACACATTTCCTATGCGAGAAAGAGGCGTGGATCTTGCATCATGAATAAAAGATTTTATTAGAATATTGCTGTTCTACGATGGGAGGAGGGAATGACTGACTTAATTGTTTTGTAGTTGTGCATCAGCTTTAAATGATTTTAGATTTTTCCAATAGAATTATTTATAAATCGTGCAGAGAGTGTTTAATATTTTAAATAAAATCGATGAGAGTGAGGGACAAAAAAAATCTTCCAATTTTTAATTTGTACTATTATAAGATCATTCGGGTTCTTCTTAAAATATCGATTTTTTTTTTTTGTTACTGTTTGTTCCATTTTAGAGTAAAAATTTCGTCTAAAATCAAATCCGTAAACGAAATTACAAAAAAAAAAAAATTAAAAGTTCTCTTTTTTTTTTAGTAAACCAAACGCCAAAAAATTACTTCTGCAACTCTTAAAATTTTATATACTGTTCATATTCTTTTGGATTTGGAGAGAGCGGAACCGAATACAATATTTTCTTCACCGAATTTTATTTAAAACAGCAAAAGTATAATTAATATTTCATTAGAGTATGCATGCATAATCTTTGCAGAGTCGTTATATTTACGAAAACCTCGTAAATTGAGACTTCAGGAAACACTAAAACGATCACAAGATAAAGAAAAAAATTGGATTATATTGAACACCTGCGTGTAGAAGACGGAGATTGCTTTGAATTCCAAAAGGGATCACGACTTAATTTTACTGGCCAACAAATTTATCTCAAAACAAACAAAGGATTTCCTGTGGTGGTTGTGGATATTAACAATTGGATGTGACAGAAAGTATTAAAAAACGTGACTTGGCTCAATTACTCTGTGAAAATCATTTGCTCTCATTCACTTCATTCACACAAAAAATAGTAATTATTGGTTATTCATCGGTTTAATAAAAAATAAATATAAAATATGAAAAATACATCCACTTCATTAGCAAATGTTGGTCTCTTATTTCGGAAAAGGAATCAGAAACCTAATAAATAACTTTATCTGCTTTTTGGGGGTAAAATGTCCCCCCAAATTGCTTTATCGAAAATCTATAACCCTTTCCGACCGAGCTATCACGATCGTGCGTTTATAAAAGTAAATGTTCAAGCTCTTCAAAAATATCGATACCGAAGCAGCTGACTTGGACCATTCGTTGTTTGTATTTAAAAAATTACTGTTTTTAAGGATTTGCTGGCATTGATGCTGTTTAACGCATTTTTTTCCGATAAAACTCCAAATTTAGTCTCATAATTTTTAAATCAGTGCTATCTGACCGCCGGTCATAAAGGGACCCATTGTTCACAAAATTAACATTCTTACTGTTTCAACTAATCGAAATTTACCGCAGGAAGTTAAGCCGGTGTTAATACCTTTCATACATATTTTTCAAATAAATGATAGCTAGTTAAAATGTATGCATTGTAATTCCAAAAACATAGTTCAAACGATTTCACCATACCCCCTATTTAAAAACAAATAAGTTTTTTAACGTCCGATGAAATTTTAATAAAGTCACCGCTTACAGCGAACGCCCAGCTATATTCTTCCGCAGGGAAAAAGTAATCCCTAGATATACACCAATCTCATAAATTAAATTTGCACTCCAGTTCCCCCCTACTCTCCCACACTCAATGGACAAATAAAAAAACGACAAAAGGGGTTATAAAATGAGTCATCTCTTAAGCGAGACAAACGGTGGACATTACGAAATGTGATCGTAAAGAATTGAAATAAGTAACAGCCTCATTGATTTTACCAGTTAGTTTTGATTGGATTGTTTCAAAAGACGTAACTCTTTCCAATTTCCATTCTCGCGCTTCTGCGATTTCATTGGTTGTTTCGGATTAACTTTTAATGCGCTGTCTTTTCGTCTGCAGCGTTCTATTTTAAGAATTCTTAGCGAGCAATTTGTTTTCATTAATGCTTTATTAAGCATTATCGGTTTTAATTTGATTAAATTTCATTTTGCAAAGCATTACTAAAACGTCAATGTAGCTTAAAAACTATAGTTTAGATATTTTTCTGCAGAGAAAAATGAAATTATGGGACAGCAATTTAACGTGACTTACGAATAGAGAAAATTTACACCTAAAGATAGTTTTTCCCCCTCTCCGCTGTTTGTCAGGGGAAATTATTAGAATAAAGATCAACGTGACTGTTAACTGATATTAAGGCTTCTTATTAATACACTGAAAGGAAATAACTAATTATAAATGAGTCGGATCTGAAAACTGACTATTATTGGTTTACCCCAACATCTTATAAAATATATTTGAAGCCTCAAAGAATATTACATACACGCTATTGTTATATATATTTGTATAAATTAAAGTAAACATATTTTCGAATATTTAAAATCGAATAAAATACCAATATATAAACCAGATAAAATAATTCAAATCAAATTTCCAACCAATCAAAATAAAACAACCACAAGTCAGTCCACGAAAAGTTACTATTCCTTAAAAAGAGCTACCAATAAATTCTCTACTCAATCAATAATCAAAGTCGCCAAGAAGCGGTCCCGCGCCAAAGATGGCGATGATAGAAAATCCCCATACAAAAGACCATCGTCCGCCATCGGTTCTGCACGTAGGCATATTCTAGGTGCAAGAGGGGGGGGGGGAGAGAGCAGACAAAGAACGAAGATCTTTTTTTTATGGACGATAAAAAATCGTCTTGTGAGTCAGCTGATTGGCTGGTGGAGCAAGCAGATGGTTAATGGGAAAGATGGCGCTGCACTGTGGGGCAAAAGAAGGCCAAAATTGTTTTTAGGATTTTTAAGGAAAGCGTGAACTTTTATGTTATGTTTTAACAGGATTTTATGAAGTATTTAAGGGTGGGGAAATGTGAGCCAAAACAAATAAAATAAGTAGTACACAAATATTAAAACTCTTCCAAGATAATTTTGGAATAAATCTGACTTTTTTTTTCAAGTGTTAAAATATTAATCAATGTAAAATACAACTTTGTAAAATTTATATTGTTAAAAATCAATTGTGAAATTATCTAAAATTTAAAACAAATGTTACTGTTCTTTTACTTTTTGAAGCAACGTTTCATAGTAAAAATGTTTTTTTATTATGAAACAATTTTCTACAGTTTCTACCATTAACTAAAATACAAAACTACTAATTTGCTAAATAATCCAAGGGTTATGTTTCGTTTCAACTTTATGAGTAAGCTTAATTGAAAAGAGATTAAATTAAAGAAAGGTTTCCTCATTCTTTTTATGAATGCACATTCTATTTTATGGAAGATAACTAATAAATATTTTTAACAAAACTGCGCAAAACGAGAAAGATTACTATCCCAAAAGTAGTACCACATATATAATTGAAAGTTAAAAATGGATTGAATCATACATAATAGTTTTCACAAAAGGAGTAAACACAAAAAAAATTAAAGTTAATTGTTTACTCTTTAGATCGTTCAGTTCACGTACATACACACACCCAATTACTCAATTTCTTCAAGCATCGAAAGTTATTAATCCGCCATACTGTAGTACATCATAATAATTTCAACAGTTGCCGCCAAGTTTAAATACAATTAGTTTTATCGTTTTTACGGATTGAAACAAAAAAAATTTAATACAAAATAATTTTTTCTACCGATAAAAATTATACCTAGAACAAAATGTAAAAGGTTTACAGAGGAAAAAATCCAATTCCTATTAAACATTAACGAACAAATAAAATAAACGAATCGAAATAACCACTGTCCTCAAACAAATGAATGAGAAGAAAGAAATCCCAAAATTAGAGCCACGCTGCCATGTTTCGGAACCAGTCATCTGATTCCAAAGAAACGTATGTATAACCAATTCTAAATTTCAACACAAAACAAACCTAGACCAACAAACATTTTAATCTCCAATACAACCGAACCAATCACCGAATTCAAATGCCACTGTCCCCAAACAAATGAATGAGAAGAAAGAAATTCCAAAATTAGAACCACGCGGCCATGTTTTGGAACAAGCCACCTGATTCCGAAGAAACGTATGTATAACCTAAATATTTTCTAAATTACAACACTAAACAAACATTTTAATCCCTATTACAACGAACAAATAAACGAATCCAAATAGCCACTATCCCCAAACAAATGAATGAGAAGAAAGAAATCCCAAAATTAGAACCACGCGGCCATGTTTTGGAACCAGTCATCTGATTCCGAAGAAACGTATGTATGACCTTGACACCAAATATTGATCGGTAGTAGAAATGAGCGTGATAGCAGCTCCAAATGCACACAGTACTGGTTGAAAAAGGAGAAATCACATAGCAGCTGGCAAACAGACAAAAAAATGTACTCATCTGTATGGGAGGAAATTGTTCCAGCAATTTGTAGAATTGATGCTTATCTAAATCATTGTTGGCGATTGTGATTTATTTACATGGCATTATAATAATGGCTTATTGTAACAAAATTGTCGGTTACTGGTATTGATTTATAATATTTAAACGTAAGCTTTTGTTATGGGCGAGTTAAAAATAACATAATTTTTTTTATCGGAGGCGTACAGTTTCAGAGCCGATTCACCGAAAATTACTTAAGCAAGAATTTTAATGACATTTTTGGTATATTTTAATTTTTCACGGAAAAAATTTTATATTTGAGCGTTAATAAATATGATCGGGAAAAGTGTAGGAATAAACCTTTTGTCACAAGTCCATAAAAACTAACAAACAGCATTGTATTTTCAAAACATCTTCTCAGAAGCAATTACAATTTAAAATACCTTCTCACGGTATTTAACTCAAGAAATCTATTTGCAGTTTAAAAGACGGACTAACAAAAACAAATTTAAAGTAAACAGCCATTTCAAAACAAGAAAAATAAGCTGTTTTCCTTCGGCAAATAATATGGTACGACTAAGACGTGCAATTACAAGTTTGAAAAAGAAAAATCGGCGAAATATTTTTTCCACTTCTGTAGTTCGTTTTATCGCAATTTAATTTGGACGTTTTCATGCGAATATATGTTATTTTCGCAACCTATTTCCGTGTTAATATAGGCTAAGGTCAAACGGAGTAGTGAATGCAAAGATGAGTTTACAATATCTTTAATCGCATTTGAATGGGACTTTTACCTTCACTTACGTCGCTGCCCTAGTCATTCTTTTGACATTTTTCCCGCAAGATATGTTTTAAGAGTCCTCAATCGATAAGCTAACACGTGCAACTTAACGAAATGTTATACCAAAACCGAGCTTAAGTTTGCAGCAGAGAAATGTACTGAGCGGAGGAAACTGGGTAAACAACCCGGCTGGCGCCGCAATTTCACGCACTCTGATTGGCTGCTCCTTTCGACCGTGATATTCATGCTCCCTGTTACGTCAAAATCGAAGGAAAAAATAATTAAAATAACACTAACTGAAGCTAAACTAATAAAAATAATAAATTTATGTCTTGAAATAACAAATAAATTTGTTTATTGAATGTGAAATACCTTTTTGTATTCGATTCTCGCACTCAAAAAAGAGAACTATTTACCCTTTTTCTCGTAGAACATTTGTATACTGCAAACTTAAGGTCGGTTTTGGTATAGTGACTAAGAACCAAATAAAATATTTTTTATTCTTCAGAACCACAAACTAGAAAAAAAATTAGGAAGATTTCTAGTTTCATTTGTCTACTTAACAAATTCAGCAAGTTAATGCCAATTTAACAATAACCTATCTACAATTTACTAAAAAAACACAGGTAAAAAATATTATAAACGGGATAATCTTAACAGAAGTATCAGTGATACAGTTTCCCATACCTAACCTCTTGCGACCTGGCGTCACAATTTTGGGGAATTTTTTTTTTAAATCTCTAGAAATAATTAAAACGTTAATTAGTTCCGAAATTTACCTGGTCCCATAGAAGATCCAATATCAGTTTTTAGCCTTTGATTACAGGTATCAGTCATTTATTTCGATTTAAAAAAAATAAAGTTGAACAAGGGTCAATACGATATTAGAGTTCTTAAAAAAAATTATTGAATTTTTTTTTTCAAACTTTTCAAAACGTTCTTTTAGTAGTTAATTTTGCATTAAAAACAATGTTAAACTAAACTGTAAACTACGATTAAGTGATACGGCCTTTTGTTTTGCATTTATAGTACAAAAATGTGTATCTTTAGCGCTCTCGGTAACTATTATCCATATTTTTTTAAAAAATTACTTTGCAAAACATACTTTTTAGCACATATTTGTATGAAAAGTATGTTTACATTAAGAATATGCGTGTAGGATTTTGCTTGGGTCTTAAGATGATAAGCATAGACTGACTTATGCCAATTGCACAGATTCAGAGCAATCCTTTTTACGCTGAGGGGCGATGAACTCGATCCAGACACAAAAACAAAGACGTAAACGGGACGAAATAAGCTAAATCTCAGACCAGACACTGTCTGCCCTAGTCTATAGCTTGAACACAGGTTCAACAGCCTTGTAAAGGGTAAATAACACGAGCGATCAATGTGCATGAAAGGACTGGCATCAGAATATGGATCGAGACAGATCACAACATTATAAATTCAAACAACATTATGTATGCAAATATGGGCACTTCCTAACAATTGGTCAGAGGACTTTTTTTTTTTGAAAATTTTATCTTTTTTTATTATACGTCAATTTGATGTATTGGTCGAGATTTTTTGTTAAGAAACTCTTTGGATTAAGTATAGTGTGAAGTGAACTTAGAATTTAGTTATATAAATCGCTATTGCAAGAGACAGTTTTATTAATTTTCCTGCTGAATACTTTTTCGAGTGAAATTTGGCATGAGTCAAAATATTTTTACTGAATAAATGTCGCCATAGTGGTGAGTCAAATGAGACATTTTCCGAAAAATAAAGCTTAAAAAAACATCTTTCAAGGTTTAACTTTAAAATCAGCTTCTTTAAATGATCACTTAAAAAGTTTTGGGATATTTTGTGCTTGTGAAAATAACAGGTTAAATAACTTTACACAATTCATTGCAAAATAATGCAATAAGTTTCTTGTTTTGTCGATTCCGTCGGTTCCAATGTGATATCCATTAAATTTCTTCCAAATATATCATCTTTTTAGTTGTTCCAAACTCAACGAGCGATGTCTCCATGTAGCTCTAGAGGTGAAACACGACTTTAGGGACTAGAAAAATCTCGCCAAGTCATAAACAATGGCTCCCTTTCATTTAGTGACGCGACTCAGAGAAAGTGACAAGCAACAGTTGCGTTGTTGGGTCATTAGCACGCGGCATATCAGGCACTATCGTTGGCGGAAGTCGCCAAACTTCCGGAGGTGCGGAACATGCAATTGGCGACACTTGAACATGGGGTGGGGGGGATAAGCCAGTTGAAGGTAAGAAGAATTTGAAATAAAGATTTTATTATGCGGTTTATTTATTTCAAATAATTATCGAACACTGTTCGGTTGAAAATTCGTAAATTTTGTCAGTTAAAAATCAATAAAAATCTTAAATTTTTCGGATTGATTTCATTTGGCAAGCTTGGCAACATTTTTGGAGCCAAAACAACGATGGCTGGCGAACAAGCCAGCAAAAAGTCATTAAAATACATTTCGCTCATTTGTACATACACAACGCTTCATTTTAATTATTATAGATTGCGTTATTATTAATGACACAATCAGCTGCACTTGGGCTGATGGCGATTATATTTTAGAATTAATATTCAAAAACTTTTCTCCAAATGGCAATTATACAATTATTTTTGCAAATCGGTTCTTCTAACTAGTTCTGGTTTTTTAAAGTATCCCTTCATTTAACTTATTGCCTTTCTTATAAAAGTACAGGACTGTATTATATTGCACCTTACCGAGTAAAAAAAAAGTATAAATAAGATTATCGTATAAATAATTCAGCAAGTTTGATTTATCTAGAAGGGATTGTTTTATAAGTTAAAAATACTCCATAGTCATTCGTTTTAAAAATGAGCAGTACGAAAACGATTAAAGATCAGTTCTTTAAACAAAAGAGGGCCAACATACAATTAAAGAAACATGAACGTTACGCCCAGTATAGCAGCATAATTGAAGGTCCATGTCTTTTCTGGATGGGTTTCGTCTGATAGATCACGTCTAAACAACGTTTAACTCAACCAGTCGGTGTTTTACTTATTCAACAACATAAAAACCGTGATTTGCATTCGAAAAAAAAGAACACTACCCAACAACGTAAAAAGAAATAAAGTAAAAGGCACACTGGACTGGAACCGATATTTTCAGAAGTCCTGCCTAAACAAATCCTCTACTACGCACAAAAAAAAAAGTTTTATATATACAACAACCTACTCGGAATAGCGAGGCAAATATAGGGGGAATAACAAGAAAAAGAGAAACTTGGAGCGAATAGAACCATCAGTAACTGGTTCAGTGACCTAATGTAAGAAATAAAAACAAAGAAAACACGTGGCGGCGGAGAAGAAAGATTGCTGGATTCACGGAACTCTGTTAGTTTGATAAAAATGTAACATACTATATGGTGTTAGTAACACAAAAATTGAGGTGAATGACAAAAACGTAAAAATACACAGCAAAAAAGGATCAAATACAATAAATAAAAATAGATCAAAAGAGTACAAATATCTTTAGTGCTATTATTTCGAAACCATAGTATTTTTACTAATTTTAAAATATTTTCGATTTTCATTAAAATTAATATTAAAATATTGCTATTATTCGAAACTATAGTATTTTACCTTAATTTTAAAATATTTTAGAGGACATATTATAACCTTAAAACCCTTTAAAATCATCGTTTCCACAGAACTTTCCCGAGTCATCCACCTACACATTGACGTTTTAAAACCTTTCTTATAACAAAAATCTTAACTTTTGATTGGTCAGTCAGGGAGCGCTGGACATTCCTCGCCATTTTTGTGGGCACTCCGTGACACTCTCTCGTCGACTTCAGACGATAACTATCATCTCTCGATGCGTAACTAATTCAATAGAAGTCTTAATTCAATCTACGTTTTCTTGTCGACTTATTTTACATACATATTAAAAAGTTAATAAATGTATGAAATATATAAAAATGCATCTGATTTTTAATAAAAAAAAGTATTTAAAATTTCATTTTTCAAAAAAATATTTTTTTGCACAAGCAGACAACTGTATTCGCAAAAGTACGCATTCATTTTCACATTTTAAAAAAGATGTAAAATTTTAAATTTAAATTAGAAAAAACTAGTTGAGCAACGAAAACAATTTATCTCCATAAAAATTCATACAATCTTTTCATTCAATGCCATTTTTATTCAAAAGTTAGGAACACGTTAGATAAAACTTTTTAATACTAACATGAGAAGTAAAAAAATAACTCACGCCATGCACAAATAAATGATTAGTTAGGAAGACCTGCTCGTACTTAATAACCTTATTCCTGTTCTAAGAAAGAACAAAGAAGAATTACTGGCCTTGACTCCTCCAAATCTCAATCGGCAGAGATTCGAAGTAAGAGGAGACGACCAGTTATTATTTTGTGAAAAATATATATTTATTGAAATTTATATATGTATTTACCTCTTTATGGTATTTACCAAGTTTGCAAAGAATAAAATCCATTTTCCAGTTCGTGCCGGGGAATTTAGCTTTGGTTTAAAATATGCAATCATTTTATTTTATTTATCCTGTCATGTTAATAAGAAAACAGGTCTTCGCAAAACACCAGCTTTTATTTAGAATAGTGTAGTGTAATCGTTTCCGGCTGCCTATTTCTAGCCTCCATTAGGAGCTTTAACACAGCTAACAATGCCTCGTAATTTAGAACACAGGTCAAGTGACGAGGTCGACACCTGAGCGGGCATTCAACGGAACTTCGAGCGACATCGTACGCTGACGACATTGGGACATCGGATTCCACAGATATAACGAGCACGCCTGTCCCAGGGTACTCGGGCCCATCCTTCACGAGTTGGATTTTCTACTCTTTCCCAGACAGATATCTGATTTATAGCATGACTGGCAGTAGGTGGGATTCGAACATTTAGAATAGTGGTCAAAGTGAAGTGAAATGAAAAATGCAGGCTGGAACATAAAAAAAAATATATTTCGGGATTTCCTTCAGACATTTTAATTTCAGGTATAAATATGGTTAATTAACAATCAACGTAGTTAAAATTAAACATGATTAAAGTTTAATACATTTTTAAGTATTATAGCTATAAAATAATTTGGGGTAAAATTTTTGGATTGACTTTTTTTTTAACAACTTCATCGGTCAGTAAACATATTGACATTTTCCCAACCCTGCCACCCCTCCTTGCACAGATAATAATAAAGAAAAAACTTAGCTCGATAAACAAAAAATGTTTGTTTGGAATATTATAAGGATAACATGTGGAAAATTGGTAAATCGCAAAACAATCCCACTTAATAAGGATGATTTAAGTGACAATGAACTCTGGTAGGAAAAAAATTCAACGACAAACCTTACTTCCGGTTTTTAACGATGGATAAGAAGTGATTACACGAGCTGACCGGAGTCTGTTTACAAGGTATCGTTATTAACAAAGAACTTCCGCTATAGCTAACAAATACTGAACAAATTGCGAGGTATTATTACAGAATAGTTACTTTTTCGATGTTACAAAAGCATTTTAGTTGATGCAAAAAGCATTAGAAAATTAATTTCTACCCTTTTTTTGTATTTTGAAATCGAAAAAGAGTTATAATGTATATTATAATTTACTCCGGAGAGGGGCAACTAAAAATAAAAAAATGCTTCTTATGTTATTTTTTAACTTAGAATTTTACATATCAGCTAAAATTTTGACTCGTGTAGGATTTGCCATTACTAAAACAAGTTTGAATTTGAAGAAAATAAAACAAATTGCGCTTTGGAGAATTTTTAGATCAAGATATTTAATAATCAGCATAAGTTTATAGCATAACCAGCTACCCTCTCTTCACATAAAAAGAGAGGAACAAATGTTTTCAGAAAAGGAAGAAAATTTCGTCCAAAATAAGCAGGGACCAGCACATACGTTAATATAGAAGCGTTTACATGAGCCATCGAATCCATGGATTGAAGAGCAAACTCAGCAATTTTTCCCTCTTGGGGATCTGCTCCCAGACAGAACCGGAATAGCAAATTGCAGGGTCATAGGGGACTCCGCAAATCCTTCAATGAAGGAGGGTTTGATGTTTCATACCATGGATTCGGCCACAGACTTATCATTTGGGTTAGAAATCCTGCTCGACCTCTTTTTCCCTTGGCATTCCATGGATTCGATGGCTCATGTAAACGAAGAACCGGAATTGCAGGGTCATAGGGGGGTTTCGCAAACCCGCCAATAAGAGAGGGTTTGATGTTTCATACCATGGATTCGGCCACAGACTTATCATTTGGGTTAGAAATCCTGCTCGACCTCTTTTTCCCCTGATGGAGATTTTGGCATTCCACGGATTCGATGGCTCATGTAAAAGCGCCTATAGTCTATAAAGTATCAAGGGATCAACCCCAAAAAAGTACGCTTACAACCGATGCTGCAACAAACCAAACACACAAAAAATGTCCACTGCAGAAAAAAAATCATTCACAAAACGCCAGGTGTACGAGGGCTAAATATCTCGAACTCAATACAATAATTACCCTAAGGGGGAGAAAAGAGTCATGAAATTATGAAGTAAGACCACAGCAAACCCAACCCTAATGGAGGCATTTGGATTACATAGCTATTGCCGCACCTGCTGTTGCGATGTATAATCCGGATGCTAAACTTATGATTTATTTGGGGATTTTTTTCTGAAATCATGGTTCGGGGAATCATTTTTGTAAATTACTAGATAGGTAAACGATTACAAGTCTTTCTGTGTTCTTTTCACTCTATTCTTCTGTGAGGATGGAGTTTTTTATGTATTGGCGATGAGACAAAGAATTCGTGGAATAAGGTGTGGAATTGTCGCAGTGATCCATGACGAAAAATAAAAAATAGGGTGTTTTTTTTTTGGAGGATTTTGTGTATGTTCGGAAAGTTTCGAATAGCAAGCATATTTTAAAAGAAGTACTTCAATTTATCTTGTTTGTAAAAAAAGATACTTTTTGTGGCTGCTTCAGTGTAAGTTTTTTTATAAACAATGAAAAAATATGAATTTATTTTAACACCGATACTTAAAATTTTCAAATTATTTGATTTTAAAAACCAAAGCATTGGACAATTTTTTATTTGTAAACAATGATGACATTAATATTTACAGTCAATGTCATTTAAAATGAATATATTTTTTAAAAAGTTCGATATTTTATTTGTCTTTTTTGAAGGTCTTCACTGTAAACTCACACAAGGCTCGCATCTGAACGGAAAACAAGCAAGAACAAAGAAACCATAACAAAAACACAGTTGCACACTTAAAAAAAAAAACGGAGATTAAAACCCCTTAATCTTGATTCCATGTGTCGGTGTCCATTTCCGGCGGTCCGACAGACGGACGTGCCTGACATAATAACCCATTGGGTGAGAAAGTAACGCTAAAAAAGAAATACGGTCAACTCGCGAGCGATTTGTGAGCGTCTGTCTCAGAGATTTTCGTCCGTCCGTCCATCCCACGCAGCGACAGGAAACGGCGGAACACGTGACACAGGTGAATGGCACCTTCTCAGGTAACCCCTTTCTCTCCCTGGTTATAGCGAAGGTTCGAGAATAGGTGCTTTGATATACGGGATTCAGGTTTATTGGGTATCATGTGCTGAGGGGAATATAGAATCTTTTTCACCCTTTCAGTCCCAGTGATGCCATTTGGCATCATCGTGTTTCTGATCATAATTTAAAAAAAAATAATAATAGGGCTGACATCTATTGGGATTTATCAAAAATACTAAAAAAGTTTGAAGAATCGAATGATGTGCTTTTTGATATCATAAACGGCTATAGACGACAAGAAGAAAAATTCTAAAATGATGATGCCAAATTACCATTGGGACTGAAAGGGTTAAAAACATAGCACAATCGGTTAAAAAAATTATCTTTTAAGGATATTTGTGTAATACTAATTAAATTACACATTAGTTATTAAAGTCATTGCGTAATTCAGTGTGTACTTTTCTTCTTCTGAGTTTGATGAACTGCGGGACGAATTCTGTACGAATTAAAGTCCTCCCATTAGATTTTTATACAAAATTTTACCTTGTCTTCCATCAACATATGTTCATACTTTAATAACTATTCATATTCATCTTTTAATTCATATTCATTTTTACTATCATATTACTATCCATTTTTAATATAACATCACATTTACTATATATTTTTAATACTATGACTTGAAGCACGTGTTATGCATAGTTTTGTAAGCTGCACTTTACAAAACTAATACTATAAACCTCGTTGAAAACTGACATTAAAAAGCTACATACATTTTGGAATTCTAAAATAATACTTGAAAAAATTATCATAACTAAAAAAAATTATCATAACTAAAAAAATATATAACAATCGATGTACCCTTACGGTAAATATTGATAAAGAAATAGTCTCCATAATAGATTTGCAATCGTTCATTGTTTCGAAATCGACGAAAGATATGCAAATGACAAATCTACATGTGGCTTCGTTACCATTGTCTTGTGTTTCCAATCGACAAACGCGTTTTCCGAAAATTTGTCCTCAGATAAAGGTAGCATAAGTTATTGTGTATTGTGACATTATGCACAAAATAAAGGGGTAAGAATTTAACCTCGTCCAACCTGGAGAACGATAAAACACTTACACCACTCCTTGCAAGAATACTAAAAACTAATTAAAACTATTTGAAATAAAGAAAAAATGGTTACTTTGCAAGAATTTTTTGGGAAATAAAAAGGAACAAATATAATTTTAGAATAATTAATATGGTATCTAGACAATCAAACTTCTGAATACAGAGCGTTGGAGAAAATTATATTATATTGACACATTTTGCAATTTTTACTTTTCTACGTTTCTCATAAACTACTATGAAATATGTAAAATGCTTTTGACGACTTATAACATCTATTAAGGCTCAGATTTTTGTGCAAAAATGATATAGTCTCTAATGTAATTTATATGATGTGGAGAATGGATTTAAAGATGGAGATTTAGGAGCACTCTGATCTGGATTTTTAAATCAGGAAAAGATTTCATTTTAGGAATTTATGCTCAAACAAAAGCTAAAATTTATGTAAAAAAACTATCATTTATATACAATATTTTAAGAGATATGAAGATTTAAAGATAACAATCAGTGATCTTGCAGTTAATATTATTCATAAAATTAGATTTTTCAAAGTAAACAAAACTTTCGGGTCATACGACAAACTGTATGAAATGTATTACGTACAAATGTGAGCTAAATAAGTTATTTTACAAGAAGTTTTGAGAATTTGTAGCAAAATTCTCATTTTCTGCGAATGCTTAAAATATTTCTCAACTTTTTTTTGCAGGATGTTATACTAAACATTAAACAATTTTGGGAAACTTGTTAGACAGACACACATAACAGTCTACAAATCTAACAAATTTAATTAAAAACCCATGTAATAAGTCAGTGAAAAGAAGTAGTCGAAATAAGCGTTCCTACGGAGAAATGAAAAATCATTCTTTAGGGACTTCATAGTAGCTGCTACACATTTTTGAGCTTTGTAACCAATTTTCATGGACCCCACGAAAAAGGGGCCCCAGGCCAGGCAAGTTCCCCGAACGCATAGTCGTTAAATCAGCCTCTACACATACGATCTAGTAACGTAACTTTTTTTTT
The DNA here is from genome assembly GCA_023701765.1 of Hylyphantes graminicola. Classification (NCBI taxonomy): domain Eukaryota; kingdom Metazoa; phylum Arthropoda; class Arachnida; order Araneae; family Linyphiidae; genus Hylyphantes; species Hylyphantes graminicola. The sequence continues at coordinate 62,395,279 of CM043115.1, forward strand.
TTCTGGACCAGTTTCGCCAAAAAAATATTTAAAAAAAAATGGCGTCCCCATCGTAAACTCGGTAAGGGTAGAGAAATTCTTTGTTAGGGGGACAGAGGGACGTACTTTTCACATAGTGGGGATAGGATGGTTCCAAAAAATAATATAAATAAAAAAAGTTGTAAGCAGCTGCGAGGTCACGTGACTACTATGGATGGGGGGATAACAGGTTCGGTTGGCAATGAACTGTAGGAGGCAGGGCTGCTAGTGTGGGGTTAGTATCGCCAATAAGGCTGAAAGTAATTAGGATTCGGAAATCATTTAGAAATGTTTTTTTTTCTTTCTACAAAATGACATGAAATTGTCAGTCATAAACACAGAGAACAGGTTGTATGAAAATGAAATAGAATATATAATTCGTAGCGTCTTAAACAATAATCATAAGGTCAATGCTCGAATTTTCTAAATTGATAGATTTCAACATTAAATTTTAAGGAATGTTTAATCTGGAATGAACTTCACAATGTGCGATTTCCCTCTAAGAATTTTAAAATAATAATTTGGCACTGTAACAAACCTAAATAAACTAATTGGTTTGGTTTGGTTTGAATTATCGTCGCACTAGAGCTACACGAGGGCTATTGGCGACGGGCGTCGTATTTTAGAACCACAGTCAGGTGACGAGCCAACACCTGAATAGGCACCCAACGCAACCGTTAAGGGCGACATCGTACGCAGCGTCAGGACTTTGAAGGATATTTAACGTGCACTCCCTTACACGGGGTATTATCGTGACCTCCGAAACTGGTGGAGGCCCGCTTGCTTGAGTGAAAATAAGCGTATGAGTCATCACTAGTAGGGGAACAAGATCGCTCGCTCCGCTCCTTCTCTTCGGTGTTGTGTTTGTTGCAGTGTGCACGTACTTTGTTGTGGTTTGCCGGCGTGATGTGTTATATACTTCTAAAATGAGGAATATTACCTATAATTACTGAAACCTTATGAACATCGAACGAGTGAAAGATTATTTTAAAGGTAAGCACACATTTTTACTTGTTTTTCTTTTTTATTTGCAGATTTACTGCTTTTATCCGTGCTCTAGTTAGGCTTACTATCTTTGCCCTGCTGCTGAAAGCTTTTAAATGTACATTGTAATGACATTTATGAAGAATCGTTAATTAATTTAAATTATAAAAAATGATTGTTAATTTGGTTGTCTGAAATTTTTATCCTATCGACATTTAGGCTTTCAAATGCATAACGGAATTCCTCAGTTAACGGATTCATTTTTTAAGCTAGCATTTTCTTGTTTTTAACTTTTTCTGAAATAAAATATTTTATAATTATAGATGTTAATTATATTTATCAGACAATCAATCTTAATTAGTTGATTAGTCAGACTTTTGTGTTATTCAATGCGCTATGAATTGGGTATAAAAAATATTTTAAATCAAGCTCGCAGTATTTACATAGCATACTATATAAATCCCCACCGTTTAGTTTACGTTAGTGTTTTTTAGCTTTAATTTCGTGTCTCATAACTAGAAATTTATATTTTTTAGTTAAATATTCCACATGCACATATATTTTGTTAAAGTTATCTTTTTATTACTAATCAACACATGATTAAGAAAACATTGGTATTTATGAAAGTGTTGTAAGTTGAAGTGATATTTCGTATTAAGCTCATATTGGAGATTTTATTTTTCAATAAAAAAGGCTCATTTGTTTTTATCTTTAAATATCAACTATACCTAAAAAGAGAAAAAAATATTTCTGCCCTAATTCTTATGTTTTTCATAAATGTATTCCGAACTGAATAATTTACAGGTTTTTTTTTACAGATGCCCTATACTTGTTGTGTACCAGCGTGCAGAGGGAACTACAATAAGGAAGAGAAAGTCCATGTCTTCAATTTTCCAAAGGATGAAACCTTGAGAAACAAATGGATTCGTGCTATTCCGAGAAGTGATTTTGCAGTAACTAATAATTCCAGAGTAAGATGTTACATATTTTTTTAAAGAGAAATATAATCTGTAATTTTTTACCGATTCTTAGTTTATTCCAGTATAATCTAAGCAAATAGCAAAACAGTTATTATTTTTCTTTATAACTGCTGTACATTAAATTATAAGACCGTCTTTTTATCTTGTGCCAAATTCAACATGTATGATCAAACTGAGTATTTTATAATAATTTACTACATTATACTTAAAAATTGCTGATATTCCGGCTTAGGACTTGGTAGCATTCATTTTAGAGTAAAAGCAAAATTTAAGTGTAAACATCAATGATTTAAATCAATATTTAAATCAAATTAATTTTTTAAAAAAAATCATTGATTAAAATAAAATTTATTAATTATTGAAGATATCATAGGAAATCAATTAACACATTAAATTTCTATTTCGTTTCATTAAATAAATAGTGCTTTGGAATTCTTTGCTCATTTATAAACACTTCTTTTGTTGACTTTAAGTAAGTAGTTTTCAGATAGGTTGAACAGTTTAATAACACAGCTTTTACATTTAAAAACCCATTTAAAAAATCCTTGTCATTCATCTTACTCATAACTGCAAGTTTAATTTAGCCATTGATTTTTTATTTATTTTTAAAACCTTCTTGAAAAAAAATGGGAATTTTTATCACCTTGGTAAACATTACACATATTCCTTTCTAAAAGTGTACCACAATCATTCAATAAACATTATAAACAATGTTTGGCTTAACCTATATGGTGTTTTTAAGATAACAATATGGTTTTTTAATTATTTTTTACATCATGTTTGCCTAGAAGCATAAGTTTTTTTTTCATTTTTATTGAATCTTTTGTATGTGTTATTAAGAATTTTGTTTATATTTTTTAAGAATTCTAATTTTTAATTTTTGCAGGTTTGTGAGAAACATTTTAAAGATGGAGAAGTTCTTCACCGTACAACTTTTGTAAACGAAACCACTGGCGAAGTACTCTCTGCAGTGCTTAAAAGACCAAAATTGAAGGATGATGCTATACCAAGTATTTTCCCTGGCTGCCCTTCATATCTGTCAAGTACATCAACATCTCGAGAAGGTCCAGAAGAAAAACGACTGCGGTTGGAGCAAGCAATGATAGAGCAGACAATTGCAGAAAGCTTGAAGTCGACAGAAGAGTACAGAGCAAGGACTGAATTCAAAACATTCATCGAATTGCAAAACTGCATAAGAAATCAAGGAATATCTGACTATTGGACAGTTTTAACCAAGTCTGAAACTTTGATGTTTTTGGACATTTCTTTAAATGGTAATGTACCTTCTTTAGGATTTTCAATCACCATAAATAATGATTTAATGCTTAACATATCATATAAAGGGCATGACATTTTAGTGCATAATGGGTGTAAATTGCCTATTGAAGTGCATAACATAAATCAGGTTTTAGAAATACTGGAATTTTATGATAAAACTAAATGTACAGATTCTAATAATTGTAATGCATTAAATTGTAATCTTAATATCGTAGAATCAATATTAAATAACTCAGTTGCTCTTCTTAATGATAAGGACAAATTTTTGATTGAATTTTGTGTTGAACAAGTAAATCTATTGAAACTTAAACCTGAAAGATACAGATATTCTCCTAGTATGATGATTTTTGCATCTATCTTATTTTATATTTCTCCTCAAGCATATAAATTTATTCGTAATTCTCGAAACATAATTCTACCTGATCCAAGCACCATCCGCAGAATAACTTCGAATTTAAAAAATAGTGCACAAAGAGAGGAACAAGATAGTAATTTTTTGTACCATGCCAAGCAAACCCATTGTAGCTTAGAAGATTTTGAGAAATATGTGTTTATCATGATTGATGAAATTCACATAAAACCCTTCCTTGATTACAAAGGTGGCAATCTAGTTGGCATGGCTTTTGATAATACAACGTTAGCAAATAGTGTTCATGTATTTATGTTACAAAGTCTCTTTTCATCATTTAAAGATGTTGTACACATTGTACCTGTACACACCTTTGATTCTGATAAGCTCTTCATTTTAATGCAAAAAGTGTTGATGGGTTTGGAAGAAATTGGCTTTAGAGTTTTAGGTATTGTAACAGATAACAATGCCATAAACCGCAAAGCTGTTTCTAATTTTGCCAACCCACCTAAATTACAGATTAAATACAATAACCCTGTTGATAATACTAGACCACTTTTTTATGTCGCAGACTCTGTACACTTGATAAAGTGCGTTAGGAATAACTGGCTCAACCAAAAGAATGGTTTTTATATGTACTATCCAGCTTTTGATGGCGATTCCATTAAGCATGCATCTCTAACCACTGTCAGAAAGCTGTATGATTTAGAATGCAGCAATCTGTTAAAATTCGGCTATGGCTTGACAAGAAAAGCGCTATGGCCTTCAAAATTAGAAAGGCAAAACGTTAAATTGGCTTTAAAAGTTTTTAGCCCAAATGTCGTGAAAGGTTTAGAAGAATTGGGACCAAAAAATGATCTGGAGTGCTATAAGGAAACGGCTGATTATATACAGATATTTTGCTCCTGGTGGGATGTTGTAAATGTAAAGACGCCCTTTAAAGGAAGGCATAAACTAAATTCTTTATGTGAACCTTTCACTGGAAAGTGTACGGATGAAAACTATATTTTCCTTGTTAAATTCATAGAATGGTTAAAAAAATGGGAAGTTTTCGATTCAGATAACGGCAGACTGTCAAAAGAAACACATTCTGCCCTCATACATACCTCAACTGCTTTTGTAAGTATCACAGAATATTGCACCACTCAGCTTGGCAAGCCTTACGTTTTATTAGGAAAAATCCAAACCGACAAATTGGAATCAAGGTTCGGCCAATATAGAAGTATGTCTGGGGATCAATATCACATCTCTATTCGCCAGATATATGAAACCGAAACCAAATTGCGCTTGTGTAAAGAGTTAAAACTTGCCTCTCACAATAAAGGGAAAGTAGGAGTAGAAATTTTTGAAAATGTAAATGACACTTACGAACTAGGTAAACAGCCGATTGCTGCAATATTCTGTGATATAACTGTTGAAGATGCGGACATAAAAAATGTAAACGAAACACTGCCTGTAATTGTTTATTTAGCAGGATATTGTGCCCATGTTATTAAAAAAAAAGTGAAGTGTTTTAAATGTTGGGAGAAAGTAGCAGCTGACAGAGAACTGCTTGCTGAAAATGAGAGTCGGCTTATAAAATCAATTGATCGTGGGGGGCTTTTATACCCCACTGAAGTAGTAACGAATATAGTGCTTCATACATACATAGTTATCCAGAAATTGATAACAGAGCAATACGAAAAGGAATTTTTGAAAGTTAGCAATCAACGTTGTTTGGTTGTGAATCTCGTTGAAGAGATCTTAGTGTTAAAAGATGCATTTGCTTTTTTAGATAGTTGTGCTGATGGTCATTCTTTTAGACCCATTATACTAACAATTATTAAGTCATCTACAAACTGTCTTTTAAACAATTATTGTAAAGTTAAAAATGACTCAGTAAAATCCAAAAAAGTGCCTAACATTACAATTATGTGTAAAAACAAAAGAAAGCTTGAAACGTTTTCTAAAGATACAAAGGAAAAATCTGATAAGTTACCTCCAAAAAAGTTAAAGAAACAAACAAATGTAAAAGGTAAAGAAACAAACTAATGTAAAAAAAGCTACAAAAAAAAAATGATTTTTTAAGAATTGGGTTCTTTTCTCAAAAGTCATTTATTTTTTAAATTATAAGTGATATTTGTATTTTGATGTATTTTTATTAATAAATTTTTTATATGAATTGTGTTCCATTTTATTATTAATTGCCAAGATTAACAATTTTTGATAAATATTGATAGGTATAAAGTTGCTTTTTAAAGTAGTAAATAATATGTTCAATATAATTTTACACCATATAAATGAATATACTTAAATTCAAAATTCAGCCAAGTGTTAAAAGCAGGGTTCGTACAATCTCTAAAAAGCCTTAACAACTCTTTAAAAGTGAAATATTTCTTAAAAATGGAAAAAAGTCGAATATCCCTTAAAAAATCCTTAAAAAAACCCTTAAATTTTGGTAAAGTTCATTTTTTTTTGCTAAAATAATCTTGTACTTGTATGCTATTGAAATATATAAATTTTAAAAATGTGTCATATCCTGATTGCTAAACGAGACGAACTAAATATTTAAATGTAAATGCTAGTTAACTACATGTTTAGTTAAATTTTAGGTATATATTTAAAAAATAAAAATCTTTGTACTAAAGGATTTGCTTTCTAAGCTATCATTCATATTTTCGTTGACAAACAACAGCTGGTAAAGCCGCATTGAAAGTTCTTCTGTTCTTAAAAATCATAGAAATTTTCATAAAAATGTCCTTAAAAACCACTTAATTTTTTTGTCAAAAAAGTTGTATGAACCATGTATAAGTATCGTAAAAAAAACACCTTAACTTCAAACCCTCGTCTCTCAACCCAACCCGTAGCGAAAACTAGCGAGATCTTCCCCCTACTTGTGATGACTCATTCAACCAGCCAGTAGGCCTCCTTCCAGTTTCGGAGGTCACGGTATTATTCGTCGGACATTTCTGGCTGCACGGGCCGTTTATAGGTCGGCAGCTATTTTGGCGATGCCCGGACCCGAACCCGGGACCTTCTGCATGCTAAGCGAGTGCTTAACCGACTGGGCTCCCCATCCCCCCCTAAATAAACTAAAAAAGAACACTACCAAGGGAATATCAACAAGTCAATATGAAAATAAACTACAAATTAATAACAAACTGCACTGACGCTTTACATGCACATTAAAGCATGGAAATAGCCGACATATTTGCAATTACAACTATGAAGCCTATTCTTTAATTTTAAAAATCATGGAAATTTAAAATTAAAAACTTACAGCAAGAAGAATGTTCCGAGTGATTATAAGATGAAACAGTCAAGATGAGCGTCTGACAAACTGACAAAGCGTGTTGAAAGTTGAAATAAACCAAAACTTTAAATATTCGAGAAAAAAAGTCAAAAAACACGCCTTGAACTAAATTTCGGCAAAACCATAACAGAAAGTTCGAGAAAACTATATTACTCAAAATTCATACAAAATTAATTTCCGTATCTTTAATTTTGTATAAATTTTGAGTAATATAGTTTTCTCGAACTTTCTGTTATTAGGAAATTGATTTGTCACATATCTTTGTCAGGAGACGTATTGTCCTTCCTTTGTTTTATCCCACACCATATTTAATTTGAAAAAAAAAATTACAAGAACATTGCTCCGAGTGATTGTCACATGAAATATTAAAAATGAGTAGGCAAAGCATATTGAACTAAAAGCCATTATTTTAACTATTAAAACAAAATTAGTAAAAACACACCTTGAACTAAATTTCGGCAAAGCAATAAGAGAAAATTCGAGAAAACCGCATCACTCTAAATTGATACGAAAACACAAGCGACGTTCTTCGAAAATTAAATTATCACATATATCCTTGACAGGAAACGTATTGTTCTACCTTTATTTTATCCCACACCACGTGGCAAAGAAAGGGTTAATTTGCCTATCCCATTTCATAAGACTCCGGACGCTTAATTGAATCCCATCCTTGTCCTTCCTGAAACGATAAAAGCGCCCAGAATTCCATTCATCCGAACAGGTGATATCAGTTGAAATTCAGGTGATATCAGTTGAAATTCAGTCACGTCAGAATGATTCACGCGCGGGCCGGTATTGATGGTGGCACCTAACATTGGATTTGTTCTTGCATTTTTTTGGGACATTCGAATACACGTGGTCGAACATTAGAATACGGCCTTCCGTAGTGTCAGTAAAACAGCACGTGTAGCGAAAAACAAGTTAATTTAAAGAAGATGATTACCATAGGAAAACTTAATACATGGAAATTTTACTAAAAATGGGCTATTTTGTTAACATATAGAATCGTATTACATCAGCAAACTTTCGAATAAAAATTAAATAAAACAGTGGATTTACTGATCGTAACTTGGGCGTATTCTTATAACTTCAGAAACGGAAAGTCTGAATCATTTAATGACTAACAACCAAGAAGAATTGAGGGTGTATGAGAAACACCATTTTAATGTGTCACGCTTGTTTTTTCATCATTAAAGAAACGTCAGTAAAAACGAAATAAGAACTCATAGTCACAATTACGCGTATAAGTTCAATACAATATTAACCCATTGACGGCGATTGGTAAAAAAATGGACACGGGCAAAATGGCTTTGGCTTCATTTATCTAAATTAAACAAAATATAAGGCAAATGAGGACCACAATCCTAAACAATCAATGTCGGAACATATAAAGTAAAAGTGAAAACGAATTCAGGAAACTTCAAAAGTAGAATTTCAATAAATATAAATATTTTGAATCGCATACCAAATGGATGGAAGATGGAATACCAAAGCTTTGTCAGAGTTCATTCGCCTCTATACTACTGTACTCGTTTATCCGCATTGGACGAGTGAGACGAAATTATTCAATCGAAAAACAAATTAAATTGAATTTTTCAATCCTTCGATGCTATCAAAAGAAACTGCATTTTTAAACTACCATCGAGGGGTTTTTTTAATGAAGAGATAACATAGAATTATAAGACAAGTCAGAACAAGAGGTTTTTTTTTTCCATTTAAGTTTTTAAAAAGGAGTAAAAACATTTTTTTTGTAGATAACTTGCAGTAGCAAATATTAAACGTAAATTTGGAACAGGATTCGCTTGATTCGATCGAAAAAGAATAAAATAGGATTGACTAGGAAAATCGTTCTAAACTAGGTCTGGGAAAATCGATATATCTTTTTATTGGAAGTGAAAAAATATCGATTGGGAAGAAAATCGATAGTTTCACTGAAGGAAATAGGTTGTGAAAGTTAAAAAGCAACTGTTTAAGCTACAATATTTAGAGAAGAACTTTTATTCATTTTTGTTTAGTCCTTCGTGCTTTGTATAATAACCTTCTATATTATTACTACTATTAACAAAACTTTAGAGTTAACTAAATATCAAATATAATTGATGACTCTGCGACATAATTAAAATCTGATTAGAAATTTTAATTTAAAACTATAAAAACAAGCAATTAACACTTTTTTTAAATTTCTTTGCCAAGATGTATCGTAAATATAATTCCTTTTAAAATCGGCGTTTATAGTAGTTGAAAACTATAGAAGCACAGTACAAGCGGGCACAATTTAAGAAGATATGAAAATCGCAGCATCAAATTAATTTTCTCGAAAACAAAGTCTGTTTCATGAATCAAACAGGTACTACCATTAATATTTTTAAATAGTTATAATCTAGTTATTGAAACGATATTTGAAGTAATACCTGGACCAATCAAAAAGTGTTACTTTAATTGTAATATTTTTCGAGCAGGAGAAAATATAATTTTAGCGTGCGAATTATAAGACTTCAAAATAGTACCCACAACGCAAAAAAAAACCAACCTAGACATAAAAAAAACAGCTAACAACTATTACACTGCCTCCAAATCACAACAACGCGCAAACTCCATTCAAGCCAACCAAACAAAAGCCTAACGATATACAATGGCCAACTATGCACAACTAAGATCTTAGTGGAAGATCGTGCTAAGTGACATTTTTGAAAAAATTGAGATTTTTGTGTCAATAAACAGATAGAACAAACTTATTTAACGACAACAAGTTCCCTATTTTTCATAAACTTTGTCTTAAGTACATTTTTTACACTTTGAAAGAACCGTTTTTAATAGACTTAAGTGCAAACTAAAAACTGTAAAGCCCATTTTCTCGTTTTCGCTTTTTTTATCACTTAGCACGTTCTTTCACCAAGCTCCTCAATTCAAAGCTGGCGATTTCTAGAATCAACCAGAAGCGAGAGAAAATAATTCTAAATCGAACATTCATCCACGCCAAAAAGCCCCGAGGATCGGGAAAAAACAGGGGGAGGGGGGTACTGACAAGTAGTGTTTGGGGGGGGGGGGTCGAAACAATGCTTTCAGAGCCCAGCTGCTATAAGATCGGACCACCTGTCGCCAGTTCTGAGGTTTTATAACGGTTGTGAAGATCTGGTTCGCACAACCAACCAAGGAAGTTCATGCCTGGAAGAAAATACCAATGCAGGTGTTGGGGAACGCTGATGGCAAGTTGCTTTGTAAGATCTCAGGCCAAATAAAGTCAATGAAATTGACTTCGGCTTATACCGGGGAGGTATTTACCAGGATATTAACTGATTTAGTTTGGTTATTCGTAGATTTTTGGGTTAGGATATTGGAAACAGATCTTGCATACAGGGCCGGATTTAAAACCCCAGGGTCTTGCACTTGACATTTGGGGCCCCTCACCATTTCGAAGCTATTTTGGAAATTTAGCAAATTAAATGCACTAGTACAGAATATATAAGTTTTAATCGACTTTACTATAAACATCAGAATTTTTCTATAGATATTCCAATATTCCATTAAATTTATAAAATCACACGGCGATCTTTCTACTGTGCAAAAGAACGAATGACGTCATCGTAGTCAATTGACTATGTTTTTGGAGCTTATAACTTCACCTCAGTTTTATGCAGTGTACAAATGTTCTACGGGGAAAAGGGTAAATAGTTCTAGTTTCCGAGTACGAGAATCGAATAAAAAAGGTTTTTCACATTCAATAAATCACTTTATTCGTTATTTCAAGACATATTTTTATTTGTTTTTGCTTCAGTTAGAGTGTAATATTAACTATTTTTCCGTCGATTTTGACGTAACAGGGCTGATGAATATCAGGGCGGACGTATCGCGTAGGAGCGACCAATCAAAGAGGCAAAACTCCGTTTGTTTACGCGTGTTTCCTCCACGTAGAACATTTTAATGCTGCAAACTTACTGTGTGTTTTGGTATAGGGATTGACGATTTTCAAATTTTTTTAGGCGAATTTATATTTTTAAGGCTCCCCTTCCTTACTGGGGCCTCGTAGGCCTAGGCCGAAATCCGGCACTGCCTACATACTAAGCTCAAACATGACCAATATATTTCGTTTCACATTAAAGACATTTATCAGGTTATTAACTGATTTAGTTTGGTTATTCATAAACTTTTGAGTAAGGATACTGGAAACGTATATATTGCATATAAATGCTTGTAAATAAATGGTTCGTATATGATAATCATTTGATTAACAAATTGAAATTCGAAAAGAGGTTCTTTTCATATTTTCGGTGGACGTTCTGTAAGAAAACAGCAAACAACGCAGTAAAATTAAACATCTAAATAAACCATTAATCAATATATGACATATTAAAAGGAAATGTAAAATTCGCTACAAATTCTCAATACATTCAAAAGTGACAAGTGGTAAATATACGATAAGGACATGAAATATAAACAAGGGTTAATTTAGCGATCCCGATATTTGAGGTTCCTGGGGCTTCATACCCCAATCAATAACTGTTTAAATTGCCATAAATCAATTATAATGACGTTTTCACTGAGCATTCAAGATAGCCTCACAGAGTTTGGCTCATTAGTGCAAAAGATAAGGGATATGAGGTTAAACTAAACAATAATTATGATTTGATATCTTAAAAGGAAGCGACTTCTAGATAAAAAGAAATAATCTTCTCCAAACTTTCATATTGCGAAGAGATTTTAAAGGAATTTTCCTTAAATGAAAAATTAAGTTGCAATATATATTTTTATTTTATCATTTCAGACGTTGAAGCTAAAAAAAAGCCTGACTCAACTTGTTGAAACAAATAACAAAGTCGGTGACTAAATTTAAAACAATATATTCCAATAATTTTGCAATCAAGTAAGAATTCAATAAGTATATTTAAAGTTAGCTTTTCGTGCCGACCCAAGAATGCCATTATTTAAATGCAAACTAATAGCTTTAGGTACTTCAGGAAGTTTTTAAAAAAATACCAAATGATGCAACACCTACGTCTATCAATAGGGCATCCCTTTTTTTTTATATCATTGAACTGGGTTTATTATTTTTACCGCATAAAATCGTGTGTCAGAAAGGATTTTCCAAAACCACATAATAACCACCTTGCAGTAAGACTACAAACGCCGTACGTACTCATCAATAAACTATGTATCCATTACTGTTTTTTTTTCATGGGACATTAAAACTCTTATTTTATTTCAAGTACTAACCATTTTTGTAAAATAAGAGAGGATTTTTTTTAATATATGAGAATTTTTTTTTTTGTTTTTGTTAGATTATAAATTTAAAAATTAAAACAGACTGCGGGTTGCTGATATCGTATTTGTGATAGCTTACTTTGTGTAGCCTAAAAAAGCCTAATTTGCAACTAAATTACTATTATTTTACTCAATCGACTGCAATTCTTTTTTTGGAAAACAAATAGCTCATTTTCTTTTAATGCTAATATTTTTTTTAATAATTAGTAATTATTCAGTAAGTAATATTGTAGCCACATAAACGTTCACCTGCATTTTATCAAAAATATATAAAAACTAAAAAATTCTCACTAAACTTTTTTTAACAACGAAATACCACACAAAAACTTCCACACACAAATCATAAGCCTGAGTGATTAAAATAACAAAAACTTCCACACACAAATTATAAGCCTGAATGATTAAACTAACAAGAACTTCCACACACACAAATCATAAGCCTGAATGATTAAAATAAAATTGCTGCTTAATAATACCGATTTCGCAATCTTATAAAAAAAGGAATTCTCGAACATAATGAAATCAAGGTTTTTTAAAAAAAAACTAAAAGTGAGAACAAGGATAGATGACTTATTATTATAGATGACATGTAATATGACAAATGCTTCAGATGAGTCAAGAAAAAATAAACACCGGTTGTACTCTAAAGTAAACAGACGCAATGCAATTCTCACATGTGAGTAATTAAACAGACAGAGCGGGTCTTTTAAATGGAATCAATATTTCTAGGTGACAGCGCATGCGTCCGAAATAAATGTAAACAAACGAGAAGTAATGATCAATGAGTAAGTTACTCATGCGGTGAAGAGTAAAATACGGAAATATTTGTTTTCATGGAAGGTGGATAATTAAATTTTATAAGTTTTTTTAAGCAATTTGTTGTGTTTGAAATACGATATACAATATTGTATCGGGACATGAGCGCATATGTTAAAAGCCGAAACATACTTAGACAATTGAAATATTCCGAAAGATGAAATGAAAATAAAATATACAAAACAAATATTATGAAAATGCACAATTTATAGAGAACAATACCTAATAAATAAACAACAGAATGCTTATTTTGTCAACTAAATAAATACAGTAATAAACAAGTAGCAAAAGTAATACAAAGCATGTAAATAATGCAAAACAAAGAGCTCTTAAAAATAAGCAGTAATTTTTTTAAATAAAAAGCACAAGAAACCTAGCTCAATTTTAAACTTTTAGAAATTTTCCTAGGTTTGTTACATTTTTTGTAGTTCATGGTTTAAAACAATAAATAGCACAGTAAAACACAAAAATAGCTTTCAACTTCAAACAAAACAAGCTACAACAAAAATAAAATACGTACTTATATTTTCAGAAGATGAGACCCGCAAGGTCGAAGGGGAGTTTAGGGGCACCGCACCTATCTATGCAGACGATAAAAAAAAGTCCAAACAAAACACTATAGCAGACGATAATTAAGATCCCATGATGTCCCACACTTGTCTTTTGCAACACACGCGATTGTCCCGAAAGTGGAAGACGTGCTTTTAGGACTTGATTAAAAATACCTGGCGGTATTGGCAGTGATACAGCACGGCACGAAAGGTAACCACGGAAAAGAAAAGACAACTGCAAACAAAAGTAGCTTTCACTCCTAACAGGGCAGTGTCTGACGTCACCGCGCGTCGCTAGGGTTGCTATGACGAGCGCTAAAACTCGCCAAACTCCGGGGAAATCGCTGGAAATTTAACTAACATCGACAAAATCTCTTAAGTTTTCCCCAGTTTTGTCGAAATGTCTCCAATGAGTATCCAAAAGTACAAGATTTTAGGTTTTACGATGAACAAAATTAATTACAGCTTTCAAGTATTCTACTACTACGAGAACAAAATCTCGCCAAACTCCGGTAAAACGCTGAAAATTAAACAAACATCGACGAAATCTCAATAATTTTTCTCTCAGTTCAGGCCTTCTGTCTCCAATGAGTATCCAAAAACACACGATTGTAAGTTTACAGATGAACAAAACTAATTACAGAGCCTCGCCAAATAGTCGATATTGTTGCCAAATAGGGGGTTTAAGTTTGTAGCTGGCAACCCTAGGGAGACAGGCACTTTTCTCTGGTTGTAGGGAGCGGCCCCCCATACATCCGTGGCCGCTACACAAAACCTACGAACCGTAGAACGCGCCCCTTTCCCCCCTCCCCCCAACAAGCATGCGCGAATTCTACTTTGTGTAGATAATATAAAAGAAAAAATATCGAGTTAGGTTTACTTGCTCCGAAAAAAAACATCATTTAGAGCAGATTTTCTAAATATTTTTAGTGAATTTTCTTCCATTCGCCACCAAAAAGTTTGTTCGGTTTAATTAAAAAGCTTTTTTCCTGGTACGTAACATGACGTAGTTTTTTTTTTTTAAAGTTGAAAATTAGTTGTATGAGTATGTGCCTTACGAATAAACAGTATTACTAATTCACTTGATTTTTTTGGACTCATTTATAAAGGGAGTTTGTCGTATTAAATAGGTAAAGGTGTTAAGTATAACATGAGACAATTTAGGTGCTAACTAAGGTGTATAAAAAAAAAATTAAAATATAGGTGTATAACAATTTAAAAACAGGCGTTTTACATATTTAAAATGTTTACTAAGGTACACTTTTTTTCCAACTTCGCATCAAAATACGAAACAAATTCAGAAAAAAACCAAAAAAGAACAGGTACAGCAAACACAGAAAATAACCCCTATATTAAAATAACGCGATTTCCCTACCCTTCTGTTTGGGACGTCTCCACTCGCGTCAGAGGGTGGGACAGGCAGAGAATCGATAAGAAAATTTTCGACTACGGGACGACAACCTCAATTTCTTCTTGTTTCTTTTACTCTCTCTTTATAAGGGGCTCCAAAACTTGCAGGGAAAAAATAAATCGTTTTGACAAGAAATTGAAGGTGCGAAAATCATTGTAAGTTAGCGATTGGGAAACAAGTGAACTTGAAATGTTTTCGATTAGGTTTCCTAGAAAATGCGATTTTAGGAATTAGATTTTGTGGAAGCTTTTTTTTTTAAGGAGGAAGAGACGCTCAGGAAACAAGATTTATGTTTGAGTTCCCTCCCACATTCTATATAAAAATATCGAAAATATAAAATATTGTATTTTGAAATTAACAATGCACGTGTGCTGTCAGAAAACGTGCACTCAATTGCAAGCAAGTGGACACTTTTTTTTTTTTAAGATTAATTTTTTTGTGTCCCTGGTAGCATCGTCTTTGAGAGCAGTCTCTCTATTAAATCTCAGTTAAGATGCGGATAACCTCTTAAAAAGGAACAAGGTAACCGATTTAAAAAAAATATATTTTTACTGGATAAATTACTAGATTAAAGAATTACTAAATTACTAGAAAATTATTTTTAGTGAATAAAAAATGTCCTTTTGGATAATTTTAGAAACAAATTAAACATATTTTAAAAATTATCTTTCAAAAATAACTTTTTTTATAAAACTTAAAACGTTTATTCTCTTTTTTAAAAAAATTATAAACTATGTATCGATATTATTATCACATCCTACAGTATTAACAAACTTAGAACATTATTATTTTTTTTAATATATAACTTTTAACAATTGCTGATAGAGTAAAGGAAATTAGGTTCTAAAGTAAAGTTTTTACATTACTTTTTATTTAACCTTTTAAAAGCAAATTCTCACATTTTGAGACTGTATCGTGTCTCCTAACTGATAATTATTAAAAAAATAAACACCAAATATGAAAATCTCTGTGATTGGATCTCTTGCATTGGACCTTAAAATATAATTTTTTTAAAAAATCAACGTTCTTCACATGGTTGCTTTTAATTTGTTAATAAGAAAAACAATAGTGGCTCCATCTGTATCACAAACAACGAACTGTAAAAATAAAGGGTGAAAACTTTAAATATTTGAAGTATGTCGAGTCGACAGACATTTCTTAACCAAGTCAAGTTGATTTCTGATCACAATGAGTAAAGTTAATGTATATAGTGTGATTTTATTTGAAAAATTTATTAAACTTATTTTTAAAAAAAGGAATTTTGAAATAAAATCGTACATAAATTATAGTTAAGAGAAACGAATTACAGTTGTTTTAAGTTACGTATTTTTTTGGAATCACAATTAAAAGATATGCATTCCATATATTGGCAGACAGAACATGACTTAAACAAAAAGAACAGCAAGCCATCTAAGAAATATAAATATTAATATTATAATTTGAGAAAACATTTAATTTAAACTTGTTAAAATTACGCACAAAAGAAATTTAAACTAAACTCGGTGACGCAACAGCCAATGAACGGCAAAGGCCTGCTGTGCCTATTTCAGTTTACAAGACTAACTACAACAGCAGACTCGGACCTAGGTAAATAACGTTAGTTCGACCGAATTATATTTAACTTAAGAACCATTTTTTTTGTTAGAGAAAGTTCAAAAATCAACAACAGTATTTCTAAAATTCTGTGAATGATACAGGGAAGAAATTAGAAATAATGTAGATACATAAAAAATTACAAGTAAAACAATTTATCGTTGAATAAAACGAAAAAACAAGAAACAATGATTGTTTTTTCGTGTTATTTAACGATAAATTGTAATTGCAAATAGCATTTAAATGAAGAGAAAAATAGAGGATATTTACCCGAAGCGCTCCCGATAATTTTTAACATACTATAAAGCAAGCTGTTTCGAAAGCTGACATATCTAAGTTTCGCGCTCATCAAAAAGAAATAAACGATAAGAACTTATAATAAGTTGTGATAATATATATTTAGTTGATATGGGAGTTAAATGTTTGAGTGATATGCTGTTTTGCCTTTTGCTTATTTTACTTCCTCTTTTAGTTGCTTTATGTTTACGTTCCGCTAGTCAATAAACAAAGTATCATATGGGGGGGGGGGGGGTGTCAGAAAAATATACAAGAAGGTCATTGATTTGCATTACTTAGTAAACATATCTTAAGTTCCGCTTTCAAGTTTCTTAAGAATAGCAAAATATTGAATTTATATGTGAATATTCTTTTGATTAATTTCTTATAGTTAAACTAATAGTTTCGTTGCACGGAGCCACGACCATGGGCGGAGCTGTAAAACGCGCGGAGCAAATCAGATGAAGAGAAAATTTCTGTTGTTTTATTTTGCCTTCATCTGATTGTTCCGCCCGTTTAATAGCCCCGCCCATGGTCGTGGCTTCTGTGTTTGAAAACTATGAGTTTAACTATAACTTCAATTTTGGCAGTTTATTGACCAACTTTATAAGTGTGCTTACAAACAACGTTCTATTGAATAAAAAAAACTTTTTTTTCTTCTTTTTAATAAAAAAATTAAAGCAAATTGGGGGTTTTGAAATAACACTACACAAGCATATTTCGAAAAATACCACGTCATATTCTTATATTAGGGAGTTGAGTCGAAATCTCATGAAATCTTACCAGAGTGGGGATCGTCAAAACCACATTACGAAATTCATGGATGCCTTAAGCAATATATTTTAAATTTTTATTCACAAAAAAAATGCCCTTATTTTACTTAATAAAAATTACCCTTATTTTTATTTAAAAATTGAATTCTAGAAAAAATCAATATAAATAATAAAGGTTTCTTAAGAATTAAAAAGCAGGGAGCGCGTTGGCAAATTGTTTTTAACAAATCTAAGGTCTGACCCCACCCTCTTCAACCAAAAATAAACATGTTATTTTTAAACCAAGTAAATAAACTCAGCTTCAAGATATTATAAATGAAATTTATAATGTCATCAGTAGAAGAAAAATTGCTAATATTTGAAAGGAAATTGCTAAGGAAAATATTTGGACCTATTAAGGAGAACAATGAGTGGAGAATACTTTATAACTATGAAATTTACAGAAAATTTGGTAAATTTGGCGGGACTGACATAGTGAGAACTGTAAAAGCATCCCGAATTAAGTGGCTGGGCCATCTGTACAGATGTCCCGAGGACTTTCCCACCAATAAAGTGACTTTTTCCAAAATTGAAGGTTCAAGACGTAGGGGACGACCACCCACATGATGGTTAGACGATGTCGAAAGGGACCTCAAAATAATCGGAGTCAACGGATGGAGAGTCATTGCGGCTAATAGGGCCAACTGGAGGAGGATCAGCGAGTCAGCCTTGGCCTGCAAAAGGCTGTTGAGCTTATGAAGAAGAAGAAGAAGAATGTCATGATTTTATAATAAATGAAAAAATAGTGAAGAAAGATAAGTGACTGCATATTGCTGTAAAAAATACATACTTTTACCTCCAGTCAGAAAACTAATTCAAAGACGCTTTATTGATACCAGCAGAAAAATGAGTGCTCTCTGATCTACAGAGCAGTACAATTTATATTATTAATTTTTGATTCAGTTGAATTTCGCAAAGAAAATTCTTTTTGGACCAAAATATGTTTTCCTTTCAAAATCAAACCTAAGATAAACAGTTTTTTAACCAATCAAAAACTACATATTTCTCTCTGGACAATATACTTTTAAGTGCAGTCAGAAAAGAAATCAAGAACCTCTAATTAGACCAGCTAGAAACGATGTTACGGATTTAAAAAATATATCGATAAAATAATTGCATTATTTTATTGTTTGTAAAAGGCTTTCTACTAACACGGCCCGAAAATTATTCCCTGTTTCTTAGTAATTACAACAGAAAACTGTAATATACTCACTTCCAAAAATGTTAATAGCATTTTAATTTTATCATACAGTTAGAAATCAAATATTGACAAGTAATGTTATCCCTTTGAAGTAAAATTTAATATTTAACCCAAATATTTTATCCTAAAGTAAATCTTAAATATCACATGCATAGTAGGAACTCCAAACGCCCAAGCCAATGAATTTGTTTAATTTGAAAAACTTAGGGGTTGTAACTTACAACCCCCTAATTTTTTCACTTATTGTACAACTTGTAACCCCCTTGATGAAACAATAAGTACATCTGTAAATATTGATTACATATTTAACCTTTAAAAAACCTTCCCCTAATAAATATCAAAAATATAATCCCCAAGTTGGATATTTTTTAAATAAAATTTGGTGAAAAATAGTTAACACTGTTAGAATTTAACCACAATAAAAAAAATACAGTAACCTTGTTCTTGACGAAAGTATAAATAAAATCAAGGGTTGCAATAGCTAGATCAAAATAAAAAAAATTAGTTGGGTAAAATTTTTACCCATTGCCCAAATTATTAAAATGTTTTCAGATCGAAACTTAGTTACAATCTATAGAGACTGCAACTATATTTTACATAGTACGGAGTATTGAGGCTAGAAAAATAAATTGTTTTAAAAGTCCAGTTTAAAAAAAATTATTTAAATCAATCCAGGGAAATAAACTAAAATGGTTATTTTGGACAGTTACATTTTTATTACTGTATCAGAAAACCTAACCATAATGCTTCACTGTACCACAAGTTTTTGCAAAAACCATTCTTGGAACAAATTTATTTTCCTTTCTATTCACATAATTAAAATACAATGTTTTGTTTTTTATAAACATTTTTAGCACAGTTCAAAAATTTTCTATAAAGCAGAATTTTGATATTTTTAAAAAACTATCTTTGTAAAATTGTAAGAAAGGATTTTAATAAATTGTTCTTTAGCAGTGTGAATAATTGTCTAATATCAGTGTGAATAAATTTGTTTATAAAAATATGCATGGTAATAAATTGGTCATACTTGAAACATAGATGAAAAACCAATGCAGTTCTTAAAAAATCAATACATACCAATGAAATTCATTAAAATGGAAGTACACAATTCCTAAACCATAGAGA
Source organism: Hylyphantes graminicola (assembly GCA_023701765.1). Taxonomy (NCBI): domain Eukaryota; kingdom Metazoa; phylum Arthropoda; class Arachnida; order Araneae; family Linyphiidae; genus Hylyphantes; species Hylyphantes graminicola. The sequence continues at coordinate 62,415,224 of CM043115.1, forward strand.
AAGGCAGAATTCTAGAGAAAAAAAAAGAGATTATAAAAATGGATCCATCAAACACAGAGTATACAAAAGTCAACATTCAAAAATTTCCTTTGTAGTAGGGGTAAGTGGTTTACCTTGGACATATGTGTACCTCGAACCTATGCTGATTCTAGCCTGATTAGCTTAGATATTGAAACAACACCACATGCAGTTAAAGTATTTGCTACCAGGGATCTCAGTGAAGTTCTATTCGTTTGTTTAAAAGGTCAATTTATTAAAGAGGTTTCTAAAAACTAAATTCACAGTTCAAAAGTAAATTTTTGTCAGATTCTTGAGTGTATTTTTATACTCAAACATGTAGTGTTGATTCAGAAACGATGGTTATGCAATATAAAGCAAAGTTTTAGCTATAAAACAGTGCGCTTGAAATTAAGTTAAGTCTAACCTTAACTTAGTTATTAACTATTTTGTTTTTAATATCCAAGTGATGTACCTCGAACCTAATACAAGTGGTGTACCTTGGACTGGTCCAAGGTACACTACTATAGGTCTTATGTGCTTCAGATTGTTGAAAACCCTTTTAAAATTCAAGTAAATTTTTTCCTTTGAAAAATTAAGTATTTTAAGCTATTAATATGCAACCCTGATTTGTAAAATCTAGAAGAACGTAAATTTGTAAGAAATTTTTATATGGTGTGATAAATAATTTTTCTGTAGTTAATTATTCAGATTTATGGAAGCCTATGAAATTTTAACCATATTGATATAATATAGAAAATAATTATTCCAAGCTCATCTAAAAAGATATTTTTTATAATAAATATCTAAGCAGAACATCCTTTTTATGTTTAGGCCTAGTTGTGTAAACATAGGGGGAAATATTTGAGTTGTTTTTTTCAAATTTAAGACTGAAAGATAGCCAAATGTTTTTTTATGGCATGAAATAACAGTTTAATTTAATGCTGCATTCTAACGGACACACCTGAGAAAGATCGCATTACAGCTGAAAAAGCCAAAAGGGCACTAAAAAAACTAAGGCAATAAAACCCTTACTAAGCCAATTGACCTAACATAACCAATTACTACAATCTTGGCTAGAAATAAGAGTAGGTTGTAAAATGTATTTTTGAATTTTATGGCTAATAAATATTGGTTTTCATACTGTAAATCGAGTCTCTCTACCTGTTAATAATTGGTCCAAGGACACCGCCGGTGGTGTACCTTTGTCCTAATTACAATTTTCTGTATTTACTTCTTTAATAGTTGAAATCATTTAAATAACATGTTAAAATAAATATATGTTGTATATAACAACATAAAGTATTCAGTAAAAATATTTTTATTCACTTAAGTGATTAAGAAATTTAAAATTGAAAAGTCAAAATAGGTCCAAGGTAACCCACCTTCCCCTACAGGAAATTTGCATTAAAAAAAATATCTATTTTTGAGCAGTTCATGTGACAATGAATAGAGGTTGGTGTAAATTTAAAACTCACTAGAGCTACACTAGGGCTATTGGTAATGAACATAGTGTGAAATACTAAAAAAAACCTTTTTATAAACATATTTATTGTTTGGTTTTAAGCTTGCTAAGAACTAGCCGCATTTTTTTTTTTGTCAATATAGCTGTAAAGATCAAACTTTGTCCTACGCATCTGGTGATGCGAGATGGTGCCAACATTGCCATTGGAAGATATTACGTAGGATGAGATGAAAACATGTTGAAATATAAGAACCACATGATATAATTTTTGTGTATTGTTTTCGAACTAAATCACTAAAACGTAATAAATTTGAACTTAATATATCATTAAATAATATATGATATATCATTAAAAGTCAAATTATTACAATAGCTATTATCTATGCAGTAAGATTGTAATACAAGGAGTTTGCTAGAGCATTTATAAATCAGTTGACACAATAATGTGATGATATATGTAAAATTAATAATCAAATATAAATAATAATTTTGACTAATTTTTTTAATATATTTCGTGTTTTTGTTATGAATTTAACAATCACAGTATTTATTTAAATATATACATACTTTCCAGTGGCTTTCATTCAATCTGAAGTACAATTGATATGCAGAAAGAGCTAAAGAAAAGAAAGTTCAGCTATTAATAAATTTATAGTTAAAACTTCAGCTTTTTTTTCCAATTGATTTTATTGAATGATCGAAGATCACACTCAACATTCTACTGTGTAAATTCAATCTGCTACAGATCAAGAAGCATAAAACGTACATAATAGCAAACGTTAAAATTTAAATAAAAGTGCATATAAATATTAGTAATATTTTGCAAGAAAAGAAAACATCACAAAATACAAATCAAATTAAATGCCTATTTTATTATAGTGCCAAGAATTATTTAAAACAATAATGTTGATAAACATGGACTGAAATTACATTTAAAGAAAAGAAGGGAAGTTCAAATACACAAAGTATTCCCGAGTACACTGGGACAGACGTGCTCATTAAATCTGTGGAGACCAGAGTCCCGACAGCGTTAGCGTACGATGTCGCTCGAAGTTCCGTTGGGTGCCCGCTCAAGCGTCGACCTCGTCACTTGACCAGGGTTCTAAATTACGAAGCATTATTGGCTGTGTTAAAGCTCCTAATGGAGGCTAGAAATAGGCAGCCGGAAACGATTACACTACACTGCAAAGCATTTTTTAACTATTGCTTTTATAAACAAATAACTTTAAAGTAACAGCTTAGTAGCAGAAATCCCTTAAAACAGTTACATTATCACAAAAGGGAAGTCTCTGTGCAGGACAAAAAGAGAAGTCCAGACATTTTGGCAGAATGTTCATTTATTCAGTTCTTTTTCACAACCGAAGAATAAAACACTATGTCATCTTTTTTTATTGTTATTATAAACTTCCTAAAAATTCTTTGGGGCTCTTCATTAATAAACTAAGGAGAAGAAGGGATAACTAATTTAGTAAAACAAAGGAAAATATTTTTTAGTGAGAACATTTTTAAATATGTACATAAAGTTCCCTTTCCACCACCATCCCGCAAATTGTTTTTTATCAAAAAATCTTTTAGCTCCTTTATAAACTTTACTAACCTAGTTAATTTTAAAAATCTAAGTAAAATGTTAAAAACTAACCTTTTGGATAATCTTCCAACAAAAGATTAAGATGGCCAAGTTTCAAATAAACTTGACACTGCACTTCCATTGTGACAGTGTCATCCTGAACCACTTCGCTTTTGTCATCTTTGGTCGGCTGAATGGGAGGACTTTCCTTTTGTGTGCCATCTTCCGTTTGAATTTCAGATATTTTCTCTGACAATGTGTCAATTTGCTTATCCTCAGTTTCCTTTGAGGACGTGCTTTCTGTTTTCTGGAGGCGTGTTACTAGAACTCTTTCGAGAACCTTCACAGCCTAAAAATGCAAAGTAAAAATTTCATCATCAGAAATAATTTATGAGACGTTGTTACTGATTGTGCAACGGGTAAAAAAATGTGTAATAATATGGTAGGAAAGACATTATGAACAATAGAAAATAAAAGTTGGCATTGTGAAATTTAATTTGTTTAAATTTAATTTGTTGAATTTAATATTTAATTTTAAAAACTCGCAGAAATTAGTTCTTGTTTTAACCGTTCTGCTATTGGTTGGAGCGGTTGTGACGTCACCATTTATGTTCGTGGGTTTGATTACTAAAGTTTACAACGGCGTGCAGACGACCTATCTAGAGTTTTCAATTGATTTCTTTTTTAATTTATTTTATTTCTTAAACGTTCGGATTTTTATTCTTTATTTTGAATTTACTATTATTTTTTGTTCGAATTGTCTTTTTTCTTCAATTTATTTTGATGGAACCAGGCTTTTTCATAGCGCAGAGCGACAACTTACCCAAAAGCTGCGTTATTATCTAACACAATTGAAGTTATGTAAAATCATTTATCTAAGTTTATAATTTTATTTAACAACTCAAATGCATGTACCATGTATACATTCTTTTTTTCAATTTAATTCCAATTGAAAACCCCAAAAATAACTAAATATAAGCTGTTAATTAATTACTTTATGTATTTAGAACATTGATTCCAAAGCACTCGTGCTGCCATCTATTTTTAGATATTTACACTGTCGCTTTTTACTATAACTTTTTGAACAACAAACAGTCATGGAATTAATGACTCAAACATTAAAGAAAAGTAGCTGAAAACTAGAAAAAAAAACCTCTCTTGTTTCTTAACTTTTACACAATGAGCTATTCTCTATACTTTCTGCAAAACAAGTTGTCTACAGCTTACGATTTAGGAGAAACGTACAGGATCACGTCGCAAAGCCTTGTTTCCTTGTTTTCTTCTTTCAGGACAATTACATGAAATATAAAAAGAAAAACTTTTCTGGGGTAGTAACTGTAGTATTATTGCACTCAGGAATTATACAATACCGATCTGACATGTTCAAATAGTTATAGCAAACGTAGGCGAAACTAATTGTATCGCCTACTTGACAGTTTCACTGAGCTGATCGGAATATGTCGACGAGTTTTGTAAAAGCTGACGTCACAGCGTTTCCGCGCGCTTTTGAGTGATTTTCGCGCGCTTCTCGAAAGCTCGACTTTGAAATTGAATAAAAAAATAAATACGCATCGGAATTTTTTTTTTGTTTGGACTAATATTTTTTTTCGACATCCTTCATCGAATAAAAAAATAAATAAAAAATGTGGGAATTGTCCATTAAAAAGAATAGTTTTAGAAAAAGTAGGGGAGGAGTCAAAGTAAAAGATTTCAAAATTGTAGACATCAGAGAAATAGTCGGATGCAAGACTTCTTAAAAAAAGGCAATAATCAACATCATGGAAAGATTTGTCTTAAAACTTTTCCATCTTAGTCCTGCAAATCCATGAAAAGAAAAAAAAAGATGCATCTAGATATAAGCTTTTAAAATAAATGGGTAGTTGTTTCAGACAGACACAAAGATGGTTGAATGCTGACAAAAAAAGTTTTTCATAATCGCCAGCCAGGGTAGCGATTCCACCAAAACGTGCGGAAAACACAAAATCTCCAAAATGAAGATTTCGACCCCATCGAGATTATTTCACTATCTTATACTTCATATTAGGTAGGGGGGTTTGTTGTCATTCGACCTGGCCATATTTTTTGAAAAGATGCCAAATCTGGCCACTATTCTTTAGTTTAACCCAAAAATTCTTAAAATAAACACTTGTGACTGGATTATTGATTACACAAGATGTGCTAAGAAATATATTGAGATTTGAGTACTCGTAAGTTTTATTCCTCCGCAACCTTTATTAAAAAGGAAAGAAACTTAAAAATACTATTATAGCATATCAGCATATTATAAACAGTGTCTGAAAGGACACCACATACTGGAAACTATATTAGACTTACCTTGATAACAAGAGCTTTCTTTTTAGCATTTTCAGGCTTGTTCAATCTCAAAAATCCGAAGTAAGTACTGTCAAGTGTAGCCAAATATTCCAACTCTTCACTTGTTAAGGCTCCTTGTGTCTCGCGTACAGCCTGTGGGGCCGGTTTGACACTTGCACTGACAGATTCAGCATTTCCTTCCTCATTACGCATATTTACAATCACATATGCCAGACAATCCTCAATTCATCGATCATACCAATGCCAGACAATCCTCAATTTTCACTTACGCATAGTAACAGGAAACCGAAACACTGTTTATGGAATATGACATTCCTTAAAATATAATTTCATCTTTAAACGAAAAAAAACAATATTTTTTTTAAGACGGCATAAAATACAAATCTTAAGTAATTATAATCATTGATGAAACTCCGAGTCTGAAGCTACAACATCAACAACATAATATGTATTGCATATGCGTGCTTCCACCTTAATTTTTAGAGCTTTAACACAGCTAATATATCCGCGGCCACCGTAAAGGAAAACTTCCCTTCACAATCCCTTCACAAAGGAAGCGTCTACCACACATTGGTGTTTGAGTGATGTTACCTTGCAAAGTAATATATATTCTCATTGCATTGTTTTCACTCTAACCACTATAGTCTTTACTATTAGTAAGAAACGTTTTTTCTTTAAGCTTTTAAAAAATAAAGAAGCTGTTAACGCTTTCGCTGGGAAAGGTTTTCGTTGTGTTGCTGTATAAGATGATATAGGATTAGCCTTTTCGAATCCTTGCTTCTTGATGGCTAAAAGCATCATCCGACCCGAAAGACGTGCTTATGTTTTCCTACTGCTCAAACCTGTCTGACTGCTTTTTTCCCCACAGTGATTTGGAATTGAAGCTCAGGTGGATATGGCGTGAATGCCCCCCATAATAATACAACTCAAACAAAGTAACTAGAGTCTTATAAAAATAAAAAAATAAAATGAAAGGGTAAATGAAATGATAGATTTTAATCACAAACTCATGCTACCAGAATCATCATTATATTGGAGGCTAGAAATAGACAGTCGGACACGTTTAACCTTTTTAGTTACCACTCAAGACCTACATGCAGGCGTGAGCAGAATAGGACATAGGGCAATGTAATAAGCTGAAATCGAGATTAAAAAACATATTCTTCTATGATAAACTATTGAATAACTATGTGGCTATAAAACGCTCCAGTTTAAAAAAAAAATGGCTTTTTTTTGTTTGTGTGTGCAGGGGATAATTTGTTTAGAGCCTTATAACAATTGATGTATATAAACAAATATTTCTCGGTCACATAAACTTATGTCTTTATAAACAAAAGCGCTTATCAATAAAAGAGTTAGTGTGCACTTTTTTGCAATCTAAGAGAAAAAAAAATACTAATTGATAGTAAAATGTACTATCATTCGGATGCTTTGTTATTGATAGATTATATTGTTCCTTAGTTTTTTTTCTTTTGGGAGGTTTTTTAAATTGAGTAATAAATTGCCGAAAGACACGTATTATCTGTATCCAAAGGGCCGTCAATAATGGATTAAAATTTAACACGGTGTTTTAAAGTAAAAACTTTTATTCATTCCGCATTTATGTGAAGGATACTTTTTAAGCCTGAAAGATCAGAGGGTAGGTTACACTTCGATATTAATTTTTTCTTAATCACTCATGATGTTTTAAATGATGTAAAATATATTGTACATGCAATAAAATTTCACTAAAATTCCTAAAATAATTAAGTGGACAGTTTCAGTACTACAAAACTAATTGAAATATAGCTTCTTTATAATAACTTTATTCCAGTATTTAAATTTCATTATTCTGAACCTTATCTATCCCCTACTTCCTATGTTTGATAAATTTATATTTATATCGCTGTAGATTTGACATATTAGAACAAATAGCGGCATGTTAAATTCTATCAAGATAATTTATCCCTATTACTTATCCAATCTTTCTATATTCTAATTTTTTTAAAAAAAATAGTGAAGATAGGAGATACAACTCGACGACCTTCTCATCGACCTACATTCGATAAATTTTGATTTATATTACGGCATATTGGAATTAAAAGAAATCTCTAAATTCTATATAAATTAAACTATCGGAATATTTATTCTTTTTAATTACTACATTTTATTTTAAACTTTTTAAGCCAAGATGGCAGATACAGCTCAGCGACCATCTTTCATGAGTCGCGCCGTGTCAGTACTGAAACAAGCCTCAGTGGAACCTTTCGCCTTCTTGTGTGTTTTCGGATATACGGTACGAGGTGTCACCTTCCAAAGCCTACTCATGGACCGAGCCTGCAGGAACCTGTACAATTACACGGATGACATGTGTGACCACATGGAAAGCCACCCCGACATTCAGGTTATATGTTATAATACATTGGACAATTCATACAATGAATTATTCACAGATTGGAGATCGAAATAAAGTTTCGTAGTATCGACGCGAAGCGTCCTTCCTACACATCGAAAATATCCCTAGTAGGGGCGGAACGTGAATGGGGTAAACAAAGTGACCATGAAGCCGGTATAAAAAAGAGGAGTTACTCACAGACTACCAAATTTTTTTTATTAAATACCATTTATTTTTTGTGAGTCGTGCGGTAGCTTAAAAGATGCGAATATTGCTCCAACGGGGAAGTAAAATTTTACAGTTTAAGATTTAAAAAAAGAATAGATATTGGATAGAACATACTGTTATAAGCTTGAACTATAAACTCTTAAAACAAACGAGCGATTTTAACTCAGTCTGAGTTAATTTTCACTCCTTTCGGAAGTCGAATATTCACTTCCCGTAGAGGAGTGTATTTCACTATTTTGTTTTGTTAAACCTCCACCAATCTTAACAACAAACGAGCGATTTTAAGGCGATTAAGAGTGATTTAGGGCGATAACGAGCCATTTAGGAGTTAATTTTCACTCCTCTTCAGTGTCGAAATTGCATTTCTCCTATGGGAGTGGATTTCACTCCTTTGTTTTAAGAGTGTATGAACCGTAACAATAGTAGTTGTCAGGAAACGGTTTCGTAAAACACAATAAACTTCTGCAGATGTACTGCCAGACTAGGATTCAGGTAATTGATCCAGGGACCTCTTACGACCAAAACGAAACCATTTACGTTAAACTAATGACTCTATAGTGTAAACTACATTATGGGCAGGGCCTGATCGAGGACAACACGGACTATAGACTTTAGGCCAGAAAATATTGAGGGCCACCAAAATTTTGTGTATGATTGCTTGTACTATAATAGTCAAGTCAATGTCTGAATCAAACTCGAAAGGTAAGAGCGTAAAAAAAAATATGAATTTAGCTCATTTAGTGAACTTGTGTATCCGTATGCTATATTTCCTAATTTTAAAAATAATAAAATACAAAGTGACACAATTTACTGAAGTTTCGGGTTCAATGCTGCCTTAAAATTTGGGGCTTTATGAAATATCAGGCCTCAATTATTTGCATTTATGCTGATTTACACTTCGTAAAGTTTTCTTCTAAAATGAGCTTTAGTGAAAACTTCTTCATTCTTGAAGCACCAAAAATCTATTTTCCAGGCCCAGAGCACCATCGGTGGCAACAACTTGTTCACGGGGGTGACCTTGATGGCTTCCCTTCCGGGCCTGGTTGCGGCCATTTTTCTCGGACCCTGGAGTGACAAGTACAGCAGGAAGTACCCGATACTGCTGCCAGTCTGCGGCATGTTCACGGAGTCGCTGATCAGCGCAGTCATGGCCATGTTTCCCCACGTTTCTCCGTGGCTGTACGTGGCAGTCTCGCTGCTCAACGGTGTCACGGGAGGTGTGGCGATGTTGGCATCTTTTTGCTGTGGTTATTTGTCTGATATCACAGACGCCAGGTGGGTGGTACATTGATGTAACCCTTTAAGACCCCTTCAGATGGCGCTGATTTAAAGTTATGAGACTAAATGTTAAGAGTTTTATCGAAAAAGTTGCCTTTATCCTTTCAGCCCCAGTGATGTCATTTGGCATCATCATGTTCCTGATCATAAAAAGTAATAAAGCTGACATCTATTGCGATAAGTAAAAATTAGTTTGTAGTAGGGAAAAGTTTGAAGAATCGAATGATGTGCTTACTGATATCATAAATGGTTATAGACGATCGGAAAAAAATTCTAAAATGATGATGCCAAATTGTCATTGGGACTGAAAGGGTTAAACAGCATTAATGCCAGCATCTCCTTAAGAATTACGTTATTTTTTCTGAAAATAAACGACTGATACAAGTAACTTCCGTCGGTATCTATATTTTTGAAGAGCTTGAACTTTCTCTTTTATACCCGCACAATTATGAAGCTCAGGTCGTAAAGGGGTACGGAGGCGCAAATAAAGGTGAGAATAAGATAAGACAAGAAATACTGCTAAGTCAAAAAAAAAATGCAAAAACAGGCTTGCCATGTGAAACCATTGATAGCTTCAATATTAAGGCCAAACAGTCGTTTTTTGGCGAATTCTTTGCCGGTAACTATGTCATCTTCACCTGTGCACTGATCTGATCAACTCCCACTTACACAGTTCGTGCTAAGATCGCAATACGCCAATATTCCGTATGCAGCTCTAGTCTAGTAACAATAAAACCAACCAATGAAAAAACATGTATGCCAAGTGCCTTTGAAGGCTTGAATAATGAATGAATTGGATTCTTTCAGGGAGACTTAAAAAGTTTCTCTCGCCAAAACATCTCCCTGCATTCATAACTCCATGACGAGGCCACTTTTATTTGCGCCACCCAGTCCAAGCAAAACATTAGATCTTATGATCTCTTTCTGATGTATTGGTATTCTAATTATACCGACAAAAATATTGTTACAATGAACATATGACGTTTGGCAAATCGAGGATCCCCGAGATAACTGACGGCTCGGATCCATGCAAAACAGTTTTGTCATGTCGGCACCAAATCTCACCATCATGAAATAAAAAATTGCAGGACATATCTCGTGAATAAATTTCCGAAAGCGTGAAAATGCACGTTGTTGAAAAGAAAGGTAATATTATATAAGTCAGATCACCCCGAACTTTTAAATAAAAAAAATCAATGTAATTATACGAACTAATTAAATTTAATCTTTAAAATCCAAGACCAACGTCGTAACCTGGAGTAATTTAGAATATTTAAAAGCATTCTGACAGGAAACATGGTTCCATTGTGTATATTTTAATAAAATTATTAATGATTAAAAAATATCTAAAGTGAAGCCAAGTTCTGTTGCATAATTAAATTTCCAAAAAGCAATATATTTTTTTTACCCAAAACCAATTGCAGGCCTATAAGTTCTTTATTTATACATTATCTGATACTGCAACTTTTTACGAAACTAAACTCAGTGTCTCAAAGCAACAGGCCATTATGAGAACAAATTGGTATATAGAGATAAAATTTATTTTGTATGGTTATTTTCTTTGTCTCCTCATTACTCTCATTTATCCTCTGTATAGTTCAAGATCCACCCGCTTTGCCATCCTGGAGTTCACCCTCATGTCCTCTGTTCTGCTTGGCGGATTCCTTGGTGGACAATTATTCAATTTCGGCGGATATTTGCTAGTCATGAGCTTGTCGCCAATTTTGTTCTTCATCGCCATTGTGTATGCCATCGTCTTCGTCAAGGAAACCAAACCGAAAATTGCACTAGAAAACCGAGGGGAGGCAATAAAAGATCTGTTTAGGCTGGACAATATCAAACAGAGCTACCACACATGTACTAAGAAACGGCCCGGGAACATACGGTTACAAATTTGGTTGTTAGTGTGGGTCAGCTGCGTTCAGAAACTCTTGGACTTGGGTGAGTTTAGATTGGTTTTTTTATTCCATATATCCGTCAGAGTCGGCGGACCAACTTGGCTTACCTCAAAACGTCAAAAACTACATTTTTGTTTTTACTTCTCAAAAGCTGTTGAAGAGCTTAGTGGACGAAAGGGCTAAGCGATAAAAATGTGCACTTCAATCCGATAAAAACGGTACTTACAAACGGTAAAAAATAAACTTAACTCTAAATTTATAAAAGGGGGAACTTGTTGTCTTTAAAGGATGGAATATATGTTCATTGACAAAAAAATATCAATTTTTAGTTTAGTAGGACTACGCAGAACTTTGCGGGCCGTTTATAGGTCGGCAGTTATTTTGGAGATGCCCGAGACTCGAACCTAGGACCTTTCGCATGCTATAGGCGCTCTTAAACTCTTATTTTGCGAAATGGTATCAAACTACAGCATTCATGACTCATATAACTTGCTTTACCATAATCATCAACTTTCCACAGGGTTTTACGCTTTGGGATACCCCTTCACCCGAAACATGTACCACTGGGACGTGGCTGAATTCTCCAATGCCAACATTGTCTTCACGCTGTCCAGGGCGGTCGTTACTGTCGTGGTCATCCCAATACTGAGTTCCAAACTGAGGCTTCACGAGATCGCCATAGGCCTCATCGGGATTATGTCGGCCATGTCTAAGCTGGCTTTCTTGACGGTGGCATATATACCGTTTCTCTTTTATTTCGGTAAGCTATATGTGACTTCAAAATATATACAAGAGAACCTCGATTATCCGCCCCTCTTTTATCCGAAACTCTGTTAACCGATTGTCCCTAAGCCAATTTCTAAAATAAGGTAATTCTATCAGTTGTTCACACAAAAAAACATGCTCAGAATGCTCAGAAATCTACTATGACGATTTGTTGTAAGCTATCTTCGCTTCGGCGATACTGTAATCAGCAAACTTCCGCGATCCAGAATTGGAAATCTCCGGGGATTCTGACATCTGAATTCTCCGGTGATGATTCTTAAAGTGATGATTCTTTCTCTCAAGTGATTCTTAAGGGGTCTAAGGAGTCTTAAAAATGTGCAAAGAAGGAACTACAAAGTATAGTTTGATCTCTCATGTAATTTTTTAACTACTCAATATACAAGTATAATTTTTTTATATGTAATTCAACAAGATTTATTTATTATAAAACAAATTTTAAAATTTATGAAACTTTAGCCAAAACTAAAATAAATGATATTAAACATAAAGCTATTTTAACACATTGTGATTAGGCTTGCGCGGCAAATTTTGAGGTCAAAATTGAAAAAATGACCAAGAAAATGACTTTATATTGTACAAATATGTACAAACTAGGACTTATACCTAAATTCTCAGCTCAATTTTAATTAGAAATTATTTTAAGAACTTTTTTCTAAAAAAATTAATAAAAATTTTGTAATTTTGATTTTAAATTTATTTTTAAATAATTTCTAATTAAAATTGAGCTGAGAATTTAGGTATAAGTCCTAGTTTGTACATATTTGTACAATATAAAGTCATTTTCTTGGTCATTTTTTCAATTTTGACCTCAAAATTTGCCGCGCAAGCCTAATCACAATGTGTTAAAATAGCTTTATGTTTAATATCATTTATTTTAGTTTTGGCTAAAGTTTCATAAATTTTAAAATTTGTTTTATAATAAATAAATCTTGAAGAATTACATATAAAAAAATTATACTTGTATATTGAGTAGTTAAAAAATTACATGAGAGATCAAACTATGCTTTTTAGTTCCTTCTTTGCACATTTTTAAGACTCCTTAGACCCCTTAAACCGGGAGATCGGGAAAACCGGAAAACTTAATTTTAATATTTACAAGTGCAAAACCAACGACGGTTTTGTGTGTTGGCGAATTTCATGTTTACGGACTTTTGGCGATCTTCTGAATTATAAGTTTTACTAGTTAATGAAAATTCACTATTATCCGGAATTTTAGATTATCCGACCTACCTCCGGTCCCAATTAGATCGGATAATCGAGGTTCTACTAGTACACTAATCTCAATCTTTTATTGATTGATTACCACTTTGGTTTTCTTTTCAGCCAATGTTAGTGGATCACTTACAAGTGGAGTGAGCATAAGCGTAAAATCCAGACTATCGAAGTTAGTGCATAAAGACGAAATAGGTAATAAAATTTTAAAATAAATGTTTATTATGTTATAATAAATGTATATTATGTTATAATAAATGTAAATTATATTATAATAAATGCATATTATGTTATAATATATATTTTTCTCAGATAATTATTGATTGAAACTATATAAGAAATTTTTTATATCTACTAATAAATTAGTTGTAGTATAAATACCTGTCTATAATTCAAATTTGAGGACAAAACAATGCCATAACCTAATTAAGAGTGTTGCGCCATCTATATTTTTATACTGATTAATAACCTCTGATGACGTCTCCTAATTTATAGTTAGCCGCATCTATCTTATCGTATTGGTAATTAGAATCAACCAAACATCAAGACCTACGATCCAAAGGTTTAACGATCAAGTACTCGACGTTGCATTGGTGGTGAGAAACTCTGGTTGCAGGGGTAATAGAACCCAAGACACTCTAATCTCAAAAGCTATTGGTAAACTTAGCCTGTGTGCTTACTATACGAGCCTCGAAAAGACTTTCTTCCCAAATCCCTTCGCTTGGTTTTCTGGGAAACAGTTGGAGCAACGCTTTTGACTAACGCGTTTGAGGTTCTGTTGAGAGGTTTACAATCCAAACAGTTCAAACACAAGTAGGATGGGGGAAAACACGCTCACGCCGCGCCGTTTCGAAGAAAACCACATGCGGGGATGGGGGAGGAAAATGCTTTCGAAGCTCGCATACTACATAGAAAGACAAACTATAGGGCCCCACAACCATTGTTTGAGAAATATTTTACCTGGCAATCAATTTTGCTTTTCAGAAATTGATTTTTTTTCTTTCTAAAATTATTATATTCGCAGGTCGTGCCTTCTCCTTTCTCGGCATTTTTGAATCTCTCACTCCCTTGATCGGCACAACGTTCTACCTGCAGATCTACAACGCGTCCGTTCGTACATTCCCAGGACTGGCCTTTGCTGCTTCTTCGTTACTTCTGGTGCCCTCATTGATTATATACATGTAAGTGTAGGGCATTATTTGAGAAACATACATTTCTTTGACAATTGTATTAATTGGGGAGAGGCCATAAATGAATAGTTTATTTCGGAAAGCACCTAAGTGACAATTGAATCGGTGAGTGCAGAAACAACGTCAGTCACAAATTTCAAATTTTTCAGGAGGGAGAAAAAACGTAATAACTCCTCCATTATATCTGCACTCAACACTCGAAACAAACATCCTGTATTTACGGAACTACTCAACAGACTAACGTAGTTTTTGGTGGCGGGTAAAGAACGAAAGGAACTAAAAGGATAAAACTAATTTGTTTTGTGAAAATCCCTTATTTAGTATTTTTAATAATTTTTTGAAGTTAGTAAAAAATGGAGTAAGCATTAAGTTCTAACTTCAAAAAATTATTAAAAATACTAAATATGTGATTTTCACAAAACAAATGAGTTTTATCCTTTTAGTTCCTTTCGTTCTTTACAATGATACAAGAAACTAGTAACCTTTTAATAAAATTGTGGCGGTAATTGACTTGCGAATGTTTTCCATAGGAATAACATTACGATTTTCAAGAAGGTGAATTCCAAAGAGAGTCCTTTTAATTAATTCTGTAATGATTTGTTGCAGGTGGATGGTGCGCATGCCCACCATCTCTCTCGGGGAGTTCGGAAGGGATGAAGAGAAAATGACCCATCCTCTGGAAGACATTGAGTCAACCTCCAACAACCAGAAACTCGAAGAAAATACTAAAGCAAGCGATAACGGACGAATGGAACCGAATCTGTGTTGACGTCACAAATATGGCACATGTTGTCGTATACTCCACAAACTAAACCCCGCTGCAGCTAATTTGTCTACAGTAGAATGAACACGCCTACCAGAATGCCAGAGTTACATCAACAACTGTCTTCTATCGCACAAATAAAACCATGCTTTCTGTAAACGGAACGATATATTATATTGGTCCTTTTCTTCCAATGGATTTTCTTTGTGGTAATAAACTTATGAACCTCGTCCAACTTTATTAGACTGGGTGATTAATGACACCATCCTATAATAAACTATTTCTCTTTTATTGAAGACGAATATCATTTAATAGCTGCATTTTATTTTAACTGTCGATAAAAGCTGTAAAGATCAAACTTTGTGCTACGCACCTGGTGATTCGAGATGGTGCTACGACTGCCATTGTAAAACTTGAAGAACTGAAATGAACTGTGTGTGAGGGTATATTGGAGATTAGGTAGGATGAGATAACATGTTGTAATATGAGAACCACATTATGTAATTTTTGTGCATTGTTTTCTAACTAAACCACTAAAACGTGATAAATTTGAACTACAAATCTCTTCTTTTGCTTAATCAGCTTTTGATTTTGCACCATAAAAAGTCAAATTATTACAATAGCTATGACCTATGCAGTAAGATTGTAATACAAGCTGCTGGAGCATTTATATTTATAATTCTCTGTTCTTTTAGTCCCTCGATAAACTTTAAAAATTTCAAAATAGTAGATGACAGAGAACTAGTTAGGTGCAAGACTTCTTAAAAAATGCACCAATCACCATCAAGGAAATATTTGTCTTAAAACCTCTTCCTCTTAGTTCTGCAAATCCATGATAAGAAAAAAAAGATGCACCTAGATAAGCTTTTAAAATTTATGTATGGGTAGTTGTTCCAGGACAGACACATAGTTGTTTGAATGTTGAAAACACCCAGTTGTTCATAATCGCCAGAATCCAAAACATATGTAAATACAAAATCTCCACTATCAGGTTTTCGACCCCATCACGATTATTTCACTATTTTATACTTTATATTAAGTATTTGAAAGTAAAAACATAAATATATAAACATAAATTCTTGAAATAAACTTTTGTGACTGTATTATCGATTACACAAGATGCGCTAAAAAAATATACTATTGTGATTTGTGTAGGGGGAGCTAGGGGTGTTTGACCCCATGCCCTTTTCTTAGCATTGGAAAGGTTTTATAAGTTAAAAGTGGTATCTTTTTTTTTTCTTTTCAGTCAGCCGACCCCATAATGAAAACACCCAACTGAATCGTTGCGTACGTGTTAAGCTACATAAAGAAATATGTTTTCATGCACTGAAAGTAAATTTTTGGGTCTACATTTTTTGGTATAAAGGAAATATTTTTTCAATTAGTTACTTGTTTTGTTCATACTTTTAGCTGTGATTACATGTAAAATAAATTTATTGTATTTATTTTCAAAATACTTTTTGGGGGGGTTAAGCAAAAAAGTGCGACTAGGTTTACGTGACCCCAGCCACTTAGGGATATGTGACCACAGTAAATAATACAAAAAAGTAGACAATATTAGGCCAAGAAAATTTTTCAAAAAAATCACGGGAGTCCCAGAAGTAAATGACTGGGCTCTTACCAAATATTTTGGGAGAATGGAACATAAGATTTGTTGGGAAAGTGCAAGAAAAAAAAATATTACGAGCTTGCAATTCAGTTGAAAAATTAAACAATGGAAATTGTTTTTTAATGACTTAAAATTAATAATATATCCCAAGTTGATATTGACAAAATGAAGCGATTCTTCAACCAACTTTGTTTTCTCTGCAAAATAAAAGAATCAACAGTAAGATGTATTCAAACAAGACTTTACTTTTAAAATTGAATAATTCGTTGATATAAGAATAATTAAC
This sequence comes from Hylyphantes graminicola, assembly GCA_023701765.1. NCBI lineage: Eukaryota > Metazoa > Arthropoda > Arachnida > Araneae > Linyphiidae > Hylyphantes > Hylyphantes graminicola. The sequence goes on from CM043115.1 coordinate 62,432,211, forward strand.
GGGTTAAAAATATGCAATAATTTTGTCTGACAAAAATTAAAAATATGTATATAAACTTTATACGATGTTAGTTTTGTTATAATGTTAAAGTATTTTGATATTTTTTATTCCATTTTATCAAATATATGGGTGGGGTCACGTATCCCTAACGGGTTAAGCATCCCTAGTTAGGGGTCATGTATCCCAATGTATAAAGTTTTTAATAATTGATATTTTACTTATATTGCAGTTAAATGATGTTTTTTAAAAGTTAAAAGCCAAAACAAGTGGAGTCACATATCCCTGGTTCCCCCTAAATATGGATGTAAAATGCTCCACTTTAACACTTTCACCACGAAGGATTTTTGTTTCCGCGTAAGATGCGATAGGAATATCATTATCGAATCTTTAGTTACCGCCGGTGCCGTTTTAGAAGTGAAAGGGTTAAATAATGTTTTTTTTCTTGAGTGTGTGGTATGGGATAATGTGTTTAAACCTTATAATAATTAGTGTGTATTAAAAAATATTTCTCCGCAACATGAAGTATATCTTTATTGACAGAAGGACAGAAGGGTTTATCAATAAGACGGGTTACTGTGCACTTTTTTGCAATCTAAGAGAAAAAAAATATACGATTGATAGTAAATAGTCTAATCACTTGGAGGCTTTGTTATAAAGATAGATTATATTGTTCCTTTTTTTTTCGGGCGGTTTGTTAAGCCACCAGTAATATATATTGTCGAAAGAAATGTATAATGTCAAAAAGTGCTGTAAATAATAGTTAAAATTTAACGCGTTCTTTTAAAGTGAAAACATTCATTTCGCATTTATGTGACGGATACCTTTTAAATTTGAAAGGTCAGAGGGTAGGTTACAATTTTAATATTATTTTTTTTTCTTAATCATTTATAATGGATGCTTCAAGTGACCTAAAACATATTGTACACTGAATAAAATGAAACCATAAATACTTAAAAACTTAAGTGACAGTAAAAAGCTTATTATTAAGGCCTGTTTTAGTGCTACCAAACTATTAGAAATATGTATATAGTTTATCGGAACACATTGTGCGTGTCATTATTTAGATTTCATATCATTTTGAACCTTATCTGTCCTCTACTACCTATATTTGATAATTTTTGGTTTATAATGCGGCAGATTTGACATATTTAAACAAATAGTATAACGTCAAATTCCCTCAAAATTAAACTATCGAAAAATTTAACCTATCCATATTACTTGTCCGACTTTACTATACAGGGTGGTTATAAAATAACGCTCCCTATTCGGAGGGGTCTGTAGCTTGAATGAATAATCCAAATGCAACAAAAATTGAGACACTTACTAATCAAGAAGGGGGAAAAAGAATGGTATCATAAAAAAGACAAAACCTAAAAAATAATCATAAAAAAGAATCATCATAAAAAAAACTCGTCTTTTGACCAGAATCTAAATTTTGAAACGTCGTCAATTATGGCCAATTACTGCCAACACAGCTAATTACGCGTCGTAATTTAGAACCCTGGTCAAGAGACGAGTTTCTTTTTTACGAAAAAGAATGGAATTATAACACAGAAAGTCGTCTCTTGACCAAGGTTATAATTACGAGGAGTAGCCAATTACGGCTAATTCACAGTTCTACACATCCAATTAAGCCTCGTAATTTAGAACCCTGGTCAAGTGACGAGTTTGTTTTTTATGATTCCATTCTTTTTCCCCCTTCTTGATTAGTAAGTGTCTCAAAGTTTTTTGCATTTGGATTATTCATTCAAGCTAAAAACCACTCCGAATAGGGAGCGTTATTTTATAACCACCCTGTATAGTATTTTAACGTATTAAGTGAAGATGGCAGATAAACAACCCAGCGACCATCTCCCCTATCGTGACCTGTTGGAATAAATAGTGGCACGTTAAATTCTATCAAAACAAAACTAACAAAAGATTTATAAATATTCCTTGCCCCCCCCCCCCCCCCCACTATATTTTATTTTAAACGTTTTAAGCAAAGATTGCGATTCCACAACCATCTGATTGACCTATATTCGATAAATTTTGATTTTTAATGTGACATATGTAACTCATTAGAACAAACAGTAGCACGCGAATTTCTGTCAAAATTAAATTATCGAAAAATTTTATTTGCCCACAGTACTTGTCTCTCTTATTATATTGTATTTTAACCTTCTAATGCATACTGTTGTCATAAGGCAACAAGTAACACATAACATATAATATATAATCTACTTTATTCTATTAAAGTAAAGCCTCACTCTCGACAAATCTATGGGGTTTTTTTCAGTTATAACATTCCATTTTGAAGTTTTAGTTGTTAATAACCCTCATAGATGACAGTAGTAAAAGTGTCTTCAAAATTAAAGAGTGAAGTTATTAACTGTTGTGAAATTACGTCTTTAGCAGTATTCAAAGTATAATAATATTAGAACTGAATGCAATTAAATTGTTTTGAAAAAAATTATTTGAGTTTAAGAGAATTATTTTAAAATATATATAGTAGTTTTTCTAATCATTCTTATCAAAATTGGAATTTTGTCGTTGGTTTTTGCCGAATAGAAATTTTTTAATAAATTGAAATTATTTAAGTTCCAATGCAGTTAATTTTTTGTCAGTATTTTTCCCGTAATGAGTTTTAAAGATACAAATATATATGTTCGAGATGAAAAAAAAATCATGCATTACAGGGTTAAATAGGGTACTGTATTAAGTGAAGATGGCAATCAGAGACTATCTCATTTTCATTTACCTGCATTGATAAATTTTGATTTATATTATGGCAGATTTTACCTATAAATTAGAACAACAGCAAATAGTAGAACCTCAATTTCTATCAATATTAACCCTTTCGTTACTGAAGCGCCCCCAAACGCCCCAACAACTAAGGATTCGATAATGTTATTTCCATCAAATATTACGAGGAAGCAAAAATCTTTCGTAACGAAAGGGTTAAATTATCTGAAAAATTTATAAATTTTACCTACTATATTTTATTTTAAAGGTTTTAAGGGAAGATGGCAGACGCAACTAAACGGCCACCTTTCTTGAGCCGAGTCGTGTCAGTACTGAAACAAACGTCAGTGGAACCTTTCGTCTTCTTAAGTGTTTTCGGGTATACTGTGCGAGTTGTCACCTTCCAAAGCCTACTCATGGACCGAGCCTGCAGGAACATGTATAACTACACGGATGGGATGTGTGACCATATGGAAAGCCACCCCGACGTGCAGGTTATATAATGGGCAATTAATATTAAGAAATATTCACGGGACTTCTAAAAAATATGGCATTAAATACCACTTTATTGATGTGGGTCGTAGCTTTAAAGGATTGATAGCTAGTGATAACTTATTAAAAGGGTAGCTCCAACGGGAAAGTAAAATGCTCAAGTTTTAGATTGTTTTATATAAGAATTGGGATATTGACCCTCCTCCCACCCATGTACATGGACAGTTTTTAATTTATAAAAAAAATAGCAAGGGATACAATATAAAATGTGGCTCGATTTTGAAAAATTAATCTCCATTTGGTTCAATGGGCTTGTTTCAACACTTTGTCAAAGAAAACAAAACAACCAAAGAAATCGCAGTTAGGAGAGCGTGACATCATAAGAAATATTCCCATTGTATTACATTTATTAATAACTTTTTTTAAGTGCTGACTTCCCAAACAGTTTCATAAAAAGGTTATTTCTGTAACAAACATAAGGGAAAACTTCTTCATTTGTTAAGAGGACTCTCTTTGGAATTCCACATCTTGAAAATCGTAATGTTATTTCTATGGAGAATATTCGCAAGTCAATTACCGCCACAAATTTATTAAAAAGTTACTAGTTTCTAGTATCATTGTAAAGAACGAAAGGAACTAAAAGGATAAAACTAACTTGTTTTGTGAAAATCACATATTTAGTATTTTTTTTTTATATTTTTTTAAAATTAGAACTTAATGCTTACTACATTTTTTACTAACTTCAAAAAAAATTATTAAAAATACTAAATATGTGATTTTCACAAAACAAATGAGTTTTATCCATTTAGTTCCTTTCGTTCTTTACAATGATACAAGAAACTAGTAACCTTTTAGCCGCCTCGGTGGCTGAATGGTTAGTGTACTGGCCTTTGGAGCTGCTGAGGTCGGGTTCGAATCCCGGTCAGGCATGGATATTTGTACTTGTCAATAAATGTTGTTATTTGTCTATGTGTTTGTGTCGTCCTTTCTTTGTGTGTCTCCTGTGACTGTCCCTTCTGGCGAGCGGGGTAATGGGCTACATAGCCTACGCCCTTCCCCTCTAGAGGGCGCATTTGCATTCCATTCCAACCTTTTAATAAAATTGTGGCGGTAATTGACTTGCAAATGTTTTCCATAGGAATAACATTACGATTTTCAAGATGTGGAATTCCAAAGTGAGTCCTCTTAAGTACTGTATCCATTTTCCAGACCCAGAGCACCATCGGTGGCAACAACCTGTACACGGGGGTGACCTTGATGGCTTCTCTTCCGGGACTAGCTGTGGCCATTTTCCTCGGACCCTGGAGTGACAAGTACAGCAGGAAGTACCCAATACTGCTCCCAGCCTGCGGCATGTTCACGGAATCACTGGTCAGCGCAGTCATGGTCATGTTCCCATACGTTTCCCCGTGGCTGTACGTGGCAGTCTCGCTGCTCAACGGCGTCACGGGAGGGATAGCGATGTTGGAATCTTTCTGCGCGGGATATTTGTCCGACGTCACAGACGCCAGGTGGGTGGTTACAGGCGCGTATACAGTGAGCCATCGAATCCATGGAATGCCAAAATCCCATTAGGGGAAAAAATGGTCGAGCAGCATTTCTAACCCAAATGATAGTCTGTGGCCGAATCCATGGTGTGAAACATTGAACCCTCCTTTGGATGGATTTGCGAAATCCTGCAATTCCGGTTTCTGTCTGGGAGAAAATCCCCAAGAGGGAAAAATTGATGAGTTTGCTCTTCAATTCATGGATTCAATGGCTCATGTAAACGCACCTTTTGATATAAAGAAAACATTATGTCCAGGGATTGGGAAGTAACTCTGAAACAGTTACTTTTTTATAATTGCAACTCTATTGCAGTTATTTAATGTAAAAAGTAACTTACAACAGTGACTTGGCATCTGGCAGCCTTCGGAAAGTAACGACATTTTTTTTACTTCGCTAAAAGTAACTAAGTTACAGTTACTTTCTGAAATATAACGGCATTACCTTAAAAAAAAGGTAACTGTTACAAGAAAAGCGTTACTCAAATCCCTGATTACATCGTATGATCACCTTCTGGTGTATTGTCATTCTATAGTTTATTCCGAAAAATATCATCATTATAACGAACGCACAACAGTTGGAAATGCTAGGATCTAAAGTACCAAGACTACTCATGGCCTGAAGCCATGCAAAAGAGTATCATGTCGACATCTAAATCTCACCATCATGGAATAAAAAAATTGCAGGACAAATCTCGTAAATAAATTTTCAAAAGCAAGAAAATGCACTTTGTTGAAAAAAATATTAAAAAATTTTATGAGTCCGGTGACCCCGAAAATTGAATAAAAGAAAATATTACATAGAAACTATACGAACTAATTAAGTTTAATCGAAAGAATCCGAGACCAATTTCATAACCTGGCGTAAGTCAGAAGGTTTGAAAGCATTCCAACAGGGAATATGGTATACATTGTGCCTTTTAATAACATTATTAAGGGTTTAAAAAATATTTAAAGAGAAACCAAGTTCTGTCGCATAATTAATTTCCCAAAACCTATTCCAGAAATTAGTTCGTTATTTATGCAATATCAGATACTCCAACTAATTATTTACGAAACTAAACTAAACTCAGTGGCGCAACTCACGCAACAGACCATTATGAGAACAAATTGGTAAATATAAAATGTATTCTGTGTATGATTATTTTCTTTGTCTCATTCTCCCTCTATAGTTCAAGATCCACCCGCTTTGCCATCCTGGAGTTCACGGTCATGTCCTCTGTTCTGCTTGGCGGATTCCTAGGTGGACAATTATTCAATTTCGGCGGATATTTGCTAGTCATGAGCTTGTCGCCAATTTCGTTCTTCATCGCCATTGTATTTGCCATCATCTTCATCAAGGAAACCAAACCGAAAATTGCACCAGAAAACCGTGGGGAGGTCATAAAAGACCTGTTTAGGCTGGACAATATTAAACAGAGCTACCACACGTGTACTAAGAAAAGACCGGGAAACATACGGTTACAAATTTGGTTGTTGGTGTGGGTCACCTGCGTCCACAAACTTTTGGACATGGGTGAGTCAGGTTTTTTTTTTATTCATTTTAACCCTTTAAGTTTTAAAAGATCCCCTCTCCCCAACGGATAAACTTACAATGGACACAGGACTTCTTCTCCTGTACTTAATGGGTTAACCGTCAGAGTCGGCGGACCAACAGACTTTATCTCACAACTTAGTAGCCTATATATACCGACTATTTTGCTGTGGTATCAAACTATAGAATAACATAACAATGGCATTATAACTAGTTTTACCATGATCACTAACTTTCCACAGGGTTTTTCGTTGTGGGATACCCCTTCACCCGAAACATGTACCACTGGGACGTGGCTGAATTCTCCAATGCCAACATTGTCTTCACGCTGTCCAGAGCGGTCGTTTCTGTCGTGGTCATCCCAATACTGAGTTCCAAACTGAGGCTTCACGAGATCGCCATTGGCCTCATCGGGATTATGTCGGCCATGTCGAAATTGGCTTTCTTGACGGTGGCATATATTCCGTTTCTCTTTTATTTCGGTAAGCTAGATGAGACTTCATATAATTAGAACCTCGACTATTCGTCCCTCTTTAAAGTATCCGACTACGTTTGACACTTATTTTTTTAATTAAATTTTAATACTACTTATATTTTATGTATTTTTTTTGTTCACCAACACAACTCATAATAATAATAAGTCACAATTTTTATTTTAAATAAATATATTTTGTGTAATTTAAGATTTTGTAAGTACATTTTGATGTTTTTTTTTTTTTTTTTTTTTTTGCCTTTACGATAGGCCTTATAACTAAAAAAAATATTTAAGATTTTTTAAAAATAATAATAAATTAATAAATCTTAATTTGATATATAGGGAATAGACTACAATCTTATAGATATTTATTGCACCAATAAAAAGTTATAAGTTGTCGAAGCTAAGTTAAAGATTTTTATCAACTTTTTTTCTACCATTTTTGATAGTAAGTGTTATAATTTTTATAATATTGCTTTAAATTACTCTTCTGTAGTCTATTCCCTAGATGATAGTATAACAAATATGCACAAAAAAAATTGAGAACATTCGGTTAAGTACTTTTTGTGAAATATGGTTTGTCTAGAAGAAAATGTTTAAAACTTTCATTTTGCACAAAATCAATTTAAAGTTTGAAGTTACATTCAAATAGCAGGAAAGCCTTCTTTTTGGTATGTAAGACATTCTTCATCTTCAAGTTTCATATTTTTAATTATTCTTGTAGATCGCAATTTTCTACTAGTGGTCTTTTCTAAAGGATTTGAATGCCGTTTTCGCATAATGGAATATCAATGGAGTACCAATGGAGTTCTAAAATATTTGCCGCACAAACAAAATAAAGAGAGTTTTAGAATTTTAAAGAGTGGTGCTTTATTTTAAGATTATAAAAAAAAATGGCTGTTTTTTGGCGAAAAATACGATTTCAACGTAGTCGGATACCTTAATCTGGAACTCTCTGTTAACCGACCGTCCCTAAGCCAGGTCAAAAATTTCTAAATTAAGGTAATTCTATCAATTAACAAAAAAAAAAAAAAAATACTCGTAAATCTTTGGCGATTATAAAGTGAGAAATCTTCGGGGATACTGAAAACAGCAAACTTCAGCGATTAAAGAATCGGAAATGTCCGGCGATTCTGAAATTGAATTCTCCGGGGATTCATAAATCGGGAAATCGGATAACTAAAAACTAAAATTCAATATTTTTACAACCTCAAAACCAGTGACGATTTTGCATACGTTGGAGAATTTCATGTTGGACTTTCTTCTGTACTATAAATTTTACTTTTTAATGAAAGTTCTCTATTATACGGAATTTTAGATTATTCAACTTACCTGCGGTCCCAATTAGATCGGATAATCGAGGTTCTACTGTAGTACTATATTCTCAATATTTTAATGATTGATAAACACTTTGGCTTTCTTTTCAGCCAATGTTAGTGGATCACTTACAAGTGGAGTGAGCATAAGCGTAAAATCCAGACTATCGAAGTTAGTGCATAAAGACGAAATAGGTAATAAAATGTTATAATAAATGCATATTATGTTGTAACGTACATATTTTTCTCAGTATTATTTATTGAAACTATATTAGAAAAATATTATATCTAATCATAAACTTCTTGAAGTACAAAATACCTGTCTAATTAGAATTTTTTTCCAAATTTGAGGACAAAACAATGCCATGACCAAATTATAAGAGTGTGGCGCCATCTATTTTTCTGATTACCTCTGATGACGTCTTATAATTAATAGTTCTCCATCTATCGTGATGGTAACGTCAAGAAGACTTACGAAACAACAATCAAGTACTAGACGTTGCATTGGTGGTGGGAAACTTGGTTGCATCGGTAATAGAACTCGAGACACTCTAATCTCAAAAGCGTTGCGTTGACTAAACCACTGGGCCCCGCACAACCATTCTTTGAGAAATAATTTACATGACAATAAATTTTGATATTCAGAAACTGTGTATTATTTTTCCTGAAATTCCTTGCATTTGTATAGGTCGCGCCTTCTCTTTTCTTGGCATCTTCGAATCTCTCACTCCCCTGATCGGCACGACGCTCTACTTGCAGATCTACAACGCGTCTGTTCGAACATTTCCAGGACTGGCTTTTGCTGCTTCTTCGTTACTTCTGGTGCCCTCGTTGATCATATACATGTAAGTGTAGCGCGTATTGTGATAGATACTCTTTTCTTTGAAAATTAACTCTTTCACCGTGCAGGATTTTTGTTTCCGCGTAATATGTGATAGGAACATCATTATCGAATCCTCAGTCGCACTGCTGCCTGTGCCATTTCAGTAGTGAAAGAGATATAGATTCCAGGAAAAACACCATCATTGATCTGCAGGGTCTGTTCCAGGAAAACTCAAACTATACACTCTCAAAAATGAATGCTCTAAAACAACGAAAGTTTCTTTAATTTTGAAGATTCCTTTACTGGCAAATGCTCCGAGTTTTCGTCTCCTCTAAGTGAGGAAATTTGAATCGTCATTTTTATGAGGATTTGAATGTCGTCTAATCTAAAGAAATATTTCGTCATTTTTTGAGCATGTGAGTACAACAATGAAAATCAGTTTCCTTTAAAATCAAGATACAGAATCGTCAAATCACGATAGTAAAAGTGAGGATTGGCGTTTACTCAAACGTCGTTATAGTTTGACGAAACAATCCTCAAAATTAACGAAATGAGGCTTGAGGATTCATGAATCGTCATAAATTAAAGTGTTATTTCTGAGAGTGTAGGCTCAGTCTATTTTCTGGGCCCCTTTACGGTACACCGTAAATAAGGAAAAAAAAAATACTGGAACCCTTGTCAGTGAAACTGATTTTACACGTTATAAATTCTGTCGCGCCTTGTTTGCAGGTGGATGGTGCGCATGCCCACTATATCCCTTGGGGAGTTCGGAAGGGACGAAGAGAAGAAATCGCATCCTCTAGAGGACATCGAGTCAACCTCCAACTACCAGAAACTCGAAGAAAAAAGATACTAAAGCAAGCTATAAATGGCAGCTTCGAACCAAATCTGCGGTCAGGGCCGGATTTCTAAATGGGCTAAGTAGGCTGTAGCCTAGAGCGGCAAATTTTTGGGGGCGGCAAATTTTACGTCAAATAAAAGCGGCATTCGGCATAAAACTATATCTTTACAATAATTTTTTTAAGAAAAAATACAAATAGTTTACATTAACAGTAAACGTATATATAGTTCTTATATTTAGTAGTGAATATGGCAGCTGTAAGGACAATTGCACTCTCTCCCCCTGATTTGGAAGTTGAAGGAAAAACACAACAGTTTAAAAAAATCGGCCGATTATTTCGTTTTTGATTTAGAGTGCACATCGATGATTCTAATATGTAGAAATAAAAAAAAATAGTCGTGAAAACAATATCTGGCGGCAAATTGATTGTAGCCTACAGGCGGCAAATCTTTAAATCGGGCCCTGTCTGCGATGATATCACAAATGAAGAGTACTGGGGAAGAACCGCTTGATTTCTTTAGATTCTTTCCGTAATTGTGTCTGCTTGGCGGACATTGACGACCAGAAACCGGTTTTCCTTTCGTTTTCTTCATTCGCAGTACAAACATGTAACTCGTATCCACTGATCACTGGCGTGAATCAGGGTTGCCACGAAATACGAAATAGTATAAACAAAGGGAGTAACTGGTTTCTTTACACCAATTTAGGCGAGATCAAAGATATTATTAAGGAAAGCCTTCTACGAAATAAAGCGGTTCTTCCTCTGTGCTCTTCAAATATGGCAAATACTGTCTTATACCGCACAAACAAACTAGCTGCAGCTAATTCGTCTGCAGTAGAATGGACACCAAGTAATGTCTTCTAGTACACCAACAAACCATGCTTTCTGTGTACAGAACATATGAGTTAGGAAAGTTTAAAACAATTAGGTGAATGCATGGTTTAAACCCTTTCACTCCCAATGATTCCATTTGGAATCATCATGTTGTGATTTTTTCCTCACTAAGATGAGCTTGCACTTATTTATCGTTAGATTGCGGAATAACGCATTTTGAAGAACTAAATAATATTTGTTTTAATTAAATGAAAATAAGAAAAACATGGTAAAATAAAATTCACTCCCAAAAGTGTTTTATAAAATAAATTGACCCTTAATCCTTCACGCTTGCATTCTTATAGATGTTTAAAAATTGATCCGAAATTTTTTTAACAAATGAAGTTTTGAAAAAATTGTTATAATATATTCAAAAATTATTATTCCAACTTTTTCTTCTTAAATTTTAGTTCAACAAAATTAAGATCCCCTCCAACCTAGATGCATAATGAATCCATTTCACACATTTTAGATTTTCTTAAAAATAAAAAGTTGAAACAAAACTAAAAGGGTTAAAGAAAAAAGTACGGAAAGTGCTCACCTCATTGTTTTGAGCAGTGTACATTAGTCCTCTTCTTCCTCCATTTTTTTTTATGTGTTAATAGACTGATGAACCTTGTCCAACTTTATTCGACACTGGAGGATTAGCAACACAACCTTATAATAAACTATTGAAGAATTGAAGACAAATATCATTTAAGGCTGCTCATCACTCCAACCCGGTCCTCCTTCGATCGGGCTTGCTAATGGTAAGAAGTCTATGGGGGAAAAAATGGTTTTTGCTCCAAAAAAAAGCAATGAAATTAAAGGAATATTTTTATGCTTTTTTTTTTAATTCATAAAACGCCAATAAGGTTTTGCTTTTAAAGGTTACCTTTTTTTTTAAAGAAAATAATTTAGATTAAAAAAAGTAAATAATGCTTTTTAAAAAATTACCTCTATAAGCACAACTTTATTGGAGTCTTATGAATTTAAAAAAAAAACTGCATCAAAATATCCCGATAATTTCATTGCTCTTTTTGGAACAAAAGCCATTTTTCCCCATAGACTTACCATTAGCAAGCCTAATCGAAGGAGGAAGGGGTATGAGGGTGATGAGCGCCCTTAATAGCCAGTCATCATTTAGCACCCTTCCATCTATGAACACTTTATGGTGTGTAAAGTTTGAATGTCAGCTACAGATATTTAACTCAAATAACGTGGTTCGGGTTGGAATATGTTCAAACCAACTGCACCACTTATATTTACCCATGGGCAAGAATATCTAGTTAATAGATGTTCAGCATGTTTATAACTTTATGTGTGGCAAATTAGAGTTTCGTGCCACAATTCCATCTTTATTTATTTCAGTTGTAAATAAATATCTTAATTTTGTGTGTTGTTTCCATAATTTTTACCTCCTATGAAGACCACACTTTGTATACAAACAAAATAAAACTCATATAGTTAAGAATCTGTATCACATTGAACCACATCCTTAACAATTATATTTAAACCATGTTTTGTTGTTTGTTAAATGTTAATATATATCGCATATTTCTTTTATAGCAACGCTGGATTACAATATTGGTCAACAAAAAGAAATATATTAAAATGCAAACTTCAGTAAAACAAAAGAAAATATATATTTTTTGTATTATAAAACATTTATTAAAATATATATCTGAACATATTGTGAAGATCTAAACTAATTAGTATTCAATAAAAATTTTTCGATAATATACATACATTTGAACATAAACCGTATAAAAATAACTTTCCATGAAAATCAAGCCTTAGCTCCAATATAAGTACACTCTTTTCCTGTCTTCTTTAAAGACTCGAGAATTGTTTCGGCAGGCATAGCAGAAGTCACAAAAACTTTCTTGTTCGCCAAATCAATTGTGAAGTCATCCACCCCAGTTCCTATCAGAAGAGATAACAGTTATTATGTAACACTGGTAGGTAAAAATAATGTCAATGTGCAAAGTTGAAAACAAGGTTGAGTCAATGCACAAGGTTGAGTTATAAACATCATAAAAACTAAGAGAATTCAATGGCTGGGACATATGGAGAGAATGGACGATAGCAGAGACACAAAGAAAATTTTCAAGGGGCAATGTCAGGGAGAGAGAGGAAGACCTAGAAAAAGATGGATAGACGATGTGGAAAGAGATCTAAAAGACATGAAAATTAAGAACTGGAAAGCGATGTCCAGTGACAAGCGGCTTTGTAGTCGTATTGTAAGAGGTGCCGGGAAGTTAGTTGTTTTTTCAGCAAAGTTGAGCTTTGCTTGCAACATTAATTCCTTACTTTAGTGATTGTTGTTATTAATAGTAGTAGAGTATTTATGATTTTTATGCTTAATTATTCTTTAAAAAAACATAAGTTTACGCAAGATTTTAAAAAAAAATTATACATATGCTGGCATCCCTCAAACAAGGCAGAAGAATTGACAGTATGGTAGTTTTTAAATACATGGTTATAAAGCCTGTTGGACGTTTGGAAAATGAAGTGTCTGAAAAATGAAACCATTATGATCGTTTAAATGTTTTAAATGAAGAATTTTGAGTTTTTAAAAGTTTGCAATTACAAATTAATAACAAAACAATTGCAAAAAAATAATTGATGAATGATAAACTGCCATGCCATAAAGATAAATAACAAAAAGTTTTAATTGTCAATAGCAATATAATTTTGTAAAAAGAACATTTTCTAAAATGTTTAATAAAATAAAGTATCAATTTTTGATTATGAAAATTTTGTGTTTTAAATATATGTATAAATGTTTTTTTTATAGCCATCTCCCTCTGTAGGCAGATCACGAATTTTAAAATTTTACATATGTTAAACTTTAATAAAGCAAGAAGCTTTAGAAAGCACAACTGTCAGCATAAATGACAAAAGCCATAATTACCTTTTAGCCGTCCCAAGATTCTGTTAACAGCACCCGAGCAACCTTCACAGGTCATTTCAACTTTGAATTCATGAACCTGAAATAATAACTGTTGTCAATACAAATGTCGTATACACGCTTATACACCAGCACGATCTAGCGGCTACCTATTGCGACTCTGTCCCAAATGCAAACTGTCTTTTTGCATAATTAGGAGCGGTGTGAGGGTAAGGAGAGGTTGTAAATCTTTGTCAATTGAAGAGCTGAGTGGAAGAACGTGCTAAGAGACATTTTTTAAAAAATTAGATTTTTGCGTAAATTATTATGTTATTATCTCCTCTAAACAAAACAGCTTTCAATTTTTTAGAAAACATTTGATTTCGTAAACGAAATTTGTAGGTGCGTGCATTTTCGTCACTTTTTCAATCGAAGATTCTCCCACCAAAATCGTCCCAATTCGAGACCATCGCTTAGTGGAAGAGCGTGATAAGTGACAAATTTTTCACTTTGCACTTTCGCTTTACTTGCATTAATAGCAAAACAAATGGATCTTTTGAGTGTTTTAACCAAAAAGAAATCAACAAAATGCAATTATTATTTACTAATTAACTTTAATTATTAAATATAACCAATGAAATAAAATTTATCTTGCTTGTAACCAGGCTTTAAGTGTATTTGTTAAAATAAGAGAAAAATTCAAATTCATTTTCGGATTTAATTGCAGTTAAAGGCTTTAACATTATAGAAAATATCGTCTGCTTTGAATGTCTTCTCTTTGTTCTTTATTCTAATAAACATAGTTAACAGCAGCAGTGAACAGATGATATCTTTAAAGCAAAGTTGCAATTGCCCTATGGAGATCGCATAGAGCTTCGCAACAGCATTGCTCGAAAGTGAGAATAGAAGCTTATACTTCTAGTACAAATTTAATCAAGATAGAGCTTTGTTTTTATTATGCAAAACTAATATATTTTTTATAATAATTGCTCTAACGTTTTATACTTTGTATCTTTATGTTTATGAATCACAATGCTAAAATCACAACCCAAGCAAAATGCCTTGAAATCAAATTAAATTGCTGATTAACCAACAAGCATTCACAGACTATTGACAACCAATTTAAATAATGATTAACTTTTAGGGGTTTCTCTCAAATTGAGAAATATAAGACACAGTTGATCGAGTAACCGACCTGGTAATTAAATAAAACAGTTTGACACACTACAAAAAAATCTTAGGTACATAAGAAAATGTGTGCTAAGGTTTAAAACAGCAAATTTGAGTGCTCATGTGTTAGACTGTTGAGAAAGATTTTTGCTCCAGAAAAATCATTATTTTGTAGTTTAAGTTGAAGAGGCACTACACTTATACTTTCAAGACATATTTTTTGGAAAATAAATTTGAAAAAATATATATGAAAGCTAGAAAAGAAAAAAAAAGTTTCCATCAAACCTAAATTAAGGTCAACTAATTTATCAAATAAAACAACTATACATTTTTACATATAGCCCAGAAAACTTCAACACAATTTCAATATTAGCTAAATTTTAAAATATTCTTTTTATTACTTTTTTTGAAGAGTAAAATATGTTAAATTCAAACATACCTGAGATGACATGGTGACAACACAGAAGAAAAAGGAATTTCAGCTAAAATCAACTAATAACAATAAAGAGATAACTTAAATAGTTTTGAAGTTCTTTCTGAAGTCAATAACATATGATAGGAAATGAAACTAAGTAGATAAAAACATTTACAGTTTCTCAAAATATGACAGATGGAAATTTGATTATGAAAGGTGCTTGCCATTTCACATCCACCAGATAAATCGACTGCAGAGAAACGTAAGCGAACATAAATCGTAGCGCCATCTATCCTATCAATACATAAGCAGCGATTTAAAAAGTTCGATTGAAAATGAAATATCTATATTTTTAAATCATTTTTGAATTCGCCTCCACCTTTTCAAAATTCTTTTGACTAAATAATTCTCGCAATTACAGAATAATTTTTATAGAAACTATTCAAAACTGATTACAATGAAATTTTGTTTAAAAAAATTATTTGGGCTAATAATTCAGTTTTATCTTTAAAACATTCTATAGATTAAAAATAAATCCCTTTATTTACGTCTGCTATTCAATATTAGAATGTAAAATGGAATGTTATTTTTTAAATAAAATTTTTTTATACTGAGAATTACATACAATACTGCAATTTTTTTCAATCTTTAATTACTTTCTACAGATTTTAAATATATGTGTATTAAATTATATTGTTATGAAGGATTTTGCTTAAATGTTTATTAAAAGTAATTCGAGGATTTTTTGAATATATTTAATGTAGTTTCTCTCTGATTTTTTAAAAAAAATCCATTTATTTCGAATATAATGAATAAAACAGTTAGTATGTATTTACAAAATAAAGGAGAAAATATATACAAAAATATATTCAAAAAAAGAAAAGACTCAATAAAGAAGAAAATATGTCAAAAATATATTCAAAAAAAAAAAAGACTCAATAAAGAAGAAAATATGTCAGAAATATATTCAAAAATTTTGCAAATTACTTTTAATATACTTTAAGTAAAATCCTTCATTACAATATACTTTGATATATATATTTTTTTAATCTGTAGTATAATAATTAAAGATTTAAAAAAAAATTCCAGTATTTTATATAATTCTCAGAATAAAAATCTTTTACTTAATAAATTAAAAAAAATTTACATTCTACTATTGAAGAGCATATGTAAAGGGATTTTTTTTTTAAATCTGTAGAATGTTTTAAAGATAAAACTGAATGAACTAACCCAATTAAATGTTTTAAAAAATTTCATTAAATGTTTTTAAAAAATTCATTGTAATCAGTTTTGACTAGTTTCTATAAAAATTATTCTGCAATGGCCAGTATTATTTGGTCGAAAAATTTTTGAAAAGGTGGAGACGAACTGAAAAATGTTTTTAAAGAATATATTTCATTTTAAATCGAACTTTTCAAAAAGGGTCTCTGCTTAAGTATTGATAGAATAGATGGCGTTACAATATTGACCATTTGCATGTGTTTCTCTGACGTCATCAAATCCGATGTATGTGAAATCGCAAGCACCAATATGAAACTATTCACTTCAGTTAATTTTACTTGCGGCTTCTGGTTGGTTTGTTTTAAACTGGTTATACTGATAGCACGTAAAAAATTATTTTGAATTACATATTCAACAATTACATCGAGATATAATGTGCCTTGGTTTTTTACTAAAAGACTCCTAAAAGGAAAAAGCTAAAAGAATGTCATATGATATTGAAACCATATTCAGATGAAGCAGACAACACTTGAGCCTCTATCAGCTGATATTGGATTGGTACATGTTATAAACCACACAAAAAAAATTGCACATTCTTAAATAATTAACCATTCTTAAGAGAAATATGAAAAATCTAACACTTAACAAATGATAATGATTATAAATTCCAAGTTTCATTCATGTATTTCTTTAATTGGTGTTCCGTATTTCAACATGACATTGATTCACCAATCGACGTTCGAGAATAAATTTATTTTCATTCAGCATTTCTGTTGCCACACGGGCTTATTATGTGACATGCTGTATCAAACCAGCGATACTCACCAAAATGTAACAATGTATATTATTCAAAAAAAAAAAATTCGCAGTAAAATTGGTTTGAATTATTAAATGCAGTTATTTTGTAAGTGTAAAACTTTTTTGTAATTACATGAAGTTTTTCTATACATTTATTCCTTTTTATAAGTTTATTGAAAAGTAAATGACCAAACAATTTTAAATAATAGAGCACAAAACTACTAGATATTTCTTTATTCCTATGTACAATCTAATCCTTTATTCAGAAATTGCACCATAATTGTTACAGGGGATATTGAAGATGCAACCTACAATTTTTGAGTCTCTAAGTAGACTGTGAAATGATCCAGTATAGTTCCTATTTTGAGGAATATAAATTTGGAAAAATATTTTTTAAAAATATATTCAATTGTTTTATCAACATATTTTTTATTTGGCTTAATTAAAGTCGCATTAAAGGTGTACGAATGCTGTTAATGCTCTGGCAAAATAAAATCCTCGTAATTTTGAAGCGAGTCAAGTGATTAGGCCAACACCTGAACGAAAGAATTTGCTTCTTCTATTTAATTCTGTAATAAATGTTTATACCTAAAATTATAAATCACAATTTTAAAAGTTATTAGTCTTTTAAAAAAATCAGTGATGGGATGGGAATCTGTAAAAATAAAATGTACACATATTATATATACACAGTGATACCATACCTGAGTTGGCATGTTAACGAATCTGTGAACAGAGGTATCACTCCCTAGTTCATTTAAATAATAACAATGTGATTATTATCAATCTGCTAAACAAAATGTTTCAACCAGCTTTTTACACGAACAATAGTGACAGTTTTCAACGGGCTTCAAAAAGACAGCTTGCAGAGTTAGAACAGTTTAAGTTATATTAGGTTGAATTATCGTCATATTAGAGCTACCCGAGGGCTATTGGCGACGTAATTTAGAACAACGGTCGTTAAAAAGCTGGCAACCAGAGTAGGCACCTAAGGCATATTTTAAAAGCGGTATCGTAAGCGACGTCAGGGCTTTGGAGATATTTAATGAACACTTCCTTCTACAAGGAATATTATTCGTTGGACATGTTTAGGACTATGGGATAAGCCAGGATACATAAAATAATATTATTTAACCTCTCTATTGGTACCGTATTTAATTCAATACCATTTCCATTTTTTTTAAATGCTTAAAAAAATGGTTTCCATTGAAGACCTATCAGATCTTCTGATAAAATATCTTGAAGATATATTGTTTTGAAAAGATATTAACATCTTACAAAAGAACAGAGATCGAATATAAATAGTTAGAAAACTAAATTTATAGTATCAACAAAATAAATAATGAATTTGCATTTAATATATGCCCGAGTTGATGTGTTAAAACATATATGTGAACAAATATCAATCACTAGTATCTTACAATAATAAGTAACTACTGGATGATTTTTAAGAGAGGTTTTATGTTTTTTTTTAAAGCTGTTAATGTAAAACTACACATTAAAAAAATATTTGCTTAAGGGAGTGCACGATTAGTTGTTGTAGCATCCTGCACACTACATTTTGCTATTAGTGCAATCAAAATTAAATCGATATTTCCCTTTTCTAAGTTTTATCATAATTTTTCTATTATAAATAACAATTGGTAAAAATTAGTGCATCTATGTATCAACCAAAATAAGAGAAAAACGAAAATTTCAATATTCTTTTTCAAAAACTAAATGCTTATATTTACCCTTTTTATATTATAAAAACATGGCACATTTAATTGTAAACAATAACACCATACATGCAAAAATTGAATATTTAGGAAATAACTATTTTCCAGGTGTAATAACTGTAACAATATTCCTAATACTTTAATTATGTATAATTAATTTATTAATAATACAAAATCTGTGTAACCAGTGAAAATAAAATCAAACTTGTATAAGGTGCATCAAAGCTTTATTTAGCATAAAAGTTTGGCTAAAACAGCATGTATAAAGGCATGCACAATACAGTATTTTAATTACAAACATACAAAAGCATTTTAAAAAAATCTGGTAAAATATACAACCAGGAACTATAGTAAACAGTCTTCAGTATATTCTTGTACAAAATATGTATGGCATACAATATAACCCTTTTAAAAATATAGAATGTAAATCGAGCAATGGATCATGTAACATATGTAGTAATCTCTAACTGAGAAGGCACTAGCAAATTTATTTCTTCATAGTAATATGTTAACATATGAATCATAAAAAAATATTAGATTCAATGATTGTAGATAAAAGCTATATTAAATTATTTCATTTCAATTAATAAAAATAATTCATGCATATAAGGAAGCAATATTTGTGACCGTATAGGGTATGAAGATTATACACAGATCCATAACTTGATTTTATATACATGCGTTAAACACCAAATGTAAATGAATTAGCAATTTCAGAAACCTTATAGCTATTTATAAATGTACTTACTTTGAAAACATACCCAATATATAAAATTAGATTTACAGAAGATTCCTTAATTTCAAAATAAAGTTAGTAAAATACACTGATCAGATTCAAACTTTTGAACAGAAAAATAGGCTGTAGTCAATTGAAGACGTTTTAAGCATATTTCTTCCTTTAAGACATTTTAATGATCAAATAATTGCTATGGAATCTTTCTGTTTACCAAACTCCTTTTTAAATTTAACAATTCAAATGTTGTTTAGTAACTTTGTAATTGAATTTTACTAAATAGGTATTGCAGTTAATAATAACCAACTTTTTTCCTTAAAAAAACATTGATTTCAGCATAAAGGTTTCTGAAATAACTTATATCTTCACATAATACTAACATAGTGAAATAAAGAAATATTTTGAGCAATACAAATATACAAAAAAAAAATTACGATTATATATAGGAGACAAATCAACAATACTGAATGCGTATTTTTTAAAACAAATTTATCACATTGGTTAACAAATGAAGTGAACTGCAACACTAATATAGTGTACAGTTCCTTACTACATATTATATAAAGAAATAATACTCAACACATATACTCACAATCCCCAACACTATGAAGATTTTTCTAAATAAAATCTGCAGTATTTAGTTCTTTAATTTTGGATAAAAAAAACATTTTATTATCTTAAATATTTTTTTATCAATAATTAACGATTACATGACATTATAGTTGGGCACCATTGGGAAAATGCATAACTGAATTCCTTAATTACTCACAATCATTAATCGGCAAGTTTTCATTACTAAATTATTATTGGATTTTTTTTCACAAAGCTAAGGCAATAAGATATTTTGAATACAATTAGTAAAATAATTTTTGAATGTCAACATTTATTGTAGTAAAATATCTAAAATACATAAAAACAATGCAATTAATTTTTCCAAGCTTAACAATAATTAAGTTTCATTGAGGAAAATAATTAGTCCTTCTAAAATGGAAAATTAAAAACCTTTTTAAAAAAGTTATTATAAACTGACACATTCAATTAGTAATCCACTGCAGATGAGTTTGTATACAATGTTGATAGGAATAAACAAAAATATAAAATGAATTTATAAAAAAAAAACTTGAATTCTCATAAGAGATAAATTTATTGCTTAAATGAAATTGGATTCCCCTTAAAAGAAAAGAAAAAAATAAGACCCACAACAAATTGCAGCAAACATATTTTAGAACCTCCTAACTGCTGAACAAGTCTTGAAAATTTAACAAAACTAAACTTGGGAGAAATGAAAGAAAACAAGCAGAAGTTAGGCAATGTTATAACAAAGCTAAATAAATGCTTATGGAATGTATGGGAAAATAAAAATGGATAAGTTTTACTGATCTTAGAGCATTTTAACAAAGAGTTCACGAGGTTGCAAAATTGTTTATGTTTGCTGCAATAAGTTGTCTTCTTTTGCATATCAATAAAAGGTTTACGATATACAGTAAAAAAATACAGTCCCACGACTTGCAATATATAGGCCCCAGCTAAATCACATGTTGAAACCTTTGCTTTTTCTCCAAAGATGCAATTCTCTATTCACAAGTAGCAATAAAATATTAATTTCCAACGAAAAGTCAGTTCTTAAGGTCTAATAAAAAAAGGCACAGTTAGGAAAATGTTCATTTAACATGAATATCAATGATTCATGTAAACAAAATGATTTCTTTCTGAAAAGAAAAAAAAGTGCTGATGTTAGTAATAATAAATTAATAGTTAAGAAAGTTTAATTAATGGCATAATTATAGAGATATTCCAGATATTTTCCATACAACTAAACTGGCATTTCATAAAAAAATATTGCATTTAAATTGAATTCCACATTAATTATTGCACATAAACTAAGCAAACTTAAAAATGGAACAATCTTAATACTTTGTATTTAATATCAACAACAAATCAAGTGGCATTTTTATGACCAAAAAAAAAATTCCTTCATTTTTATTTCATGTAAAAATTAATCATACGGAAATGCATAATTACCGTGTTTTTTTACTGTAAAAGTAGTATGGCTGTTTAATTAAAGGTAACTTTAGCGGTTCTTAAATTACTTTATAATTTAATTATACGTTTTTACACTAACTTGGATCTTAGTACTTCTGCTTTATTAATTGAAGAACCACTAATACCATTGTATAACTTAGGGACAGCAAAAAGTGTATAATCTAGGGGCAGCTAAAACGGTTTAAAACTTAAGGGCCGCCAAAACAGTTTTATAATTTATGGGCTTTTCAAATAGTTCTACAGGTAACTAAAACTCTTTAACAGGACAAACTTTCTTATAATTTAGGGCTGTAAAAAATTGGTTTTATTTACGGGCAATTTTTGAAGTTTTTTTTTTAAAGGTTTGTGGACACCCTCAAAACAAACTTACCATTCAGCAGTTGTTGTAGAGGAACGTCTCAATGTATGAGGTTGGCACGAAACCCTCCTCGAAATTCCTCTTCCGTACGCGTGTCCATCCGTCCCCTTGGTCAAGCTCCACTATGTCGAATTCTTCGCCTTCGCTCACATCGATTGAGCCCTCGCTCTGACCTGGGGGGGTAAGGAAAATACTCTGGTTAAAAACTTATTCAGATAAATAACACACCAGATGCTTATGCACAAGTTTTCTTGATATTAAATGGATGGCCTATGATACTTTTGAGCCGTTGTTCATGCTTAAAATATCCATCTGCCATTATAATACAAATTAGGACTTGGCCTATCTTGCTTTCTTGCCAATGCTGATATTTTCAAATTTAAAACAGTCAGCAGATTGATTTTTTTTCTTTCAGCAATTCCCAATGAAACAAATAAAATATGAAATTCTGTTATCTCATGTAAAAAAAACCCACGATATTCAGCTGGAACTCTTGATTATACTTTATAAAATAATATTTCTGCATTGCTTCATTTAGTAATTCGAGAGTTTGGTAGACGGTAAGTAGTGGGTCATAAAGTCATGCTCGCCGACTTGAGATAATCATCATTCAAACTTTGAAAGCATCAAAATACCTATAGGATATTTGAAAGATATTGCCTGGACAATAAAAAAAAATTGACCCTACATCGTGATTATACTTTAAACTAGAATAAGCATACAGGTTTGGTTGACTAATGTGTCTTGAACTATAAAAATAATAAACACTATTGCGATTTCAAGGCAAAAATTACAAGGATAAATTCAAATTTGCTAACTTAATTTTCTTTTCGTTTAAACCTACGGAAATCACTACAAATTATTGCTTTTCAAATTTTGCAAATGCCAAACTTTCATTAAGTATCATATATGATAAGCGACTCTCAAGCTATTTGGATTAAAATTCTGATGTCTTTGGCCACTTCATACAACACCATACAGAAATACAACACCATAAATTACATAAAATTCAAAGTTAGATTACGCATATGTTTTGAAATATATCGAAATACAATATTTAATCAATAATTTTTATTGTATTTACCTGTAAATGGGTATAGTGCTTTTCCAGTTCCTAAAACAGCATCGAACTCTTCGCCAAATTCATACTCGTTCTCGAACTCGGGATCCGGGTAGCCGTCCGTTTCATCAGTGATGCTTGGTTGACTGGTTCCAATTCCGCTCTCTGGGCTGTTGGAAGATCTGAAAGATATGAATCATCAAAAAACCAAAGTTCTGTGCATTTTTCATAAATTTGGGTAGGTTTGGTTAAATTAACATGGCACTGATACGACAAACGTATATTGGGCAAGTGCCTCGTGGTTTTAACTAAGGTTAGGTTGAATTATTGTTGCACTATACCATGTCTAGCCAGAATGCAAACTTCGAAAAGACTTTCTTCCCCTATCCCTTTGATGGGTTTTCCAGGAAACGGGGGGAAACATTGCTTTTCTAAACCTAGCACGTTTGTGATTAATAATCAAAACAGTAAGTAGTAACCATGTAGGGTGGAGGAAAAACATGCTTACGGCGTTTTGAAGAAAACCGCTAGCGAGGATAAGGAGGAAAATGCTTTCGAAGCTTGCATACTGGCTAGACAAGGTATAGAGCTATACAAGGGTCACCGGCAAAGAGCACAGCAATTTGGAACCACAGTCAAGTGAGGAGCCGTCACCCGTGTAGGCACCCAACCAAACTTTAAAGGCAACATTGTACGCTGCATTGAGGCTTTAAAGTATATTTAATGTGCACTTTCTCTACACATGATATTATTCATCGGACTACACATATCGCTTATAGGTAGGCAGTTATTTTGGCAATGCTCAGACCCGAAACCTAGGACCTTTGGCATGCAAGGCAGTCACCGTACAGACATAGCATTGATTAAGGAACTGGCAAACGATTCATTAAGAACCGTAGTAACCTCGGATAAATTGACATTCCAGCTAACTTGAACTTTGACATTTTAATTCTAATATTCATAAAATAAATATGATGTTGCTATCATAGTGACTTAGTATTTCTTTTATTAATGTAATCTTAGTACCTACTAATAAATACATTGTGCATTTTATATAAATGTTTATAATACACAAGACAATTATATTTTTATTTATTCAGAAGCTATTTATATACAATTAAAGTTTGATGGGTTAGTTTCATTCAAAGGAAGACGGGTACATTGTTGGACAAGCCATCCTTGGGGATGGGTAAAATTTCTGAGATATTCTGAGAGTTAGTCCAAGTCATTAAGCTAGTTACCGCAGCTTATCTAACATGACAGATCCTTAACATAATTACTTACCCATGTGTTTGCTGTGGGGTTCCTGGTGCAGATAATTTATTATAGTTGAGCGGGTTGCATACGCTTGAATCCGAAGCACTTCGCGAAAGAGAGTCTTCTGAAATGCTACTTCTATTGTCGCGAGCGAGGTTTAGGGCACTACCATGACCCTCTGCTTCTAGCATGTAACCCTGAAATTAAATTTGTTTTAGTATCTTGCATGATAAAAAAAATAAAAGAACCTATTGAGTAATTTCTCTACTAGGTTCTACATTCATAATAAGTTTATTTTAAGATATTAATTTAAAGTTTGATTTAATTACTCAAACATGACGTGTAGAGAAAATGATTTCATTAGAAACTATATGATCAAAGAGTAAAATGAAAATTTTCAGTTTTAGAAGACTGTATATAATATCTAGTCAAAGTAAGTAGCCTGCAAGAAAATTGTCAGTCTCAAGAATGTTAAGGCTAAGTTTTTTTTACTGTAAGGAAAAGTTTAAAATAACATAGTGATAGTTAACAAAGTGCGGTGTCCCCTTTTGTGAGTTTAAAGAACATGTATATAAACAATTAAGAACGCCTTTCAAATTAAAATTAATCTTGCATCGTGTAGACATAAAACTAATGTATTTGAACCTCTTATATTGTAGAGTGGAAATCAAGAACCTGTGGGTGTTGCTGACTTATTTTATTAGAATCGAAGAATAGAAGTACAGGTGAGATGCAAATAACGGAACTGACCCCGAACTATGGGGTGACAAGGGCCCAGTAGCAAAACTTTCTGAATGTGGCTGCAGCATGAGATTTTAGGGGGAAAATTTGGCTGTTTTAAATAAGGACCCCCCCCCCCCCGCATGATTCGATATTATCGATAGCTTCAATCCTACAAAACTCCAGGGGTCGAAGTTAAGTTTTCGCGCTTATAAAGAGTCATGAATTTTTGCATACGGTAAATTTTGTCATTAAAAGTCATGAATTTGAACAAAAAGCTCCCAAAAGTCATGAAAATCAATGTATTTGAATCGCTGGAGTTCCGCAATTTTCAGATCCCCGGAGTTCCGCGATCTTCGGGCGACCGGGGTTCCGCGACATTCGGACCGCCGGAGTTCCGCGACTTTGGGACGTCCGGAGTTCCGCAACTTTCGGACGTCCGGAGTTCCGCAACTTTCGGACGTCCGGAGTTCCGCGTCATTCGGACCGACGGAGTTCCGCGACCTTCGGACCGACGGAGTTCCGCGACATTCGGACCGCCGGAGTTCCGCGACTGTCGGACCTGTTAGCCATAACAAAAATTTCTACTCATCGTGCGGTAACGAGATCAAAAACATCAACAAAGATTTCGGTTTGTTTACAATTTTAAAAGTTGAGTTGTTCACGAAACGATGTGCGGTTGACTTACTAATTTACATATGTTTTAGTTTTGTGAAGTAATTTATCTGAACTGAACTGAAGTAATTGAAGTTGGATAGATTTAAATAGTCAACACATCGTGGACTTTGCACTCTTTCTCTTTTTGAATCCTTTGATGTTCTAACATGTAGTTGATTCCAATTAAAGTTTAAGTCGGCGTCTGGTGCACGACTGCGTTTGTAGCAGTCAGTCGGGTGTCTTACGACATAAAAGATGAGTAACTAATTACTTTTAATTGTTGTTGTTTATTTTAACTGACCACTTCTAACCATCCTTGTGCAATGTT
The DNA here is from genome assembly GCA_023701765.1 of Hylyphantes graminicola. Taxonomy (NCBI): domain Eukaryota; kingdom Metazoa; phylum Arthropoda; class Arachnida; order Araneae; family Linyphiidae; genus Hylyphantes; species Hylyphantes graminicola. Next base: position 62,458,184 of record CM043115.1, read on the forward strand.
TTGTTGATTGAAATGTTGTTTATTTATGAAATATAAGATGAAATAAATAGTAACTGTTTTATTTTAAAAACTTGTTTTTCTTTCCTCTGCTGGATGCATGTAATTTTTAGTTGAACTTTTAAAATGTAACATTCGGTTATGGGCCGTAACATAGTTACGTTCTTTTGAGGCCCTGTGTCCGGCATGAGTAAAACTTGTTTATGTTGCAAATTTTGTTGCATACTTTGGTTACAATGAAACTTGAAGTTTATTTTGAAATTTAATTAGTGAATTAAAGAATCGTTTTGAGGTGGTCAGTATATAGTTATCTTTAGTACTTTAAGATTGTGTAATCGTATGATGTTCGCTTACTGTGGTCACTGTTTGTTTACCTTTTAGTATGTATTTATTGACTTCCGACATGTCCGGCTGCCCTAATTTTCTTTGCTGTCTTTTAAATTTAAATTGTTAATATTATAGTGCATTTTGTGTTTGCAAGTTGATATTTTTTTCACGGGTTTAACGTTCTCCTTGACGGAGGGGCTGTGGTTGCTTCCTGGGTATTTTTTTTTTTTTTTTTTTTTTTGTAACTAAATATTTAAAATTTTTTTGACTTTAATTTTTTTTAAGATGGCTTATTTAAATCATGGAATCGCTAAATTAAATAGTAACAACTATTCTCTTTGGGCAACTGATGTGAAATTTCTCCTTATTGAAAGAAACCTTTGGAATTTGGTTAGTTCCAAGGAAAAGGTTCCGGAAAAGACTGATGAGGTGGCATTTAATGCTTATAACGAAAGATGTGATAAAGCATTGTCTACTATTTACCTAAATGTCAGTGAGGATTTTAAAAGATTAATAAAGAACGAAACATGCCCAATAAAAGCCTGGAATAGTTTAAAAACATACTTTGAACCTGATGACCGGGTGAGGCATCAGTTGGTGTATCATGAATATCTAGATTTAAAACCCGTTAAAGGTGAAGGTTACGCTGTTTACTTTTCAAAGATCCGAGAATTTAAAGATACGTTGGATGCTTTGAAACACCCATTGGACGATGAAAGGGTAATTTTTAATGTTTTAAAACAACTTCCTGAATCTTTTGCCACATTAACTCAATATATCATGAGTTGGTCAAAAGAGGCTTTCACGTTGGATAAGGTGGAAACAGCAGTACTGGCTGAGGATGCACGGCAACGATTGAAGTTGCAGGATCGGGATAGTAGGGCTGTGGCCTACAACACAGAGTCGAGGGGGCGTCGATCATTTAAGTGCTATCAATGTGGTCAAGAAGGACATTTTTCGAAAGATTGTTACCGTCGCTCAGCCACTCCTAGTTCCCAATTTAGAGGTCGCAACCAGTCACGTGGCCGTGGTCTAAGAAGGGCGTCGCCTTGGAAAAGGCGTAATTTTTATAGATCTCCTTCGCCTAGAGGGCGATTTGAAAGGAGAGGCCCCAGCCCGTCCGCCAAGGACAGAAACGATAATTGTTTTTATATTACAGCATGTGTCAGTGAGGCTGATGACGATGATGCATTTATTTTAGATACCGCATCGTCACATCATTTTTGTAAAACAAAGTCGTATTTTTCAACTTTTGAACCAATAGCAAATGAAAAGGTCTCTGTTGCTGTTGCTGACACAACTTTTGCTGTAGAAGGAAAAGGGCATGTTAAACTTAAATTTCCAAATAAGACTGTAACTTTATTAAACTGTTATTACTCACCAAAATTACGAAGAAATTTAATCGCAGGTAATCTTATAGATAAGGCTGGGTTAAGCTTTATAGGCAGAAACGGTGAAATAAAAGTAAAAAGTTCTTGTGAAACTTGGTTCACTGCCACTTTAAAGAATGGTATTTATTATACATATCCTGAGGTTGTTATAGATAAGGATATTAGTGTAAATAACGTAAAAACCTTGTCGAAAAGATGCGTTAAATTTCAAACAGCTGTAACTGAAAAAGATGACTCTAAAATTTGGCATAAAAGATTTGCACATTTAAGTGCAAGTGTATTAAAAGACACAAGTAAAAATGATTCTGTAAGGGGATTGCCGGATATGTCGGGGGTAAATGATTTTTCTGATTGTGAACCCTGCCGACTAGCAAAGTCAAAACGAACAAGTTTTAAACCTTTAAATAAAACCAGGTCAAAAAGACCATTAGAATTAATTTATTTAGATCTTTGTGGTCCGATAGATCCTGAAGGAAGGGACGGCCAAAGATATTTTCTCACAATCATAGACGATTTTTCCCGCAAAGTAAATGTTTTTCCTCTCGTTCATAAGTCGGATGTTTTTCAAGTTTTTAAACGTTTTCAAACTCGTGCCGAACGTTATCTTGATTTAAAAATCTTAGCTGTCAGAAGCGATAACGGTGGCGAGTTTTACAACAATGAATTTAAAGAGTATTTTTTTGATTTGGGAATTAAATTTGAATTAACAAATTTCTATACTCCTGAGCAGAATGGCATCGTTGAAAGATTTCATTATACGGTAATGAACGGGGTTAAAGCCATGTTGACAGATTCAGGCGTAAGCCGAACCTTTTGGCCTGATGCAACCCTTACTTTTACATACGTTTGGAATAGAACGTGCCATTCTGGTCGGGACAAAACCCCTATCGAGTTATTTGGAGGTAACAAACCATCAGTCAAACACCTGAAACCATTTGGCGTAACAGCTTACGTTGGAATCCCAAAACAGCGTAGAAAGAAGCTCGATAATAGAGCCAAGAAAGGTTTCATGGTAGGTTATGCACTGAGCACAAGAGGTTACCGTATTTACTTACCTGACGAAGATAGGGTTGTAGAAACCATAAATGTAAATTTTAATGAAAAGTTAAATTTTTATGATAATACCCCAAACAGTGAAATTTCAAATGATCATTGCAGTGGAGCAGTACTGGGCTCCAATGAACAAAATTTTTATTTTAGTAATTTTTATGAACCTGATACTCGTTATTCTGATTTTCAGCCAGGTCCTTCTACAAGTTTCGAGACTGACCGTGAGGACAGAGATTTGTCTCACTCGTCTACTCACGATAATCGAGTATCTATCGCTTCGTCTCACTCCGATGAAGAGGACAGCGACTCTGAGGACAACACGTTAGCCGAAGCCACCTGGAGACGGGAAGCCATCACGAGACCAGATAAGTCCAGAACTGATATTTATTATTTTGATAATGAAACAAATACGAGACTTAGATCACGGAATGAGGTAGAAAATTTCTGTAAACAAAATAGACTTAAATTTTACCCAACTTTATTTGATTTCAGTGGAAAGAATAAATATTCTGGTCCCGTTGATGACATTAATCTTGGTGGTGGTACCGCTAATTTTACATCCTGACTAGATGTAGTCGTACCAAAAACGTATAAACAAGCTACATCTTCACCTCAGAGATCGGAGTGGGAGGAAGCAATGAGAGACGAGATTAAAATCATGCACGAACGAAAAGTTTGGGACTTAACAGATAGTAAAAATAATTCATCAAATATTTTAGGTTCTAGATGGGTTTTTACAGTTAAAAGAAATGAGAAAAATGAAATTGTTAGATATAAGGCTCGGCTAGTTGCGCAGGGATATAAGCAAATTAAAGGAGAGACGTACGATGAAACGTACAGTCCTGTTGTAAATTTTAGTGTTATTAGGTTCTTTTTCACACTTTTAGTTTCTTACCTTGGATTCAATCATTATCAATTTGATGTAAAATGCGCGTACCTGTATGCCCCAATAAATGAAGAAATTTTTATGTTCCAACCTCAAGGTTTTTGTAAAGATAAAAATTTAATTTGTAAACTTAACCGAGCCATATATGGCCTTCATCGGTCTGGTCGTGTCTGGTACTTTGAGATAGATCGAGTGTTAATAGATATTGGTTTTGTGAAATTTTTAAATTGTAATTGTGCTTATATATATAAGAATGAAATTGTTTTATTATTGTATGTAGATGATTTTGTCTTGTTTGGTGCAGATCCCAGTAGAATTAACTTTGTAGTAAAACTTTTAAGTAAACATTTTGATTTAAAAGCACTCGGCACAACTAGAAAACTTTTAGGTGTTGAATTTGAAACAAAAGATAATAGTATTTTAATTCACCAATCTTCATACATAACTGAAGTTTATGATAGATTTAATGATTATCATATTCCTATAAGATCCCTACCAATAACTAAAAATTGTATATATTCTAAAGAACAATCACCAGAGTCAATAGTTGAGAAAAATGAAATGAAATCTTTACCTTATAGAAGTCTTTTAGGATGTTTATCATTTATAGCGAATCACACCAGACCTGACATCAGTTATGCAGTAAATATTTTTAGCCAATTTCAAAGTACAATAGAACCCCGATTATCCGAGTTAATGTGGACCGAGACTAACTCGGATAACCGAAAAACTCGGTTAAAGCGAAAAATTTAAATAAAACAATTCTGTATGTCTAAGCGTATATTTTAACAAGTACAAATGTTATACAGACTACGGGCAATTCCATATGCTGGACATTGAAATAGTTCTTTCACTTAAAAAAGTCTTTAATTGTTTTTGGTTTATGTTATTTTGGCGTTTCTCGGCATTAATGTATGAAAAGTAAAGGGGGAATTATTGTTGGATTTCTTTTCCTAAAGGTTTGTGAGATCATGTTCTGTTCATAATTTTTTTTGGTAGTCGTCTGAAAAATTTTAGAAATATTTCAAAGCTCGGTTAAAGCGGAAAATCGGATAATCGGGGCTCGGATAATCGGGACTGTACTGTAATCCGGGGCTTGTACATTGGCACGGTCTTCTAAATTTATTGGGATATGTTTATAATACTCAAAGCTTAAAACTGAAACTATTTTGTAATGAACCCCAAATAATTTCTTATTCAGACGCAGATTTCGCTTCTAACCGAGATGACAGAATCTCGATGGGTGGTCAAATTGTGTGTTTAAGTTAATCCCCCATCTCATGGAGAACTTTCAAACAAAAGTGTATCTGTCTGTCAACTATGGAAAGCGAATTTGTCTCTATGACCGAAACATCTAAAGAACTAATCTGGTTTGACAATATTTTAAATGAATGTATATCAAAACAACTTATCAATAGTGATTTATTAAAACCAATTATGTTTGTAGATAATCAAGCTGCAATAAACTTTGTAAAATCTCCAATTGAAAATGCAAAATCTAAACATATAGATGTAAAATTACTTTTTATTAGAGATTTAGTATTTAAGGATATGTTTCAAGTCTTGTATGTAAGAAGTAAAGAGAACCTAGCTGATATATTTACAAAACCTATGACGCGTTTAGAATTAAAAATTTTCATTGATAAACTTTTTGAGATTAAATAAATTTTATTGTTTATTTTTACCAAGTCAAAATTCTAAAGTTATTTTGAGGATATGATAAATATTAAGATATAGGATCTGATACTGCACTTTGTTTCAGGGTTCCTTCGTGAAGCTGAAATCTTATTCTTATGTGATAAAGTATCGGACTATTTGTGAACTCATCTTCTGAACCGTCGAACGGACCTGCCACGGATTTTGGACTTTGAATTACGGACAACTTTGGAACCACGGACTTCTGATTGGACAATGGACTTTGGAACATTCTATGAATACTGGAAGCACGGATTAAGTTTTTATTTCTTCTAATAAACTTTGTTAAATATTTAAGGAATTTTTGAAGTTTAATTTATTTGGAACTCCTAGTACTTTTGTAGATGTTCCAGGAAGATAACTGTTTAAATTTAAGGTTTAGTACTTTCTAGGTGATTTCATGGCTTTGCTTATGATACAAGATTTTCAAGATAATGGTATAAATGCATTTTGTAAATAGTAAGAATGGGAAGCGCTAGGGTAATTTTTGAATGTATTTTTAATTAGTAGTGTGATCTTGAATCGATGTGTCATATTAAGCATGCTGTGAGAAATTTGAAGCCTTGTTAAGTATTTTGTTACTTTTCATTTGTATATTATCATCTTTTGAGCGTGCACGCTCCTCAACCTGTTCAATTTGTTCTAGTTTTTCGACTTGGATTGTTAGATTGTTAAACTCTGATATTTTTAGAATTCAAATATAGTTGTAAATTGCTCAATTAGTTGGTTGTGGTCAGTTTAGTTTAAGTTTTTCTGAACTGAAAATCGTTCATTCGTTCAATCGTAGGATCTCGTTGAAACAGAATTTTTAGTCGCAGATGAGTAGAGGAGGGGCATTGTTAGCCATAACAAAAATGTCTACTCATCGTGCGGTAACGAGATCAAAAACATCAACAAAGATTTCGGTTTGTTTACAATTTTAAAAGTTGAGTTGTTCACGAAACGATGAGTTGTTCAGGAAACGATGTGCGGTTGACTTACTAATTTACATATGTTTTAGTTTTGTGAAGTAATTTATCTGAACTGAACTGAAGTAATTGAAGTTGGATAGATTTAAATAGTCAACACATCGTGGACTTTGCACTCTTTCTCTTTTTGAATCCTTTGATGTTCTAACATGTAGTTGATTCCAATTAAAGTTTAAGTCGGCGTCTGGTGCACGACTGCGTTTGTAGCAGTCAGTCGGGTGTCTTACGACATAAAAGATGAGTAACTAATTACTTTTAATTGTTGTTGTTTATTTTAACTGACCACTTCTAACCATTCTTGTGCAATGTTTTGTTGATTGAAATGTTGTTTATTTATGAAATATAAGATGAAATAAATAGTAACTGTTTTATTTTAAAAACTTGTTTTTCTTTCCTCTGCTGGATGCATGTAATTTTTAGTTGAACTTTTAAAATGTAACAGGACCCTAGTGCCGCGACATTCGGACCGACGGAGTTCCGCGACTTTCGGACCGACGGAGTTTCGCGACCTTCGGACCGCCGGAGTTTCGAGACTTTTGGATTGCCGAAAGTTCGGCAATTTGGCCGCAGCCCCCTGATCGGGCCGCAGCATTGCTGCAGTGCTGCACGGTTTCTGCTACCGGGGACAAGGGTTTTTATATAGAAGCAATGGAAGTACTTCCTTCCAGATTGGCATACACTTGAAAGTTTTAAATATTCTTCTTATATGTAGAAATAATAATTTGAAATTCACTATACTGGTATTCGAACCCACTGCAACTTTAACTCTCGGTTCCTATGGGTCGATGCTTGGCCGCTGCTCCACTGAATAGCGTCAATATTCAATAAGAATCCATATTTTGTGTGCACACAAGCACCAACTTAGAAATATATTATCCTAAATATCCATTTAGAAATAATCATACTTGGAATTTGTGTAGTTCAATCTGCAACTTTTCCAACTTTGCACCATTGTCCATGAGCTGACCTTCAATGGAAGCTGGGTCGCCCATTGCCGGGTTCTGTTCATAGACTCCCTTCATTTTCATGAGTCCATCTCTGAAAACATGTTGAATATATTTTTAAATACAACAGAGGTGAATAAAAACAACTGAAGCTTAATTGTGAGGGTTAATTTTTGCTATGAAATCAAGGCCGGATAAGCAATTAGGAAAATAATACAGTTGCCTACAGGCCCCATCCTTTTTATACGGCACCTCAGCTACTAGGTGGTCCCTTTATAATTTCAGGTTTCTTCCCCACCAAATTTATCACAAGATAATCACGATTATAAAATATTTGCATCACAAGGCCAGATTAAGCATTGCAGTGGGCTGTAGTGATAGTATACCTAAAATCCTAATTGTATAGTCATATTGAATTGCTTATTAACGTAAATACCTACTTTTGGCCGCCTTTTTCAATTAGTGAAAAGATTTAAATATATGATTTCCAAAATATAACAATTTTCGAATATTAATCCTTTTTTTTCCCCGGATTTTTTTTCAAGAATCATTTTTTTTTTTTTTACATGAAGGAACAAACTGAGGGGGTGACTGCTTAAATTATAAAATTTGTTTTGGGGGCCCCATCAAAATTTACTGCCTACAGGACCCTACAATGCTTAATCCAGCCCTGTATGAGATATTTCATAACAGTAATACCAACTAAAAGGAGAAATATACCTTAAGTTATATTTCAAAAGAAAATAAATTAAGTTCAAAAGAAACTATCAAAACAACCTACTTTTAAAATAATGATTGGCAAGGTTAACAAAAAGTCACACATAATTTTAGTACATTATAATTATATATAAATACTAAAGGGTTTTTGACATGCAGTAAACCTCTGCTTATTTAAAGGTGTCTTATCCGCTGCCAACAAAACCGTGTTCAAAGTGTATATTTTTATTTTAACAGATTATCCCTAATTTCGCTTATCTGTGGATGCAGCAACACCAAATTCTGGTAAATCAGTGTCATTGGCTTGTACCTACAATTCAACTAAATGTATTTTATACCTGGCTGCTGTTTCTTGGGATATTTTTGTTTTAATTTCATCGATTTTGGCTTGTAACTTCTTTTTTCTCTGGTTAGGAGGCAAGTCACTACAGTCTTCCTTAATTTCGACAACATTATTCTAAAAGAAAAACATTCGATCAATAAAAAATTTTTAAGTGCAAGAAAACTCAATATATTATAACCAAGCAAACATGGCAGCATGAAAAAAACATAGAAAGACATTTCACACACATAGCTGCACACGAATACAAATAGGCACATAAAATCAACTATGAATCACGTAGGTTTGTCAAAGGAGATAAAAATAGTCAATAAAATGATTACAAGTGTTAAAGTAACACTTTGGTATTAATACCCGTTTCATACACTACTATTTATCAGAGGGACAGGTTTTGCACTCAAATCATAGATTGTCCATCTGTAAGAAATTTTCGTTTACACCCTTAAAAAGAACTGTAAATTACAATCGGATATGGTACAGTTACATGTTGATTAGTTATGAAAGATAGTTTGGTTTTAAATACCTTCTGAAATTCCTGAAAAATGAAATCAATATCTGAACCAAATCAAGCTTATAGCAACATGGACACTTCTGTGGGACATTGGACTACCGTAGATTTGAGATGCACCAGGTCATATGCATACAATCTTAACAATTATTTTTCTTTTGCTGCACATTTTGTCCCATAAGATGGCAGAGGCAAACGGCTGGGGTGCTAGGCATATGTCCCGGTAAGGTGGTCAGCCTCACGCGGAACCCCCAGTGTTTAGTTCCTAAGCATGCTTGGTACACATTTTATCGACCCACTCAAGGGATGAAAGGAAGGGCCAACCTCGTCTAATCCTGGTTTCGATCCCCGGACCAGTGGTGTGGCAATTTGAACCACTACCACTAAGTCACAGGGCTTCTACTTAAAAGACTTAGTGATCAACAATCTAAGGGACGTTAGTACAACACCACCAACCATACTATCCAGGACCAAAGTACGACTATACTTGTGCTTTGAGGCAACTTTCTTGTAAATAATAATTTTTTCGAAATGACTTTTTTTTTAACTGAAGTGATTTAAAGTAATGTGTTAAATTCGTGCCTTGGCAAGAGATATTGTCAGAACTTGCTAAGAATGTGACTGCTAAACATCATTTGTCCTAACTCTTGCAGAATTTTACTGTTTGTGTCGTGCGAAATAAAAATATGTCTCGTAATAAAGGCAGTTTCTTCAAAGAAACATAGTAGACTTGCCTTATGTACTCCGAATAATCAGGGCTTATTCAAGTTTACAGATTTAAAAAAAAAACTAGTTGTTAGTAAGCAAAAGCAAGCCCAAGGCAAGAAATAACCAAGAGAGCGATCAACTTATAAAGCAAGCAGTAGAGCAAGCGAAACTACACCAAAACCACATTAATACTTACGAAAAGTTACCATGTATCATAGAAGTTAGATACGCAATGTGCAAGTTATTAGATCATGTAAAAGAGAATAGTATGTTAGTTAATATAATAACCACGCCAAAATACAAATATTCAGTTTTAAAAAATAATATTTAGTACTAGTTACAGTTTGCATACAATTTTTTTTTTATAATATAGAAAATAAATCAATGTACTGTATTCTCGAATGCTTACAAGAATGTTCCTATAATAAAGCAAATGCATACACTTAAAATTTCCACAATATTATTTTACATGTAACAACACAACATATAAACAAAATTGCATTAATTAAACCTAGCATCATTATGCTAAACATCAATTAGCACACAGATGACGTAATACTAAAATGTTTTGAAAAGCTTTTTTCAAACATGTCTAATTTTACCATAAGTATCATTTGCATTGAAAAGTGTTCTCTGCAATACAGTTTTAACATTAAATTTTTGCGTCAAAATTAAGTTTTTAACAATAGGAAATTAAAATACTAACAGAGCTCTTCGCAAAACATCTCAGAAATGGTCCAATAATTTTAAGCACACAAAACAAAAAAAAAAAACATCTAAAATTAAAAGTAATAGTAAAATACACTATGATATGAATATTATTACACTATTATATGTACTATGGAGTAATTTGTTTGACCAGGTGCCTTGATAATACTCAAATATGCAATTATTGTACAATTAAAAAAATTATACAACTTTATTTAAGTTATAGTTCTTCTGATTACAACTAAAGCACCGAAATAACTTTCTTCTCTTATCACCTCAAGTATTTTCGTAGGTAAACCACATGAGCTTATATATTTGAGTTTTTCTCCTACCCTATGTGGGTTTTGGCAGGGTAGAACGCAATTGAAGAGTACAGGGGAAAAACCATTTCATCTACTGGATATCTGTCTGTATTGAGGTGAGAAGTTGCGATTGGAAACCGGTTTCTCCCTTGGTTCTTCGTTTGCGGTTTGAGAGTAAGACTAGTGTCTAGATTGAATCTCGATGATAGAGATAGCAAAAAAATGTTTACGAAGCTTGCCTTGTAATCAGAAGGACTACAGCTCATTAAAGTCCTATTGTTCCTAAAATCCATTTTTGATTATTAATCCTTTGACTAGGAATAATTCCCCCCCCCCCCCCCTGCTTATTATTCAAAAGGACAAAATAGGTCACAAATACGGCCACAAAAAGTAATTTTTAACAATTTCAGTCCCAATGAAAATTTGGCATCATCATTTTTGAATTGTTTTCTGATCATCTACAGCCATTTATGATATCAAAAAGCACATCATTCGTTTCTTCAAACTTTTTCTATTAGAAAATATTTTTCTATTGATCCCAATAGATGTCAACCCTATATATTTTTTAAAACTATGGTCAGAAACACGATGCCAAATGGCATCACTGGGACTGAAAGGACTAAACATTTTGTTGGGACAAATGAGTCTGGTTAGTAGCAAAAAAAGGGTGGCACACATACCTTAGGATTACTGAATATGTTCAGAATCTTTCCCCTTTTCTTGTTCTTTCCCACCGAAAGTGTCCCTCTCACTGTCAGGGTGTCTGTGCGATTGGACGAAAGTGTTCCGTTGTTCACGCCTCCATACAGAGGGTTGCTGAGGTCTTCGAACGGGACGTCTTCAGGTGGCTCGTAGCCGGATTTGTATTTTTCTATCACTAGGTAGGAATCCTGGAAATGACATTGATTGGTAAGTGAAGCTGAATAAAGTAGGCATTATCGTCAAATGCTTTAAATATTTGTTAAATTCAAAATTAAGTTAGAGCGAGTGCTAATTCAGTAATGTAGCATAGAGTTTTCTTTTATTAGTGACCTAACAAAAAAAATATCCTGGGTAAAAAATATCCAAAGTAAAACCACCTATTTTGTGGTTTTACTTTGAATATTTAAAAGTGTCAAAAAATCATTCGAGCTATAACGAAAAATGTGGCAAAATTGAGAAAATATCAGCCAAGTAAAAACTTCTACAAACAATAAATGAGTATCCATTCTATTTAGTATAATTGAGGGCCCATCAAAATTTACTTTGTTTGCATAAAAATATACTAATAATTTGTTATTACAAACATTGGGATTCAGAAATCAGTTATCGGCACAAACTAATTGAATAATAGACTAAAACGGAAGATAATGAATACTTATATAACTTTTCTAAAATTTTTAGTAACATATAATAAAACTTTCTTATTCTTTGGCACAAGCATTTAAAAGATTTAAAGAAAAATGGAGCCAAATTGTACTTAAATGTGGTTTCGTAGGAGCTTAAGGCAATATACAAATTTTGGCACTAAATTCCAATCCCTGAATTTCAACACTCTAGGTGCATTATACACTGTTTGACCACAACCTAAACAGGTGGTTAAACTAAAAACACGGTTTGTTCAAAGTAGAAAGTTACTGGCTGGAGGATGTGGTGTGAAAAAGGCCCTTTATCGGTTAAGCCATGCCTTATCTGTTAAGAATCAGGATATATGTGGTTTATATCCTAGATGACATGATCCTAGAAGAGCTAGAAAATTCACACTACAATTAAACCACACATATATTTCTCAGGGCCGTGGATAGCCTAGTGGTTAAGACCTCGTTCTCGGAAGGTCCCGCGATCGAGTACCGACACCACTGAAGATCCATTGATTATATGCGGGGTACATTCTTGTTAAATCTGCGAGTCTGAAAGTCCTATGGTCGTTCATGGTGCAGTTTCCCACGGGCACATGTGCCTGGAGGCTATTTCCCTCCCCTTCAGGAACATGTCTAAATTGGGGAGGTGGCAATAGATGACAGCCTCTGTCAGCACGATGCCAAGTCAGATTCCTGTCATGTAGTCTCTATGTTGGCCGTTTGTAAATAATTTTCATGCAAAACTATATTTTTCACAACATGTTACACGTTGTGATGAGTCGTTTCCGCCCTTGTCCCACTGCGGTGCCGCCATGACGTCACTTTCCCGTGATGGGCACAGGATTGGGTGGGCATTGCCGCGGGGCGTGGCCAGAGGTGACGTAACGAGCCTATCAGAATGAGAGGGCGGTCCTGAGCGCCATATTTAAGTAGGTGCTTGGGGAAGCCGCCTCTTTCCGCCATTCAACTTTGCAGATGGCGCGAATCTGGGCTTGCTATGTCCGATATTATGTTTTTCAGTCTGCTGTCAATACGATTGTTTTTATTTTAAACATCGCAATATATTAATTTCTGCAAACAAATTGTCTGTAGCTTTTTTCTCAGTTTTTCCTTCAATAAATCAAAGTTATTTGACTATTGTGTCCTTACTGCGTGCCCTAACCAACTCCAATGCTCTACTTGGGCATCTCGCATCGGGAACTGCACCTCTTCTCCTTAATCCTTGCCCGCTTCATGGGAAGAGCTTGGATTACCCTAGTGGCTTTAGTAACAAAAACAAAATATATCCCTCTGCCATACCTCTCTTGGGTTGATGGCCTCTGCGGCTGCGATTATGCCATCCAAGCACTTGTGAACGATGGGCAGAACTTGCTTGTGCACGTCGGCCGTCCTCTTCATCACGTTCTGGATGCAGGCGATGCGCCGCTCCTCCATGTCTTGAAGTTGCTACAAGAAGGGACACAATTTAATAATGAAATTAATGTGACTAGATCATGGATCTAGAAGAAAAGGGGAGTGATGTGTGCCATTCCCTGAACAGCGCAGCAAATTAGCCGGTTCAATAACCAAACACAAAGGAATACACGGCACTTCAGCAAAAAAGGGGCAGAAAACCTAGAAACTTGCCTATTTTGCTTATGGGTTCGTCTTCGCTGGTTCTTATTAAGTGATCCACATGGTTATTTCTTAAAAAGTTGGAAATTAAAGTTAAAGAAAGTTAGTTTCTTTTGAACTAAAAATGTTAAAATACATTTAGGAGCCCAAGTCAATATGATAGAGGGGTCTCATACAAGTGTAGGGAGAAAATAGTCCTTTTCTGCCATGTTCCCTCAAAAGGGTGCGAGTGGGTTTTCAGCTCGCTGACACTTCACTCCAGTTTCCCTTCTAGCTCAATGGACCAGATTTTGAAAACAATTAGGTTTGTAAACAAATCTGTTAGTCAGCTTAAACAAAACATTTTTGTTCCAACAGGAAAAAAAGCAACAAATACAGTATAAACAAATTTTATATTAAACATTTACATTTCTAAATTTGGTAAATTTATTTGTTTTCTTTGGGAAATTCAATAATTATTTCATTAATTTATGTTTCAAAGAATAAATATGTCTGTAGCCTCCTTAGTTTGGACTATGAAAGTGGTTGAGGGACAGACTGCCGGATTAACGATTGTAATGCCTACCACTTTTAACGTTATGGAGAGCCAGAGGAGGCTAAAACTCAGGACATTCCATCGCTATCCAACTTCTCTCAATCTTAAAATTATAGAATACATTTTCTACTAAATAAAGCGTAAAAAATTCACCAATGAATATCAAATGTTTAAATACAAAAACAAAATGTTGGAACACATAAAAATTCTGGCATACACTCTAATTATTTTCAGTTCGAATAGAGTTGCAAATGGAAATTGTGTGAGTACATGGTAATTGGGCAGCATAAGTATTGTATATGTGTAATCCTAAAAGTCTTATCGTAATTTAATCATTAAAAAAACAGAAGCGTAACGGTTTACTTTTAAACCAAACTTTATTCTTCTGGAGTCTTAACTGACTTCAACGTCTTACTTTTTAAAAACTACTACAATCATGCAATATCGCGCATTCTTACAGTTTCAACCATAAATGATGTAAACATATGCGGAAGAAAGTTTATATTCAAAACTTAACAGAGACATGACATATACCTGAAATATATTTGGCAGAAGATCACTGTAGTGGAGCCTTTGAAGTTCATTGGTTTTCTGTAATTGGTTGGCATAATCTGTTTTGCAGTCTTCGCAGCTTCGGCTTTTTTGTTGAGCATGTAAACGTGCCTGTGAAAGCAGAAAAAAGAAATTAATAAACAATATGATGCACAAACAACAGGATTTTCAAATTATTACTAAAATAAAAGTAAATGCATATTAAATAAAAATGTATACTTAAAAATATATATCTTACTTTTTCAACATCAGCCCTAGAAAGGTTAATATCTGCATCTATTTTTACAAATGTATCGTTAGCCTTTTCCGCTTCTTTAAAGGACTTCTCATAAGATTTTTTAAACTGTAAAAAATGAAGTTTCAAATTGCATAAGTGTAGTACAAAAAAATTACAAAAATATTGGTCAGAATCCACAGGTTGAAAAACTTTGCTTAAAAAAATTTGGCTTTTGCTTAGTCAATTATTTTAAAAACACTTATTCACCCCCCCCCCCTAAAAATTAAATGAAGTACAATCTCGCAACATAATGTAATCATTATTGTTTTAAACTACAATGAAGTTTGATGAAATTAAATATTTGAAAGATTTCAATCAACGTAGATGGAAAAAATGTACAATTTGTTAACTTACCTTATCAAGAGCATACCTAGAATTCTGTAGATTTGTTTGGTATTTTGACCCATCATTTAAATGCTGAAAAATATATACAAATAAATTAAAGGTAAAATAATAAAAAATGCATAAAATGAGTTTTATTGCTTCTTTATAAAACAGTATTTGGATATCACATTTAACACAAAACGTTAGAAAACATCCATACATTATTGTACAAGTTTCCCAATTATATAGTTAAAAATGGGTACTGAAGGTAAAGCCCTAATGGTTTAAGCATGCGTCTACTAAACCTAAGTACTATTACAAAATAGGAGAGCATTTATAACTTAATTATTCATAAAATCAGTTAAAAGTCAATAAGGAGATAAAAAGCTAGTGTATTTCACAAGATTTCTCTTGCATGGATTACACTGCAAAGCCAACGAATTCAAGATAACAATAATAGAATTTTTAAAAAAAAATCTATCAAAAGACTACAAATAACCTTTCAACAACAATTTTACAATAAAATTAAACTTTTGGAAAAATTATAAATAAGTTTGAGTTGATTTGTGTTTTTTGATGAGCTGATTTTGAAAATCTAATTCTTTTTCATCACAAAGGGATATTTTGCAAAATCAATAGACAGACGGACTGGTTCCTCTGGCTCTTCATGTGTCTCTCTGAAACCATTCTACAGCTCAAACTAAAAGATTTATGTACTTCAAATTTGGTACACGAGTAGGAGGTACAGCTGCGGAAATAAAAAAAGTACCACTAGTGATTATTTCAGCCATTAGTCACCCTATTGAATCGGACCTTTTTGAGATTGTGAACAATTAACGTTCTGAGTTAATTGCATGACACAAAATTCGCATAAGGGGCCGTCTTCATATAAAATATGTTACGAACTTTGAAATTTCCAATGGCAACACCCAATTTTAATAACTTAGAAATGTTAAGCACTCTCGAAAACACTTAAATCTAAGTTTTTGTTACATTTGGATGAATATTTGACGAGTTATTCAATCAAATCACTTGCGAACCTTTTGGGGATCATCTCTAAAATGACAAGCGCAGTCTAGTTCTTCCTTTTGCAAGGCCGTCTTTATTTATCAATTGCACTTAATGTTATACACAGTCCCCTAAAGGGTAATTAAAAAGTATTTTGTGATTTACTCAGCAAATTATGAATAAAAGTTTTTAAAATTTGGAATTTCGCTTAAACTTCTTGTCTTAAATGCATTTTTGTAAAAATATAGAGGGGTTCCTATTCATATTTTTTTTAAAAATTAATATAATAATTATTAAAAAATATATAAATTGTTTTAAATGCCCCAATATTGAATGCATTTTGTTTGGGCTATTATAATTTCTTTTCAGTAAAAAATTCGTTTCATTATCTTAATTATTTATAGATAGGGATAGTTTTTTATGTGCAACTCATTTAACATTATGGGACCTAAACTTTGCACGTCTCTAACTCCCCTAACAATGCTTAAAAACTAACGAAATTTGGCATTTCGTATTAACATAGGTCATAGATTTGAAATATGGACTCAAAAAGGGGTGTTACTATTGGAAATTTTAAAGTTAGTAGCATTTTTAATATGAAGATGACCCCTTATGCAAAATTTGTGTCATGCAATTAACTCAGAATGTTAATTGTTTACGATTTCGAAAAGGTCCGATTCTATAGGGTGACTAACGGCTGAAATAATCACTAGTGGTACTTTTTTTATTTCCGCAGCTGTACCTGCTAAGGAAGTTATTGAAATTGCTTGATATGGTATGCAATTACCTTTAAATTTATTGCTTTTTTGAAAGTTGTTTTATGATACAAACTCCTAGTATTTTACTAGTTTTAATGGGGGAAAAATAAAATCAGTAGCACAACAACTCCATGAATGGCTCAACAGCTTTCCTGCTAAGTTTGCTAACAAAGTCACATAAAACTATTGGTCCCTTTCTACACAGATTGTGACAGGGAGAAAGGGATGGTTAAAAGAATGCTGGAAAACAAAGAGCTACAAACCCTTTTCCTTTCATCTTTAAGCTCTTTGACCAAATCTACAATTTCTTTCATAATTTGACCAGAAAAAGTTTCTGATATGATTTCATGTTGACCAGCTATGTCGTTTACTTCATTGAGCATTCGTACATAAGCTATTGAAGTTGAAAATCTAAAAGAAACACATATTAAGTTAGGGTACCTCGCCCAATGTGGTGATTGAACCCAAGAATTAAATAACAAAATTAAGGAATAACAAGAATTCAATAAAAATAAGAAAAAGACATTATAATACTAACTGATTATCCTCCTCTTCTTTCTTCTTTGGCTGGTGATTTTTGACAAGTTTCCTAGACAAATAAGTTTTAATTTTAAGAGTCAATTTAAACTTTGAATTATTAATTAATTTCAACTATACAATATTAAATTATTAACAACTTTCCAAAACATACACAACATATTAAAACAAAGAGTAATAGCATTTAAAGAGTTGCTTACCTGAGCTTATATGCATAGTCTGATTCTATACTACACCTTTCTTTTAAAAATATACCATATTTTTCTAAAAATTCTATGCCTTTAAGGGTATGGTGTCCTAAATTGTCATATTGGTCCTGCAAAAAAAGTATAAAATTAATAAACATTCACAATTATAATACACCCCTATAACTTTTAATATAAACTTCAATAAATGCACTGTAACTTTAGTGTGTGCTGCATAAACGTATTTTTGGCTTGTTTTACATGTGAATGTATTAAGTATCGTGTATTGTAAATATGTGAATGTATTATGTATCGTGTATTGTAAATATGTGAATGTATTATGTATCGTGTATTGTAAATATGTGAATGTATTATGTATCCAGAAAAGGTCACAAAGGCTAAACCCTTTATTTTGAAAATGTGTAACAGAAAGCTTGTGCCTGATAGGAGATATTATGTTGACATTTATATATTAACGATATTTCATATGCTTTCTAAACTTCAAATCAGTTTTCTCCTAGATTATTTTCACATTGATTTTGTGACTTTAAATGGATAGAATTCAAAATTAACTTCTTATAGAATTTTCTCATAAATTTTTTAAAGTACATTTCTTTAAAATTTAAGCATTATATTTTAAACAAAATAGTAAACCCTGAAAAATTATTTTTTTAAAATGCTTTAGAAACATAACACATCAATTTGATACTTTTTAAAAAAAATTTGGACCATCTAGTGTTAGAATAGTTTACATACATTTCTATAGAAAAAATATACCTCCAAAAGTCAAAAAAGTGAAAAATGACACATATCCCTTAAGGATATATTCCACTGTCCTCGGGTAAACGGGAAGCTTTAACTTTGGAATACTCTACAATTAAAAAAAAATCCTTAATTGATAACCCACTCAACCTCCCCCGCTCCAAACACCCCCCCAACCTCAAAAAAAAAAAAAAAACACCATCTATAATGTTCTAGCGAGGTTGAATGGGAAAGCAGCTCATGTGTTGTCTCATGCATCAGTTCTTTATTAATTTCCGCCGCCTGAACGGTCCGATCGACGAGATGAGACCATTTACAGAAAAAAAAAAGAAACATAACATACAAGACCCATTTACACCTAATCCCCCAGCCAACCCATAAGAATGGCTTCCTCATGGGTATTTGATGAGCGAGTCGTTATAAGTGAAGCGTTGCATATTATGCCGCTGCTTAATGAGCTTGTTTCCGCCGGAGAGGGTTAAAAAGAGAGTATTGTAGTTCACGATTGTGTTACAAACTGACAAGTGGCAATTTTCTTTTCAAATAAATAAAAAACGATAATATTAGCATTGTGTTATGAACACTCTTAAAACAAACACTCCTAATTTAACTCAGTCTGAGTGGATTTCACTCCTCCAGACTGGAAAATGCACTTCTCCTTTTAGTCCTTTTGGAGTGGATCCTTTGTGTGTTAAACCTCCGACAGGATCACTCCAAACGAGTGATTTTAACTCAGTCTGAGTAAATATGCATGCCTTTACGGTGTCGAAAATGCACTTCTCCAACTGGAGTGGATTTCACTCTTTTGTTTTAAGAGTGAATCTTTTTATAAGAGTATCGAAAGCTAGTGCGAAAAAGGTGCGAGTTGCTATACATAATTTTTTTTTAATTAAATGTTCGCAAGATGGCGAAATTTTAGGACTTTCCCACGAGTGATAAATATTTATTTCCCCAATTATATAAACGACTTAAAAGTATTGGTAAGAAAAATACGGATGCATCATCCCAACCATGGGTTAACGTTTTTGCTAAAAGAATTTAGGCAAATGCAACCGCCGCGCCGCCGCCGCCGGAGTTCGAAAATCCCTGAATATCGCGAAATCCACCAAGCTTGAAAATTCGCCAGACCACGAAAAAGGTTTTGACCTCTATAAGATTTATTTTCGAAATCGCTAACAGTTTCATCGGCCACAACCCCACAAGTCGGAAAGTAGAGCTTGTATTACCATGAACACTACAAGGTAAAGAGTGATCCTAAAAAGATTTAATAATAATCACACGTCAAAATACATCTAACAGTTATATTCCATAATGTATAACTAATGAAATAGTGTGCTGTGTATTTACAGGTTATCCAGGGTTGGTTGAAGACCTAAAAAAGTTAGCAGCCATAACAATTTTCATGGAGACATTTTTGTAACATTACTAACAATAAATTCACATCAAAGTTGAATGACATTATACAATGTTTGACCATAAAGCAAACAGGTAAACGGTTTGTTTAAACTAAGATACTAAAAGCAAAAGCGGGAGGATGTGGTGTGAAAAACGCCTTTCTTGCCCTATCGGTCAAGAATCCGGAAGTATGTGGTTTAGATCAAAGATGACATCACCGGAACCAAAAAATTTACCGTTCAATTGAATGAGTAAACGAGCATATGTTACATGATTTTTAAGTTTTCCAATTTAAACGCCCTTTCCTGTAGCGAAAGCTTTGACTTATGCCTAAAGGTTACACGTTATTAGTATTCGCCATATTATCAATGTAATTCGGAAATTTTAAAATGTACACGAACAGGAAACTAAATAAATGCCTTGTTATATGCCAAGTCATACACAGAGATACATAAATACAGCGAACGGTTTTCCAGTGTATATTAAAATACATTACA
This sequence comes from Hylyphantes graminicola, assembly GCA_023701765.1. NCBI lineage: Eukaryota > Metazoa > Arthropoda > Arachnida > Araneae > Linyphiidae > Hylyphantes > Hylyphantes graminicola. The sequence goes on from CM043115.1 coordinate 62,478,509, forward strand.
CTGAGAATGGATGATGATATTTTTAACAGTTAAGTAAGCGCAACAAACAATACACCACAAAAATCTCATTTTCAGAATAGGATTGTAAAAATTTAACAATGGATTAAGATACACACAAAAAGTAAAAACTTTATAATTTATTTTTTCGTTGATTCAATCATAATGGATATTTAGACCAATTACATGAGAAATTGATATAGTGTAAAGAAGCAATTGCTAAATTCTACGTTTTTATTATAATCTAGATAATTCTTTAATGACTTTTCAGAGAGTTGTGATGAGAGAAATACTGACATGAAAATCGGGTAGGGGTAGGTAGTAAAGCAAGATGTCTACACCAAAGTGAATAAAGATAAAAAAAAATTCGACCAAATACAGTTATCAAAACTTAACAAGAATACCACACCCAAGAGGGACTGCTTAGTATTGTATAAAATCCTGACAATTGAGCAAGCGTCTAGTACTATGGAAACACTGCCCTTTGTGCCGATAGATCATGGAACGGAAGTTATGAGACATATTCCTCTTCCAGCATGTGATTCTTCCACGGCACAAAAGCGGGAAGTGTGTATCCGCTACCTAAAGTACACAATTCTTGTCGAAAAGCGCAATCAGTAGATTTGCTGATCAAGCTCGTCACGTTTCCTGTAGACGACGTCAAAGAGCTCCAAGTAAATCCCATTCATTCATCAGGTAATCAAGTAGGAATTGGATTTGACTGGGCGTGACACTTTCCTTGCTATAAAGCGTATATTCTGGAGTGAGTGGTTTTTGAAAGAGTTATAAGTGGTCCCTAAGTTGCCACACGACTTGATTGTAGAATTCATTTAAAGAAAACTAAAATTTAAGTGTAATAGTATATTTCAATCATTACTTTTTCACTACTATTGTCGTTCGATTGGCGTAACTATACGCCCCTAAATCATTGCTAAATAAGACACTAAATTACTCAAGAGCATTTGGATGACTTATTAAGTAAACTTGCCAATACGTACATCCATACACAAGGCAGGTGAAGCGTATTGAATATAGATATTATGGTTTTCAAGTTATTTAAATTATTATGCATTAAAACGACATATTTTATTAATTTAAAATTTAAAATAATTTTTAATGGTTTAGAACACACGTCGTTAGAATGAAGGAAAAATGCAAGTCGCTTAATTGTAAACCAACTGTAACTCGTAGAAGAAAAAGCTTGACATCGTAGAAGCTTTGACTCGTAGAAGACTGTACTTGACAGTAAAAACTGGAAACCCTAAAAAGAAATAACGCTTGGGGAAAAAAAAAACTTCTTGAAAAGGCTAGGCACCACAGATGCCATACCCAACTTGAAGAAATTTTTTAGAACTCTTTATAGATACATAATTTTGACTTCTTGAACGAAATGCAAAAATGTTGGAGAACCGACTACGGACTACGGTACACATTTCTTTGCTTATTTGGATAAACTTATTTGGACAGGAAGTTGTTTCCTCCTAACTGCAGCCGATAAGGGGTTAATAGGGAAAAGTATTCTAAACTGGAAAAGCCTTTCAATTCAGTCTACACAATGCAAACAAGCATTAGTTATCCCAACAGCCGAAAAAGACAATAGCGGTATGAAAAAAATAGAGAAATATAACTGCATTTCCATTCCAAAATGACAATCGGCATGCGATGGAATATCCCAACTAATCGCGGGTTAATTGATGTCGATACAATGGACCGCAACGGATCGAACGTCAAACAGTTGAGGCATACATTAAAACATACTAAAACGTTCTAAAGGAACACGTGTGTTGCACATCTACGTTAAATGCATGAATGGATTTGTATATATGAATGGAGACTTATTATTTGAAATAGAAACTTAGATTAAAAAGTCATTATCTTTTGACAAAAATCCACAAATATTAAATCCCGAAAATAACAGTACTCCAGGATTACGGTAAATGCCATTCCCTACATGCCGAGGATTTTTAAAAAATCTAACAGAACTAACAACCTCGATTATTTCTAACATTCAAATGACATTTAATAATTAAGGAACTGCGTCATTTATCGATACGGTATAAAAGGTGTGAATGAGTTCCATATATTCTTTCATATTACGCTACTTCAATACTATCTACATTGGCAATTGTTTTGCATAAATGAGCAGGATCTAACTTTTTATGAGAATGCAACCCAATCTAGTAATGTTTACTGTTGTGGTTTTACCACAAACTGATAGTCTGATAGGGAACATAACTTTTATTATCTCTAAAACAAGAGATAACGAAAGACAAGAACAAACACAGTGGAGGCATGGAACAACGCACCTGAGAAGGGAGACTTAAACAAAGCTTCCACTGATGGATGCAATGGGTTATTATTTTACAACATCTTACCTTCAGGGACGGATTTAGCAGAGGGTACATAACGACAAAAAAAAATCTAACTTAAGACAAAAAAAAAACCCGTAAAAGCAGCCCTTTTAGTTAAAAAAAAAACCATTACAAGTATTAAATCACAAAACAGGCACCAGAGGTTCCCGATTTCTGAATTGTGATGTTACTTACTGAATAAGGAATTAGTCACGAATTGGAAGCCTTGTGACAATCTAGTAACCTACGACTATTTTTTTTTAACTTGGGGAAAAATCATACTTCTATTTTGTATTATCTTTAACATCTGCTGGCTATAAATACCTTTTAGACGATTATGATTTCAAATATCGCTCTTAAATATTTTAAATGTTGGATGACTTTTCTTTAATTTAAGTATACAGAATATTGTTGATTTAGAATTTAAAAGATTAAAATATAATAAAAGCTTTAAAAAAATTGAAATTTTTGTATAATAATAGTTAATTAAGTACCTAGAATTTGAAATATTTTCTGTTTTTTAAAAATAATAGTTATTTAAAATAAGAAATAAATATATCAGCCCAATTTAATTTAAAATTAATTACCAATAAAAAAATTGCTATCATATGTTTTTAAGGAGGAGCTCCATGTTGAATTCGCATCCCAGTGACAGGTGGGCTAAAGACTCAAAAGGTGGCTTTTTGAATTGAAATTACTGAAAGGAGACAAATTGTAACCGGTCTAATCATTCGTGTAAACAACAAGTTCGAGCCAAGAGCATGATGCGACTGAGATTCATAGTGGTGTTAGCATTTATGCAAAAGGTAAAGTAAAGGTATTTCGATTCAAGATCGAAGTTCATGGCGATTACAGAATGAATGTCGAACAACGAAATCTGAAATGGGAAAACTGTCAGTTGCTATAATGTTTTTATGCCCTATATAAGTCACAAGTTGACATTATAAACATTACAGACACAATGGATATTTTATTCGTTGGAAACTGTTGCCAATTGTACTTGAGAAAGTGAAAATCCTTAATCAGGCTTTAGGTTTATCTCATAATAACTATGAATGCAAATTTGATAAAAAGATTAGCATTAATCATAACGGTTGTAAACTCGATTGACCGAAAACTGAAGGTTTGAAAACAAATACAGAGCATCAAGAAAATGAATTTTTAAGGGATTCAAGCGAATAATAACAAATCAGAAAATTACTCGGATTCGGGTACGGTTAAAACTAACTCAATAACAACTTGTACTAGTAAGTACTTAGTCAGGACGACCAGTAGTTTTGGCGAGTTGGCGAATTCTTTCCAAATGAAATCTATTTTCAATTAAGAGTTTAAACTGGAGTCAACTTTTTGACTTTTTTTCGAACTCTTAAGGTAGGCGAATACCCAAAATTCCCCAAAATTATTTTTTCCGATTAACTTACACTTGGACATTTTTTTTTAAAAAAAAACTTGTATATTACACCAGATGTTAGAGGTTCATGGCACAGATATATATTGAAATAACATTTGTAAAAAATTTCAGGTAAATTAATGTAAAACTTTTTATGCTAGGAGTGGTGGCGTAAACCCCCCTTTTTTTAGTTGAAAAACACCGTTTAAAATAAATCAATTATATTTAAATAAAAAAAATTGTCCAAAAAGCATTGTTCCTTATATTTGCAATCACTATGCCAAATTTGGAAAAGATTAAACCAATAGTAAAAATTTTAGAATTTTGGGTATTCGCCTACCTTAACAACTTTTTAAAGTTTCTGTAAAACTTTAACGTTTTATTCCGTGTTATTGACTCCTCTCTAATATATATCTACGTTTTGTGGTTCAGGCGGAGATAAATTTCTGACAGACATCTATAGCCACACATTAATATGGTAGATGCCACTTTACAACACTATTTGCCAGTCCTGATAACATAGTATATTCTCATTTCTTCCAAGCTACTGGTATGTAATGCGAGCAAACGAGTCATGACGAGATCAGAGATTACTCAGGTAAATCGTTCCTTTTTGAGTAATCCGCGTTCCAAGAGCATTACGTTTGTCCGTCAAACAAAAAAAAAGCCGACATGGAACTAGAAGTTTAACAACTACACGTCGAATGAAGCTTTTGCTATTAAATTTTAAGGAAAAAATATATTCACATTTATTTGTCGTTTAAAGGTCGGAGTTCGCCAATTCGTCGGAATGGTTGGAGAAAGAGAGACAACAAATCACTTTATAATCTATTAAAGTAGAGGTTACATGGGACTCTTCACTTCCTCATACAGCTCGCTAAGGAGTTTAAAAAAACTCACAGCACTGACTTGTTTGTTTGCAAAAAAAAAAAAAAAAAAAAAAAAAAAAATTCTAGACAACTTAAATGATCCTAAAAAGCGTGAAAATTAGGGAACTCTTATAGAAATATAGAAGTTTATTATGTATTATTATTTTTAAAATTTAAGGTGTTAATGAATTTATAAAAAATAATCTTTAAAGAACTTTAACCCTTTCAGTGTCAGGGATGCCATTTGGCATCATCACGTTTCTGATCATAATAATAAAAAATAATAAGACTGACATCTATTGGAATTAATAAAAAAATATTTTCTGATAGAAAATAGCTTGAAGAATCGAATGATGTGCTTTTTTGATATCAACAATGGCTATAGAAAATCAGAATTGTTTTTCGAAAATGAGGATGCCAAATTGTCATTGGGACTGAAATGGTTAAAAAGAAAAACTCCTTTGACTTTTCCAGGAAAAGCCGGCTTCAGGCGGCAGGCATGATATTTAGGGGTGTTCGTGTTCGGAAAACGAAAACTAAAAATTCTATTTCGTTTTTTAATTCTTTCCGAAGTGAAAGGGTTAAAAAGGAGTAACTTGTGATGAGTAAGATAATTTTTTTCTAGCCCATTCTCAACAAAAAAATATCTTGTAACTGCAAAAAAACTAAATTCCGGCCAGCAACAACACAATGCTAGCCACTATTTTCACAAAAGACAGAAAAAAAAATACACAAGACGCAGGAATCTCGATATAAATCACGTGTATAAAAGGAACCCTTCATTCATCGGACCTATCAGAGCAGGAAAAGTGGTCAAAGGATTTTGATTGAAAAAGTGGGTTTCTATTACAATGGGAGACCGGCCTCACAATGGAAGAAGAAATATGCACGTGAAAGGACTGAGAGCAGACGTGTAGTGTTAGACTGGAAACTTACAAGAGAAAATGAACTTTACTTTAGCACATTTAAGGGGGGATCATAGTTAGCGACAGCAAAAATGACCAATTCTCAGTATTGATTTCGAAAGGCTCTAAATCATTTAAAAATTATGGTACAATAAAAAAATTGTACCAAATCATAAATTGTACTTTTATTATTATATTTACACCTAAGAATCTTATTTTTAAAAATTATTATTTTTGAAAAAAGACATCTTTTGAAACATACAATTACGAATTTTCAAAAATACAAGTATTTTTTCGGTACACTTTTCTCCAAATCTATTAAGTATTTCTTAATAATTTCTTTTGTGTGTTATAAAACCATTTTAGATCTAATTAAGTCACCTATTTTTTTTGCCTAAAATAATCTTCAAATTTTATTTTAAAAGCATTATATTCTGAATTCATAAAAATACTGATTTTCAACGAAGAAAAGTGTAAAATAATAATAAAAAATTTTTAATTTGTAAGACTAAATTAGGTGACTTAAATAGATATAAAATGGTTTTATAACACACAAAAAAAATTATTAAAAAATATTCAATAGATTTGGAGAAAAGTGTACCTAAGTGTTGAAAATTATAGTTTTGAGAAAAACGCGAAAAACAAATACAGTCGATCCCGTCAACACAACTCGAAATGACCACCGAAACATTTCTTATTAACCGAATTTCATGTAAATCGTCAGGAATTTTTTTTTACATTGAGCCAGTGAATAGTTTTCAAATATCAACACAAAAAAATGATGTTTTATAATGTAATACATAAATGATACAAGCATACAATTAGTAATTCAAAGGAGGCGTGGCACATTTGTTTATTTTTATAATTTTAATTTTTTATAAGAAATAATTAGCCGATCGATACAAAATTGGTTTTATTCGATAGATTGGGCTTCCATCTATCAGAAAATACTGGTTTCAAAAATTCGATTTTTTGGTTTTTGCTAACTATGATCCCCCCTTAAGAGCTTTTTTTTCAGGCCTGATTGGAAAACATTTTTATTATTTTAAACTGTAATTTTTGTTAGGTTAGTTAGGCGTGTTTGAATTTTCGTAGCACTAGAGCTACAGGAGGCTAAGAGACGGGCGTCGTAATTTAGAACCACAAACTGTAAATTTCAACAATTAATTTTATTCATCGAGTTTGTTGTGCCTCATTTTTAAAAGAGCACCTCGCGTGGATTATAATTTCGATGAAAACCAATGGGAACTTTAAGAAGTAAGGTGTTAAATAATCAAAACACATTTTGAATTAGCAAATACTTGGATTATTTTTATTTCAATTAGTTTGTTTCAGATGGCGTAATTCCTCAAACCGTTCATTCATTCTAATGACTTCCTTTGATTGGTGCTCTGTTCCCATGCCCAATACGTAAAATTTTATCTTTCATTTTTACTAATAAAACACACGTACGGAGCTAAACCTACAGATCACAAATAACTGCTATTAATAACACAATAATGGCGAGCATTCATAATAAATTGTAAAAGTAAAAGGAAAATCGAATGCATGAAAAAACTACTCTCGCAGCTATAGGTGTTCCAAAACAAAATCCGCATCCCTTTTCAGGACGATCAAGATCAAGGTGAAGAACATCTGTTTGCAACAGACGATCTTGAATTTATAAATAAAGAAAAGGAAAACAGCTCGGCACAGCTTCGTATTCTCTTCCTCAAACGAGTTTTTAGATTACCTAGGGTGGCAACGGTAACAGCCTCAAGAAGAAAGTGAATGTTTCAAGAGGTCGATCAGACAAATTTAGAAACATTCCACGACAGAAAGATGAATTATAGCTGCCCAACTGATCGAATTCACCTAGTTGTTACTTGCACATCCGTATTTTGATTAATTTATTATTAATGTCACGAGATTAATGGTCCTTGGAAATATTCAAGATGAATTAGTTTAGTTAACAAGAGGCAATTCAAGTGATATGCACCGATACCTTTATGCATTACTAAACATTTCAGTAATTCGAGAATCGAGATGGTAATTTGTTCTTTGGCAATCCAATTCACAATTAAATGGAAAATATACAGACGCCAAAAAGACAGGTTCTTTTTTTAACAAGTCTAAAAAAGATGTGGTGCAGTGCAGCAAACATAATTTCTTTGAAAACATGTTTTCTTTATTTTCACAAAAAATGAATTTATGAACCAAAATGAGTAGTAACTAATTTTTTTAAAAAACAGTCCCCTACTAAATTGTCGACTTCAACCCCAATTTTTATTTTATCCAAATTTAGAATTCATATATATTTAAAATTTGGGCATTTTGAAATTCGAAATAACCCTAGAAAAAGTTCTCATAGAGGAAAACCCTTCTGGGGTTTCCTAGGAGAGTGGTTAATCTTTGACAATTTTGATTGTGGAGAATCTCGATTTTGATTCAAAACTTTCTTCAGATGACATTAAGTTGCAGGAAGTCAAACACTTCACTCAAAGAACGACACGAATGGTCACTCCATTGGAGGGTGACATTCCCAAAAAACGTCACCAAGAATCGACTGCAACTGTCGTGGACTGTCACATCAGATTCCCTTTGGGTACGCTAAAGATGTTCTCTCGGGAGTCAGTCATCTATGTTATTGAATCGGGATGTGTAATTATACATTTGCGACTATCTCTGTCTGTTAGATATACGGAATAATGTTGCATTCACATAGTTTAACTCGAGTCAGGAACGCTTTTAACATATCATTTATGGCTTTTTAAATAAAGCGTAAGTGCTTTGCGTAATAGGATATGTGCAGTTAAATAGTACTAAACATGATTACTTACGACTCGACTATTGTTCATTTATTTGCGAGAAAGTCAAAACGTTAGTTAGATGAGGACAAAAATAGTTATTCAAGGAAATATTTTGAAATTCTCAAAATGAAAACACACAAATTTACTGTGGCATGAAAAAATCTTTGTACCATGCAAATTGAAATTTATAATATCCCAACATATTTACTATTCCTAACCGTTTGATATAGATACATATTTAGATTTTCAAATGCTTTTAAAAAATAATCCTTAATTTCTCTGAGTAATATATTATTGCTGTTTTAGAAGAGTTGAGCATTTACAATTACAAAAACGCCGAAAACTACCGAAACAAGGATGCAATGCGAAAATGTTCAAACTGAGGTCGGCTACGTGACTACAAATGACCCAATGATAACATAATTACGTGACGAAACACCGTTTGTGTGGCAGTAGAATCGACTAAAAAATGCCTTACACATTTGAGTAAGTAGAGACGACGAAGTTAATGATTACTCATTGGGTTTATTGTTGTGTATAGCTCATATTCGTAGTTTGAAGGCCTCGGGAGCCTTGGTTGTAACTTGTTCGATTTGTGTAATTGCTGTTTTCTCATATTAGCCATTTGGCCATAGTTACGCCCTCCATGCTTGCTTATAAAATTTAAAAGCAGAGTTTGTCTTCCAGTTTTAAAAAAAGTACTCATTAATTTTAATCCGTTTAAGTTCAGTCGGGGTCATATATGTTAAATTAATAAAGACAGATACGAGCTCTTTTCGCTTAAGCTGAAACCGATAGCAATCGACAAATTTTTAATGCCCATTTTAGACTAGTTTCATTAAAAGGAACAACATTACATTATACGTCAGTCAAAAGCTAGATATCCACTATACATCCGAGTAAAGAAAACAAGATTTTTTATGGATCACAATAGAAGATGCATAAAAAAACTTAACTTCATCCAAATGTAAATAATAAACTCGTTTTAACCTTATTCAACTCAACCAATTCAAAAGACTATTTTGCATTTCTTTAAAAACCCGACATGCTTTGCAAATGAACCGTGCAGAAAACACACTGTAAGCACATTTAGCTGACCGTACTTTTGAGAACCTAAAACGATTCTTTCTTGGGAACTTGGCCTGATTTTTTTAATAGTTTATACTAAAATATAATATACAAATGCTAAAAGGTGCAATGACCTCAAAAATTGTTAAATAAACGGCGTTCAATGAAATCAAGCAAAAAGGAACATAATCACTCTTTTGACATCTCACATTCTCTCTCATCACATTGAAATCTACTGAATTTATTAATGAAATCGTTAGTTCGAAGACCAAAGACAGGTTCGCATTCGGTGCATTTGTCTCCTAAAACACTTATACAAAATAATCCTTAAGCTGACAACAAATCCTAAAAAGGAAATAGTGCTTAGAACCTAATCGATGCTAAAGCCAGCATCTAACTTCGGCAGTTGTTCCTCAGACACAGCCATTTCATTTTGAAGAATGTCAATAATACCCTTCAAGGTCCAATTTCAAGAACTGTTCCAAATGTATTTCCATTTAAAAAATCTACATCCCTCGGCGAAATAAGTAATCAATAGTTGGGGAAATAAGTAATCAATAGTTGGGGAAATAAGTAATCAATAGTTGAGGCACGTCAGACCAATCTATATCATAGAGGTTGTCTGCGGGTAGACGTGATATTAACCTTCCATCGGTAAATGCAAAAGAGCTAACTGACATTAGAACCTAATCACGACCAGCTCAGGTATTTTATGCTTGATACAGTTTTAAATGGTTTTGGGACCGAAGTCGTTACATCAGCTCTTTGTTAGTTTTGTCACCGTGTTTTGTAGATTGTGAATCGTCTACACAGACATTTTTTACTGGCAATCATTAACATGGTCACTCTAAAAGCTTTAGTACTACTATTAAGTCCTCATACGACAATAACTTAAAAGTATCTCCCCACAAACTCAGCAGTTTGAAAAGGATCAATCAGAGATGCAAATTTATGAGATTGATTATACAATATAATATCAAACAATAGACACATGTCAATTAATTCCTGTTAATTTTCATACACAACTAAGTATGTAAAAAACTTTTGTTAGGACAATATTTTGATACAAATTAAAATTACTGAGTAATAAATGTGCAACCTTTCATTTCCATTTGTATTTACTTAGTAATATATGTAGGGACATATATCAGAGAGGTTGTCAGGCATTCTAGGAAATTAGGGAAACGGCGTATGTCATATTTTCCCCCTTACCCTCAAACGAATTTAATACGATCAGAGTTCGTAACAGGACACCATAATCGCTCATATATCTTGCAGGGACCTGACATGGTATCCAATCTCTTTAAGTCTAAAACCATTCAGTACCTATCTCTCCTTTTTGAAGAGGGAGAAAAAACCGAACCTCGCCAAACGACAGAATATCTTAGCAATATTAATCTTCGCCAGGGTCACTCACCCATTAGACACAAGACCATTTCTAGCTTCCAGATGAGTCAACAAGTCGTCTCTCTGGTCGTTCGGCAGTGTGTGTGTGTAAAGGTACAGACACTTCGCCAGAAATTCACAGCTGATTCAATCGGAAACGGCCATTTAGAGCGGCTGCAGGGAGCTTTTAAAAGAGATAAATTAATTCAGGGCGACAGCAGTGGTTGATTTGGGAGACAGCCAACGTCAACCCCGTGATGACATTTTATGAGACGATCTTAGGTTGGAATAACGTCGCATCAGACTACACTCCTTGCCAACCTAAGTTGGGTAAAAACAAAAAGTAAAGAGATGGAGGGGAAGGCGCACACAATTTAACCAACATACACTTTTTATTCTGATAAAATTGACACATTTTCTCAAATAATACTCAAATCTGTTAGACCTTAAACGAAATTAATGTTTTAAACACGTTTTCTGGATGGATTCACAAATAATTAAATTTATGGAACTCTTTACATCCGCAGAAGGATCTTCTCCATAGCATATTTCTATTTGCCCAACTTAGGTTGGCAAGGAGTGTAGAACATACGGGCTTAATGGCTACTATTTTGGTAGTTTTGAAACACAATCAGGCGACACTAAACGCAACAACTTGCATCTTTAAGGCGCAACAATTGAAGAAAAAAGAGAAAAGAAACTGGCTACCAAATTTTTCAACGCTTGTAAAATAAACTCAATTTTCTAGCAATTCAAAAGACCTGTGGTAATTGAACCAGATATAAGCCTCCCCATTATCCTATCCGAATTGAACCCCATTTGCATGCATAAAACAAACCGTGAAAAAGTAACTTGTATTGTGAATAAATGGCCAAAGCTAAATGTTATGGGAATATATACCCAATTGTATATATAAAATTTTATACTAATAGTCAAAACCTAAAACAAGCTAGGTTCTGGCCAACATGCAAACTAGCCATCCTTCCTAGAGATTTTCTCGTAATTAAAAGGCATAGTATAACGTGGATTTTTTATTAATGGTTACAACACATAATGGCAACATCAATGCCATTTCTGCTATTATTACATCCGTTTACTAGGAAATAATAAACATTTCGCATTCTATATAACGATATAAATGTTGATTAAACTTTTGTAATGCAACAAAACATTCTTAACCAGTCGATGAAAACTATTTGTAAGCAAAACCTTATTTTGGAATGATTTTTATTGAACATAAAATGTTCTTAACAAAACGCACATTCAAGAATTTTAAACTTGTACAACAACCATTAACTACATGGTTCGCTAAACATGATAAAAAAGCTGCTTCGATGATTTCCTTTTATATAAAAACAATATTTCAATAAAAATTAAACCTTGCAGTCCCATTGATGCCATTTGGTATCATGTTTCCGATCATAATTAATAAAAAATTATAAGACTGACATGTATTGCGATGAATAAAAAAAATTTTAATAGAAAAAAGTTTGAAGAATCGAATGATGTGTTTTTTGTTATCATAAAGGGCTATAGAAAATCAGAAAAAAAATTCTAAAATTAAGCCAAATTGTCATTGGGACTGAAAGGGTTAATTGTAAATCAAATTATGGATTGTTATTTTTAAATTATCAAATTTAATGAAATCAATGCTTAAAATGTATTAGGTTATAGCAAAGCATAATTAACAGTAACAAAAAGATATTTTGCGTTTCGAAAGAATGGAATGTTAAAAGAAAAATAAGAATGCAAGTTAAAATCATCGTTAATTTTTATAGTTCTTCTGTAGCTGGTGACTAACTTGCTAAATTACTACCTAATAATGATAAAAAATAATCTTTTCTGAAAATTTATCACATTCTTAAAATTGGGTAATATATATTTTAAAGTTAACTATTGTTATTGTCCCTTATTGTTTCATGAAATGTGGAATGATGAAAGAAAGAAAGATGAAATGTAGAAAGTGCACGTTAAAAATGTATATGGTTTTCATACATTTCCCAGAATTTCTTAGCTTCCCAGAACCCTTCCAAACACCAATAAAAAACCTAATTGAGTCATCACAAACGGAAGCAATTAGGGAACGACTATTACCAAGCAACGAAAGCAACCGATGCGGCAAACATGGGATTTTGGTAGGTCCCCCATTACGCATAATCCAACCCCATAAAACAAATCGTTCTGTATATTTTTTTGGTGATTGGATATGCAATTGTAGTGTTTTTTTCATTCATTGACACAGCTGATAGAGTGTGGTGCGTCACGTGTCTGGGGCTACCACGGTCTGAGCAGTAGAGCGTGACACATATTTCGGTGTGTGCGCGCAAGAGAGGGTGGCTTGCCTCTGGAGTAATCAAAGGCGGCAAAGTTAAATCAAAATATGAAAAATTTTTGCTTAAAAGGATTCATGAAGCAAACAACGTGAATTATTGGCGCAAATAGTTTATGAATACAAGTTTCAACGGGTCTCAAAAGGCCCATCTTACATCAGAACGGCACGCAAACTAACAGTTGACGAGGAGAAAGCGATTTGAATTAATGTCGAACTAGTGGATAAATGAGGGCTACTGGCGACGGGCCTCTCAATTTTGAGCAAAGTCAAGTGACGAGTCCGAACTATTAGCTGTGTCCCCAATCCACCCAAATAAGCAGCATTGTAAGCAGTTTTAAGATGCTTTGAACCATTGCAGATTTATACACGAAACTATTTATTGTAGGGGAAATTTTCAGCACTATCCCAATAGGATGGCTATAGCTAGGACGAGAACAGATCCCAAGAAGGTGTGGTTTGACATTTCGAACCATATCCGCACTTCCTTAATTCAGTAAAGACCATTTGTATAATATTTACAAAAGCAGAATAAAATTAATACCAACCATCAATGAGGGTTTTTTCTTAGCTTTAGAGCAAAATCTCAATACTTTTCTTTTGGTCCTTTACACAATAATAGTTTTGGGGCACTCTGTAAATAAGTGACTGTGCGGTATATACTCTTATCTAATGGAAAATGTCTTTTAGATTTGACTGTATACGGTGCCATTTAAGGTCAAGGTAACTTTAATATTAATTTTCATTTAATATAATTTTAAGAACTTTTGTTTCATTCTTTATTTCGAATAACAACATGCTTGGAATTTATAGCAAAAAGTTGTTGCCCGAGTAAATTTTTTAAGAAAAGATATCGTTGTGGGTAATGAAAAAAGGTAAATGACTTCACATTACTGAAGTAAATATTCAGTAATGAAGACATATCCTTTTCTCTGCTCTAGCGCTTTTCGCATGGTTAGATACAGAGAAGACCTCCATTTTGTTTTCATTATTCCACGTCCTAAGGGCCATTTACAAAGTGCTGTTTATGGGGGAGAAATACATTTTTTGTCGCACTAGCTCTGCATCAGTGAACTGTTAGAGAATGGATCAGAATCCATTTGGTAAGAGGAAAGAATGTTTCAGAGAGAAAAAAGTTATCAGTCAATGTGTTTTTTATAAAAAAAATAAAAAGTCAATAGCATGTAATCTTGTACGTTTTTGTCACTACGAATAAAGTTAAACACCTCTTGGCGGACTGAACACGTTTAATGATACATATTCAGTTCTGTAATGTGTCAATCTTATGACCATAATACATGGCAAAGAAATAATTTATAAACACAATCAAGTAAAAAATTTGTAAGACTTTGAATATCGTTTCCGACGTTCTCATAGGGATACGATGTGAGTACACTCCTCTTAATTGGCTTAAAAGACATTATAGTAAACAATTCTTCAACACGCGCGCTGCATAATATTTTTGGTGAAGTGTAACAAGCCATGGGAAAATAATTGTTGAATTATTAGTCATTGATTCTCTGAAGCATCATGTGTAAGTGGTAATGACATAACGGACATCGATAGACACAGAAACACAAATGGCTGAGGATCATGGACAATTTTCTTGACATATAATTATAGAATATATATCGCAAGTTATCGTAGGATATATCCAGGCCCGGAAAAAAATGAACCTCCCATGTTAATTCAATAGGGGAGGATACGTCACTTTTCCCCGAACGGTCCGATATCATCAAAAATGAACTGCTTGCAGTAGTCAAGCCTCTTGGTTTGAGAGAACAGTAACCGCACACTACAGAGAATCGAATCGTGTCATTGCCAGAGGAAGCGCGTGCGATACGAAACGCACACGCGTAAACAAAGCGCGACAAAACAGAAATGAAAATCGAGCAATGACGAGTTGGTTCAAGGGCCCTTTTTCGACATTTCCCTTCCCTCTCGACTGCGGAAGAGGAAGGCCGAAGATTTCTCCACCGGAAAATGGCAACGGTGACTGAATTTCTAATTTGAGGTATTCTCTTAAAATAGGCTTGAAATGAATATTTCAGATGTTTTACGATTGATTGTTGGGATGTCTAGATTCCAATAAACGCAAGAGCTCTTAGTGTACTACGCAGAACATACAGGGCTCAATGAAAGAGGATACAATTCTAATGAGATAACAGAATGGTACTAATATAAGAATGGTAAACCCTTCAAAAGACAAAAAAAAACCTATCAAAATGCAGTGATTTGTCAATAAGTGGAATGATCCTCATTTGGCAATGGTTTCATACAGCCTTCTTTGTCCCCTTCATGGCTCAGCATTTAAGGACTTCCCAAATAAGACAAAACCTAACCCATCACCACTACTCCAAAGTGCAGCTCCAATAAGCCCCAAACCAACCACGTTCACTTCTAAAACAAGGCATTAATGAAGCGCGAGAGGAATTAAGAAAGCGGGGTGCCGAGTTAAGTAATAGCGGGAAGCAGACAAGAAGGAAATGCTAATCAAAGAAGCAATGACCTTCGCGAGGCCGTAATTATCTCGCATACTGCAGAAAGCGCTGCCGGAGGTTCTAATAAGAGGACATTCTTGAATTCGCTTTTATTACGTGTTGCATGCAGGTGTCGGATGGCTAAATCTCAGCAGAGCTTCACATTGGACTATATTGCTTCAAAATAATTAGCATTCGAGTCCAGGGCCTGTTCTTCCATAAAGCCCGTTAGGCCCGGGCCTAGGTACCCCACATTTTAGGGGCCCCTAAATTTCAGTTTCTATTATGCTAAAAGCTTTAAATCCCCAAAATATCAGTAAACTAAAAAAAAGTTCTAATACTCCACTTTGTTTTTTGCTCAATTTTGACTGAAAAACTGACCTAACGTGATTGTTTTGATCGATGTTTATTTGGAAGCCTTTAAAATTGTAGCAAAAATGTAATACATAGGTCATATCGCACCATCATTTCTGGAAATCATACGAAATATTTTCGTAAAGGTGCCCCAAAATAGGTTGTGCCTATAGTCTGAGATTTCCAGGCCCTGCATATGACACCTAGACTGAGACCATAGACCTTTTAAGTCAAAGATTCCCAAACTTTAAACATGGTTACGTACTTGATGAATCGAAACGTTTCTACTGCACCCTCAAAAGTGTATGTTATCCAATAAGGTAAAAAACGTTTAAGTTAGAACTGGCATAAATTAATTATTGCTTTGTTACATTGAAAAGTTTGGATTTTATGCGATTATGAGTTTGGATCTAAAAAAAAAAATTCTAATGACATAAGGTTTCGTGTGTTCTATATGTGGATGTAAAGTCCTCATATGAAGCCTTGGCATCTCTATGTTTGGCACACGATTTGGAAAGTTCTGTTCTACGTCGTTGTCTGTCTGCAATTTGCAGGTCACATGAAGAAATTGTTTTAATTAAGCATCGTTTACCACTATGAAATAACGAATCGCATTCATAAGTGTCATACGGAAGTTTATTAATCGCCTTTGATGCAGATTTGTAAGTTGTTTACAATAAACTCAGGCATATTTTCAAACAAATTCCAATTCCGTTTATTGGTATCTTGTCCGAATTTACCTGCCCACGGCAGCTAAGTAGGACGAAAGTAACTCGTGGGTGTCAAAAGTGAAACAGGACCACGTGGAGACACAGTTGCAGTAGGGAATTAAAAAGTGAATTCTTGTCCCACGTGTCTTCGTGCCCTAAGGGTCAGCAATATATAATTTAAAAAAAGAGAGACCTCAAAATGGACAGAGAGGGTCGATGAGCACAGCCCACGACATCACACCACGCCTTTTCACTTCAGAAAGACAGGGAAATCGATTATTCGCGATAACATATCGGGGGGGAATTGAATAATATAAAAAAAATCAACTAGTTTTTAAATGAATTTCAAGAGTTAACTTTAAGATGGTATAATAGTGACTTAAAAATACTTAATCCTTAATGAACTTTTAATTAAATTTGGAAACATGACTTTAACATTTTTTTTTTACTTTGCTATACAATCTGTATGCAATACATGCATAAAATATAAATGTGCGAAAAGAAAAAAAAACAAAGAAAACCCACTGAATATGAAAAACTTAATGGAATAATTAATCCTTGGTCTAATAACAGTTTGAACTGGACAACATGATCGCCCCTTCATTCCCCTGCCAACGGTAGCTGAGTTGTCAAGAGTTCTGGCGCTACCGTTCTAACATCTGTAATCCCGACTCAAAAAAATACAGCATCATGCACCGTGAAACAAAAATTCTGTAAAATTACAGCGCATAGTGGAATAATTTTTAACATCGCAGTGTAGTGAGAGAGGTTTATTTTACAGAAAATGGATGTTTGCACATCGTACTGAGTCACATGAGCAACTTATTCCAATGGCGTTTAAACAGCACGAACACAAAGATTCATCCATCGCCGCCTCCGGTACCAAACAATAAATTTTACATCAGATGTACGTAAATTCACAACACAGGGTGTTTACAGCACTTACAATTTCTTACATGGTATAAAAAGCTATAATAACAAACCCTGGCCAAGGACTGTTAAGAACAAAAATAAAGAGCAATC
Source organism: Hylyphantes graminicola (assembly GCA_023701765.1). Lineage (NCBI taxonomy): Eukaryota > Metazoa > Arthropoda > Arachnida > Araneae > Linyphiidae > Hylyphantes > Hylyphantes graminicola. The sequence goes on from CM043115.1 coordinate 62,496,160, forward strand.
GAACAAGAAAAAAAAAGAACAGCTACACCATCAGCCTCGAGAGCCATTGTGTAGTAGCGGGGTGCAAAGAAAGTAACAGCAGCTTTCATAAATATTATCTCCACACAAAGATGTGCGAACTGTGAACGGAATCTGAAAGTTAAGACCAAGGACACAATGATTCAAGGAAATGAAAATTAAAATAAAAACTCTACTGTGACGGTGAACAAGCACGAGCAAATTTTGTAGTGTAGAGAAATGTTTTAATAAATTATACACATGCGTTTACCTGACTGTTACGTTATCTGTTGTAGCAATGTACTTCAACAAATTTTGCCGGCAAAATCAAAATTTACCGCACTTGTAACGTTATTGCTCCAATTCAGTTAATGCCACTTACTTTGAGCAAATATATCTGATAAAACCGTAACAGGTACTTCATTTTTTGTAAAAATTTTAATAGTATTTTTCTTATCTTGGTTACATATTTTTAAATAATTAAAGTCCTTATTATTTAGAGACATGGATAAAAGTCCCCTTTTGCATTCGACCTTTCGAAGGTCAGGTTTAACCTCCTAGGGTTTAATGCACTATATCTTTATGGAGGAAATCACAATTTTCTCAATAAGTATTTTTTTTTAAACGCATACAAGAACTCAATGTACATCAACTCATTTTAAAAGTTCAAACAGTAAAATCGGCTTACTTGAAAGAATAAGGTGAGTATAGAAGTTGATTCAGAAACAGATAAGACAACAAATCATTGGATGATTTTGTTGTCCGATCTGTTTCTGAATTAATTAAATTGGGGATGACATCCACAATTAAATGTTTTCAGATTTTAAAACTGATTCTTGTGTAAGTCGAACAGAAAGCTTCGTCGGCAACTCGAATTGCCGACATCTCTTGTCGAGTTTTGCGATCTCAAACGTTTTGAAGTTTTGGACAAACTCTCGACGTTTGAGGTTTTCCATTCCACACATATCGGGCGATCATTGTTCCCATTCCTCTCACTTTCGCCTTCAAAATTTCTCCTATTCGATTTGTCTATTAAATGGGAATGGATGACAAAAGTTTATCGACAAAAGTTTTCGATTAGATGCGAGACGATAATCATGCCCTTAATCCCTCTCATAACACCCTTTTAAACACATATCTATTTCAAACATTTATGTACTAAAAGTGGCAACGATGCGTGCGATAAATAAAGCGATGGGAAACAGCAATCATGAAATTTGAGGTTTCAAGGGAAAACTCCGATATAAGCCGATTATTATCCGATGTTATACAGACATGGTTATTCCTTGACATTTATCTTTTTAAAGTGGATTATACAGCTGGGTTGTGGTTAAAAAGTATCTTGATGCATCATTTGGTGAAAAAACAGAAGCTTTCTTTGGAATTCGATTGCAAACAGTGGTTTTTCGTATGACATATGGGACGTGAAATTGATACCTGCAGCATAATGGAGAATTGTGTTTGGGATGAACATCTCGTCCACTTTCTAAATTGTTGCCCTCGGGATTGATTTATACCCAAAAGTAATTGAGGAATAACGCATGACTAGAGCTGCTGTTTCAGAGCGTTTTTGTTGTTGTTGTTTTATCAGGAAAATAAGAAGTGTAACATCACTTTAAGGAAAAGATAAAATAAAACCAAAAATTGCAGTATTGGTTTCATTGTTTGATCAAGTAAGCTTTGCTCTTGGAAATGTCAAATACGAAAAACTGGCATTGAATTGCCAATTTAAAATTTTAAAAGAAAGATTTTTCTAAAAATAAATTATAATCATATTAAATACCAATCCATTAGCCGTGTTTCTTTTACCCTAAAATAATACAAACTAAACTAAATAATTTCGTAAAAACTCAATAATTCCACTTGAATGAAAGGAAGTGAAAAAAGATTGTCATATCAACACTGACTTAGATGCTCTAATCTCACAATCACATCATTGAAATCAAATAAATGAACAAGCAATTCCATTCAAACGGGGCAGTAAGCAGAACCAATTGGTAAATGACAGATTAATAAGTTTTAGTATTCGATCCACTTAGCTCTTCATCAATTCAGAATAGAATACAAAAGAATAGGAGTGAAAGTATTCGATTCTTTGTTGAGTGATAGAAGACCGATCGAGAGCACTCATATCGCATCATGAGGCCTGATTTGAAAGCTGTGAGAAGTAGGCCATCTTTTAAAACCGAGGGTCGAAAGTTGCCTTTGTGGTGGTGTTTCTCAATGAGATAAGTCAATTCAAATAGTAATGCATGTTAATGGAACATATTGCTGAAGTGCATTTGATAATTGAACTATTATGGTGATAAAGCTGACAGAAAACCTTTTGATTTATATAAGCCTACACTAACTATTACCGTGCGAAAGTATGGTGGACAAAAGAGAAAATGAGATTTTAAACTAACAACTAATGTTAAGAATATCAATAGGATAAAAAAGTTTTGAACTAAATTAGCAATAACAAACAAGAACTTGTGTTTAGACTTTCAGACATTTTTCAACAGTTACACTCTTAAAACGAACGAGCGATTTTAACTCAGTCTGAGTAATTTTCACTCCTCCAGTCTGGAAAATGCACTTCTCCTCTCGGAGTGGATCCTTTGTGTGTTAAACCTCCGACAGGATCACTCCAAACGAGTGATTTTAACTCAGTCCGATTTAATATTCACTCCTTTCCAGTGTCGAAAATGCGCTTCTCCTACTGGAGTGGATTTCACTCGTTTGTTTTAAGAGTGAAGTTTAAGACAGCCCGAAGTCGGATTTTCTTTTTAACCAATTGAAGACCCTTTTGAGTTTTATTAAATAACTATCTTACCGAATAAAATAATTAACTAGCAACTAAAAGCTTAACATAAGGTTTTAATGTGACTTAATTTTTTTATACATAAAGTATCCAGTTCTGTGGTCTTCATTTGTCGTATATTTAGTGCATTTAGACGAACTACCGATAGCAGGAAACTTATTTTCGCGTGACATTATCTTGCTAATAGTCTTTAACCCTTTCAGTCCCAGTGATGCCATTTGGCATCATCACTTTCAATATTTTTTTCAAAATGTTTATGTCCCGTTATGACATCCAAACACACATCATTCGATTCTTCACACTTTGTTCTATCAGACAAAATTTTACTTTAATCTCAATAGAAGTCAGAAGTACTATTTTTTTTTTATTTAGAAAATAGTCAACAAGCGTTTCTCTTGATTTTTTATAAGTTCACTTCAGTTCCACATATTTAAAACACAATTTAAACTATTTCGGTTAAAATAATTACTTAATTTTTTTTAATAATATGGTCAGATACCTTAAAATATATAACTCGAAGTGTTTTTAGGTAATATATATATTTTTTATTTTGTTGTTTTTCACAGTTAAAGAATTTTGGCATTGTTTCAAAAACCACATAAAAATTTAAATTGATTTTTTTTCCTTATAGAATTCGTATATTTGACCTAAAATAAGCTTATTTTGTGAATATCAGATGTTTCTGTAGTGTAGTAAATTTTTGGGACTGAAAGGGTTAAAGAGATTAAAATAAACATTAATTAGATAAGCTAAGGGTGTAATTAGAAAAACTAAACTAAAATGTTCCATACCCTTCAATTCACCTATAAAATGAGGTTAAAAACCGGTCGATAAAGCACTGTCAACATTTGACCTTCGATTTGAATCACCAACGGTCATAACTTACCTGTGGATTCCTATTCACGTTTATTGCGTTAGCATTAAATTTCCGACGCATTAATTTCGCCTTTACAAATGTACGTTGTTTTCTAACGGGGAAAAAATTGAAGCACGGGTTTTAAAGTTTAAAAAAAGAATTTACGACTCATTGTGAGCATTTATAGCCGGCAAGCTTTCTCCTTAAAAGAACCTAAGCGGAGAAAGTTTTTGGAGGCATTTTTAAAACAATGCTAGATACAAGAGTGAAGAGTTTTAGCCTACCTTCCTTTTTATTTTAATTCGAAACGATTATTTAAAAAAAATTGGAAAGTAGGCAATAACATTGCCTCTTCCTAACTCCGCTTTTATCTCCGATTTAAAAAATTATTTTTTGTTAGAAAGGTATGATACGAGATACATACCTTTTACACTTTTGTTCGTTAGATAAGATTCGCAAGATAAGAATTTCTGTGAGCATTAAAGAAACAGGACAGTATTATGGTTCTTTCAGAACTTATAGCTTAAACGGCATTTTATGATTTTGGTAACTTTTCCGTATTTAAGGTTAGGTTAGAATAATCGTCGCACTAGAGCTACATGAGGGATATTGGCGACGAGCGTCGTATTTTAGAACCACAGTCAAGTGACGAGCCGTCACCTGAATAGGCACCCAACGCACCCGTTAAGGGCGACATCGCACGCAGCGTTAGGACTTAGAAGGATATTTAACGTGCACTCTCCCTTACAAGGGGTATTATTCGTCGGACATTTTTGGCTGCACGGGCCATTTATAGGTCGGCAGTTACTTTTGGCGATGCCCGGACCCGAACTTGGGACCTTTCCCATGCCTAACCGACTGGGCTCCCCAGCCCTCCGTGTTTAAGGTAATTAGTACAAATTAATAATTGTTGGTCTTTTCATTTTGCTTGATTTATTTAAATGCTATAACTTAAAATACCAAAAACGCAACTAGACTATTTTTACCACGGTTAAAATTTATTTTGAAAACGTTAAGTACAAAATTGTGTGCAGATAAAAGTGTAATTAATAAAGTTAAGTTTGTTAATAATTTCTTTTAATTTGTTCTATAAAATAAGGAAAACCCATCAAATGTGATTAATGAAACAAATAGATTTTTCAGAAATCGAACTTTCACCAGAAGTACTTTCGCTAGTTGCCACAGTCTGGTGTAGAAACTAGCTTCCTTTCGGAAGTGGTGACGTCATGCTTTTGTATCGGCCACAATCGGAAAAGCGATCGGCCGAGCAAAACAATAGCAGACGGTGAAACAATATTTCCACACTCCGTACAAAAAATGTTTTCGGTTGTGAGTTTGTTCCGCATAAATAGCTAAAAGAATTCGAAATACTATAGGAAAAAAAAAGAAAAACGCGGAAGATAAAAAAAAACACGAAAGACTGTACCAGAAATAAACACATAATTTGAGTCTTTAAACTTTTACAATTAGAAAATATTTATTAATCTCAATTATTCTTTTTTAAAAATAGGATCAGAAACATGATGATGCCAAATGGCATCACTGGCACTGAAAGGGTTAAATATCCCCCAAGGTTTTGAGCCACCTATAATCCTTCCCCCTCCCCCCCCCCCCAAAAAAAAAGCTGGTTTTCAACCAGGCTTTGTACCCATCCAGGCAGCAGGGTCTAGATTGCGACTTGTTCAAAGAGCAATTTTTTGCATGTGACTTTCAGATGTAGTAAACTTATCGAAAACTATAGTTTAAAAAGAAACTCTGGTGAAATGGGTTTAAGTTTTAACTTTCAGATGTAGTAAACTTGGGAAAACTTATCGAAAACTATAGTTTAAAAAGAAACTAAGGTGAAATGGGTTTAAGTTTTAGTTTAAAAAATGCAATTTATCTAAAACATACTTGTATAAATTTAGAAAATATAAAAACAACATTTTTCTCCTGCAAAATATGCAACTTTTCATTAGCTTTCATTTGACGTCAGCAGAAACAAATGCAAAAATTTTAATAAGAAAATTTGAATTAATGTAAAAATTGTAACAAAAGTAGTTTAAATTAAATGGAAATTTTAATTATACCAACAGAGAACTGTAGTACATACCACATAAATATTTAGTTGACTTATATTTCAATAAATTGCTATTTTAAAATGACAGTTTTCTTCTTGAGTAGAAAATTGTTTGCTTTAGAAATAAAATGTTAACCAAAAGCCTCATACAAGCTTACAACTTAAAAAAAAAAAAAAACGATTTTAAGGGGGACTGGGGAAGGGACAACACTTCATTTGGCCATTTCAGTTAACGATACCTGGAAGGAGTATTGAAAAAATGTTTAGATTAGTTAGAAATTCTGAGGCAAAACCCCCATTGTTTAGGTCCCAAATCTCATTTTATCAACCCGCTGAAGGTATGGAGAACTAGAACCCGGAGATTGATTAGTCAAATAGTATAACAATTTGGACACAGCTTACAGCATTGTAATTAAAATTAAACTAAAACTATACCACATTTGCTGCCCCCGTAGTGTAACGTTTAAAGCTCTGGACTGCAGAGCTGGGGGATCTGGGTTCGATTCCCAGGTAAGGCATCAATGTAAATTGTACTTATCTCAGTACTATAATTGGGTGTATATCTGTTGGGCTGTGTGCATTATAAATATTATTTCATTCTAAGCATATCAAAAGAAACAAATGTTTTAGTTAAATTAAATTTTGTATCTCGTAAATTTAACACCCTTTGTAACAGGATGGAGGCAAAGGGGAAATTATAGCATTTTTCAGAGACCCCCCCCTCCCTTCCTACTACCCTCTTCCCCTTGTGACATTCAGCCACCCTTAACTTCTAACATACATGGACAGTTAGACCACCCCCTCCTCCAAATTTAAGGCCGAAAGTTTCCAGCCCTTTGTAGGTGGTTAAACTCATCTTTATTGTTGGGCAGGTTGAATTACATGAATGCAGGATTTGGAAAAAAACGGTTCGAAACGCCCCAAAAAAACAACAGTTTTTTGGTTTAAACCAAGTTATTTTGGTTTAAACTAAATGTTGGTTTTTCCCATTCCTTATAAATATATTATAATTTATACACTATAGATATTTTGTTTTAACTTCGGCACACTACACAAATATATGAGGAGAGTAAGTATACAAGGCTATTGTTTTCTAAAAGGGAACTCAAAAGAGTACACATGTTTTGTTCCAAAAAAAAATGCAATGTCAAAGAAATTATGAGTTTTACATTATTACACAATTCAGATACGTACATTTTATTAACTTTGAGATAAAAAAAAAATTACTTTCTACTTTAAAATTCTCATTTATTCAAAAACTTAAACAAGAAAGTTAATTTGCCAGCTTTTTCTGTTCCCAGTCTATTTTGCAATTTAGACTGAATTAGGCCAGAAACAAAAAATTCTTTCGAGTCCAGCTGTAGTTGGTGCGTTAGGAGTGGAGTTGTGTTGTTTCTCAATTAAGCTTTGGTTGAGTTGTTTGCATCATAATAATCAACTTTTAAATTATATGAATTAAAATTAATTTTAGAATATAAATAGAAATTTTGAAAAAAACCAAGTTGGTTTTTCTGGAAAAAAACATAATTGGTTTAAACCACTGAACTTTACCAACAAACCAATTGTAAAAAATGGAAAAATTTTGTTTTGAATTTTTTTAAAGCACTTGAAAAACTCTTCTATGCTGTTATACAACTGCTTTTTATAAAATATAGAAAATTATAGGTCTGTTATTGATTTTTATTATCGTATAGGGTTTTCTAGTTCTTCAGGGTGGTCATAAAATCCTAGAAAAAAAGTTCCCTGATATTTCCATGATTTCCCTGATACTTTCACAAAAAATTCCCTGATTTTGCAATTACCTAGAAACATGCAATACACGCAATTCAATGCAGTACGGAAAATTTAATCCCGACATCGAGGGAATTAAGGCTTTCCAGCATATGAGTTAGCCCACCTAACTTTTCTACATTACCGAAAATCTGAATTTAGAGGAATCATATGATTAAAGAATCATGTTATAGCATGATTCGTGAGAAGATTGATCCTTCTTCTAAGATTGGTCTTTCAGGCTAATCGGATCAACAAAAATATTTTTTTTGATCAAGTGCCCGTTAGTAGCGATCCCAAGAACCTAAACCTGCTATTTAAGAAATCCAAAATGGAAAAAATTCCCTGATTTTTTGCAAAAGTTGAAAAATTCCATGAGAATTCCCTGATATTTCCAGAATTAAAAAGTTCCCTGATTTCCAGGTTTTCCAGGTTCTGTTACCACCCTGTTCTTTATTATTAAAATTGCTCTTCAACACAATCAAGCAAACGATCTTGTACACTTGTTACCTTTAAAAACTATAATTTTATATCGGTTAACCAGATGTATTGCACTTTGCAGTAGAGTATTACTATTTAATGTCATGATTGCCATGCCTGTTTTAAGTTTAATATTAAATATGCCCTGCCTGTTTTGTTAAAGCTCCACAAAATCTATTGAAAGTGTCTTTTTTATGTATGTCCTATAAAATAGTACATATGTATGCAGTAAAACTGAAATGTGAGGAAGAAATGATATAAATATAGTCAAAATCTCTATGATTCGTACATTTAAAACAAGATATGTATCTAACTGCCGTTTTTAATGAAAATCTTTTTGAATGAACCTTTAAAATCTAGACATTTAATTTTCAAATTTTACAGCATTTAATCAAATTAGATTTAACATATGTCATCTTTAATAAGACAATATAATAAATTAATTCATAAAAAAAACTCGTCTATACAATTCTAAAGTAAAATTATAGTTACTAAACAAAAAAAAATAGCATTTACTACATTGAATGGGTTTTCACCATGACTCATGTCGTAACACAATTAGTCATGCAATTTCGATAAAAAAATTTATATTTATGTTATTTTGAAAATATTTCACAAACCACGGGTATACAATTTCAACTAAATAGCAATTTTCATTTTTAATAAACACGGGCGATATCAAACAAGTATGCAATAAAAACGACTACATTCACAATTCAGTTATTCCAACATTTTATATAAAAAAAACTGAATTAAAATTCTATTTCGCAGACGATGACACATTCAATGCCCATTCGAATCGCGCCAGGTGAGAAAGCACACCTGAGCGCATTTAAAAGGCCGATCGCAACACCCCCCGGGTTGAAGCGAATCATAAGATAAATTTCCTTCAAAATATCTTATTCATATCAAAATATGAAAATTTTCAAAAAATAAAACAAACACTTACCCATAATTCTGTTCCCCAACTCATTTCTAACAGGTATCCTATCAGCATACAACGTTTCAATTAATGTATTACTTGGAATTTCACAACACTGCTGTAGATTGACATAGTCAAAAAAACGCACACAGTCACACGTAACGTTTCACCAGGTACAAAAGAATTTCCCTCGAAATTGAGGTGCCGCGCATTAAAGTTAATTAGTTTCAAGTAAATTTTAAGGGTTAACAAATAAAAACAAGTTAAATAAAAAATCGACCTCAAGTTTGAATTTTACGTTGCGATAACGACGTGCAACAACCGCGTAAAATAAGAACTGAATAAAATTAAATTGAAAACTTCACAACAAGTTTGTGAAAAGATCTTAAAAGTAGTTAACGCCATCTACTGAGTAGAACTGTAGTTAAAATTTTGAACCCTAAATCTGTTGACCTTTAAAGTTAATGGATCAAGGAAAGCGCCCTTTTGTTAGGCAAAAGTTTGAAGCCATATTTATTCCTCTCAGGTAAACCCCAAATTTCTATCGGGAGATTCGAAAAATAGCCTTTTCTAAAAAATTACTGCGCATTAAATTTCTTTTTTAGAGACCTGCTGTAACTTATAAATCAATCTTACTAAGATTGCAGAGTTCAGAAAAAAATATGAGATAAACAACGTCAACTTAGCACTCCTGACATCAAAAGTCGTCTCAAAACAGGACATCATCTTGGGATATGGTGAAAAGTGATCCATTTTATTCAGATAAGGGCTATGTTGTCAAAGGAAACAAAGCATCCAATGAAATCTCAGTTAGAAGATCGTGATCTTATAAAAATACAATGAGCTTATTTCAACACCTTGTCAAAGGGAACAAAACAACCAATGAAATCGCAGAATGCAGAGCGTGACGTTATTAGAAATATTTCCAGTGGTTAGGTAGGTAGGTTGGTACACGTATTTTTCGGTTTGTGTGTTTGCGACCCGCTCATAAACCTTCGTCAAGTAAGATATAAGATCAGGGGCGCCGACTTAAAAAAAATATTGGGGGGGCCCATGCCAGAATCTTGTCCCGGGAAATTTTCTAGATTTGCGATGAAACATAGTGAGTTTTTAAACATTTTAGAGTCATATGCTGAACATTCATTAGAACCCCGAAAGCTCGAGTCTCGACTTTCGATAACTCGACACTCCGGGAAACTCGAAAAGCCTGACAAATTTTTAGCCTACTTTTTCTTTTTTTAATTCGAAAGAATTAAAAAAAAAAGAAAAAGTAGGTATTGACATGCGGTCGATGTCCGTCCGCCTGTCCGTACCCCCCTTCCAAAATCGGTTTTATCAATCCGATCTTAAAAAATCTTTTTTTATTAGAAAGGCATGACCTCAGAAACCCAACTTTCATACTTTTTGCCTGTCGGTCTGTACGATAGGACGGACATAAATCTACTATTTGTCGACAAATGTCCTATTGGATTAGCATTGAAATTCAATTTCGAGTCATGAGAAACTTTTATCATTTAAAAATAATATTACTATTTGAAGCCAAATTTATTTTGGTTATAAACCAGTTTAGAATGACGTCGGAAATGTGATGATTTGATTGTTTATTATTTGCATATTTTTTTGCGTATAATCCTTATTAGTTTTAATTTACATTTCCTATTTTGAGTGCATCTTGGAGTAGTTTCATTGTTTTTGTTCTACGAATAATTTAATATTTATTTATAACTGCAAATAAATCACGCAGACGATTAGTAATATTTATTTTATTTGCGATAGAAAATTAACGAAAATAATTTATTTTGGCTTTAAGAAGTTTAAATTATAGCTGGTTGCTGTATTTAGAGAAATTTATTCCTAATGTGCACAAATTCAATTTAGAAACGGTTGTAGATGACACTTACTGTTACGAACCTCGTTGTTTCCCGTTAAGAATTTCTAGTAAGTATTTAAGTAACAGAAGAGTAGGCTATTTTAGTTCTTGTTTGTCTTTGAAAAACGAAACAAAACAAAAACACGGACGTTATTTTCGTAGGAAGATAATTTAATTTACGGTAATAATTATGCTTATGAACTATAATATAACTGTACGTATAACCTTTCACTCCTGACGTTAACTCGACATTTAGGAAACTCGACGCCCTTTAAGTCCCGAGGTTCCACTGTATTTTGAATCAGATTAATAAGTAAAAGGGGTAGTTAAAGCTTACTTTGAATAAGGCTCAGGGTTCACTAAACGAAAACAATGTATCAAAGTTAATGAGGATATAGTGTGCCCAATACTTTCAGTCAAATAAAGTATGTAAATAGCAGGTTTTAATTGGGTCTTGCACTCTAAAAATATGTTTTTTTAAAATAACTAATAAAGTAATATAGTATACTTCCAAGCGCACCTGCACTTTTAATAAAAAAAGACACAAGCCGGTCACGTGACCGGCAGGCGCCAAACAAAAAGAGAAAAAATGCAGAGTAGAAGAAACGAATAAAAAATTAGATTACGTAATGTTGATAACCCGACACACTGAACGAAACTATCCTAATTTTGTGATTTTACAGTGCATAATATAACTAATAATTTTCTTAAATTATTGGGGGGGCTCTGCCCCCCCAAAAGAATTTTTGAGGGGGCCTGGGCCCCCTCAGGTCCTATGGAGTCGGCGCCTCTGTATAAGATAAGACGTTTTCTAAAACGCGTTCACATGGCCTGAGCGGGAATCGAGCCCATAGTCGGTATAGTGCCCAGTTAAGGACACACACCTTTCTTGTGGTTAGGGTTTGTTCAGATAAATTCTTAATTCCGACTTGTATGCTTGATCAGAGAGCCGCTTATGGCCATATGCCATCGTCAAGTAAGACAGACCGGCCCTGGACAGACGCAGGCACGCAGGCAGAAAGATTTTTTACTGCTATCGTAATGATTTGTGATCTAAACTACTAGGCCATACGCCTTTATTTTGGTATATAGTAATTTAATCATTTCCGGGTGTCTACTTTTTGTCCTCTTAATAAGCTAAGAACAGCTAGTTTTGTTTTGTAACTTAAAACTACAATCTAGTGACGAAGTTAACACTCCACAGATTTGACGAGCACGTATGCACCTGGGGAAACCCGGAATTTATACTCTTGAGGTACCTTTAGGATGTGGCAATGACCATCTACAGGACTTTCGGACCCAACAGGTTAACGAGCACGTACTCCGCCTATGGTTGACATTCGACAAACACAAACATCCATGCCTTATCAGGATTTGAGCCCGAACTCAGAGGCTCCAAAGGCTAGCTTTTTAACCGTTGCACCTCCGGGTCAGCTTTTTAGACGTGAACCTGAAGAACTGAACTGAATTTACGACGTATTTGTATTTCCGTTTTGAAGAAATCTGAAATTGAAAAATTTGTTTGGTTTGGTGTCCCAAATCGTGTTTTTGATAAGTTGTGTCTGTATTTTACATGAAATATCTAAAATATTTAAGTCAAAGAATAAAATTAGAAAACATATAAAGTAAAATTCTATTATTTTCATGATTATATTTTCAAAATATTGTGAAACTTCATCCGAACTGCCTGTTATCAAAATCTGTTTATGTTGCAAGTAACTTTTGCGGGTTTTATGAATGTATCTTCATCTGGTAAATCAGTTTTATTAAGCATGAAACATAAGAATGGTGAAACTCATACATATTCTGCTAAATTGTAGGGTTTTATTGTGAAAGAATAATGCCAAATAATTTTGTTGAAGTTATAACGTTATCGTCATCAGATGAGGATTCAAATCCACAGGTAAATAAATTTAGTTTTCCCTTTTCAGATTTTTTATTGATAACTAAATTATTCTTTTTAGTTTTTATTGAATGGGTATGTATTATTATATTAGTTTAAATGCTTCACAAATTCTAAGAAAATTGTCCTATACTTTTCAGATTACTATAGTCCTTTTTTTTGTATCAATTATTTCTACTATTATGTATATTATTTTGTTCGACAATTGCAAGTGAATGTAACTTTTACATCCAAGGTAAACTTTGTAAAGTTTTAAGTGCAATTATTCTTTACTAAAATTGTAATTTCCAGAAGATTGGTCATTAATTAAGTAACCTAGTTATTATTTTTGTGTCTTAATAAAAAAAATGAGAGGGTATACTCTTAATCTCAGTTGGTACTTTTGGTAATAAAATTTACAAATATTCATAAACTGTAATTCAAGAGGTAGAAATTTTACTGTACGGTAACTATTGGCGAACTTTCCAAAATCGTGCCCAAAAGTCCGAATTCTGGCGACTTTCGACGTCATGCTCTGTTCGCAACGAACATTTTTCGGCAACCCTATCTGACCGTTATGGATTTCGTTCGAAGTCAGACAGATTCCCACAAAAAACTATTTATCGCCAAATCTGAAAATTGCGCCAATAGTTACCGTACAGTAAAGGTGAACCAATTCAAGATGTAGAATAAAAACTTGGTTTAAGCTGTACATAAAATAAATTCATCTTTTAAATCTTGCTCTTAACTAATTAGAAGGAAAAAAAGTGGCAAAAAACATAGAAATGTGAAAAATATGCAAATTATTTATTTTTCCGAAAAATATCCCAAACAACAGAGCAAGATTCCTTTTCTTCTCACCCTCATACTGCTTTTTGATTGAACAACAGTCGTTGCCAATTGGTTACCATGATCTTGCATACCTCTTTGGTACAAACAGATCAACTGGCTGAATTTATTTTTTTTAAACTAAAATAAAGTGTCAAACTCATTAAAAAATTAAAAGGGTATATGCTAATTTGGAAAATAATCACAGAGTATACTCTATTTTTTCAAAAAAAAAAAAAAAAACAGGGTATACTCCTTATATCCCCCAATACAACACTGGGGATTACCATATCCTCTTTACTTACTAACGAAAGAAATCCTACGCACATATTGAAAAGCATTTTTTAAACATATACAGGGTTGCCAGGGTCCTTGAAAAGTGATTGAAAAAACATCGATTTTCAGGGTCTTAAAAGTGATTGGAAAAACATTTTTAACCTTGAAAAGTCCTTAATTTTTTGTGCCAACGAGTTTATCTTGAAGTGAAGTTTTTTTTCAAAAAATTTAGTACTGTGTTACTTGCAACAGTTACTTTTTTTGGTAACGCTAACTAACGGTGTTAGATTTTTCAGAAAGTAACTAATTGTAACTCGGAAAGTAACTAATTGTAACGGAAAAGTAACTAAGATTTCATTACTTTTCCGTTACTCCACCCATCGTTCTTCAAGTATCTTTTCGGTAGCTAAATGGTTATTTTATAACAAAGGATGCGCCAAATATTCGGCCGAATACCGAACTTTTTGGCTTACCCAACCAATACTTTTCTTGTCCCAGATCTAAGTTGCATTCATGAATTTAATTTGACATAAACCTATAGGTGCACAACCACACAAGTATTTTATTGCAGTACCCTAATTAAATTTTAATACAAAATTAAAATATAACATTTGATAGGAGACCCGTCAATTTAGTGCAATATAAGGTTTTTAGTGGTAAAAATATAATACATGAAATAGTACACGATTCTATGTATACACGAACTAGTTCTATCAGTCTCTTGAAGTCAATTGTCCTTTCTGAATTAGTTTTCATGAAAAATGTTTCATAAATTTGCGGTTAAAAAAAACTCGCATGACCTTCTTGCATAATTTTTTTAAAATACAGTTTGTAAATCAGCTGCTTTAAGATCTGTATTTTTGGGAAGCTTGAACCTTTTTGAACGTTTTAAGGGAAAAAATACACCACTTTCGCTCAAATCCGATCCTTTTTTCCCTATCGTGATGCCGCTCAGCAGGAAAACTTTAATAAAACTCTTAATGAAAATAATTGTAATTGAAAATGTTTATATTTTGTTTTGTTGCTAAAATCTAAATTCATAATTTCAAAAATAATTGGTATGTTTCAAGTGGCGAAACCCAACCAGTCTCCTTTCTAGGATTTATTGTGTTTATTTAATTTGAATTATGAATTTTTTTTAATGCAGTTCCAAGTTATTACAAAAAGCGTACCAAATGAGCATTTTTTTTTTATTAGCAGGTTGTGCGAAGGTCATCACACGAGAGCTAAATGGGTGTGTTTTTAGCTATATCTTTTCCTCGCAAAATTCGCAAAAAAAAGAGCCAAATGAGCTAAAAAACATTATGATTTTTATGTATTTTAAATTTTTATTATATTACGACGACTTTATCGGTGAATTTTATAGCATTTTTAAAATTTTGAATTTTTAAGTTAATATAAGTAGCAGGATTCTGTACTTCATAACGAACGGTAACAGGAACATAAGCTTATTATTTTATAACGGATTAAGGGATAGATGAATTGAGCTGACCTTTATAAAATATGCAAATCGTTTGCTGTTTGTTGGAGTAGCTTATTTTTAATTCTTACTGGTTATTTTTTACTTAAATATGTATTCTTTTTACTTTGAGCTTCTTACAAAGGTATTTTTGAAATTAATATTAATCATTATGGGTAATCTTCTTATCTTATGTAACTCAAATGAAAGAAAAAAAATAGTTAAATTGACTATTAAATTATTTGTTCACCTTTACCCGTGCAACGTCGAGTGTAACAGCTAGTCAACTGATAGACCTACAATCTGTGCCAACCTAACTTGGGTTTAAACAAAGAGTAAAAAGACAGGAAAAAGCGTGGTTGGTCCGTTAGCTGGAAACTCTTGTAAGGTAATATTTACATACAAAATGATCTGAATGCAATTTAACCAAAATACACCATTCATTCTGATATAATTGCCAAATTTTCTCAGTATTCGAACTTCTTAAATGAAATTAATGTTTTAAAGATGTTTTCTGGATGGATTCACAAAAATAATTTATGGAACTGGATCGTCTCCATAGCATAATAAATTCTATTTACCCAACTTAGGTTGGAAGGGAGTGTAGAACCTGTTGTTTGACACTATAGAATTTTTAAGGTTGTTTCACTGTTTCCTTCTCTTTGCTAGGCTGTACCTATTTGTTTATCAAGTTCATATTGGGTCTTATGCACAGTCCCTAAGGGGTAATTTAAAAGGAATTTGTGATTTACTCAACAAATTATGGATCAAAATTTTCCACAATGCAGCTACATTATTTTTCTTACTTTAAATTAACAATCTATTGCTCACATAATTCTATTGCTCACTAATTTTGATAATCTAAGCATTATTTTAATAAAAAAAAATCATATTTCAAATTGATTCTGGGTTGGCACGCCTAAATATTTTGTGTGCTATTTTTCAAATTTTTGTCAGCAACTCATTGAAAAAATTGCAGTTCTAATCTTTTTTTTTTAACAATTTTACCGAACTTTATTTTTATATAACTTATTCTTTTGTTTTAAATATTGCCTTTGTTACTGAATACTTTAAAAAGATTCTTATATACCTACTTCTGGTTAAAATTGGAAAGATTTTACACATATTTTACACATATTTTTTACACATATTTTTGCTAGAATATGCTTGGCAATATGAAATTTAAAAAATGTCAAACTTCACTGGCACTATTTAAAGTGCTCACCTTTATGCTAAATACACCTTTATGCTAAAATACAACTTATTGATGTATAAAACCTTGCTTTTATCCCGTTTTCTAGTTTAAAATAAACAAAAAATTATAACTGTGAAAACAGAATTTTTTTTGACAGAGTGATGATAGAATCAAACGCCAAAAAGATATGCCAGTGTGTTCAATATAAGCTTTATATTTAGTAATTTTTTAACCCTTTGTCCCAACTTTGTTTTATTTGTTTACCTTCTGCTTGAGTGTTTTTAATATAGAAGTTTGTTTTTTCAATAGGTGGAAACTAACCGGAATATTGCAAATCAACAGAAATCAACTGCGAGGAAGTCGCTGCACAGCACTACAACTATTCGTAACGCAACTCTTAAAGACGAACCACCACCAACACCAACAAAGGCCAAACTGGTGTCAGTGAACAATGGTCAATTTAACCCAGCTGCGTCATCTACCACATCAAGTGGGCATCGGCAACAAAATGCCCCAAAGACCCTTCCAAAGTATGACAATCTGGTGCACAAAGTGGTAAGTACACCAACTACTAGTCCAAATCCTGCTACTATCACTTCACAAACTAGGACAGTGACTGTTTCTACAAAGCAATCCACATCAAACTCTGTGGCTGATACAGCATCCAAAATGCCAGGCATAACTATAACGCCTCTGGCCCACTCTAGCAAAGTGGTAGAAAAGGACAAAGTTTCACCAAATGTTCAAACAAACTGTAGCCCTAAGGGCAGTGGCAAAGCGAATCTCAATAAACATTTCAAACCATCTTCAACATCTACTCCTAAAATGAGCAATGGTCCAAGTTCCACAAGTGCATCTGAAAGTAATAAACCTATTGAGTCTAAAACTCCCATTATAAGTAATGTTTATAGTCTTGGAGCATCCCCATCTTACCCCAAGGGTATAAATGAGGCTCAATCTTCTTCATCAACAGGTAAATTTGCAAAAAATGTGCCAGCTGTTTCCATAAGTCCGTCTGCTAAACTTTATAATTCTGAAATACCTAGGAGATATTTAGCCTCTCTTGGTAAAACTGGAGTTACCATCACAAAAAACTCAGTGAATAGACAAATTCCTGAATCTCTAAAACCTTCTATCCACAAACAAAATGAAAAAAGGAATCTGGGTGATGTTGGCACGGCTAAAGAAAAACCTTCAAACAGCTTGCCTGTTTTTCCAAGTGGAGTAACTGTTGAAAAGATCACTGTGAACAAAGAAATATTGGAAGCTACGAAAGAAAAAGTGTCAAACAAATTTGCGCCTGCTGACAAAACTGGAAGAACTGTTGCGAAAACTGTTGGAATCGTTTTGGAAACTCCAACAACTTCTACAGAAAAGTATAAACAAAAAGCAAATGTAGTTGGTTCTGCTACAACTAAAGAAAAATTCTTGAATAGCTTTGTGCCAGATAATAATAGACTGTTAGGAGGAAGTAAGACTGCCACTAATTCCATAACAGATAAAAATGTTTTATCAAAGCAGGCAACCACAGAATTTATTGGCATAAGCAACATGGCTGCTAAATCTAGAACATCCATGGCTCCTGTTGGACAAGTCAATAAGCAGACTAAGCCTCAAATTTATACTAAGATTCTTCCTGCAAGTGTGATAACAACAATTTCTAATGATGAACTTTCTAGGGAACTTATTGTACCTAAAGAAGATTTACCTAAATCTTTGAGTGATTCTGTCGCACCCAAGAAATCTAATAAAGCAGTTACAATTCTACCAGTGTCTAAGGAAGCAACAAGTTCAAGAAATGTTAACTCACAAAACAACAAAAGTGCACCTAAGAAACGGACACTTACTGCAAGCGATTCCCAAAATGAAGGAACCAGTAAAAAGACAAAACTTGATCCTAATTCTCGACTTAATGGTGCTCATTCAAATCTGGCCACTGCTGAAGAAAACATGAAACGAATATCAGCATTGAAGAAATCATTGGAAGTAATTGCTAAGGGGAAGACTAAGAGCACCAATGCTGGAAAGAATTCAAAGGAATCTTCAAAATCTGGAGCCAAAGGCTTTGCAGACAATAGTAAAACTGGACAGCTTGCGAAGGATCCTGGAAGTGAAAGCAGCAAATTATTTAATAAAAGTTTGCCTAACAAGAACCTTAATGCTGAAGAGGCCAAATCAGAACAAAGTAAGAATTCTATGAAAAAGGACCAGAATGAAAAAACTTTGAAACAGGTACCATATTTATTTGACCTTTATTTTGATGTCATTTCTACAGTTTGTGTTATAAAAAAAAGGAAGTTACACACACGATGTGTAGTCAATCCAATAAATACTTGAACTGCAACTATTATTAATTATTAAACAAAATTCAAGATTAACTATCTTTTCAATAATCTACTTTCCAGCTTCTAATATGGTGCTCACTGCTCCAGATAGACATTTTAATACATATCACAGCTAAAGAGTTGAAAGAATTATCACTATCTTGGATTGAACTTCTAAAGAGATTTACTGATGTAATGGTCAAGAAAAAAGATTTGCGTCGCAATAGAAATTGGCTCATATTCTTGGCTGATATTTCTTTTAGGTTTTTTATCTGTTCATTGGGTTTGAAAGATTTAAAGCTTGAGAATTTAACATTAAAGTATCTATTTATGGTAAATATAATATAAATATTAGTGGCCTAAGAATGGATAAAAATTAATACCTCAAGCATATGTTCTTATATTAGGAAAGAATTTATTCGACAATGACCTGACCGTGTTAAGAACCTAGCCTTGAACACATCTTTGTCAGAATTCAAACTCCTGTGTTTTCATTTAGTACATTATCTGTTTACAAACAACCAGATATTCAAAACATCGTCTCAAATTTGAGTATTAACATGCTTGCTTGAAAATAAAATTAATTTACTTTTCATCGGCTATGTACATGTACTGTGTAACTGTACTGCTCAGCTATGTACATGTACTGTAAACGCTGTTTTGTATTAGTACCTTCTTTTAAACTAGTATGCAAATCTGTGGGCTTGGATATTTCTAACACCATTTGGACCAGCTCTTGTATTTATTGGATCGACTGTGTATCGTATAATATGGTTTTTTTTTACAGCTTCCATGTTACATTTATAATGCAAAATGTAGATGGTATTATTATTATATAATCTCTTTGGTCACCTTCCACTTTCGCATACTAGGCCATTAGCTGTGGTTGATTATTCTTCAAGTTCGTAGCCTATATTAAGAGGAATACTTTTTTAATGGATATTAAAAAACAAAAAAATTACCATGTGGTGCATCATATGTGATTCTATGTGATTAACATCTTAATAAAGCTGATGGTAATGCTAGAGTTTCATTTCAATTTGCCGCTCAAAACACAGAAAAGATTTAAATTTAAAAAAATCATAAAATTGTACAGTTTTATACCTATTAAGTTACTCTATCAAGGCTGTTTCCTCCCCCTCTCCCCCCCCCCTTAATTTGATAATGGTGTCACATGAATATTTTTTAATTTGTAACTTCTGATCAATCATCTATATCTGAGTTATCCAGGTTATCCACAACCCACAGCTTCAAATGAGAATGGATCTACAATGAAATCAGGAATTTCTAACTTGGTCAAATCTTGTTAGCATGCCATTTTAACTTGTCAGGGTGATCAATTAAAATTAGAATTTTTTTATTGCACTACAGTACAGTACAATTATTTAAATTTTCCTTCTTTGAATGCTCATCGCCCCCCTATCGCCCCCAAACTATTTTTTGCCCCCTTGATAACACATATCGCCCCCAGGTTGGGAACCACTGTTCTAAACCATATTAATTAGCATAAAAAACATCCTAAATTTATATTATCATTGTTTTTATTCATATGTACAAAACTGAATTTCTTTATTGAGTAATAACATCTTCCTTCTTACAGACATCTTCAAACACAATCAAGGAAAAATGTCAGAATTTTCTCAATATCATAATCAGACTTTCTGGGGATGAAGCTTCCAAAACTGGCAATGTAGAGTTAATTCAAAAGATTATTGTAAGATTTTGTTTTTAAATTTTATTTATTATGTTTTTATCTTTAAAATATGTTATCTGGAAAGGGCTTTTTATTCTTCTACTTATAAACTATTTACTTAATTGCAGTATGTATGCACAATATTATATTGTCTTTGCCTGCTTTCTTTTATTTTGAGTAGTTTGTTCACTCATATTTATTACAAATTCTAGGATGGTACTGCTGAGCCAGAAAGTATTTCTTCTTTAGTGAAAAAAGAAGCTGATCGCCCAAAAGTTCTACATTTTTTAAAGGTATGCCATAAAAAGAATTGTACTACAGTAGAAGTCGCTTAATGTGATCACACCGGGACAAACATGATTTGATTACAATAACCGACTGATTGCAATACACGAAAAAAAAGTTTAAACTAAAGAATGATTTTTTACATGCATATTAAAATAAAAAATTTAAATTAGTACTTGTTGCTGTAAAACTCTACAGTATTTAATAGAAATACTGACATAATGGCCCTACCTTGTTAAGTTAGGCAGGTTTCCCTCGTTGTGTTCCGTATGTGTCATATTAACACAGTGCTACGGAATTTTACAATGCTTGACCGAAAATTTCAAAATACCACCCCCCCCCCCCTCCCCAACACATGTTTAAAAGAAAATACAACGATACAAGATAATACGATTTAAACAAAAAAAATTCCTTCTTGTTTTTATTGATTTTGGGAAAATAAAGTTTACATATAAACTGATAACAATAAACGAACATTTGATTACAATAAACGATGATTTTTCAATGTAGTTTTATATAAGCGGACGGGACTAAGTGATTTTGATAACATTAAAAGATTGATAACATTAACCGTGATCACATTAAGCGGAGTCCACTGTATTTCTGTTATACTATTACTATAAATATTTACAAATCTATATACATAAAAGGCGACTTCTGTTTGTTTGTTTGTATAGGATGCGAAATCTAACGAACAAAGCCACAGATCGTCATGAAATTTGGCACAAAAATTCATCTTATCTCAGGAACAAACATAGGCTAAGAATTTTTTAAATCGGACCATTCCTTCTATCGTTTTCGAACGTTTTAAGGGAAAAAATACACCACTTTCGCTCAAATCCGATCATTTTTTTCCCTTTCGTGATGCCATTGGGCAGAAAAATTAAAATAAAACTTTTTAGAAAACAATTGAAAATGTTTAATTTGTTTAATATTTGTTCACTGCCTTCAGAAACTAAATTAATAACTTGAAAAATAATTGATATGTTTCAAAAGTGATGTAATCCTACCAGTCTCCATTCTATTATTTTATTGTGCCTATATGATTTTAATTATGATTTTTTTCAAAAGCATAGATAAGCTTATAATGAACTGTGTTGTTTTTTGAAGGCCATCGCAATACAGATGCATATTTGGGTTTTATGTCTTCCTTTTTTCGCCAAATACTTTGCCAAACTCGCCAAGTTATTTCAAAAAACGTACCAAATGAGCAAATTTTTAAAATTAGCTGGTTGTGCGAAGTTTATTGCACGAGAGCTGAATGGGTGTGTTGTTAGCCATATCTTTTCCTCGCCAAATTCGCAAAAAGCGCCAAATGAGCTAAAAAAAAAATATTCGGGAAATTATGTTGACTTTAGCGGTGAATTTTATGGCGTTTTTAAAATTTTGATTTTTTAATGTAATATAAGTAGGGGGATTCTGTACTTTAATAACGAACTTTATCAGCAACTTAAGCTTATTATTCTATAACGAATTAAATAATAGATGAATTGAACCGACCTATATAAAAAAAATGCAAATCATTTGCTGTTTGCTGTAGTAGCTTATTTTTAATTCTAATGGATTATGTTTTACTTAAATATGTATTCTTTTTAATTTGAGCTTCTTATCAAAGGTATTTTTGAATTAATATGAATCATTACTATATCCAAGATGGGTAATTAAATGGAAAATTACTGTGTAATCTTCATATCTTATGAAACTCAAATGAAAGAAAAAAAAATGGTTAAATTGACTATTAAATTATTTTTTCACTTCTACCCGTGCAACGTCGGGTATAACAGCTAGTTTTCAATAAATAATTTTACTTCCAAATATTCAAACCAATTTGAAAACGCTTGTTTATGAGCTTTGTAAGTAAAGCTACATTTAACTTTAAAAACATTTGTAAAATTATTCAATACAGTGGGAGAAATGTAAATTGGATAATTTTGTGTCCCCATTTTATTAACAGAGAGGCACATTGGTTTGCAAGTCCGCTGTCACTCCTCCCTAAAGGTGGGATTAGCCCCCTAGATCACAATTTTCCAAACCCAATTAACTTGGTATTAATCCTGTGGATAAAAAATATTTTCTTAACGCCACGTTTCTCTGGCTGTATTGAATATTTTGGCAAAACTGTTTATTTATATGATTAATATAGCTAACTTACAGGTCCCAACAATCCCACTTTTTGAAATTTGTTCGAATATCTTAAATTTTCATAAAATGATTTTACACAAAATATTAAGTAATAGAAGTTATTTCAAAAAGTAAATTAGTAGAGTTACTTTGTATTTAGTAATTTTTTTAGATGAAACTATTCTACAGAATTGCTTACAATAAATTACACAATGCAAAAAGAACAATTAGAGGAATCTATGTAGCTATTCCAATATATATAATTTTAATATTAAATTCGTGTAATTAGATAAAATTGTCCCCAAACAAATGTATTTTCAGAAAGCCTGAAAATGAAAACAATACTTCTGGAACTGTAAACAATGCTTTAAGTGTAAAAATTTGCATTTTAGGAAAGTTTACCTCATGTGCGGCAATCCCTACTTTCTGGGGAGATGACCATCAAAGGCATTCGCCCCCCTCCCTTGCCTGCCTCAATACAGAGTACTTCCCCCATAAATCTGGTGAGTGTCGTTTTTTTTGTGTTTTAGTACCAGCTAGAGATTGGAGTAATATGTTACTTGTTACAGTTACTTTTTCAGGTAACACCGTTAGATTTTCCAGAAAGTAACTGTAACTTACTTACTTTCAGCGGTTATGAAGTAACAAAATTTTTTGTCAGGGATATTTTTGGCCCATTGAGGCGTTCAGCTTAAATTTAATTAATTAAAATGTAACTTTTTACAGCTTTGAACTTTTGTTCTTTGTTATTTTTTTCTGATTGTCCCTATTTCTTTAGTCTCGCTTCTCTTTGAAGAATGGTAAGGTATTTAAATTAAAAAATTTCGTATCACTTAAAATTTCTAAGAATAACTGGATTCTTTACTTTTCCTTTTACTGACTGTATAGAGTTGCTTTTCATATTGAGTATTTGCAACAGAATTACTTTTTTCAATCTCTGGTATTTGCTATCGTATTTGGACCCTTCACTATCATTTTTGAAAAACCTTAACCTAGATATTTGTAATCAGCATTGCTTAATTAAGTAAAAAAAATATTTTAAGACAGTTTTGAAAAAAAAATCGGTTCGGAAAAAATTTGGTTATTGCATTGCTGGGTTACAACAGTTTTAGTTTTTAGTTTGCCACAAATTCTAAACCATATTAATTAGCAATTAGCATAACAAACATCCTAAATTTATATTATCATTGTTTTTATTCATATGTATGTAAAATAAGCCAACAGGGAAACATAGTTAAAGTGAATCTTTATTAACTGTTAAGCATTTTAGGAGAGAATTTTGGTCGTCTGAAGTAGACGATGGCTGAAGATGGAATGTAACAAAGATGGTAAAATATCTACGAGACTCACCCAGACTGACCAATAAGAGACTAAAATTTGTTATGACAAAGTTGTTTAAAAGGTCAGCACGTGGGTAGATGAATCATGAAAGTTAGTGGGAAAACGACTGTTGGTCGGGACAGGGTGTGTTTGAGATGTTATAGTGCTAAGTGATATTAAGAATATTTGAAAGGTAATTAAGTTATGAAATTTAATTGAGGGTTAACAAAATAAGATTTTGGGGTTTTAAGTCAGGATATGCCATTTTAAATGAGGTGCAACAAAAATAAGTTTTTGAGGAAGGTTTGATAAGTTTTTGAGCATAACAAACATCCTAAATTTATATTATCATTGTTTTTATTCATCTGTGGAGAATGAAATTTCTTTGTTGAGTTATTACATCCTCTTTCTTACAGATGTCTCCAAACACAATCAAGGAACGATTTAAGAATTTTCTAAGCAATTTGCTCGGACCTGCTTGTAAGAATGCTTTCCAAACTGACAATGCGAAGAAGGTTATTCAATGTCTTATTGTAAGTTTTTGTTTTTAAATTTTATTTATTTATTATGTTTTTATCTTTAAAATATGTTATCTGGAAAGGGCTTTTTATTTTTCTACTTATAAACTATTTACTTAATTGCAGTATGTAAGCACAATATTAGATTGTCTATGCTTGCTCTTTTTCTTTTATTTTGTGTAGTTTGTTTACTTATATTTATTACACATTTTAGGATGGTACTATTACGCCAGAAAAGTTTTCGCTTTTCGAGAAAAAAGAATCCGCTCGTCCAAAAGTTCTACATTTTTTAAAGGTATACCATTAAAAGAATTGTATTATTTCTGTTATACTTTTACTATAAATATTTACAAATTTTCAATAAATAATTTTATGACCAAATATTTGAACCAGTTTGAAAAATTGGGTTTGTAAGTTAAGCTACAATTAACTTTAAAAAAACATTTGTAAAATTATTCAATACAGTGGGAGAAATGTAAATTGGATAATTTTTTAGTTCTCATTTTATTAACAGAGAGTCACATTGGTTTGGAAGTCCGCTGTCACTCCTCCCTAAAGGAGGGATTAGCCCGCTACATCGTAAGTCTCCTAACCAAAGTAACTTAGTATTAATCAATCATAGAGATATTAATAAAAGTATTAGAGTGGAGATCACGTGACCTATCTATGCTAACGACGGGACGAGTCTGGGGGCCGCCATCTTGAGTCCGAGACCAACTTTTTTAAGTGGAAAACGCTTAGAAAAAAATAAATTTAATTCTAAAATATTAAAAAAAATACCATAAAAATACTAGCTGCATTTTGGAATATTTTTAGTGACTTTAAAAGAACTTTTAACGCTTTCTAGTATTTTTATAATATTTATTTTGTAATTTTAGAATTAAATTTTACTTTTTGCCTAGCATTCTTTTTCTTTATGTGATGGCGACACTGGCAACTTGCAGCCATCGCCGTCACATTAAGAAGAAGAATACGTGAAAAATAAAATTTAATTCTAAAATTACAAAATAAATATTATAAAAATACTAGAAAAGCGTTTAAAGTTATTTTAAAGTCACTAAAAATATTCCAAAATGCAGCTAGTATTTTTATGGTATTTTTTTTTTAATTTTAGAATTAAATAAATTTTTTTCCAAGCAATTTCGACTTAAAAAAGTTGGTCTCGGGCTCAAGATGGCGCCCCCCAGGCTCGTCCCGTCGTTAGCATAGACAGGTCACGTGATCTCCACTCTAATACTTTTATTAAGATCTCTATGGTAATAATCCAGTGGATAAAAAATATTTCTAAGCTGCCATGTTTCTCCGGCTGCATTGAATATTTTGACAAAACAGTTTATTTATATGATTAACTTTCAGGTTCCAACAATCCCACTTTTTGAAATTGGTTCGAATATCTTAAATTTTCATTAAATGGTTTTACACAAAATATTAAGTAATAGAAGTTATTTCAAACAGTGGATTAGTAGTTATTTTATATTTAGTAATTTTTTTGGATGAAACTATTCTACAGATTGCTTACAATAAATCACACAATGCAAAAAGAACAGTTAGGGGAATCTATGTAACTATTCAAATATGTATATTTTTAATATTAAATTCGTGTAATTAGATAAAATTGTCCCCCAAAACAAATGTATGTTCAGAAGGACTGAAAATTCCAACAATAGGGCTGAAACTGTATAAACAATGCTTTAAGTATAAATATTTACATTTTAGGAAAGTTTACCTCATGTGCGGCAAGCAATACTTTCTGGGGAGATGACAATAGAAAGCATTTGCCCCCGTCAATTGCCTGCTTCAGTACAGAGTACTGCTTCCAGAAAACAGGTACAGAGTACTGCCCCCTCAAAGCATGGTCAGAGTACTGCCCCTGCAAAGCAGGTACAGAGTACTGCCCCTACTAAGCAGGTACAGAGTACTGCCCCTGCACAGCAGCTACAGAGTGCTGCCCCTGCAAAGCAGGTACAGAGTACTGCCCCTACAAAGCAGGTACAGAGTACTGCCCCCACAAAACAGGTGAGTGTCGTAATTTGTGTTTTAGTATCAGCTAGGGATTAGAGTAACATGTTACTTGTAACAGTTACTTTTTTTTAAGGTAACACCGTTAAATTTTTCAAAAAGTAACATTATTAGAATAATTTCGTCAGTGTGTTATGTCAAAAAATTCAGCGCAAGGAAATTAAAAGAGATTAAATATCTCAATGAAAATCGGAATTCGAAGTACTTTATTTATTAAATAACTGCCAGGCGTAATGCTCATTTAAAAAGCATAAGAAGCCATTTTTATTCAAATTAAATTGCCATTGCCATTCACAACAATCGCTCGAGAAACTTTATTATTTTTTTTTATAATAAATTTAAAAGAAGTTTATTTTTGAAATTTAAATCAGTTTGAAATGACGTCAAATATATTTCAAAAAGGGATTCTTTGATTGTAAGTTGATCTGAAATATTTTTTGCTTCTAATTTAAAAACAAGGAATACTAAATTTTTATTCTTTGAAATATAACTTAGTTCAGCATATGATAAAAAATAATTATTGAACTTTTGAGAGATAGAAAATAATGAAACTAGCCAAATTTTGTGTGTAAATGTTTAATATGGAATTAATACTGTGTGTTTCACCTTTATTTTCTGTTAAACACAAATGTTGTGTGGTGACCGATTCTTTTTTACAAATCTACTTTTTTGATTCTAACTACCTAACTCCCCGGCACTACAGTCCATGCTGGACCATGGCCTCTCTTACAATACGACTCCAAAGCCGCCTGTCTTTGGTCTTCGCTTTCCAGTTCTTAATTAGATCTCTTTTCACATCATCTATCCATCTTTTTCTCGGTCTTCCTCTTCTCTCTCCCTTACATTGCCCCTTGAAAATTTTCTTTGTGCCTCTGCTATCTTCCATTCTCTCAATATGTCCCAGCCATTGAATTCTCAGAGTTTTTATGATGTTATTAATCTCTTTCTCTCCAAATAGTTTAGCCACTTCAGAACTGTATCGTCTTCTCCCAACATCACCTTCTTTGATTGGTCCAAATATGGCTCTTAAAATTCTTCACTCCCAAGTTATTAACATCTTCTCTTGCTTTTGATTCAGGGTCCAGGTCTCCGACCCATATATAAATGTGGTCTTATTACAATTTTATATAAATGTACAGTGGTGGCCAAAATTGTGGACATTTTTTTAAAGTTTCATATTTTTCAACTTTGTGTGCTTACAGAATATATTAATTGTATATCAAATTAAAAATAATTTAATCTTTATGAGGACAACTGTCTGCAGATCGCTGAAGCAGTCTATGAGACCTTTGGTCCCATATAATCTATATCCATGGGCACAACATCATCATCAAAGTAATTCAATGTAGAATTAAAAATAAATACAGTATTCAGGCATGAAAGTTTTCCGCCTTTTTTAATCTCATTTTGGGTGAACCTGAGATCGATGCAGAACCGTTGAGAAATTGTGACCCATATATATGGGGGGGTCCAGTCCTAAGATCAAACTAAATAAGGCATGAGGGGTCGATGTTTGGTTGACTGATCCGTCTTGAACTATAAAAATACCGAAATCTACTGCAATTTCTCCGCATATATGCAAGCAAAAATTACTAGGCACAGAGGTTTGGTTCACTAATCCTTGAACTATAAAAATAGAACTCTCCCTGCGATTTTACCTCAAATTTGACACAAATTATGAGACGTTGAAGTTTGATTGACAGATCCGTTTGAACTAAAACTTTAAAAATATAGCGAGTCACTACTAGTGCGATTTTGCTGCGAACTAGTAAATATTACAATTCGTTGTAGTTTCGTTCAAAGATCCGTCTTGAACCACAAATTATAAAAATAACAAGACATATCCATATATAGTTAGGCTAAGAATATGAAAGTATTTCAAATGTGATCATCGTAACATGTCTGATTTTTTTTTTCAAACTATTGTTTACTTTTTCTTTGCATTGTAATTAGGTGAAACTAAACTTAAATTTCATTAAACAATAATTTTAAATAACATATTCTTATAATGAAGATAAACATTTTCATTAAAATCTGAAGCTGAATTAAGATTAGAATATAGAAAGTTTTCTTTAATTATCGGCCAGCAAACAATAGTTTCTTCCATGTGTATATGAATGAAAACTTAACTTAAATTCCAATGAAGGACGCGTTTAAATAATAAATTTTAATAATAATGGTAAAAAATATAATTAAAATTTGAAGATGAATTAAGATTAGGTTACACTAAGATATCTTCAAATATCAGCCCCCCTGCATCTCCCATTAGAAGAGGATCATCTTCACCTGACCAAAAATATGCAATCCAATAATGATTCCTGATTTGCCTATTTTGGTGCCTAGTAATTTTTGGAGAAATCTACGGATGACGTCACATTGCATCAGAATGATTGACAGTTCTCTGGCTCTGTGATCGGAAGAGTGTCTTGTTACTTTTGTAGCTCCAGTTTAGGACAAGTCGAGCAACCAGAACATTTTCTTCTGATCGAGGGTCTGACTCGCAGGTGTCATTAAACAATACTTTTTGTTTACGTTTGAACCTTTTTCTCTACTTTTGTCTATACACTGGGGTTTCTCATTTTAAACAATTCGAGTTTTAAAAAAATTGGAGAGCCCTTTTATACACGCTTTATATATTTAGGTTGTTAGTGAATTTCGAGTCCTTGAATTGTTTTGGAATAGTAAAGTATTTGAATTTTTTTTTCTAATTTTGTACAAACCACGTTATAATGGATATGTATTGAAAGACCAAAAAAATAATTTAACTAAATTTTTAATTGGTTTGTACGTCGTTATACCAATAGTGCAAAAAAATTGAATTCAGAGTTCAGCCTTTTTGATTAGTTTGCACTTTCATGCCTGAGTATTACAATATCTGTATTACAAAATAAGTTATGCAACTAATAGTATGATCTGTCTTAGTTTTGCAAGTCATTGAACCACCAACTTGTATTGCAATTTCAGTATAATTGAATCCATTGATTGTGCTTGTTTGTTCAACTAAAATGAGCATAACTTTGTTTGTGATACAAATACTTTAATTCTGTTTTTTTAATGAAATTCTACATTAAATAACTTTTAACTTAATATTTAAATGTTTGTATTTAAGCGAAATTTAATCGATGCAAGCACACAGGTAACAGTTGAAACACATGGATTTACAGGGTGGTAACAGAAACTGGAAATCAGGGAATTCTCAGGGAACTTTTTAATTCTGGAAATATCAGGGAATTGTCAAGGAATTTTTCAAATTTTGTAAAATATCAGGGAATTTTTCCATTTTGGATTACTTAAATAGCAGATTTTGGTTCTTGAGTTCTAACTAACTGACGCTTGATAAAAAAAATATTCTGATTGATCCGATTAGCCTGAAGGATTGATCTCAGAGGAAGGATCATTCTCTCACGAATCATGTTATAACATGATTCTCTGATCACATGATTCCTTAAACTCAGATTTTCGGAAATGTAGAAAAGTTAGGTAGGCTAGCCCATAATCTGGAAAGTCTTGATTCCCTCGATATTTGGATTAAATTTTGCATTGAATTGCATGTTTTCTAGGTATTTGTAAAATCAGGGAATTTTTTTGTGAAAGTATCATGAAAATATCAGGGGATTTTTTTTTCCAGGATTTTGTAACCACCCTGTGAAACTTTCAAAAAATGTCCACACTTTTGGCCAACACTGTAGTTTTGTTTTCCAACTTTTTTTTTATTCACAACTCTATTTCCTTTTAGGTGACCTCCCCCAAACTGTCCCTCAAAAGAAAACAAGCAATAAACAGGGCAAGTACCTCCCAAACCATCTCCAGCACTCCCATACCTTTAGCCTACTTCCCTATCGAGCCTTCGGCCAAGAAAGCAAAGCTTGATCCCAAAGAGCCTATTGCCATGGGTTGGAAGAATGAAGATAAGCCTAAAGCAAGCCCTATTGTGCTAAATCAAGGTTAGAATGGACTTTTGAATGTTTTTGAGGCTTCTTATTGAAAAAAAGATTTTAAAGAGTAATTTTTTTTCAATATTACTAACTTGCAGTATTATAGTTTCGGCCTTGCATTTGTAGATTAAATATGCAAGCTATAACTGACATAAGTAATTTTAAAGGAATTTAATACTATTTTGTTACATTATTACTTGCATTCTGTAGTTGCATTTAAAGATAAAATAAAGAAGCTATTACTGCTTTGTTTTTTTGCTTTCATATATTACATCGAATAGTAGTTTATTATGAAACATTATGTTTGCAAAATGCATTCATGCATTTAATTTGTTGAATTATTTTATACATTAATTGATAATACCATTTCTGTTTTTGTAAATATAAATATATACTTTTTTTTCACTAGCAGAAGTGTCAAAGAACTCTGAAGATGCAAAAGCCCCACCCCAAAATTCATCTTCACACGCTGTTTCAGAAAAAGATACCAGTGGGAAAGTTGTGTGGGAAAAAACTGATGACAATACAACAAAGTTTAACAAGGTAAGTTCTATACATAAAATGTATATTGTACACATGTAAATAAAGAACAAAAGAATGTTGTAGCTAATTATTACAAATAGAAAAAATATTTTCATAAGAATATTAACTGGCTCTGTGAACATGCCATATAAAGTTATTATCAAAAAATTTTTGGTGTAATAATACATTTAATTAACGATTGTTTTCATATGGAAATATTGTTTTTATAATAAACTTCCCTCATTTAAATGAAAAATAAAGAATTATCTTGTTATAATCACTAATGAAATTACACTTATTTGTGTCGTTTAGGTAAATTATAGCATTATTTGATGTTTTGTAAATAGTTTAAATTTATATTTGAACAAAGTTGTAGATAATTTTTAGCATTCTAATTTGTTTTGATAGAAGTCACTGTTACATTTTGTTTGTTTGCCTTTTAGCTATTGGAATTCAGTAAATCTTTCATGATAGCTACGTCCACGGAAAAATGCACCATTGTCAACAATTTTCATAAACTCTTAAAAAAAGCTGATCCATCATATGTGGACAGTTCGGAATTTAGCTCACTGTTAGACAGTACACTGAAGAAAATAAAGGACTCTAAGGACACTTTCATCCACCTTCAAAAGGTCAAGAGTGAACTAAAAGCTTATAAAAGAAGCAAGAATAAAGTAACCTCTTCAACTTCAAGACATAGACTTCTATCGAGCTCCAGTGAACAGTCAGAAGCTGTTGCTTCGAACCTTGAAATACCATCTGATCAACCACCAAAAAAAGTGCCTTCTCCAAATTTAGCTGATAAAATAGCCTCAGCCATGCTATCTAACTTCAAGCCAAAAGAAACGAGTCAAAGTGTCGAAAACAATGCAGCAGATGCTTTTATTAATGTACCCTGCTCTTCGAGACAAGCAGATATCATTGAAAGCTTGCATCTCTCCATGCCTGTTAACAGTGGAGTGAAGCTTCCCCACGAATTTAGGACTAATGTTTCGGATACACAAAGAACTTCTGTGGACCATCCAGATATATCAGAACCAATTCCTACAACCAAAAATATATTACCTGACAAAGCAGATGAGCAAAGTACTTCTGCGGGCAAACCAAGTATATCGATTCATAAGACCAACAACACATCTGGACGCAAGTTTGATGAAATTTCCGATCCTGTTCCCACGTTGCCTGGCAGTGATCCTGAAATTGAAGTTGTTAATGAAGTGGTGACTGCTGAACAAAAGAAATCTTTGATCAAGGGCTTGAATTTGCAGTCTATTGACCAACAGAATGTTCGCCAAGTTAAGATGAAATCAATCCTAAGAATCAACTTACCACCAATACCAGTAAAAGAAACTGTTGATAAATCTAAAATTTCTATTGAGACGACTGATCTTGATGACATGGCATCAAAGCCAAAGGATTCATGCGACGAAAAGTCAATCCTCGTAGCTCAAAGTAAAATAAAAACCAGCATTCTACCACCAATGTCTCTTCCACAAGTTGATCAGCCTGAAACTTCTATGGAGACAACTCATCCAGTTATGAATAAGGTCATTGAAAGTAAACAGCAAGTGAGAAGTTTACCATCAACATCAGTACAAGAAGGTGGCAATCAACCTGAATCTTTAAGAAATAAGATTGACAAGAGAGTGAAATTTCTTGAAACTCTCCTGGGTGTAAGTATGGAGTTTTTTTTACTGTTAAAATGCTGCTTATATTAATATAAAATAAGTATTTAAGGTTTTTAAATGCATAGTATGTGTCACTTGGCCACAGTTTAAAATTACATGGCATGTTGCCAATAGTCCTTGTATAGTTCTAGTGTGATCTTGAATCCTCCATACTAACACTCATCGTTTATTTTATTTGTGCAAATTGATTATCCATATTTTTTTAGATTTGTGTGAAGGTATAAAAAATCCATGCAAATAAAATTTACTGTCACACTTTTTAGGTACTTGATAATAAAAATGTTCTTTTGCATTAAAAGTTTGATTTCACTATCTTTAAAATCGTATTCCAACTTGAAAATCAATATAAATCCAAATTGTTAAAAAGGAAATATATTTGAAGGGTACAATTGCAAAACTTGCAATCTTTAATGTATAGTTAGGATATAGGGCCTGACCCCTTCTTTGTTGCTTTCATACAATTGAGTTTACCAATTTTACCGAAAATTGCCCAATAAATGGACCAGACCATGCATCCTAGGTATACTTTGGAGAATGCAAAATTTTCCCATTTACTATAGAAATAGACACTTTTTTGTGTTTTCCCTTGCATTCAAACTCTATAAATTTTTCATTTAAATAATAAAAATTACAATGGATAAATAAATGGCAACAATTTAAATTTACGTTCAATTGAAAATACACGCTTAGTCTATTTGAATGAGCTTATGAGAATTTTTGCTAAGGTACATCTGCCATCAATTAAATCAAATTTGCACATAACTGAATTCTTTTTTAGTCGGAACGTGACAATCACTTAAGATAAATTCAACCATTGCTTGTTTTTAAACAGAAACTGGACAAGAAAATCAAGAAACTACAGGCAAGGGAGCTCTCAATGGATGATTTGGACGATGAAAATTCAACCTACATACTGGAGGACAAGTATAAAATCAAGTTCCAGAAAACATGGGCTGCCCTCTGTAAACTGAAAAATAGATCTGCTTTTGTGGGGAGAGAGATAGACAAGAAATTTCATTACCAGGGTTTGTTCAAATATTTTTGTTTGTTTTGGGGGGTTGGGGAGCCTAGTCGGTTAGGACATTCTCCTTGCATAAAAAAGGTCCAAGCATAAAAAAATACCTGCCGACCTATAAACACCCTGTGTAGCTAAAAATGTCTGGCAAATAATACCCCTTGTAGAGAAAGTTCACTTTAAATATGCTCCAAAGTTCCGACACTATGTACGATGTCACTCTTAACGGTTGCATCAGGTGTTGGCTGTCACTCGACTGAGGTTCTAAATTACGACCAATAACTGTGGTTCTAAATTATCGCCAATAGCCTTTGTGTGGCTCTAGTGTGACAATAATACAAACTAACATAAACTTTGTCTGTTTGGGCCTATACTTTTCTTTCTTTAATTTGAAAGAATTACATATTGAAAGGAAGGCATTGATTTGGACCAGGATAGCCTGGTAGGTAGAGTGTTGAACTGGCATCCCTTAGGTTGTTAGTCAAGCCCTGCTGGCTGAATGAGGTAGCAATGAACGCTTTGGTACCGAAGTCTTCCTTTAATGGTGACTGATGCATGTTAAAGTATGTTGCGGTCACAAAGCCCTCCAAGCTCCCATACTCTGGGGTTGACAAGCCATATCTGGGATCCTCTGCTTGGCCTCTGTCTCTAAAATTAGAAGGATCCCTCTATCGTGTTGATCTTGAACAGGAGAGCGTGGTAGTAGTGCAGCCCTCTGCAATGCCACAGGATGTAACAGTGAACTCTTCAGTGTCTTGAGAGTGGCTCTTACTGCTCCATTACATCAAGTATTTGGGGTTGCTTTTAGCTCCCATAATAAACTTCACAATACCATGGCAGGTAAAATTAAAATTTTGAAAGAGATGTTAATCAGCAATTCATCATTTGTTTTTGGGGGACTCTTTTAAAATTGCCAGCCTGTACTTTGTGTCTGCTGTGTATTGGTCAGATCATACATTTCTGCACCAACTTCCGTCTTACTTTCCTTTTCCTTTACATTTCAGAATTATTTTTAGCCTACTTTTCTTTTTTTTTAATTCGAAGAATTAATTACCCTTCCAAAATCAGTTCTATCAAGCCGATCTTAAAAATTCTTTTTTTATTAGAAAGGTATAAGCTCAGACACCCAACTTTCATAATTTTTTTCTGTCTGTCTGTACGATAGGACGGACATAAATCTACTATTTGATGACGAATTTCCCATTGAATTAGCATTGAAATTTAATTTCGAGTCATTTAAATCGCTGAATTTAACTACAAATGCTACGGACAAGTGAGATACGTCAAAAAATTCAGCGCATCAAAATTAGAATACATTGAAGATTTCAGAAAAGAATTCGAAGTACTTCAATTATTTAAAAAGCTTCAAGATTTAATGCTCATTTAAGAAGCATAGGAAGCCATTTTTATTAGAATTAAATCACCATTGCCATCGCAACAATTGCTTGAGAAACTTTAATTCTTTTCGACAATAAATTAAAATAAATTTATTTTTGAGACATTGATCAATTTAAGATGACGTCAAATATATATTTCACTACGAGATATTTGTATGTTGATATAAATTGTTTTCATTCTATTTAAAAGCGAGGAATATTACATATTTGTTCTTTGAAATATAAATTTTTGCAAACGATTTAAGTTATAATTATTTAATTTTCGAAATAAAATAAATGAAACTAGCCGAATTTAGCAAGTAAATGTTTATTGAGGAGTAGTTTTTTGGTTTTTGTTCTACGAAAAATTAAATATTTATTTATGACTGCAAATAAAGCTGTGCTTAGTGCTGTGTTTAGTGAAAGATGCTGTGTTTAGTTAGATGCTGCGTTTAGTGAAATTTATTTTAAATTTAATGTGGAAAAACGGTTGTTGATGTCACTTAATGTTACGAACCTTGTTTTTTCAAGATAAGAATTTTAGTAAGCATTTAAGTAACAGGAAAGTAGGCTATTTTAGTTCTTTAAGAACTTCTTGTTTTTACTTGAACGGTATGATATAAGAGGCCATCTGTTCATACTATAAAAATTTCTTTGCCCTTTAAAGTAACAGTAATGTAGGCTATTTGAGGGTTTTTTTTAACTTGATAAATAAAACAAAATAGAGTATGCTTGTTGCCTGAGTTTTCTAATCAACTAAAAAATGCTTTTCCCTGGTCTCATTCAAACATGACATTCAACACATTGCGAAGTACAATCTTGAGAGTCCATTTATACTTTCATCAGAGCACCGAAATGCACATTGCGCTGGTGCATTTATTTATGATGATTTTTTTTTTTGATGCATTATTTAGAAAATTTATTTTATGCATTGATCTAATGAATATTTTATCTTGGCTTTTTTTAAAATACTTTTATTTTGTTTTCAATTAATAAAAAAAATCTTTCTTTTATAGGCTCCAGACATAGCGTTTTCAACACAGCCATTGAAAAGTTGGTAAATAAGAGAAAAAAACCTGCTGAAAAATTCCCCAATTATGTAGAGGTACATAATATGCTGAAGAAAGTCAATGATCGTGCACACCTGTCTTTAAGCAGTTATGAAATTGAAAGAGCAGGTACATCAAGCATTTTTTTCTTTTTTGTATATTTCCTTAAGGTGACACAGTTCCTCAAAAATTGTGAATTTGTTTTATTTCCTAAATTTTAAGTTTGGAACCTTCTAAAAAAGTATACCAAGTTTTAAAAGTGTATCTACATTTAAAAAAAAAAGTTATTCCATTTTAATGCGGAAAGGTATGATAAAAATGCAAACAAATGAAAACTTTAAATGCGTTTTTCTTGGTGTTTGTATTTCCTTTATGGCAAGTTCTTTAAAATGCTAAGGCTTTTTTAATTACCTATAAAAGTCTAAGAAATTTTATATGCAGTCTGTCAAATATGTTAAAATTAAGAATTGGTATTGAAATTGTTTTAAAAAATGATACTTTTTTTTATAAAAAAAATATTAAATTCGAAAATTTCAAATATGCTAAAATACTTAGGGATTTTCTACATAAATTAAAAAAAAAAAACTACTGAAGATAAATTAAATTTGGATACTAATTGTTTTGAAAAAAAGTTTTAAGTACTGAAGGGGGAAAGATAGGTTAAAATATTTTTATTTAAAAAAGCATTAGAATTTTTAAAAGGTTCAAAAAAATTAAATATTTTTTTAAAGTAGTTCTGTGTCCCCTTAAGTGAACCAAAAGCTTAAGATAACTATACCAAACCGACCTTAAGTTTGCAGCAGAGAAATGTACTACACGGAGGAATTTGCGTAAACAACGCGTCTGGCGCCGAAGCTTCGCCTGCTCCGATTGGTTGATAATTTGACCCTGGTATTCGTGCGCCCTGTTACGTCAAAATCGAAGGAAAAAGTAATTAAAATAACACTCTAACTGAAGCTAAACTAATAAAAATAATAAATTTATGTCTTGAAATAACAAATAAATTTGTTTATTGAATGTTAAATACCTTTTTGTATTCGATTCTCGCCCTCAAAAATGAGAACTATTTACCCTCTTTCTCGTAGAACATTTGTATACTGCAAACTTAAGGTCGGGAGAGGTATATATTTTAGTTGTTTAAACTACATGTACTGTTTACTTTCTGTTGTTAACTGGGCAGATCAACATAGCTATAAGTAGTGTTGCTATAACTCACTTTTTTTGGCCTATTATCTTTTAATTTTTTTTAAAAAAATTGATAAAAGTTATTGACAATGTTGAAATTTCAGCCTGCCAACTTGCGATCTTTAGTATTTAAATTTTGTTTCTGAAATGTACAACATCAGAGACTCATCCCTCCTATTATTTGTCTGATTGTCTGTCTGTACCCACCTTTCAAATTCCTTACTTATCAGATTTTTAAAAATCTTTTTTGGGTAGGTTGAAAGGTATCAGAGACCTAACTTTTCTTCTAAAGATCCCTTTCAGTTTTCAATCTAATCTGTCATATTTCCTATTTTTCTTTAATGGTTCAAGGAAAGGTAAAGTGTGCATTTCAGTTGTTTTAGAAAAAATATTTTAGTTTAAACTGCTCTCATAGTGTTAAATTAAATAGTGCTAAAATAACACGGCTCATAGGCTACTTTTTCCCCACCAAGGTTCAGATTTGTATTTGCTTTTAAATTTCTTTCAGCGAGAGAAGCTTTTGAAGATATAGGAAAAGAACTGAAAAGGCGGCGTTGCGCAGACGAAGATCTTGACTTTGGCTGTTATCTGACCGATGACATTAGTCTTGCAACTGATCCTGCAGAACAAGACGAGGAACTTAAAAGAAAACTGACTAACAGTGTTTTGGAAGGGGAAAAGAAAATCGCAGAGGTGTGTTTTGAAATTGTTTACATCTTATATATGCCCGGTAGCAGAAACCACGCAGCACAACAGCAATGCTGCAGCCCGATTGGGGAGTTGCGGCCAAATGGCCGAAACTCTCGACTTTCGGATCATGATTTACGGATCCCCGGAGTTCAGCAACTTTTAATTTGTCGTAGTTTCACAACTTACGGAAGCCCGGAGTTCTGCAACTTTCAGATCCACTTAGTTCCGCGACTTTCGGGTTCCCTGAGTTTCACGACTTTCGTTTCGCCGTATATAGTTCCCCGACTGTCGGAAGCCTGGAGTTCCGCAACTTTCGGATCCCCGGAGTTTCGCGACTTTCTTGGTTGATTGGTACTCTTCGGTTACTGTTGGCTAATTTGACAAGCCATCACTTCTTGATCCTTCTGGCTCTGTCTTAGACGAGACTCCTCTGCAACTAGGTCCTTTAGAACGGTGTCAAATTTGAACTGC
Source organism: Hylyphantes graminicola (assembly GCA_023701765.1). Classification (NCBI taxonomy): domain Eukaryota; kingdom Metazoa; phylum Arthropoda; class Arachnida; order Araneae; family Linyphiidae; genus Hylyphantes; species Hylyphantes graminicola. The sequence goes on from CM043115.1 coordinate 62,534,768, forward strand.
TTTTCCTCCTAGCGATATATACTCTGAACTATTCCATTGAATTCAGGTGGTAGATATTTTATGAGCTGGAACGCCTGATACCAATATGGAATTGCCTTTGGGAAGAACGGGGGTATTCCCTGCAGCCATATTTTGTCCTTAAAAAATCGTGCTGCAGCCACATGCAGAAAGTTCTGTTACTGGGTATATATATAAAACGGTTTCGATGGTTTACATTTAAATATTGAAGGCTCCCTTTTAAAGAGACTCTTTTTAGTCAAATCTCCCCTTTAATTGATCCCTTAATTAGATTTTTTGTATCCTTAATGTGTAAAATAAAGGTTAGATGTTATGTGTTTTGTTATAATTTGACAACGATGCTAAAATGGCCAAGCTATGGGCTTCTTGCCAAGCTGCAAAAGAATAAATATGCCATAATGCAAATGAATGAAATAATTTATTTTTTCCATTTTGTATTTATAAGGCAAATATCTACATAGAAATGTGCCGTTAAATGTACATCTAAACCTTAAAATCGCATTATTTTAACCAGATATTTCCTTAAGGTAGGCGAATACCCTAAATTTCCCCAAATTCTAAAATTTTTACTATTACTTTAATCTTTTCCAAATTTGGTATAGTGATTTCAAATATAATGAATAATACTATTTAGGCATTTTTTTAAATTTAAATATATATCATTTATTTATTTTAAACAGTGTTTTTCTACTAAAAAAGAGGTTTACGCTAACAAGTCTACCACATTGAATTTTCATCCTATAAACATAAATTATGTGTTAAATTCTTCGTTTTGAACTGATACATGCAATGACCCTCTAGAGTTACATACAAATTGCAAGAAAAGAAGTTATTAAGAAAAATGTTATAAATTAACCACACAAAAAAAGATTTTTCCGATTAACTTACACTTGAACATTTAAAAAAAAAACTGGTATATTTACACCAGATGTTAGAGGTTCATGGCACAGATATATATTGAAATAGCATCTGTAAAAAATTTCAGGTAAATTAATGTCTAAAAACTTTTTGTGCTAGAAGTGTTAGCGCAAACCCCTTTTTTTAGGTGAAAAACACTGTTTTAAATAAATCAATTATATTTAAATGAAAAAAATTACCTGAAAAGCATTGCTCATTAAATTTGAAATCACTATGACAAATTCGGAAAAGATTAAAGTAATAGTAAAAATTGTAGAATTTTGGGTATTCGCCAACCTTAACCTAGTTTATTCTTGGTCCCATTTTAGCGGGTTAAGAGAATGTCTACTGTCAACCATATATTTTTTTTATTATTTCTCATCAGATTATCGAAAAGTATGCTGCTCGAGAAGATCCCAGTGCAGAAACAGGTGAAGGCAGCAACTGCGAAGAAGATGACGTCGACAATGAAATAGACAATGACAATGAAATAGACGTAGGCAATGAAATAGACGTAGACAATGAAATGGACATAGACAATGATATGAACATAGACGATGAAATTGACATAGACCTGCCACCCGGAATCAAAATCGAAAAAGTAGTATCTGTGCAACATGCGGATTCTGTTGAAGAAGGGAGCTTGGAAGATCCAGTTGGGATCGAAGTGACTGCTAAGTCCTGTGAGAATACTGACTTGCCTGACACTGATCCAGCCACTCCTGAGACCGATGGTAAGTGTTCTAATAATGTTATATTTTATCCTCTTCACTCCTGTAAAAAAAATTCTACACTCTGTGCCAACCTAACTTGGGTAAAAACAAAGAGTGAAAAGGCAGCGGTAGAGAGAGTGAAAAGGCAGGTAAAACGCTGTTGGTTCGTTAGTTGGAAACTCTTGTAAGGTATTATTTACATACAAAATAATCTGAATACAATATAACCTAACATTCTGATAAAATTGCAACATTTTCTAAAAAAATATTGAAATCTGTTAGACCTTAAACGAAATTAGTGTTTTAAACATGTTTTCTGGATAGATTCACAATTAATGGAACTCTTTACATCCGCGGAAGGATCTTCTAAATGGCATATTTCTATTTACGCAACTTAGGTTGGCAAGGAGTGTATGCATATATTCTTTAAATAAACATATTTTTCAAACAATTATGCATTTAAAAGTATTACCTCAAACATATATTTGAATGAATGCTGATTTCTGAATCAAAATATAAAAATTATCTTACATAAAAGTTTAAAAATTTAAGTATACATGAATTGCACTTCGATAATTGGCCATTTTAAAAGCAAATATGGATTAGAAATGTTTCTTTAACCAAGCAAGTTACAATTTTTAATATCGAGAAATTAAACTGTATTTTATTTGAGCATAAGGATGTCAAAGAACCTAGTATATGTTATAGGTCAAAATTAACTTTTTTACTGACTGGCCATTACATGGATTTTTTTTACTGGCCATATTTTCTTGAGCACTGGCCAGTAACAAATTTACAAATACTTGATAAAAAAAATATGCTTTTTCTAACTATTAACATCAAAATTTAATAATATCCTTTATTTCGGCTTTGATAAGATTACAATATAAACTATCTTCTTTATATATAAAGAGGTAATAACAAAAAAAGGCATTTTAGTTTTTGGCATTAAAGTTTATCTTTTACATTAGGTCTCTGTGCCCTAATTGAGTCCTCCCACCACAATTTTATTGCAGCAGTAGGTTAAAATTTGTTTAACTTAACTTTAGATTGCTTGACAATTAGGCGATTATGTAATGTGTTTTTCATCATTGATAAACTTTTTTCCTTCAAAGTGTTTTTTGCACTACTCCAAACTCTCTCCACTTCAGCATTACTTGGAGCAATTGTTAGCAGGATCTCAACTATATTTTATTTGTTAATATTCTGAGAGCAACCAATCCAATCACAGTGAACGCGAACAGGCGAAAGGCTTCGCCAACGTGACGAAGAACAAAAGAGAAATCAAGCTTTATTGTAAACGGACTCAGATTCGTTGCTCGCCAGCCGAAGAGCGTCCTAGCTTCTAAGCTCTTGTACCTTATGGCCAGGAGAATCGCCGAAACTGGGTGCGCGATTAATGTGCGGCACGTTTCCAAACAAATTTCATACCCCTTTCGTACATTTTCCATTCAATCATCGCGATTGGCGAGTAGTGATTATCAAGTTTGGCCAGTGGTGCCAATAAAAAAAATCGCCAAACTTTCAGTATTACTCGCCCGTTGGCGAGTGCTAATTTTGACCTATATTTTTGTGTGTGTTTATATTATATATTCGTTTTACTCTACTAATAAAATATCAATAAAAGCTAGATGGGTGTAACACTACTACACGAATTTCAATTTTGCTGCTCAATAAATCAATACTGGGAATTGGTATATCAAATTTTGAAGTCTGTACCACTTTTTGTTTTTAAGTTTTTCCTTTAGCACTTAAATGGCACTTCTATGGCAGCTACCTTTTGTGCGTGTTAAATTTTTTGGAGAACCTTGTTATGATGTCTGACAGGTAGAAGAAACTCATGCACCACATTTTTACCTGTTTTAGCTCAAGCTATAGAGTGGTTTCTGTCAGACAGATGTATCAATATTTGAAAAACGCTTTCAGAATTGGCACCTTCCCAAACATGTAGCAAACACAAAATCTTCTATTTGGATTTTTTCGATCCGAGCACAAGATTTATTACCTTAAATTTCATATTAGGTAAGTAAAAGTAAAAAAATAGGCTTAGTGTTAGTGCTTCGCATTGCCATGCCACAGGTCTAGGGTTGAGTTCCGGATTGAACAAGGTTGACTCATCCTTTCAACGCTTAAGGGGGTTGATAAAATTCTGACCAAGCATGCTTGGGAACTAAACACTGGGGGTTCGACGTGAGGCTGACCCCTTTACCAGGAATTAGCTTAGCACCCCAGAACCTTTGATTACATAAGTTGAAATGAACACGAGAGGCCTTGCCCACTAGCGGGCTGTTGCGCCAAGGATTTTTTTTATGTATATACTAGGATTCCTAAAACAGCTCTGTCATTCTGTCCATTTCATATTCGATTTCTTAATCTTCTTCTTCAGTGGCGCGACAGCCCAGGATGGGCCTTGGCCTTCCTCAAAAGTCCTTCCCACGCCGACCTGTTCTTGGCCAACGACCTCCTGTACTTTACTATCAAGACTTTGAGGTCCTCCTCCAGGCAGTCAACCTACCTGAGTTTGGGTCTGCCTCTAACACGAGTGGCTATGGGCTTAGCAAGGAAGATCTTTTTTGTAGTCCTGGTGTCTTCCATTAGAACTACATGTCCTGCCCATTTTATTCTTTGGATTGCTATGCACTTGACTATATCTGGTTCATTAAAGCATTTGTATATTTCTGAATTTGTTCTCTTTCTCAAAAAATTTCCATCCTTGATTCCACCAAATATACTTCTCAAAATCTTTCTTTCGAAAATTGCTAACGTTTGTTTATCGTGCTCAGGCATTGCCCATGTTTCAGCAGAATATGTAAGTATGGGTCTTATCAGGCTTTTGTAGATACATTTCTTAATCAGATTGTTTACATTTCTTGCATCACTTTTCTTACAGAACGTGAAGACAACGCAACCCCACCACCGATCTCTGTGTCGCGTCCTGCCACTGATGTCATCGATATAGACTCTTCCTCAAGTGCTTCAACCGATCCTGGTCCCAATGCCACCGAAAGAGGTTCAACTAATTTTGTCATGTATCGTGGATCGAGGGTAATCATGCCTGACATGAGAGACTTCAATGACGACCCACCTCCGAAATATGATGATAGTTCTCCTGAGCTACCACCACTCTCAGAACTGCTGAAAATGTAACTGCCTGCACTGTTTTATGTGATAATGAACTTAACACTACTTTGAAATAAACTGCAACTGAATGATTTTCATTTAAAGGGACATGAGAAACTAAACTTCCTTGCCTGCTTAGAAGTGAAATAATTTCTTTAAACAGTACAGTTTAGGAATTAACCCTTTCAGTCCCGGTGATGCCATTTGGAATCATCACTTTCAATATATTTTTTTCCAAATGTATATGGCCCGTTATGACATCCAAACACACATCATTCGATTCTTCACACTTTGTTTTAAACTATTTCGATTAAAGTAATTACTAAATGTTTTTTAATAACATGGTCAGATACCTTAAAATATATAACTCCAAGTGTTTTTAGGTAATATGTAGTCTTTTATTTTGTTTTCCACAGTTAAAAAGTTTTGGCATTGTTTCAAAAACTATATAAAAAATTGAAATGATTTTTTTCTTGTGGAACTCTTATTTTTGTCCTAAAATAAGCTTATTTTGTGAATATCAGATGTTTCTGTAGTGTAGTAAATTTTTGGGACTGAAAGGGTTAAACAATCAATACTTATATTTAATATTAATATTTATTTTTAAAAGCTAATAATGGGAAGATTTGTTATCTGCCCACCAACTATAAATAATGCTTGTAAATCTAAACAAACAATTCAAATTAAGTAGAACCTCGATTATCCATTCTTCTTTTAGCCGGCATTCTCTGTTAACCAACCGTCCCTAAGTCAAGATAAAAAAAAATCCAAATATTTAATTTTTAATTGTTTCCAAAAAGAAACCAGTCTCAGAAATCTGAATGGTATCGCCCTTCAATATCGTTGGTGATTCTAAAGTGAAGATTCTCCTGCTATTCATTCTAAAATTGGAAGTCTGCAATCATTCTGAATTGGTTTTTGCAATTGAAGAATTCTGGCATTTATGATATCAGAAAACTGCAGTGATTTTATTTTAGCAAAACTTCAGCAACAAAATAAGTAAAAGCAAAATTCGGGCAATCCTAGATTTTAAGGATACTCTGTGAATCTTCTTAAATATTGTTCAAAAAATTATGCTTTAGTACTATCTTTTTGCCAGGAAGTGTCTGTTTCAGCGATAACTTATAAATAAAATCCAATTTTATAGCTGCAAAAGCAGCACAGATTTCAGACGTTGGCAGATTTGAAGTCAGTGGACTTTCAGCACTCCTCTGTACTGTAAGTTTCGCTTTTTAAGGACATTTCTCTATTATGCAGAATTTTTGATTAGCGGACCACCTTCAATCCCCGTTACATCTGATAATCGAGGTTCTACTGTAGATCATTTTTTAATTGTTTATGTAACTTTTTAACTATGTAGCTTTACATTAAATAGACTTGCAGTAAACCCTCCTTGAGACATAATCAAAAGAGCTGCTATAATATTTTATAAACTTTGATATCCAAGCTTATTCTCTAATTCTTATCTCGGATATTCAAGATATTCAAAAGTAACATAATATTGCCAAAATCTGTGCGATACTACTTTACATTGAGTACTTTTCTTTCATCTAGTTTCTCATGACCTACCTATATTGAAAATCATTTCACTGTGGGTTTGTTTTCCTGTAAAAGTCATTTCACTGAAAATAGTTTTATTTATTGAAAATATTATGAAATCTACTGAAAGTGTTTTAAGTCGTCTGAGACATTCTTTTATACTGTTACTTTGAATCAGATCATCTGTTATATTTAATATGGCATCAATGTATTTATAAAGTCACTTCACAATGTGATAAAAAAATAAACATTGATATCCTTTCATTGTTAGTGTTTATATGCTATATTAGTATTTTTTATAAAAAAAATGCTTGTAGATTTTAATATGGATAAAAAATGGTTTTTGAAGGCTGCAATACTGTGGTTTTATATATTATTTGTTTAAAGAAAAATATATTTTTTCATGTGTCCCTTCAAACTTACGGTTTTATCTTTAATTTTTTAAATATTTATTTAAGTTATTTTAAATTTAAAAAAATTAATAATTTTATTACCTTGTATATTGTTATGTTCGTTATGTAATAAAATTAATAAAATCTCAACAATTTGACTCTAAGCAAACTTTATATTGCAAAGAAAGAACTAGCTTAATATATTGCATAAACATGTATTCCCTATACATTCAATTGTTGATTCATTTTAATTTCCACTTTAAATTTTAACGCACAACTTTAATTTATTCTTTGTTCGTTTGCCATTAATTTTCACGGCTCTAACATCAAAAGCCACATACACATGTATGCCATACTGTAACTATCGGTGACTTTAGTGTAATCCAATTTTTAATCCATCTTTAGAATAAACTTGTCAACATTTCAAAATATACTGTGAAAATTTAGTCATTTATTTACCCTTAACGAAAGGAAGAATGAGCTTTTAAACAAAGGCTTTAATTATACACTTGCCATTGATTAAGAAAATCTGAAAATACGGTTGATTTCAATTAACAACGTGAGGCTCCATAAGCCAATTTCACATAAATTATTCTAATCAACTGCACAGTTTTTTTTTGGCTAGTACTATCAAAGGGAGCTACATTATGGGGAATGTCATTCAGTATTGGCAAAGGCCAGACTCTGCATAGGAGAAGAAAAGGCTACTTATTTTTATTCTTTACATTACAGTTCAAGATTGTGAATTAAAAAGAGATGCAGGAGTTTTAGTAAAGATTTTAAAATGAATCGATAGTGCTTGTGATAAAACTAATATACTGGGTTGCATTATGAAAAGTATCACTTCAAATTAAAAAATCAAACAACCGTTTATGACGAAGGGTATTCAATACTGTTAACAGTTCAGTTTTAATACGTTTTCTCAAATAAGAAAGAGCAGGTCCACGAAGCTGACACAAGGCTTTTCAGGTGATATAATGAAAATAGGTTAATTAATTAATGTTTATTTATGATTACTCGTTTTCATTTTCCCGTGTCCAGTGATTTCATTGGTTGCTTCAGTTTCACTCTTAAAATGACCGTCATGGATGATATCTGATATGAAACATTTTTTTCTATGCAAGCTTTCTTTAATAAATTGGGGCTGGGGTGCCCAGTCGGTTAGGCGTTCACCTGGCATGTGAAAGGCCCCAGGTTTGGATCCGGGCATCGCCAAAATAACTGCTGTCCTATAAACGGCCTGTACAGCCAAAAATGTCCTACGAATAACAACCCGTGTAGATTAAGTGCACGTTAAATACTTTTCAAAGTCCTAACTCTGCGTACGCGATGTCGCCCTTAACGGTTGTTTTGGGTGCCCACTCAAGTGTCGGCTCGTCTCGCTTAGATTAAACCTGTTGGTGAAGCAAATACATAAAAGGTTCAACCCAGGTAACCCTGTGTTTCATAAACAAACATACATAGAAACTTTAAGAAATGATTTGAACAACTAACATCATATTAAGAGGACTCCCTTGGGAATTTCAATCTTGAAAATCGTAATGTTATTCCTATGGAAAACATTCGCAAGTCAATTATCGCCACAATTTTAATAAAAGGTTACTAGTGTTTTGCATCATTGTAAAGAACGAAAGAAGTAGATTTTGTAAAATTAATTTGTTTTGTGAAAATCACATATTTAGTATTTTTAATAATTTTTTGAAGTTAGTCTAAATCTACTCCTTTCGTTCTTTACAGTGATGCAAAACACCAGTAACCTTTTATTAAAATTGTGGCGATAATTGACTTGCGAATGTTTTCCATAGGAATAACATTACGGTTTTCAAGATTGAAATTTCCAAGGGAGTCCTCTTAAGAAGTTGAAATCGTTAAATTATTGTAAACACGTACTTTTCGTTTCTAACCAAACCAAACCCATGCAATTTTGTGAGTTTATAACTTTTGTTATGGCAACGAGTTAGAAATCTCATTTTCGGTTTGTTGTTGTCCCCCAAAATCTCTTTTCTTGTCTGCTAAATCCAGAATGAATGTCTTATTTTTGTTAATTTGCTATGCTTAAATATTAAAACGCTTTTAAAAGATATATTTTAAAACATGTACATTTTTCAAAAATAAATACCAGGAAGTATCTGAATGATGGCTGTTCTCTTAGACGCATCTTCAATCGTTTTCGATGAAGACGACACTGGTGAGCATGTTTGTTTTCATTATATTTCAGGGTTCTTTTTGAAGTTTTTCTAATAATTAAAATGATTATATTGGTATTTCTAAAGTAATTTGAGTATTAAGTTTGAATAATGACTTAATTATTTGTATTTTATATTTATGCTTGGTTCAAAAGTTTCTTATTCAATGCACTTACTTTAATTATTGGATATGTTGATTTTGGGTAGAAATTTACTGTACGGTAACTATTGGCGAACTCTCCGAAATTGCGCCAAAAGTTTGTATTCTGGCGAATTTTCAGATCAGAAACCTAACCGAAATGAGCAAGTAACAAATAAGTCGGATAGGGTTGCGGGAATGCGTCATCATTGAGAAGCCAAAGAATTCGAATCATCAGTCGAAGTCAGACAGGTTGCCACAAAAAAACATTCATGGCCAAATCTGAAAAATCATGCCAACAGTTACCGTACAGTAAATTCCACATTCAGTACACAGTACATTCCACGTTAATAGATATAAACATATTGTGGAAGCTGAAGTAGCCATCTCAACATTTTTTTTCATGTGTAATTAGTCCCGGCTAAAATAACGCATATTAGACTAGATTTACTAAAAGACCTATTCAAAACAACTTTAAAAATCAGTATTTTGCCAATACAGTAATAACAGTGAGCGCGTGTTTCGTAACATTCTGGAAATCAGTTTATAAGAAATAAGTCCACAAAAAAAGTAATTTAATAAAAGTAACATTAATCATTAGCAAAATCAGGATCACCTTTACTGTACGGTAACTGTTGGCATGATTTTTCAGATTTGGCAATGAATGTTTTTTTGTGGCAAAGTGTCTGACTTCGACTGATGGTTCAAATTCTTTGGCTTCTCAATGATGACGTATTCCCGCAACCCTATCTGACTGTTATTTGTTACTTGCTCATTTCGGTTGGGTTTCTGATATGAAAAGTCGCCAGAATACAAACTTTTGGCGCGGTTTCGGAGAGTTCGCCAATAGTTACCGTACAGTAAATTTCTACCACCTTTTATAAAGGCTTTGTCTTTCCGCCGACCTTTATTACAGTCCAAACTACGAATGCTACAAGATATGTGTGATGCGTCAAATTGACGCGAAAAATCAAATTGTGCCTCTTTTTCATAACCTACCATTAAAAATTCGGATTCGAAATACATTAAAAACTTTAAAAACCGTAAAAGTTAATGCCATTTGAATAACACAATTTATATGAATATAGCTGCTGCATGAATTTTGTGTCTAAGCGGTTCTCGGTAAAAGTGTCAGTTGAAAAATTACTTGTTTTTCATGAAAAAATCAATGTCTTTAAATTATGACTATTTGAGTGTCCAAATCCATCAGATGTAGAGTTTTATGTACAAAAATTAAGCCTTTTTCCATTCGAACATATTTAAACTGATAGCATTTAGGGTTAGTAAAATCTTGACAGCATTTGTTTTATGCAATCTATAATAATAAAAATGCAGTTTTTTTTTTTTTTGTAGGTATGTTCCTTATAGACTCATAAACTAGACATCGGTTTGACTCGTAATTTGGCACAAATGCATAGTTCATACTTAAGGCCTTATCACACGAGCGGTTTTTTCTCCAACCACCAACCCAACTTTCTCCCCCCGATTTCAGCACCAAAAAGTTGTTAAAGGGTTGCCAATGTAGGGAAGATTTCTCTTTTTGTGACTATCATAACTAAAACAGTATCTCTACACAGTAGGCGATAATTTATTATAAATCAGATCTTTGGATTGATTGAGTTTTATTTTATCGCATGTGTAGGATTTCTCTTATAATTATTATTATTTTCTTTCACACAGCTGTCTAGTGATTGAAATGATCCATTGATGTCAGTAGCGGATTTCTAAATAGGCTAGCTAGGCTAAAGCCTACGGCGGCAAATTTTCGTAGGCGGCAAATTTTCAACTGCTGAATTTTGCATGTTGAGGCAATTCTTTCAAAACGCAACTGAAATTTAAGTACTCTAATATATAGTGGATTATTTGTTAATATTTCGCCTCAAGCCCTATTTTATGTAGCATTAAAGTAAGAGATCAGAAAAATTACATCTAACTGATGAAAAACATACAGCATTTTTTAAACTTAATTTAGTAATTTAAGGGCACTAACTTTCATTGAACAACGGGTTATAATGAGATAAATCAACATTAGTCATTAGTGATCAATATATGAATCGATTTTTACCCCCCACCCCCACCTACCCTATAGGCGGCAAATTTTGGTTCAGCCTATAGGCGGCACATTTGGAAATCCGCTACTGATTGATGTATGTTATAAAAATAAATTTTTAGTCCTGGGGTTTGGTTATTGTAGGCTACTTACTGATCCTTCAGTGGTGAAATAAAAAAGAAAAAGTTATGAAGAGTATGTAAAAAACTGTTGTAATTTGATAAAGAATGCTCACTTTTAAAAAGAATTTTACGAGTCAAACTGAAATTGTCACCTATATATTACAGAATTCATTGACGATTACATACTATTTAAAATCCTTATTATGTAATAAAACAATGAACACTGAGAAATATAAGTTGAAAATTTTAATTTTCGCATCTAAATTGTTAAATTAACACACCTGCGTGGAGATATAGTTTGAAGGCAATAAATTGTTGGAATTTTGCTTAAAGTTGCAAATGTTTTTTTTTACAAATTTTAAATTAAAGCTGATGTAAAGTTTAGCTTTCACATTTAGAACAAAAGGGGCAATTTTACCCATCTACTTTACTTATAGTAAATGATATATAAAATTATTGAATTTACAAAAGAAAATCCATTAAAATGGCTTACTTCTTACACTCAAAATTTAACTAAAAGGCATGCTAAAACTATTTTTTTTCTAAGATATATAAATAAATATTTTGTGGAATTGATGTTCTTTGGAACAATTTGCTTTATAAAGCACGACCTTTCAATCCATCGTTAGCTCTGGGGGCGATCGACACCTCTGGTAATACAGAATCCTTAAAAAAAAAAATAATAAAAATTCAAGTTTTTCTGACAAAGGAAGAGATTTTACCTTTTGCTAAATTATACAAATTGAATTTGGAAGATCTCGAAATTGAAATGTCATTATGGTAAGAGTCATTAAATGAAAACACGAAAAGTAAAGTAATTGCTGGAATTTCATAAACTATGTTTTTTTTTTAATATGGGATACATTTTATTAATTCATAAGAGTTTTAAAAAAATGTATGCACTATGCTATACCAGTATCAGAAGGATGACGGTAAAAAAATGACTATGCAGCATAATGCCGCTTGGAATAATACAGAACAAACGATCTAGAAGTATTGATTTAGAGAAAATTGCAAATAAATTTGATAGTTTTTACCCTGGAAAATAGAATAAAATCACAATAATTTTCATATATGGATATTCAAAAGGTTTCTTTGCATGCAAAGAAAACCCTTCCATAGTTCTTCACCGAATTCGATAATCTGTTAACTACACTATCTTGGGTGCTTACAATATTTACTCGAGCTGCATAAACCAACCTAAAATAAAATTAAAAAATCCGTATGATTCAGATTAATATAATATAATGATAAAAGTATATTTTGCACTTCTTCATCAAAGCTTTGCATAGCCCTTGTGTAGCTGTAGTGCGACGACTATCAAATCCTATATAAAGCTTGTAATTTTTGAGATACAAAGTTTCCATTTGAGGCCATCAGTACTATAGATGAAAGTAGCCATTAAACTTGTGTTTATTGTATATTTTCCCTTTCTTTGCATGATTTCTTTGTATTTTAGTGATACATATTTAAAAAAATATATATACATATTTCATAATGTTTCAACTGGGTCACTATAAAAAATAGTTCATCAAGTAATTATGTATACATTTTCATAGAAAAAAATTTGAAAATCAGATGCTTTTCTGTGTCTTAAAAGGAATAAACTTTCTAAGTTTGTACACTCTTTTTTTTCTTTTATGCAAACTTAACTTTTATTTTTTTTTATATAATGCATATAGTTCTACCTGTATAAAAGTAAAATTTAACGTTATGTTTTTAAGTGAATTTGCGTTTCTTATATTTCGGAGTTAAATCTTTCATAATTTAACTGTTAATCATGAAAAACTAAAGTCCACAAGTAATTTATTTTGGATTATTTCACAATCTTTCCAACCACACCCATCGGACAATTCCCGGGCTTATTTTACTCCCAGGCTTTTTAAGATTTTTATTTGTAGTAATGTGTCCAGTAATAAAATTATTTTTTCCTATTTAACCCTCTAATGCATACTGTTGCCATTTGGCAACAAGCAACACAATCCACTTCATTCTATTAAAGTAGAGCTCCCTCCCGACAAATTTGTTTTTTTCATCTATTACATTCCATTTTGAAGTTTTAGTTACTAATAACCCTCATAGATGACAGAAGTAAAAGTGTATTCAAAATTAAAGAGTGAGGTAATTAGCTGTTGTGAAATTACGTTTTTGGCAGTATTCAAAGTATAATAATATTAGTACTAAACACAAATAAAATGTTTTGAAAAATTAATTATAGTTAAAGAGGGTTATTTTGAAATATACACTGCTAAAAACAATTAGGGGAGCTTTGCGTACTTTTGTTAACTCTTTCAGTTTCAGCGTTTTGTTTTTCACTCTAAATATAAAAAAAATTGTGAAAAAGATTCATTATGCAATATGCATCCAGAATGAAATGGTAAAAACAGGGGGGAAATATTATTTTTTAACTAAAATTTATGGGGGGAAAATTGGAATCAAAAATGAAGAATCAATTTTAACACTAATTTTTCAAATTTTATTTGCAAAAAGAGGTAAAAATCAATTTTTAAACATCTGAGAATGTAAGCGTGAAGAATTTAGGGTATATTTATTTCATAAAATTTGTTTGGGAGTGGATTTTATTTTACCATGTTTTCGTATTTTCATTTGATTAAAACAAACATTATTTACATCATCCTCAAAAGACATGATTCTTCCATCTAACGATAAGTTAGTAGAAGCTCAACTTAGTGAGAAAAAAATCGCAAGCTCATGATTCCAAATGGAAACATTGGGGTTGAAAGAGTTTAAACCATGTGCTCCCGTAATTGTTGTGAGCAGTGTATTTAGTAGTTTTCTAGTCATTCTTATCAAAATTGGAATTTTGTAGTTGGTTTTTGTCATGGTTGGTTTTTTTAAATTCTAATGCAGTTAAAATTTTTTCAGTATTTTCCCCATAGTGTATGAGTATTAAAGATATATTATATATATTTTTCGGGTTGAAAAAAAAAATCATGCATTGGAGGGTTAAAGAGAAATATAATTCCCACAAGAGCGCGGAAATAATGTGATTATTGCCCGGCGACAGGCAACGGTCCAGACGATCGCCTCGTAACTTAGTTTGGCGCCATTTTTGATGTCATTGGCCGGATGCAATCTGGATGTTACAGAAAAGAAAAATCTGTTATTTATGCCGGATTTCCAAGGCACTGGAAATTCAAGTGTTTTGCTAGTCCTTAAATACATCCTGAAAGGGGTATGCGGAAGCTGCCTTCGTTCGTGCACGTGATCTTGTATTTTGAGAAAAAGTCTTCGTTTTAAATTTAGAAGGCCTCTTGTAAATATACTACATGTAGCTTTAAGACGACGTTATTCTTATTAGTCATCAATATAGTGTAGCAATTGCTTTTAAAAAAATTGACTCATTAAATAATATTTTTTAAGTAATTTTGAATCGCAAACAAAAAGGTATGATCGATCTAAAATTACCTACTTTTCCCCTATACTACTCACAGAAGTACGAACCAACAAAGTATAAGATAGGTCTCATATTAGTTTCGAACGAAATATGGAAGAGCGTTATGGACAGACCGTCGGACTGAACTCTCCACCATGCCAATTCCTAACTTTTCTTTTTATTTAATAGTTCTTTTGATTAAAAGAAATCAAGAGTATATTTTTAAAAGAACACATATTCTCCTCCGTTACAATACTATTAATGCATTCCACCCAATGGGCTTGTCAATCAAGGAAGTTATCTGCCCCTAGTGTTTCTGTAAAAGTTGTTTTTCCTTGCATATTATCTGTGTACAGGAAAATCACTATAAAGTGTCACGAACTAGGAATCGATATTAAGGTAAGGATGGTCAATCTCTCAAACATAATGCATTATTTTGGTGAAATAAAACAATGATTTTAATACTTTGACAGAGAGAGAGAGAGAGATACCGTGATTAAAAAAACCAATAATTTAACCCTCTAATGCATAATGTTGCCATATGGCAACAAGTAACATAATCCGCTTTATTCTATTAAAGTACAGCTCCCTCTCGACAAATACGTTTTTTTTTCATTCTATTTTGAAATTTTAGTTACTAATAACCCTCATAGATGACAGTAGTTAAAGTGTATTCAAAATTAAAGTGAAGTTATTAACTGTTGTGAATGTACGTCTTTTGCAGTATTCAAAGTATAATAATGTTGGAGCTAAATTACAAATAAATTGTTTAGAAAAAATAATAGTTCAAGACGGTTATTTAATAATATATTTAGTAGTTTTCCCTAGTCATTCTTATCAAAATTGGAATTTTGCAGTTGGTTTTTGCCACATGCCAAAAATTTAAAAAATTTAAATTATTAAAATTCCAATGATATAATTTTTTTTCTGTATTTTTCCCATAATGTATGAGTATTAAAGATACAAATATATTTTTTCGGGATGAAAAATAAATCATGCATAACAGGGTTAAAAGTGTATGGGACTGACCATTCTGTCTTAAAATAAGACAATAAAAGATCTCAACTGCGTTTTTGAAGTAATACTTTTTTGCATCATGTGTAGGAGTTTGTGGCTCACTGGGAAAGCTGCCAACAAGATTCCGGAAATTCTTTTTCAGTTATTACGAGAATCAATCAACTTCTGAGCCTTGTTTTTTTTTGTTTTCGTATGACTCTGTAAAAAGTTTTTTCGGGGTAAAACTTGGAAATGTGCGTGAGTCGGAAAATCACGTCAAGGTGTTTCATTGTTTTTGTTACAAAAAGTCTAGTAGTTTTTTGGCAATTTATCAGTTGTGTGATAGATTTAAGTCTTAGCCTCGTTACGACATAAGGGCCGGTGTGCTGGACTGGAAACTTTTAAAGTAGCGGAATAGTTTCCCCGTACTACTCTGCGTATTTTGACATCTATCCAATTATATCTACACGTTTTGTTACGTTCAGACAAAGGTACTTTTCAGACAAACATATGAAGACTACACGGGAAGAACAACTTGATTTTTTAGGAGTCTTACCTTATGTGTCTGCTTGCCGGACATTGGCGACAGAAAACCGGTTTTTCTTTGGTTCTTCATTTGCGGTACAAACGTGTTACTTGTGTCTATTTATCTCTGGCGTGGCCGCGAAAGAAAAACAAAGCGAGTAACCCTTCTTGACACCAGTTTAAGCGATTTTTCGCTATCATCCCCAAAGAAGCTATTAATAAAGGAAAGCCTTTTACGAAATCAAGTGGTTCTTTCCTTGTACTCTTCATATAATATAGTCATTCATTAATTCACTGCTCAAAATAATAAGGGGAATACATGGTTAAAACCCTTTCATACTCAATGATTCCATGTGGAATCATCAGCTTGAGGTTTTTTTCTCAATAAGTAGAGCTCGCACTTATTTATCGTTACATGGGAAAAAAGTGTCTTTTGAATAATTAAATAATGTTTGTTTTTCTCAAATGAAAATATGAAAAACATGGTCAAATAAAATTCACCCCCCCAAACATTTTTATGAAATAAATTGACTCTAAAATATTATTCACGCTTGCATTCTTAGATGTTTAAAAAATGATTTTAACTTTTGTTTTTACAGATAAAGTTTTTAAAAAAAATAATTGTTATAATTTATTCAAAATTTATGATTCCAATTTTTAAAAAAATAAGATTTTCCCCCCTGTTTTTTACCATTTCATACTGTATGCATAATGAACCCATTTAACAAATTTTAGATTTTTAGAATAAAAAATAAAAATTGGAACTGAAATTGTAAACAAAAATACGCAAAGTGTTCCCCTGATTGTTTTGAGCAGTGTAGTATCGTTATATTTACAATGATTTAAATATTTTTCATAGATGTTTGATGTGATTTAGGGTAGACTAACCAGTGAATGAACGTTTAAGGCGCTGCGTTCGCCAGTGAATAAACACCAGGATATAATGACCAGGACAACCAACCATATGTCAGATGGCTTTATACTAGATGGGGGGAAGTCAGTATTGCCAATCCATCTAGTGGAATGATTTTCAATTTTTATTTTTTAATTATATTTACCAAATGGTCATTCACTGGGGCCTGTTCACTCACTGGTCAGTCTACCCTATCATAAATTCAATCGGCTTGAATTCTATATTTAAGAAGGTGTATTAAAATAGACCTTTAACGATATCACCATTACTTTTCAAAGACATGCTTTAATTCAATAAACGGCATGTTCCCTTCGTTCAAAAACATGTTTTGTGGACGCATTTTTTATTCCATTTTATTTCCCAATGTCGTGTTCAAACAAGAGTGCGTGGGAGTTAACAGTAAGGTTTCACGATATACGAATATTTATGGGATTTATGCGAAAACCTTGTTCCAATTGAATTCCAGATTGACGTCATCATTGCTTCTCAGAGGAACAGTTAAATACTAGTTTTTTTCTTCCAATAATTTCCCGGTAATATTGGTTGATAATTTACTGTTATAAAAACTGCTTACTGTTTTAAAACATCCCGGAAGTGATTTCCGTTGAATTTGAAACATATGTCGTTTTACTTCTTAACAATGGACATGCTTCATGCCTTGAGTGTCAACTGTTCCACAGTAATAAAAATGCCGCCATGTTTTAAACAATGAGTAGACACTTAATGTGTCAAACCCTCAAACTACGAAACCATAGCCCTTGTGTAGCTCTAGTGCGACGATAATTCAAACTAAACTAAACCAAACTACGAAACCACCAATTTAACTACGGAATGAAAGCAAGGACGAATTAAAACATGATACAATCCAACTGTGAATTCTTGATTAAAAATATCATTAGATTAATTTAAATCACATTATCCATTGAAGTATAAAACTAGTTTTAAATCCTGTAATACTCTTTAAATCATTTTGATGACATCGATAAAAGTTATATGAGGTCTGGTACTTAACGAAATGACTTGTAAGCAGTATACATGCGATCAAGTCATTTATTCAAATAACTGGAGTGGTATAACAATCAATGTATGGCTTTCATGTGCTCTCATGCGTGTATTTTTGCCGTTTATAGATTCTCCCTCTTATGGATTTTTGCATTAACTTATTTGACAAAGGTCGGAACCCTGTTTCGTATGGAAACTGGCGTCACATGACTCATTATGTTGATGCCGTTAGCTTACACAAAAAAATCTTCATTTTCCTTTTTCAATTGCTATGTTGCGATTAATATTATGGTTCAGTGTATGAAATTGCGGTACACTCCTTGCCAACCTAAGTTGGGTAAATAGAAATATGCCATGGGGAAGATCCTACCGCGCATGTAAAGAGTTCCATAAATTATTTGTGAATCCATCCAGAAAACATGTTTAAAACATAAATTTCGTTTATGAACTAACAGATAAGATCATTTTGTATGTAAATAATACCTAACAAGAGTTTCCAAATAACGGACCAATCGCGCTTTTCCCCTCTTCCTTTTTACTCTCTGCTTTTACCCAAGTTAGATTGGCACGGAGTGTAGGGTATTCTACTAGCGTGTAGGTTTTCTATATCTTTGCGGATTTTTACGTAATTTTTTGCCCTTAATATAGACAAAACAGGTTAAATTTTGGCGGTTAAACTTTAAATTCACTAATAATATTTTGCAAGCTATAACTATTAAATATCGTTGTTAAGATCTCTGCGATATTCTGATCGTTCTGACGAACGTTTTCATAAAATTTGAATAAAGAACAAAAATGGTTTATCAAAAGTGGTTGTCGTTTAATCTATTTCAGTCTCCACCCCCCCCCCCCCAAAAAAAAAAACTATGTATTTTGCATAAACTATATATTTATTTTACTCATTTTTAATCTCCTTTGCAATGAAAATGATTACTATTCTTATACATTAAAATTTTATTCAGCCTTCTTTAAGATCAGAATTCTTAATGAAATTTTATGAATTCTGTGCATTATATCTTTATTCAACAGCTTTCTTTAATATCACGATGCTTCTTCACATATCAATTTCATCGCATTGTAATTATTTCCCCCTTCAGTAATAAGAATTTCAATTCGCACAATAAATGAGGATTTATTTGCATAATTTTCTACTCGTATTTTAATCTTGCCACATTAATTTTGTTGGGGTTTTGAAAAGAAAGCAATAAATTAATTTTAATGTATTGCATTTTATTGCTTTTAAATGAACTTTTTTTAAATGTGGTAGGAGGTTATGAATAATGGCTTTTTTTGTGGCTTTAAAAGTAGATCCCATGTCATTATATGACATATGACATGCTTCTATAGGTCAGAAAATAATCATGTTAAGAGATAATTTAAATGTTATACGATTTGATTTTAGAAAGGGGGGGGGGGGGGGGTATAACAATATTACGACGCCACTTGAATTTTCAGGTACAGTCAGAACGTCAATTACATTTTCAGATTTACACTTAAAGGAAGTACATAATGAACAAAAATACTACATAATATAATTTTTTTTATCTAAAGACCAGGAATCGAAATTGATCCTTCCAAGCAGGTGCACTCAAATAAACTTGGTGCAGTGGATTATTTGCATTGTATTATTTGGTGCACTGCATTATTTACACGGCATTATTTGCATTGCATTATTTGGTGCAGTGAATATTATTCATAGATGCATAAAAATTAAAACTGGGCAAAAAGTAAAATAAACCGATCATCAAAGCGCGTCCTGATAAAAAAAATATCCATTGCGATCTCATTTGAGCGCATATAGAAAGTTAAGTGAACTCTATATTTCGAACCCTGATTTAGTAAAAAGTTTATTCATTAAAGTTTAAAAAAAAAACATGTATTTTCTTAATTTAGTCTCTTTCAAACTTTATGCAATTTCTCTTTTAAGAGATCATTGACGAATTCACAACAATATTGGTTGGTTTATATCTTGCATTTGTATTGATTACCTTAATAAAAAAACAACTTTGATTTCTAGCTCTCTCTTCTGTGACATTTTTACAAATCATGATATCAATAAATACCTTTAGTAAAAAGCTAAATAATGTTTCTCCAACACTTTTAACTTTGAAGTTGGATATATAATATATGAAGAGTACACGGGAAGAACCGATTGATTTCTTTAGAGTCTTTCCGTAATTGTCTCTGCTTGGCTGACATTGGCAACCGGAAACCGGTTTTTCTTATGGTTCTTCATTTGCGGTACAAACGTGTGACTCGTTCCACTCATCTCTGGCGTTAATTAGGGTTGCCGCGAAAGATAAACAAAGCGAGTAACTGGCTTCTTTACACCAGCTTAGGCGATTTCTCGCTATCATCCCCAAAGAGGGATCCCCCTATTAAGGAAAGCCTTGTACGAAATCAATCGGTTCTTCCCGTGTACTCTTCATATGTATGTGTGTTCGTGTTCAGATTTCACAGCGAGTGTTCAGTTACTTTTGTTTAGGTAAGTAATCATCTGAATTTTACTTTAACTTCAGTATTATGAAAATATCTCTGTGTTCTAAACTTCTATTTTTGATGTTTTAAATTAACTAGTTTTGCTATTTGATTTCTTTTAGTTATATTCATTTTTGATGTACTTCCAACTTCAATTTTTTAACGTGCATTTACATCATTTTATTATGGCAATCACGTCATTCGGACCACATCTAACCCTACAAAATGAAATGAACCAACGACAAAAATCACTTAACTCCCTGTATCAACGCTTCTCTGTGTGGCATTTTTATCTTGCCCTGCCCCTTGCAATCATTCTTCTTAGCCGATGTCGTCATGTGGCAGGAAAAGTGGCTTTACCGGCGACTCTTCCTTCCTGATACGCTAAAACGAATCGATACGAGTGTACGTGCAATGGTGACGTCACAGGCAGGCGCCCATTTTATTGGTCGGTGGTATGGATGTGTAAAACAAAGTATAAAATGGATATTTATTTACCCGTTTATTGTTGATGAGTATGAACAAAGAGGCAATTCTACGGCGCTCGTCGGACGTAAAATTTGTTCGAATTGATTACTTTTAAACCAAAACTTCTGGAATAAAAATTTAAAAAAAAAATATTTGAAATATTTTTAACCCACGTCTAAGGTGTTATGAGCAAAGTTTTCTGAATAATGTTTTTAATCAATTTTAACACTCGTAGGTTACGTTTTCTAAGTCTAACTTTATTGATCTTAATAATCTTTTTATGAACAAAATCACTTACTTGCCATTTCATTTTAGCCTATTAAAATGTCAAATGTTATTTTCCTCAATCAGAAAAAAACAATTTTAATAAAAGAAACAATTTCTTCAAAACTAATGAAAGAACGTATATCAAGAGCTGTGTCCTAAAAGTAACTAACTTATGCAATTCCTAAACGATGGGCGGAGCTTTCCTGTCTGTCTGAGATTTCACAACTTTTATTCATTACCGTTGTTTTGTGACGTATTTCTTGCATGGCCGTCAATGGGGAAGAAATCCCGTAAAGATGTTGACAGGATATTGGACGAATTTGTAGAAGAATTCGGATTAGTGTGGGATTTTCGTATGCATTGATTAGTTTCCCGGCTTGATTGTGAGTTGTCATGACTGTTGTCTTTTTTGTTTTTATGCGTTAAGTCTTAGTATTGTAGAGGAATGTGTGTGTTGCGAAAATATCTTGTCTTAAGAGTCGGTCTTGGATTTATTGTTTTATTGCGAATTTGTTTCAAACTTGTTTTCTTTTGCAAATTTAATGAAATTGTCGTTGAAATTAATTTGTAAATCAAATTTGAATCTATTTGGATCTGGGTCCTCCTTGTACTTATAACTCAGTAGTTTACGTCGAGTATATTTATTTTCTAGAATTTGATGCTATAAGCAGGAAATATGTTTTCTCTTATGAAATCTTAATTCTGTTATCGATTTTTAGAACGTCAATGACCATTAAACAAAATACAAAATACATTTTTGTATTGATTTGTATTGGTTAATTGTATTTTGAGCAGATGCACCCCTCCAAAAAGTATTTTCTCTATACATCGCTGAAAGAATATTTTCGTTGTTAAGACCAATATCCGTTTTTTTCAGAGAGCGAAATTCCATCACTTGTAATTTATATACTCTCTGTCCATTCGGTTTTTTTTTTGTCCGTTACTTACTTATTTCGGCTCTAACCACCAATTTCTATTTAAAAAATAAAATTTTAAGTTTTTTTTAATTTTTTTTTTATAAAACACCATTTTTGAATAAACATGTAATTTTTACAATGGAAAGTAAATTACTTTAAGGTTACATTAAGGCTGTGGAAAAGTAAAAGAATACGGTTTCGGCAAATTTAGAGTTTGGGGAACATTGTGTTGAAACGGTTCTAAATGATAGTCACAGTCTTTGTAACAAACCTCATTGTTTATGTTTTTAATTTTTAAATTCAAATGATATAGTCGTGAATATTTTTTTAAATATCTAGTTAATAGTATGAAACGTATGTAAGTGTAAAATTTTTTACGCAGTTTGTGTTACATGCTTCAGCGACTTAGCCTTGCTTTAATGTTCTTTTAATTCTCACTTCTAAACAGATTTTTTTTACAAAGCTGCCTTTTGTTTTTGCTGTTTATGATATAGCTCTTCAAAGACCAAAGCATCTAGTTCAGTGGAAATATACATATATAACGCGTTGCTGCATTTTTGAAACAGCCAAGAAGCAGAATAGGTTTTAAACGACCATTACTCTTTTCATTTTAGCATATAGTAGCCTATAAATTCACGCTCTGGTAGACTTATTTCTATCGATAGAATAAATTTAGTAAAGCTATTAATTGGCTTGTTTCACGGGACGGGCTTTCATTACCGAATTTCAGTTCTTTTAAGGGATTAGTGTATGACACGGTAAGCTTCGCCTATCACTACATTGATTAACCAATTGAGACAATTTTATTCGTATGGAATTGTTGCTATTCACAGCGTTAAACATAACCTTCCAACCTATTCAAAAGAAAGAATACATTGCGGTGTTTAAAGTTTTTCTACAATGCGTAAAGGTAAAGACTCTTTTTCGTACTGATATTTAAGTTTTTTTTTTTTAAATCCTACTTAGCGACACTATTTTCCAAACTTCATGTGCCTAGAAAGAGTCTATCTGGAAATGCATGGACCTTCCTATTTAAGATCTAATATGGTCTTGGCACTGCAGTCTTATTTGTAACAGAAGGTGTAGTTATGCAAAAACGGAAAAACAGCCTTTAGAATAAACTGATAAGTGATAAATTCTCCACGGTCTAATATTCTGATTTGTCGTACAATCCTCTTGAGTTTTCTCAGCTATCTTCCTCGTTACTTGACAGTGGTTCAAAATTACGAGGTCTAATTGTTTATCCAATGACAATTTCCGAAACTTTACGGGGTCCATTAGGTACCAACAGGTTTTGTGCAATATTTACATTGTTACTTTGCCTCTAACTAACCTTTGAACGGTCCAAACTTATCGATTTTTTTCCGCGTCGTCGTCTGTCCGAAAACCATGTGATTGTCTGGGCGTACCGACACCTGTCAAAATTCGGCCGCTCCCTTTCATTCACGTTATTGTGATATTTTTCAGTTGACACAAACGTCAAAGTTGCCGGTGGTCAAATCAACGGTTTGGATAAATTAACTTGTTTTATTTATGTAAATAACTTAATAGGTTTAGTTGGAAGCTGATTTTTTTCCTTATTTGCTGTATAAAACCATTAATAAATGATTTTAAAGATTTTTTTTATTGTGTCTTTAAGTGTTAAAAATAAGTGCTATTGTCTATTTTTTCGTGTATCAGATGAACAGTCATTGAATTTTTTTTAGTTTTGTTGTATTCCAGAGATAGTTGAGTTTTCATAAGTTATAAATTTTTTTTTTTATTATTATTAAGGGGGTTTACTTTTAAGGGGGCTCGGTATGTTGTATATCGGTAATGTTAAATTGGCCAATTGCAATGTACCTTTTCACAATAACTACTGATCAGATCATCTTCAAATTTTCTGTGTGTGTTATACCAACCTTATATATTAATCTGAGGTTAAAAGTTTTTTCTAAATAACTGTTAGATTTTTTTTAAATAAAATAAGTTTTAAAGTTCCCAAAAAATCATGAAAATTTTCACTTTTTTGCCCCATAAAATTTGTTTCACTTTAGTTTTATTAAAATTTATAACCTCAGATTAATCTATACTATGTATTACATCATATAAAAAAAAGTTTACGAGAAAACATAGCATAGTTTTTGAGAAAAGGTACATCGAAGTTCAAAAAATCAAGTTCTGAGAAAAACGCATTTAAAGTTTTTATTGTTAACCCAAATACGAGGCCCGTCGCCAATAGCCCTTGTGTAGCTCTAGTGCGACGATAATTCAAACCAAACCAAACCAAATTATTGTTAACCCATTTCCTTACGAAGCCATGATATTAAAATGGCATTTAATGTCAAAAATATTTTTCCAATCGTCTTGATACTTTGTGACATTATTAATAAAGGTTGTAATAGTATTTTAAGCCAATAATTTTTGTTTTGATTTTTTCACCGATTTGGGGGTAACGACTTGCTTTTGATAGTTAAAATAATATATTTTTTGATTATGTCCATCCTCTTACGAGGGAAGTTACTTAAAAGGATAAGTTCCTTAGGCTTTTCTGATACTAATACAATATTGAAATGTTTAAAATTACAAATTTGTTCGTTTTTGTTATGCTGCATAAGCTTAAAAATATTCATTGTCTAAAATTAGAATATAAGCAAAAAAAGAAAATAACGTAAGCACAGGAAGGGATTATATATGATTATATGTTAAATTAATGAAAGGTATATCTCTGGTTTTTAGATTGAGAATTAATCACAGCGCTGTTAGCTATTGATTGTTTTTCAATGTTTGAAAAATCAATGACTTACCTAACTTTTGTCACTTTTCATTTTGAAAAAATTAAACCATCTAACAAATATTCTTTTAATGCGCATTCAAAGTTCATATTTAAAATTTAAAAACACAATTTTAAAATACGCTAACTAGAAATATAATCCTATCTACCCAAACTGCACCTTACTCAAAAGAGTTAAGTTGCTGATGGCCGACACATCTAGAACTACACATTTTCATATCTCAACTAATACTAACTTGCTAAATCCTTGCAACAGGAGGAGACTTGGACGTCGAGTCGTCTGGTGCACATGAATTCCGCGAGATAATCCTCCAGCAGAGCGTCACCATGCTGGCTTACATGGACCGAACCAACAACAGTTCCTCCCAGGATCCCGACTTACCCGAGCCAAGGATGCTGCTGGGATTCACGGTGGATGACCTTACCATCGTCATAGGAGCAGCCATAGGTAAGGTCTGCTTTTGATCTTGGCGCTGTTGAATTAGAGTTGTGACAACCATGGTGGTCATGTTTGTTCAAGATCGTTATGATATTTTGGTTAAAGAACATCGGATCACTTTTGGATATTTTTGTTAATGCATCATCGGATTCACAGTGGATGACCTTACCATTGTCATAGGAGCAGCCATATGTAAGGGTTGCTTGATGTTGGCGCTGTTGAATTAGAGTTGTGACAACCATGTGGTTGTTATGTTTATTCAAGCTCGTTATAATATTTTCTTGATTGCACATCGGATTGCTATATTGGCTTAGAGGGCAGTGAACTTAACAGTGACTAGTAAGATCTCTACTTCTAGTAAGAGTCTACCTCACAGCCCTCTAGTAAGATACCTTCTCAATAAATCCTATAATCAGTTAATATTTTCTTAAATATTCTTTTTATTATTATTTTTTTTAATTAATGACTTATTTTCTAATTTTGGGCTTAAAACTGTTTAACTTGTAGTCCTTCTCAATGTGAGCAGTTCATCATGCTTGTGATTTCCTTTATTAAAAAAAACATAGTTTACCTTTAAAATTTTATGTAATAAACTTTAAGGCCAAACTTTGCTTCTATATATTTTTTAATAGTTAATTGATAAATTGGTTTTTGGTCATTTTCAATTCCATAGAATACACTTCCTACCAACCTCTTTTTAAAATGTAATTTAACCAATTAAAAATAATTTATATTTTTAAACATTTTGTTTGTTTTGTGGATTTTGTTATATTGTTTTTTGTTTTTAATGTCATGATATTTTAAAGGTTTTACAAATTAAAAATTAATAGCATTGTTATAGATAATAACTTTTTTAGCTGTATATCTTTTTATGAGAAACTGATTGTAGGCCTTAATAATGCATATATTTTAATAGGTGCAGCTAGTTTGATTATCCTAATTCTAACTACATTCATGATTTGGCATTGCTGTAAATTCAGAAGGAGACCAAACAAAGCATACTGTAAGTGTCATTTTTAATTCATTTGATATAAATATATTTTTTAAAAAAAATCCTGCAATTTATTTTGGATTTTTTATTTTTTTAGGCTTGGATAATTCTAGTCCTGATGAAGGCTCTATGAAACAAGGGAATGGGACTATGCTTCATAGGTTGATATTGCTCTTCGTTTATTCTCCTCTCTATTATCTCTCCACTACCAAAACAATATTTTTGACACAAATATAGGGGAGACCGGGGCACAATGGACCTAGGGGCACAATGGACCACCCCCTATTATTTATTTTGTATATTTTCCAAATTAGTTCGTATTATAAGTAATAGATGACATAACAGTCTTGATCTAGTTATTATGAAAAACCATGTTGTTAGCTCACACATTTGCCATTTTTTATTCTTGTTGTGTATTAACCAGGTGAAAGTAAAAAAGCTCTCTCCTAGAAATTATCTTCTCATCACTAAAGTAACATTAGTTGGACAAAGTGGCTTAGCATAGTTGAAAGGCATGATATTTGTCTTTCTATAGAATCAATAAATTTATTTCTGAAATCATAATACAGCATATTTTAATTTTGTTTTTTGTTCAACTACAATATGGGGCACTATGGACCACAAAATCTGGGGTACAGTGGACCATGGTCCATTGTACCCCGTGCAACTTTAGAAATGCTTTTAGTTTCAAAATAAAATTAAAAAAATATTGATGCAAGTCCTTCCTAATTATTAAAAGTTAAATTTGTTATAATAGTAAAATATTTTAATATATATTCTAATATTTACTTCTGAATGTAATAGATTTTCCCCTCGTCTACTGATAGTGCTTGTTTTTGTTTTTTTAAACAAGAAATAACAAATTATTAGTCAACTGATCGACAGAAATCGACTTGAACTTCAGTCGATTTTTTTACTAACAAAAATGTTGTAGTTATAAATAATTAAGTAACAAACAAATTTTCTCAGAATTGGTAAAATGCGCAAAATTGAAATTTTTTTAGTAAAATTTTCAACCACATTGATTAAGGGAAGACTTAAAAGGTTAAAATATTAATTTCGCATTAAAACGAAGATTCTGTGGTCCACACTTTTCCCCTACACTTGTGGTGTTGTTTTGTATAGTAATAAAAAAGTGATTTTGCTTTTAAGTGATCTTATAATTTTGAAGATAAAATGTAATGCTTTTACTAATTTTTTTTCCGATATGCCACATAACAGAATTAGA
The DNA here is from genome assembly GCA_023701765.1 of Hylyphantes graminicola. Lineage (NCBI taxonomy): Eukaryota > Metazoa > Arthropoda > Arachnida > Araneae > Linyphiidae > Hylyphantes > Hylyphantes graminicola. The sequence goes on from CM043115.1 coordinate 62,562,338, forward strand.
AAGACTAGTGAAGGAACAGTGCCATAAGAAGTGATGGAACAGGCTGTAAAACCTGTTATTGATGATAGTCGTTCCATCTGTTTAGTTAGCAAAGAGAAAGGCATATCAAAAACAGCCCTTTTGAGCTACATAAAAAAAAGTACAAACCTCCTATACACCTGCTAGATTTGAGCCTAATTGATCCTTGCACATGAAGATAAACAAAAAAATATTTCAAAGGGGAGGGAAAAAAAGCAAACAGTAATATCTGATGGTTCTCTCACTAAAAGAAGTTTTAATGCAATTTGATACATAAAATTCAAATAAATCCTTATTTTATATGTATGTTAATCTTTAAAAAGTGCAGATAATTTTTTTTCAGCAAAAAATGCCATGGTCCATTGTACCCCGTGATGTGGTCCATTGTACCCCGAACCTGGGGTACAATGGACCACTTTCTCACTTGTAATAAAAAGTGAATTCAGAAAAATGTAATTGAAATTATATTTTTTTGATAATGTATTTTTAAACCAGGATATATATGTAATATATATATACCTTTTTCTAAACAAGTGGAATGAATATTTTTGTACTTATAGCGCAAAAAATGAAAAAGTGGTCCATTGTGCCCCGGTCTCCCCTATGTTTAAAAGAATGTTTTTCAAGAAATTTGTAGAAAATTAACGTTTAACATTTGAGGAGAAGTCTTCCAATTTAGTAGAATTTGATGTTTGGAGTGGTAAAAATTCACATTTTTGATGTGCTGCGATTAAACAAACAAAGTGTATCAGTTTATTGGAATTTAAAGTCCACTCTAACATTTCTTTTGTCTTATAAATTTACCATTGAAAAGTTAAATCTGCTTGACGCTATTGCTACACTATTTTTTAGTACAATTAATAAATCATCTGCTTTTTTTTTATCAATATTTTTTGAAAGCTATGAACATTCTAGTTTAAAATAGAGAAGTTAGTATGAAAAAAATTGTAGAATACATTTATGAAGTGAATTTTATAAATGTTCATGTGTGTGGTACTTGTGAAAAGAAGAGGTTAAATTAAAAACATTCGATATTTGCATATGATTTTTGCAAATATACAAGTTAAATTAAATCATATTTGGCTTAAAAGTGTTGCAGTTACCATGTTTGTGTTTTAGAGTGATTCTGTTAGTCTAGTAGAACACATAAAAGGAAATGTACATCTAGAATGTTGAATCTTCATAAATTGTGGATGTGATGCATTACTAGATTACTATACACATTCATAATTATACAAGTAAGAACGAAGCAAACCCTCTTTGTCTAAAATTTTTTATAGTAAACATGTTTTTGTGTTGTAGTGATTCTGTTGTCTTCCTGGGCACTAAATGCAACCAAGTGTCAACCCGTGCCATTGGTATCAAAAAAGAGATCTGCCAATCCATTCTCACTCGCTCACAATCAGTTCCACTCAAAGAAGGAAAAGAGGCGAGTTTGTTACTAATTTTTTTTTCAATCATGCTGTTGTTAATGACTTTTTTGTTATGGAATAAGGTTAATCAGTTTTATTTTATTAAGTTCTTTTATCCATTCAGTAAAACAAATGTTCATAAAATTCAAATTTATCCAAATCTGGGCTAACTTAAAAAAAAAAACCTTTTTATTATTTTTTGTATACATAATATTTATCAAACTATTATTCTTTGAATTTTTCATTATTTAATTAGAAAAAGAAAAAAAGATGCTGTGTTTTCATTTTCTTTTTAAAGAAAATATAACTTTGTAAAGTATAAGTAAATTTAGCAAACCATAAGGAATGATTATTGAATTTTCAAAAGAAAATAAAACTAAGAGAATTCACTGTGTAAATATGTTTAATATCAAAATAAATGCTTTGTTTGGCTCCCTATTCATCAGATGTTATGTAGACGCAGAAATAGTGCCAGATTCTGTTATAGACTTACTTGTTTATTCTCCTTCAACAACAGGAATATAAGAAGACCTCAGACAAATGTTATAGCAATCTCTAGAAATATTAGAAGTCTATGTTACTAGGTGTTTTTAAACCACAATTTTTTTTTCAGATTAAAATTGTATCATTAATTTATATCAACTCATAAATTTTTTATTTGAAAAATTCTGTAATGGTATTCCTAATCACTATTCTTTTCAATATCTAAGACGTTTTTTAAGCCTTTACAAAATTCTGAACAACCTCACATTCTTTTTAAAAGGCCATACCCTTTTTCCAGCATCAAAAGCTATCCACAACCCATCCACACTATTTTTGCTGTGTCTGAGACATTCTATAAGCCTTTAGAAAATACAACATCCTTATACCCTTTTTTTAAATGTCGCATATCTTTTCCAGCATCCCAAGCTATCCACCGTCACTCGGACATTCTCCAAGCGTCGACCCATCAGCCAGCCCGTGGGTTTTCAGACAGGCCCCTCCCACCATTCACCCAAAAGGGGTGCAGTTCACCCCCACAACTCTCTCAACTACAGGCCACTAGAAGAAGGGCTGCCCAGCATACCAGAAGGGGTGTTCAAGGAAGGGGTCAACTTGTATGCCTCTTGCAATGGTCAGTTTTTAAAGTGTTATAGTTTCTTAGCTATAAATATACAGTAGGACCTCGATTATACATCCCTGACTTTCTCTTAACTCGTCCGTCAATGAGTCATCATCTAATTTCTCTAACAAGGTCAAAGTTTTCTTAACTTAAAATCAACAAAGTTTCCAGATTATAATATGGAATTTTTTTTAACTTTAAATTAAGACTATCCAACCGACCTCCATTCCCAATTAGATCGGATGATCGAGTTTATACTGTAATGCAAATTTGTAAATAGATTGTAGTGCACAGGCTGATGTCTTGAAAGTAGCTTATCATTTTCATTATTTTTTAAAAATAATATTATTATAATTTGACTCTAATCACCGCTATAACCTGTACTACTATTGTCTTGTTTAAATTTAAGAAAAAATAAGTTCATTTAAAATCCCCTAAATGTTGCTAAAAATTTTGAGTGTGAACTGTGTATAACATAAATTAAAACTTCAAAATTGATTTTTCAATTAATTGATTTGCTTAAATTTATTTCTGTTCGTTAGCCTTAGGGTTCCCAATTGATTAAAGTCTTCTTATTTACAATATCTATACAATTACCATTTACCTTATTATATCAACTGAGTTTAATTTTTTCATTGGTTGTTCTTATCATAGCACTGGACGGTGGTGGGGCATGCGCCTACAGTTCACTCTACTCTGCCATTCCTCCCCAGACCACCATGAAAACTCGCAGCCTGCCACTTTGGGGTCGATCCAAGCCAAGACCACTCTCCACTGAAGATGACATCAATGAGCTGTATGCTAAAGTGAGTTGTCCTACAATACATTATTAAGCTTTTCAGCGGTCACTATTATAAAAAATTTCAATTTGCAGATGTGATGATGTGTTACAGATCAAACAGCAAAATTAAATTCTGTATCGGTAACAGAATCATAATTTGTAAACAAATCAAAATTTTCTAAACGTTACCAATCTTTCGAATAAATTTTTCTAATGTTTCTAAACTCAACCAATTTTTCTATATATATTTTCTTATTTATTTCTCGTATTGTAAAACTTGACATAAAATTTGCTTCGTCAGGTCCATGATCAGGCATGTAAGCTTGTGACAGACATATTTTGCTTCTTATTGTGTATTTCAGGTAAATTTGTATGAAAATGAAGTCGAATACTGATAAGGTATTCAATAAAGCAATTTTCATTCCAAAGTTTATTTGTTATGACACTATATAAAACAAGAAACATATATTTGCAAAATATGTATTGCTGGTTAGGACACATTACCAATCTGACTTTTGAAAATTTCAAAATCTTTCCCTGTAAGAAATAAGCACAAAAAATTAATTTTAGTAAAATTTAAAGCAAAGAGTTGTTACTAAGCAATAAAAATAGTTTAAGAGACTGTTTTTTAAAAATAATATTAAAAAGTTCGTCGGGACGCTAAATTGACCTTTTTTCTAATATTGGCCTTCATGTTTTAGCTCATGTTTTAGTTTCACTTATGTTTAAAATCATTTTTAACAGTGAAAATGCTGCCTAGAATTAATTTTTCAACATATTTGTATAAAAAAAAAGCATGAATCAATGTACTCAAAGATGTGACTTTTACCCTTAATACCTTATCTGATTCAATTGCAATTAAATGTTGTTTATGATCAACTGTGGCAATTTGTTGATAAGTTGTTGAAATCTTCTGAGAAGTGATTCAAAGTGGCTCTTACTGTCCCAAATATGCATTTTTTTAAAGTGAGATATAATTATTTGACAATTTAACTAAAAAAATTTATGTGTATGAGCTTGGAATGATTAATTTAGAAAATTAGTTCCTATGTCATTAATACAACTCTAAATAAATATCAAAGTAATTATTATGTCTCTTTAATGTCTCTTAACTGTAATTCCTGATACCCATATCATGTATTATCCTTCGTACCAAGTCATCTTTATACAGTTCGAACGAATATTTAAGTAACCTTAAAACCCTCAAATAAGTTTAAACTGTAAATCCTGATACCCGTATAATGTTATTTTTACCAGGTAAACTTCAGTAAAAAGCGCAAGAACCGCATGCGCAGTGACAGCGCTGCTGCCATTGCTGTCAACAAGAGTCGCCATGGCAACCCCTACCGCACTCTCCCTTTTGCACAACATAAAGACACTGACTCCTTGGTCGAGAACGAAGCAGTGGTGGTCTACGATGAGAGGACTGCACTTTGAAATCTCAAGACTTTGATTGTTTTGCAGTTTTTGATGGGTTTGTACTAATTTTGTAGTTAAGCAGGGTTACCATCAAAGCTGGATATACACAGTGGGACATGGTCAGATGGGCCATCGCTGAATGCCTCTGTGTTGTTACCAGAAGTGTTTTTTTCTCTTAAGTTAGTCCAACAAGATAAAAAGCTTTGATATTACAATTGGTGGCGCTTAGCCTTCCAAGTGTTAGACCCGGCTTTTTCTGTATTTTGTGCATCAGTCTTTCTTATAATAACCTTAAATTTTATAAATAATACATTTTCATTCATAATATACTTTTGCATTTGGAAAGATTGTAAGATGATTTCGTCTAAAGTAAAGCTAATTTTAATTTTTTGAACAAATATGTTATCTGAAATAAATTTAGTTTCTAATTTATGCAGTGGAAAAAAGAATATATTCCCCCGTATCCAGGTCGTTTGGAAAGTTAGATGTTGCCCCATTGGTACAACACATCAATTATTGGAAAGTGAAAGCTTAAAACAAAATATTGTTGGTGACATTGAGTGGTGTGTCAACGATTCATCTGACCATGTCTTTCATCCATGTGTTGCCATCTTTAAGGCTCTGTTCCATAGTACCTGTACACAGGGAAAGTTTTCATGATATTGACTGAATGATCAGTTAAGGTAGGCGAATACCCAAAATTCTAAAATTTTTACTATTACTTTAATCTTTTCCAAATTTGGCATAGTGATTTCAAATATAATGAACAATGCTTTTTAGGCAATTTTTTTTATTTAAATATAATTGATTTATTTTAAACGGTGTTTTTCAACTGAAAAAAGGGGTTTACGCTAACACTTCTAGCATAAAAATTGTACATTAATTTACCTGAAATTTTTCACAGATGCTATTTCAATATATATCTGTGCCATGAACCTCTAACATCTGGTGTAAGTATACAAGTTTAAAAAAATAAAAAAAAAAAACGTCCAAGTGTAATCGAAAAAATCCTTTTTTTTTGTGGTTAATTTATAAAATTTTTCTTAATAGCTTTTTTTCTTGTAATTTGTATGTAACTCTAGAGGGTCATTGCATGTATCAGTTCGAAACGAAGAATTTAACACATAATAAATGTTCATAGGATGAAAATTCAATGTGGTAGACTTGTTGGCGTAAACCTCTTTTTTTAGTAGAAAAACACCGTTTAAAATAAATTATATTTAAATAAAAACATAAGCCTAAATAGTATTATATTTGAAATCACTATGCCGAATTTGGAAAAGATTAAAGCAATAGTAAAAATTTTAGAATTTTGGGAAATTTTAGGTATTCGCCTACCTTAACATAAATATAACCAATCAGTCATTGTGAAATCTGTCAGTGTCCTCACAAAAACCTTTTAATCTTCTCTTGTTTCATTTCTGTCATTAAAATTAAATGAAAGTATTTATTAAATTCGTATTATGCACAAAATAAATTTTCTTTTGAAGCCAGTGTCACCACTGGAGCTTAAGAAAAAGTTAATTAATCCGCTAAGAATATAATTTTCCACAAAATATTTTTTACCACTAATTGTTCAACTAACAAAACTTCTACTCATCTAAATAAAACGTGCTTAAATATTTTTTTTTCTAAATAAAATCTTGTGGCGGAAAGGACATGGAGTTTTAAAACTTTGTCGAGTTGCAGCTTTGAATGTTATATAAATGTGCTATTTGAGTGGATGGGTTTGTACTTTTGCATCTAGGGTTGAAATAATGTATGTGAAGTATCAAGTGAAAATATAAATGCATTGCTTGCAGTTTGCTTTGATAAAGTGAAATGGAATTTGCGATTGCATTTTCAATATTATATTTTACTACATTACATCGAGGCTGTTTCAAGTTTTTCTATAAAATGTCCATGTATCACATCATTGAGTTGATAAGTTAACATCTAAAAATTCAGTCGATGGGGTTTAGTTAGTTATAATTTTAACAACATTGGTAACTAGATACATTATAAGTAATAAATAAAATTTATATTATAATTAAAAAAAATTTGGCAATTTTTTTAAAAACTTTCGAGTGTTAACTATTTCAAAGATGTAAATGTCTTCTTCTGATTTTCATATATTAAAAAAAAATATGTAGTATCTTAACTTAGGTGTATCATATAAACTTTTTTGTGAGCTTCATTTTTTTAATACTAAAGAAATTTCGAATGTACTCACAATTGAAGATCTTAGTAGAAGAATGTGCTAAGTGACAAAAAGGTGAAAACAAGCTTTAAGGTTTTTAGTTTGGACTTAGATCCGTTAAAAAAAGAAATGGTAGAAATGTAACTTTTTAGTGTATGAAAAAGAAGAAACTTTAAAGGAGGTAATAGCATGTTTATTGACACAAAATTCTGATTAAAAAAAAAAACAAAAACAATTAGCACAATCGTCTACTAAGCTCTTCAATTACTATTTATATGGGATAAAAATAAATTTCATTTAAAATATTTTTTAAAGTAACTTATCCAAAAACCTCGTATTAATTGATGCTCATGCATACTACAAAATGGTAAACAAAGTTTTCAATATATAAGGTTACATTTTCTTCCATACAACTTTAAAAAAACTTCTTTCTTTTTCATCAAACTGTAAAGACATAAATTCAAATTTCTTCATTCATTTTTTTTGTTTGCAAATTTATATGCCAATAAAATATTTAATCTATGTTAAAACTAAAGCAAATGCTCATGTAAATATACTTAAACAGTGTGATTTTTAATAAAATAATCATAATAAATATAGTACATCTCACTGTAATCAATTTCGTCCATGTATGTCAGTGAAGTTAGTGTACAGTTTAATTGTTTCATAAGAAATTAACATTTTAAGTGTATTCAACAACATTATAATACTCCTTGAATATGTGTATGCGTGCCAAGGCATAAGGTCTTAAGCTAAGCTATTAAAATTAATATTAAACAAAATCTTTAAGTTTAATTTAAAAAGGAATCTTGACCTTTTTTTTAAATCCTAAAAAAATTAAACTTTTGTAATAAATTAGTTTTATCCAGGGTAAAAAGTTTTTAAGTTACAGTATATGTTGTAGTAGCAAGTATAAACATAATCTCACATGATGAAAGGTTTTTGTTTGTTTTCATCTCAATTAGGATTTAATCGAAATATTGTTTTCGACACAACTTTCTTTTATCTTTCTCAAATATCTAACCATTTAATAAACAATTGTAGTGAAAATGGGCGTGGGATTTAAATTCCTTTTTATTACTACAGAGTGTTCGTAAAATAATGTCTGAGTTTTTAAGTTTATTTTTTCTAAATATAACAAATCATACTTGAAATTGATGGAAAACTACCTAGTTCTTCTTATAAGTGCTCAATGTGTGCACCTTTAATTATACGGCACACATCCAAACAAAAATGCAATTCTTCCCATACTGTCTGCAGCAAGTCCGGAGTAATGGAAGCAGTTACTCTTTATTCGTCACCTTCAACCACAACTGTTGAACAATTACAGCTGATACTATTACCATTTGAAACGACATTCTTTTACGGACACCCTGTATATTCTAGTATTTTGTACTATTTGTTTGTATTGACAGTTGCGCAATTACTGCTAAAGGTCATTAGTTGTAATTTGTGTACAAAATATGTTCTTTTTTTATTTATAAATATCTGTGATAATTTTACTCATTAGTTATTTCAATTATACCTTAAAAAAATTAACTTCAAAAGCAAACTGGTGGATATGTACCATTAAAATCTAGTCATTTTATTGTCAATCTTCCTCTAATAAATGGTTCTGTCCTTTATTGCTTTGAAATTTGTAAGGAAGTTTGCAACAAAAATAACAATGATTCTTAAAAAACTTTTGGTAATCTATACAATTTCATAAAATAATTGTTTGGATAATGTTTTTTTGTGATAATTTTGAGTCATTTTGATTGTATACTATTTTTTGTAGTCCACATTTGAAGTGTAATTCCATATCATTTTGTGATTACTTAGTATTAAAAAATATCATTAAAATTTTCAAATGTCTTTTTAAAAGAACTATTTCTAGTATATGTAAGAATTATGCCTGATAAAATATTCTTAGTAATAATTTAAGTCAGATTAACTTATCTCTTTTGATTAACTAAGTTAACATTAAAATGTCAACAGAATTTTAAAATTAAAACATTTGAAAGTTTCTTTTGTTATAAAAATACTATCACTTAAAAATTAAATTACATTTAGATAACCACAATTTTTTTTTCATTTAATGGTAAACTATATGCATTTTTTTTTCTTATTGTGCCTAAAATATTTTAAAATGTACTGTTCGTGATACTAGTTAAATAGTGTCACAGCACTTTTGTACTTCAAAACTATGTATGATACTCATTGAAATTCATATATTGATGTGGAATAGTTGTAGCTATTTGTAAAACCTTTAACCCTTTCAACTATTTAGGGAAAATCAAAATTGTTGATCTTTAGTGATCAGTATAACATTTTAATATTGTTATTGACTACTAACAAATGTTTTCAATGTTAGTTTTGCATTTTAAAGTTTTCTAATATATATTATACAATTAATTACGTAATTGGGAGGCTTACCTAAATATGTTAATTGATTAATAAGCATTTTATTAATATTTTGTTAATTGTAATAAAGTTTTAAGCATTTGTAAAATTAGGTATATTTTTATTTTAAAAATTGTTTCCTTCAATTCAATTTTTGTAATATTTATAGAAATAAAATTATACACCAAACATGATCTATGTTTTAATATTTGGTAATACTATATGCATAGTAATTTATAGTTGTGTTATTAAGCTATTTCTGCTGATATTAAAGCCTATAAAGTTGTCTTAGTTTATCTAAGTCAGGGAAATGTTTTTGGACAGGAATTGTCAAGGAATTTTTCATTTTTAGGTAAAAAACATTTTTTTTTAAAATTTTTGATATCCATCTGTTCTTTTTGATATATAAATGCATAAATATAGAATTCTTAAAAGTCTACTGTAAATTAAAACTATTAATTTTTGCTTATAAAAATTGTTTTGTTATGATAGGTTTACACCTCCCCACCAATACAGCAACCCTTCGTTATATCACGCTTCCCGGGATACAAGCAAAATATCACGAGCGGCTTGATAAATATTATACTTTGGATTTATTTATGCTCTCAACAAAGTTTTTAAACTAAAGTATGTATTTGAAAGATAAAACTAATTTATTTTAAATAATATAACTACTCTAGAAAAAAAAATTTAGAAAGGACTTATTAAATATTTCAAACATAACACATTATTGCACAGGTAATACTATAATATTTCACTCATTTTCTAGTAAAAAATTCATCTAAACCAAAGTTAGCTGCTTTTTTCTCCTAAAACCAGGTTTGTCGGCAGATATCAACGAACAAAATTTTATTAATTGCATGTCACTAATATTAGATGAATTTAGCCACCATTATTAGAATCAATTTTAAGGAATGTACAGCTGTGGAAATAAAAAAGTACCCACTTGAGGTTATTTCATCCGTAAGTCACCCTATAGAATCGGACCTTTTTGAGATTGTGTACAATTAACATTCTGAGTTAATTGTACGATACAAAATTTGCATAAGGGGCCGTCTTCATATTAAAAATATTGCGATCTTTGAAATTTCCAATAGCAACACCCCTTTTTGAATCCATATTTCAAATCTCCGACCTATGTTAATACGAAATGCCAAATTTTATTAGTTTTTAAGCATTATTAGAGGAGTTAGAGACGTGCAAAGTTTAGGTCCCATAATGTTAAATGAGTTGAACATAAAAAACTATCCCGATCTATAAATAATTAAGATAATGAAACGAATTTTTTACTGAAAAGAAATTATAATAACCCAAACAAAATGCATTCAATTTTGGGGTATTTAAAACAATTTTTATATTTTTAAATAATTATTATATTAATTTTTTTAAAAAATTATGAATAGGAACCCCTTAATATTTTTAAAGAAATAAATTTAAGACAAGACGTTTAAGCGAAATCCCAATTTTTAAAAAATTTTATTCATAATTTGCTGAGTAAATCACAAAATACTTTTTAATTACCCTTTAGGGGACTGTGTATAAGATGGCGTGTGTAATTGATAAATAAAGACGGCTTTGCATGCATGATTGCTTGTCATTTTGGAAATGGTCCCCAAAAGGTCCACAAGTGATTCGATTGAATAACTCGTCAAATATTCATCCAAATGTAACAAAAACTTAGATTTAAGGGTTTTCAAGAGTGCTTAACATTTCTAAGTTATTAAAATTGGGTGTTGCTATTGGAAATTTCAAAGATCGCAATATTTTTAATATGAAGACGGCCCCTTATGCAAATTTTGTATCGTGCAATTAGCTCAGAATGTTAATTGTACTCAATCTCAAAAAGGTCCGATTCTTTAGCGTGACTTACGGAAGAAATAACCTCAAGTGGGTACTTTTTTATTTCCACAGCTGTACATATTGAAATAAAAAACACTTGGAGATATGATACAAGGCGTGATATATCCAAATGTGCTATGTAACAAGGCGCGATATAGCGAGGGGTTACTGTATTAATGAATTGAAATATTAACTAGTATATAGTTTGATTTATCCATTATTATTGTTTTAATACTTTGTTAAAAACACAATCAGGTTATGACTGAAGGAAAGAAAAACTTATGTCTAGACTAAACTTTTGATCAGAAGTACAAACACCCAGAAAGTTTTTCTGAACACTGGTTAGAATTATAGCTCAGAATCCAATTCAAACAGGTTCATATTGTTTATCACCATAGCCTTAAAAATGTATTTACTTATGAAAAAGGGTGAAGTTTCTATGCCTTAACCCACTGACGACGACTTTGAGAATATCATTAACACATAATTTTCGAATAAAAAGTTTTTAAAGAAATTAAGTTTTTAAGTTTGATTTTTGTGTAACTTGATTGGTGCTGCATAAGTCATTTTGAACTATAATCTTCATTTTTCAAATATTTTGTTTATACAATAAAGCTCATTTATGAGCGGCACATTTTCTTGCCAGCTCTCGTTAGTCAGTTAAAAACTAAAAAAATTTGTATGTATGAAATTTCTCCCAAAATTAGTTAACTATGTATTTGTATTTGAAACTATATTTTATAAAACATTGACACAATAAAGAAAATAAGCTAACTTGTAACGTTTAATACAAGTTGTGACAATGAAAGTTTACAAATGCAGAATCTGAGGAAGCCAACATAACACACTTTCTTCTAATTTTTCAAATGTAGGCAAAAATGCTAGTCGTAGGCAAAAAATGCTAGGCACATAATTGGATTTCCTATTCGATGTCTTCTGGTCTTACAGGGTGACTTAATGGGATGATGGACTTCTTGCTAACATCTCTAGATAAGGCCTTTCTCATGTCTAAAAAAAGTTAAATAAAATAATTATTCATTAAATTTTAAAGAATGAAAGGTTGTTAACACATCAACATAACATTATGCCATGCTCATTTGAAGAGCACAAGGGGAAAACCACTTGATTTCGTAGAAGGCTTTCCTCAATAGGCCTCTTTGGCAATGATAGCGAGAAATCGCCTAAACTGGAATAAAGAAACCGGTTACTCGCTTTGTTTTTCTTTCGCGGCAACCCTGATTCACACCGGAGATCAATGGAACCTACTGCAAATGGAGACCCAAAAGAAAAACCATTTGCCTGTCGCTATGTCTGCCAAGCAGACACATAAGGTAAGACTCCTAAAAAATCAAGTGGTTCTTCCCATGTACTCTTCATTTGTCTAAATTTTATTTTTCAAAAAAGCAGTTTTTTTATTTTAAGTTTATCATTATAAAATATTATTTGCTTGTGAAGCTTGATAAACATTTTACTTGAGGCTAGGTCGATTAGAGTGAATAAAATATTATACTCCTTCTGATTAGAACGCAAGCTCCGAAAGCACTTTCTTTCCATCACGCAGTTTTCCAGAAAAATAAGCGAGCACCACTGTTTTTATTTCCCCCCACTCTACTTGGGTTTAGAAAGCAATTGAAATTTACCTCGCATCAAATCTCAAACAAGGTAGGTGGTTTAGATCAATGACACCCATGCCATTTGTGAAGCTTGCGTTTTAATAGGAAGGAGTATAAAATAATGTTGATACATAAGAATATGGTCATATCTGATAATAAAATCTAGACATTTATTTCAATCAGCTTCCTAATGTTTTAAACTAGCCTCATAGAGCTTTTAAGTTAAGCTTATTGCCTATGCCTCCCGCTTTAAATTTTCTTCTATGATTATTTTTATTGTCGGACAACTTTAAGCAAAATAAGTAATTGAAAAAAAAAAAGATCTTTTGATGATATTCTCAATAATTGGTTACCTAAAGTGCAAATAAGTCCTTAAATTATGACATATCATGTTACTCATACCCCCCCCTCCCCCGCCTTCTATCCCATTTAAATAAAGTTTACATAGTTATTTCAAAAACATTTACCAAATGCATCTTCGTCAGGATCCCCTGAATAATACTCCAGTACTCTTCTGTACACACTGTAACCCAACTGTCGGTACATGTCAGTGGCTACTCTGTTTGAAACCCTTACAAAAAGGTCGACAAAATAGGCTTTCTTCCTAAAAATTAAGAAGCACATTTTTTTAACTTGACCAAAAGGCTATATAGATCTCTCACATACATTTTATTTAGGGTTTTGAAATTATCAGAAATTTTACAAATTATTATTGGAAAGTCAAGGATTGTTTTTGGGTTAAATTATAATAATAAGGTAGAAAAAAAGCCCACTAATTCTGAACTGCATGTATTTGATCAGTGCGTGTTAAGTTAGTTTTTAATCAGTAATGAAACCTGTTTTAGTTAAGTTTGATAATAATACAAGTGTTAACCTTGTCACTTTAAAATTACAAGTCACACATTGGCTGCGTTAAAAACAATTTAAAAATAAGTAAGCTACAATACTGAATACTAATAGAAAAAATTACTTTTCAGAAATGTCTTCAAGTCCATTCATGAGGGTGGCAGCTAATCCTAGTCTTCGGTATTCTGGAGCAACAGTAAGTGCTGTGACATGCCCATGCCAATTTTCACTGTGTCCTTCTGCCTTGCCCATAACTGAAAGAAAATTATATTTAAATATTTGCTTAAATACATGAAGTAGAATTAACATCTACTTCTTTCACAGGAGAGCATAATTATTATTTAGTTTATTCTAATACAGAACGGGGTCAGAGCCAAAGCTCGGTAGCCAAAAAAACACACACAACCTTACATCTTGAAGTCGAATTAAAAAGTGATTTACAGCTACAGATTGTTATTGTTATTGCATGTTCTTCGACCGACAAGCAGAAGCTAAGATTTTTATGAGAAAGTTTGAAAAGGTCAACTTTCTGCAGGAACGATTGATCTTGGCTACTGTTTGTCGCGACAGGTTGGGATGTTTAAGTGATATTAAGTGATATGTGAATAAGGTAATTTAAGTTTAATTGCAGTTAAAAATATAAGATTTTGAGGAGGTTAAGTTATAATATATCTACCAAGAACTGAAACCAAGAGTCGAGTGGAATTATGGTTGCACTAGAGCTACGACACAGAGGCTATAGACGTTAGGGTCTCGTAATTTAGAACTACAAGTGACCAACACCTGTATAGCACTCAATGGGGTGTAATGTAGTAGGCCTCCTCGTGGTGCACCCTGGGTTACGCTAAATCTACTACACGGGGGGGGGGGGGGGAGGTATTTGATTCCCTGATGATCTTTGGGTCCGAGTGGTTGGGTCTTGGTGGAGACTTTCGGTAGAGGATACAGGAGAAAAGCTGAGTTTTGCGTCTCAGGCCGCCGGATAGTACAGGAGCCCGGGGTAGCCTAACCAGCATATCCTGGCTGCTCTATCAGCCGGTGTATAATCTCGCCTGTCTTGTAGCTCCAGGTGGTGCCTGGATGGGGTCCTGCTAGGCAGAGTGGGGGGCTCTTCCGAGGTCACTGCTGTTTGTTGACACCGGGGCTAGCCCGGCTTTCTGGGACCCTCTGTTATTCGGGGAGGATTTTCCTTCACCCCACCCACACAAAAAACAATGAACACAAAACAAGGTCTTTCTTCAGATAAAAACACAAAAAAGACAAAAACCCCCATTTCAGGATCTAGTGCTTCCTCGGAAGGTACTAAATCAAGGGACCCCTCTCCAATGGAAGTGGGTCTATCAAAGGAGGTAGCCGGTAACCAGCCCGCCGTTGGAGTTGCAAGCGAAAGTGAGCAACACACGGAGGGTGGGTTTAAGGTTGTCCTCAGCAAAAGCCAGAGACGCAACTTGCGGAGGGCGCGCCAAAAATCTGAGGCGGCGGCTGGCTCTGGTGGTAGTGGTGAAGGTACCAAAAGGCTTCTGTCTGCTGGTTCGACACCCTCCCCTGGCCATACTGCCACTCGGAAAAGGCCGCGCACTGACACTGGTCCACAATCTTTTGCCAGTGCAGTGAAAGGGGTTAAGCTTGCCATTGTTAAGGAAGCTTTTCCCACTGACAAAATCGTGAAGGATGAGGCGGATAAGATCCAGGTTTATATTCTAAACCAAATTGACATCATCAAGGAAGGGGAGCATCTGCCTATCATTCAGGGGTCTGTCATCAACTCGGGGGCTTTTGTCACCCAGTGTGACGACACTGAGACAGTGTCATGGATCAACAAGACCTTCCATGACAACAAGCTCCTCTTCCCGGGCACGACTCTAAAAGTCATGAGTGCCAATGACCTTCCTAAGCCAGTCAAGGTCGCCTTCAAGACGAAGGATGTGTTTTCTGCTGAGGCGCAGGTGCTGCTGAAGCGGATGAACAGATTCAACCCTGAGTTGAAAGCGACGGAGTGGCGTGTTCTGCAAAAGTTTGTGGAACCGCTCTCCATTCGCTGGATCTTTGAGGTTGATCTGGAGTCCGCTGAGGCTATCGAGAAGGCAGGCCACTCTGCTTATACTGGGTTGGACAAAGGATCTTTCAAGATCCTTAACAACCCCAATCCTTCCACTAAGGGGCCTTCCACCGAGGAGCGCACATCTACTCCTCAGGAACCAGAGAGTCGCTCTCCCAAGGGGCCTTCCACCGAGGGTAAGACATCTAGTCGTCAAGATATAGAGAGTCTGCCCGAGGACCAAACTCCTCCTTCTCAGGTAAGTTCACTTTCCATTATTAAGGAGGGAGATAATGATTCCGTAAGCGGTGAGCTTGCAAAATTAAGCGAAATTGATATTGACACGGGTTCAGAGGGTACATTGGTGCCTTCCTCTCCTGGGTCGGAGGTTGACGATTCTATCCTCATGGAAGAATCTGATGGAGCCACCTGATAGGTACTCCTTAACTTATTTTCTTCATGGACAAAGCCTACAGTATTTGTCAAATCAATCTGCACCATAGCCGCTCTGCCTCTGCTCTTCTCAGTAAAAGGCTCGCTAATGGTGCTTTCGATATTGCACTTGTGCAAGAACCATGGACTCGTAATGGTATCATTATGGGCCTAGGAGTTAAAGGGTACAACTTATTTTATGATAGAAATTGTGCAAGGCCTAGAGCTTGCATTCTCACCAACTCTAGGCTCAATGTAATCAACTTGGTCGATTACCTCAGTGGAGATTGTGTAACCGTCAAGGTACTCTTCACCACCCAACAGGGCCTTAGGGAAGAGATAGTACTTTTGTCTGCGTATCTTCCTTACGAGGAAACTGATCCATTCTCCAACTACATTATCAATACCTTGGAGTTCTGTGCTGCAAAGCATCTCAAGCTTATCCTGGGCTTTGACGCTAATGCTCACCATATCCTTTGGGGCAGTAGCAACTGTAACAAACGTGGTGAGGATATCATTGAATATATACTTAAATATAGTTTATCTATTTTAAATATTGGCAATGAACCGACTTTCGTGACTGTTAACCGCAGGGAAGTTATTGATATTACCCTGTGCAACAGCCAGTGCTTCGATCTTATCCATAACTGGAAAGTTTCGGATGATACCACTTTATCCGATCATAGACTAATCATGTTTTCAGTTCTAGGTCCCTCGTGGATCTACACTGAGGGTAGGAACCCAAGGAAAACAAATTGGGAGTCCTACCGTAGCACCTTGGAAGCAGAAACCTCTGGCCAACCTGGTAAGTTGTGTTCTCATGCTGACGTTGAGGTGGCTGTTGCCAACTTGCAGCAATCCATCCTCAACTCTTTCTCGCTTAACTGTGCTTCCACCAGCAACTCTACACGCAGAGTGGTCCCTTGGTGGAGCAAGGAACTGACCTCCCTTCGGGGCAGGTGCAGGAAGCTCTTTAACAGAGCCAAAAAGAAAGGTGACTGGTCTGCCTATCGTTCTGCTCTCACAGAATACAATAAGGCAATCAGGTCTGCCAAACGTAAGTCTTGGCAATCTTACTGTGACAGCATTGATGACATGTCCGCAACATCCAAGCTAGTCAAAATCATGTCGAAAGATAAGTACTGCGACCTTAACACTGTCAAGCTCGCAAATGGCAATTTCGCCTCCTCTGGCAAGGAGATTCTGAATGAAATGTTCAGAGTTCACTTCCCCGGATCTAGGGAGGCTGTTACTATCCCAACCCTACATTCAAATACACCTACGGGTAGTAGGAATCACTGGGCTACGGCAAAACAGGTTGTCACTCCTGACAAAATTGTGTGGGCACTCAACACATTCAAACCCTTCAAATCCCCTGGCGTGGATGAAGTGTTTCCGGCCCTTCTTATTGAAGGGTCCTCTATATTGGTTCCCATTCTCTGTAAAATCTACAGGGCATGCATTGCATATGAATATGTTCCTTCTGCGTGGAAACAAACTAGGGTAATCTTCATCCCGAAAATTGGGAAGGAGAATTATTATGAGGCCAAGTCCTTTAGGCCTATCAGCCTCACCTCTTTCCTTCTTAAAACCTTGGAAAAGCTCATTGATATTCATATTAGAGAGAATGCTCTGACAGATCTCCCCCTGTCAGCTTCACAACATGCCTATCAGCCAGGAAAATCCACTGATACGGCTTTATATAACCTTTCCTTCGTACTGGAAAAGAATATTAAGGCTAAAGAGATTGCACTCGCTGTGTTTCTTGACATAGAAGGAGCTTTTGATAGAGTCCCTATCGAATCCATAGCTCGTGCCCTTGAGCATAGAGGTGTCAACAAGGTTATTGTCAACTGGATCAATAACCTTCTGTCTTCCAGGGTTGTTAGCTCTTCGCTTTTGGGTGACAGTCTGACAGCGCATGCTGTCGCAGGATGTCCTCAGGGCGGAGTTCTCTCTCCCATTCTTTGGTGTTTGGTTGTGGATTCTCTTCTTGGAATCTTTTCCCACTCTGGCGTCTCCTGCATTGGTTATGCTGATGATGTGGTTATCGTTGCAAAGGGCAAATTCTTTGACACTATCTGTGATATTATGAATAAAGCCCTTCGAGACATTGAACAATGGTGCAACAGAGAGGGTCTTCCTGCTAACCCTCAAAAAACAACCCTGGTTGCCTTCACACGCAAGACAACAAGGCTTGATAGTAATATTAAGTTTTTCGGTCAGACACTCACTCTCTCTGATGAGGTGAAGTTCTTGGGCGTTTATTTTGATAAAAAGCTCAATTGGTCTAAGCATTCCGAGTATAGCATCTGCAAAGCCAAAAGAGTATTTTGGAGCTGTAGAAACGCTATTGGACGTACATGGGGTCTCAGACCCAAAATTCTTCACTGGATCTATTCAATGATTATTCGTCCTATACTCACCTATGGTTCCATAGTATGGTGGTCAAGGACCAAGCTGTCTACTTGTCAGCAAAATCTTGCAAAAATCCAAAGGATGGTCATTGTAGCTATTTCTGGCTGCATCAGAACAACTCCATCTGCCTCTTTAGAGCTACTCCTTGGGTTGCATCCACTGCACATGCGTGTTGAAGCTGAAGCCATTATTTTAAAAAGACTTAAAATATTGGGTCAATGGAAAGATTACTCCAATTATCTTTCCTGGGGTTCCTTCAACTCTAACATCTCGGAGCATCATCTCCTCATTATGCCCAGTGACTCCATGCTTGGGAGGAATGGTTTTCACAAACCCTTCAAGGTCCTCTTTCCCTCACGGAGTGATTGGAACAATGACCCTATCGGTGCCAGTAACTGTGTTGTCTGGTACACGGACGGCTTCAAGATGGGCAGTTCCACAGGCGCAGGTGTTTTCTGTTCATCAGACGGGACAAAATTGTCATACCCCCTTGGTAGCTACTCAACAGTCTTCCAAGCTGAAATCTTTGCTATACTTATGTGCTGCCACATTTGTCTGCATAGGGGCTATCACAATAGATCTATTTCAATTTGCTCTGATAGCCAAGCAGCTCTTTTAGCTCTGCTTAAACCCAAATTCACCTCACCTTTGGTTTGGGAATGCTACACTCTTCTCTGTAGCCTTGCAACCGCTAACAAGGTTACACTGTTCTGGGTTCCGGGTCATTCAGGAATTCCAGGCAACGAGATGGCTGACGAACTGGCCAAGTCGGGTTCCAGTACCTTATTTGTCGGTCCAGAGCCAGTTCTGGGTGTTTCCAATGACATTATCAGAGGTACTGTCCTATCCATTTTCAGGGATCAACAGTACACCGATTGGCGTAGACTAACCAATCAAAGACAAGCCAGGGAACTTAACTCGGGTTGCCCCAGCTCCCGTCATAATGAGCTTCTCGGGCTTAGCCGTAACGGTATACGCAGGGCGGTAGGTTTACTCACTGGTCACTGCACCCTTAAAAGGCATCTTACCCTTATGAGGGTCCTCGATGACTCCACCTGCAGGGGCTGTAGAGACAAGGACGAAACGGTCACTCACATTCTCTGTGATTGCGAAAATTATGCAGCGCACAGATTTGAGCATCTAGGGCAACATTTGCTTGAGCCCTGGGAACTCCAGGATATTCCAATCAGATCCTTGCTGAATTTTGCTTCGGCAACGGGGCTCTTCCTATAGGAGTGAGGGATTTATTTCTTGGGGACAGTACAATAGACCCCTGGTCGCAGTGCTTGGCTCTAACAGAGCCCCCCTCCAATGTCATAAGTCATAGCACTCAACGCAAGTTTTAAGGGTGACATCAGGACTATGGAGCATATTTAAAATGCACTCTCTCCACACAGCGTACTTGTATTATCTGTCAGACTCTTTTGGCTAGACAGATTGTTTAGAGGTTAGCAGATATTTTGCCAATGTCTGACCCTGGGTCCGTTTCCTGCAAGGTAAGCGAAGAGTACAGGGAAAAAACCCTTCATCCACTTGGAATCTGTCTGCTTGGCAAGTAGAAACTGGTTTCTCTCTTGGTGGTTCAAGCGTCAGACTAGTGTCTGACATGAATCTCGATCATGGAGATAGCAAACCCGTGAGCCATGGCAAAACTGCCTTCTAACACACTAGTTTCGGTGATGACTCGCTATCTGTGCCAAGCAGACTGATTCCCAGTCAATGAAGGGGTTCCTCCCCTGTACTCTTTAAGTGCCTTACCGCCTGAGACAGAAAGAAAAGCAAAAAAATACTTACTATAACCCATAATATCGCCATTAGGAGCTTCAGCCACTTGGAAGTACTCTGGCCAGTGAGCTAGGTACTGGAGATAAAATGACAGGCCATACTACAACTAAGTCAAGGAATGAAATAAATTGTATTTGTAACAACAAGGAAAAATAAACAACTCTTTCTTTTTTTTATTTAGACATGAAACATGTTGGATTAACTCTTTTAGTCCAAAATATTTATTTTTTATTGTAAAATATCTAAATTTTGTGAAATGTTCTCATTATGCACCCAGAATGAAAAAGTGAAAAGCAGGAAAAATCTTAATTATTTTTTACTAAAATTTAAAGGAAAAAAAATTAAAATCATAACTTTTGAATACAATAGTTTTTCAAAACTTTATTTGTTAGTTAAATTCAATTTTTAAATATGCAAGCATGAATAATTTAGAGGGCTAATTTAATAAAATTGTTCCAGGTAGAATTTATTTTTACCATGTTTTTTTTTTATATTTAACTACAACAAATATTAATTAATACTTCAAAAGATATTCTCCCACCTAACAATACAAAAAAAATATAACTTTATAGAAAAATGTATGGAGAATTTAATAAAATTTATTTGAAGCAAGTGCAGGTTTTATTTTAGCTTTTAAAAAAACCATTAGTTTGATGATTCCAAATGGAATAACTGGGGTGGGGGTGGGGCGAAACAAAAGGGTTAATTGGTTTGAAATGTTAAATAAATAACCAGAAGTAAAGTAAAAACAGGTTAAAGGTTTTTCTTAGATACGGCAGCAATGTTTTAACTTTTGTATTATAATTCATTTTGTTTGTATTCTAGGATAGTGCTTTTAGACTTTATTAGTATTACCAATTTTACTTTCAAAGAAATAATTAAGCTAAAAACCGTGCTAGGGCCAAAGGAATGCACCCGAAAGATCAACAATTGGTCCTTTATTATTATTTTTTTTAATATACAAAAAAAAAAAACATTTTTATTTTAAAAACAGACAAGGATACAGTTTCAGTGAGTGGATCCAAGTTCCTAAAAATAAATACATACAAATATAAGTATTTATTGTGAAAGGATTATAAATAAAGTCTTTTTTTCTTCAAACGTAAAATTAAGGGCATTTATTATAAAATATATATTTAAGTCTAAAGTGTATACATGTTAAGTAATGTAAATAAATTATGATCTATATTTAAGTATTAAGAAAACTTAGAAAATATACAAAGAGTAAAAAAAAAAAAAAACACCCGCGAAATAAAAAATAAATCCACAGTAAGTAAAAGAAAACTTTTAAGAATGTAATTTGATATACCCGGTTTTTAAGAACTTGGCCAATTAGGTTCAATAATATGCAATAATAATTGGATGATCATTTGAAAGCATTGGAGAACTTCTTAATTGATCAGGTTTTGATAAACTCATGGATCAAATAAAAAAGGTATCTAACTAAATTTGAATGTACAAAGTAAAATCCGAACAGAAGTAGCATACAAATTTTACTTACAC
The DNA here is from genome assembly GCA_023701765.1 of Hylyphantes graminicola. Classification (NCBI taxonomy): domain Eukaryota; kingdom Metazoa; phylum Arthropoda; class Arachnida; order Araneae; family Linyphiidae; genus Hylyphantes; species Hylyphantes graminicola. Next base: position 62,584,105 of record CM043115.1, read on the forward strand.
ATTATTATACCGGAAGAGATCTTCACATTTAAAAGGTCTTATCGTCGTCATATTGGCGGTTTAAAAAAATGAGTGATTTGTTTTTTAATAAAACAAATTTTATTTGAAATTAAACATAAAATAATTAAAGAGTGGATTTGTTGTACTACTATTACAAACCAGCAACCGCTTTAAGACAATGCCAGACCCACAAATATGAATATGTGGAGTTTTTTTTTTGTTTCATTTTTTATAATTTAGTAGTTATTGTTTTTCTTCTAAAAAGTCATTTTACACTTATATTTATCAACAAAAAAATATATAGTTTTTAGTTAATGTCTATATTATTAGGCTTGATTTTGATTACGTACTTACAAACTTTCATTCCTGCATTTTTCTTAATCATGTTGTGATAGGTTCTTTGGTATTTTCAATTAGCATTTCTGTTGCCACACAAGTTCTGAAAAATGCCAGTTTACCATTTCTTGTCATTGTTTACTTTCTCCAAAAGTCTAAAGTCATGATTAGTTTGGTTCATTGATTGGAGAAAATTGACGCATGCGTATTCACACATGAAAGCTTTTCTACCAGATTTGGCAGAAAATAACTATTTTGGCCATTTTGGATTATTTTTAAAGCTGCGAGCGGAATAAAAAAAGGCACATTCGCATCAAAAGTACCGTCAAAGCGGGTAACTTTGGCCACGTGTCGGAAAAAGATTTGTTTCTTAATTTCTCTTCATAAAATGATCTCATCTTAAATTGTTTGACATTTTTGGAATGGTGGAAACATCTCCTTTCATTTCATGTAAAACAAAATCTCATTCTAATTCTGGCAATACTACAAATGCTGTTTTCATTCTTACGAGCATAAAACGACAAAAATCTATCTCTTCCAACTTTTGCCTGGAACACTTAAGAAAATATTGAAAATATTTAAATAAGACACTCTATTCAATTCTTTTATTTATGGGTAAGAATATTACACCATTTGTTTTATTCTAAATTGAATACTTTTTATGCTGTATTTAGATATTGGTAATCGGGAAGCTTTTGCCGATGAATGCGGGTAACTTTGGCCACAGATGTAAATATTTATTTATGGAACTTTGCACTTCAAAAAATGTATGTAAAAGTGTTTTCTGTTTAACTACTTTTGAAAAATTCTTACTTTTATGATTACTTATTTTTTAGATATTTTTTTTAAAAAATCAAACGTTTTTAAACATTAAAAAGATAAAAATAGAATGCAAGAAACGTATACCACTCAAAATCGCAAATGTCGAAAGTTAAACACTTTCAGATTCCTAATTATTAATAGATTATTTTTTCCCCTTTTATAATAAAATCGTTTGCTTTTATAAATATATTTGATATTACATCTTGCTTCAAAAAAGTTCTTTTTCCCTTATTAAAATAGAAGTTTATTTTTCTTTTTAGCGACAAACAATACTCATCGTTCATTGAGTCATCATCGTTGAGTATTCATTGTGTAATGCCATTCCACGATGCACTGCAATGTAAATGTTAAGTTATATACCATTTTTAATAACTATATGACTTATAACTTTGTTATTTTAAGTCAAAAGTTTTAATATTGCTATTTAATTCGTTAATACAGTCTTTAAGCACAGGCGCGCACCCACGGGGGGGGATAAAGGGGCTATAGCCCCCCCCCCTCAAGAAAAAAATTACCCTATGTTTTTAAATCCACCAATCAAAAGTTCCTAACAAAACAAGCAACAGCATCTTCTTGTAGTTACTCAGTGGGTTTGGACAAAAAGGCTCCTTGCTCCTTCAAATCTTACGTCTTGATTGCTCAAAACGCTAAACCCACTATTACGGCAACGTAACAGATATCAAAACGATTACAATGGAAGAACACTGAATAGGTGTTCTCAGTTCTTTTTGTATGAACTTTGATGCTTTTTCGTCGTGCTATAGCCAGGGCCGTAACTTATAGGGAGGGGGGGGGGGGTGGCAATAATTTTACAGATTAAAATAAAAATTATTGCTCCCCCCCAATAATTTTACAGAGGGCGCCGTCAGGCGTTAGGCGCCCATAAAGGCGCCTTTTTTTTTAAAAACTTTTTTGACAGTTATTTGCAATATGTAATTTTATCTTTATTTTAATTTCTTGGTTCACTTTAATATTTTTTAAAACCACTATTTGCTCCCTCACGTCACTAATAATATAATAGACAACAGATGTTTAAACTGGTATGAAGAACCTACTGGTTTTTTCTTTAAAAAGAAAACAGTCAAACTTTTCCCGTCCTTTCATTCCCTTCGTTTTCTCTCTTAAAAAATTCTTACCGTATTCAGTTGCAGATATATGAGGCAGGCTAAGGGGGCTATATCAAGGTCATACCCCCCAATTATCAATGTCTTTATCTTTTTCTCCCCGAAATGTAACTGGAACTGGACCAGCTGGACTAGGACACAAAAGACCGTCTAGACATCTCTATTTGGGATTTTTTTTTCTGTGTGGGGAAAATCCGTTATCTTGAAGACACTGGACGGTAAAACAGGCTCGCTCATTCTCCGCCCCATGCTCATGCTCCGCCTCAATCTCCCAACTCTTTGCCAGAGGCAAAGAGCTGGGAGTTGCTATCGGCAAAGAGCTGGGGTTTGGCTTCCTACTTAGCGCTATGAGATTTTGGCGAGAGAAAGCTCTTGTGGCCGCATGTTTATTTTTTTTTTACGGTTCTGTACACTTGGGTAAACAAAACAGACTTGTTGTTTACAATAACGTTTTAAATTTCGTTGTTTTGAAAGAGTTTTTGGTATCTATTTAACAAAATCGTATATTTGCGATAACAAACCAAAAGAATAAGAGAGTGTTTGGATAAGACAAAAATATTATTGTTATTTATCCAGTTCTTAAAATAATATGTAATATAGAATAATTCTCATGACTTTCTATTTTATCAATAACACATTAATCGAGTAAAAGTGCCTTTTTGACACCGAAATATGTACGCATTTAAAATTTTGAATTCTTCGTTTACCCACTAAGTTTATAAAAGTCATACTTATATTTAATAAAAAAAACTATATAACAAAATAAAGGCTAACCACACACTAAAAAACTAGACATAGTTATTTAAAATTGCCGTGTAAAGATTAAAAAAACCATAAAATACATGAAACTAATGAGCACTCGGAACTCGGAAAGATCATATTTTTATTTTTCATTTGTGTTCTAACTACCGCAAATTAAAAGTAAAAATACCTGAAAAAAAATATCAAAATTGCTGAACTGTATCTTTCCACGATAGTTTTTAATTGTACAATAGATAACAGTAAAATAAATTGTCTGTTATCGGTCGCCGGATGTCTTGGAGCCTGGTAACCAGAAATTTCTCATGTCGGAAATTTCTCACATCGAAATTTCTCACAAAAAGACTCATTCGAATGATTTTGTCACAGGGATCATCCACAAATGACGGCAAGCTTGACAAATGAGGAAGGAGGGTTCAATTGTTTGTGGATATGGATTGGAGTGTATGTCGGAAGGATGGGGGGGGGGGGGGGGGGGAGGTGAAGGGAGCGTTCTGAGCGATGTTCGATAGAAGAATAAGAATTAGAATGGTATCGAACTATAATGAACTAAGATAAAGAAGGATATAAGTTGGCTCGTATAAGTGTAATAATTTTTTTTCACAATTAATTACATTGTCGACTCAGGTTAAGCTAATGATTAAATTACGCCTTAAGTACATGATGGTATATAAAAATAGTGTAATACTTTTTAAGGAAGAAAATGAAAGACGAAAAAAAAGTTTTGTTTGATTACCGTTGCACTAGAGCTACAAGTGGGCTATTGCGATGAGTGTTTTAATTCTTAACAACGGTCAAGAATTTAAACGAATCTAACTGACTACGTGCAAGCAGATATGGTGCATGTTAAAACAGATTGTGGTCTGTTGTCTTGTTTTTATATTTAGTTAAATACTAGCAGTATGGTCCCGCCTTAATGGGAACCCGTTAACTTCATATTGCTTAATTTTAGAGGCATGCTTACTTGTGAAAATACACTCAAAATCAAAACAAAATTAAATTCGTGTTGGCGCATGCACACTTTAAAAAGCAAACACTAATAGAGGATGAAGCAGCCTTAGGGCGAGTGCATATCTCAATCAAACTCAATCAATCAAACTAATAGAGGATGGCGTCAAGTCCCCGTTTCGGCCCGGTCCATGTATTTTCAAGCCCTGTTATGGTCCCGCAATTCCACGTGGATGACGTTTTTTTAAACTAATTATATTAATTAAAAATCACAATCAAATATGAAAAAACTAAGTCTCAGGTGCACACGTAGGTATTAAAAGGAACCTATATTAAAAATTTCGAATTTTTTTAGAGCAGTCTAAGTAGGTTTTTTGCGATCCACAGACAGACAGACACACAGACAGACTCTTTCTTTTATTATTATAGATAACGTTTCTCTATCAGTTGCACAATGAAATGTCAAAGAGGATTAACTTGATCAAATCCTACACTACTAAACATACGAGATTACACCTCAAGACAAAGAAAACATTGCTTGATGTTCCCACTATAAATAATTAAGTTCTTAAAATGTATTAGATTTGGTGGGACAGACGTGCTCGTTAAATCTGTGGAGTCCAAAGTCCCGACGGCGTCAGCGTACGATGTCGCTCGAAGCTCCGTTGGGTGCCCGCTCAGGTCAGGGGTGAAACTTTTCAGGGGGTACCCCTGAATTCAGGATTTTTTTAATATTCTTCCCCCGGATTTCAGGATTTTATTTTAGACTAAAAATTTGTTTAATGTTTTTAAAAAATTAATTTCGTAATTTTTAAATCACTTAAAAACATTAGCCCTGCACTTTTCACGGAGATCGTACAAGATCACGTGACTTTGTGACGTCATACAGGGTATTGACAGGAACATTATACCAGAGAGAAAGTCTTGGATTTTAATCGGTCTGCAAAAGTCAAGGAAATTCAAGATGTTTTAGAAATCAGGGATAATTTACTAAGGTGCCATTTAGCACTACACAATCGTTAATCTTCAAATTTTTCTGAAGTCCTGGATTTTTTTTTTTTAAATAAGTTTATGAACCATATGATATTTTTTTTCCAAAAAAAAAAAAGGCCGTAAAATTGCCATATACAGTGAGCTATCAAGGTTAAAAAAAAACACTTATATCTGTGGACTCCATGGCTTACTGTATGCAGTTATTTGATGATTTATAATGCCCTATATTTTTTTTACATCCTATATATCCCTTATGTTTTTAAACAAAATCCTATATATTCTTCATTTCTCATTACTTTACCTTTGAACTAGTTATCTCCCCCCCCCCAAAGACTTGTTTTTAGTTTCAGGATTTTTTAATGGTGGGCAGTTTCACCCCTGTCAGGTGTCGACCTCGTCACTTGACCAGGGTTCTAAATTACGAGGCGTTATTGGCTGAGTTAAAGCTCCTATAGGAGGCTAGAAATAGGCAGCCGGAATCGATTACATTACATTACCCATTAGATTTGGTTGAATTAATATCGCAAACGAGTACTATGATAGGAAATGCAAATTTTTTATTTATGTTTCAGTGAAATGTTTTTGGATCCAGTTCCAAATGAATTTTATTTTCTACCCAAGCATAAGGCAAATGCTAATTAGTGATCTTTTATGTAAATGTAAAATGTTGCATTAATATTTCAAAATAAACGTTAATGAATGTTTGTTTCTTTGCAACTGACTATTTTTCTTTAAAAAAATTAAGTATAAATTTCTGATGAAACATAAAAAATACTTGAAAGTGGTATTAAATTTATAAATTTTAAATCAATAATTTAAATGGATTCCCACTCATCTGAAAAGTCAGGGAAATTTGGGATTTCAGGGAAATTTGGAAATGGTTGGACTAATTACGTAATTAAAATAAATATATATATACTGCAATTTATAAAATAACCATGCAAAAACTTCCGAAAATTTTCACAAACCGAAAATTTTGGACACTTTGCTTGATCGCAACGATGAGCGAATACGATGAAAGCGAATTATGGCCACCCCACATTTGGCTATCACCTGCCAATGTGTCGCCTAGCTAATTAGTGAGTGTCGATCTGCCAACATCTGGAACCACCTTTTCCCCTGGTCACTTCTTAGAAAATGCCCTGGAGAAAGGGCATTTTCTAAGAATCCTCCCCCCCCCCTTAACTTGCTCCAGTGGCTTGCTGGTAGGGGGGGGGGACCATCCCACTTCCCTGAGGGAGTTGGAGAATCGGGATTCTTTTGGCGACAGTCGTAATTACGGAACAATTCTAAACCCGGTTTTTGTGAGAAGCGAGGGTTCTTGTCAATTGGCCAAAGAACGATTTTTCTTAATAAAAACATAAGTAACATTTAATGTAACATAAAAATGTGCTGACTTGGCTTATTATAAAGACTGGTGTTACTAATTAGTAATTATAAACATTGATTATCATTCACTGTAATCAAAAAAGTTAACTATGTTTTGACTCAAAACTTTATTTATTGCATTTAAAGATACAAAAGAATGCGTTTTTAATTGATTCATATAGAAAGCTTTAATATAAAATTTATCATGGCTTATACGAAACTTCCCTATAAGCTTCTCAAATGTAAAGCAGTAATATATAAGAATTTAACTGGATTTAATCATTATTTTGAAAGCCACAAATATTTTAAAATTGACTTTTTTTTAAGTTATCTTTTCATGCATCTAAGTATTATAATAAGAATAAATTAACAAAAGCAGGTCAGTATAGTTTTTAATTTGTCCCAAGAATAATCTTTAGATACCGACTCAATATATAAATCCAGTAAGCCATATAATTACAACTTTACCATATTAAATTTGTTTTTAATTCTTTTGATGCATAAAATTTACAAAATATTTAAAAATTGTTTAACTAAAACATTATTGCTTATTAAAATCTTACTTCTAAACGTATTATTTTTTTTTTCAGTGAATTTTTTCGTTTTAGTGAATTTTTAATAAATTTAATTTAGGCAAGATAAATTTACAAAAAAAATATTCTTCCTAAATTTAAGTTTGTCTTGTCTAAATATTTATTAAATGATTAGAACATTTCGTTTTATATTTCAGTTAAATATCCGCATTCCATTCACGGAATTTTACCATTGAAAACTTACATTTTGATGGGTCTGTTGTATAGTTTTTGCCCAACTTTGATGCACTCTATCTCTTTAACTAGTTCAAAATACAGTACAAAATTTTTGTCACATGTTTATGTCATAAAGAGGTACTTCCTTTATTAATTTCAAATTCTTGCACTCAGTACTTTTTAAGATATACGACCTTAAAAGTGGGAAAATGCATTTGTTTACCATTGTTGAAGCACTGGAACCAGCAAGAAATACAATACAAAATTTTTATTACATGTTTATGTTACAAAGTTGTACAACCTGCATCAATTTCAAATTTTATCACTCAGTCCTTTTTGAGATATTTTACTTTAAAAATGGCGAAAATACGATTTTCAGCAATTTTGAAAAATTGTAAAAAAGTAAAAATTAAGTCCTCAATCTTTAAACTTCGACAACAAGTTGTTCTATAACTGGTTTATACAGGAAAAAAAAATATCTAAGGCGAGTCTCTTCTCCTTTTACCCCATTTTCAGCGCTAAAACTCCCGTTCCAAGCGAATTTTCATTTTTCAGTTGTGATCTTTTTATCTAGGGTCATATGGGGGAATTATGGATCAAAAAATCACAACATCCTATTTTTTTCTAAAGTATGAAAGATAGAAAGATTTAATTTTGCATGGAGTAAGCTTAAATAATTTAGAATTTATTTAAATAATAACTTTACCTAAAACTTAATTATTATTAGTTTTATTTTAATTATTGAGTGATCAGGAATTACCCCGGGTTTGGGCAATTATGGATCACACATGGGGTAATTATGGATCACCCTTGTTTTTTTATACAAATGCATATTAAAAGTAAATTAATGCTTCAAATTATCATTTTTTAGCACATAAAAAGATTGTTTTAGCACATAAAAGTAATGAAAGCGAAACTTGGCATATTTTTTTACGCCAAGTTAGAATTCTCTATGCATCTTTCTTCATACAGGTATAATGAACCATCAAAAGAACTCTATTTTGACAAAAAAAAAATTCAATGGACTCTATTACAGCAATCCAAACTGAATTATATCGCACAAATAAATATTCATTTCGAAGTTTTTAGTTTAAATATAGTTTCTAATAAGTTTAACGCAATGGCAACAGTGAAAATATTGAAAAAAAAAATAGAATTTGCATGTTATTTCAATGAAGATTAAAATTTTTGTTATTTAAATTTTAAATAAACTTCTAATTTGAATTTTTTAATGAAATTTGGATTGCAGCCTAATCTGATTTTGTGCTTCAAAATGACATATACCACTTAGCTAAAAACACATGAAAAATTAAAAAATATCACTGATCCAGAATTACCCCAGTGATCCAGAATTACCCCAGTAAACTGGGGGATAAATCGATATACCTTTAAAATCATTAAAAAAAATTATTATGAAATTTTTTTTATCGGATTGAAAAGCTTAGACCTTTTCCTATTAAAAAATAGCACCAACAAAATAGTTAGTTCAAATAGGTTTCTCCAGTATGGATCTTTAAAAAAATCATGTTTTTCAAAGACAATCTTTTTTGAAGATGTTTTTATAGTAGTGTAAAAAGTAATTTTTTTTCTATTTTTTGCTGCAGAGTTACATTGTTTTTGAACTTGATATAAGAAAATAGAATATATAAGGATGACTTGGCATAATTTATTTTTTTTCTAAAAACCATTTTTACTCCTTAAAACTTAGTGATCATTATTTACCCCGGAAAGAGAGTGATCCATAATTCCCCCATGTGACCCTAACGTTTCCGCACTAATTTGATAATATTATGCGCTGGCAAACTATTTATAGAATCACTCTGATCATTTTTTTTTTTTTTTTTTTTTTTAATTTCGTCTTGAAATCCATAAAATCAACATATGCATTAAAGCAAAAGCAGTTTTCAGCTGAAAATCGGCTTTGAAGCAAGTTAAAATGACCGCCAAAAAAAAATTATGAGCTCAAAATTTTTTTTTACTTTGGCTTTGAACTCACCTAGTATTATGAGATATATGGTAAAAAAAATTAGGAAAATCAAAAATGTTGAGCAACAGGTCTGGGTGATTTGTAATGGTTTGACAAAAGGGACACTGATCTGATATCTTAATGATTTTAGTTCACAATCTATATTAATGTTTGTCAAGAATATTTAAATTTAAACGATGCAAAAAAAAAATTGACATACATAATGTTTTGCTTAAGCGTGATTTTTTAACATGTTTTACTACAATTTTCCCCAAATACGGAATTTTCTTTTAATGATTTACTTTCTTAAAACTATTTTTATATTCATAACTAATAATAAAATCGCTGAACGTCATGGTTGGAATAGAATTTTCTGAAAATTGCTGACAAAGGTGATCGGCCTAAGGCATAATTAACTCTTAAGCTTAACCTTAGTAGACAGTTCAATTATTTGTGAAATTTTATAACACTTATACGCTTGTACGCCAAGATGCCGCTCTTTTGAGTTTTTTTGCCAACTCAGGTGTCGGCCACTTCACTTGACTGTTGTTAAGAATTAAAACCCCCATCGCCAATGCCCACTTGTAGCTTTAGTGCAACGCTAATCAAACAAAAATAATTTTTTGCCGCATAGTTTTTATTTTCTTTCTTAAAAAAAGTATTACACTATTTTCATTTGTCATCTTAACATTAAAAAAACGCTGCGTGCGACGTCGCCCTTAACGGTTGCGTTGGGTGCCTATTCAGGTGTCGGCTCGTCACCTGACTGTGGTTCTAAAATACGACGCCCGTCGCCAATGGCCAACTTGTAGCTCTAGTGCAACGCTATTCCAACAAATGCTGAAAAAAAAGTTTTTTTTTTATGATTTACTCTCTTAAAACTATTTTTATATATTATCATAACTAATTATAAAATCGCACAAAGTTATGTATAGAATTTTCAGAAAATTGCGGTCAAAGGTGATCGCCACCTTAAGGCACAATTTACATTTTAACTTAGCCTTAGTGGACAATTCAATTATTTGTGAAATTTTATAACACCAAGATGCCTCTCTTTTAAGTTTTAATGCCAACTCAGGTGTCGGCCACGTCACTTGACAGTTGTCAAGAATTAAAAACCCCGCCGCCAATAGCCCACATGTAGCTCTAGTGCAACTCTAATCAAACAAAAAAAAAATGTTTTTGCCACGTGGCTTTCATTTTCTTCCTTGAAAAAGTATTAAACTATTTTCATAGGCGATCACGTGCTAAAGGCGTAATTTAATCTTTAAGATAACCTGAGTAGACAATGTAATTAATTGTGAAATTTTATAAGACTTATACGCGTTAACTTATATCCTTCTTCATATATCTTCTTCTTTATATCCATTATAGTTCGATTTTAATAGTTCTAATTCTACTTTCGAACATAGCTTGGAAAGTCCCCCTCCCCTCCTTTCTACGCCACACTTTTACATACCCCCCCCTCCTCTTCCGACACACACTCCAATCCATATCCACAAACAATTACAGCTATATGAACCCTCCTCACTCCCTTGTCTAGCGTGGCGTCATTTGTGGATGGTCCCTGTGACAGAATCATTCGAATGAGTCTTTTTGTGAGAAATTTCCGACATGAGAAATTTCTGAAGTGAGAAATATCCGGGATCCTTGGAGCCTAGGGAGCTGCCTTGGAATGGTCATTTCAGCTTTACTGCAGGCCATAGGGCACACTTCCCGCACTTCTAAATTTGTATATTGAATTGCAACACAACCAAGCTAGAAAAACTTTAAAATGTTCTTTTTAAAATTTTAAAAGCACGTTATTCTGACGGATGCTTTTTTAAAGTAAAAAATAGTATGTAATTATATAAACGCCACTATCAACTTCAAATATATTTCCCTGTCACAAATTTAGTTGCTTAATTATTCAGAGAAAAGATTATTGAAGAAGGAACATGAAAGACAGAGAGCCTTTTCTACCCACTCGTATTTAGCATATACAAGTTCAATTATTACCTCATAAAAACATAAAATTTAATGAGTTTTTTAAACATTTATGCCCATGTTTATTTTTTTAAATAAAAATTTCAACGTTTTTCTATTATTATATTATATAATATCTATTTTATTTATTCGCTAATAATTACATGAACACGTGTCATAAGTGTCAGACTTATTTCGAATTCATACAGAAGAAACTGCTGCTGGACTTATTAAAATTACAGAATTTTAGTAAGACATCATCTTACTGATTACTCATAAGAACCATTAAATCTGTAGTTTAAATAGTAAATAATCAGGTAAAAGAAGAAACTTAAAATATTGAAATGGCTCTAGATAAAAAAAAAATTACGAAGCTAAACCATGGATCATTCTGCAAAGATAACACTCAAATACATAAATATGAATACATTATTTAGTTCAAAAAGTAGTTTATTTGCTAATATGAATATAACTTTTAACGAATTAACATGTATTATATATTAAAAAAAACTATTCAGAAACACAATAATATTTGACCAGAAACGTGACCTATACGTGATACCCATAATGAGCTGCATACATTTAACATAGTTGTTCTAAAATTCTACCAATAAATATTCCTTTGTTTCATTAAAACACAAATCTTTGTTTTCGTAAATTAGCGCCACATCATTTTAATATAAACAATTTTTAGTTAGCGAAATGCAGTTCTTCATCTACCTATATCTATTATTTGTGCAAGATAAAGGAAAAAATCTTTTTATTTTGTTAATTTTAGTAATTTTTATAGTAAAAAAACACTATCCTTCACAAGCTTTCCTATTATATAACCAATTTTAAAATATTTATATCATCAGTTAAGTTAGAAATATCAACTGTGCCTGATAATTAATATGTAATGAATTGGCCCCAATTGTTATTTATTTTCATTTTTAGGTAATTTTTTATCACAGGTTAATTTACAATCTAATGCCCAGAAGGATGAACTTCTGTATTTACATTCTTTTTCGGGGTAGAATATAGTTCAATTTTACGTAGACGTATCTTAGTAAGCAAAAACTAAAATATTTTTTCTAAGTACAAACCTTGGTAAGTATAAATTTACTTGTGTGGGCTACCGGATTCAAGATAGTGTCTATAGTATAACTTTAACTAATAGTGCTACTTTGAAATTTTTCTTTCAAATATTGTATTAAAAAAGCAATTTAACAATAAATGTTTTATTTCGAATATGATTTTGCTACATTAACGTATGCAATATTTCAATGAGGTTCAGTAAATATATTTAACTGTCATTACTGTCAAAGACAACAAAAGATAAACGTGCTGTAAAATTTTACTTTTGAGCATAGAAAACCGTTTCCGCATTTAATTTACCACAGGCGGCTCATCCAAAATTTAAAAATTGCACTATCACCACACTATGATAAATGGTGCCTGTATTTCTATTCCTCTATGAAACAGTAAATTTTAAATTTAAAAATTCCAGAAAAACCAAAAATTAAAACCATGAATGGCAATAATTACGCTGTTGTTGGCCATGATGGTTGTTACGCCATTCCTGGTGTCAAACTGCTTACTGAAGTACTTTGAATTCGAATTTTTTTTTCTGAGATTTTCGATGTCTTTTCAATGCGCAGATTTTTTTCGATACGTAGAATTTGTCTGTAGCATTTGTAGTTTGTGCTACGAAAGTGGGTGACGGACAGACAGACGGACGGACATTGCCTTTTGCGTTATAAACTGAGTGTGGAGGCTAAAAATTTTTTTTTAATGTTATTTATAATTCAACGTTTTGTTGACATATATTAAAGACTCTGAATAACATCATTTCTTACATAAAGTCGGTGATTTATTTTCAATTTTACGCTTGCTTTACTTTGAAATTAATCGTTGAATTACAAAAGAAGAAGAAACAGAATGCAGGCAAAAAAAAGTAAAATCAGAAAAACTTACTGATTTCTTAACTTATGTATTAATGATGTTTGTCCACATAATTGGAAATAATTATTCAGATTGAATGGTGAATAATCCTATTTTGTAGCTCTTTTTTATTTAACGGTAATTAATACCATTATGAATTTTGCTATTATATACTATAAACTTCGTCATACCGAATTTCTAACAAAGGTGGTACCGGTAAAGTTTAAAACTTGACATTTGAATACTTCAAAATTTTAATGCCAAATAAACCGATAATGCCGAAAAGCTTTTATTTTCTTAGTTAAAAAAAATACCTTTATCTATTTCTGAGAAGTATACTTTACTTTCTATCTTAAAGGTCGATGAAAACAATTTTTTAAAAAAGATATAGGGAAGCTGTAGGGCCCAGTCGGTAAAGGTACTCGCCTCGCATGTGGATGGTCCCAGGTTCGGATCCGGACAAATATAAACGGCCCGGTACAACTAAAAATGCCCGACGAAATATACTCAGCTAGAGGTAGTGCACTTAAAATATAGCAGTAAAAAGACATTTGATTAGACATTCAGACAGTGAATGCGCCCTCTATAGAAGGGAGAGTGTACTCTCTTAAAACAAACGAGCGATTTTAACTCAGTCTGAGTAAATTTTCACGCCTCCAGTCTTGAAAATGCACTTCCCCGAAAGGAGTGGATCCTTTGTGTGTTAAACCTCCGACAGGATAACTCCAAACGAGTGATTTTAACTCAGTCTGAGTTAATATTCACTCCGCACTTCTCCTATTGGAGTGGATTTCACTCTTTTGTTTTAAGAGTGCAGGCTTTATAGTCCATTACCCAGCCCGCCAGAAGAGACAATCACAAGAGACACACAAAGAAGGCCGACACAAACACAGAGACAAATAGCAACACTTATTGACAAGCACAAACATCCATGCCTTTACCGGGATTCGAACCCGAGCCCAGCAGCTCCAAAGCCTAGTACACTAACCATTGTACCAGTGGGCCGGCTGACATTTGATTATACTCTGACAAAAAATTGAGGCAGAATATATCAATCAGCATATCGACCGAAACGTAATTGCAAGATTGTTTAATGCAATAAAAATTATATATTCCACAACAAAATTGTTTTATTTTTTGAAAAAATAAAAAAATATAACAAAGAAAAAAAATAATGCTATATAAAATATTTGATAACAACACAGTGATATTTTTAGGGTTCACAGAATAAAAAGATTATTTCGTTTGCCACAAAAACAAGCTGAAAAACATGTAATTAAAAATGTATGAATTATTAAGCAAAACAAGTTCACCAGTAGTTTTCGATAGATTTAAAATACTATTAACTAAAACCCATACTAGCCGGTCCACTGGCGCAATGGTTAGTGTACTAGCATTTGGAGCTGCTGGGCCGGGCTCGAATCCCGGTAAAGACATGGATGTTTGTGTTTGTCAATAAATGTTGTTATTTGTATCTGTGTTTGTGGCGTCCTTCTTTGTGTGTCTCTTGTGACTCTGACTTGTGACTGTCTCTTCTGGCGAGCTGGGTAATGGGCTATATATAGCCTACGCCCTTTCTTTCTAGAGGGCGCAATCACTGTCATTTGTCAAAAACCATACTAATTGAAACTTTGGAAAAAAATACATAATGTGTAGATTTGAATATTTGTCATCAAATAACAGTTTATAGTAAAAATTTTGTTTACTTTTTTTGGTCACTAAGTTTTTATAAAAGAAAACAAAATTCGGAAATCAAAATTTTATTCACGTGTTTGTACATTTTTTTGCATTAAATATTTAATTTGAGTAGTAATAGTAATTCACTTGTATTTTCCCCCTGAAATTCATGCATTTCGTTCCTTAATATTTTTTTTTATTTTAACTTATATTACTGGTTAATTAATCCCTATTTTTAAAAATTCCTGACTTCAAACAATGTGCTTTTGTGGAAGCAAATGCGCATTACTTTCTCTTTTAAAAATATATCGTCACGTTCTCCAATTATTTGGTCAAAAAACACATGCTATACAGCCAAGTAATGTTGTACAAACCGAAATGTGCAATCACTTATATCCCTGTTGGAAGGACTGAAAGCTTAATTGGTTTTTACCTGCAGGCTTATCAGTCGGGCACCAAGTGCCACCGTCAAAGGCGTGAGCCGGTGACCCCAGGTCTCAGCGATCGCGAAGGGCGATCAATCACAATAAGTGTCAAGCAGCCTCCCTCCCTGCAATAGGACTGAAACACCACAGAAAAACAGGGTTTGTGGAAGGGGTTTTTGTTATACAAAGCGAATAAGTTTTGAACAGTAAATGTCAACAATAACTGTTTCTACACAAGTATTGTGCGCATTAGGAAAAAAAAATAGCCAGACATAGCCATCCAACTATAATTTAAATTTATAAATGCCAAAATGATCTTTTTTCAAAAAGCGATTTAAATGACTTGAAATTAAATTTCAATTTGAGCATTTTCCAAAAGACAGTGCAGATGCCCACCCGAAAGTACGGACAGGCCGACAAAAGTATGAAAATTGGGAATCTGGTGGGAATTCGCTGACAGATGCACAGATGTCCGTCCGAACGTATAGACAGGCCAAAAGTATGAAAGTTGTTTGACATAAATCATAACTTTTTAACAGAAAAAATTTAACAAAAAAAATTTAACAAAATTTTAACAAAAAAAAACACCTTGTGTATGGCCATGCCACAACCCTAATTTCTATTCGCAACCCTTCTAAATCGTCATTAACGATAAATAAACAATGCATCTCGATAATTATGAGTTTATTCCAATTATGCTTTTTTTCCACGTGCTTTTCTATCCATTGCTTTTTTCTTCCGCATGCTTTTTTTTTCGTACTTTACCTGGTTAAATTTTTTTCCGTATAGTAGTATACTATAAGTATTTATACTTACCCTTCTCAGTACTTACAATTTAAATTTACCTTTACAAATCTATTAAATTGAAAAAAGGGGTAAATATTGAAGTGTCTAAGCATACTGTTAAACAATTATTTAGTATTAATTTCTTCATTCTAATCCCCTAATTCCTTCTACCATATGGCTCTGTCTGGTTATTCAATTGATCACGCAACTATTTTAAATAATACTGAACACTCTTTACTTATCTCGATATCATTGTTAAAGGGGATACTGATTATGAATAACAGTACAAAACTAATAATTGAATAAAATCACGAATTAATCATGTTACAAATTTTGAGAAGAAATTTATGTTTTTATTTCGGTCTGTTTTACATATTTTCTTCGACTTAACTTCAGCCGTATTTTCCATATCTTCTCGGAATTTTTAAAAATAAAACGTGCAAATTCAAATAAAAAAAACCTGGTCAAACAATCAAACGACATCGTAACAAGTAAAAATATTAAGAATAAACCTCAAACTCAAGCGATACTGCATTTGGGGGTTGCCAGTCAACCAAATGTCGCGAAACCTAAAAAACCACTTGATCTGCTGCTTGGCAACGCACCATGAATTTCTCCAAGTAGCAAGTGCCAGAGGCAAAGAGTTGGGAGATTGAGGCGGGGCTTGAGCATGAGGCGGAGAATGAGCTAGCCTGTTTTACAATCCAGTAAGACTGAAGTGATTTTCAAGGAAGTCATGCTATGACTCTCGGTGTCCGTGGACTGGACAAGGCGATAAAATGTGGTGGGGGATCACAAGATTAACTCTGGGGGGCAAAAGGACACAAAAGGGGGCTTGGAAATTGCTGTCTGCTGCTGTTTCATCTTTCAGTAGCAAGAGACCATCTACAGAGGTCGGTTCCTAGTCGCGTGATTTGAAGTAAATCCTTTCTTTATATTTGCGTGCTTTTTTAACGTGTATACTTATTGTTCAAAAATGAAAGCTAATATTTTCCACTTTTTTCCTTGCTTTTCTAATGCTTATAATTTTCGAAACCTTCTAAATAAGTACATGGTAAAAGTTAAATATATTTCTTTTAAAATAAGTTTCATTAGTCGAAAATAAGGTAAGAAATTACTATTTATTTTATTATCATTATATTATTAAATATTAAATGAATAATTTTGGAGTGTTAAATTGTATATTTTTTTCAAATATGCACTTGTACATAAAATAATCTAAATTAACAAATGAAACTATAATTTTTGCTATTATAAATATAAATAATAAATGTAAATTTTACAATTAAATTGCGTGTCAAAGCTACTTTTCGATAATTTTATGAGAAAATGTTGCATGCATGTTTGGCCAAAAATTCTAATTTTTACAAGCTACTATTATAAAGCCAATAATTTGTAGGTTGAAATTTATCTTAAATAACTAATTCAGTGTTTATATCTTTAAAGTAGGCTAATTTAATTTGAACCAATTTACAAGTTATTAAGAATGATGTAATTAGTAATTAATAACAATTTAATTAGTTTTAAATCGAAAGTTAAATTAATTCATAAGTACTAATTAATGTAATTCGCGGTTAATAATGATTCTTAACTGAAGAGGAGCTAAAAAAATGTAAGAGAGCGCCAAAATGAGGGCGCTATATTACGATTATTATTTTTTTTTTGCATTATTGCGTTTTTGTATGTATTTTCATAACTTTTTTTTTAAATGTTTTATTTCTTACCAGTAATTTTTTTAATCTACTAAAATTTTAAAATACTTTTGTCATCAATTATTCTTAAATTTTTAAGTTGTATTACTTTATTAAGTAGGGTAGGGTAGGGTATTTTACATATATATTCCGACTTGTGTGCTTGCTCAGTGAGCCGCTTATAAGTCTTCGTCAAGTAAGACAGACACAGAAAGATTTTTTACTGTCACAAAGAGAGGAAATACACCCAGGGCGAAGGCGGGAATCGAACCCGCGCCCGTTACAGCACGCAGACTGCTGGCCTGCGATGCTTACCACTCGGCCATCCGGGCCCCATTATTAAGTAATAAAACTTGTTAAGGAACTGTTGTTTCTAAAACAACTCGAGTAGAGAGCAACTGTTTAAAACGAACATAAATATGGCATCTCTAATAGTAAGGAGTATTTAAAAAGTTTTTCGTTGGTTGGCTCAAGGACCCCGGTCAGCCCCCCCTATAAATATTTTCTGGGTGCGCCACTGTTTAAAGCCCATTTCACACCTTGTCACAACTACTTGCAACTCCCATAGGACACCGTGCATTTAAAAGTTGCACTCAAGTCGTGAGATTTTTTCGTGCAAGCACGAAAAAATCGCAGTTGCATGTACCCTTAGCCAATCAGAACTCAGGATTTCGTTGGCTGCATTTTGGCGAACTAGACTTCGCCAACTGGTTGTTTGTTTACTTTTTACGACGCCAACTTTCATTGCTTACAAAAATCTGCGCAATTAAAAATGGGTAGTAAATGGATGGTAAAAATGGAAATTGATCTAATTAAGGAAGTTTTGAAACATAAATTTCGGTTTGATGCAAACGATGCCTATAGTTTGATTAAAGTTTGCTTTCTAAAAGATGAAACTTGCCAAATTGTGAGATAAATAATTTTTGTGGAACCCGAAAAACCAGGTTACCACAAGTTGCGAATTGCAGTTGCAAGTAGATGTGCAGGTGTGAAATGGGCTTAAGCATGTTAAATAGTATGTTTCTTATGTATTTTATGGGTGGCCAAAGTTACCCGCCCGGCTCCTAACAGTGTCCTAAATTTTGAAATTGATACAAATTTTTTATTAATTTATAAAATTTAACAAAAATGCTTGAAAATTATTCCTAAAAGTACAATTCTTAGAATGCATAATTATTTTAAAGTGTTTAAATTGTTTTTGTAGTTAAATTTTTCTTCTTTTGTAAGAAAAGCTATGATTTTGGCCAAAGTTACCCGCACTGACGGTACGTATAATTTTTTTTCTTTGAAATGTTCAATAAATACTGAAATTTTCAGGTGAATGATATAAAAAATGGAAATAATTAATGATGTTGGCGCTTATCGGGCAAGAAATTTTGGCTACCAAAATTATCACGCTTGATAGTAACCTTTTATCTGACCAATAATAAAATTGAAATGATAATGTTCTTAGACGCTAGACATTCAGATTGCCGTGCTTTTCGTCTGCTACCTGTTACGAGGTAATTATTATTATTTTTTTTAAATTACTAACTTAGATTTTTAATAATTGATAATTTACACATTCGTGTCTTTACTTCACACAAATTCACATATCATTCTCTACTTTATTTACTATCAAACCAATACATTTGTACCTAGTTTGTTAAGTTACACAGCTTTCCATGTCTAAATAAAGACAATTATCTATATAAAACTAGACTCGTATTATTGTGTTAATTAAAATTTTTTCATGAGAATCTTCATTGTATGTTAACTTAAGTGCTATTCTTCTCATTTGATGATCAACTTTGAGCAATATGGCAAAAAACGAAGGAGTCTTACATAACTATTTATTTTAAAAAAGGTACTTTTTTCTTTTGGCTCTTTCGATAAACACCATAGCATATCTAAGATGAAAAGCTACTTCACGTTTTTTCAAAATGTTTATACTGCTATATACCAATTTACGTTGAATTATTTTAAGAAAAATAACAATAAATATTTATAAATGTTTAATATAACGATTGTGTGCAACCAATGCTGTTGATTGCTTTAAAATAATAATTTTTTCTCGTATACTTATAAAAAAAAATGCATTTTTCCAATTTTTGTTTCCGTTGTAAAGTCTCATCAATTTTCTAGTCTCTTATTCTTAGTAAGTTGATTTTTTTTCCAGAAATTAATTTGCAATGGCTTCTGATTCTGATCGCACCATTGACTCAGATGAATTAGAAGAAATCATTGCTCGATCTCAAAAAGAACTTGGCAACTCTCCCACTCCAAGCAAACCAAAGTCATCTCACAAAGCCCAAAGAAGACCCAGCTTCCACGACCTTTCTGATTCGGGTTCCGAAGCTGAAAAAAGGGATAAGAAACACAAAAAGAAATCAGACTCGCCAAAAAGTAGCCCTCGGAAATGTAAATACGGACCGAACTGCACTAAGAAAAATCCGGATCATATTCAAAAGTATGACCACAGCGACGAGTCCAAAAAGTCTAAACATAAATCGTCAGGATCTCATAGTTCATCTGATAAAAGAAGTCCTATGCAACAAAAAGAGTCTTCATATTCTGAAAAGAAAGATAAAAGAGAATCTAATCACAGTGAACAACATAGAAAGTCCAAAAGTAAAACTTTAGAATCAAATAGTTCATCTGAAAAGAGCTCCAAGAGACATCACAAGGAACAAGAAGATTCTTCAGATTCCGATTCTGAGGTCCGTAAAAAGAAGAGAAAAGAGCAAGAACCGCCTAAGAGTCGTCCTAAGTGTAAATATGGAAAGGCATGCTATCGAAAGAATCCGGACCATATTAGGGAGTATGATCATGAAGGTTTGTTTATTTTCATCCTTTATTTAAGGCTAACTTATTAGTTTTTGTACCCAAAATATAATGAAAATGCCTGTATTGTTCAGTTTTGAAAGCACTTGATACAGTTGCCAATTTAACTAAACCAAAAATTAATTGCTGGGCGATCGACTAGGGTTTTAGCCCTTTCAGTTCCAGTGATTCTATGTGGCATCATTATGTTTCTGATCATAATTTAAAAAAAATAATAGGTCTGACCATCTATTGGGATTAATAAAAAGTATTTTCTAATATAAAAAAGTTTGAAGAATTGAAAGATGTGCTCTTTGATATCCTAAATGGCTATAAACGATCAGAAAAGAATGTCTAAAATGAAGATGCCAAATTGTTATTAGGACTGAAATTGTTAAAATTACTTTATTATTTCATTTTTACAAAACAATGGGAATATTTCTTATGATGTCACGCTCTCCATAATGCAATTTTCATTTGTTGTTTAGTTTTCTTTCCCTACTACTTGAAACAAGCTCATTGGTTTCTTATAACGTTACACACACTGAACTGCGATTTCATTGGTTGTTTTCTTTGACAAAGTGCTGAAGTAAGCCCATTGTACACAACTTGCATAACTTTTTGCATTTTAATTTTCTAATGCTGTTTGAATAATTAGCAACTACATGTTAAAGACCCTGCTTTAGAATATAATATGAGTGTTTTTTCGATGGTTAAATTGAAACAAATATGATGTTTTTAAAGACTTACTTATCAAATTGTTGTTGTGGATTTTCTAAACAAAATTAGATTATAATTGATATATAAATTTTAAAAGCCTTCAGTTTATAAGTTTACTTAAATTTTGAACAAATCGTCGAGTTGTTTTAACTTTTTAAAAATTTAATGTGTTCTGTAATCTTTTCAGATAACGAAGAAAGAAATACAATTGAAGCCAGGCCAGTTCCAACTAAAAATATAGATGCCACTCTAATGCAGTGTCGAAATTATCAATTTTATCTCACCAAAGTCAATGGGATCCCTCAAAACTATAATAGATTAGCTCTCGATATAAAAGGTAATGTGCAATTTTCTGTAACGAATGTTTATTACTTTATCCACAAAGTAATACAGACAGAATAAAGAACAATTTGAAAACTTGTTCCATTTTGCTATCGTTGTCAACAGTATTTCATGAATTAATAGAAATTGATGATAGGTAGTCCAGAGTAACAAAATTTAAAAAAATAATTAAATTGATTTTAGGATTTTGGTTGCAACCAGTACAAAGTCTTTATTTGATTATTGAATGTTCTTATAGATGTTGTTAATTTTTTAAAAATATATTTTCTTTTTAACATTAGTTTTGTCTTATAGATTTATTGTCTCTGAAAGACGGAACACTTGTATCATCAGCACAAGTAGGTTTGGTTTTTGTACAGAGTAACTAAAAGAGTTTTCAGTTTATATGTGTATTATTTAATTGTTAAAAAAATCCTTTATGCATTTAAAAATTGAACCGATTGTAATAGTCTTTAGTGAATTAAACATTTTACCCTCAAACCTTAGTTAATTAATCAAATTTATATTTAAAAAATACATTTGTTAAATGATAATTTAATGAAATTATATGCAATCTATGTTTATTATTTCATATTTATTTATATAGTTAGTACATAGTAATCTATTCTATTTTTTTAGTTCAACTATTGTTTTGACATTGAATGGTTAATGCAACAGTATCCTGATAAATATAGGTAAGTTTACAATTTGTAATTTAAAAATTCGTTTTAGTATTTGAAATATTTGATTAAATGTAGCACAAAAACATTTAGTTTATTAATCAAAAATTCTACTCTTTATTATATTTATTTTAATTTTTGTTAACCATTAGAATTGCAAAATGCAATGCTAATATTTGCTAACACAATTGGCATTTTTCATGTCGTCAGTGGCAACAGTTTCAGCAGTATTGTTTTCATTCTTGGTCCTTCTGGAATTGTGTTTGTTAAGAAAAATACAATATTGTTTTCTACTATACCAAAACAGTTTGCAGCAGAGAAATGTACTAGGCGGAGGAATTTGCGTAAACAACGCTGCTGGCGCCGAAATTTCGAATCCTCCTATTGGCTGCTCCTCTGACCCTGATATTCGTGCGCCCTGTTACGTCAAAATAGAAGGGAAAAAATAATTAAAATAACACTCTAACTGAAGCTAAACTAATAAAAATAATAAATTTATGTCTTGAAATAACAAATAAATTTGTTTATTGAATGTTCAATACCTTTTTGTATTCGATTCTCGCACTCAAAAATGAAAACTATTTACCCTCTTTCTCGTAGAACATTTGTATACTGCAAACTTAAGGTCGGTTTAGGTATAAAACGAATCTTGTGTACAAACTTTTTTTTCAGTAGAACTAAAGCTTTCCTCTGTTTTTGAATATCGTTAAATTAAAATAGCTGTTGTATAATTTCGCCTAATTTTTTTGAATAAGACAAAATGTCATACACATATTGAAGTTTTCCAACAATATTGATGTTTTGATAATTGCATACTTGAAAGTTTAATAAACAGAAGTTCTGAATAAGTCGCTCATAAAGATTTCTAAAATAGATCATAGAAGACAAAAAAAACCTCATTTATTTTGAGAATGATTTCCAAACAACCAATGAAATTGCAAGAAAAAAAATGAAAATTGGAAAAATGCATTATCTGATACAACCTCATTGCTCTAAAAGTAAATGTTTTTACAAGCATTTGGGAATTTTTTTTTGATGCTTTTAGAAGTTGTCCTTTAACAATTGTCCATGGTGAGAAAAGAGAAAACAAAAACCAGTTGGAAAGTTCAGGTTCTCGTTTCCATAACATAACATTTTGCAAAGTAAGTCTAACCCTTTTCTTTTTAAATTTTTCAACTATCCAAAATGTGTTTAAATGCTATTGATTTTATAAAAGTAATTTAACAGCATTTTTTGTATGCAAAAAAATTAACAAAGCATTAAGAAAAATATATTCCTCTTAAAGGGATTTGGGATATTATCACCAGAAAATTTTTTATTCAGTGCATAATTTAAAAATAAAAAAGTTATTTTAAAATTATAAAAAAAAATATTACTATGTTATATTATATAATGTTTACTCTGTACCTTAATGTCAACTATAAAACTGTTTATTGAGGCTGCTTATCACCCCCATACCCCATCCTCCTTCGATCAGGCTTGCTAATGGTAAGTCTATGGGGGAAAAAAGATTTTTTGTCCAAAAAAAAGCAAAGAAATTATAGGAATATTTTGATGCGTTTTTTTTTTAATTCATAAAGATCCAATAAAGTTGTGCTTTTAGAGGTTATTTTTTTAAAAACGTTATTTGCTTTTTTTTAATCTAAATTTTTTTCTTTTTAAAAAAGGTAAGCAACGTTTAAAAAAAAATAACATCTAAAAGCACAACTTTATTGGATTTTTATGAAGTTAAAAAAAACCCGCATCAAAATATTCTTATAATTTCTTTGCTTTTTTTGGAACAAAAACCATTCCCCCCCCATAGACTTATCATTAGCAAGTCCGATCGAAAGAGGACGGGGTATGGGGGTGATGAGCAGCCGTAAAGCTAGATTAAAATGTCCCAATATACAAAGTGTAAAACGATTGTTGCTGATACCAATATGTATTTCTATTTTAAAAAAGAATTTTATGCAGAATTTAATGCAATTAGATTTTTTATTTTATAAGTATTAATTTAGCATTTGTTCTAGGCTTTATAAAACATCAAAATATTTTTAATTTTATATAAAGTTAAATTTCATGTCAATGATTTGACTCTAGTAGAGTTTAAATTGCTATATATTTTTATTTTATTTAGTCTCTTGATTGTTGTATTCACTGTGTAAAAAGTAGGAAACACAAATATACATATGTCAGGTTGCTAATATATATATATATATATATATATATATATATATATATAATATATATATATATATATATATATATATATATATATATATATATATATATAATATATATAATATATATATATATATATATATTAGGGTGGTCCTTATTAACATGGCAAAAAATAAATTTTCGATTTTGGAACGGGCCACCCCCTCAATTTGTTTATTCATATGAAAAAATAATTCCTGCAAAATTTTAGCCAAATCAATTAGTAATAACACGTGCCCCACGAGGCTTAAAGTTTTGAAAAACGCAAAATTTTATTGTGTTTTTTTAATAATTCCATTATAAGTCAATATCTATGTTAAATAAGAAAACATACTCAATACAAATGTTATAGATTATAAAATTTCCTACAACTTTGTAATTTACACTTTTGATCTATGAGTAACAGGTTATGAGTTATGGGGAAAAGAATGAGCGATATTTTACTAGATTGTAAATCCCCCCCCCCCCCCCATGGCCACACTACGCAAATGATATCCTTCAAAATGGTGCGACGTAAGCAATTATTTAGATAACTTTTAACCGTTCTGTCTAAAAATCAACTAAAAATGGGACATATTCAAGTATTTAAATAAAACACATTTAAAATATGCAGTAATTTTAAGACTTTGGGCTGTCTGGGCCGTCGCGTGGGTGGGGCAGAGGGTGCAACATTAAAGTGATTATTTAGATTAACTTTTAACTGGTTATGTCTGCCATTTAATTAAAAAGGGACAGATTCAAGTATTACAAAAAAAAAATTAAAATGTACCACGATTTAAAGACTGTTGGCTGTCAGGGCCGTCACGTGGGTGAGAGAGAGAGAGGGGGGGGGGCACTTTCGCTAAGGAGTAAGTTTTTTTAATGGCAAAAGCGGTACGCCATGAGTCATACATTTATCCACATATGTTTTCAACCCCTGTATAATGGTTACTGCCTCTAGTTGAAGTAATCAAAAATTTCTTACATATGGTAATGGCAGAAAAGATGTGAAACCAATGTAATTGCTAAAAAGACTTTGTTGCGTTCTAAAAAAGCTAATGCGTTTTTTTTTAATTGATAGAACAAGCAATTTCTAACGAATTTCGGACCTTTGTTAAATGTTTCATATAAAGTTCGTGTATACGTACTGATACGTTCGTACCGAGTTATGCTCGAAAATAAATATTTATTTTTGCTACAATTAAAAACCAAGTAACTGGTGCCAAATTGTTATTTCTTGGAGATTTGTTACTCATATTATTTTTAAATATGGTTAATTAAACCTGAATTCACACGAGTGTTTTTCGTTGCAATGGATGAAAATCTAATTTTAGAGGAAAACATGTATTCCTACCTGCAAAATATAACACTACAAATGAATGGTTATAAAACAGATTCGAATGACAGAGATACCACATTAAGGAATATTTCAAGTAATTACATCCTTTATAATGTTCAATTCTGAAAATTGTCTGAAAGGAAGTTTTAAGATCCTTAAACTTCGTAAATTTTGCAGCAAAAAGAGGTGTGAAGTTAATTGAAGAACTCAACTATCAGTTTACAAAGGATGAATCCAAAAAACCATTTATTTTACAGACCATGCAAGACTGTCTTAAAAATTACACATCACACTATTAAAAATCTGTACTAAAGCAATACAATAATGACAATATAGTAAGTTAAAAGTGCATGGAAATCGGGCATGAAAACCCCAGTTTTTATGTTCAGTACCGGAACAATTTACAAATGATTACATTCTAAATTAGTTTCTTACTTGTAGAGAAAATTAAAAAACTAGAAAACGTCAATAATACAGTATTTTCAATAAGTTTCGAAAAGAGAGGGGGGAATATTTTATACAGGAATATTAATAGTATAGGGAAATTTATAATATTTATTCTCTAAAAATATTCTTTTTCTTTCAATTTATCTGGTTTTCATAAATGAATTTATTACATTTACTTATACTAAATTCCTTTTAAAAATTCACTATTTTAGATTTTCTTTTTATTATTAATAAAATATTAAGATTAACCAATTAAAATATTAAGATAAACCAATGACCCCTTCTCCCATATTGTACATTCAAAACAGCACTGGTTAGCAACATAATTACATTTCTAAGAATGTCATTTGCTTACTAGCTGCACAAATAGTTCAGTAAATAACCTATATTAATTTTTGAAAGTGCCCCCCCCCCCTGCCCCACCCACGCGACGGCCCTGACAGCAAAAGGTCTTGAAATGGCGGTATATTTTAAACATGTTTTTTTTTTAATTAAATACCTGCACTCATCAGTAACTTTTTAGTTAATTTTTAGACAGAACAGTTAAAAGTTATCTAAATAATTACTTATGTCGCACCATTGTGAAGGATATCGCTTGCGTAGTGTGGCCATGGGGGGACTTACAATCTAGTAAAATGTCGCTTGTTCTTTTCCCCATAACTCATAGCCTGTTACTCATAGATCAAAAGTGTAAATTACAAAGTTGTAAGAAATTTTATAATCTACAACATTTGTATTGAGTATGTTTTCCTATTTGGCATAGATATTGATTTATAATGAAATTATTAAAAATACACCCTAAAATTTTGCGTTTTTCAAAACTTTAAGCCCCGTGGGGCACGTGTTATTACTAATTGATTTGGCTAAAATTTTGCAGGAATTATTTTTTCATATGAATAAACAATTTAAGGGGGTGGCCCGTTCAAAAGTCGAAAATTTATTTTTAAGGACCACCCTAATATATATATATATATATATATATATATATATATATATATATATAGATATATATATATATATATATAGATATATATAATATATATATATATATAGATATATATATATATATATATATATATATATATATATATATATATATATATATATATAATATATATATATATATATATATATATATATATATATATATTATCTTATTGTAAATAAAATCTTAATTTTAATGATTTTTTTTCAAACTTTTATTCATTTGGTCGATTTTTTAAATTTTATTTATTATATTGGTTTTAAATATTTATTTTTAATTTTCTTCAATTATTTTTTAAAGGCAAAGTTGGAAATACCTTTTGGAACACACCATACGTTAGTATAATAAAGTCTTACTTGATTTCTGTTATAGTCAATCTTAGATTTTATTTTAAATTGTTTTTACAATAAGTACATTTATAATTTGAACCTGTTAAAATATAAAATATTATTATTTTTAAAAAATATACTTTCTTTAAAATATGAAACAAGCCGACATTTTATTACAATAGTTTCAACTGTTTTCTTCATTGTATGAATTATTATTTGTTGGATTTTTAATGTGATACAAAATAACTAAGTAATTTGAATATTCTTGTAAATATAGTAACACTTTTTATATGGATTTTTGATCTAAAGCTTATTTTTTAAAATAGGAAAATGATGTTTTTGCTGTACAAAGAAGGGTTTAGAATAGTAATACATACTTCAAATATCATTGAAAACGATTGGGACCAAAAAACCCAAGGGTAAATGCTTTTTTTTTAAACTTTTAGTTTTGTTTTAGGTAGCTTCAAAATGTTAAATCCTAATTGTTAAATTATTTTTGCTAGTTGATTCATAAATGTTGTATAATCCAAAGAATTCTGTCATCAGAATATATGAATTTCAATGAACTTATCTGAATGAAATACTTCTATTTTTAGTTAAACAGTGTTAATTTTGAATAAAGTTTTTAAAAAATTGTATGTTTTTTGTTAAATATTTTTTTTCATTTCATTTATCACTTGAATATTCCTAACTGCTAAATAATTTTTTTTTATTATTTAGCTAGTCTTTCTTATTGAAAATTTATTAATTTATTACAAAATTATTAAAATTTTTTTATACATATATTTTTTTCTCAGACTTATCCTGGAAAAAGATTAATAGATTTGCCTTGTTTTAAAGACTTTCCTTAACAAAATGCACAATAAAGATTCAAATCCTTTAAAACATAAAAAGGCAAAGATGCAAATCTCAGTTTAAACAATCAAAAAATATAAAGCCATTTCGGAACACAAAAGAAGTCCTGTCATCTGTACTAACAATTCCATTTTTTTTTTTTGCAACTTGTACGTTTTAAGTACTGATATCAGGACTTTTAAATTTCAAAACCGCTGTATATTTTACATCCACTCGATTTTATTTTTAAACTGTGGCCATTTACATTTTTTGAAAATGGTTAAAATTTACAATATGTTATAACCCAAAGAAACCTTATAGAATGTGGATCAGCCCGATTCTCCCACCCTTGCCAGCGGCTTCAGCCACCGCTGGGGAATCTCCAACCAACTTTAAGGCTGATCTTCTGGAGTACGTGAGTGCCTATGGGGCGCCTGCATTGGATGAGTGGTGTGAAGTCATAAAGAGGCACAATTTTCACAAAGTCAGGTATGGTAGGAGTGGATTGTCTATAATAAATGTAAAAAATATGTTTTTAGAGTAAAGAATTTTGAAGCACGGTATTTTTATTCTTATTATTTTTTTTAAATTATGGAATGACAAATTCTAAACTGTTCTACAGTGACGGCAGAATGTAAATCTATCTTTTTGAAATTTTTTTAAAAATCTTAGCTTGCATAAGCCTATTCATCACAAAAAAAAAAATCCTAGTTGTATGTATGAGATTATGGAATGCTTTTGAATATAAAACGAGTTGTTCAGGGTGGTAACAGGACCTGGAAATCAGGGAACTTTTAAATTATGGAAATATCAGGGAATTCTCATGGAATTTTTTTGATTTTGGATTACTTAAACAGCAGGTTTATAGGTTCTTGTGATTACTACTAACAAACACTTGATAAAAAAAATATTCTGTTTGATCCAATTTGCGTTAAGGACCAATCTTGGAGGAAGGATCAATCTCTCTCTCAAATCATGCTATAACATGGGATTATCTTATCACAAGATTCCTCTAAACTTATTCAGGTTTTTCAAAATGTAGAAAAGTTAGGTAGGCTAACCCATAATCTTGAATTGTGTGTATTGCATGTTTTCTAAGTAATTAAAGAAACTGGATTTTTTTGTGAAAGTATCAGGTAAATCATAGAAATATCAGGGAAATTTTTTTTCTTTGATTTTGTATCCACCCTGTTGTTTTTAGGTGTTTTTTTTTTAATATTTGTAAATTCAATGGCTTAGTGATATATGAAATATGTTTCATTTAAATGATTTGTTTAATATTTTTTTAGAGTTTTCTTGATTGGTTCTATTCCTGGTCGTCATCTAGGTTCTAAAAAGACATCTTTTGGGCACTTAAAGCTACGAAAGGTTGGAATATTTTACTATTTGTATTCATATTAATGAGTATTGAAAGCTTTCAATAACAGAACATAAAATTATTTTCATAATAGTAAAAAAATTGTTTTATTTTGATTAACTAGTACTTTTAACATTGTGTAAGTGGGGCGTTTTAGATTTTATCAAACATTAAATTCATTGTATAATAGTAATCAAACCAATAATTTTTTAACTCAAAGTGCAAACTCCTTCCCATGCTATGTTACTCATTCATATGTATTAAAATTTCTTAGGATTTTCAAGTTTTCAAAAATGGTTGAGCATACAAATTGTGTTTGTTTTGTTCGTTTTCTGTTTACTGTTTTTCAAGCTTATAAAATGTCGTTAAAAGGTTGCAAGATATTTTTGCTGTTTGTCAGTTGAAACTGCAGTATCTACACTAATGACTTGGACCATTGTTTCAAACACTCACTAACTCTAACCTACAATGAAGTATGCTGGAAAACGGATTTTTATTTCAGAGCGGACACAGAGATATAGAAGTAGAACGGCTAGTCGCATTCATTTCTACTGTCGGAAGTGTTCCGGAATGCAACGCGTGATTCAGGGCGGAAGGACTGCTACATTTGGCGAAAACATTTTCAGGGGTTTCGATTTGCTGACTTTAATATAATTTAAAAAAATAATATAATTATAATTAATAAAAGTTTCCTTGTTAAAATTAATTTCCAATTTTCAAATTAAAATAACATCAAATTGCAGAACTAATTCTGAATTTGAAACTACATATTAATACCATGTAGTAACTTTGCATGAGTATTTGGCGACTAATTTGATTGTCAACCTTAAAAATATAGAATAGTTTATGTTATTTAGACACAAATTTAGATTCTTTTTACAAATTTTGGTTTGAAGAGGTAAATGTATACATGTTATGCCGTAACAAATGTAAAATAACAATGATTAATAGTGCATTTGCGATCATGTTTGCAAATCAACATTGGAGAAGCATGGGGAAAAATTTCTTTTCTGCCAGGAGTAACGCGACACAAACTGCGAACATCGTGTTTTAGGGGTTACATTTCATCTACTCCCCTATTTCTGATCTAAAGCAAAAATTATCCAATTCATTGCTGTAGTTACTGCAATTTACTTGCCTGGGCCAGATTTGCCTTTAAATGTTTTCTTCCAACACCAGATTCTCAATCTCCACGGAAACTCAAGCGAAGTGGTAAAACCGGAGTGGTCAGTTGTGTGCCAGTTTTCCAGCATCGGCTCATTGGGACAATCCCACGACGAGTGGCTCACTGGCGAGTTTGGAATCAGTATGATGACTACCAAAAAGGCACCTTTGGCTTGCAAGTCGTCTTGCATTAAATTGGTAAGCATTTAATTACAGTAACTAATTGGTAAAGATTCATTTACAGTAATTGCAGTATTGGTTTATTACAGTATCGGTAAGCATTTATTTACCGTAACTAATTGGTAAACATTCATTTACAGTAATCAATTGGTAAACATTTATTTACAGTAATTAATTGGTAAATTTTTATTTTATTTTTAAGACAAAACATGAGTATTTATGGTGCTTTAACCTTCGGAGCGCTAGAGCCGATTTTTCCTGCATTTTATACACCATTCTTTCCAGCATGTACCATCTTTAATAATTTAAATGAAAATAGGAACTTTAAAGCACATTTTCTTGTTTTCCCCTTTTTATCACTTAGCACATTCTTCCTCTTACTTTTTTGTAGTCTTACGTTCTAGGCTTTTCGTACAATAATGATAGTGTTGCATTTTATCCCTGCTTGGATGTCCCTGTTTTAAATAGTGAGATCTGTGGCCAATATCCCATGTGTATGAAATTTGGTTCACTCTAATCAAAGTTATGTTTGTTTCTTTAAGGTATACCCCAGCGTGGACAACGTTCGCAACAGTCTTGAAGGATACCCAGCTGGCGCCTCTTTGCCATACAGCATTAAAGTGGCACAGAAGCAACAATATTTGAAGAGCTTTATGCAGTAAGTTTTATTGAGGACATCATAGTTGAATAAAGTCTAAATGAAAGTCTATTTTTGCATTGGTACCATCACAGACTTGTCAATAGTTGTTTTAGTTACAATATTTTTTTACCAACCATCCTGCCAACTCTTTGGATTAACTTGGTAATAGCTGCTGCTGTTTGTAAAATAATTGACCTTTATACCAATTATTTTTGAGTTATCAATTTTAAAACACTACAGCTTCTCCCATGGCAACGATTTGTAATATTTAGTTTTTTAGAAAAATAATTTGGTAAATTTTTTAAATTAGTACTTTTAGGAAATTAATACCTGTTTTTTGCTTATAAATTTGTTTATCTTCTGGTTAACTGTTGGTTCATTTGAAGGTTGGCTTCTGTTTATAATGTAAATTAAAATAATCAAATACGGGATTCCAGGTGCCATTAACCCTTTCTATACCAACGACAATTTGGCATCATTTTAGAAATTTTTCTGATCGTCCATAGTCATTTAATTATGGTATTAAAAAGCACATCATTCGATTCTTCAAACTTTTTCCATTTCCAATTGGAAAATATTTTTATTAATCTCAATAGATGTCATCCCTATTATTTATTTTTTATTTATTTTTTTTAATTATGATCAGGAACATGAATATGCCAAATGGCATCACTGGGACTGAAAGAGTTATAATGTTTTCCCTTTGAAAAAAATCTGGTATTTGGCACATACGACAGGACATTCAGAAAGTAGTTAAAAATCTGGTATTTCCAGGTTTAATACAGAGAAATGACAGGTCCACCTTCATGCTATATTGACATGAAACACAAATAAGGTTAACATAAGGTTTTTATGAGTTATGTTGCATGTTTTATGGATTTCCTGTTAAATGGTTGAGCTAGAAGCATAATTTTTTATGACATATTCTGCGAATAAATTTTTTAACGATAATATCATTATGGTTCATTGTTAATTTCATTATCTTGTATTGAACCATGTATGTCAGATTCAATTGCTCAATCCAAGTGATATAATAAATTAAATTGTTATAAAATTTTTTTTATTTCTCTATTTTTTTTATTGAAAACGAAATATCAAGTGTTATCAATGGTAGAGAAAATAAAAACTAACTTTTTTAATTTGTTGTTTTCACTGTAGAATGCATTTTTATCATAAAGCCCTGAAACTTATATAATGATGAAAATGAATTCCTTTAGAAAAGTCAAGTATTCAGGTTTAGGCTATACTTTTTTTTGTCAGTTTAAACTCTTTGGTAAATCTACAAAAATAAAGTTATACAGTGGTGGCGAAAAGTGTGGACACTTTTGAAAGTTTCATGTGTTTCAACTGTTACCTGTGTTCTCGCATCTATTAAATTTCGCTTAAATACAAACATTTAAATATTAAGTTGAATGTAATTCAATGTAGAATTTCATTAAAAAACAGAATTAAAGTATCTGTATTGCAAATAAAGTTATGCTCATTTTAGTTGAACAAACAAGCACAATCAATGGATTCTCTTATGAAATTGCAATACACATTGGCGTTTCAATTACTTGCAAAACTAAGACAGATCATACTATTAGTTGCATAACTTATTCGTAATACAGATATTGTAATACTGTATTTATTTTTAATTCTACACAAAATTACTTTGATGATGATGTTGTGTCCAAGGATATAGATTATATGGGACCAAAGGTCTCATAGACAGCTTCAGCGATCTGCACACAGTGGTCCTCATAAAGATTAAATTACTCTTAATTTGATATTACAATTGTTTAATTTGATATACAATTAATATATTCTGTAATCACACAAAGTTTGAAAAGATGAAACTTTCCAAAAGTGCTTTCATTTGACCACCACTGTATGTTAGTTTAAATATTAATAATGTTTTAAGATATTATGTATCAAAATCTTGAATCTGCTCATTGTGTTTCAGCGAGTGGAAAAGTGAAAAGATGGGGCGTAGTGATGCTTCTCCTCACATTAAAACATACCTTCGTCTTTCTCCCGATAATTCCAAAATGGCTTGGTTCCTAGTTACAAGGTAACTTTTTCTTAAATTTTTGCAATTCAAATTATATTATTAAAGTACTTTTGATGCATTTTTTGCACTTGTTTAACCTCTTGCGATCTGGCGTCCCCATTTGGGGAATTTTTCTAAAACTTCCTCACAAACAATTAATGTGTTAATTAGTTCCAAAATTGACCTGGTCCGATAGAAGATCTAAATATCAGTGTTCAACCTTTGATTGCAGGTATCTGTAATTTCTATAAAAAAAATTGAGCGAGGGTCAATTTGATATTAGAGTTTTTTGAGACAGTTTGCATCAAAAACAATGATAAAATGAACAGTTAACTACAAATAAGTGATATGGCTTTTCTTTTTGCAATTATAGCTAACAAAATGTGTATTTTTAGAATTTTAGACATGTCGCTCAGTAACTATTAAACATAATTTTCTTTAAAATTTCTTTGCAAAAATACTTTTTAGCATATATTTGTATGAAAAGTAAGTTTAGATTAAGAATATACGTGTAGAATTTTGCTCGGGTTTCAAGAGGTTAAAGGTTACTCAGTTCTTGCCAGCATTGACCGAGTTCAGACCATGGTTTCTGAAATACTTTCCACAGTTAAGGTTCTAACGATCTATTATGAACATCCTAGTAAAATGCATTAACAGTTAGTTTTTCAATGCATTAACATCATTAATTTATTGAAGTAACAGAGGAAGCAGAAGTTATGAAAGCAAATGCTCTGAACATAAAGGCCCCGTCTCGTAACAACAGCAAAACTTCTTCCGTGATTCACAAAAATTTTGCCTCAAAAGTTTAACACTTGTTATTGATTGTTGTCCCCCCCCTCCCAAAGAGTCCTAATTTCAGGGTTCAGCGCCAGGGAGTTACGTCCCAATGTATATAAAAATATTTTATAATTAGTAAAATAAGGTGCGCAATTTTTCTCGTACATATTTTTTAAATCTCACCATAGCCTGTTAGTCTCCCCATCATACAGTGGTGGCCAAAAGTGTGGACATTTTTTTAAAGTTTTATGTGTTTCAGCTGTACCTGTGTGCTTGAATCTATTAAATTTCGCTTAAATATAAACTTTTAAATATTAAGTTGAAGGTAATTTAATGTAGAATTTCATTAAAAAAAATGAATTAAAGTATATGTATTACAAACAAAGTTATGCTGATTTTAGTTGAGCAAACAAGCATAATCAATGGTTTCTCTTATGCTGAAATTGCAATACAAGTTGGTGGTTCAATGACTTGCAAAACTAAGACAGATCAGACTATTAGTTGCATAACTTATTTGTAATACTGTATTTATTTTTAATTCTACATTAAATTACTTTGATGATGATGATGTTGTGTTCATGGAAATAAATTATATAGGACCAAAGGTCTCATAGAATGCTTCAGCTAACTGCAGACAGTGGTCCTCATAAAATTAAATTACTTTTATTTGATATGCATGTTTGTATTTAAGTGAAAATTAATATATTCTGTGAGCACACAAAGTTGAAAAATATGAAACTTTTAAAAAATGTCCACAATTTCAGCCACCACTGTAATTGCTTTGTTGGTGCTGGTATTTTTTGTATTACTAAATATTGCAATTATTTATCTGAATTTCAATGAGTGTTTTCGATATTCCAGTGCTAACCTGTCCAAAGCTGCCTGGGGCTCCATGGAAAAGAAGGGCACACAGTTCATGATTCGATCATATGAATTAGGAGTGCTTTTTCTACCAGAGTTATATGTGAGTGCTTACTAACAAGCATTTCTAAAATATTATGTAGAACATTAGAAGGATATGGTTTCGAAATTTACATTCTCCAAAGTGTAAATGAAATATAGGATCTGATCTACTTATTGGGGAAAGTCGCCAATAAGTAGCCTTAATAATTGAAGAGTACACAGGAAGAACCGATTGATTTATTAGGCGGACGGCCGCAAACTTGTCTGCTTGGTGAACATTGGCGGCAGAAAACCAGTTTCTCTCTTTCTTCTTCGCTGGTCCAAGCGTCAGGATCGTCAATCGCCTGAATCTTGGTAGCTAGGAGCTACAGAGATAGTAGTTACAGTATTAGAGTGGCAGATCACGTGACCTACAATACTGACTTCATTGGGGCTCTTCTGGGAGCTCCTTGCGCGTCCCGTTGTTAGCATTGGTGGTCACGTGACCTGCCACTCTATTACTCTAACTATGATCTCTGTGGTAGGAACTGATTTTCTCACAAGTTTAGGCGATCACTCGCTATCATCGCCAAAGTGGCCTGCTAAGGAAACTTCTCTACAAGCAATCAGTTTTTCCCGTGTACTCTTCAATTGTAAATTCATCTACATAAAGTCATCAATGAAAGGACCGGACCCTATATCTTCGTTGCACTTACAGTTTATAGCAATATTTGGACAGATATTGGGATTTCAAAAGTAATACATTAGGTCTATGGGACTGATCATTCCTTAATATCTAAAAATTTTTTTAAGAAATTCAAGGAAAAGGTTATTTGTTATAAAATATCTTAACTATTTCACCAATTTTTTTAAAAACTATCATCTTTTGTTCTCTCTTTAACATCTCTTAATTTCTTACTTTTTCTTTCTTAGAAAACAGACTTCTTCTCAACTCCAGAGTCTTCAACAAGTGAAATCAGCAAGATTTTTCCTATTCCATTTGATGTACCTCTAATACCCTATTCTGATAATGGTGAGTAGTATTGTTTCTTTAATAATATAGATATTTCTTTAATGCTACTAAATTTTTGTTTGTTTGTATATTAAAAAGTTTGTATAGTAATTGTCAATAATAGTGAGATAGTCTTTGACTAATGTTAATTGATGTGTTGTGATGAGTTTTGCAAAATTCACAAGGGCACAAATTGACTTAGTTTTTAACTTTTTTTTATTTTATCTGAGCTCTATCAGTAATAAAACAAAACCTTTAAAAATACTGTTATAGGTAAGTAATATTGCATTCTATAATTCCTTGGTTTATGTTTCATCTTTTCTGTGAAGGGTAAAAAAAGGTTTTCCCGTTTGTTTGTGGAATGATAGAAAAGCTTTTCTGTTACAATTTTAAGATTGTGAAAGAGAAGTTCAGATACATAATTAGGTTATATTTCAATTAAATGAATGCTTAGTGGTATACTTGGTTCTGTAAAAAGGGGAAAAGTGGATAGAAAGGTTTCTGTACACTCTTCATGTTTACCTAAAATATTATACAAAAGCAGCATAGTGGAAAAGTATCCTAAAGGACTTGCCTTTTTTAAAAGAATTTAGCTATTCATTTTTAGTCATCATTCATCTAGGGAATTTTAAAAGTTTATTTGACGAGCAAACATTCATCAAAACCAAATATCTCCATTTTTGACTTGAGCCACTTTTGCACTGTAACTGATTCGTAACATCAACACACAAGATTTAGTTAACTTTGCTAAGCATATAAACAAAAGTAGCTTAAGTCAAAGTTAGAGATATTGGGTTTGGAATGCTTGCTCTGCATTTGAGTGTTTCAAAAGGCATACATAACCTTCTTTTACTATTATTTACTAATACTACTGCATAGTTCTGCCATCTGAATATTAATGTGATTTCGTTTTTCTTTAGATCAACCCTGGATCTGGGATATTCCACATGTTAAAGCCCCCGATCGCCATGGTCAGATGTGGTGTCCACCTTAAAATCGGTCCTCATATTTGGACCTTAAAATTGTTGCATTTTAAAATATTTTTTTATAAATGGAAGCTACAATTTTCCTATATTTATGTAATCAACGAAACAATTTCTTATGTTATTCTATATATATTTATTAAAATATTTTATTTGCATGGAAATCGAAGTCTTTTTTTTCAGTACTTTATTTATAACATAGCGTTTAGATGTGAAATGAAAAAATGCAAATTAATATATTTTTCAATATAGCAAGTAATTATCTCCAAATATAAAATTTTACCTCTAGTTCTAAACAGTAACATGTCCATTGGTTCTTTATAAAAGGCTTCATATATAAAAATCAGATTAATTTTAGGTTGACATATTTTAGTAACAGCACTGACTTGACTTTTAAGTAAATATACATTTAACTTTATGTTTCGGGTAAAATTAGTAGTTTCTTTAAGAGAGAGAGAGGCCGAAACCAAACTACCCATTTACAGTAGTTGCCAGGACTGCCCCCAGTGCCAAAGATTGCCAGTATATGGCTTCAAAATTTAAAATTTACTGTGCAGTGATATAGAGTGTAGAAAAAAACGTTAAATTTAAATCTTGTAACATTTTATTTCGGACAGTATCACAAAATTCACTTGTTTGAAAGATTGCTAGGTTGATTCAATGAACTTAACTAGCAGATATTTTTTCATTGGTTGGGTAGGTACTTATGTATTCCGGTTTGTGTGCTTGAT
Source organism: Hylyphantes graminicola (assembly GCA_023701765.1). Lineage (NCBI taxonomy): Eukaryota > Metazoa > Arthropoda > Arachnida > Araneae > Linyphiidae > Hylyphantes > Hylyphantes graminicola. The sequence goes on from CM043115.1 coordinate 62,622,033, forward strand.
CAGAGACCTGCTTATAAGCCTTCGTCAAGTAAGGCAGCAGACAGAATTTTTACTGTCGCAGAGAAAGGATGGTACACCCAAGGTGAAGGCGGGAACTGGACCTGCACCTGTACAGTGTGCAGACTGTTAGCGTAATGGTCTAAACCACTCGGCCATCCGGGCCCCGAGATTGGTAATAGTGTTACTTACATGATTCCTTAACACATAATATAGTATGGTGCACAAAATGTTGCACAATTTTCCTATATACAACTTAAGTGATGGCAACCTACTTTGGAAGTCAAATTCGAGAAATCCGAGCTTGTGCTGCCACCTATTAGTATTTTGAAGAAATGTTTCATAGGGGTCAAATTTTAAATTTACCTTGGAAGTCGTCCTTGTAATTTTACCATGATTCAAAAATATGAGGCCTGCTGCTAATAGCCCTCGTGTAGCTAGAGTAAAAAGTTAAATGTGAATAAACTCTATATTTCACAACTTTTTATTAAAACATAACCCTAGGTGTGAATTTTTTTTTCTCTCCTCTACAATCATTCATGGCATTCGTGACAAATCCACCAAAACATAAAATATGAAAGAAATGTCGCTTGAACCATTTTTACCGTTAGCAATTCATTGGCAAAAAAGTGTCAAATCTGTGTGCTGCTTACAGCTAACTTCAATTTGCTTATTTATATTTAATATTCGCTTAACCTATTTGCTTTATGCAAAGAAAGGTCCAAGTTTATCAATGTTAGGCATTTATTTATTCATTCTGTATTATTAACTAATCAGCTGCGATGTGGAAGAACAGCTTACTTTCCTGTCGTTAAAGAGAGTTTTTTTAATACTATTTTAAGGTTCTGCAGTTTTTTTGCTGCTAAGAAACATCGAATCTGTAACAAGTCACATTTCACTTCCCATGTCTCGTTGGTTATACTGCCATAAGTATCAGGTAAACTGCAGTAACTTTCATAATGCCTTGAACCATTGTTGAAAGCACTGAATTACTCTAACTATTAAGAAAACATACTGGACAAAAATTATTTCAGATTAAAAATAGTACAACTAATTGTTGCGATTACTGCAGTTTACCTGCCCACGGCTTTATAGTCCTTATGATTGCAATGCAAGCTTTTAAGAACTTTCTTCCCCTTACTAACTTGTGTGGTTTTCTAGGTTAGGTTTGAAATATCCACGCACTAGAGCTACACGAGGGCTATGTGGTTTTCCAGGGAATGGCTGGCTAGAAAAGCACTCTTTGTTCTTTCCCAACCTACTTGGGTTTGGAAAACAATGCAATTAATTTCAAAGAAGAAGCTCAAACAATGTAGGTTTAGAACAGCGCCCTTTACACTGTTTTCCAGAAAACCACACAATGGGCTAGGGAAGAAAGTTCTTTCGAAGCTTGCATTATAATTGTTTGGACTGTAGTGCATTGCGATTCTTAGGCTGGAACAAGCTTTTGTATAAACCAAAAAAAAAAAGACTGATGGACTGAAGGAATGACTGATTCACTTTCAAGACATTTATTGCTTCTTTTTTTATTGAAAATTTCCGTCTTCAGAGAGTTAATTTTATAAAAATTGAAAGCACAATATAAAATGGAATAAAGAACATATATGATTTTTTATGGTTCTTATTGATTATAAAGATTAAAATAGAGAGTCATATTATATTATATATCATGAATTTATCTGACGTATTCATTATTTAGTAGTTGGGATGTTTAGTTGAGAAATATGTGTTGGGAACAGTTATGACAATCCATTCACAATTTTTTTTTAAATTCAGTTTTGTTACATAATTGTGACAATTATATAAAAGTATAATTTTTGTGTGAGTATTTTTAGTAAAAAATCAATAAATAAAACACATTTGCATGAAATATATAGCACCCTGAAACACAACTTAACATTTTGAGAAAATCACCTTTTATTAGCTAATAAAAACTCTATACCAGTACTAAGTTCTACAAATTTAATTATTAGTGCAATAATTTGAGATTCAACATCTGATAAACCTACAACAATTCAGTAAAAAAGATACATTTAACAAGAATACTAGTTTTTTCCTCCACTAAAAAAATTAGGCAAAATCATGATGCACACAACATTTTAATATAAACAGTAACGACTAAGAATTTTTGATTTAGTAAAATACCAATATAAATGCTGACAGACAGTTTCTACATAACCATATTGCTTGAGTCTTTGAAAGGCATAGCATTCCTTCGATAAAAAATATTTTGGCAAAATCACATTGCAACATTTTAATAAAAAACAGTTAAGGGTTATGATTTTTTTTTAACTTTATAAAATACCAATTTAAATGCAAAAAAAAAAGATGACAGACAGATTCTACATAACCAACTTGCTTGAGTCTTTGGAAGGCATAAAATTCCTTTAAATTTGAATATAAACTCTAATGACTAATGTTTTTTTTTGGTTTGGTAAAATACCAATTTAAATTTAAAAAGTGCTGACAGATAGATTCTATACAACCAACTTGCTTGAATCTTAAAAGGCATAGCGTACCTTCAATAAAAATATTTTATAAAAATCATATTGCATATAGAATATTTTAATATAAACTCTAATGACTAATGATTTTTTGGTTTGGTAAGATACCAATTTGAATGCAAAAAGACCTGACAGGAAGATTCTACATAACCATATTGTTCAAGTCTTTGGAAGGCATAATTTAATATATTTTGGCAAAATCATATTATTTGCATAGAAAATTTAATATAAACAGTAATGACTTTTTTGGTTTGGTAAAATACCAATTTAAGTACAAAAAAAGTTGACAGATAGTTTCTACACTGCCAACTTCTTTGAGTCTTTGGATGGCATCGCATACTTGAGCTTCTCCTAAAACCTCTAATCGCCCTATCAAACCTGGTCACTCAGAAAGCATAAAGTGGGTCGCTCATTGACTAGCACAACAATCAGCTTGCACTAGAACAAGCTCAGTCAGCAGATGCAGTGTCTGGTGGATTAACTGGTTGGCTTCTGAGACCAACCACTGTACCAGCGTTGCAGGCACATATAAATGCAAAAAATCGAAATACATAATCAAAGTCTTTAGGTCTTACGATGGCATCACATACTTGAGCTTCTCCCAAAACCTCTTGTCGCCCCACCAAATAACCTGGGCACTTGGAAAGCACAAAGTAGGTTACTTGCCAACGAACACAACAATCAGCTTGCACTCTAAGTGCTCGGTCAGCACAAGCAGGGTTTGGTGGCAGCCTTGGAGATTGTCTCTTAATGCAGATTCCGGATGATGCAGGCTCAAACAAAAGTCAACAGACTGTTTTACACAATCAACTTCTTTGAGTCTCTGGATGGCATAGCACATTTGAGCTTCTCCCAAAACCTCATGTCTCCCCACCGAATAACTTGGGCACTCGGAAAGCACAAAGTGGGTTGCTCGTCAACAAGTATGACAATCAGCTTGCACTCGGGCAACTCCATACACTGAAAGTGCTCGGTCAGCACAAGCACTGTCCTATGGCTGTTCTGGATGGCTTCGGAAACTGTCCCACCACACAGATCTCGGTGTTGCAGGCACAGACGGTAGAAGGGGACACCACACTCTAACTCTGGGACAAGGGACTGGGACACAAAGTACTCATCCTTCTTGCTGTAGCAAACAAAGGCATCAAACGATTTCTTGGATTCAGATGGGCTGCTTGCACAAAGATTACACAGCCACACTTTCAATGCTGTTCGGTAAATCACCGATACGAGAAGCACCAACAAGATAATTGGAATTGCTATAATGAAAGCTGTAACATAATAAGTCTGCAATACGGCTTGGAAGAAAGTAACTGTACTGTGATTTGAGCAGGAAGATAAATCGAATTTGATGAGATGAGGCCCAGCAGATTGGTTGAAATGACACTGGATGGAGCCAAGATCACTGACTTTTGAGGATTCGCTGAGAAGCCAATCGTGGTACGATTCCAAATAGTCACAATCGCAAATCCATGGATTGTGACCCAGTTTAATATTTGTCAGATGTGGATTCCATTTTAAGTTCCACACTTGAAATTCTTTGATTAAATTGTGGTCCAGATTTAAAATCCTCAATGATTTAAGTTTTTGGAAAGTAATGTTTGAAATGTGTGCAATCCTATTATTGGAAAGATATAGTTCTTCTAAATGTATCAAAGGTTCAAATTCATACCCGTGAAGACTTTTTAATTGATTTAATTCCAGATGCAGGGATTTTAAAATCAGTAAGCCATTGAAAGTTTGATTGTCAATAATATGAATGTTGCTATTATTCAAGTAAATAACTCTTGTATTTTTCCGACCAATAAGAATATGACCAGTTAATTGAAATAGGTTATTTCCATCAAGATATAGATCTGTGACATCCATAGGTATAACAGATGGCATGGAGGAAAAATTCTGCCAGCTACAATCAACAATGTTCGTATTCCATGTTTGATCCGAATAGCAGATGCAGCGTTCTGGACAAATCATTTCACAGTCGCAAGCATCGTATTCACAGCAATGACATAAGGCAAAGCACTGACTCCTATACTCGCACAAAAAATCAGATGATTTAGCCTTAGATAAGGGCATATAGAAATGCTTACGTTTGAAAGAAAGTTTGCAAATAACATCATCTAAATCTATTATATGTGGATGTTTATAAGTCCCATCAATTTTATTCATGTGCTGAAGCCATTCTACATTGCAGTCGCAAAAGAAGGGATTCCCAGATATAGCAAAATTAGGCTTCCCCAAAGCATTTGCGTTCAGACGAAATGCGTTAATGTCCAGGGTTTCAATATTATTGTCAGCCATATTAACATAACTCAAATTAACTTTAGCCGTAAATGTGAAGGGTTTCACAATGCTTATGCGATTGTTATTAATCTTCAGCTTTCTTATATGATTAGGGAACGAAACACTGCTAATCTCAGAAATGTGATTGAAAGATACATCTAAATCTTGAAGTTTGAGAGTATCTTCAAGTTCATAATAGTTACTTAATGTTTTGATTTCGTTACTATGCATATCTAGCTCTACGAGCTCGGTCGTAATAACAGCATAGTCAAACCACTGTATTTTGTTTCGTGAAACATTTAGAAACACAAGGTTTGTAAGAGTCATAAATAGTCCATTAATATCTTCAAGATAATTGTCACTCAAATCTACTTCACTTACAACTTCCAAATAGTCAAAAATACCATGTTCAAGATTTCGTATTTGATTTTTGGACAAGTCAATGCTTTTCAAGGATTTTAGGTGTTTGAAAGTATCCTTTGTAATATTTTCAAGTCCATTCTTAGTTATTCTAAGGTGATGCAGTTGATTTAGATTTTGGAAAGAGGAATTGTCTAAGGCCTTTATGCTGTTGTTATTGAGATTGAGGGACCTTAGAAATTGCAAGGACCTCAAAGCCAGAGGGACGTGATCTAAATGGTTCCCTTGTAAATCCACATTTTCTATGCTACTGCAGTTTTTAAAAACATCTGGATGAACACTGTAAATGCGATTGTAAGAAAGTCGAAGGTCACTGAGCACGTATAATCCGTTCAGTGTCAAAATATCTAAATACCTGAGGCTATTTTCTCCTAAGTCTAAAGAGTACAAGTTATAGAGGGAAGAAAAAGTGTTCTCTGCAATGATATCTATATGATTGTGCGATAGATGAAGCACCTGTAAGGAGTTTTGGGATTGAAACAAAGCACTGTCAAGAGACGTCAATTTGTTCCCCCTGAGATCTAGTATTACCAGACGAATCAGATCTACAAAGGTCTCCAGGGAAAGCGATGATATCTGATTAAAACTCAAATTCAAAATCCCTAACTGCTGGAGACCTGAAAATATTCCTGGAGGGAGGCTAAAAATTGAATTATTATGTAAATACAGCTCCCGAATGTCTGGAGAATTTTGAAACAACATTGCTGGCAGAAGAGCAAGTTCATTATTTGACAAATCTATGATTTGAAGGTTGGTGAGTTCAGAAAACACCATCTCGTCAATGTTACTGAGTTGGTTGTGTGCTAGCTTCAGGGAGCGCAAGTTTTGGAAGTTTGTAAAATCATCCTTTGAAACAACTGATAGCTTATTGTGTGACACATCAAGTTCTTGAAGACTTCTTGCACAGTGCGCGACTGAATTGTTAGAAGAAAAACTAATCACAGAAGTCAAAGCATTATGAGTCAGGTATAAGCGTTTGAGGGAGTCGAGTGGGCAAATTACTTCATTCGTAACTGCCTCCAATCTATTGTGACTGATATCAAGAGTCTCGATTTGATGCAAATCGGCGAAACTATCAGAGTCCAAAAGAAGGCCAAATTCGCCCCACTCGTCATTCGTTGTGCGAATCGTCAAGTTTTTCAACTCACTCAGCCCGGAGAAAGCGTCTTCAGGCAGGGAGCGCATCTTGCACTGCTTTATGCTCAAGTCTTTCAAGTGTCGAAGGTGAGACAAGGACTTGGGGGCCATGGAACTCTCTAGAAAATGAGGTCCACACTGTATGGTAAGGGCAGTCGTATGCATACTCTGGATGACGCTGAAGTTCGTGGCTAGAACCCCCGACGCGACGATAGCCTTCAAGTTGCAGGTCAACGATACATCCCCATTGCCGAAGCTTGTCCAGTCGCAATCTTCGGGGGCTGAGTATTCTGTATTGCAATGGAGGGCTAAGGTAAACACATGAAGGCATGCCATCCAAAAGAATCGCATTTTCAAAATGTCCCTTGGAAAGGCTACGAAGACAACATCAGTTCTTTTTCCATTCTTCTTTTATCAGGGAACTGAAAGAAAAAAAAGCATACATTTTAGGATAACAGGATGGCTTAAAAGATTTAGGGTCGGACAGATAACCTTGAAGCAACATGAAGCATGGTCTTATCTTATATGTTATCTTTTGGAATGCAGTTGAAATGATAAATTGCCAACTCATTTTTTTAAGATTCAAAATAAAAAATATAAAGTGAATGGGTTCAAGTAAATGTCTTAAATTCTTTAAACAAAATTGAATAAATTTTTTTAGAAACCCTATAAGTCACAATTTTATCAAAATTGAGTTTTTGATGATAATCAATTCATCCTAAATAAACACACATTCTGTGAAGAAATTCATGTCATTCAGTCATGGGAAGCAACTGAATAAAGTGGTTTGGGGTGAAACCCCATAAAAGTCACCCACTTTATTGAACTGCTACAAGAGTGCTAACAGATATTAAGCTAAAATCTATATGCCTTTTTAAAAAACTAGATCCTTGACCGTCAATTAAATATACCTTGCGGATGAATTAAAAAATTCATAAAACTTTCAGACATGCAAAATATCAAGCTTTTTTTTTCAAAAAAATTGAATTCGGCAATGTATAGGAAAACTCTTTTCTATTATAATTAGATAAATTATTTACAATATAAAAAAAATCAGGAATTCTTATACAAAGTTCAGGATTTTTTTCGGAGGAGTATTCACCCTATAATACATCAGGTACATTTATAGAAAGTATAATCACATCGTACCTTGGTTCATAACCAAATATTGATGGGAAGGATGTGCAAATATTTGGCATTTGAACTACCTTCAAAGTACAGAGGGGTGTTTCCATGAGTCTGTGCGTCATACCAATGTGGAATCAAGGCTTTTCTTGAATAATGATCATTATTAGAGATTAGACCTACCTGTTGAAAAAAATTATTGGATGTAAGAAAATATATGCAAAAAAATAAAACAATTGTAAAAATTGGCTTCAAAGTTGCTTTGACATCTTTTATAAACCTGCATAAGCACTTGTAATAATTAAACTTTTAAAATATTATTGCTATTAAATTAATTATAGAAACAAGGCATAAATATGCAGTTTCATAACTGTCCCAAAGCCAGAAATTACTGTTATATATATATATATATATATATATTTTAATTCATAAAAACACACAAAATATAAAATTGGAAAAACAATTACATTAGTTACTTACATTACCAAATTATATTAATAACAGCATGTTATTTTATTCAGCAAAATTTGAGCATTAAAATTGGTAGCGAGAGTCGCCTAGATGGTGCCACAAAATAAATGACTCACAGTTCTGGGGAATACGCTGAGTCTGTAAAGGCTTAGTCACCAATAAAGCAGCCCCATTGGAAATATATTGATAACAGTAATAATTAATTTAAATTAATTGCATTGCTTCATTTACACACTTCAATTGATATTGATCCAATGCAATACTATTTTTCAGGTTTGAATTTTTATTCTTATTTTCTGTCCATACATTATCTTCAATTACCTATTCTAACAAAATATCATAAAAGTTTTGGGCAGGGCTAAAATTAAATATACTTTTTTAAAAAACATTTTGGAACATTCCTCGGAGGTATACAAAAACAAACCTTGTTCTTTCAATCCTTATGCTAAGCAAAGAGAGGGAATATTAGCACTGGACCTATATATGAAGGATATTTGGGGTCTTCAAAATATGTGGAAAGAGAAAAAAATGCCATGTATTTTAATTTAACTAAATAAAAGTGTTTGGTACTACAACTATTTATAATATGGTATGCCTGATTATTACCATCAAATGAAATAAATCTTCATTCAAACAAACTTTCACTTTCGGTTTATGTCCACACAATGTTACTTGGTGCATTTTTTAAATGCCTACATTATTGCTTAATGAATGTCTTCAATTCATAACAAAGGCAATACCTTTTATAAAAAAAAAAGATTAATTTTGTTGTAAAAATTGTTGATCTCGAGATTTCTTTTCTTTTCGATTTTTTGCGAGTAGGTTTGTTTGTTATTTGTTTGAGTTTTGACATAGACTATTTTAGTAAAAGTAAAGGTAACTTAATGTGGAAACTTCAAACACAACAGAGAAACTATAATAGTTCTAAAAAAAATCGCAAAATGTAAAACTAAATTTTAATAATGAATATAAATTATTTTCTTAAAACACTAAAGTAAATATTTATATTTTTAATTTTCGTATGTAAATACATTAAAAACACTTAATCAACTGTAGTTTTAAAATATATATTAATGTCTTTTTTCTTTTTCCACTTCTTGAAAAAAATGTCAAACTGACATGAAATGAAATGGTACTGTAACCATGGTAACCATAGATATAAAAAGTAACAGATATGCCCATCGATTTCGCAATCCCGTAAAACCTCTATGCGTACAACTCTCAAACCCGCGATTGTGTGATGAAGCCACTTTTTGCCGTTTTTGCAATGCATCATGGTATATTGGTTCCAAAAACTGCTTTTGTCGAAGAGTTACATGCAATAAAAATTGCATTTTTAATATGCTTCTTTTATAAATATATGCCTCATATCTGCCAGAAATTATCAATACATATCCAGCTATAAACTTCTGCTAGCAAAACTGTTAAATTTTTTTTAATTAATTTATTTTTAATATATATTTTTTATTAGTCGAATTTATCTCATAGTGCCATCTGGTGGCTTATGGGCGAGGGTATGCGAACTGCCTTATTGGATACTGGTTCAAAAGTGGCTTCACCTTTTCCCTTAGGACTGATCTGCTACTTTCTATATCTATGATGGTAACAAACATAGATTTAGAAAGTAGCAGATCTGCCCGTAGGGAGAAAGGTGAGGCCACTAGTGAACCAGTATCCCATAAGGCAGTTCGCAAGCCTCAGCACATGGCATGCAAAACGCCACCAGATGGCACCATGAGTAAATTAGAGTAATAAAAAATATATCTTTAAAAATAAACCAATTAAAACTTTTTACCGGTTTTGCTAGCATAAGTTTATAGCTGGATATGTATTGATAATTTATGTCAGACAAAAGGAATATATTCATAAAAGAAGCATATTAAAAATGCAGTTTTTATTGCATGTAACTCTTCGGCAAAAGCATTTTTGTGAACCAGCATCTTGTGACGCATTGCGAAAGCGGCGAAATGTGGATTACATCACACAGTCGTGCGGTTTGTATTGCATTGCGCAATCGATGGGCATATCTGCTACTTTCTAAATCTATGGTAACAAAGCATAGACTCTGACAAATTGAATGGTGGTGATGCACTCTTCTGTTTCCACTTTAATTTTACCTGAGATTTTATTGATTATTTCCGTTTCACTCTCAAAATGAGCTATTTTATTACTACGGCTGATGTGTTCTGTTTTAGAGTTATTTGAAGCAACTTGTTTTTGCTTTTGCTATTTAATGAATTTTATAGATTTTAATTCGATTAAATTTAAAGCATGCAAATCATTACCGAACGTCAATCTAGTTGGGAAATTTCGGCTTAGATGATATTTTGTCTTACGTGGAGAAATTATTCGAAATTGTTGGAAAAGCAATTTAGCTTAATTCACGAACAGCAAAAAGCTTTAGTTCTACTGAAAGAATAGTTTGTACTACACAATAATTATTGTTTTATTAAGGTAAGAAAATACTGCATTGTTCACAATAAATAGTATTTCAGAAGGCCCAATAATGAAAAAGATACCTCTTTAACTGTTGCCATTTACCACGTGAACCATCCCTATATTGGGAACAATTGAAAAGATTTTTGCGAAACCGAGTTTTGACTTTTGTGTGTCTCTCTTTCACAAATATTGGGTGCAATCTTTCCTTGCAGTATAAAATGAAAGCTTTTCCCTGTTCGGCAATCACTTATTTGAATTTCTGTCCAAAACTTTGATTAATTTCTTCGCACAAGACAAAATATCATATAAACCGAAGTTTGTTTGAAACTTTGCTTTTTTGCCAAGGCTTTGCAAAGTTGCAATTTAACTGAATCAAAACGGATAAAGGAGCAAATTCCAAGAAAAGTGGTCCTGAAATGCCAAAAAATTAAAGTGCAAATAAAATTTTGAAAAAATTGTCACATGTAGTTAAAGGTTATATTTCAAATAAATCATACTGATATTCGAATCTGAATTCAATTTTATTGTGAAAAAATGCAATAAACTAGGCCGATTTAGAAATAGATCTTTCAAGTGAAATAATTGCCAGATGTATGATAAACGTTTAAGCCCTAAAAACATGTAAAATGAATTTTTTAACGCATATTGTTGCAAATGCATCTTTTCTGAGTATCTTAGGCAGATATTTTGTACAAAGCTTTTTTTTTAAAAAATTACTTGGTAAAATATGAATTACTTGATGCTCAATGTAACACACGGAACGTAAACATATAACTTTTTATATAAAAACTGTAAACAAAGCTTATTTTATTAATTATAAGCTAGTTACACATGGGGAACATATAACAAAAATTTCAAAACGTATTTTTAAAAATTAAGCAAGAATTTGGCAATTTATTTCTTGAAACGCACGGAACGATTTTGGCAATAATGAAGGAAACGGGAGTGGGAGCTAGTTGACGTGTAGTATAAAAAACGAGATTTATCCTGAGAAATTCATTTATTGAAATGTGTGCTTATCGAAACAAGCATGTATATATGTAAAAAAACATAAAAACAAAGAAATCCTTTACAACAAAAAATTAAAAACAATTACAAAACTAAAAACGTTATCATTTACGCTATGGAAGTTTCAGCCACCTGCTCTGGCAGATGTACACATTTGAGGATGCATTGGATTTTTACATTGGAGATCATTAGTAAATGAAATATAGAGTGCTACAGACGTTATTTTGTTTTTCCTAGTAACGATTGCCTATAGAAAAGTTATGTGTTGCAAAATCATTATTTCAAATTAAGCATTTTATTGATATTAACAGTTATGTTTTAACAAAATTAATTTTAACGAAAGTGAATTGTTTTACTTTAATAACTCTCATTTAAAATTAAAAAACAACAACAAAAAACATTTGAATGGAGGTATTTTGCAACGTCTCCCAGGAAAGACATTGTCAACGGAGTTGGTGGCAATGCCAAATCTCTCGTGCGGAGAGAAGTTATGAGTAAAAGAACAAATCCGACCATCGTCCAGCATTCAAAGGACTTTGCGGATATTGTCAGAAACTTAATTCCGAATACCAAAGTCCTTCATATTTGGCAATCGGACATAACATCCAAAATAATGGATATGAACCCATGGGTGACTTTGGTTCCGGTACCAGGAATACGAAAAATTCACCATGTTAAATGTGTCTCTGGCAGTCACATTGAACTGTTCAATACAGTTGCATGAAAATTGTGCTTGTCATTGTTGTGTAATTTGCAATGTGGTATGACAATGACAATAATTGCGCCCTCTAGAAGGGAAGGGCGTAGGCTATATAGCCCATTACCCAGCTCGCCAGAGACAGTCACAAGAGTCACACAAAGAAGGACGCCACAAACACATAGACAAATAACAACATTTATTGAAAAACACAAACATCCATGCCTTTAACGGAATTCGAACCCGAGCCCAGCAGCTCCAAAGGCTAGCACACTAACCATTGCGCCAGTGGACCGGCTGCAATGTGGTAGGAATCATTTTTCACTAGTTAAAAATTTAAGAGTAATATTTAAAATTAGCAATTGAACTTTTATATTTATTATAAAAAATTAAATAACAAAAAATGTGCTTTACAAAGTTAAATAATAAATAATTGTGTATTTAAATATGTAACCAAATTCCTATATTTATTTATTTGCTAACCAAAGTGTTTATTATTAAAAATATTAGTATTTTAAAAACTGAACTATAAATCAATTCGCACGCTGTAACACACGGAACGTTGAGTGTAACACACGGAACGGCGTTATTTATTTTATTTTATGCTGACTATTTATAATTCAGATTTCTAACGTCACTTATTTTATAGCTCATTTACTTAGCTTGCGTTTGATAATTTTTATTTTCATGAACATTTGCATAATTCGCAGAATTATTCAAATAATAGAAGAAGAAAAGAAAATGACCCTGTTAAATGGAAACACACGGAACGCGAAATAAAATGTTATATCTGCGTAACTTTTTGGTTTAAAAAGATTCCGATTAGCTTAGTAAGATCATTAAACATCCGAGAAAAGATATAAGTTGTCCTCTTATTTGTTTTATACTACTATCAAAACGAAAATAGTATAACAAATATCCTGAAAATGTGGTCCGAATGCAACACACGGAACGCTGGAATGCTCCTAAAGCTTTATAAAATACAGAAAAAGGGAAGAAATTGCATCTAAAGAACTCTGTAATATAACACAGCACAGGCGCGCAGCCAGGGAGGGGGCTTGGGGGGCTCGAGCCCCCTCCCTGATTGAGACAAAGTGCCCTTTCTCCCAAATTAATTTTCCCGAATTCCTGTAACCTTATAAAATGTGTTTTAATGAAAAGAAATTCAATTGGTACATTATTCTTGAAAAACGGAACCAAAAACGTTAGCTCATAATCAGTTTAAAAAGTTAATCATGTAATACGTATTGTCATGCAAAAAGTTGCTTTTGCCTGTTTCTAGGCTTATGCAACTGAAGTTTCTAGAACGTATTCAGGGGGGCTGGGGAGCCCAGTTGGTTTAGGCATTCGCCTAGCATGCGAAAGGTCCCAGGTTCGGGTCCGGGCATCGCCAAAATAGCTGCCGACCTATAAATGGCCTGTACAGCCAAAATGTCCGACGAATAATGCCCTGTATAAGGGAGTTCACGTAAATTATCCTTCAAAGTCCTAACGCTGCGTGCGATGTCGCCCTTAACGGCTTTGTTGGGTGTCTATACAAATGTCGGCTCGTCACTTGACTGTGGTTCTAAAATACGACGCCAGTCGCCAATAGCCCACGTGTAGCTCTAGTGCGACGATAATTCAAAACCTAAACCTAGAACGTGTAGAGAAGAACATGCTTTAGAACTAGTAAAAGATTTTAACGTGTTTTTTTTAGACAAAAGCAAAAGGGCATTAGAACGCTTTTTATTTCATTAATCTTTAAAAGGTAGAAGCCCTTAAGTTAAAACACGATTTTGAAATCAATGTTTTTCGAATAGCCAAAATTCAAAAAATTATGAAAGCTCAACCTGCTGAAACTGCCGAATCATATTACAGAATATTTATTTATTCCGTACATAGACCAAATAATAAGTTAGTATGAGAGGAGTTTTGAAGGTAGAATGGCTATATTTCATCAAATGTTCAGTATTTACTTCCATGTTACTGTAATAAGGCTACTTTTGTTGATATAAGTGGGGCTGTGGTATTTTGTACGAGCGATTTGAGCAGCGATTAATTAATTATTATGAGTGAAGTTGATCTTACAGGGTGTTTCATAATTGACCGGAATAGGAATTGATGCAATTCCGAAATATTGAGCCGGCCCCTCCGAAAAATAGTAAAAAGCCAATTGATCACGGGTTTTGGTCGTGGTTGCATACTTGAACTAGGGCAGCACGAGAATGTGTTGACGAAGGGATGCATTTGTTTTGAGTTCGGTTTGGTTGAATCGACATATTGCCTAGTAATTTTACAATTTGCAGATTCTGTTACATCACAGTTCCTAAAACAGCTAAAAATGATTAATAACTACGAAAATGGAATTTTTGTGTTTGGATTTCGATTTAAATAATTTGGTGTGTTTCAAATTCGAGCTGGATGTTTGAAAATTGGAAGGAGCTAAACGTTTTGCGATAGAAGTGTACAGTTTGTCGAAATGTGCATGTGTTGGGACCAATTAGTTCCATAGTAGGGTAGAGACTGAACCTACCAATCGCACCATCTACCAACACGGAGACAATTTAGGGTGTCATGTGGGGATCGATGGCCGAGGGGTTTGGATCGCAGGCCATATCGCTAGCAGTCCGCGCGCTGTAAAGGGTACTACCCAATTTTTTTTTCAAAATTAAATTAAAGGGTGATATAAAGTTTAGCTTTCACATTTAGAACAAAAGAGGCAATTTTACCCATCTACTTTACTTATTGCAAATGATATATAAAAGTACTAGCTTTATAAACCCGGCGTTGCACGGGTGTACCCTTAATAACGGATATTTTTTTTATGTAAACAATTATTTTATACCAATTGATCCCTTCCCCACTGGCCAGTACTCCATCGGTAAATTATAATCGCTATTCAAGTGACACCTACGACATAAAAAGAATATTTTAATAAAATTTGGTAGCTGTACCTTCAGTAATTTTGGCTAGGCGTTGAGTGAGTCAATCAGTGAGTTAGGACTTTGCCTTTTATGTATATAAATTGAATTTAAGAAAGAAAATCCATAAAAATTGCTTATTTATAACACTTAAAATTGAACTAAAAGCTGTGCTAAATGATTTTTGTCTAAGATATATAAATAAATCTTGTGTGGAAAATGGGCTCTAAGTAACAATTTTTTGTAAAAAAACGACTTTTCCACATTTTTTATCGAAAAAATAAGAACAAATGTCAAAAAAATATTTCTATTTCCACTTTTTGTCAAATACTAATTATACTTCTGATTGAAAATCAAAATGTCGTGCTTGTAAAATAAATAAACTACAGCTTGGCAACTTGGCTCAATATGACATGAACATTTGGCTTCAACAAAACAGAACCATGACGTCAGTGTAGCGAACAGTCACCAGATTCACCTGATTGGCTGATGGGAAAAGTGTCGCGAGGAGTCGGGGAATATTTAAATCGCCTTTCTGCTGAAAGCGTGTGCTTTTCATTAATCTCCAGCTTGCTGTGAAGATATGGTTTATTCTTTAGAGGAGAGGATTTTTTTGGTGTTGGAATTTCACCGCCTAGAACACAATGTTAATGCAACAAAACGGAGTTTCAAAAAGAAGTTTAATGTTACCAAAGGACCAAAATTCGACACAATAAGGATGCTGTTTGAAAAATTTCAACGAACTGGGAACGTGAATGATGAGAGAGCTGGATTTGTCGGGAGAAGATTTTCGCAAACAACCACTGCTAATGCTCAGCTGGTGGAAACAGTAATACGAAAGCAGCCTTGTGTATCCGTCCGCCGTGTTGCAACTACGGTTCAAATCAAGCCAACGTCGACGTATCGTCTCATGCGGCAGGGCTTGCACATGTTTCCATACAGAATTCAAACTCGGCAACCTCTCACCGCTGCTTCAATTAATTCACGGGAGACATTCGCTAACGATATGGTGCAAATGATTGATGTTGGTGATATAAATGTAGACAACATTTGGTTTTCGGATGAAGCCTACTTTCAGCTGGATGGCTACGTTAATAAACAGAACTGGCGCATATGGGGAACAGAAAACCCCCATGTTGCAGTTCCATCATCTCTGCATCCACCAAAAGTAATGGTTTGGGCCGCCATTTCGTCCAAAGGACTCATTGGCCCCTTTTTCAGAACCGGAACTATTACTGCCCTCCGCTACCTAGAGATTCTTCGTGAATTTGTGGCGATTCAAAATGCCTTAGATGACGCTGAAAGCACTTCGTGGTTCATGCAAGACGGTGCCCGACCCCATCGCACGGCCGACGTGTTTAATTTCTTGAGCGAACATTTCAATAACCGTGTGATTGCATTGGACTATCCCACACATACAGGAAGTGGTATGGATTGGCCTCCTCTTTCACCAGACTTGACCCCCTGTGATTTCTTTCTGTGGGGATATTTAAAAGATCAAGTGTACCGTCGCAATCCCGAAACAATTGAGGAACTAAAGCAATACATCTCTGCTGCATGTGACGCCATCCCACCAGAAATTTTCAAACAGGCGGCCGGTAATTTTGCTCTAAGACTGCGTCACGTTATTGCTGCTAATGGCGGATATGTAGAAAATATCGTAGTATGAGTAAACACATAATTTCACCCACCCTATATTTTCGTTTGTTTTCAACTTTATTTGCAAACACATGAACAAATTTTTGAAGGGTCGATTCTTTTTTAGGATCGACCCATAAAAAACAATAGCAGAACCACTACACATACATGCACCGTTAAGCCATACAAACCCTCCTTCTTTGTGCTGTTTACTATTTTTTTCCTTTTATTAATATAAATAAGCAGGTGCCCGGATGTTGTAATGGTTTGGATCGCAGACAATTACGCTAGCAGTCTGCGCGCTGTAACGGGTGCGATTCCCGCCTTCGCCCTGGGTGTACTTCCTTTCTCTGTCAGTAATAAGTCCTTCTGTGGTTGTCTTACTTGACGAAATCTTATAAGCGGGTGCCTCTGGAGCTGCTGGGTCCGGGTTCGAATCCCGTTCAGGCATGGATGTTTGTGTTTGTCGAGTATATGCGGAGTACGTGCTCGTAAAATCTGTTGGGTCCGAAAGTCCTGTGGGCGGTCATTGCGCAGTTCACCATGGGTACAGGTCAATGGAGAAAATTTCCCTACCCTTCAGGGACATGTCTAAATTGCGGAGGTGGCGACAGATGGCAACATCTGTCATAAGTGTTTGTGTGTGTCTTGTGCTGTCCTACTTGACGATGGTTTATAAGCGGGTCCTTGCGACCAAGCACACAAGCCTGAAAATATATGTCCACCAACCAACCAATAAGCGGGTCTCTGATCATACACACAAGCCGGAATATATATGTACATACCTACCCAGCATAAATATGAAAAATACAATAATTGTTATGTTTAAACTGATGGTCAACATCAAGTTTTTTTTAACAATAATGCAACAACCTATCAAAATGAACAGCATCCTAATTTATTTTTTTTGAAAACTAGTTGAACCTGTAATTTTTATCAGATGTAAATTCAAACAAACCAAACTAAAAGTACTACATTCTTGTGTAGCTCCAGTGCAAGATTTCATGCACGACCGAAAGGGCGGCCAATTAGTTAGCCGTTTTTCATTGGCGGGGGCCGGGTAAATATTTAGGAATTGCGTCCTATACTATTCCGGTCAATTATGGAACACCCTGTAGAAAGAAAAGGCGGGAAAGAATTGTCGAATCTCAAAAGTTAATATCAGCGATTGGAACTTTGAGTGTTCTTGAAACAAATATCATTTTCCAAAACATTGCGAAAATGATGAAATGCAGGGGGGTTATAAAATAACGCTCGCTATTCGGAGTGGTCTGTAGCTTGAATGAATAATCCAAATGCATCACACATTGAGACACTTACTAATCAAGAAGGGGGGAAAAGAATGGAATCATAAAAAAGATAGAATTTCAAAAAAATAATCATAAAAAAGAATACTCATAAAAAACAAACTCGTCTCTTGACCAGGGTTCTAAATTACGAGGCGTCGTCAATTATGGAACTTTCCATAATTCCGTCAATTATGGAATTGCCAATTTTTAGAATTCCTGTAATTTTAGTTTCCTCTGGAAATTTTTATCAACCACTCACTTACTTAAAAACTTTCTTCAGTCTTGTTTGTAAAACATGATTGTAAATTTAGAACTTAATTAATAAAAGTAACATTTAATTAAAAAAATTATTTAATATCCCCCCCCCCCTCTTTCCGGAATTCGTGTAAAAGTGCCCATCTGAAGTTGAGCCCCCACCTTGAAAAAATCCTGGCTGCGCGCCTGACACAGCAGAGAAAAAGACTGCGCATTTGCAGTAAAAAATCAAAACAACTGATGAAATCGCAAAAGAGGAAACATGGCAACTGAAGAGTTTTGCCATCTGAAACAAGCCAATTGACTCAATACGACTTAAGTTTGGGGTCAAATGCAACTAAATTTTTTTTTATTGCTACGAGGTTTTGCCTTTTCCCATCTTGTTTACCTTCAAACAATGTTGTAATTGTCCCATTAACATAGGGCTGTGAGGCGCCCTGTGGTCAGTGTCTCGATCTACGGATCGGAAGGCTTCGCGATCGAATCCTGGTCGCTGGAAACTCCACTGAGTATATGCAGAGTACGTGCTCGTTAAATCTGCTGGGGCCGAAAGTCCTGTGGGAGGTCATTGCGCAGTTTCCCACTGGTACAGGTTCCTGGAGACTATTTCCCTCCACTTCAGAGACATGTCTAAATTGTGGAGGTCTCGCGTGATTGATGGCAGCATCTGTCACGTATAAGTGTGCATGTGTGTGTGTTGTGACTGTCTTACTTGACGAAGGTTTATAAGCGGCTCTCTGAGCAAGCACACAAGCCTGAAAGTATATGTATTCCAACCAACCACAGCCAACCCATTAACATTGCAAACACAGAACAGACATCTTTATAAATGTTTTATCACAAATGATAATAAGAAACACTGCAATTATTAAACTCGTCTTTTATTTAAATTATGTTAGAATATCTTTTAGCTATTTAATATCGTTTCAATCATTCGACTATCGCAAAAAAATCTTTATTTCTGATTAAAAAGCATTAAAATTTCAAATATATGGATATCAACAAGTTGAATAAAAAAAAGCCTCATAAAAACAGTTTTAGATGTAAATTTTATTTTAACAATAGCGATAATTTATATCAGATAGGTATAAATCTCTTCTCCAATATTTTAACTTGTTTCTATTATAGCATAATACCCATAGAGTCGACATCAAGAGTACATCGTGGTTGACCCCTAAAAATGTAATTTAAACTTATCGACAACATAAAACTTGAAAAATGTTCGATTTCTTAAGAATACAATATGAAAGGCTACCAAAAGTAGATTAGGAAAACATCATGAAATTAAACGTACGAATACTCCTAAATTAAGCATTTTTTAAAAAAATATATGTATAAAGCGTCCAAATAAATATGTTTAATAAAATGGATTCATTTGAGCTTAAATGAATAAGTGTTAATGTTTAAAAGAATGGATTCATTTGTGATTAAATGTCCAAGTAAATTTGTTTTAAAAAGAATTGATTTATCCATCCAAATAAATCTGTCTAAAAAAGAATTGATTTATCATTCCAAATAAATCTGTTTCAAAAAGAATTGAATTATCTGTCCAAATAAATCAGTTTCAAAAAGAATTGATTTATCTGTCCAAATGAATCTGTTTAAAAAAGAATTGATTTTTCTGTCCAAATAAATCTGTTTAAAAAATAATCGATTTATCTGTCCAAATAAATCTGTTTAAAAAAGAATTGATTTATCTGTCCAAATAAATCTGTTTCAAAAAGAATTGATTTATCTGTCCAAATAAATCTGTTTCAAAAAGAATTGATTTATCTGTCCAAATAAATCTGTTTCAAAAAGAATTGATTTATCTGTAAAAATATATCTGTTTCAAAAAGAATTGATTTATCTGTCCAAATAAATCTGTTTAAAAAAGAATTGATTTATCTGTCCAAATAAATCTGTTTAAAAAAGAATTGATTCATAGATGAGGTCCAATTCATTGAATCTTCCAATGTGTTGCTCTTCCTCTACGGAGATGAGATCCAATTAAGTTAGTGCGGGGGTGGGCGGACGTTCGCAGAACTTCACGCGGGATGAGTAGGGTAAGTACACTTCCAATTACTCATTCGAAATCGCTTCTTCTGTTTGGAATTAAATCGCACTGTGATTGTTGATGAGATTATCCCATGGCGGAAAAGGGATCTTTGACTCAATACCACAATTTTGCAACTGACTTTCACGATGTGACTCTACGGATACGCAAATTTTTCTGGAAAAGAAGTCTTCCTTCGTGTTTTTGATGCTCTATGTGGAATCTGCAAATACATAATGGACTCTATTTTTGTTCTTTTCTGATATACAATGATAAACATCTGTTGACTATTTCGAACATGTGATTGACTACTTCGAACCTGAGGAAAATCCAAAATATTCGATTCAGTAAAAAAAATATAAGTTGACTCTTCAACTTAGGTTATCTATCAGACCAAAATAGTAATTTGACTTGTTTACAAAAATGCAAAGCATTGGTTAATGAAGTATTACTTAACTATATGGCCTGATCCTATTTATTTCAGTGAATAGTGACGTTTCGACTACGAAATCATCCTTGAATTTCATATTTATTTATGCTGTTTTGTTTGAAAAAACTTAAATGGGGAATAATAATTAAATGGGGACTTCTGGCACAATTTTTATAGCTGGATAGTTGAATAATAAACTAAACTGTACTGCGAAATGAAATCATTAAATCTGGTTGCCCTCTATACTCTACTTAACAAAGGAGTCAGTTTCATTTTATTTAAAATAGTAATGATTTAAATGATGCTCAAAATGTCTTAGTCACTAGGTAACTTACATTGAACTCTGAAACTTATATTTCGAGAAATTGGTTAGATGGTCAAGTGTCTCAGATATAAAACAAATTTAGATCAAGGTGGGAAAACTTTTCAAACCCACTTTAAGGCGACATAATGGTCAGAAAAAATCATTTCCTTTATTTTTAAAACAACAACAACAATGCACAATATATCATGAAATGCTTTTTTAAAAAGTTATTAGGATCTTTGATCTCAGAATAGCTAGCTCGTATATTTAGTGCTGCGATATAATAACCTGGAATTTTTTATTCAAAGACAGTACCGATTTTTTTTTGTAAATGTTCAACACCTTTGAAACACCTTAAATACTAGTTTTTGTTAACAAAAAATCATTATTTGAAGAGATATTTTATCAAATTACTTGATGGCAAACCGGATAACAATCTCGTCAAAATAACAATCTTGTTTTCGAACTGCTAGTTTGATCACATCAATGCCATGACCTTGTCGAGCATCAGAACCAGCATTGGACCGAACAGTTACAGAGTAAGAACCTGTTATACCCGCCTCTCCTGTTCTTTTTCAAGAAAGGAGCTGCTATTTTTTGTTAACTAATTGCATATTTTTTGTTAGTTAGTTTTCAAAATCTTTATTTCTTCATTATTTATAGACTATCATAATAATAGATTATTAAATATTTTTTAATCATAATAAAATTTCAGATTTGTAAGAAATAAGAACTTTAGACTGAATAAACAATGCCAACCTATACTTTCTACTTTGAAATCAACATTGCAGTTTCATAAATCATATTTTTTTTTGTGAGTGTTTGTTTTAGTTTTCAGATTGTGGACTGTAGTTGACATTGCATTTGATGCGGTATTGCAAACATTTTTTGTTCAACTTGATGTTTTCCATCATCAACAGCAGCTAATGCGTTAATTTTACATAGGATACAATTCCTTTGAACTGCATCACCAAAATTCATCAGTCATTTGTTTCAAGCATTCTTTTAAATTGTCACCCTTTATAGTGAAAGCTTTCTGAATCCTGCAGTCAATACTCGATAACTCGAAGTCCCATTGAACAACCAAAAATATTCGACTTATCCGAAGTTCCAGTTATCGAAGTTACTTCCCATTCCTCTCTAGGTACTTAGCATTGGTCGACATGGTTTGATACTATTTATACTATAGTTGTAAGCATTTCAATTTTTTAAATAGCCTTATGTAAACAGCAAGAGAAGAATGGAGTCAAAAGGTTTATTAAAACTCAAATTTAAACAAAATTTGGCCTAATTACATATTAATTAGTACACACACCATGTAAATCTCATTAGGAAAAAAACTAGGATATTTCTTGTTGTTTGTATTTTTATGGTTGTTGGCATTCACAAAGTTACCAAATGTTTGAGGAATTTGAAGTTTTGAGCTGAGTTGTCTTTTTATAGGGGAAATCTGTCACCAAAACTTCGACTTATAAGCTATTCACTTCGAGTTATCGAGACAGTTTTTTTTAAAGAAAAGTATAGAAATGATTCGGGACTTGATCAAAAGTTCGAGCTAGCGGATTATTTGACCTATGGCAAGTTGAGTTATCTAGGTTCGAAGTATTCCCACCAGGCGCGCACCCACGGGGGGGGCTAAAGGGGCTATAGCCCCCCCCTCAAGAATAAAATTACCCAATGTTTTTAAATCGGCCAATCATAAGTTCCTAACAAAACAAGCAACAGCATCTTCTTGTAGTTAGTCAGTGGGTTTGAACATAAAGTCTCCTTCGAATCTGACGTCATAATTGTTCGAAACGCTAAACCCACTATTCCGGCGGCCAAATAGATTTCTAAACGATTACAATGGAAGAACACTGAATAGGTGTTCTCAGTTCTTTTTGTATGATCTTTGATGCATTTTCGTCGTGCGATAGCCAGGGCCGTAAGTTATAGGTGGGAGGGGAAGAGTCCCCCAATAATTAGGTGAGGGGAGCCCCCCCCCCAATAATTTTACAGAAGGCGACGTTAGGAACCCATAGAGCCCATTTCCATTTATTATCATACAAGCGCCCTTTTTAAGTTTTTTAACAATCCATTTTTTTGACAGTTATTTGGCAATAATATTTAATTTTATCTTTATTTTAATTTCTTATTTCACCTTAATATTTTTTAAAACCACTATTTGCGTTGCGCCTTCACTAATAATATAATAAACAACCGATGTTTAAACTGGTATGAAGAACATACTGTTTTCTAAGGGGGCTATATCAAGGCCGTACCCCCCAATTATCAGTGTCTTTATCTTTTTTCCCCGAAATGTAACTGGACCAGCTGGACTAGGCATCACAAGACCGTCTCTGTAGACATGGCTATATGGGATTTTTTTTTTCTGTGCGGGGAAAATCCGTTATCTCGAAGACTGAAGTGATTTTCAAGGAAAGCCGGTGTCCTTGGCAAAGCAATAAAATTTGGTGGGGGATCACAAGATTGACTCTGGGGACAAAAGGGGGCTTGGAAATTGGGGGGCTTGGCTTATAGTTGTACAACTGTCTGCTGTTGTTCCATCTTTCAGTAGCAAGAGACCATCTGCGAAGGGGAGGTCGGTTCCTGGTCGCGTGATTTGAAGTAAATCCTTTCTATTTATTTGCGAGTGTTTTTTTTTAATGAGTATGCGCGTTGTTCAAAAATGAAAGCTAATTTTTATCACTTTTTTCCTTGCTTTTCTAATGCTCATAATTTTCGAAACCTTCTAAACTTCTTAATAAGTACATGGTAAAAGTTAAATATATATCTTTTAAAATAAGTTTCATTTTTAGTCAAAAATAAGGTAAGAAATTACTATTTATTTTTTATTATCGTTATATAATTACTTATTAAATGAATAATTTTGGAGTGTTAAATTGCATATTTTTTCAAATATGTACTTGTACATAAAATATTTTTATTGTGTTTGTTGGGTTTTTGCTTTGCTTGAGTGGAATATCTTTCGTTTATTTCCTTTTATTTTATTATTATTTTAACATTATTTTAAATTACTACTATTATTGCGTTTTTGTACGTATTTTCATAACTTCTTTTCCAAAGTATTTTATTTCTTACCAGTAATTTTTTTAATCTAATAACAGTTTAAAATAGTTTTGTCATCAATTATTCTTACATTTTTAAGTAGTATTACTTTATTAAGTAATAAAACTTGTTAATGAACTGTTGTTTTTAAAACAACTCTAGTAGGGAGCAATTGTTTAAAAAGAACATAAATAAAACATCTCTAATTCTAAGGAGTATTTAAAAAGTTTTTTTTTTTTGGCCCAAGTCCTCGGTCAGCCCCCCCTATAAATATTTTCTGAGTGCGCCACTGATTCCCACTGATTCGAGTAACGTTTTGTCTTCTAGATGACTGAGTGAGCCCGAGTCCGAAAATGGCGCTTCTCTTCCTCTTCTACATCCCTTTGCTCTTTGCAAGGGCTCAAACAGGAGGGCATCACGAACTTCGCAGGGAATTGGCAGTCATCAAGGAATTAGTTTCAGGAGTAGAAAGTAAGTCATCATTTTTGATGGGACTCTAAATGAACAATAGGACTAGCTACTAGTTTAAGACTGATGTTTAATCAATTTTTTTTCGGATCATATCAATTCATTAAGTTATTCATAATTTCCTATCAATAAGCAAAAATATATATTCTACAGAATGATTAAATTTTATTATTGTTATTCATTGTTATTATTTGGGGTTGGGGGATGTACATCGGTTTATCCTTCTTGTTGCGTTAATGTTCTGTTATGTGTTTAGTTTTCCATGGAATAAAAGTATTCTCCGAATATAAGTATTTTTTTCCAGTTCAAATTTCTATATTTTCTTTTGTTCCAATTAAATTTTCTATGTTTTCTTTTCCTCTATTTCAACTTGTGTGCCTTATGTCGGGAATTGTACAGCGATATATCGACAATGCATCGATTATGTCGGCAATTTATGCTTCCAACAAACTTGGTAGTATACCTTTAGTTTAAATATTGGTATTAACTATACTATTATTGTTATTAACTATACATCGAAGTTGTACTCCTTTATCTACCGGCTGGAAGTAATTTCGCACTTTTGTCTAAGCAAAATGTATCCCAAAATGTTCGATCTTCCCCTTGGCACTGATTGGCGTTGTAATGTTTTGTTCTTCCATAGCTGGATGAAACTGGGTTTCATTATTTATACCATCTGATCCTCAATCTTACACTTACGCACGATTGTTTTTGCGTAATATGTTGGTACAATTATCATTATCGAATACTTAGTTGTTCTGCCTCCTGGGCCGTTATAGAAGTAAATGGGTTAAATACATTATTTTCAAATGCTCCATTTCTATTTCTAGAAAAAATCGAACTGTTGGTGGCCGCCGATTCCGGACTGAAGACCATGGAAATCTCCCTCCATTCCTTGACGACCAAAGTCACCGACCTCAACAGGAAGAGCCAGCTGTTGAGCGAGATACATCAGGAGAGCGCGCATCGGAGGAACGCGCTTCAGAGGATGGCGCGAGCAGCTGAAGAAGCAACGAGAAGGCTCGAGAAGAGGAGCGACGCCATGGTCGAGCGGCTCGACAGGCTCGGCGAAAACGTGCACGCGCTTCTGCAGGTTGTTAGCTTTATGCTGAGTCTGTTCTAAGAAAATATAGACTAGAGACACAGAATTTTTTTTGGGGGCAACCTAAGGAGACTTTTGAGTATAATCGATCGTATGGTGAATGGTCAATGCCTGAATACAAAGCAATAGCTATGAGCTTAAATAATTTAAAATAATCATACATTTTACTGAGCTTGTGTATTTTAATGGTAATATAGACTAAATGCTATATCTAATGGTAATATAGACCGCAAAATATAGACTAGAGGCACAGACAATTTTTGGGGCCAACTAAGGAAACTTTTGTGCATAATTGATCGTATAGTGAATGCTCAATGCTTGAATACAAATCAAAAGCTATGAGCTTAAATAATTTAAAATAATCATACATTTCACTCATTTTACTGAACTTGTGTATTTTAAATGTGATGTAGGCTAAATGCTATATCTAATGCTAATATAGACCGCAAAATATAGACTAGAGGCACATACATTTTTTGGGGAAACCTAAGGAAACTTTTGAGTATAATTGATCGAATAATGAATATTGGTTAATGCCTGAATACAAATCAAAAGCTATGAGCTTAAAAATTGTTCTATCTTTGAAACTAATGCGAAGCTGCAAAATGAAACAATTTACTAAAGTTTCACGGGCACCCCATATGCATATTTTCAACTAAGAATAGATTTTAATTTCTTTTCATTAAAATTTCAAATATATTTCGTTTTCTTACATCGTGTCTCGGTTATTTCTTCTACACAGGTGGCGAGCCGTCAGCTCATGCAGGCAGATGACCCCCCTAAAGAGGGCGAGTCCCCCGGCCGCATCTTCCGCAAGCTGTGGCGCAAGGTGGGATCCAAATTACAACCAATGTACAAACAAATGTTTTAATTTATACAAAATAAATATTTAAATAAATTAAATTATAAATCAATGTTTAAAATATCTAAAATTATCACAAATGTTTAAAATATATTAAATTATCATCAATGTTTAAAATAGATTAAATTAAAATAAAAAACTTATTTAAATGAAAAAAAGATTAAATTATTTAAATAAAAAAAGATTAAATTATTTAAATAGAAAAGATTAAATTATTTAAATAAAAAAAGATTAAATTATTTAAATAAAAAAAAGATTAAATTATTTAAATAAAAAAAGATTAAATTAAATAAAAAAACTCAATTAAATGTTTATGATAAATGCTTTAAAACAGCGATTCTCAACCTGATGGGCCACTTCTGTGGGGGGACTCCAATTATCCAAACGTCGTTAGGTTAAAATTTCACCAGTTAAATATAATCCTACTGTAAAATGTTTTTGCTACACTTTCAAAAATGAATGCTCAAAACCGCCGAAATTTTCCTTAATTTTGACGATTCGTTTACTGGCAAATGCTTCGAGTTTTCGTTTCCTCAAAGTGAGGAAATTTGAATCGTCATTTTTATAAGGATTTGAATGTCGTCTAATCTAAAGAAATATTTCGTCATTTTTGAGCTTGTGAGTACAACAATGAGATTTAGTTTCCTCAAAATCAAGATACAGAATCGTCAAATCACGATCGTAAAAGTGAGGATTCGCGTTCATTCAAAAGTCAAGTGATAGTTTGACGAAACAATCCTCAAAATTAACGAAATGAGGCTTGAGGATTCATGAATCGTCAAAAATGAAAGTATAATTTTTGAGAGTGTACCCTGTAGGGGATTTTCCCACCTTGAGCTAACAAACCCCCTTCTTTGTTATTTCTTGTGCTAACAAAGACTAATTTTTACTAAGATGACAGAGCCCTTGCTGAAGGTAGGCGCCAGGGTGGACGCCCTCGAGGAGGCCTCAGCCCGCCGCCACAACGCCACCCTCGCGCGTGTGCGGGAGGCGGGACGTTCCTGCGCGCGGCACCTCAGCAACGCCACGGAGGCCCGCCTCATGGCCCTGGAGGCCGCCTGCACCTCCTCCTCCTCCTCCCATTCCTCCTCCTCCTCCTCTTCATCGGGCTTCTCCTCCTCCTCCAAAGTGGGGAAGGTGGGGACGAGCGAGGCGCAGAGGGGGGAGCCTGCTCGGGACTGCTCGGCCCTGCAGAGGGGGCAGGGGGGAGGAGGGGTGTTCCACCTGCATCCCCCCGCTGCCCCTGAGCCCTTCGCGGCCTACTGTGATTTTGAAACTGATGGAGGAGGGTGGACGGTAAGTAAATAGTACTCTAAAAAATAGAGTTTTTTTATGTCATTATTTAAGCGCAAATACAAAATAAATAGGATTTTTTCTTTTTTCATAATTTTTTTCAAATATGTAAAAAATATGCTTTGAATATTTGTACGAAAAAATACTCGTGAAAATGCTTCCTGGCTGCCATACGTGGTATCTGTGACCTCACTAGTGGTCAGTACGTACAATCAATTACTTCGCCGACCCCAAACGTTGAGTAATTTCACATCTCGTTTGTATTTGTCAAAGAATTATACACTTCATACAATCACTAGCAAGTAATTTGACGAAAAGAATAGAAATCGGTGTTGTGGCCCCCATTCCCTACCCACAATTACTACCTAAATGCAGAACATTGCCCGGCACCTGTCCAAAGTCACGGCGGCCCGCCTCATGGCCCTTGAGGCAGCCTGCACCTCCTCCTCCTCCTCATCGGGCTTCTCCTCCTCCTCCAAAGTGGGGAAGGTGGGGACGAGCGAGGCGCAGAGGGGGGAGCCTGCGAGGGACTGCTCGGCCCTGCAGAGGGGGCAGGGGGGAGGAGGGGTGTTCCACCTGCATCACCCCGCAGCCCCGGAGCCGTTCGCGGCCTACTGTGATTTTGAAACTGACGGAGGAGGGTGGACGGTAAGTAAACAGTACTCTAAGAAATAGAGTATTTGATTTTTTTGACGTCATTAATTAAACGCAAGTACAAAATAAAAAAGGACTTTTTTCCTCTTTTCATAATTTTTTTTTTCAAAAACGTTAAAAGTGAACTTTGAAAATTTGGACGAAAAAGTAAGCGTTAAAATGCTTCCTGGCTGTCACGGGCTATCTGTGAATTCACTAGTACGTACAATCAATTACTTCGCCAACCCCAAACGTTGAGTAACTTCACATCTAGCTTGTATTTGTCTTTCTCTTTCGACAATTATTAGTAAGTAATTTGATGAAAAGAATAGAAATCGGTGTTTTGTGCCCCCCATTCCCTATTCACAATTACTACCTAAATAAAGAACATGAACCCGACACCTGACGAAGCCACTGAGGCCCGTCTCATGGCCCTTGAGGCAGCCTGCACCTCCTCCTCCTCATCCCATTCCTCTTCCTCCTCATCATCATCGGGCTTCTCCTCCTCCTCCTCCAAAGTGGGGAAGGTGGGGACGAGCGAGCCGCAGAGGGGGGAGCCTGCTCGGGACTGCTCGGCCCTGCAGAGGGGGCAGGGGGGAGGAGGGGTGTTCCACCTGCACCCCCCTGCAGCTCCGGAGCCCTTCGCGGCCTACTGTGACTTTGAAACTGACGGTGGAGGGTGGACGGTGAGTGGTCAGGGTTTCAACATCTATGTACTTTCGTCTATTTATAAATACGTTATTTCAAGAATAACATGAATCGAATCGTTTATCTCGGAAACTACTTAAGTGACAAGTCACTTTTCAGGTTTTTGAAATAAACAATTCAATGTAACGCACTTTGGGTTGTGACCAAACCAAACTAAAATGATCACATCCCTATGTCAATATTGCTATATGTTGCTGTAGTACGAGAAATCCAGTCACAACCAAAAGTGTGTTAAATTAAATTGTTTATTTCAATAACCAGTCAAGTGACTTGTCACTTAGGTGGTTGAATGATTCAATTGTAAGAATGATTCAATGTAATAAATGATTCAATTGCAAGAGGCCGCTGGTTGCGGATTGAAAACCATGTAAAGCTCTCTTCATTTTCTGAAGACCCAATACAATTGAAGAGCTTAAGGGAAGAACGTACGTGCTAAGTGAAATGATTTAAAAAAATTTGAGAACTTAGTGTCAATAAATATATTGTTCTGCGTATACTTTTTACCGTATGCAAGTACCGTTTTTAACGGATCTAAGTGCAAATTAAAGACTTAGCGCCCCATTTTCTCTTTTTCACTTTTTTTGTCACTTGTTCTTCCACTGATCTCTTCAGTAATTTCGTGAATGGGTAAACTTCAGTATCCAGGGTATTGACGGGGACCATTGTTGAAAGAACTAAATAATTTGAACCCATAAGGAAGTATACTTAAATGACTAATTACATTAGGGCCAAAATGGTCCATTCATTGTTGTGGGTTACTGCAGTTTACCTAAAAAAGGCAGAATTCTAATTTGCAAACATTTAAAAAGAGGTTGGTTGGTCGACATATACATTCAGGTTTGTGTGCTTGGTCAAAGACACGTTTAAAAACATTGAATAGTAAGATAGACACGACACACACACATAAGTGGATCCATTTAATTTTTAAAGACAGATGCCAACTAGAGGATCCCCAGAATTGACATGTCTCTCCAATGGCATTGCTTTGGTATGGGTACTTGGAGAACTTTGTGACCACGAAGGATTTAACGTGCACCAGTCACCATTAGCGTACACGTGGGTCTTCGAAAAGCTTAGGGGCTCGAACTCGCACCCTTAGGGATGCCAGTTCAAGACATAACCGACCAGGCTTTCCCGGCCACTAAAGGAAGTTATTTGAGATGTTTGTAACCATTACCTAAGACCTATCTCTCCTATATCATGAAACTTATTGTAATTCAAATGCGCAGTCATTATATAACCGTCAATAACTGACATATACAAGCTCTAACTCTATAACAATAAGTTAACAAAACTTTTAGGCAGTTTATTGAATTTTAACATTGATAATTCAAAGTCAATGATACACTTGTAGCTGATAATAACTGAATGTCTAATGATGCTTAATATATGATTCACGAAACTACAAATGCATTTATTTTTTTAATATATCATTGCGAATTTAGGATTCTAACTACACTTATTAAATTATATATAAAAAAGTATTAAAAGGTTCAATTTTGCTTTTTTTTAACTAACATATTCAAGAACTGGTAACAGAGTGGCAATTTTTCAACTTATTTTTTATTAGTTGGGGTTGGGTGACCATACATACTGCATTACGCAGTATCAGATTAGTTTGTCATTCAGCTATCTATAGCTAGAAAAATTGTACAATTAGCCTACAATTATTTTTTTTTGCATTGGATTCTAGCACACGTTGAAATGCATTTTGAAGTGGATTCCAGCACACGTAGGTAAAAATCCAAATTAAGCAAAATTTAACAGCAGATGTTTTAAAATTAACCACCAATAGGGTAACTGCGACCATCCTAACTAAATTAAGGACATGTTACTTCAAAAGGAAGGAAATCCAAAATGATGGAACTAGGAAATACTCCAGCTGCAGAAACTGCCCCGACTCGGAACTGGATCCACTGTCTGCAGATCGCTGAAGCAGTCTATCAGACCTTTGGCCCCATATAATCTTTATCCATGGGCACGACATCATCATCATCATCAATTAATTTTTTTAATCGTTTTCTTTAAGCGAGAACAACGTACATAAAATATGATTTATGAAAATGTAATGATGATTTCATTTTACATTTAATCTTTGAAATAAATCTGGACACACTAATTTAAAGTGCTCAAAAATGTATGCCTTTCTCTATTTCTAGGTGATTCAGAGGAGAGGCGACTTCGGGGATCGCCTCAACTTCACCCAGAACTGGGAGGTGTACAAGCACGGCTTCGGGGACCCGCAGCGCGAGTTCTGGCTAGGCAACGAGAAGATGCACTGGCTCACGACCGCGGACAACTTCAAGCTGAGGGTAGAGCTGCAGGACTTCGAGGAGAACTCGGCCCATGCTGAGTACTCGAGGTACTCACACTTTAACCTCTTGCGACCTGGCTCCCCCATTTGGGGACATTTTTTAAAACATCCCCACAAACAATTAACGCGTTAACTAGTTCCGAAATTGACCTGGTCCGATAGAAGAAGATCCAAGTATAGGTTTTCAGCCTTTGATTACAGGTATAAGCCATTTATTTCTATAAATAATGGAGTTGAAAGAGGGTCAACACGATATTAGAGTTCTTAAAAAAATTATTTAAATTTTTTTCAAACTTTTCAAAACGTTTAGTAGTTAATTTTAAAGGCATTTTGCATGAAAAACAATGTTAAAGTAATCTGGTAACTACAAATAAGTGATACGGCCTTTTTTGTGGCATTTATAGCACAAAAAATGCGGCCCTAAGTAACCATAAACATATTAAAAAAAAATTCTTTGCATAGCGTACTTCTTTTTAAACATATATTTGTATGAAAAGTATGCTTAGATTAAGTATATAAGTGTAGGATTTTTCTCGGGTCTTAAGATTTTAATGATTTCTGCGCATTTGAATTGTTTGAAAGGATCAAAACTAAAAATATTTGAATTGATAAGTACTGTAGAAAATAAATTTCAGTTTAAGAAAATTTAAAATTGTATAGGTATAACTATTGTGAGTGATTGTCAAAATAAATTGTCATAGTACTCACACCACCTTCATTTCATTTGAATTGTTTGAAACGAATCCAAAGTTAGTGGATTTTAACTGATCAGAAATGTAGAAAAAATTTCAGTTTTAAAGCTTTAAAATTGTGAAACTTAAAGTGAGACAAGTATTACAAGGAAATTTTTTATAAACTACCTTTAAACTTACATTGTATCAAAAAATTATCAATATATTTCTATACCTGGTCTTGCGCTCGATAAATTGAATTTATAAATAAGCATACAACTAATTGGGATAAATATTAAGCTTATCTACTGGTTGAATTGAAATATCTTCGTTAAAATTGCAGGTTTTTGGTCGAAGACGAGAACAAGCAGTTCCGGCTGTCGGTGGGCGGATACAAGGGCAATGCCACGGATTCCTTGAGCCTCCACGACCAGAAAATGTTCTCCACGTACGATAGGGACAATGACGAAGTCGCCTCGTGCTGCAATTGCGCAGACACTTTCAAAGGAGGCTGGTGGTACTATAGGTATGTAAAATCATTTTTTTTTAAAATAGTTCTCGTGTAGCTCTAGTGTGACGATAGTTCAAAACTAATTAACCTTTTCTTTTGACAATGTGCAACCACTTTTAAAGCAACCTATATTGTTCGTTGTTCCCAACCTATTGATTGGGTGACAACGAACTATTCCCCAAATGTTCCTTTTATATTCGACACAGTGTTGTTGAAGTATTAGATTTTGTATTTATGATTAATATCTTTTACATATTATTTTTATTTGTTAAGGATTTGTTCATTAATGTATTTATTATTTAATGTTCAAATACTAACAAGGAATGGGTGTAAATGTTTGTACTTGTCTTACCTTATTATAATAGATTTTTTAAAAATATTAATACCAGGATTATTTTATTATAATGCATCGCATTATAAATCGACATTGAAGCAAATCTGTAACAAAATTATGTTGGTTAAATGTAAGTACTGTCCCTTGTCCAAAATACACATTTCTCAATTTCAATATGCACCATAAAAAGCTAGTTTATGAGTCACATTATTACTGTCGACTTTGGAAGCAGAAAGTTGAACCGTTTTCTATTATTCTAGAATTTAGAATTATTCTAGAATATCAAACTCTTTGTATGTGTTTCCGATGTTTTGAAGCCAATCTGAACGGCTTTAACACCCATTGTAGATTTTTTAAACCCAACAATATACCTTAGATTAATTTGATTTTGAAAGTCAACTTCTTTGCATGTTTCAGATGTTCAGAAGTCAACTTCTTCTTTACATGTTTCAGATGTTTCGAAGCCAATCTGAACGGCCCCTACCACCCGGAACCGACAGAAAACGGCTACTTCCTCGGGATCATCTGGGAGAGGTGGAAAGGAGACTACTCTCTGAAATCTGCCGAAATGAAAATTCGACCACTGGCGTTCGAAGAACATGTGCTGCATTTACCGACGGACGATTAGGTACTTAATAAAACTCAATTTCCTCTCCGTGAGATGGAGGCCGAATTCATAAGTCGAATGAGACACGAATCCAACGGACATCACAGAACAGTTTTCGCAAGTGTTAGGTGTGTCTCCGTTTTTTATTATCCGTCATTGTTTCAAGGAATGACTTTTTGTTTGCATTCAGTGACGGCGTGACCGCCTGATAAACCCAGAAAGAAGAGGTGTTTAGAATGGGAAAATCACATGCACGTGTTCTATGTGTATAATTATGTGTCACGTACCAGACATTTTTATGTAGTAGAAATACTTCAAAAAATGAAAAAAAGGAGCATTGTCAAATTTTTTAAGTGTGAGAGAGTAAATCAATTAAACGGTGAAGAGAAAAATGGAATGGTTTAGTAGTTCTTCTCGAAGATGGATTGGACTTTACGATAGCTTGCACTTAAATGTCAATTACTGTTGGCTAATGTTGCTAACGAATGCTTTGTACAAAATATACTGAATGATTTATTATCATCCAGAGACCTTTGAGAATACATTTGGTTTCGATATATTCTCGGCAAAATTGGAAATATTTCAATAGGCAATGGGATCATCTATAGAGCTCTTGTAATCTGAGTGCCAAACTAGGCAACGAGGGTTGCCCAGAAAGTGCAACAAAAAATGGCTGTCACTTCCAGGAATTAATGTTTTAGGTAAAATATGACCTAACATAGAAATTTGAGAAAATAGATAAGAACGTTTATACCAACTGAAAATTTTATTTCCTCAAAACAAGCGATCAAACTATAACTAGGGATTATGTGATTTGACAACACCAATCCAACGGGAAAAATGTGGTCATCCATATTGAACCTGATGCGCATCCACGTCTCTTGTAAATAATAAATTTGACGTGTGAATGTGATTTTAAAAGAAAAAAAAACACTTTGGTGACTTACTTCATAAGGATTCATAGAAGAAACTCATTCTGAAGCATCATGAACGCCACTAAAATTTTGAACTCTCATAGAGAACTTTTTGCGCCTTTAATTAAAAAAAAATTACAGTAAAGTCCAGCTTATCCGAAAGGTACGGGACCAAAATTAGTAATCAAAAATAAAAAATTACTGCATATTATGGGAAATAAATAAACTTTGTAAGTAAGTTTTTTTTGTGTATTTATTTATGCGTATGCATTTGATATTTTTGCAAAAAAAAATCCCAAGCCATTCGGTTAAACGGAATTTCGGATAACTGTTATTCCGATAAACGGGACTCTACTGTATCAGCACTATTTTGGAATCCCGTATTAGTATATTCGACAGTACATGAGCGATTTGCAAAAAATACATCCATTTGCTGTAGCTGCAAAAAATGGAATTTTCAAGCTGAATCAGTGTGAGATGAGTTTGTACATTAATATTACAGGAGCGTCACTTGGCCATATATTAGCATTGAAAAACTAAAACCAAAAAAACAGCTGCGTGGACATAGTTTTACAAATGACTCAAATATCTTCGAATAATCTTGTTACAAAGGTAATTCAAAAGGAAGACACAAGAAACATACTACGTATTAAGAGTTCCAAATCTTTTATGAAAATGAATGATTTCCAGTGCACCATTAACGTTATTTTTAGAGTAAACTGCGAGAAAAACGACGCAACTTGGTTCTAAACCTTTAGCATGCTAGTAACTCAATGACTTCTGAGACTAAGTATTTATTAGGTCTTAATGTTTTATAAGTGAATACAAATACAAGCATTCACTAAGGCTTGTATTTGTATTGACTGACAAAGTGGTTCATTGCAAGTTAATTTTTTTTCATATAGAATAAGAAATGTGTGTGTGTAATATTATACTTGGGGACATAATAACAAGCTGTCAAAATTCTATTATCTTTCTTTAGTCAATGCTAAAACTAAACAAAAACTCTTTATTTAATGTCAATCGTAAAACTAAACAGTATAATTTGAAATCGAAAAAGAGAAACCCAAGCTATGAAGGGGGAATGGGTGCGGTCTTCAAACAGCATGTCTCCAAACTCAAGTTCCTCAGTGTTAATCCAATGGGAATAAAACTATTTTCTCTGTCACATTTTCTCCGGCTGTATTGAATATTTTTACAAACGTTTTTTTTTCAAACAATAAATGTAGATTACTTACAGGTCTCTATAATCCTACTTTTAATTGCTTCGAATACTTTTTATAAAACAATTTATTGAAAGTTTAACAAAAATATACGAACCAGTTTCAAAAAGTTGGATTGTCGGGACCTGCAAGTCAGCTACATTTATCACATAAAAAATCAGCTTGTAAATATTCAATACCGCCGGAGAAATGTGGCAGAGAAAACATTTTTTTCTCCATTGGATTAGCACTGATGCACTTAGCTTTGGAAACCCACTGTCCAACGCACCCATTCCCCTTTTACATTTAAGATTCACACAAAAAAATTCTTGAAAAGGATTTCACTAGTCTGAGAATTTCAACAAGTCTGCAAACGAAAAAGCTTATTTTCGGACAAGAATTTCAAATATGTAAACACTTTTTTTTTTCTTCTCTAATCTCACTTAAGGATTTTGGATGTTCCCCCAAGGATCGGTATAATATCTTCGTCGTAAATAATATTTGATACTTTTGGTGATACTTCTGTTAACTGTGGCAATAATATTTGTCTAATCCAAATTTAACGTGTTTAAATGTTTGTTTATTGTGTTAATATGTTACTTTAATTGTATATATTTATTTACAATTGTTTTATTTTTGTGTGTTTGTATTTTGTATATTCTCTAATTAAGACATCGCTTATGTCTGTACGAGAATTTCTTTCAATAAACAATAAACTATCAAGATTTTT
The DNA here is from genome assembly GCA_023701765.1 of Hylyphantes graminicola. Taxonomy (NCBI): domain Eukaryota; kingdom Metazoa; phylum Arthropoda; class Arachnida; order Araneae; family Linyphiidae; genus Hylyphantes; species Hylyphantes graminicola. The sequence continues at coordinate 62,658,365 of CM043115.1, forward strand.
GCTAATGTGAATTTATTGAAAATAAAGAAATATCATTAATGTTACTCTTCTTCAATTTTCTCTAGATAAATAATTCCAGGTGCAGGTTCTTTCAATAAACAATAAACTAGCAAAATTTATTGCTAATGTGAATTTATTGAAAATAAAGAAATTTCATTAATGTTACGTCTTCTATTTTCTCTAGAGAAATAATTCCAGGTGCATGTTCTTTCAATAAACTATCAATATTTTCGCTAATGCGAATTTATTGAAAATAAAGAAATCTCATTAATGTTACGTCTTCTATTTTCTCTAGAGAAATAATTACAGGTGCATGTTCTTTCAATAAACTATCAATATTTTCGCTAATGCGAATTTATTGAAAATAAAGAAATCTCATTAATGTTACGTCTTCTATTTTCTCTAGAGAAATAATTCCAGGTGCATGTTCTTTCAATAAACTATCAATATTTTCGCTAATGCGAATTTATTGAAAATAAAGAAATTTCATTAATGTTACGTCTTCTATTTTCTAAAGAGAAATAATTCCAGGTGCATGTTCTTTCAATAAACAATCAAGATTTTTCGCTAATGTAAATTTATTGAAAATAAAGAATCTCATTAATGTTACGTCTTCTATTTTCTCAAGAGAAATAATTCCAGGAGCATGTTCTTTCAATAAACAATAAACAATCAAGATTTTTCGCTAATTTAAATTTATTGAAAATAAGGAAATCTCATTAATTTTAAGCATTTTATTTTCTCTAGAGAAATAATTACAGGTGCAGGTTCTTTCAATAAAAAATAAACTATCAAGATTTTTTGCTAATGTGAATTTATTGAAAATAAGGAAATCACATTAATTTTATGTCTTATTTTCTCTACTGAAAAATTCCAAATAACCTCAGATGCCCCTTTTAAATGACATCGCTTAGACAATATGTTAACAAGTAATTCGAAAATATTTTGGAGGCCAAAATATCATAAAAGGTATAGTATGTAAAAAAATGAAAATTTGCAATAATTATTTGGCATTCTTCAGATATTTTTAAAATCACGTCCTTAAAATTTAGTTTTTAAATGAACTTCCATTTCCTTGCAATTTTTGAATTGTTTTTTTCTTCTTTTTTTTTATCAAGCGTTTTTTTTGCATTGTATTTGTAAAGTTTCCTGGGTATGATGTGAAACAAAAGGTTCCAAAAGAACTAAAATAGCCTTCTTTCTTATTTCTTAAATACTTACTGAAATTCTTATCGAAAAGTAGGAATGTAACTGTAAATTTCTCACAAGATTTATAAACCTTAAAAAAATCTCCAAAGACAGTATCCGGGATTAATTTAAACTTTTAAAAGCTCAAAAAATTGCCTATTTTCTTTCTTAAATTAAGTTGAAATTCTTTAACATTGCTAAAATTGTTTTTCGAAGAATAATTATGTAAAATTGATTGTGAAATTCTAGCTTCCATTCTGGTGATATTTGAAGGAAAAAAATTATACTAACCAGCTTTTTATACAAATAAAGGGGAATGCCTTGAATTTTTTAGTAATTAAATAATGAAAAAATCGAAATACACATGTGCTACATTTTATGACGACTTCCCAAACAGAACCATATGACAAAAAGGAATTTTCCTTCAAATATTAATTTTAAATAAAGTTTCTCATGCTATAGTAAATGTGGCAACAACGATTTAATATGCTAAAGAAAAAATTTCAATGCTAATTCAATGGGTAATTTGTCGACAGACAGTAGACAGATGTCCATCCGGACGTACATCCGCGCCATCCGTACTTCGCGTGATATATTTCCTGGACAATTGTCATTAATGAGTTAACAAATCGCCATTATATTTGTTTATGTCCTGAGAAGGATGATTTTGGCGCTAGGATGACGCTAGGATACACACACACACACACATTAAATGGGAGATGATAAACTTGGTATTTTCATTAACAAATTTAGTTAACAATAAGCCAATGATATGTCAAATATACATTCTTAAAACAAAAGAGTGAAATCCACTCCAGTAGGAGAAGTGCATTTTCGTCACTGGAAAGAAGTGAATATTATTTCAGACTGAGTTAAAATCACTCGTTTGGAGTGATCTTGTCGGAGGTTTAACACACAAAGGATCCACTTCTTTCGGGGAAGTGCATTTTCAAGACTGGAGGAGTGAAAACAACTCAGACTGAGTTAAAATCGCTCTTTCGTTTTAAGAGTGTATAACAGTGAATTTTTTAAGAATTTTTCACTGGGCGACATTGCTTATAAAAAGATGGGGGGGGGGGGAGAGCTTTGCGTAATAAGAATAGGGTGGTCATTTCATGGTAATTCTCTAGTGAAATTTTAATCTTTCATTAATTGGGGGGAAAGACCCTATATTTTTCTTATACACTAATATATTACACAAAGCATTTTTAATATTAACTAAATTATTATTATCTGAAAGAGTAGCCAATTCATATCAAATCTTCTAATAGTGTAAACCTTGACACCTAAAAGGGGATTTTTTTTATATTAGTGCATTTTAGTAATTTCTAGTAAAATCAAAAGAAAAATAATATAAATTAAAATGATTTTACAATTTCTTCGTTTAGTAATTTACTTTAAAAATTAAGTTAACTGTGTAAAAAGGTTTTTGATGTCAAAAGTAAATTTCGTCAGTCTATTTCTGTTTTTTTATTTTTATTTAAAAAAGAAAAGTTTGAAATTTTTAAAAATTAATTCTTTCATTTGCAAAATTATACAACAAAATTATTTTTTTCAAATTCACGGATGATACTCATCTACAGTAGATGATATTAGTGAATCAACAGAAGTGTAATGTTTAGTTATTATATACATTACTTTTAAAAAAAAAAATCTATATTTTGCTGTTTCAATAAAAATAAATGTAAATAGTATAGTACTACACAATTGTCTTACTTACAACACTTAGCGTTTATTTGAGGAAATGATAAAATTGCATTCAAATTGCCTAAACTAATATTTTTTGTCAATTTCCATTAACAATACATGCAGATTTAAGGGTTTTAAAATGTTGATTACAGATAATTTATAATTTTTTTAAAAATATTTCGTTGCTTACGAGTTAAATTAATCTTGATAGTGCCACAAAAATTGGCTCTTAGTTCAAGGGAATATGCCGAGTCTCCAAGAGCACTATCAAGAAAGCAGCCCCGTCGGAAAAACAACAACAAAATTAATCCTGGTTGATGAAAACAACATTTGTATGCTTGAATTTTACTTATTAAAGAGCTAAAAGTAAATTTAATGTATCTTAGGTCATTTTTATTTTTTTAAGTCATGTATCTCCCCATATTTGGTTTTTATTTTTAAACTAATATACTAGTTCCAATAGGAACTAATAATTGATTTTATGATACCCGTTTAATGTTTATAAGTTACAAACTTTAAATAAACTCAGTCGCAGATATAAGAGTATCTGAAACAATCACCCTGGGTACACATATCTTAACTGTATTTTACAGGATTGTAATTGGCAATGAATATTTTATATTATGCAAAAGAATAAAAACAAATTCGTATGGTAATAAATTATTTGTGGAATAATATCTTAAATAAAATGGGTTGGTTTAATTTTTTAACGAATTAAAATATTTCGGGTAAATAGGACATGTTTGTGTAGTACGTGAAACCCCAATAAATATTTTAATTGAAACTACACAAGTCTAGCAACTAAAAAAATGGAAATATTACAAATTATATTAGCACTTCTTCGAACTGTATTATTGCATCATATTTGTTGCTTCAAATAATATATAATTTTATCGTTATTTGGTTTTTGTTAAATTTTCAAGCATCCCCTACACATCTTCTTAATCATCAAAAGTTTATACCATTTTCAAACACCAAAATTATTAAAAAATACATTTATAAGATAAATATATTAACGGCACAAAAACGTACCTTTAAACAGAAATATTTATTTTGCGACGAAAGGCTAGATTCAACGAAACATAAGATTAGAGCAAAATTTTACGTGTTAAGAAGACATTGCCGTACAAAGACTATAAAAAAGATCTACAACCACCTACACTCAGTTGACCATTTCCATGTTACCAAGCTTTTCGAGTGACTTTTAGGATGTTTTCTCGTGTTACAAACTAGATTGTAACTATAATCCCCCTTTCGTAGGAATCCCATTTGCTTTTGTACTCAGCCAATTAAAAAAGCAAGGAAGAATTACAATGAAAATACGAAGCTTGTTTGTTACAATAAGCTACCAATTTCTATTTCTGATAAGTTAAACTGATTAGGAAAACTGAAGACACATTAATATAATACAGAAAAATACTCAGAATTGAAAATTTTAGGGATAATTGCTAAAAGTCTTTTGTCCACCTTCGTAAGTGCCCCATTCACCCTTCAATGTCGCCCAGTGATTTGATTTTCATATTACTAGGCGACATTTTTCTTTCACTGGGCGACATTAGTGTCGCCCAGTCACTATGTTAAAAAATTCACTGGTGTATAAAGCCAGGTATTGTCTTGGTAATATTTTTGATTTCACCTTTCGGTCGAAAATAAAGCAGATTATTTTACAAATATATTTGAGTAGGAGTTGAGAAAAATGAATCTTAGAATCAAACAAGTAACGGTTATTCAGAACCACTTACCCCACACTAATTAAGCACATTAGAAAGAACATCGCCGACTGCTTTTAGCTTTTAAACAACTAAAATTAGCCAATTCAAATCATTTTCTTTAACAGACTTGATTAATAGTATTTATTGTTTGTTCCCCCTGTAAAAGGTTAAATCAAGAAAATTAATTTTAATTACTAAATGAAAATAACGAAGGATACTTAAGAAAACATTTGACAAATACATGATCTCGATACATTTATATAAAGGTATAGAGGGTGATTAATATGGGGGGAGGGGGGGGGACACCAACCTCAAACAGTGCAATTTTATGTCAGAGGAATTTAAATTATACTATTTATTATGACCAAGTAGTTTTAAATCAGATATCGGCATTATTTTTATAGTACGGCTCTTTTAGAACCATTTTTCCTAAAACTTGTTTTTTGTTATAAAGTATCTCATACTCCCCCCCCCCCCCATGTCATCTCATACTCATCAACACTCATGTGTTGTGGTTCTAAAGTACGACGCCCGTCGCCAATAGCTCTCGTGTAGTTCTAGGGCGACGGTAATTCAAACCTAACCTAACTCATGTGTTGTTGTTATCATCACAGTGGTCTGTATTTGGATCTATTACATGTGAAGCTACTTGGCCGAAGTCACTAAACGCTCAGGTATTACGAAAGTAAATAACCTGCATCTTTTTTTTTTGTATATTAGTCTGTGTTGTGGACAAAACTTGAAACGTAAGGCTTTTGGTTGTAATAACTAGTGATACCCGAGAGCCGTGGCCATGTGTTACGTTTTGTGTGGTGACAGAAATGCTGAATAAAAATAAATTATTGTCTTCTGTTCTCGATTTGATAAATCAAAGTCAAGTGGGACCAGAGCATCAATCTTAGCACTGCTCAGAGTAAATGCAGGAATGAAATCTAGAAGGAAATACGTCCCCTCAAGTACGCAGATTGGTGACGGGTCTCGTATTTTAGATCCACGTGCAAGTGACGTGGTCGATACCAATGCATAAGAGAGACTAGGAGCGTTTACATGAGCCATCGAATCCATGGAATGCCCAAACCCCATTAGGCGGAAAAGAGGTTGAACAGGATTTCTAACCTAAATGATAGTCTGTGGCCGAAAACATGGTATGAAACATGAAACCTCCTTTAATTTAAGGTTTGCGAAATCCCCCAATGAACCCTGCGATTCCGGATCTGTCTGGGAGAAAATCCCTAAGTGGGAAAAATTGTTGAGTTTGCTCTTCAATCCACGGATAAGATGGCTCAAGTAAACGCGACTTTAGTAGAATTGATTGTACTGACATCAATAGTTTACTGGCGCTCTAGTTCCATTTTATCCAAACAACCAAAATAAACAAAGAATGTGTACATTTTATTTCATGGCGAATTTGGAGGAGTATAAACATTTTTTTGAATTTATGCAAATTTGGCTTTAAATACTACGTTGTGGTTCCTTGGACAGCCTATCACGGTTGCTCAATTAACTTTCTAGAAATAGATGAGTAGTTATATAAGCAGACACCTTTATCTAATGCTAAAAGCCCAAGCTACATGTAGCTATGACTAAGTTCGTGGCTGTTGTGAGACCTTTTCATTAGCTTCAGAATTGGTCTGTCAAGATAAGATTTTCCGGCAACCAAGGTAAATCGCCATTTTGGGTTTTATAGTTATCTCTTATTTTATTTTCAAAGTGGTTGTAGAATTTTGTGTTAAGAAAGTTTAGTCCCCAGTGAAATATTTATGCGCATATATAAAATACCGGTTTTTATGTGACTTCAAAGCACTCGAGTCATTAATTATATAAAAGATGTGGTTAAACTCTCGAAATAACTTTTGATTTCTTTTGTTTAAAATTCACTCGTTATACCTTTTTGTAACTAAATAATTACTATTTAAGTTTGACTCGCACACGTTTGCAACTCTTACTTCAGAAAAGAAAAAAATGTAGTCTAATTTAAACGCTAACGCGTATCTTTTAGTCCTAGCATAATTGGACCCGTGCTTTTAATAAATGAAATTTCTCTTAAAATTAAGTAGTATAATTTTATCTAGAGTACTGTTTCTTATTAACCGTTTGGCTTTTCTTTTATTACAGGTCTTGGCTCTTGCTGCTCCATTGCTTCGTGTAACTTCGACTCGTTTAAAGACTGAGTGACTTGGTTGCAATTCATGTTTGTTAGTCTTTCCCTATTGCCTCTGTCAAAGGTCCAACTACGGTAAGTTTGTAACTCTAGATATTGCTTGTTATTCACAATTTCTTAACCAAATATTTGTCAATTGAACTTAATCTAAAACTAAACTAGGTGTTTGAAGACTAATAAAATGTTAAATTTTTGGCAATTATGCTTTCAACTAGTGTTTTGTTTAACATAAGCCAAATTTGCTTGTAAAGTCGTATCGGAATTTTACCCTCTGCTATTTCTGGCATTCGAATAACAGTATTAACTAAATTTTATACCATATTTCCGATCAACTAAATTACTCTTGACCTACATTGAAATACGGGATTCCCAGCTATGACTTTATTGCGAGCTACAACATTAAAGTATTAAAAATTGTATTTTGTATTGCAGATCCGTCTTTGGCTACTAAGCGCCAGTGTTTCGCCCACATAAGGATCTTCTACAATGCTGTGTCTGTCGAAATTCTTCAACTTTTGCCTCCTTCCACTGGTCCATTTTGGTAAGTTCGTAAAGCAATATTTGCTCTTTAATGGTTTTCAGCAAATTTTGTAACTTTTGATGTCTGATGGTTATAAGTCACTATAACTAGCCCTAAGCTAGTGGAACCAATACGCATAATTGAAGAGTGCAGGAGAAAAACCGTTTGATTTAGTAGAAGGCTTTCCTTAACAGGCCTCTTTGGCAGCGATGGCCAGAAATCGCCTGCACTGGAGTAAAGAAACCGGTTACTCGCTTTGTTTTTCTTTCGCGGTAACCCTGAAGCACGCCAGAGATCGGTGGACACGAGTCGCGTTTGTACCGCGTATGAAGAACAAAGAAAAACAAATTTCCTGTCGCCCATATCCGCCAAGCAGACACAATTACGAAAAGATTCCTAATTAATCAAGCGGCTCTTCCCCTGTACTCTTCAATTGTTCGAGTATTTTTTTATCGTATGTTGAGTAGCGTACGAAATCTACTTTTGGCCACAAACTCTAAGTTATTGCCTACTCCTGTGCTGGAAGCCGTTTGCTCTTTAACCGTCAAGGTGGACTTAATAGTTTGACTCTAGATCAGGAACTAATTAATGCAGTGTTACGGAGCATTTCAAACTTCTCATACATGAAATTTTTACTTGTGCGGTTGAAGAAATGTAAGACAATGTAAAAATTAGTTCCCTGAATCTAGTAAAAAAAACTATCATATTTGACTAAAATGAAACGGACCCGTGAAAAATTGGTTTATTTTATACTCTACTGACCTTGAAATTATAATTTAACTCTTAAAAATATTCATAGCAAGTTCTAATGAAAGTAGAGTTAATATATCAGTAACTCAATGAAATTATATTTTACAGGGAAAAACAATAGGCTTATTCAATGTCATTGGAATGAGCAGAATCTTTTCGACTGTGAATCTGCAGGATTAGCCCCGTCTAACCGTTAGTTCAGCAAACTACGAAAGCTTGTCCTTAAGGGGTCTAAGGAGTCTTAAAAATGTGCAAAGAAGATACTACAAAGCATAGTTTGATCTTTCATGTAATTTTTTAACTACTCAATGTATAAGTATAATTTTTTTATATGTAATTCTACAAGATTTATTTATTACAAAACAAATTTTAAAATTTATGACACTTTAGCCAAAACTAAAATAAATGATATTAAACATGAAGCTATTTGAACACAGTGTGATTAGGCTTGCGCGGCAAATTATGAGGTCAAAATTGAAAAAATTACCAAGAAAATGATTTTATATTGTACAAATATGTACAAACTAAGACTTATACCTAAATTCTCAGCTCAATTTTAATTAGAAATTATTTTAAGAACTTTTTTCTAAAAAAATTAATAAAAATTTAAAATTTTTGATTTTAAATTATTTTAAAAATAATTTCTAATTAAAATTGAGCTGAAGCTGAGAATTTAGGTATAAGTCCTAGTTTGTACATATTTGTACAATATAAAGTCATTTTCTTTGTCATTTTTTCAATTTTGACCTCACAATTTGCCGCGCAAGCCTAATCACAATGTGTTTAAATAGCTTCATGTTTAATATCATTTATTTTAGTTTTGGCTAAAGTTTCATAAATTTTAAAACTTGTTTTATAATAAATAAATCTTGTAGAATTACATATAAAAAAATTATACTTATACATTGAGTAGTTAAAAAATGACATGAAAGATCAAACTATGCTTTGTAGTATCTTCTTTGCACATTTTTAAGACTCCTTAGACCCCTTAAACTATTACAGTATGTATTTCCATCTTAAAACCCCGAATTTAGATACTAGGAAATATTTACTTTTGCATTCCAACTGCTTGATTAATTGTACAGTGGCCGATTTCTATAACTTAGTTTCTTTTTTAATTTTGGTTCTAGATGATGCCGTCTTCACCAACTTTACCCGCACTTGATGAACTTCAATGTTGGCAGTTCCTGCTTCATCGTGGGTAAGTCCTAGTCATTTTTCAAAGATTTGCCAATTCTGGCTATGAATACAAACTTGTTGCTAAGCGTTAGTATGTTTATTTCAGGATGATCGATTAGATGTTCTTGCTTTAACAAAGTCGGTGCTTCAGCAAATCCAGTGAAGACTTCACAGAAGGTTTAACAAGGGCCATCACGACGCCGTCGTCAAGTTCTACCGGAGCCGCTCCATCACGCTGAAATTCTGCAATCAAGTTTGATGTCAAGGTCATCTTCGAAGTAGTGTTTTATTATATAATATATTGTAAAACTTAAACGTTTGGGTATTAAGCAACTTAAGTTTTTGAGTTAATTGGTGAGAATTTTCAACGAAAATTGGGAACCCTAAAAGTTTAATTGGATGCAAGTTACTAAAGCCTAAACGTTCTTTGACCGCCACTTTCAGAATTTCAATATCCATTGCCGTTGGAACTTCTAGTAAAGGTTAATTTTGACTAACTAAAATTTCTATGCGGGAATTTCATAAACTGATTGATACCAATTTAAGCAAATTAGGGACTTTAAAACTGGTCTGTTTAGTTCCTTAAGTGAAATCGAGACTAGTTGGTCAAATGCGTACAATTTTACGGATGGGAAAATTCATAACTGGAAATAGTTTTAAAGCTTTAACTCTTATGGGGATATTAGTAATGTTTACTTTGAAGTTTTTGATAAACCATGGATGCTGTTGGATTTCTAAGAACGTGGTATTTTAAAGAGTGAGTTGCCAGTGAAAGCTAGATTAAAACAGTTTTTGAAGTTTGCACGATATTTTTGGATGACCTTCTCGCTAGCCCTCAAAGATTTTACTTAATTAAAAAATTTAAATCTGAGATTTGTGGTACAATAAAATTGAGTGGATTTAAATAGCAGACTTACTGTGGCCTTTTGAACAGGTGACATGTAGGAAAGGTTTTTGGAATATAGACTTGGGAACTGTGTGTGATCGGAAGATTTAATCCAATAGTTTCTAAAAATTTAACTTTCTTTTACAAATTGTCAATTTGAAAACCGTTTACCACTCGCTGTATAGCATGTACAAGTTTTATTTAAACTAAATGAATCTCTACTTGTAATATGAAAGACGAAATTGTGGAATTGCGTACTGTTTTGTTTAGTAATTTATGAAATAAAAAATCGGACTTGAAGTCTGAAGTCTACTTTATAGTTAAGGGAAAGGTATAGTTGCAAAACTTATTATTCGAAACTGAATGTTGTGTCTTAGTTGATCAAAATGACGTTCTAACCAATTCCAAAAAGGTTTGAAACGCCAAACTTGTGAATACATAAACCAAACTTCGTTGAACACCCGTACCCGAGGTAAAATACCAAGTCGTAGACTAATCTCTACCTAATTTTTTTAAAGGTTGTACATAAAGAATTTACTGTCTAATTTCTTTTAAGTGTCCCACCTACACTTAAAAAAATTTAATATGAAATTGTGGAATTAAGTACTGCTCAGTTTAGTAATTTATGAAATTAAAAAAAAACATCCGAAAAATCGGTACCGAAAATTTACTTTATAGCTTAAGATTTTACTTTTATAAGTCTAGAAAGATTACGTTATGGGGGATTACACTAACGCTAATTAGCTAAAATTACTTTATATTGGTTGCATTTCAAAAAGGCTAGTACTTCCCGAAAAGTATTAAATTAATTGTAATCTAAATAACTTAACGAGTCGTAATTTCAAACATATCCTTATGTGAAACGAGCATTAAAATGTGCGATTCCCTGAACTCGCAATACGTAACCAGGTAGCAAATTCTAACTGTATTTCCTTGCACGATTAAGTAGCAAACAAATAGCAATTTAGGTTGTTATTTGTGTGACAATTCCACCGTAAGTTTCTTTTGGAAAGTGTTGGTGTACTACCTTTTCTACGACATCCAAGTCGTTTGATTAGTTCCAAATTACGACACTCGTTCAATAGCCCTCGAGTAGCTCTAGTGCGATGATAACTAATCGGTTAAATATGAAATTAAATGAGTGAATTTAAGTTTAGAAAGCTATAGCTTTGGAAATGGCATGCTCACCTGTTTCAAAGGTCTGTTTCTTAAACACTAAAGTGAATAATTAAATTAGCAACTAGAATTACCCCGAGATCTCTTTTTAGAATAAGATTTCGGCTCTAAAACCTTGATCAGATATATTTCTCCTAGCTCTTGGATAAAGAAATGTATTAAGCAAATATTTAACAAATTATTTGAACTAATACATATCTGTAGTCGTTCGAATGGTTTTAGTACTAGATCTCGTCTAATTGTTATTGGTTATAAACTGCTATATAAGCTGCTTTATAAGTAAAACCACAGAACATCTTGCTTTTGAAGAATGACAGTTTTGTTGCGATTCAAGTCTAACTAAGAATTAAAAATGTATTTTAATTTTATACTTTTAAATATTAAAGTGTTAACGATGACTGTCATTTATAGAGCAGTCTAGTAGTAAAATACTCTAAAAATTCGTCTACTTTCTGTCCGGCATACTCGTTAATTTGCTATACGTTTTACATGACGTGATTAAATCTTCTGTTTTAGTATAAATTGACCATTAAGGCAGCCTGTAAAAAGAGCATAATATGGTTCTTTACTGTACTGAAAAATAGTACTTGCTCAGCTCTAGTGCGACTTTAAATTACTCCAAACTAATAACGCAGTTGACGGACCTGTCTTTTAAATCCTGTCTATAACTTGTTTCAGGACCTTGATATTGGTGTTAACACAATGGGGGCTAAATCCATTTTGAGAGACGGTAAAATCTATAATCAGTGATCTCGAATCGAATTCTAATACAAATTTCCAGAAATTAGAGTTTTCACCTTTTTGGTTTAACGCGGTAGTTATAAGTTTTGGCAGACAAATTCTCCATAGCTCTCTGAAGCTAACTTAATCGGCTCGTGCACTTATCAGGGGTCAATTCCATTAAAATGTCAACCTCGGTACCAAAATTTTAAAATTAAATAAATACTTCGTGTCTTATGTGATTTTTTTTTCTTGTCTTATATGATGTATAGATTGGAATCTCTATTTTAACACACTGAAATTCATTGTTTGAATATATATTTTTATAGAAGAGAAATTGGTTTTAACCGAAAAGTAAAAAATTCCAAAATGTTAAGTGTTAAACTCTTACACTTTTGAAATATTCTTTTTCCCTAAACTTCCCATAAGTTTGTTAGAAAATCATAATTAAATTGTTCACTGCATTATAAATTAACATTCAACACATTTACCCAAATCAAAAGTAGCAAAATTTCTTGTAATGGGATGCATTTATTACACCCACTCTTAAAATGTCAGTCAGTTACCAAGGCGTTCTAAAAGCTGGTGTTTTTACAGGATTCAATATTTTGATATCAAAAATGATGTATTGGATAGTTCATTTCTTGCACTTTGATATAGGCCAGACTTTTAAAAGCCACCTATTTTGTATTTAGAAAAAAATTATATTAAATAACTTGAAGTGTCAATGAAGGTTGCAGACATGTCAGTCAGTTACCACAACTTCAATAATTTTTCTAACACTTTCTATAAGAGCTATCTAAAATTGCAAACCATATTTGAATTCAGCTAAAAATTTTCTTTTAAATTATACCAAATTTAATTTGTTAAACTATATAATTGTCCCGCTATTTTGAAAACATTGTAATTTCGTCTTCCGAATGTCAGTCAGTTACCCGTGGAATGGCCCCAAAGTTAAAGGCTTGAACAGCCATCTGTCTCCAAGTGGTATCCCTCGTGTAGCTGTAATGTGGCGCAATTTCAACCCAAACCAAGAAAGTTTTTTTTCAAGGTGAAAGCCTTTCCTTAAGTGAGAATATCTTTAGCTAGGTCTGATTAATTAGTTTAAAATGTTGGCAACCTATAAATTTTTACCGAATAATTAACTAGTTTATATGCGGATACTAGAAAGTTTCCTCCCCGCCATGATTCTTTTCGCCTTTCCCGCGGGTGGGTGCTCACTTGCCACGTATCTGTCATACCCGCTCTGATTTGGTCTTTCGCACGTATTTTTGTTATCCTTGTCCTATCCCTCGCCAGTACTCCCCCATTCGCTCCTCTGCGGCCAACCATTCTCATTTTTCCATGCCTATTCTCTGCTTTCCTGGAGGTGAAGGTGTAGCTCCGCTACCTGGTACTCCTTAACTTGTTAAAAGTAGTCGTCTTGCTTCAGAAGTTTTCTGGGCGCAGCTCTGTAGTTACCATTGCTATCGAATAAATCAAAAGGAAACTGTGTATCATTATATAAAAAGCGGCTAGGTTATTAAATTCTTCGATTTACTCTTCTAAAAGACTAATACTTTTCAAATGCGAAGAAACATCGAATCACAATTTTTTTAATTACTAAAATTAATGTCGGTGTAAAATATTACTAATTTAAAAAACGATTTTGTTTTTAAAAATTAGATTACTTGTACACAAAATTAATTAGAAATAAAATGTGGGCTTGCGGGCTACGAATAACTATAGATTTTGTGTAAGCTTTCCTATGTTCTAAATTTCACTCGTGAGTAAAAAAAAATGGGAAAATAACTAATTGGTGCAATAAAACAGCATTTAGCAAGAGTATTCTACCCTAACTCGTCAAAAACCGATGTAAAATTAAAATTTTCAGATAATATGTAGTATATTTTAGCGTTTAACTTTAGTCATTCAAAAAAAGAAAGTTTATTAATACTTTTGGTTCACTTCAGCCTGTAAACAATGTTAGACTGGTCAACGTTAAGCACGATATTGAGCTAGTATTAATGTTGATGTAAAATTACGGTACTTTGAGTTAAGGTTAAATATATGGTGCAGCTATGCATCCAAAATTACTTTGTCTTCCCTTGGGCAAATTATATGCAACCCGTATGCTCATTCCCCGATTAATATATGCACTGCAAATACGTGAACTAGTTTGCATCCGGATTTAGTTTGTGGTTAAATCGAGTGTTTTAGGTCTTATTTTTTTCTTTGCCGCGGCAAGTAGCTTTCGCGTTCAAAGGTATTACAGCCTTTGCTAAACGCTCGAGGACGTCGCAATCTAAAATCCACTTGCACTTGATCTAAAATCCAGTTTCACGCCTGTCTGCCAATTGCCGTAATCATTCGTAGTTGAGATTATCTGTAGTCAAACTGTAGAGCAACTATATCATTGATTAGAAGCATTGCTAGTCCACGATACTTGCGACTAAACAGACGTTTCAGTTTGAGCTACTTTTTAAGGGATATTTAAATTAATATTTTATTGTCTAATTTTCAAAATTTAAATAAGTAACTTGTTTCTAAACACAAGAGTAACAGAGTTGTAATAAAAGCAGTTTTAAATTATAATAAAAACAAACAAAAGCTAGTTTTAAATTATAAGACCCAATCTGATTAAAATTTTTAAACTGTAAGATATTTTACATTTCCATTAATATTGGCTGAATATCGTGCTCAACGTTAGACTAGTCCATCACTGTTTACACACTCAAGTACACTAAATGTTATAATCAAATGGGAGCAAACTTAAAACGGATAACTTGAATGTGACTAGAATTAAATAGTGGATTAACGTTAATATCTAACATTAAATTTTATGTTCTCTGAAGGAGTTGTGATCTTGTCTTTACTTTTAAACATATGAATTAAATTTCGACCGAGTCTTATTTAAATTTTAACCTAGCCCAGCGTTCAGCGTTCTTAAGTTGCTTTAATAAATATCTTGCTTAAAAAAAAATTTGGTTTTCTATTGCCTCTTAAGACCCGAGCAAAATTCTACACGTATATTCTTAACATAAACATACTTTTCATACAAATATATGCTAAAACTTATCTTTTGCAAATTAAAAATAGTTGTAATAGTTACTGAGACGGGTCCTAAGCGCTAAAAATACACTTTTGTGCTATAAATGCAAAACAAAAGGCCGTATCATTTATTTCCCGTTAACAGTTTATTTTTACATTGATTTTAATGCAAAATGCCTTTAAAATGATCTACTAAAACAACTTTGAAAAGTTTGAAAATTTAATTTTTTTTTTCAAGAATTCTTATCGTATTGACCCGCGTTCAACTTCAGTTTTTATAGAAATGACTGATACCTGTAATCATACGATGAACACTAATATTTGAATCGTCTTCCATCAGACCACGTCAAGTGTAGAACTTGCTAACGTGTTAATTATTTGTAGGAAGGTTTAAAAAAATGTTCCCAAATGGGGAAGCCAGGTCGCAATGGGCTAAACAACTTGACTATATAGAATTTACGCTTGGAGACTTTGGCGGTTTCATTGGGCTTCTTACATACGTCTTAAATTCGATCTTGGTTGTGATTCATCTCTCATTAAAATTACGCGAACCATAGTTAAGTCCCTGTGTGTATCTTGTACTACGTTGATTCAATACTCTGAAGCAGACAAATTCAGGAAAACAAAGTAAATGTTTTAAGCATCCTCCGAGTTGATAATTAGTTGTAATTGCTATTACACGGGTGTGAGAAGATATGAAACTTGTTGTTAGTTGGGACTTTAATTTAGAATTTTAATCTCGTCCGCAAGTAGTAAATGAACTTTTATTCTTGTTTTATATTTAATATTTAGTTTCAGAGGTAAGTTGATTACCGTTTCTTTAGGCAATGATAACAATAGCTTTATAAGAAATTCTGCAATTATAAATTATGACGTCAATAAAATTCGTGCAGCTCTAGCACGAAGATATTCGACTAAACTCAACTTTATGGGGAAATCCAGCTATGACTACAATTATTATGTTATTTAAGCGAGATATAAACTAATTACAAATGTGTAAAAATTTAAATTGGTATACGTCTTGAGTGAAGGTAGCACTAAAATTTCGACGTTTTTCCCACATTAGAAATTGTATAGCAAAACCAAATTGCATTAAAACTTCTATTAAATTGTACAAATTTCGATAAAGTAGACTGGAGATAATTTTTTAAAATTAAAATATAACCCCATCGTTAAAAATATAAGCAAATAAAATCACTAACATGTTCAATTTGAATCTTTAGTAATTTACCTTATCGGGATAGCCATGTTAGTTGGTCTGACAGACTGTCTGGTGGCATTTAAAGGTTTTTGTCATTAACGCTTGTCATTTATGAATATCAATTCCTAAGCTTGCAAAATGCCTAGATTTTATTCGTGAGCACTACATTAGAATGGATTGTTCGTTGAAATAAAGAATTTACTTTGGTTGATATTCGGAAAATCTTGTTAAACGATTACTAAAACTGTGATTAAACTGTTAGTTTATAAAGAATATTTACTTCAATTACGATTAGTTTAAATGAAAAATGAGTATCTAAAATCTATTTGACACTTGATAAACGTAAAATGTTTAGTTTTCATTTTGGTTAATTCCAACACCCAGACTTCGCTATTTCGCACCTAAACCACAAAGCACGTCTTAGAATTTTTTTAAACTTAATTTGAAAATTTAAATTTAAAACGAGACTATTGCCTTGGTTAAAAAAAATTGCATCAAATTTTAATGTTTAGTAAAAGCGGTTCAAGTTTGCTTATGAGATTTCGGTTTGTAGTTAAATCGAGAGTTCTTATCTGGCGCCAAGTAAATTCGCGTTCGAAGGCACATTACAGCCTTTGCCTGACTCTCGAGGATGTTACAATCTGAATCCTCTTGCACTTGAAATGTAAAGTCTGGCTAGCATAAAAATCGCAGTTAACACAGAAAATCTCTTATTCAGTAATTAACACTATTTGTAACTAAACTAAGCTTTTTTTAGCAGTTTGAATAAAAACAAACTAACCGAATTGAGCACAATAAACTTTAGCTAATGATCTTAGATTCATTTTATGCTACCCTAATTTGAATTACTCTCGGCTTAAGAGTTAAATAGTTGAAACAGTCAAACCTTTGCGCTTATTCATTTTAAATTCGAACAATTTATACTTATGGTTCTGTAAGTTGCTGAAATTCATGAATGACAAGCCTTTTCGGAGATTTAGAGGTTGCCATCGTAAATAATCGTAAGTATTTGTAAAAATATTTAAACCCTTCAAATGTAGTTGGTATTGTAAAAAAAAACCAATTACAACCATTTCTCTCTACAAAATGCATGTTCCGAATTCCATTAATAATCTGACTGCAGAAAATGATAGTTTAGAAAAATAAATTGGAGGCCATATTGTTGCTACTTTCACTCTTAGCGTTTTTACTCCAAACTTGTGTCAATATATTATATCACTACTTTTCCCAACGTAATTTATAACTGAATACTAAACTGAATACGGAATTGTAACCTTTAAAAGCGTAAATCATTCTATTACACTTCTAAATTTCGATAGCTGTAACTAGACTTATCGTTATTTAAGCAAAATGTTAATTTTTTTCAAATAAAACGGTAAAAGTTGAAGCTATATGCAAATTAAAGTTAATACTCCAGGATCTTTAATTGATAGTGAATCGTTAAGTCTCCTGAATTGGCTATAAACAAATGGGAATTTTCGAAAATTCAGACTAATCCAAATCGGAAGCTTTTTGAAAGTTTAATATGGGAATACAACAGTGTTAAAAAAAATTGTATGCATTTCGTAATTTATGCAGTAGATAATCTCGTATTTTCTGCATTTATCTAAGGCTAAAAATATCGTTGTAGTGGGTGTTCATAATTTTATTAAATTATTTTTTAGAACCCATAGTTATGCTTCTAGTGATGTCGTGTCCCTGGATAAAGATTATTTTGCACCAAAGATCTCGCAAGCTGATTCAGCGATCTGCAGACTATGGTCAAGTGTGTGGTCATAATGGTTAAAGGTAGGGCGAGTTGGTGATGTGCTGCAATTTTGCCAGGATGGCTGGACATGAGAGAATACGTTTTGGATCCAGTTCAGAGTCGGCAGTTTCTGCAGCTGGAGTATTTTCTAGTTCCATCTTTTTAGATTTCCATCCCTGTAAAGTGGCCTGTCCTTAATCCAGTTAGGGTGATCGCAGTTACCCTGTTGGTGTCCTAGTTGAATGTCGAAATGAAGAAAATTTAAGCTTTAAGGCCTAATTTTTCATAAGTACAGCCCATTCTCTTTTCCCTCTCGTTGTACTAGAATGCACCCCCTGTAAGTGTTATCGCCAAAAAATATATTGAACGGCCTAAATTAAAATTTCAAACTTTGCAACTTGACCATTCTCGTACTTCTCCGAAATTAATCAAAGAACATCAATGAAGCCGCGATTTCAAAATAATCCCTCGCCGTGTTGTTTAGCTGTTATTAAGTATCAAATGTTGTTAAATAGCTGGTAATATAATGTATTCGCTCCCGTATGCCTATTTCTAGCCTCCTTTAGAAGCTTTAACACAGCCAATTAAGCCTTGTAATTTAGAACTCCAAGTAGCTGGTAATGAGTAGGGTTCGGTGACCAAATCAATTTAATATACGAAACTGCGAGATTGTTAAATGAGCATTGGTCAATAGTATTCGGTGGTGTGGTAATGATATCTTGGTTACCACATGAACATCTTTTGAAAAAGGGGTTAACTGGATCTTAAAACTTTTGTTGAATAATTTTTATTTAAAATCTAATGCTGTCCTTTGTATTCAGCTATAAACTGAATTCTTTTCATAAAATTGCTCAATCTTAAAAGTAATGAGAAGTTATACGCTTAAACATTTTGTGGTTGGTGGATATGCAACAATTTTAATAAACTATGTTAATTTAATAAAAATCGCATTGTAAATATTTAAATAACTAGACTTACTTGACGAAAGTAAAGTGGATTAAAATTAAAAATATTTAATACATAAAAGTAAATGGAAAAATTTGGATAATCCAATGTTTTTATACACTAATAGCCCTCGTCTAACTCAAGTGCGAAATTTATGTCAAATGAGTTTACATGTCTTCGGCGCACAGTTTATAACTATCATCTTTATCTTGGGAAACTCTATACACAACTTGTAACTGTTCATAATTTATGAAACCCATACCTATTCAAAGTCTTAAATCTTAAAGTTGCTAGCCTAGTTTATAGCTTAACATGCATACTTATCTTCCAAATTTGATACCTGTATGTATTTTAAGTTAATCATTTCAAGAGATGCATCTCGTATCATTTAATGATTAAATAACATTAAAAAATGTAAACTATTATATTGTCGAAGCCGCGGTACTGAAGTCACACTTTAAGGTGAAGTTTGTCATTTCCATAGCATTAACCAGCATAAGTTCTATAGAAGTAGAGTCCAAAGAGGTATAAATTGGTCAGGCTAAAATGTGAAGTTTACTGGTTGTAATTAATACTTAGTTAATTGTAAAAAAAATGTTCGCCTCGAATGTGTTTCTTTTAAAAAGTTTAGTTGGTAAAAATAAGTAAACTCGGACAGCCTGAACCTCTTTATGACTACAGTGTAGTTCCAGTATGACGCTAATTCATTCCTAAACCAAAAAAAAACCCCGAACTTCTGACCCTCTTCCATTCGAATATCAATAGCACAAAACATAACTACTTAACTCTTAATGATTAGACATTGTTGCTTATTAAATTATGAAAGCGTAGACGAGGACTTTCGCATGAGTTTATATATCTTTAATGTTGATGGGACTTGCGTATTACATGAATTCAAAAGAAATGAAATTTTAAAATTTCGAAACGTAAGGAATTTTTCAAATGTTGTAGATAAAGATTAGTATCCGACTTGTATTTACCTCGGGTACGGGTGCTTAACAAAGAAGTTTGGTTTTTGTATTCCTAAATTTGGAGTTTCAAACTTTTTGAAATTGGTTAGAATGTCATCTTGATCAACTAAGACACAACATTCAGTTTCGAAAATTTTTTGCAACTATACCTTTCACTTAACTATTAAGTAGACGGCTTCAGATTTTGAGGCCTATTTTTATTTCATAAATTACTAAACTATGCAGTACGCAATTCCACAATTTCGCCTTTCAAATTACAAATTGAGATTTATTTAGTTTAAATAAAAACTTGTACATGCTATACAGTGACTAGTAAATTAATATTTTTTTTCAAATGGACAATTTGTAGAAATCTAAATTTTTGGACTATTAGACCACTTAAAGTGGGGAACCTACCTCCCTTAATTGTAAATTGAAGTTTTACAGAATGCTACCGTGCTGTTGATGCTTTAGAAATCCGTAATATTATGAGATGGATGGGCAAATTGTTAGTGCTCTGGGTCCGAAATTCAATTTCCCCCATATAGCAGGTGTTCTTTGACCCAAGTTATTTACGAAACATGGTAGGTTTGGGTATCCTTTGTGTTGCAAAAGAAACTTCTATACCCCCCCCCCCATAACGCCTAGTTCTAGTTTGACTTTTATTCAACCAAATAAAAAAAACTAAATCCTTAATAGCTCTTGTGTAGCTCTGCAATGCTAATTCGTCCAAAACCACGTCTGGGAGCTTCGATGTAAAGAATTTTATATCTGAATAATTGTTTGGAGTGGAAACTGTTTTTGAATTTCATCGAACTTTGGTTTCTGAAGTTATAACGAAAAATCATCAAATTTTTCCAAAAATTCATTTCTTTTTGTTCAAATTAGTTTGAACCTCCCAAATATACACAATTCTACAAATTAAAATACCATAGAAATAATGCTAAATCTGGTGCGAACGAAGTGCTAGCCTTCGTTCTGCAACAGATTGAAGCAGATTCTTATAAGCTAGTTAGAACTGTATTGTTGTTGTATAAACCAAACGTTTCTGTTAAAAATATTCACGGGAGTGTTCACCTTTTTATATTTAAATGTATTTTCATTCTTGATGCATTCAATGTTAATTTTTTTTATTTGCATTGTGTAAAACTCTTTGTATAATGGAACGTGATATTTTTAATGTTGGAGTATTGGTGAGTTTATTCACTTGCATTGATATGTCATGAATTAAGTTCATTTGTGTACACGGTGAACAATGTTTATTGTTAAATGTTCAAAAATTGAAGGTTATTGGATATTTATGGGTTATGTTGACATGCGCATGAAATCATGGTTGAAAAGTTATTTTTACATTGTCTATTGCAATTAAGTAAAATTGTCATGTATGTAGATCATCGTAAGGAGTAGAATTTTGAAGTATAACTAAAAGGGGTAAGGGTAAGTGATTTCTTTAGTATTGTAATTCTTTAAGCGCTCTGTATTGCAAAACTCTTGTAGTGTTGATAATGTTCATTAAAAGATTTTATGGATTGTAAAGTGATTTAATAAAACTTTTAATCAGTACAAATTTGTTAATCCATGCGTATATTACTCGGTTTCTCCAATGTTATGCTTTTGTAACCACAATTAAGACATTTGAAGATTCAGGTGTTGGCTCGTCACTTGACCGTAGTTCTAAAATACGTCTGTCACCAATAGCCCTAGTGTAGCTCTAGTGTGAAGATAATTCAAACATAACCTAACCAAGACATTAGAAGTTTAGCTTCCTCCCCCCCCCCCTCTTATTTCGCTCAAAATTCATTCTTGTGACGAGTTGAACTCTCCAATTTTAACCGATCTTGTTTAGTTTACACCCGAGTGTGGATCATCAAACAATTCGGTTTTTCTATGTTTTATTTTGACTTAAAATTGAAGATTCCCCTCATCAATTGTTAGAGAATCGACTAAAGTTCAATAAAAGAGTCTTGCCCCAAAAGAGTTGAGGATATCACTTGTACGATTTAGTCCTGAGCTTGCTTGCTTTGATCTTAAAATATTTGTGATCAATTAAATTTTCAGCATGATACTAATTACTAACTCTGAATGTTTCCCCCCCCCCCTCACCCTCTTAGCAGTCGTTAAAGTTACATTTTTAAAATGTAGAATAAAATTTTAGTTCCTTACTTTTAATTTACATCCCAAATTTAAATTAAAACTATTTAGTCTCAAATGATTTTTCGCATCAATGTGACGTATCCCCCTCATTTATGAGTGTTGTTGGTTCGGCGGACATGGCCTTTATAAATGTAGTGCGAGAGCTAAAAGACTAACAAGACTCATTGCTCAGTTTTCTGTATGAAAAAGATTAAGGTATTCGTGTATTTCAGACTTTTTGAACAGTTGCAAAACATAAGAAGTATAGAAAAGTATTAAATTGATGGAATACCGTGCCTCCGCAAAGGAAAACATAACTTAAAAAATAAATTGAAGATTACACTTCTTGAGCTATAGAATAAAGAGGGGTACAAATCATCAGCCAGAACATCAAATGCAGCAGACAAAGGCGGAAGTCAAATGGTTTATTAAATTTATTTTTCAAAATTCATTTAAAGCACTCGGAATAGAAGTGTGTTAATACTATTAAATAAATACTAGTTATTCGCACAGGCTAAATTAAGATATAGTCAGTAATATTAACTGAACATTCTAAAATCCAAGCACGCTATAAAATGCACACGTTCCTAAAAACAAATATCTTAATATAATGAACCTGCACCGTCGCCATAACTCGTTTCATCAATCTCTGGTAAACCCTTATCGGATATAATGTTATTTCAAGTACTAATATATTTCAGAATAATATAAGTTTAAAATGTTATAATTTGATGCAATTTTTAGAGCAAAATAAGAATTGTTTCATTAATTCTTCGAACATAAGTCTTCATCGTTATCCAAAATATTACTTAATTAAATCTAGTGAGTGATTAAATTAAAGAATTAAAAGTTGAGCTAACAAAAGGTTCAAAAAGCTTTTGATATATTTAAATGTTTGTGAAATATTTTAGTTTTTAAAACTATAACTACTACTTATTCGTTTTTGAAAGTTTTACTACACTCAAAAGTTTTCTCACTAGAAAATGAATATCCTTTATTTGCACGGGTTAAAAAATATAAACATACTGCCTTCGTGTAAAGTATACATACCATGAAGTCTGCTATAGTGTATTGAATTTGTTCCTGTTTCGTAATGTACTCTAGTGAATTACGAAAATAAAATTTTGTTTCAAAGATTGTGAATAGATGGCAGCACGATTTTAGAGTTTTATTCACGTTGTGAAAATTCATGGAAGGAAATCTTTGCTGTCGTCGGATACCGACAATTCCATATGATGATTAGGCGATGTCTATTGACGGCCAAATATGCCAGCTACGTTGAAAATATTATATTTCCTATAAAACATTAAAAAAAATTGCTCAAGTGGCTTATACTCATTCTAAACTAAACTCCTCGGCGCAACAGCCCGTTAATGGGCCCAGTCCTGCAGGGCCCATTTCAGCTTAAGGTAGGCGAATACCCAAAATTTCCCAAAATTCTAAAATTGTTACTATTACTTTATTCTTTTCCAAATTTGGCATAGTGATTTCAAATATAATGAATAATAATATTTAGGCTTTTGTTTTTATTTAAATATAATTTATTTTAAACGGTGTTTTTCTACTAAAAAAAGAGGTTTACGCCAACAAGTCTACCACATTGAATTTTCATCCTATGAACATTTATTATGTGTTAAATTCTTCGTTTTGAACTGATACATGCAATGACCCTCGAGAGTTACATTCAAATTACAAGAAAAAAAGTTATTAAGACAAATGTTATAAATTAACCACAAAAAAAAAGGATTTTTTTGATTAACTTACACTTGGAAATTTTTTAAAAACAACTTGTATACTTACACCAGATGTTAGAGGTTCATGGCACAGATGATAGCAATCTGGCATCTGTGAAAAATTTCAGGTAAATTAATTTAAAACTTTTTATGCTAGAAGTGTTGGCGTAAACCCCTTTTTTCAGTTGAAAAACACCGTTTAAAATAAATCAGTTTTATTTAAATAAAAAAATTGCCCAAAAAGCATTGTTCATTATATTTGAAATCCCCATGCCAAAATTGGAAAAGATTAAAGTAATAGTAAAGTTTTTAGAATTTTGGGTATTCGCCTACCTTAATACCTTGCCTACCTCGCCTACCTTACTATGAATACGTCCCGGTTAGGTGGTCAATCTCAAGCGGATCTCCACGTGTTTAGTTCCCAAGCGTACTTGGTCCTCCTCATTTTATTGACCCACTTAAGAGATGAAATGATGAAGCCATCTCGTTCAATCCGGGACTCTATTCCCGGACCAGCGGAATTTGAAAATTAAACGTTTATCGACAAACAAAACTTAATAACCGTTGAATTTTCAAAATAATTAACCTTTTACTATCCTGACATTTTAAAATGACTTTAAAGTTTGAAAATTTATTATTTTAATCTTGAAGAACATGGGCAAAACAATTAATTGTTTGTTAAGTGTAATTGTTTTTAATGTTGTAGGTAATGTGAAAGATCGCTTTGCCTCAAGCCAAAACGATAAGAATGATGACCTCATTGTCCTTACAAACCAGATAAAAGATACAAAGGGAATTGAATAAAAAATTCTGCATTTAAATTAACAGAAATGCAAGACATATAATTCAATTTTTCTTGCATTATAATTGTGAAATTTTGTCTCGGGTTGCTTTTTCCGCGTGTTACTTTACTAGTAATTTTGTTCTTATGCTGTAAAAATATTATGATTCTGCAATTGGCAACAACTTAAATAATCCTTATTTTCTTCTTTTCGACGTTTCTTGATTGAAGCTTATTCGATTTTTTAGAAAAATCATTTAAATAGTGTATGTAATTTCATCCATTCTCATGAGTCCTACCTATAAATGTCATATACAAGCATGTACAGCATGCCCTTTAGCGCTACCTATCGTAACTCATCCCCAACCGACATTTTGTCATTAGCGGTTTGAGGGTACCAAGAATATGTAATTCTTTGTGAATTTTAACATCTGCTTTACATAATTAAATGGCTCTTTTTTTTGTACATTGCATTGCTTTCTGCTTAACAGCCTCTCCTCTCTCCTAAACATAAATTTGTCATTTTTGTATTTAAAAAATTTTAAGACTAATTTAAATTCCGTTAATGAATGATAGAGTTCCACTTAACATTGTTTTATTTATTGAATTTTTTTATTATTTGACATTTTAATCAAACAATACACGAAATCGCTGGTTATTGAATTGATTGCAAGCATTATCAATACTATGCATTAAATTATGCTTCTTACGCAAATAATACCCTTAATTTAATCGAGAGTCCCTTAATAGACTTTTACTAATGCGAACAGAGCCACGACAACTGGTAATTTCTGTGAGTTGGTGAATGTTACACTTTCAACGCTCGGGGCAATTCAGTGTAAATTCAGACATCTCTAAGCCTGACTGTGACCTTCATGAACGTGTTTGCCATAATCACTACCGTTTAGTTTAGTTTAAATTATCGTCGCACTGAGCTACAGTAGGGCTATCGGCGACGGGCGTCATATTTTAGAACCACAGTCAAGTGACGAGCTGACACCAGTGTAGGCACCCAACGCAACCGTTAAGGGCGACATCTTATTGCTACTCGGGCACTACCACAAATTTGTCGGAAGCGATTTCCGATATCGGGCAAAAAATGCGCTCGTGTAGGACCTAAACCGGTTATCGGAACTGGCGGTCGGAGTGAGAACTTGTCGTCGGTGAAAACTTCTTACCGTGCGTGGAATCTTTCCGAGCAGTTCGTGGTAGAGCTCCTGTTGTCATGACTCTGTTTTCGTTAGTCGAACCAATGTGTCGACTTTTTAATCCATTGATACAGACACAAGGAATTTCTATATCTTTATTTCCTCTTTGACAAGCAAGCATTTGCAGCCTACCTGGTTAGCACCATCCAAACAAAAAACAGAACATTTCAGCACTATCTTTCTCTAAGCATACAGATATGAATATATACAAAAAATCCAATTTTCTTGTAATTGTACCAGTCATCAAAATAAGAAAAATGTACAGCAATAGCACATTGTTGGAAGGCAGCTTCTTTTGCTAAATTGGGCATTTGCTGAAAGCTTGTTCAGGATTTCCAAAATATTGTTCTTTTTATATTACATGTAATAATTTTTACAAAATATCTATGTATTAAGATAACTGTTGGTTTGTGCCTCTGAAATATGTTGGTCTTTAAACTCACACACATTTTATTCTAAAAAATAATCTGAAAAAATTATGACTTTTTTGTTTATTCATTTTAAAAGTTTGTACCTTGCCTAAAGCGTGATGCATGTTTATTGTTTATTCAAAAAATAAAGTTTCAAATATTTCTTTAAAAAAAACATGTTGCGAAAGACAATTATAGTAATCGAAATTCTTAAAAACTTAATTTTACACATAGCGTGTCTCAAAAATAACTACACCATTATAACTTTAAATAACTAAAGAACTATGATCTATATAGAATCGTAGAGCTGTGGTGGTAACAGTGATTAAGGCTTTCAAGTATGAAATCATTGAGTCCTATGTTCGATATTTGTCGCTATCTAATGCTCCAAATACCCAAAATGCATGAGTTCAAGTGGAAGATTGTTAGCCGATATTTTTATAAATAGTGTTCAGAGAGTTTCCCTTTGCATCCAACTCGTATCCAAATCACTTGAGTAGCTATTTGCAATGATTGCAATTCACTGATTTCCTCTTTAAAAATTGTCAGCAGCCTCCACTCTTGGTAATGTAATCGTTACCGACTGCCTATTTCTAGCCTAATTTTGGAGCTTTAACACAGCCAATAACGCCTCGTATTTTAGAACCCTGTATAGCGACGAAGTCGACACCTGAAAATTTAGAACCCTGGTCAAGTGATGAGGTATCTTCGAGTAAATAACGTTTTAGGTTGTGGCAGTCAGCGTTACATATCCAATACTAGATCCCGCAACACAGTAATCAATTTGTCGCTGACGGTCTAGTAATGGTGAGATGCAAGATGTTCCGGGTTCAAAACAGAGTTGATCAATATCTCTTTGACCGCTCGTGAAAATACCTGCCTCTCCTAGTTCTATTTTTGTCATAGTTTGATAGTTATCTAATTTTAAAGTATGCTAATAGCCTTCGTGTTGATGTAGGTACATATATATTCCGGCTTGAGGGCTTGATCAGAGACCCGCTTATAAAGCCTTGGTCAAGTAAGACAGACACATAAATAATTTTTTACTGTTACAGAGAAAGTAATGTACACCTAGGGCGAAGGCGGAAATCGAACCCGCACCCGTTACAGCGTGCAGACTGTTAGCGTAATGGTCCAAACACCCCTCGGCCATCAAAGCGCCGTCTCTCTGGTGCAATTTTTTTAAAAGCAAAATTAAAATTGAGGTAGTAGTTATTTTTGAGGCAACTTGAAGAATTATGATAAAACTTTTCAATTTATATATTTAATAGAGATTTATTATACACAACTTAGCATATTTTATGTAATATACATATTATACAGAAATATATATAAATATACAACTAGTTCTTTCAATTTCCATTTTTTTTTAAATTTTACCCTCGTAAGTATTGTATAGCAATTGTAGGAACATACATGTTTGAAAAGGACTTTCTATAATGTGAGTATTTTAATAAAAAAATTGCTTGCTAATAATATAGTTTTATAATATTAATATGGGAATATATTTATTTAGAATTATATCAATATGAACAGCTCCAATTTTTTTTTATAAAATAAGTTCTGTTTGCTATTTTACTTTTATTTTTTTAAATAATCATCTTTTTTTTAATAAAGTTATTGTGTGTCCGGTTATTGGCAGGATAACTTTTAAAAAGTTAACGAATATATAGTTTTTTCTAGGAGTATCAATTGAAAAAACTAGACTGTACATAACTCGCATTCCTTACGTCTGTTATTTTTTTAAAAATTAAAACACATTTTAAAAGTATTTCTATGTATTAGGTAATAATCCATAATACTCTTACTCGTGTATGAGACTAGTAATTTTTATTAGGCACTTTAAAATTTGATGCAAGAAAAAAAAAAGCATTTAAATCGTCAAGTATTTTGCTTTTACCATTTATTAAATAAATGAACTTATTATATAAACTATGTTAAACCTTATCTGCTAATTTTTAATGCTCACGTCTATCTTTAAATACAAATACTATGCTAAAAGCGCATATAAATGTTTATGTTGCTTAAAAATAGAAGCCTCTCTAAATTTCTATAAACAGCTCAGCGCATTTAAAAGAATTTTCTCTAGGCAAAAAATATCCATTTTCATTCATTTAGCTTGCACAACTAATTTGCTATGTAAAATGGTTTCAGAAATATGGAATGTTATTAAGCATCATCAGCGTATAATTTGGAATGGCTTTTTTTTGTATCAAATATTACTAACAGTTATCCATAGTAGTTGGACAGCAATTCTTGGGCTTTTTGGTTACAATGTACATTTGTCGATCCAGTTCGTTTGGCACTGATTTCTCGTGTTTTCAAACACTTGCTTACAATGGGGATTGCTTAGGTTGTATTTAAGTAAAGATTTAAAAAAATAGCCATTAACCCTTTCAGTCCCAAAAATTTACTACACTACAGAAACATCTAATATTCCCAAAATAAGCTTGTTTTAGGTCAAAAATAAGAGTTTCATAAAAAAAAAATCATTTTAATTTTTTATATGGTTTTTGAAATAATGCTAAAATTTTTTAACTGTGGAAAACAACAAAATAAAAAAATATATATTACTTAAAAACACTTCGATTTATATATTTTAAGGTATCTGATCATATTATTAAAAAAATTAGTAATTATTTTACCCGAAATAGTTTAAATTGTGTTTTAAATACGTTGAACTGAAGTGAACCTGTCAAAAATCAGATGAAATGATTGTTAGCTATTTTCTAAATAAAAAAATGGTAGTTCTGATTTCTATTGAGATTAATGTAAAATATTGTCTAATAGAACAAAGTGTGAAGAATCGAATGACGTGTGTTTGGATGTCATAACGGGACATAAACATTTGAAAAAAATATTGAAAGTGATGATTCCAAATGGCATCACTGGGACTGAAAGGGTTAAAGAAATAAACTTGGTTCTTCTGGTAGTGATCTGTAACCAAGTAAGTTAAACAACAATATTTACAAAATAGTAGTATATAATAAGTTTTTAGTGCGGAAATTAGGATATGACAAACATATTTAAGTACACGTTAATCATTACAATTAAGTAAAAGACAAATTAAGGGGTCAAACTGCAAAAGACACTTTTCTCCTAATTTTTTTTCGAGGTTCAGCTATGATATACTAATGTCCAAAAAATTGTTACATGAACTTTTTTTTTCTTATTTCTTGAAACGTTCTGAGAAATATGTAATTTGCTTTTGAACACTTCTAACATATTATACAGTTAACATTTTTGATAATAAATAATGTCATGATTGTAATTCGGCTTGACGCAGAATGGGACCAAAGTTAAAACACGTTGTGGATGTATGTACCTATCAACAGCGCCTGCTCTTCCATGAAGCCCGTTATAGTCTAAGAGCTAGCAACGTTTTTGAGAGAGAATTTCAGGTGGGCCAGTTTTAAGATATGCTATCTCTCTCACTCTCCCGGACATCATAAGGGCTATCTGGCTGGCGGTAGTGGTTGCGTTCCTCAGTGCGCATCCTACTATTACAAGTAAAAAATTGATTTTTCAAATCATTTTAGGACGTTTTATTTTTTTATTGTTATTTTTAGCGAACTTTTTGCAACATAAATCTATTATTGCCAGACATTTTTATTGTTGTTTAAGCTGTGCCAGACGCTAATTTTGATTTTAAAAGCTCAAGTGTTGCCCAAATTATCAGCTCATTACAAGTATTGCCACCGCAATGAATGACGATGACGTAATTACAATGATCGGTGAATTCACACCTGAGCTGGTAATTTGGGCAACACTTGAGCTTTCAAAATCAAAATTAGCGTCTGGCACAGCTTAAACAACAATAAAAATGTCTGGCAATAATAGATTTATGTTGCAAAAAGTTCACTAAAAATAATAATAAAAAAATAAAACGTCCTAAAATGATTTGAAAAATCAATTTTTTACTTGTAATAGTAGGATGCGCACTGAGGAACGCAACCACTACCGCCAGCCAGATAGCCCTTATGATGTCCGGGAGAGTGAGAGAGATAGCATATCTTAAAACTGGCCCACCTGAAACGCTTGTTTTTCCGACGTTGCTAGCTCTCGTACTATTAGGACCTCGCCAGGGCCTCCAAATCTTAAAAGCCCTAAATTGTAGTGATTTTCATGCTAAATTGTGTTGCCCACTGAAACTTCAGTTCCTTGTGCCATTTTGGGGCTTTGTATTACACTGCTCACAACAATTAAGGGAACGCATGGTTTAAACTCTGTCACCCCTAATAATTCCATTTCGTATCATCAGCTTACGATTTTTTTTTCTCACTGAGTTGAGTTCGGACTTATTTATGATTAGATGGAAGAATAATGTCCTTTGAAGAATTAAATAATGTTTGTTTCAATTAAATGAAAGTATGAAAAATATGGCAAAATAAAATTCCCTCCCAAAAAATTTTAAGAAACAAATTGACCCTAAATTCTTCACTCTTTCATTCTTAGATGTTTAAAAATTGATTTTACCTCTTTTTTTTACAGTTAAAGTTTTAGAAAAAATATTTTTATAATTTATTCAAAATTTATGATTCCAATATTTCCCCCCTTAAATTTTAGTTAAAAAAATAATATATTTTTTCTTTTTTTAACTATTTTATTCTGGATGCATAATAGATCTATTATATTTCACAAATCTTAGATTTTTGTAATAAAAAAAAGAAATTGATTACGAAAGAGTAAACAAAAGAACTAAGAGTGCTCCCCTAATTGTTTTGAGCAGTGTACTTTGAAAGCTAAGGGAAATAAAGCATTTCAAGTTCTGCTAAATGATTTAAAATTAATGATCAATTTTCATTTTTAAGCTTTGTTTTTTTGGTTTTCATTCAAATATTAATCATTATACCAGGAATCATATACAAGAATTTCCTTAGGGCACCCCAAAATTTTCTGTTCCAAAAGTTCGTATAATTCTAGATCAGTCCGTGCCTATAAAGTTATAATGAAGTTGAATTGGAATGTTCTTAATTCATACGATTCTCTTTTTTAGCAAAGTAACACAAATAGCCAAATTATGAACGGTTCTTAAATTAATAATGGAGGTGGAGAATGTGACTTTAGCAGTTAGAGCCCTCACTTACACTATTTACATAGTAATGCATTGTTTTAGGAGATGTTCTGACACAAATACCTTTGGAAGCTTAACTGCCTTTTTTTTTTTAACTGCAACCACAATTAAAAACATCGATGTATCACATTCGTTATATATGGAATCAGTTCCATCAATTCGAACGCACTTACTCTCTAAGCCAACGACAGTCCCTTCGTAAAAATTGGACAGATCCTTTTTGTAATTATACTCTACGAAAACGATATTTCGAATCCTTGGTTTAATATTTTTTGTTCACATAAATTATGTATTGTTTACAAATTAATTCGTTTAAGTTTTCAACAGTACTAAATTTCACCGTTGAAGAAGGAAGCAGTTACTCTCCATTCGAAGAAAGAATTTTTTTTTTCAAATAAGATAAAATGTTTGCTAGTAATTAACGTTTTTCAGATTATTTCTCTTGTTATTGGGTCAGTTCTGATTAAGGTCACAAGTTTTACTATTACATTTTTACTGAAAACTTTTCTTCTGTTGGCACTGTTGATTAACAACCCCATTTTCTACTACTAGCAATACTGATTAATTCAGTATTAGGCTTTTTTACACAAGCTGCGTAGAACCTGCATTCTACATTTATTTACACTAATTTAAACACAATTAAGGATTTTGAGTGGCAATTTAAAGTTATTTTCCTCAAAAGGAAATTTAATTTTTTTACTACCAAATATGCTTTTTTTTGTTTTTAAAATAGTAATTGCAATATAAACTTTTCGTATATTTCTTGTTATGTTTTACAAGTACTATGAAATTCTAAAGTTCCATATCATACACGTTTTGTTATAAGATTACTGCTAAATTTCAACATAGCTAGTTACATAACTTATGCATAAACTAACTTTCGATCCAACCTTTAGGCCTTGTAATGCCATTATTAGAAAAGTAATGTCTTATGCTCAGGTTTTCACGAAAATAATTACAGAATTGGGTTTATCGTCCTAATATATCTATATAAGTTCCTTTCACGTTATGATCAGGTTTCAAAGTTTGATTATTGCTCAACCTTTTTCCCTCCGTCACCGTCTCATTTAAAACTGAACATTTAGTGACATATTGCTCTAAATGACATTTCTACTGTAATGTTTTTACGTACGAATAGATTGTTGGTTAGAAGGTGGCCTCTTCTCTTGAGGTTGCAGTTTTCACTGCGCTTTATATATTTTACTTGTTCATCTCTCTACTTCCGCCAAATCAATTTTTTAAATACCACTGCTGCTTCTGAAAGTTTTTAGCATCCAAAAAGCATTGTAATTGTTGAGTAGCATCGATTTTCGGCATTGGAAATACTTTGGACGATACATGAAAACATGAAAACCCTGAGGTATACGTGGATGATCTTCCCCTTGACAATATCTTGTCAAAATAATTGTTCACCGAAAGACGAACATGTTTGGATATTGCATTTTAAAGTATTAATGATGGTACATGCAATCAATTGCTTTTTATTTATTAACGGGAAATGCTAAGAGTTTAGTACAAGGATTCACTTAGATCGTCTATCATTTTACTGTGCTAGTGTAATGAAGTCCGATACAAGGATTTTGTAGAGACGGTATCGTAAAATACCTTTTTACAATCTCAGTTTGAGACAGACTGTACCCTTCACATTACAAGATCAAATGCTTATTAGCCTTCTTACTTTAAAGAAATTTAACATTTTTTTGCATAATGTGAAGAATGTCCAGGTATGGAACTTAGGAGCATTTTCAAAGTTTTGAGATTACTCAAAATTGTAATTGTTTTCAAATTTCCTTTTCTAAATTTCCTTCCTTTCCTTTTCCTTTTCTTCCAATCAAAATTTCCTTTTCTGTATGACACTAAGCATCCAAACTTATGAAAACAGATTATTTTAGTTTCTGAAAATCGACGAAATAACTTTTCGTAATTATTTTTTGAACGTTTGACGTAAAGACTGTACTTACATACTTTTTACTCGAAGTTTTGTGAGATTATAGTCCAAAACGTTGAGAAGCCCGCATCATTATACTAATAAACTTTTTGAGATGTCTTGTGAAATATGTGGAATATAGTTTTCTTTATGGCATGTTTCCATGCTATGGGCATAAAAATTCATGGCAAATTAATTTTCAATTCCACAATTAAGTAGTGTCTTCAATGAAGTGTCGGAGCTTATAGTAGTGTAGTCATTCACACTTTTAGGTGATAGTAAACCCTTTGGCGAAAATAAGATGGTTTGAAGGAATGGAATCAACACATGTATTCGTTAACTTGGTTTTCAAAAGGACAATTTAAACGGGACATAGAGTAGTTCTTGCAAGTTAGTAGTAATCGTAGTTAATTGTAATGCTTGACGTAAATATGACCTTTATCGTTTATACGAATTAGCTGCGTCACTGAAGCTCAGTCACTGAATTAGCTGATATCACTGAATCATCTGACGTAACTGCGTCACTTCATTAGTTGACGTCACTGAAGAAGTGGCCGTTCCAGCCGTCCGTTCATTCAAATGACTTGATGAACTCTTCGGGTAGTTCCGTTCACTATATCCACTGATCTCATAGGCCTTTATCTATCAAAAACTTCTTGTAGATAGTGGAACGAGGATTGGAGGGAAGTATGATAATGAACCATGGTGTCACACATATCCAACTTTCTTGGAAGCTGTCCTCCATTACGAGTCGTCGTCGCCCAGCGTCTTTGAGACGATGGCCAGCGGGCCCACGGCTCCTGGTTTGAAGCTGTTCTCCTGGGCTGCCAGTCGAGAGGGCAGAATTATGGCCTGCCCTCTTTGTGCTGATTCGTGAAGCTGTTTCTGCATGACGGCCAGCGAAACCTTTAGAGAGAAGATGAGAAAAACATTAATATACTGTAGCAAATTTTTTTACTTAAATTTACAGAATATCAGCACTTAAGTTCCCACCTGTGATATCCCACTTTGCACAATGGATCAGATTTACTGTAACTCTTGGCGCGATTTTTTAGGATTTCGCGATAAATATTTTTTTGCGGCAACCTGTCTGACTTCGACTGATTTGAATTCTTTGACTTCGCAACGATGACGTTTTTCGGCAACCCTATCTGAACATTATTTATTAGCGCAGTATAGAGAGCGTGGCGTCAAAAGTCACCAGAATGCTGACTTTTGGCGCAATTTTGGAAAGTTCGCCAAAGGTTACCGCACAGTAAATGGGATCCGTTATTCAAAGTGAGATAGCACATGTGGGAACTAAAGTGACGATGCTATTTTTTGTTTACTTCCAAACTTAAGCACCTTTTTTTTCCAAAACCCAAATGCATAATTTTTTATATATTTTTTTATTTCCAGAATTATGAAACATAAAAAAACTTTATTCCTTACAATCAGAATTGCAGAAAAACGCAAAACATTTTTTATCTCCAGATTTACTAAACAGCATTTTTACTTGCAATTACTTAATGTGAAATGTAAGGCAATGAATGAATTGCGAAAATCTGAAATTGGGACTTTGCGTTTTCTACTGGTTTTGGATGGTGTTGATTCTGGAAAAAAGTGGTTTTCAATCATCGGTCCGTTGGTCAGACAGTCTGTCCGACACCTCTCTACAGCTAGAACTAAAAGAGCTATGGAATTCAAATTTGTACTAGTTCCTTGTACCTGTCGGACAACATTGTAAGGTTTTCTAAAAAAAAAATCGAACCTGCACAAAGGGCAGCAGCCATAGAACATTTTAGGTTTTAAAGTTACTGAAATTACTTCATAGGGTATACAATTACTTTTAAATACATTGATTTATTAGTAGAAATTCGTATGGTGTTACACCCCTAGTTTTTAAAACTGGTAATGTTCTATATCTATATACAATACGATATTTATGGATTTTTAAAAAATATTTCCTCAATTGATTAACATTTGTTTTGTAAATAAATGATGTTAAAACACTAAGGAGGCATTAAACTAACGACTACTTAGCTTCAGTTATGCAATAACAACTAATTAACTGGCCGTGCAATCACCTTGTTCGCTTTGAGGAGGTCCGCCATGGATATCATCTCGCCGGAATTGCGTCGCTCGCCATCGCTATCATATGTGGAATCGTTGTCGCTGGTGTCGCCTTCTTTTCCACCCATGCTACGAGCCTGAAAAAAGACAATTGTCATGTTTATCCTCTTAATTAACGTAAAAAAGTCATACGCACATACGTTTTTTATGTAAACTTTAAAAAAGTCATACGCACATACGTTTTTTATGTAAACTTTAAAAAAGTCATACGCATTTTTTTATGTAAACATATTTTTCTAACAATTATATAACTCTGAGAGATACAAATGTATAAACTAGTCACCTGACTGTCAGGTTTTCCAGCACCACCGCAAAATTTTAAAAAATTTAAATATTTTTAAATTAAAAAAAATAAGTTAAAATTTAATATAATTCACATTCAGTGAAAATAAGTTTATACTTCATCCAATTTGCTTTTCTCTCAGAGGGATTTATTTAAAAGAAAATTTTGTAAGTATTTCAGAAAAAAATAACCCGTAAGAGCAAGTCATTTAAGAGGACTCTCTTTGGATTCCACATCTTGAAAATCGTAATGTTATTCCTATGGAGAACATTTGCAAGTCAATTACCACCACAATTTTATTAAAAGGTTACTAGTTTCTTGTATCATTGTAAAGAACGAAAGGAACTAAAAGGATAAAACTAATTTGTTTTGTGAAAATCACATAGTTAGTATTTTTAATAATTTTTTGAAGTTTGTAAAAAATGGAGTAAGCATTAAGTTCTAACTTCAAAAAATTATTAAAAATACTAAATATGTGATTTTCACAAAACAAATTAGTTTTACGAAATCTACTCCTTTCGTTCCTTACAATGATACAAGAAACTAGTAAGCAG
This sequence comes from Hylyphantes graminicola, assembly GCA_023701765.1. NCBI lineage: Eukaryota > Metazoa > Arthropoda > Arachnida > Araneae > Linyphiidae > Hylyphantes > Hylyphantes graminicola. Next base: position 62,694,434 of record CM043115.1, read on the forward strand.
TGAAATTCGTGGTTTTGATTGGTAAGAATAAACAGTTTTGAATACTAAAAATCGACAAACAAGCTCCGTAAGTTTTTTTGTGATAAATGGTTAATTCTGACATTTGTTTTAAAGGGAAATGTTTTAGGAATTTATGACTGAAGAAACTCTTAAAATTCGTTCGAAATCTGCTTAAACACCTTGCTACATCATTTTTTATATTTAATAGATGAGCTGCGAAATTCTAATATTATTAATACAGCCATCTATCGTTGAAGATAACCCATGAAAAACAAGTTTTGAAATACAACGATTGTACGACGTTAATCAGTATTTTTAAAACTTTAAAAGGAAAATCCTTGATATTGCATTATTATCGATTTACCTTTTTAATATGTAATTTTCGGTTTTAAAATGAGATATTTCGTTTATCAGTTTACAAAGTACAATAAAAGAGATTTCTTAACAAACATTTGATTTGATGAAGATACCACTTAAAGTTAGCAATGTATTATAAAATTAACCATGTGCACACTGACAATTTGAATGTTGTTATAGTTCAGCGGGAAACCTAACAGATCTTGCTGAGCATTTATTGCTTTGATTCACATTAAACTGACATATATTTGTCATAGAATATTTTAATTAAGTCTTAGTTTTGATTGATAGGCTAATTTTATATCAGTTTGCTATGATGCCATCTTAAAGTGAGTTGACACAATTATGGATTTTTGCCAAATCATGCTCCAAAAGACCGAAGATTACGTTGATGCAATTATTTTATAATATTGTTACCGATATAACTTTAATTATATAAGGAAACATTAAGATTTATAATTTATCAATATTAACAAACTTGAGCTTGAGTGAAACAAATAGGTTTTATAAATTTGAAAGATATTATGCATCACTTAATGAAAGTAATAGCTTTGCTGCCTACTTATTATATAATAATTTAAATGTCAAGTTTATAAAGTTTTATGCAAATGAAATGAAGAGTTTAGTGGAAGAACATGCTAAATGACATTTTTGAAAAAAAATGAGATTTTTGTGTCAATGAACATATTACTAACTTCTTTAACGACAATTTTTCCCCTTATCATAAACTTTAAGTTTAATACATTTTTTACCGTTTGCAAGTGCCGTTTTTATTGGTTTTAAGTACAAATTAAAAACTTTAAATATAATTTTCTCGTTTTCATCTTTTTGTCACTTAGCACGTTCTTCCACTAAGCTCTTCCAATGTTATTTGGATTAGATACCTTTTAACCGCTGAGTAAATAAGTACTAAATAATCATCTGTTACTCTCTCTCTTCCTTTAAAAGGAATCATAACAACATGTATTAAATTTTTAAAAAATGTTTAACAACTAGTTTAAATGGTTGCGTGGTTCCCGGCTTTGTTGATGGCTTTGCGATGTTAAAAACAAAAAAAAAACTGTTTTTATAGTAAGCAGCATATTTTTACATAAAAAACTGTTTTTATTTTAAACCGCTAATTTTTGCCGGAAAAAGCTGTTAAGGAAATTAACTGTATTTTTCCTTAACAGCTTATATTATTGTAAATGTGCTTAGTTTTCTATAAAATTAAGACATTTTAAACATTATATGGTGTTTAAAATTAAAAATAAATAATGGTAGTGCTAGAAGTCTAATTCTCACTTGGTTCCTCAGGTGATACGGCGTAATGGCGTTCCGTCTGCCCCTGGCGAGGAGTTGCGGCCTTCCGGGAGGCTTTTTGGACTTGCAGCGACGGCACGAGCAGTCCAGAGTCTTCATCAGCCAGTTCAGGACCTGTGAAACACCCCACAGACAAGTTACTACACTCCTTAAAACAATTAGGGAAAAGCATGATTTAAACCCTTTTGGGGGGCCTCCAATGGCTCCACTAGGAATCATCAGCTTGTGATTTTTTTCTCACTAAGGTAAGTTTGCCTTTATGTGTCGTCGGATGGATTGTATGTATTTCCGTACTTGTTTTTTTATCGTGTCCATGGACAATGAAATGGTCTCGTGTGTCTTCAAAACTTCATCCGATAGTTCTAACACATCTAAGCTGTAGAAGACCTACCGAAGTTCTCAGTGGCACCACACCGAAGAGAATTATGTATTTATGTAAGTACAATGTTAAAAATGTTAATTATTTTGAGATGTGCTTTAAAAATATTTCATAGTAGTCTAAGAGCTAGCAACGTTTTTGAGAGAGAATTTTAGGTGGGCGAGTTTTAAGATATGCTATCTCTCTCACTCTCCCGGACATCATACGGGCTATCTGGCTGGCGGTAGTGGTTGCGTTCATCAGTGCGCATCCTACTAATACAAGTAAAAAATTGATTTTTCAAATCATTTTAGGACGTTTTATTTTTTTATTATTATTTTTAGTGAACTTTTTGCAACATAAATCTATTATTGCCAGACATTTTTATTGTGTTTAAGCTGTGCCAGACGCTAATTTTGATTTTAAAAGCTCAAGTGTTGCCCAAATTATCAGATCATTACAAGTATTGCCACATGGTATTGCGCAATGAATGACGATGACGTAATTACAGTGATCGGTGAATTCACGCCTGAGCTGGTAATTTGGGCAACACTTGAGCTTTCAAAATCAAAATTAGCGTCTGGCGCAGCTTAAACAACAATAAAAATGTCTGGCAATAATAGATTTATGTTGCAAAAAGTTCGCTAAAAATAACAATAAAAAAATAAAACGTCCTAAAATGATTTGAAAAATCAATTTTTTACTTGTATTAGTAGGATGCGCACTGAGGAACGCAACCACTACCGCTAGTCAGATAGCCCTTTATGATGTCCGGGAGAGTGAGAGAGATAGCATATCCTAAAACTGGCCAACCTGAAATGCTTGTTTTTCCGACGTTGCTAGCTCTCGTACTATAGTGTCTTACTTGTTTGATGACGATAGAGGTCACATTGAAGAGACTGTAAATACAGCAGCATCCGCTCACGATGACTGCAAAATTTGCCAACCTGTAAAAAATAATGTGCGGGTATTTGGGTTCTTGCGAAGTCACAAGATCGCCGAATCCTATAGTTGAGAACGTCACGAAGCAGAAGTAGAGGCAGTCTAGGTAGGTCCAGCCCTCCATAGGGCTGTACAAGAACGAAGCCGTCACGGCGATGCTGATGGTAGCGACGAAAAGGTACAGCATCACCCAGTACACCTGGAAGAGAAAAAGTTAGTGCACTGGTAAAAAATATGTCAATTTTAAAGA